>JAWZSL010000011.1:0-1485000 GCA_034769285.1 Lutjanus argentimaculatus | reverse complement strand
CCCTTTCCTGACTGGGTTTGGGTGAATGAAGCACAGCCTAATGAAAATGCACTCCACCAACCGGCAGCAGTCAGGCCACTGAGCAGGTGCACTACTTGCACCTAGCACACAGCGGGTGGTGCTCTCTACACCAGGCGTTGGTTTGGGCTTCTTGTGGGTCCTAAATCGTCCACTCAAAAGTCTTTTCCTGGTGACGAGCCGCATAAACCACCCGCTGCTTGTCATACTCATCCAGGCTCTGCCACAGGCTAATAATTGTGCTGGCCTGCTGATTGCTGAGGAAGAGAGAGGTCTGCTCCCGAAGCTCCACCAAGTGCTCAGCCAGTTTGTCCACATGCTGGTACCCAGGAATGTTTTGGTGGTCGACAGCCTGTATAAATGATAAAATGGTTTAGAAAATAGAAACATGAAACCTTCACTGACACTTAACGATATGTTAAATCGACCACACTAACACTTACCGAATCTTCCTCTTCCATCTGCACATCCACTCCAGCCTCAGAGGATGAACTAGAGGATGGAGAGGATGCACCAGAGGCCACTGCAGATCTGCTGGGAGCAAGACTGGATGTGCTGGCAGCTGAGGTGGAAGTGTTGAGACCCAGAGTGGATGAGCTGAGGGCTGCACAATAAAACACTGTGATTATTTTGTCAGATACTGCAATTGTGATATGATTCACAAATCACAAACTTTCATTTTCACAAAAAACAAACAAAAAAAACAAACAAAAAAAACCCCAAAACTAATAAAATCTTGATGGTGTAACATTTGTGGGGTTCTGTACCAAAAAACATGTTTGTTTTTTGTTTTGTTTTGTGTTACATCTGTTTGTACAACGGGGCATCTCTGCAGCACTACAGTCTTCATTATAAGATGTTTTTGTCACACATTTCTCCTCATTCAATAAAATGCAGCAACTAAAAGTTTAGATATTATAAATTGTTTTAGATAAATTTTTTCAATGACTTGTTCAGCCTCCCGGGAAGCCAGGTATTTTTGTGCGGCTGTCACTGCGATGGCCAGGAACCAGGTGAATCGCGGGGAACTGTGGTCGATGTGGGGGGGGCCGTGTGGCAATGCGGAGGAACCAAGGGGGTGGGGGAGAATGGAGCCTGAACACCTTCCGGTCCAGATTGTGGGTCATGGGTGACATGGGAGAAGCCCTCATCTTCCTCCATGTCATCCTCCACGATGCTCCTCAAAAAACTGAGCGTCTGCTTGAATGGGGGTGCAATCCTGAAGTGCCTTTCCATCTTCCGGGAAAGATACTGCACCCCGAAAACTCCCCTGAAAAAAAGATAAAAAAAGTTAATAAAGGATTAAAAAAAACCAAAACTGAATAACGATGGTTCAAAATGCTCACCAGTGTAACGTGACGGTGGCAGAACTTGGTACCACCTTCCTCCCAACAGCTTCTCAAGTTGCTTTTTCAACAGTGAAGCGGGGTCCCATAGCTGCGCAAGGAAGAGGGCCCCCAGTAAAGGGCAGCACGACCACGGCCCTTTTGGGTTCCATCTGTGCAGGCCCTCCGCAGTAATCTGAAAATTCAGACTTTGCACGCTCCCCTAGAAGTACATTGTACATCTTTTTAGTATTTTTTAAAAAAGAGTCAAAATCATGCAGACTGAAAAATATTTTTAAACAGCAAAACTTAACCGACATAACTGAAGATACTACCTGGTATGAAGCGGTTCAGAGTAAAGAAAAGGATTTTAAGGATGAAAGACCTCGGACTCTGTAGGGGGGTAACCGCACTCCTCCCTTTGGAGCTCCCCTGTTTTTGGCATACAGTGAAACACCTGGGGGTCCTGGATGAACTTAATATGCTTTTTGGACACGCCAGATTCTCCATCCTCCCCGTCAAACGGGGAACCCCAAAGGGGAATCGTTCCCCACCGGCCCGATGAGCCCCACAGAAGCTCCTCCAGCAGTTCATGGGGGTTCCCACCCGGGCCTCCCCCCAAAAATGGAGAGCCAGCTCCTCCTTGGACAGATGTTTTTTATTCACCATCAGTAGGGGAAGACAGGCCCGGGGTTGAAGCTGCTGTCTTTTTGCTTGCGCAACAGAGCAAATCAGCTGCATCCCACTAAAATAGCACGCTGACGGGCGTGACAAAAAAAAGGGTACGCGATGAGCATCGTAGAGCCCCCCAAAGGAGGATTCGCGCAGAAGTGCCAAAATATCCAGCCTTTTGTAAAGGTCGGGCCCACCCAGAATCGGCCTTCAGCTTGGCCCCCCCCCCTTTTCGCACAGCACCACAGTCCACAAAAAGGCTAGGGGGGCCCCAAAACCCAGCTTGCTGGTACCCCTTCACCGGGGCCGCTCCATCATGCCAGGCCACTCCCTCCGGGCAGTCCCACACTGATGAGGATTGGCCATGCCATTTCCCACGAGGTGACCCAGAGTGCGTTCCCTTGGCTTTGCCAGAAGCTTTTTGGTGACGAAGAGAGAAAATTAGTAAATCTCTGCCAACTGATTCATAATACTGCATAGGAATAATTGTAATTGTCTAAATAAGCAGCCTATTTTAAAAAACAAGATTGTTTTTTAATTTTTTGGGGTGGAACCCATTTTAGAATGGTGCCGTAGGCGTGTTACCCGGGCCTTGATTTCCTCCACCTTTTAAAATGCCCTGGCTGAAAAACGGAAGGAGCCACTTACAGCTCGGCACCACACGGGCCTGGGGGCTCTGGGGGGTCATGGGCACCAGCCCGGGGGACGCTGGAGGAATCCATAAAACCTTGTGTACCGTGCTACACGTGCAGCCACTCCTCGGTGGTTTCTCCCCTCAGCTGTTTTAAAACCCGTGTCGGGCTGTTACCCCCCCTTTTTCCCGCAGAAGAGGATCCCCCGGGATGTCAAAAACCAAAACCCTTTGGGTAATAGACAAATATAAAAAGAAATTTTACATAATTTAAATTTTACAAGCGGGGGAATGTTACTCAATTCTGCGAAAGGGAAAACCCAAAATTTCTGATCGTAGCCAAGTCCATTGTGTGAGGACAGTCTGGCCCGGGACACGTGGGGCATCTACATTTGGTGCAGGTTAGTCTCTGTCACCATATTTAGACCCTGTCCACATCCAGGACCCGCCGGGGGCCCCTTGTGCACCCCGGCTCCTTTTAAGGGGGCCCCCCCACAGGCGGGTTGGGCAGACCACCTTCACCTTCCACAATTTTTGTAGGGCATCCAACAAAAGTGGGTGGCAAAAAAGCGGTCGGGCAGGAGCCGGTTGTACAATGGCTTGGCTTGGTGGAAAGTACCAGGCTTTAAAATGGTCCTGAAGCACCCCCGTTTTTCCCTTGGGGCCCCTATTTCCACGTCTTCCCATAATCCTTTTGGGGTCTTCGGGGTGGCAAGCCCTCTGACCACAAAGGGGGGCGGGCTGAGGTTCAAATCCAGGTGCCTCTGTCCTGGACTCAGCGCCTTTGCAAAAACAAAACAATACACAAAAAACTTAAAAATAAAAAAATACTGCTGCTGATCACCCCAGTTAAAATTAAATGTTAAATTTCTTACCGACACAGGGGACAGGCTACACAGGCCCACGAAGGGGCTGAAGCTGGAACATCGTCTGTGGGGCTGGAGTCTGTAATAGTTAATAAGGTATATACTCACATTGGTTAAAAAGTCATGCATTCCCCAACACAATCAAACCTAAATAAACATTTTATCTTCACATGAAAAAAAATATTTTCATGCTTTTAAAAGTAATTTCGATTTGAAGGTTTGTAATCCTTAATATTTATTTTAAAATTTTATGGAAAAATTTTAGTAGAAAACAATACTTTAATTTTATTTGAAAAAAAGATTACATTATTTTCACTGAACAGCAGTTTTGGGGAGGACTGGTACCTTCGTCAGTGGGGCGGTGCCTTTGGGGCTGAAAAAAATTCATCTAAGTTACTTTTTAACACACAATTTAAAAAAGTTGCTATTGATTCCCTTACCTGGGTACTCTTCTGGTTGTGAGATTTTTGGTCGCAGCAAACAACAACACCACCGAATCTTGGTTTTGTAAACTGAAAGGGAAAAAAGCCCTGTCATGAAAAGACTAAATGTCAAACTATATTCATAAAAAAATGGCAATTTTTATTTATTTTATGAGTGTCATTAACGTTCAAATACCTGACAAAAAATTTAATAAAAGGGCGCTGCTTCGGCCCCCGCTTCCAGCATGGCCTCAGAGCTGCCCCTTGGACCGGCCCCACTGCAGCAGTTTGTTGCCCCACGGTCCTGGTCCGTCCCCGGTGCTCGGTCCGAACCCACGCTCGGAGAGCCAACCGCTGCGCCTGTTCTCTGCGGCCCCTGAACAGTTGGTGTTTTTGTATGGCAAAGCAGAAACATCCTAATTAGTTTGTACCTGATATGCACACACAGACACATATACCTCTTTAGTTTTAATTTGTCAGGGGTTTCCTTCTGAGGTGGAATCCACCACGCACTTCCCACTGTCCAAACAAGGGGCTTCCCGGTTTTTGCATCGGACATTTCTCAATCTAAAAAACATAGTTGTATATTTGGGAAAAAAGCATCATAAAATAACTGCATTTTGTTTTTAATTACAGTATGTAAAGTATGTTTTTTGCTCATTAGAGTTTGTTAACTCACACGAACCCCATTTATTAAATTTGATCTAATTTTGAGATAAATGAATTGTGCCATGAATGTTCTCAACCTTTTTAACAGCCGTACCCCCTTCTTTTTTGGGAGCTGGCCTGTTTCCTTTACCTCAGGCCAGGGCCCCGGTGCTGGAAACTTTTCCCCAGGGGGGACATCCCCTCTGATCGCCCTCGCCTTGTGTGTTTTTGTTTTTTAAGCATTGCCTTTTTGGGACATAAATGCATAACATATGAACATTAAGTGTATAAAAAACATAAGTGCTGGAACATGAAAGCAAGACCACAGCCCTTTTAAAATTCTAAAAATCCCGTGAAAAAATGAAATACCTGCAAGGGGTAATATTATTCCGTGTTTGTAACAGACGGAATTTAATTGATTTTCCCTATTAATATGTATTCTTATAGTGTGGGGGGGGGAAAAAATGAATTGAAAGGGAGTTATTTACCTACTAAGGGGAAACTTTATTTTTACTAGACTGATAACGGGGGGGGGATTTTAAATCAAGGTTAAGTAAACTCAAGTAAACTCAGTCTATCAAAACCCCTTTTTAAATAAGGATTTCATGTTTTTTTCAGATCAACTGTATCAATCAATGAGGGGAAAACAAGGAAGTGAAATGCAGTTACTCAACCCCACTATTTACCACAAAACCCTTTCATAAAAGAGTATAATATTGAAAGTTTTTTACTCATTCGCCTAATTTTGTTTTTCTCAGGGGGGTTAGAAAGGCCAAAACCCTACTCCGTGCTGGTAACTGGGTTCAACCTCGCTTTAAAGCCGCCCGACTGTAAGAAAATGTAACATGGCGGCCAAATACTGTTAATAACACCACAACGATTACCGAGCCGACCCGATTAAAACAAAAAATGAACTTATCAGGTGAAAACGGGATTTATCATAAGAAACACGACATAGTCTCGCAAATAGTGTGAAAAGCCAAATGAATGAAAACACCTTAACTGAAAGCGTGAAGATTACAAAAGCATATCCGTACGCCAACGATCCCAACATACCAAAATAGCCAATTACATTGAAATTAAATATTGGGGAGAAATATACGTTAGAGCCCAAAAAATTTTATTTGAAACTTTTATTTATATCGCCCCGACGACGAGGTGATTACAAGAAGCGACGACGAGCGGAATTCAATTTAACGTTTTTCAGAAGCTAGCGAGCTAGATAGATGGCTAAATCGATATGGAAAAACATGACACAATGGGTAAAATTACTTCCATAATTACAGTTAATTCGTACACAGCATTGTAACAAATGTATAAACACTCACCGTGCGTTTTAAATAACTTTAGACGTCTTCTTATCTTTGACAGCTCCAACATCCGATGCACGCCCCCCGTCGGAAGAAGCCCGCCTTCTGCTCCAACATTTCCAACATTTCTGTGCCGTGATTGGTCCAAATGTTGGAGCGGGGAAGAATCCGCCAACATGATTGGTCGTTGAATGTTGGAGCGAGAAACGCTATTGGCTGAATCTCTCCAATATTGGAAATGTTGGAAATGTTGAACGGACGATTCTGCGGCAGCTGGCGCTCAGGTCGCAGTCTCCACTGGAGGCGTGGGTTCGAATCCCACTCCTGACATGTCAAGTCTTCCTTCTGCTCCCTATGACGTGATACTGGCAAAGAAAAATGAGCAATTCGCTGCATGTTCGAGAACAGGCTTGAGGCGAAATGCACGGGAGCAGCTGCTACGTCTGTAACTCCGCTTTCCGACATATTCGACTTCGTATGTGGAGGGCTGCTGGCCCTCCTCCCCGAGCATTTTGTTTGCTTGGCGGCAGCAGTGGTAGTTGTTGTTGGTGCCACTACAGTAACAGTATCGTCAGCGTACATCTGTAACCCACTTATTGTGCAGCATTCAGAGACGTTATTAACATCAAAGCTAAACAACAAAGGTCCAAGCAGTGATCCTTGTGGTATGCCCATTTTACTTTCACAACATTCACATTCCATGTGACTAACGGCGACCAGTTGACTCCCCTTTCGTAAACAAGACTTAAACCATGTTTTTGCTTGAGAAGAGAAATGAAACTTACTTAACTTGTATAGCAGGAAGTTGTGCTTGACACTATCAACTGCCTTTTTCAAGGGCTTAAAAAGTGCAACGCCAACAATCCGCCCCCATCCAAAAACCTGTTGAAAATTTTCAAGCAGGTGGCAATTTGCTTCTTGTGTTGTTGCACGCCTTCAAGGCCATTTCCCCACATGGTGATATCAGGCAAGAAGGTGCTCTTCCACAGATTCAGCAGGGCTGCATGGCGGTTCCATGGTGTAATGGTTAGCACTCTGGACTCTGAATCCAGCGATCCGAGTTCAAGTCTCGGTGGGACCTGCTGCAAGGCCTTGTGGACTGCCAGGCAAAACGGCACCGCAAAGGTCTCCCTTGATGGAGGCACGTTTGTTGAGGTGTTAGGTCTCGAGAAAGCCATTGGTCTCTTGGGCATGTTAGCGACCCGAAATACTCTGAACATGATGGCGCTGACAGGGTTGAAAACAGAATTTAAAGTGTGCAAGCCAGCAACGTTTCACTTTTTTTTCTCACCGTAAATACGATGTTTCACTTTGATTTGAAGTCAGACGGCTGCATTGAGAGTGTAGAGTGCACATCATTAAGAGGCCAGTATACGCCATCAGAGGCACTTGTGGGCCGGTCGAATAGCTTTGGAGCCCCCCTCCCACCCACCGCCCTCCGACGTCGGATTGGAGTGAGCTGCGTCCGACCATTTCTGTAACTTTGCGGTAGGACTGCATTGTTGACATTGCAAACTAATTTAGGAGGAATGTGCACTCACACGCCCGGCCAACGCAGCTCCTTTCTGGATGACGCTGCGTTGGTGGCAAAAATTGAGCCACGATATGTCACAGCATTGTTACTATAGCATTTGACATGGTAACGCATTTACCGTACTTGCTAATATTTGTGGAATTTTCCACTGGAAGTGGGGCGTAAGCAGTCAGGATGGCCGAGCGGTCCAAGGCGCTGCGTTCAGGTCGCAGTCTCCACTGGAGGCGTGGGTTCGAATCCCACTCCTGACATGTCAAGTCTTCCTTCTGCTCCCTATGACGTGATACTGGCAAAGAAAAATGAGCAATTCGCTGCATGTTCGAGAACAGGCTTGAGGCGAAATGCACGGGAGCAGCTGCTACGTCTGTAACTCCGCTTTCCGACATATTCGACTTCGTATGTGGAGGGCTGCTGGCCCTCCTCCCCGAGCATTTTGTTTGCTTGGCGGCAGCAGTGGTAGTTGTTGTTGGTGCCACTACAGTAACAGTATCGTCAGCGTACATCTGTAACCCACTTATTGTGCAGCATTCAGAGACGTTATTAACATCAAAGCTAAACAACAAAGGTCCAAGCAGTGATCCTTGTGGTATGCCCATTTTACTTTCACAACATTCACATTCCATGTGACTAACGGCGACCAGTTGACTCCCCTTTCGTAAACAAGACTTAAACCATGTTTTTGCTTGAGAAGAGAAATGAAACTTACTTAACTTGTATAGCAGGAAGTTGTGCTTGACACTATCAACTGCCTTTTTCAAGGGCTTAAAAAGTGCAACGCCAACAATCCGCCCCCATCCAAAAACCTGTTGAAAATTTTCAAGCAGGTGGCAATTTGCTTCTTGTGTTGTTGCACGCCTTCAAGGCCATTTCCCCACATGGTGATATCAGGCAAGAAGGTGCTCTTCCACAGATTCAGCAGGGCTGCATGGCGGTTCCATGGTGTAATGGTTAGCACTCTGGACTCTGAATCCAGCGATCCGAGTTCAAGTCTCGGTGGGACCTGCTGCAAGGCCTTGTGGACTGCCAGGCAAAACGGCACCGCAAAGGTCTCCTTGATGGAGGCACGTTTGTTGAGGTGTTAGGTCTCGAGAAAGCCATTGGTCTCTTGGGCATGTTAGCGACCCGAAATACTCTGAACATGATGGCGCTGACAGGGTTGAAAACAGAATTTAAAGTGTGCAAGCCAGCAACGTTTCACTTTTTTTTCTCACCGTAAATACGATGTTTCACTTTGATTTGAAGTCAGACGGCTGCATTGAGAGTGTAGAGTGCACATCATTAAGAGGCCAGTATACGCCATCAGAGGCGCTTGTGGGCCGGTCGAATAGCTTTGGAGCCCCCCTCCCACCCACCGCCCTCCGACGTCGGATTGGAGTGAGCTGCGTCCGACCATTTCTGTAACTTTGCGGTAGGACTGCATTGTTGACATTGCAAACTAATTTAGGAGGAATGTGCACTCACACGCCCGGCCAACGCAGCTCCTTTCTGGATGACGCTGCGTTGGTGGCAAAAATTGAGCCACGATATGTCACAGCATTGTTACTATAGCATTTGACATGGTAACGCATTTACCGTACTTGCTAATATTTGTGGAATTTTCCACTGGAAGTGGGGCGTAAGCAGTCAGGATGGCCGAGCGGTCCAAGGCGCTGCGTTCAGGTCGCAGTCTCCACTGGAGGCGTGGGTTCGAATCCCACTCCTGACATGTCAAGTCTTCCTTCTGCTCCCTATGACGTGATACTGGCAAAGAAAAATGAGCAATTCGCTGCATGTTCGAGAACAGGCTTGAGGCGAAATGCACGGGAGCAGCTGCTACGTCTGTAACTCCGCTTTCCGACATATTCGACTTCGTATGTGGAGGGCTGCTGGCCCTCCTCCCCGAGCATTTTGTTTGCTTGGCGGCAGCAGTGGTAGTTGTTGTTGGTGCCACTACAGTAACAGTATCGTCAGCGTACATCTGTAACCCACTTATTGTGCAGCATTCAGAGACGTTATTAACATCAAAGCTAAACAACAAAGGTCCAAGCAGTGATCCTTGTGGTATGCCCATTTTACTTTCACAACATTCACATTCCATGTGACTACGGCAACCAGTTGACTCCCCTTTCGTAAACAAGACTTAAACCATGTTTTTGCTTGAGAAGAGAAATGAAACTTACTTAACTTGTATAGCAGGAAGTTGTGCTTGACACTATCAACTGCCTTTTTCAAGGGCTTAAAAAGTGCAACGCCAACAATCCGCCCCCATCCAAAAACCTGTTGAAAATTTTCAAGCAGGTGGCAATTTGCTTCTTGTGTTGTTGCACGCCTTCAAGGCCATTTCCCCACATGGTGATATCAGGCAAGAAGGTGCTCTTCCACAGATTCAGCAGGGCTGCATGGCGGTTCCATGGTGTAATGGTTAGCACTCTGGACTCTGAATCCAGCGATCCGAGTTCAAGTCTCGGTGGGACCTGCTGCAAGGCCTTGTGGACTGCCAGGCAAAACGGCACCGCAAAGGTCTCCCTTGATGGAGGCACGTTTGTTGAGGTGTTAGGTCTCGAGAAAGCCATTGGTCTCTTGGGCATGTTAGCGACCCGAAATACTCTGAACATGATGGCGCTGACAGGGTTGAAAACAGAATTTAAAGTGTGCAAGCCAGCAACGTTTCACTTTTTTTTCTCACCGTAAATACGATGTTTCACTTTGATTTGAAGTCAGACGGCTGCATTGAGAGTGTAGAGTGCACATCATTAAGAGGCCAGTATACGCCATCAGAGGCACTTGTGGGCCGGTCGAATAGCTTTGGAGCCCCCCTCCCACCCACCGCCCTCCGACGTCGGATTGGAGTGAGCTGCGTCCGACCATTTCTGTAACTTTGCGGTAGGACTGCATTGTTGACATTGCAAAACTAATTTAGGAGGAATGTGCACTCACACGCCCGGCCAACGCAGCTCCTTTCTGGATGACGCTGCGTTGGTGGCAAAAATTGAGCCACGATATGTCACAGCATTGTTACTATAGCATTTGACATGGTAACGCATTTACCGTACTTGCTAATATTTGTGGAATTTTCCACTGGAAGTGGGGCGTAAGCAGTCAGGATGGCCGAGCGGTCCAAGGCGCTGCGTTCAGGTCGCAGTCTCCACTGGAGGCGTGGGTTCGAATCCCACTCCTGACATGTCAAGTCTTCCTTCTGCTCCCTATGACGTGATACTGGCAAAGAAAAATGAGCAATTCGCTGCATGTTCGAGAACAGGCTTGAGGCGAAATGCACGGGAGCAGCTGCTACGTCTGTAACTCCGCTTTCCGACATATTCGACTTCGTATGTGGAGGGCTGCTGGCCCTCCTCCCCGAGCATTTTGTTTGCTTGGCGGCAGCAGTGGTAGTTGTTGTTGGTGCCACTACAGTAACAGTATCGTCAGCGTACATCTGTAACCCACTTATTGTGCAGCATTCAGAGACGTTATTAACATCAAAGCTAAACAACAAAGGTCCAAGCAGTGATCCTTGTGGTATGCCCATTTTACTTTCACAACATTCACATTCCATGTGACTAACGGCGACCAGTTGACTCCCCTTTCGTAAACAAGACTTAAACCATGTTTTTGCTTGAGAAGAGAAATGAAACTTACTTAACTTGTATAGCAGGAAGTTGTGCTTGACACTATCAACTGCCTTTTTCAAGGGCTTAAAAAGTGCAACGCCAACAATCCGCCCCATCCAAAAACCTGTTGAAAATTTTCAAGCAGGTGGCAATTTGCTTCTTGTGTTGTTGCACGCCTTCAAGGCCATTTCCCCACATGGTGATATCAGGCAAGAAGGTGCTCTTCCACAGATTCAGCAGGGCTGCATGGCGGTTCCATGGTGTAATGGTTAGCACTCTGGACTCTGAATCCAGCGATCCGAGTTCAAGTCTCGGTGGGACCTGCTGCAAGGCCTTGTGGACTGCCAGGCAAAACGGCACCGCAAAGGTCTCCCTTGATGGAGGCACGTTTGTTGAGGTGTTAGGTCTCGAGAAAGCCATTGGTCTCTTGGGCATGTTAGCGACCCGAAATACTCTGAACATGATGGCGCTGACAGGGTTGAAAACAGAATTTAAAGTGTGCAAGCCAGCAACGTTTCACTTTTTTTTCTCACCGTAAATACGATGTTTCACTTTGATTTGAAGTCAGACGGCTGCATTGAGAGTGTAGAGTGCACATCATTAAGAGGCCAGTATATGCCATCAGAGGCGCTTGTGGGCCGGTCGAATAGCTTTGGAGCCCCCTCCCACCCACCGCCCTCCGACATCGGATTGGAGTGAGCTTCTGTAACTTTGCGGTAGGACTGCATCGTTGACATTGCAAACTAATTTAGGAGGAATGTGCACTCACACGTCTGGCCAACGCAGCTCCTTTCTTGATGACGCTGCGTTGGTGGCAAAAATTGAGCCACGATATGTCACAGCATTGTTACTATAGCATTCGACATGGTAACGTATTTACCGTACTTGCTAATATTTGTGGAATTTTCCACTGGAAGTGGGGCGTAAGCAGTATCCACTGAACTGAAAATGATGGCGCTGACAGGCTTGAAAACAGTGAAATGTTGCTGGATTGCACACTTTATATTCTGTCTAATTCTCACTCTAAATATGATGTTTCACTGAGATTTGAAGTCAGGTGGCTGCATTAAGACTGTAGAGTGTGCATCATTAAGAGCCCAGTATACGCTATCAGAGGCGCTTTTGTATCTCCGTGTTTCCTACTCTGTCCTCTCCTGCTCTCCTGACTGGATGAAAGATAAGGGGAATGAACTGAATGGTGGTGCAAACCGGGAATGAATGGGTGGATCATGGATGGGTGTGCGAGTGGGTGTATCAAGGGGTGTGTTCAGGTGTTGCAGTCCTGGTGCTGAGGAAAATCCAGGTTATCACATCACATACCCACTTTGATTTTGGTTCATTTCACTGAACTCTGTTTTGTGCTGCCTTACCTGCTCAAGCCTCTGTTCCTTCAGTCTGAAAACGAAGGTCATTACCAACTGTTCCTGGTTTCCTGTGTGCTGCAGTTGGGTCTTATTACGGCCTGTTACAGTTCCTTGAACGATGAATAAGTGCAAAATAATGGACAACCATCCCAGCTGTCCACATTTCAAACGTAATGTCTTTCCTAGAAAACAAACCATAGTGAAATCTCAAATGCTGAGAAAGTAATGCAAAACTTTTGTAGTGTATCTTACATATAAAACAAATCAACATATTTGTGGATACACATCACCTCAAGTATCAACAGTCAACACCCTTGCTCTGAGCTCCTTGTCTCTTGGATTTCCCTTTGCACTTCCCACATCGATGTTGGACACCGCTGTTTGGATAAACATGAAGAAGCTGTTGAGGGATTCATGGTAGTTCACACTGAAGATGAAGTGTGCCTTGAAGATCTTGTCAAAGGCTGCCAGGGATGGCCTTGTGGTCAATTACAACATAGAGCCTCTGGATCTTGTTCCTCTGTTCACCAAAACACAGGAGGAAGGGCTGTCTAGGCTCCAAACTTTGAAGGAAGGTCTCAACACTGGCTTCAATCTGTAACAAAAACACAAGAGAGATATCATGAGAAAACATTAATATGGCCCACTAAACTACTAAAAACAAATGTGCCCCTACACAAGCTGTGGCAATGGCAGAACAATGGTGTAAAAAGCACTCTAAAACATGGTTTACCCTCATATATCTCACAACATGGTTGACTGCTTGATATGAGCTGATTTTAGCTCTCTTCTTGTGGCCTTTTGAGGTGGGGGGAAGTATGTGAACCAACAGTAGAATGCTTGACAGATCACTGTCCCAGGCTAGTGGCAAAGTAGAATAAAGTATGAGAGCAAAAAAGAGAAAAAAAGAAAAGGAAAAAAAAAAAACCTTGTTTTTTTTTACCTTGAAGTAGATTGTGCAGATGCTTTTTTCACAAAAAGTTAAACTACTTTGTTAAAATCCTTATAAAATGAAATGCACTGTCTTTGCATATTCAGAGCTTCTGGATTTTTTAAAGTAGATGTTATTTTAAGCGTAACTGCTGGACAGCAGGTGTTTCCTACTTCACTGTAAAGACCAGTGTCTGTGTATTTGCACTGGTGGCTTAAAGTATCTACATCAGACTTGTGTAAGTTAAATATTGGACCAGAATTTGCTTCCAAAATATTTTTTGTCACTAATCATGCTCCTTGGCTCCTCTCCTTAAAGGGGCTAAATGCGATCTCAATTTCACCGCTTGATGTCGCAGCTCTGGTCTGCATCAAACCAAAACAAAACTGGCTCAGGGGCACACACCCCCTTTCCGCGTGCCTTCCCCTTGCTCTCCGTCTGCTCCACCCCTTTTACCTGTGTGTTTTCAGCACTTTCCATCCAGTGATGAAACAGCTGACTAAGGTTGCAACAGGACCTTGCAATGTCAAGTAACGAAGTAAGTATAGAATGCAACCGAGTGTAACGTATTAGTAGGGTATTAGTAATGTATTGGTAACATATTTGTAATGTAGTGTAACAGTTGTTATTTAGCTTTCTAGCTTTCTGGTGCTAACGTTTGCACCAATAGTCGAAAATTAACTAGCTGAACAGTAGCTAAGATAATAAGTACACATTGATAATTTATGTTGGATTTTATGAGCACTGTTGGCCAACGGCTGTGACATTTGGGGTTTTTCTGCAATTATAAAAATATTGACCAAGACTATGTCTGTTGCGAGTGTAATAATGTAGCCAGTCTGGTTCGTCAACTGTCTCTGATGTAGCTGCTGCTAAGTTTGTTCCTTATAAAATTATAACATTATATTATAATTGCTGCTGCTCTCCTCATAACTGTTGGAATTTGATTTTTGCTAAGGGCAGCGGCAGCGATGTGTCTGCTGAGGCCAGCTGCAGCGAGTGGCTGCCACCTCAGAGGAGACAGAGAAGAGGACGAGGTGTCAGGCGGGGTGCCAGGCGGGGTGTTGGAGGAGCTCTGGGGCGTACCAGCAGAGGAGCCAGTGCGACAGCGTCAGCTCCGGACCAGGGGCCTCATTTATCAAACAGCGTGTAAAAGTCCTCTTAAATTTTCACCTACGACGAAAAGGCAAATAGCGTGTACGACCAAAATATTTGCGCTGTTTTCAGATCTATCAAACTCCGCGTACACACAGCTGCACGCTATTCCCCTTGATAAATCACACCGGACCCAAGAAAAGTGTGGGATGTGAACACGCCTCATATCCCGCCCTCTACACCCCCAGGCACAACCATATATGGTCAATGCAAATCAGAACGTGCATATAAATTAGCCATGTGCTCTCTGTGATTTTGTGGAGTGACGCTATAGGGATGCTGATTTTTCTCGAATTTAGCCCATTTTAAATCCCGAGAATTTTTTATTTATTTCCCGGGAATCCTTAAAAAAATGCATTTGTGGTATGTAGATAAGTAATTTCAACTGAATAATGATAATTTATCATATAAACCATTGTTTACGAAGTCAAATAAAACATTTACGAGCAAAATAGCAACGATATAACCGTGGTATGACGTAGGCTACTGTCCAAATGTTTAAATTGACATTTAAATGGTCGTTTAAATGGTGTTTTACGTAGCAATTATTACATTCACGGCTGCGATTCAGTTGTAGCGATCATATAAGTCAACGGAGTAACCATCTTACCGTGAATAGAGGATCTTTGTGCAGCACACGGGTCTCCTATTGGACACTAGCACACCATGTGACGGAGCACGGTTTTCCTATTGGACACTGAAAATCGAGGCAGCATCACACAGACACAGCGGAGATGTCCCCTTTTCGCCAAAGAAAAAAGTAAGTTTCTATCTATCGGCATTCCAGAAATATGCGCGATTAAGTAAAAGATATCCTCAGGCATCGCGGGCGATGCCGTTGATTCCAGAGAGTTGAACAACTGACGCCATGGTCGCAGAGTGGGCTAACGTTAATGTAATAGCTGCGCGTGTTGGTTAATTAGTGCCAAATGCCTCCGCTTGCAGATGAAGATGAATTACATTTACTGTGCACAAAAATTCACCTATACACTTGGACCCTTGGGGGTCCCGATGGGCGTTCCCGTTGGGGTCAGTCGTTTTTTGGCAAGCAGTCGTTTTCTGGCACGACACCGGCCTACTATATTAAAATATTTTTTTCTATATGCACGGAAATATAGTCCTATACGTAAAATGTATTCAACAAGTAACAACATGTATTAGAGAAAAAATGAGACATTTTACACAGATTTTGCATCTTTATTTATTTATTTTTTTTACTTAAATCCCTGTAGTATTTAGCCAAAATGTTGTTCCATTACGCACAGGCGCACCAGCGTGTGCGCCACACACGCATATGTATACGCTGTGTATACAATATATATATATGTATATATATATATATATATATATATATATATATATATATATATATATAGATGAAGGGGGTATGACAGTCACACATGACTGACATAATCTTAATGGCTTTGACTGTTAGTTGTCCGCGCTCCTCTCTCCCTCTCTCTCTCCCTCTCTCTCTCTCCCTCGCAGACTGCAATTCTCTGACTCAGCAGCTGCGTTGCCAATTCCTCCTGTTCTTCAAAAAGCGTGTACGCCATAGTCAAAAAGGGTGTACACGTGCACACTTTTTCCCAACAGGTTTTGGCTTGATAGATCCCAAATTTGGCGGAGAAAAGTGCGTACGCACAAAACGGGCGAAAGAGCGTGTAAAAAAACGTGTACCCACAATGATAAATGAGGCCCCAGGAGAGAATAGAGGCCCTCCGTAATGGCAGGAGAGAAGAAACGAGGTTTGTGTCATCTGTGCTTCTATCCATTTATATTTATTATCATTATATGTATATACATATATATATATATATATATATATATATATACACATATATATATACATATATATATATATACATATATATATATACACACAGTGGCATGCAAAAGTTTGGGCACCCCTGGTCAAAATTTCTGTTAATGTGAACAGTTAAGTAAGTGTAAGATGAAATGATCTCCAAAAGGCATAAAGTTAAACATGAAACACTCTTTTCAATATTTTAAGTAATATCAGTGTATTATTTTTGTTTTGTACAATTTTAGAGTAAAAAAGGGAAAGCAGCACCCTGCAAAAGAATGAGAACCCCAGGAGACTTGAGCTCTCAGATAACTTTGACCAAGGCATCAGACCTTAATTAGCCTGTCAGGGTCATGGCTTGTTCACAATCATCGTTAGGAAAGGCCAGGTGATGCAAATTTCAAAGCTTTATAAATTCCCCTACTCCTCTAACTTTGTCCCAACAATCAGCAGCCATGGGTTCCTCTAAGCAGTTGCCTAGCACTCTGAAAATGATTGACGCCCACAGAGCAGGAGAAGGCTATAAGAAGATAGCAAAGTGTTTTGGGGTACCGATTTCCTCAGTTTGGAATGTAATTAAGAAATGGCAGTTAACAGGAACAGTGGATGTCAAGATAAGGTCTGGAAGACCAAGAAAAATATCAGATAGAACTGCTCGAAGGATTGCTAGAAAAGCAAGGCAGAACCCCCGTTTGACTGCAAAAGACCTCCAGGAAGATTTGGCAGACTCTGGTTACCACCAGTTGTGGTACACTGTTCAACTGTTCAGCAACACCTGCACAAATATGGCCTTCATGGAAGAGTCATCAGAAGAAAACCTCTCCTGCGTCCTCACCACAAAATTTAGCGTCAGAAGTTTGCAAAAGAACATTTAGACAAGCCTGATGCATTTTGGAAACAAGTCCTGTGGACTGATGAGGTTAAATAGAACGAGCAGAGGTATGTTTGGAGAACAAAAGGCACAGAATTTCATGAAAAGAACACCTGTCCAGCTGTTAAGTATGGAGGTGGATCGATCATGCTTTGGGGTTGTGTTGCAGCCAATGGCACAGGGAACATTTCACGGGTAGAGGGAAGAATGGATTCAATTAAATTCCAACAAATTCTGGAAGCAAACATAACACCATCTGTAAAAAAGCTGAAATTGAAAAGAGGATGGCTTCTACAAATGGATAATGATCCTAAACACACCTCAAAATCTACGATGGACTACCTCAAGAGGTGCAAACTGAAGGTTTTGCCATGGCCCTCACAGTCTCCTGACCTAAACATCATTGAAAATCTGTGGATAGACCTCAAAAGAGCAGTCCGTGCAAGACGGCCCAGGAATCTCACTGAACTGGAAGACTTTTGCAAGGAAGAATGGGCAAAAATCCCTCAAACAGGAACTGAAAGACTCTTGGCTGGCTACAAAAAGCGTTTACAAGCTGTGATACTTGCTAAAGGGGGTGCTACTAGGTACTAAATATGCAGGGTGCCCAAACTTTTGCTGTGGGCCCTTTTCCTTTTCTGTTATTTTGAAAATATAAAAGATGAAATTAAAAAAATTATTTTGTTTGAAATATAAAGGGAATGTGTCATCTGTAACTTTATGCCTTTTGGAGATCATTTCATCTTCCGCTTACTTGACTGTTCACATTAACAGAAATTTTGACCAGGGGTGCCCACACTTTTGCATGCCACTGTGTATATATATATATATGTACATATATATATATATATATATATATATATATATATATATGTACACACATATATTGGACAGGCTAAGTGATGATACGTAGTATGTAGTAATGCAGTAACTATCAAAGTAATCTCATTACAATTTATAGGAGTAACTAGTAACTAATTACTTTATTGAGTAACTACCCCAATACTGTGTGTGTGTATATGTATATATATATATATGTATGTATATATATATATATATATATATATATATGTATATATTTATATAAGTGTGAAACGCCACTTTTGCCAGTGTGTCTACATCTTGATTTACTTTGTGTATGTATTGCTCATCTTTTACAGAGGCTGCTTCAAGAGTTGACTCTCAGCGAGTGGAGGGAGCTTGTAAGGGGCCTTTTTGACTGGCAGCCAGGGCTGGTTTTTGATGCCCTGATGATGCATCAGGGCTTTCATTGGGCTACACCATCTGCAGGGGCTCAACTGCCATGGTGTGTTTGTGTGAACTGTAGGGAGATGCCCACAGACTTGGAGAGGAGGTGCTGTGGCCAGGATCCAGCCCATTGCATCAGCAGACTGCCCTCTTTCTCCCTGTACTGTCTTCTTGATGCTGGCATTCTGCGAATACACAGGAACTAAAGGGAGGACATCACTTTGCTTGGCAGAGCAAGGGAGCCTGGGGAAGACAACCGGGAGTACAGATATGCTGCATATAGATAGTTTATCTATTGGCAACATGGTGCAGTGGGGCGAGGAAATCGGTTGGTTATCCCCAGCTGCTGTGTATGGCAGATCAGAGACAAGTGGCCAGACCCACACGGACAGTATACTGGTTTTACTCCTGGACACTAGCATAGCTACCTCAGATATTTGCAGCAACATGCATCCCAAATTCACAGGCACATGCATCATTTTGTTCATTAGTAAATAAAGTTGTTGTTTTTTTTCCTAGCAATGATGTGTGGATCTGCTTCATTCACAAATAATCTAATTTGGAAACACAATAAGTTTTCTGCTTGGTGGTAAACAGTATATCAATCAATAATTCACTTGTGTATTGGTAGTGACAATGATTGAGTTACACTCTCTATGAAGCCAGTGGAGCCCTAAGTAATACTTTATCTACAGTGTTACAAAGGATAATGTTGAAATGGATGAGGCATTAACATGATGATCAAGTCATGACAACGTATTTTCCAAATAGGGTGTGAGAATCTGTTTCAATCATAAGTAATCTAATTACAAAACACTAATAGTTTTCTGCTTGGTGCTAAACAGTACATCAGTTTACATTTTAATTTTGTAATGTCAGTCCCAGTAATTGAAATAGACTCTATGTAGTACTAGACTAGTATACTAAACCAGAGGAGCCCCAATATGACTTGTTAAAATGTATAAAGCATAAATAATATTTTAAGATATATCAAGTTTATTGGTGAACAGTGCATAGCCAATTCCAGGAAACAATGAGCAAAAACATGAAACAGAGTCCAGTCATGTGTGTTGTTGCCCTGGAGTTTGAGAGTTTGTGAAGGCAAGGCAAGGCAAGGCAATTTTATTTGTATAGCACCATTCATACACAGGGCAATTCAAGGTGCTTCACAAGAACTTAGAAATAAATTAAAATAAAACATAAAAATTTCAGCTCATTAAAGACATAGGCTAAAAGCAAGACAATAAATACAAAAATGCATTTAGAAAGCAAACATAAAGCAAAAGCAACAGCTGACAAATATAAAAACAAGAGCTACAGATTATTCTAACAATAAGTCACATATCTACTTCACTGGTAAGCTGCAGTAAACAGTAGTGTTTTTAGTCCTGATTTAAATGAGCTCACAGTTTCAGCTGACCTCAGATATTCTGGAAGTTTGTTCCACAGATGAGGAGCATAGAAACTAAAGGCTGCTTCACCTTGTTTGGTTTTGATCCTGGGAACACTGAGTAAACCTGTTCCAGATGATCTGAAGGGTCTGAGTGCTTCATAACTTACAAGTAAATCAGAGATGTATTTAGGCCCAAGACCATTTAGTGCTTTATAGACAAGTAACAAGATTTTAAAGTTTATCCTTTGACATACAGGAAGCCAGTGCAGTGACTTAAGCACTGGTGTAATGTGCTCCACTCTCTTGGTGTTGGTGAGGACTCTGGCAGCAGCGTTCTGGACGAGCTGCAGTTGTCTGATTGATTTTTTACTCAGACCTGTGAAGACACCGTTACAATAGTCCAGCCTGCTGAAAATGAAAGCATGAACAAGTTTTTCTGCATCTTCTTTAGACAGAAATCCTTTAATTCTTGCTATGTTTTTAAGGTGGTAGTAGGCTGATTTAGTTATTGTCTTTATGTGACTATTGAAATTTAGGTCTGAGTCCAGAACTACACCAAGATTTCTGGCTTGATTTGTAGGTTTTAGTGTCATGGATTCAAGGTGAGCACTCACTTTTGATCTTTGTTCTTTGGGGCCAAAAACAACTATCTCAGTTTTGTCTGTGTTTAGTTGTAGAAAATTCTGGCACATCCACGTATTGATTTCTTCAGTGCACTTATTTAGCTGATGTAGGGGACTGTAGTCATCTGGTGACACTGTTATGTAAAGTTGTGTGTCATCTGCATAAGTATGGTAGGAGATGTTATGATATTCCATAATCTGAGCAAGAGGGAGCATGTAGATGTTGAACAGAAGAGGCCCAAGAATGGACCCCTGAGGAACTCCGCATGTATTTTTTGTTCGCACAGATTCATAATTGCCAAGAGACACAAGGAAATCCCTGTCTTGTAAATAAGATTTAAACCAATTTAGGACAGTGCCAGAAAGTCCCACCCACTTTTCCAGTCTGTTGAGCAGTATTTTATGGTCAACTGTGTCGAATGCAGCACTGAGGTCCAGTAATACCAAAACCAAAGTCTTTGAGGCATCACTGCTCAGATGAATGTCATTTAAAACTTTCACAAGTGCAGTCTCAGTGCTGTGATGTGCTCTAAAACCAGACTGAAAAACATTAAAGAAATTGTTTTGCACCAAGAAGGCATTAAGTTGCTGAAAAACAACCCTTTCAATGATCTTTCCTAAAAAGGGTAGGTTTGATATGGGCCTGTAGTTCTTTATTACTGAGGCATCCAGATAAGGCTTTTTTAAGAGAGGTTTAACGACTGCAGTCTTCAGGGCCGTTGGAAAAAGGCCTGACTGAAGAGAACAGTTGACTATCTGTAGTATATCTGTAGTATATCTTTTAAAAAGCTTGTAGGCAGAGTGTCAAGGCAGCAGGTAGTGAACCTAAGATTTCTGACTATGTCTGTCAAAGTTGCATAATTTAGGGAGTGAAAGACTGCTAAATTAACTGGAGTAGCTTTATGAGGCACAAGTGAAATAGCCACTGTGTTGGAGTTACAGACTCTTTGTCTTATCTTTAAAATATTGTCTGTGAAAAAAGAAGCAAAGTCATTGCATGCCTCGGTGGATAGCAGTTCAGGAGGGACTGACGCTGATGGGTTTGTCAGTCTGTCAACAACAGTAAATAAGGTCCGTGCATTGTTGTTATTTTTGTTGATAATCTCAGAGAAAAAGGACTGCCTGGCCCTTTTTAGCTCCATGTTATAGATGTGCAGACTCTCCTTATAGATGTCATAATGAACCTGAAGTTTGGTTTTCTCCCACCTGCGTTCTGCTTTTCTACATTTTCTTTTTTGAGCTTTTACCAATGTGGCATTCCTCCATGGTGCTTTTTTCTTACCAGATACAACTTTGACCTTCATGGGAGCAATAGTGTCCATAACATTCATAGCTTTAGAGCTGAAACTATGAACCAGATCATTGACAGAGACTGAGGGCAGAGCTGGTGTGGGTGTAAAGTCCTGGGTGAATAGTGTACAGGTGTTTTCGTTGATAAGGGTCACACACTCTGACTAAAGTGCAGTGCCACTGATGGGAATGTGTTGAGTGCAAGGAGAAGAGTCTGAGGAGTAGCTCCTGGTGTCGATCTTTCCATTACATTATGCCACAAGATTCAGGTTGAAGTACTTCATTTGCCATTTTCCCAGGCACAAGTAGGGCTATACAGTATGTGCATTGGAATTCTTGTGCAGTTGTCATTGTCACAAAAAAATGAAATAAAATAAAAACAGTGTGAAACACATACAAATAAGGTTGAACACAAGATACACAAGAATGATAATAGAGCATATAATATATCAATTTGTCCTACCAATGCAGTGAGCAGATATCCACCACTAAAAATGTGAACAAATTTCCACCAATCCTCAAAGCTAAAAACTTACCAGAAACTGTTCGGCCATGTCCGCCTTCTTGCAGCACCACCAGAAGTGGTTTACAATGTCCTTTAACCAGGTGAGGAGTTTGCTGCTTCCTTTTTACCTGTGCAGCCTGGAGATCATGACAATGTTAATACTGATTTTTTTGCACAGCAATAATTCTTATTGTAAAGAACAATAAACACTTACTGTTGCTATCTTTTTTGCAAGGTTCTTAGCGCCGTGCCACATGTCAAGACTGTGCTTTATTCCATAGTCTTTGAACTTTCCTCTGTCTGGGTCTAGGGGTGGAAAAGTACAAAAAAAAACAAAAAAACACATAGGTTATAGACAATACAATCAGGTATTGATAATATTGACATGAGTACTCACTCATAAGGGCTCCTATTTGGACATGTGCATCTGTGCAGAACTCCACAAGTTTCACCTCGGCATGAAGTTTCTCCACTGTCTGAATGAAGGCCTCCCTCTCCATGATAACTGAAGACCGTCCTGTCTGCCTCTTGTCCAAACTCACAACACTGATTATTTCCTTTGTGGAGTCTGCCATGGTGGAGTAACTACAGTATTGTACATTATGACCTGTGGAATGCAAGACAAAACAGTGTTGCCTATGTAAAAAAAAAATATTTTAAAGCTTTAATCTGAAAAATAACCCCAGAAATTACACAATTACTAAGCTTTCAATTACAATAAACTTCAGTAATACAAAACACGTGCAGCTGTAAGACCAACATGTGCATCATCTCTACCTGGTGAGTCATTCCGCCCATCTCCTAAAAATCAAAAGAACAAGTAAAAATTAGGAAATCAAAAGAATTACATCTTAGTCATATTACTCTGGTTGTTCTATATATTTTAAGGTGACAACATAAATTGACATTTGTGATTCACAATTACTTTGTATTTATATTTAAAACTCACCCAAAGCAACCACATCCTTGCCCTGAAGACGTTGAATGATTTCCGATCTTTTATTGTGCCAGAACTCCACAATACTATCCACACAGTATGTGTCCTGGATTTTGTAAAAGGTGGCGGCATTGACCACCCCCATATTCATACAGTGGACCAGAAGTGCAATCTTCGAGTAGTTGTTACCACGCAATATGTTTGTTCCAAGCATAAAGTCACCGGCCAACATCCCGAACTTGAATGTTGGTTGTGAGGTCCAACTCCAGACTACATGACCATGTGGACAAACCTAGGCATAATGAGTTATATTAATTTCCATGACTTCATAATATTTTGAAAAAAGTACAATGCTCTACATAGTATATGGAACTACTTTGTAGCAAAACAATTTAGAAGACACAGAGTGATTATAGCCAAAAAGTAATTATCTCATTGTCGTTAGGATATGTTACTTACCCATTCAACTACAAAGGCAGTGCACTTTTGTTGAATTACACACTCGAATGGGGGCAGGCTTTGGCACATCCGTCCTGTGGATAAGGTCTGTGAATACCACTGAACTGGAAGGTCAACCAATCTAGCCAGTTGGAGTAGGTTCTTCTCATATACAACAGATGCACGGCAATCTATTATGTCATCTTCTCTCAAGACTCTGAGCTGTTCAGAAGTAGGCAGCTCCTCCTCTTCAGGCTCAGTGGATGTTCCAGTGTTTTCAGGGATGTCATGGACAGTCTCATCCGCAGAAATTACAAGCAGTTTGTCTAGCTTTGGCCTTGATTTGATAGCTGCTTCTAATCTGTAGGACAAACAAATATTATAGATGAAATGTATGTGAAACAAAAACAACACAAAACAGTAAAACCAACACCAGTGTCTTGTAAAAATAAAATTGTAAAATCAGTACCTTATACACGGGGGAGGTACATAATCCTCATCGGAACTGTCCTCTCCTGATCCGTCTTCGGATACAGAAGACAGTTCAATCCTGTCACACAGAGAGGGAGATTAAAAAGCTGTATATATTTGTAATATATGTATGTAATATATAAATATCAAATTATTTATATCAATAACATTATTATATAATAGATTTTTACTTACACACAATTTTCCATTGAGCTCACTTGGTCCTCCTCAAGGTCCATGTCTCCCATATCAGACCTGTGACAACAATGCCAATGTGATACATACATACAACATAATGAGCAGTACCTTCAGTTCAGTCACAGTTTACTTGCTATTATACATCATGTAAAAAGATCAAAGTCAAAGTCAGCTTTTTTGTCAATCAACAATATGTACAAGACATGCAGAGGATCGAAATTTCTTTTCTCTTCAGACCCTTGGTGCAGACAGTACACTTTAACAAACATTTAGTAAACTACAAGTATAAAAATATAACAACAACAATAATAATAATAATAATAATAATAATAATAATAATTCCAGTCCATGATGTTAAAACAGTCCTTGAGTGCCTCTGAGGATCCTTCTGGCCACACTCGTACCTGCTTGTGAACTGGTGACTTTAACCAGTGGTCTGTATGCTTGCATTAGCATAACAGTGATGTGATCAGAGGCACCAATGTGGGGGATGGGAAGGGCCTTGTAAGTTCCTCTGAGGGTGGTGTAGACTTGGTCCAGTGAGTTGTTACCACGTGTTGGAAAGTCTATGTGTTGGTATATGTTGGGAAACACACTCTTTGGGTTGGAATGATTGAAATCCCCAGCCAAGATGAGAAAACTATCTGGGTGGGCTGTTAGCTCCTATCATTTGTATGCAGAGAATATCACAATAAAAACTCTGTTTTGAAGCATCCCTTGAACCTCTGATGCATCCAGTGTAGTTACACCCACATCTGTGCCAAAGATTTCTACACCTTCCACTTGAAATTGGCCCTCCCTACATAAACAATGGATAAGACAGGATAAAACATTACTTGAATGCTTTCAAGTTACTCTAAGAAAAAGCCAAAATATTTCCATAAAAACTAAAAGGGTTATACAGGTTAAGACACCTTTTCTGCATTGCTCAAAACCTCTTACCTATCAGAAGATGACCCCTCACCAATGTCTGACAATGCAGGAGGCAGTACTTGCAAGCGGGTTGTTTTTGTGGAGTTGATGCCAAAGGGCCCTTTTCATAGCTGAAAAGGGAAGACGTCAGTACTAGTTCAAAAGAGGGTCACAGTATTTCACATATTTCATACTCATTTCTCTCCATTTCTGCTATAGCAAGAATATGTGGGCATACAATGTGATAACACATAACACTAGTGACTTTCAGTAAGCATTACTATTCCCTCTTGCTACTTTATAATGCTTACTGCTGACGTTAGCCATGTCTGCATGGCTTACTGAGGTAATGCTATGTAACTTCTCTCAATTCATCCACATTATTTTCAAATATAACAGTGTTGCAATATACCTTGGTGACAGCCTGTGAACATAACCATGACCTCCCAGCTTTTAGGCTCTGAACCGGGACGTCTATTATGATGCTAGCTCACTCGGCTTAGCTTTAGCTTGTTTGTGGTAACAACAAAACTGGGACCAGTCTGAGTAGCGGCATGCACAGGCGGCTGTCTGCTGACCTGCAAACAACGCCGCACGGAGCCACGGAGCAAATGTAGCTAATACTAGAGAGGCAACAGCTCGAGCCCGACCGTTTGCCCATCCTAGATTAAATGGACATGATATGCATTATGTCTAACATTAGTCGAACACTAACAAACAGTATGTGATGATACTCATAAAGTTACTTACTGGTCCAAGAGAAGAAGTGCTAGCTCCGAGTCAAACTTTAGTCCTTTAGCCTGTAGCAGAGCCCTCCACCTCGGAAATGCAAGGCCGATGTTGACCCGGGTCTTATCCCTGTCTTTATCAGATAGTTTCTTGGCTACTGAACGTGGTCTCTTCGTCGGGTTTTCTTCAGCCATGTCGCAAAGTGAGCAGACACACCTCCGTGACCGCAGCGCTTTTAAATACCGGGCCGGGGGGGGTGGTGGTGGTGTGTGTGTGTGGGGGGAGGGGGGGGGGGGGGGGGGGGGGGTCACATGCACGCGTGGCCGGACCGGCTTACCAAAACAGAGGCTCCAGAACAACACACACAGAGGGCGTGTCATGTGACTCTACTCCAGAGGTCAATACACCACTAGTTATGTGCCCTTTAAATCAGATTTTCGATTAGTACTGACAAACCTTCCACTCTCGGCAGATGAGCATGTAAACATCCTTCAAGTCTCTACACATACATCATTCTGCACACTGAAGCCCAAACACCCAAATGTTAGAACAAAAAAAAAACATATTGAGTGAAGGGCAAATTTAAACAAAGACTACGCCTTTTTTACCAAGCCAGGGGTGTCGAGAAAATGTGGAAACACTTTCCAGACTGCGGAGGAGACTTTTGTATCTTCAACCAGTGTCTGGCAGTACTGAAAGGTTGCTCTCTTCTCTGATCCATCAGTTGAATGCCTCAAAAGGGATATAAGCTTACTGCATTCCTAGACATTCAGTTGCCTGTCAGTCAGGAGAAAATCCCTCTTGCCCTTTTGACCATCTTGATAAGTATCAGTGGTGGAGCCTTTCCGGGAATGAACGATTGTGTTGCGATGCACAGTCTTTATTCTTCAGGCCAAGTGGCCAGAGCCATTATAGAAGTGTTCCTCTAAAATCCAGAAATACAGCACAGGGGTCACAGCACTACAGGGTAACCCAGACAGCAAAAAGGTCCGTACAGGATACGGCCACTTCCGCCCTACCTCCGTTTACCAGTCAGACCCGCTGAACACATCCGCAACGTATCTGTCAGATTCACGTCCCCTGATTGGTCTGCAGCAGACTCGGGGTCAGTCTGCAAGACGGACGCGCGCTTCAGGAGCATCACGACACCGCCACTGTGGCAGAATCGAGATCGGTAAGTGCACAATTTTATGATACTATTCATTTGAAATAATTAATTAGGATTCTGTTAAACGTGAGGTGAGTGTGTTTGGGCCAATATCTTTTGTGTGTGAAGCAATTGTGGCATCGCTAAACAGTACTGTTGGCGATTTGATAAAGTGTGTGCAAACACATACGTGTGTGTGTCTGTGCATGTTAGCATGCCTCGCTAACATGAGTTAGCATAACGTTTAGCATCTGCACTAGGCAGAAACTATCCATTAGCGGTTGTAGTCTCTGTTGTAGCACAGCATAAACTACATGTAATCGCCGCCGACATCCAGATTTATTGTTAGCATTGCGTTAGCTTCTCATTAGCATAGCGGCAGCATAATGTTAGCATCAGAGGTTGGCCGCCCCTGAATGGAAATAAATCAGTGTGAAATTACTGTCTTAGTCCGTGTTCAACATTAAAAGACGTACTCTCTCCATCTTGTTTGTTTTTTAAAATATGAACTTTAGAGTTTGCCAGTAAACCGGAAGTCCGGTTAGCATTTTAGCACTCTGTTCCCTCTTAAAAGTCAATACGTTTTTTGAATGGGAGTTTGGTCAAATACCTCAAATCAGGTCTGTGGTTAACAAAAGCTTATGTGGTTATGTGTTTCACGTTTTGCTCTACAGCATAAAACACATCGGTAAATACCCGTTTGTGAATTTTGAAGCTTCTAAGTTCCCTGTGATTAAAAAAAAAAGGCGGTTGCTAACAAGTTGTTCAATACGATTGCAAACCCTGTCGGGGACATTTATCACCCCCAAACAGGGCCGAGCTATAGATGTGGCTTTTCAACAAGTAAACACAGTGCGATTTCACTATTAGACAATGTATTTAAAATAAAACGGCCGAAATCATTTGAAAGTCTAGTGGCGATGACGTCAGTCATGCGACCGTTAGTAGTCTGTTGAAGCCATAATATAATACATGCATGGTTGAAGCCCAACTTTCTTCTGGCATTTAACCCGAATCTGATGTGGACATTTTTGTCCAGTAGGGGGTGTGTTTTCTCCACTAATTTCAAACTGCAATGGTTGTCCTCATCATATTTGGTCCAGTTGTGTATTTTTGGACTATTTTTTGAATTTGAAACACATCATAATCTATGCATTTTTTTTCATTGTGTAGCAAAGAACTCCTTAATTTTGGGGACATTTTTGTCCACTTTTAAAACGACCTAAAAAGGGCATACATTAATAATAAATATTTTTTTTCCACTTCAGTTTGGATCATAACTACCAAGTTTTAAATAATTTTTAAAAATTTAACTCTTTAGATGCCACTCTGAAGCTTATGAGGTATGAGGGTTAAGCTTCAAACACGGTGTTTTAGTAATGTTTCTTCAATCATTTCAGATTTGTAGAACCGGTGATAGGATGCGAAAAATATGATAGCCAAACTCTTGTTCGTTACTACTGTTCTCATTCAAATTACGTGCTGGTTTTCTACCCGGAAGAAGTTGTAAACAACATGGCGATTTGTTCGGTGTTCATATGTGAAGTTAACTTTTACTGGGATGTGCCACATGCATAAAACGCATTGTGGTTACACATACTAATCCCATTCTCTATACAGTAAGAAGCATTGTTGCTGGGATCAACAAAAATAAAATTACATAGACCCTTTTGCACTAACTTAGTGGAAAAAGAAAAATGAACTATGACTTTGCATCCTATTTATGGGTACAGAGATGCACACACAATGTGGAATCAGAAAACTTAACTTTCGATGCTCAGAAAAGGGTCTGTTTATTAATAGTATCAGAGCATGCAGGCAACTAGGCATTTCTGATGAATAGCTTACTTTAAATCGCAAAATATAGAAAACAACTTTTTTAATCACAATTGTGCAACTGATCGTTATTTGCCTGTAATCTGCATGATCGTCGGGGGGGGGGGTATGATCGTCGGTCACATGATTATGATTACAATGACAGTCCTAGCAGAGGGTGCATGACTTTAAGTCACCTGTCTGAGTTAAATTGACTGACAACATTGCCATGTATTGTAGAAAACACTGTATAATCTAAATGCTTTCTCTCCCAATAGGACTGTTCTGCGAGAAGCTGTTGTGAGACGTGAGTGAAAGATGGAGACGAGGGTGGTTTCTAGGTCAACGCTGAAAAGGCGTGCACGCAGAGACCTTGACAGGACGCTACAACAAATGACCCACGACTACAACACTGTGCTGGAGGATGTTTGTAATACGGATGTAGGGGGGGAGGACACTGCATCCAGTGTAGACATGGACACATCTGTCAATCAAGATATGGATGGAAGCAGTGATGAACAAATCGACTTTCCAACTTTGACTTTAAATGTGCGTATTGTTGTGGAAATGCATAAAATGGTAAGGTTCAAAAGAGGAATCATTTCTTGAAAAAAAATACAGTTTGTAACTTTGACTTTAAATGTGCGTACTGTTGTGGAAATGCATAAAACAGGTTCAAAAGTCTTGAAATATAATGTTAATAAAGAGTGAATAAAAGCAAAACATTGTGATTGTTTTATTGGCAAATTAATTTTATTTTTTATCTTTTGTTCAAATATGGACCACATCCGCCCTGGATCCGGACCACATCTGTCCCAGATCCGTGCCAGATATGGACTGTAAATGGTTGGTCTTTGCGGATCCGGCTCAGATGTGGTCCGGATCCGTTCCAGATCTGTAAAGTGGATCCGTGCCAGATCTGGGCCAGGGTGCAAAAGTTATCTGGGGCGGATCCGTTTTCAGGATTACTACCGGATGTTGGATGACATCCGGCGCGGATCCGGCCCAGATCCATTTGCTGTCTGGGAATGGTAGAGTGAGTTAAGACCATGGACATACTTCTCTCTGTAAATTATAACAGAAACCATCCATTTACAAACTTACATATCAGTTTTAAGTAATAAGTAGGAATCTCTGAGGATGGGAAATAAAGTGACGATGTCAGGAGCGTATTTTGTTTGCACATAGACTAGTGAGATCCTCCTTTAAAAGAAGAAAAAATAAAAGAATAATTATTTTTCAGAGTTTAAAAAGATGAAAGAATGGAACCAAACTTGTGTTGATATAATGAAACAAAAATAAGAATCCTGAAAAAACCCACCCACGCAAAATGTCTGTATCAGACCTACTAACAAAAAGTGAGGCAGAGCAAACGAGAGAGCAACATAACTGAAAAGTTGGCAGAGTCTGATCCATGAGAAAAAAAGGACATATTATCAAAAAAAGACTAATACTAATACTTAATACATGACTACACAACTAATTTGTTTGCAAGTTATGACTTTTACTTTTGAGATGGCCTGTTTCAGTGAGTATTCTTACTATTATGTTTGATATTTAAAAAGGGTTGTTTGATTTTACTGACAGGAACTTGAATTCCTGTAAAAGTCCTTTGTTTGTGTGTGTGTGTGTTATTGCAATAGCAGACCACAATAGTTAAATTGGTTTTAACTACTGAGGGCAGTTCTGTGACAAGGACACACACTTTCAAAATGGACACCAGCATCTCCTAAGAATACAGTATATTTTTAGAAATATGATTAGCACCAAAGGGAACATTAAAAGCTAACCCCTGAAGCTCAACTATGTCAGCCACTAGTAGGAACCTGTTGCCATATACCATCCATCAGTGTCTTCAATCTGTCATATTCATCACTCCCACTTCATCACCCCACTCCACTCACCTGGGGCCTCATGTACAAAGGGTGCGTACGCACAAAAACGTGGCGTACGCTCTTTTTCACGGCAAAGTTCAGATGTATCAAGAGTGAAATGACCGTGGAAATGTGCGGTGCCTCACGCCAACTTCATGGCTGGTGTACGCACGTTTCTACAGCTGTTGATCCTTTGGCGACACTTAGAGGTGATGCTGGGAAACTATTATAACAAATAAATGTGAAAACAATTAGTCCTCAGACTGAGTGATGTGCACATCAGAGATACGTGAACAATTAACACTGATGAACAATTAACACACCCACGTGTCTGCAATTACATGAGTGGATATAAAAGCATGCGCAAAGTGGTGCAAAAAATACCGCTAAAAACAATGGCTGCTTTAGCAGTATTAGAAGACATTGTATATGGTGCAATACGAAGAGATCGTGTGTTCAGAGACAAAGAGGATTTACTGGCACATGATGACAACTGGCTCATCAGTCGCTTTAGGTTCCCGAGGGCAATCCTCCTGGAACTGTGCGCAGAGCTGCAGCCGGCCTTGGAGCACAACACAGCAAGGAGCCATGCGCTGCCTGTGCCCATACAGGTGCTGACGACACTGGGGTTCCTAGCAACTGGGGCATTCCAGAGGGAGCTGGCCGACCGATCGGGATTGTGCCAGTCGACCCTGAGCCGAGCCATGCCAGCCGTGTGGGATGGAATTATCCGCATGTCAGCCAGGTATATCAAGTTCCCATACAATGCAGCTGAACAGGTCAACATTAAAACGCAATTTGCAGCGAGAGCCGCTTTTCCTAATGTAATTGGAGCTATTGACTGCACACACATTGCTATAAAAGTGCCATCACATGATGAATTTGTATATGTCAACAGGAAACATTTTCATTCGATCAATGTACAGATCATATGTGATGCGCAAATGCAATTAACCAACATTGTGGCGAGGTGGCCTGGTTCAACGCACGATTCATACATTCTGAGTAACAGCATGGTTGAGAACAGACTACAAGCTGGCACTGTGCGCGATGGGTGGCTTCTTGGTGAGTAAATTTATTTGTGTAATTGTCCTAATAGTAATCCCCGTGATGCGCATTGAGCATGTGCGCCCCCAAATTCTATCCCGTCTTCACAGCATCATTACTAGTCAGTGGTTAAAGTTAGTGACTTGCTGTTTTTTTGCTGGTTAAACTACAGCTTAAGATCTTTCTAACAAGCCCCTGATTGTCTCTGTGTGCAAAGTACTCATGTTAATAACCCCCTGCGTAAAGTGTGAAATGTCTTAATCAGCCTCACCTTTTCCCTGGCGCACTTCTGCACCAATTTGCAACAACAGTGTGTGATCCATGTAAGTAGTGTATAAAATTAACGAATGGAAACTGTAAAGTTTACTTTGTGTGTTTTCAATTGACCGCAGGCGTCCGTGGCTACCCACTTAAGAGCTGGCTGATGACCCCTCTCACCAACCCTCAGACTGACCAAGAGCGGAGGTACAATGACATCCATTCCCGCGCTCGGTCAGTCGTTGAGAGGACAATCGGTCTGCTGAAGGGACTGGTGGCGCTGCCTGGACAGGACTGGGGGTATGCTGCTGTACAGTCCCGAGAAGGTGTGCCGCATTGTGATGGCGTGCGGCTTCCTCCACAATGTGGCACACCGGCACGCCATACCACTGCCAGAGCAGCATATTCCCCCACCAGACGAACCAGAAGCTGGAGGCCATTCGGGCCCGGCAACATTTGATTTCAACCATGTAAAAGAGGCAAGGACGCAGAATTCACTTATTCACCAATGCATTCATTGATTCACCGATATTTGTGAGGACGCCTATCAGTTGATCTAGGCGATCATTTATGCCACCTATTGCTCTAACGATTTCTTCTGTGGCACGTGGCTGCGACTGCGTGTCCTCTCCTGTGTTTTAAAATAATAAATTGAGTAATCAAACACGAGTCTTTGATATCCTTTTTGATATGCTGGCATGTTTGAATTTAGATTCAAAAGATTTCAAACCAAATAATACCATACATACAGCATTTACGCATTAACCTCTATCTTATAGGGCTGTGAGCAGGCTACACATTTGTTGTGAGTTACACAAATACATAGGTATTTACCTTGGGGGTAATCAGAGTCACCCACATGTGCTCCCACCACCCCTGAGAGAGCGGTGTCACCCACAATTGCGGCGACTCTCTGTTCAAACGGCGTGGGCCCCTCTTCTCCTGTCCCCCCGCCTGTTTTGGCCACACTTTGGCGGTGGGCAGTCATCCTCCGCTTCACATCCACCTTGATGTCGGACCACTTCTTTTTCAACTCTGCTTGTGTGCGCTTCTCTGACCCCACAGCGTTGACAACTTCACACACACTCTTCCACTCACTCCTCTTGCGTTTGTTACTTATACCGGAGGACAGCGTGCCAAAGAGCACATTTTTGCGGGCCTCCACTTCAGCAAGTAGCGCCTCCAATTCGCTTTCTGTGAAATTCTTTTTTTTCCCCGTCTTACTCATTGTTTCCTACTTTTCTGATCATGCAGAGAGGGGAATCTTAGGTGCAGGGCTCATTTAAATATGATTTGCGTATTTAAATGGGGGCGTGGACAGGGAGGGGTCGGGTACTCCAACATGTGCGCTCAATTCCACGTTGATTGGGATGTACAAAGGAAATGTGCTTGGACATGCGTGCACACAGATTCAGACATCTGGATATTTTTGTGCGTACGACGTTTTCTGGATTTGAGCGTACGCCATGTTTCAGTAGGAAATCCACGCAAGTCTTTGTACATGAGGCCCCAGGTCTCACAACTGCAGCTCGTCAGCCATCAGCCCAGTATATAAGCCTCTCCAGATCACTCACTCTATACCAGATTGTTCTTTGCTATCTCCATGCAAGGCTCTTCAGCTTTTTCCCAGTTGACTTCCAGTTGCTGGCCCTGCTTGCCTCTGACTCTCCCATCTGAATCCCGGAAATCACCTCAGCCTTCTGTTCCTCACCATAAGTTCTACCTCAGCATCTCTGATTTCTGTCTGCCTGTTCCTGTTTCTGAGGACAACAGTGTGTTCGATTACAGAATGTGAAAACATCTCCTCTGAACAGTAAGACTGGTCTGCCCCAGGGATCAGTTTTAGGTCCTATTCTTTTTTGCTTATACGTAAATGATTTGCCTACCATCTGTACGGACACTGAATGTCAGATGTATGCTGATGACACAGTGTTTTATGTTTCAGCAAAGAATCCCTGTCAGGCTTCAGACATCTTAAGCAGACAGATGATTACTGTTTCAGAATGGCTACAAAGGAATCATTTAACACTTGATCACAAAAAAACAGTATCAATGTGCTTTTCGATAAGACAGAAAGTCCCTGAGAAATTTCACATCACTATTGATACTAAAGAAATTGAGGTGGTAAATGAGTTTAAATATTTAGGTATAACTCTAGATCCACAACTTAAGTTTGACACACATATAAAGAAGCTATCCAAAACTGTAAAAAACAGTCTGAACTGCTTTAGACTTATCAGGTCATGTCTCTCTTTTAAGGCAGCTCATTTGTATCTGCATGCCATGGTTCTTTCACATTTGTCCTACTGCATTGCTGCCTGGGGCCAAGCCACTGACTCAGCTACCAGACCTCTATTCTCACTTTACAAACAAGCCTTGAAAATTTTAGACCAGAAACCACAAAAATGGCACCACTATAAAATCATTGAAAAATACAATTTGTTGACTTTTTTCCAATTTTATAAAGTTCTCCTTCCTAAAAGTTGTTTTTAAGTGTTTAAATGGACTGGACCCACAAGTGATGTCTCAGATCTTTAAAAAGACAGACAGCTCCAGGACAATGACAAGGAGCAGAACCAAGCAGAACTGTCAAATTCCAAGATGCAGGACAACGTTTGGCCAATCATCCCTATCAGTGCAAAGTACACACCTATGGAATTCCTTACCATCAGAAATTAAATCCCAAACAGAATTGAAGAGGTTTAGTGTGAAAGTTAAATACTGGCTCAAGCAGCAGCAGAAGTGTGAACATTAATTTCTTACAAGTCATTGTCAACATAACAGCACTTTACTAATGTTTAATGTTAAATTCAACTCATGTTTTTATCAGTAATTGACAACTGCAGCTGTGTTTATTTATTTATTGTATTATTCACTGTATTTGTGTCATTGTATTTTTTAATTGTATTTAGTATATTTCATTGTATTTTAAACGCCTGACCAGGGACAAAGACTGCAAATTAGCTGAAGCTAGACGTCTTATATGCATCACATTTTCCCTTTTTTGTTGCAGTGTTGTATGTATCGTCCCTGCCAAATAAACATTAAAATAAATAAATACATTTCCAGTTCACGACATTATGGAGTGAGCGACTCTGTTTGCCTGTCTGTGTTTCCCTGTGGAGAGAATCTATGTACCTCACGTTAATAAAATATTTACTCACCAAAATACAGCATGAAGCTACGAACATGCGGCCAATGTTTGGTGTACCGTGTCCTCACTCTGAAAAGAAAAGTGTTGCCTCGCTCTGACTTGATATAACATATTTTCTACATGGAGAAATTCAAAATCACAGAAATTACCACTGTATTCATCCCATTTAGCTACAGACATGATAGAGGCCTATCCTTTCCAATAACAAGGCAGCTGCACATACATAAACTAACATTAGCTAACTAACTGTTAACTCCCAAATGTATATGTTAGCCACCTGCAAAAATAAATACCACTGGATAGAAAATTTAATGAAACAGACATATTGGATTAAGTTTACTTAGACTTGAAGGCTCCTAGTAAAGCTTTGAACAATGTCTGGTCATGTCCAGTTGACAGAAGAGGCTCCCAAACAATTGTTGGAAGACCCTGTGTCATGTACAAAGTTGAGGTCCTGACCAACCTGCCAAACTATAACATGAAATCTGGTTAAAAACAAGTTTCAATGACTTCAATCTGAGTGTATGTACATTTTTTTTTTTTTTGTGACCAAGTTTTTGTTTTTTCTTCTTTCGTCTTTCACTTTGGAGGTTACAATTCACAAAACAAGTCATAACAGAGTTGAATGTACACAGCTCATCTATACATTTCGTACATCGCTGTCATTTACCTACCATTGTGAATTAAAGTAACATACCAAAAATAAGTAAATGAGTACAAATAAATAGTACATATCTGTGTGCAGGACATGCATCAATGCACTTAAACAAATCACTTATTGAAATAACAAAAGAAGAAGACAAAAATATATATTTAAATAAAATTGTAACTTCCATCTACACTGCTGCTGATCATAAATTTTACTTTGCACCTTCTTCACCCTAACCCTCTCCCACCCCCCTCACATGTGGCCTGAACTTAGTTAGCTCTTAGTAGATCTATAAAATTATATTTGCACCTTACATATTTATTAAATTAAATTCCCTTCTATAGTCGTCACTTTTTTCTTTTCTCTTCTCTTTATTCCACCCTTTTTTCCTCCCTCCTCCCTGCTCCTCTTGTGCTGATATTTATTGAGGTCTGAACCAAACAATCATGTTTACTTTCACTTGGAAAGTTTTTCCTTTTTCAAAAAAATGCAATTTGGTTCTAGTTCTGCCATTTGGATATTGCACTTAGCCATATTGTGATTTTTTTTGCAGTTGTGATTAATTTTGCATTCCTAATTTCTGTTAAAGAAAACAGCCCTGCGATGAACTGGCAACTTGTCCAGGGTGTACCCCGCCTCTCGCCCAATGTCAGCTGGGATAGGCTCCAGCCCCCCGCAACCCTCACGGATAAGCGGTTACAGAAAATGGATGGATGTTAAAGAAAACAGTTGAAATGTACCTTATCAATGTTGAAGCATGTCTCTACTATCTAAATAAGATGGCATATGTTGTAGTGACAGGATGATGTATGATAAGTAGGATTGTTCACATCATGTAAAGTTGTATTTTCCATGCTTGACTTCTATGTATTAAAGGATGTGTATGTTGTGTATTTTTTTTTTTTTTTTAATATTCCAAGGGTGCTTGGAGATAATGGTATCAGGCACCGAGAGATTCCTCACAGATTTCTTGGGATTGCAACCAAATATGGACTTCTGCTAAAAATAGATGTTGGTATGCATCCAAGACCTAATACCAATAAAAATGCACATGGACATATGTGTCCATGACCTGACAACAATAGGATTGCATATGGCCACATACATCTGAAACATAACACCATTAGTTTTACCTGGACTCAGGCGTATTGCATGACACCATTATTTCCAGGTCTTTTCCTTTTGGAAAAGAAGGTGGTGGCTTGGCCAAAGTCACTGGATATATAAGAAAGAGCTCTGGGGAGCTGAAATCAGTTGGTTTCCACATGCTAAGTCAGAGTTTATTGATTGTTACTGCTTGTATTCAATAATCTATTTCACATCAGACTCTGCTTGATTTTGCTGCCTTCTAGCAAGCATTTTTGAGACTCCAACTGTAACGGGTGTGGTTTGGACCCAAAAGCAGTACAATAGAGAACGGGAACAGTTGGTAATGACCTTTATTGTCACAGCAGAGCAGAATGAATGAATTCAGAGCACAGTTCGTTCTTCGGGCGGAATGCCCTCACACAGTCTCTGCGGCTTAGGTGAGGCGGAGGGATGAGGCCGGACCCGGCCGCGGGGCCAAGGGGGAGTGCCAGAGCCCTCGGACCCGTACAGTTCAGTTCCCCCGCCGCCCGGAGTAAAGGGAAGGAGCTTACTGTGGCTGCCGTTGCCGAAGCAAGGAGTCCGTAGCCTGAAGAGCCAGCCGATAGTGCTGAGGTGCCGACGGGGAGAGAGCAGTGGAGCAGTCGAAGACAGGCGGAGGGATCGAAGCCAGGAGAGCCGTCTGAGGAAGCGGAGGCGCCGATGGGGAGCAGGCAGAGGGAGAACCAGGGTCAGCCGGATGAGTCGTAGCCAGGAGAGCAGACAGACGCCAGGAACGCTGAGGTAGAGCACGTGGTCGGAGATGGGAGGCAGGTAAGTTTACCGGGAGACAGGCGAGGAGAGCAGGTCGGGGACAGGCAGGGTTGGCAACAGCAGATCAGGCAGGAGACGACCGCTGGAAAGTCTCGCATAATGCAGTAGAACAATCTAGCAAAGACAGGAGAGTTAGTGAGGCTTATATACAGAGCTGATTGGAGAATGAGCTGCAGCTGTGCAGCAGGTGAGGGGAGTTGGCCTGAGAAGGTGGGTGTAACTGGCAGGTAGAGTGGAGCAGAGGGAGGGAGAGAGGAAAATCACTGCAACAGAAGGACAGGAGGGACCTGGGAGACAGAGACTGTGACACCAACATGAAGTTTTCAAAGTGTTTTTGACTAAATGTTGGCAAGAATTTTGCACATTTTTCCAGAGCCAACACATAACACTTTTAACACAATTTGCAGATAGATGCATTGAGCTGGGCAATTTTGTGTTTATAACTTTTTTTTTATTCGAGCAATTTCAAACACCCCAAACAGTAGAAATGTTTTGTGATCCAGTTGTTCCGGAAACTTGGAACCACATCTGAAGCTGTTAATGGAATAATTGTAAGACAGTGTTTTGTGTTTGCCATGTTTTTTTTTTTTTTTTTTTTTTTTGATCCAGCTGTGCAGAATTTTGCACCTTTGAAGCTGTTTGCAGCATCTCCCCTCTCATTTCTTCTCCTCTCCTCCTCTCCTCTCCCATACAGCAATGGATTATCTTTATCCCAAACGGGTAGAAATGTTTTGTCATCTAGTTGTTCAGAAACTTGGAACCACATTTGAAGCTGTTAATGGAATGATTATAAGACAGTGTTTGGTGTTTGAAATATTTTTTAATCCAGTTGTGTTGGAAGTTTCTCATTGAAGAAACTTTCACATTTGAAGTTGTTGGCATCATCCCCTCTCTCCTTTCTTCTCCTCTCTCTTCTCAACTACAGGAATGGCCTCTCTCAAGTACCACAAGCAGGTAGAAATGTTTTGCGTTTTTTTGGGGGCTCAAATCCACATTTGAAGTGTTCCATACACTTCTGTTTGAGATGAATATGCAGAGTGACAAGCGTCCCCCCCCCCCTTTTTTTTTTGGTTATGTGGCTGATTAGAAAAGTTGGCATGATCACTACAGTCTCCTGTGTCTGAAAGTAAGTTTTCAAGTAAATCTAACCTTCCCTGAATAAGTGGTGATTATTAATAATTAATGAGTCGATTAACAATTACCTACTACTAAAAAATTGCTGCTGTTATACTTTACGTTGGAGATGCATCTTGGTTGCTTAGCAGCTATCATTGTCTCTGTCAGTAAAACTTCACAAGTGGTCTCGAGTTCCAATTTTTCGACATTAAAATACCAATAATTAATTAATTAGACTCAGTTAAAGATAAAGTACGGAAGACCAGGGACAGTTGTAACACTTTTTGTCTCGGCACCTATTACTCACTGAATTTTTGTGTTAAAGCTCTCAACTTTTGAAACAAAGTACCCTTACTTATTATAAATAGCAATGTTTCCAACTTTCTTTGGTTTATTTTTGTGATCATTTCCAGCCTTTTCCCATTGGCTATGTTTATGTTTTTGTGATGATTTTAGGTGGAAATTTGTTTTTATTAATGTTCACAATAATAATCTAAAATTTAATTGGATCACTGATGGTTCTTATCCTACAGAAAAATACTGCTGTGAATATATACAATCATTACAGTTTACTACACGCAATGACATGTATATTGATAAATACATTTTACAAAGTTTACATTTTTACATTTTACATAAACTAAACCAACAAACCAAAATATTCGGGCTCGACATGCTGATTCTCTAATGTCCAACCTCCCCTTCATTCCTCTCTTAATATTTTAACATGTAGTTGTTATGGAATCAAGGCACTTCTAGTGTTAAAAACTATGTTTCTATATTTCTAGAAGTAATTTATGTACAGCTAATGTCAAGAAATGTAATACAGCCACATCACTTGGTTAAAAATCAAAATAAAAAAAGAATTTTTAACATAAAACACCATTTTTCTAAACATTGTAGAAAACATTTGTAACATGCATGCTTTTTTAAAAACAAAACAAATGTCTAAAAAAGCAACATTGTATTCATAAAAACCACTACAATATTTTTAACCCACATCTCAAACCAGAGAACAGAGCAAGCAAGCAGCAGCAGCACGGTCTTCTCTATTTAGGTAAAATATGTTATTCAGTACCTTTTTGTTGGACATCAAGCTTACGTGTACTCACCGAAATAAAAGTTTCAAATCTGGTTGCAGTTAAGCCTAGGAGACAGCTATGACACATCTGCATGGTGGTGCAGACAGCTGCATCTAGACTGAAATGCACTCATTTCATCACAATCAGGTCCAGGAGCTCCGGGCAGATCCAGAGAGACAATGACAACAATGAGCATCTGACACAGAACAAGTTCTCTCACTAATTGGACCAGACATCATGAAGATGGACATAAATTACTGAAGCCCCATTGAAGCAAAACAAAAACTTGCAGTCACATTAAGGTAAGATTTGAAAACAATAAACTGGAGGAATAATGTGCCCAGGCCTTCCTCGAAAAAAGGAAAAAAAATTCTAAAGCAATAAAAAATAGAAATTGTGTAAAGTCAATGCCCACGTGTACTTTGACAACTTAAACTTTATTTTTTCTAAAATTTTTAGACTTGTCACAATTCAGCAGTTTAAACTTTAAAATAATATATAGTAATAATAATAGTAGTATAAAAAAGGATACTGGATAACTATTTTAAAGGAGAAACAAACTTTTCCTAATGGAGTCTGAATTGGGTCAGGGGGCAACATTGACAGGGGCAAAGGGTATCCAGGTGAAACTATACTACAACAGTCCTTCATTATTAAATAGCTGACTAACAAGTATAATACTATTGTTAAAACATATATCATAGAATAATGACTTGTTCTTGGATAAGATATTACAGTTCCAAATATAACACCTCTGCAGAGAGCAACTGTGCTTGTAAATCAGTGCCCATGCCAAGAAAACTTGTTGATGAAAGTTGGAAGGTTTAAGTGGGATTTTAAGAATACTATAGTTACAAAGCATCATGAATTTTAGGCCATCTACGTGTGAAAAAACATGATGAAATATGAAATTCCAAATAGAAGATTTTGATTGATTGATTGATTTTTATTTATTCAGCTGTCCTGCATCATATGATGCCCAGCCCATATGAGTTTACAAGACACTAAACAAGAACAACAGCCAGGATGGCCACATGACAAATCAATAATAATAACAATTTCAACAATTTTTTGCCTTAATTGCCATGCATTTTCTATAAATCTTGCTCAGACAAAGGTCTCCTCTTTAATTCTTTCCCCACCAGTGTTTCTTAATGAAGTTGCCAGCCAGTGCCAGAATTTTTGACAAACTGATTTTTCAACACCCACAGAATCTTCACTTCTATAAAAATGTTTACATGGAATATATCAAAAGAAAGAACAGATCTTCTAGCTTCAGACACACAAAAAAAAACATTTTGTTCTAGCTTCATTCTTTCTTTTTTTTTGAATAAGCACTTGAATGTTGGTTGGTTGCATCAAAAATCCACTTTTCAGCAGGGCCGGTTGTAGGCAGGCATATATGAGGGGGCAGTCAGAAATGTGAAGGGGGCATCATATGTACACATCATGCTCCAGCACTTTTTTCCCCAGTGCTTATAGTAACAGTGTTTTCTTCATTGAATTGGGTTGTTAGCTGTGTCCAACCCCAACCTAGAGAAGTGGATTGCACTTAGTCAGGCCTCTACCTTCAGACCTGTCCAACTTGAGTGTCCCACCTGAAGACTAAGCTCCTGCTGGTAAAGCTCTTAAGGTCACTGAGGCACGCAAACCCCCTGACCACAATAAGGTGGCAATCCCTCTAGGGGGGAAACTGAAAAATAAAAATAAAATAAATAAAATAAAATAAAATAAAATAAAATATCCTTCATCCAGATTTTATCAACCAACAACATAACATATATCTTACCTGGATGGCCTAATTCTCAAATAAATTTTAACCTAAAGTAAGACTTCACACACTATAATCAATATTTACAAAACTGAAAGGTAGTCTTATGAATAATAATAAAAATACTTCTCAAACTAATTTATAAAACACAACAGATATAGAACAGAACATTTAATGTTTTCTTTCTTTTTTTAAATTGTTTTTTTTTGTTAGCAAGCGAACAGTTCAAAAATCTCCTTTCTCTCCACTCTTCTCTCATTTCTCTCCCCCTCCACTCCATTTTTCTACAACAACAGTCTCCTATTTCCCTTTGCAAAAACTCTCACAAATTCATCCATGTCCAAGTTATTTGTTATGGACTTCTCATGGGCCAAAATCACCAAATTCCTCTTTCTCTTGTGTAACATGGTGCGACGATAGGGGGTTAGAACCCGTGACAATGTGGAGAAGGAACTCTCACACGCTGCTGAAGACACACCAACTACCAGGGCTGTTACATACAATTTATGCAACTCAGGAAAGGCTTCCTTGTACTCCTGCAGGTGTTTACACACAGTGGACAGGTCTGTTTCATTTGGACATTTCTTGAGCAACATCTGTTTTGCCACAAGGATTTCATTTTTCAGACTTGCATTGTCTGCCACCGTGCCAGCCAGCACAGCCAGAGGGTGCAAACTGGGTTGAATCTAGAAATGCACTAGATTTGGGTGCAAGACTAGATATGGCTTTCATCAGGTCAACATTCCTCTGGGAAAATCTAGTTTCCATTTCTGAAATGGCCCTGTCAAGGATGTTGAGCAGAGATCTTTTCAGAGACTGATGGGGATTCAGGGTAGGATCATCAGAGTCTGTATGGCCCACCGTTGAGAGCACAACACTTTGACCAAGGTGTTTGCTCATTGTTCTCCTTCTCTTTGGAGGATGAGAATCATCTCCAGCAGCCGCCTGAGATAACTCTGCCCGATACTCATCTTCACGAATGTTTTTTAGGGACTCCAGTGCTGCACCAACAACCTCAGAAGCACTGCACATATCCACACACTGAGACTGTAGAATTGCATTTGCTGGTTTCAAGACACCAAGCACCCGCACTAGAAACTTTCCAGTCTCAAAGAAGTGATGCCTCTTAATTTGACATAGCAGGACTGATGCCTCAGTGCACAGGTCAACTGCAGCATCATCATCCTCTGTCATCTCAGATAGTATACTGAGAATATGGTCTTGATTTTCAACAATGCACCTTGTCACCTCATAGTGGCTTGTCCATCGGATTTCAAGCAGCCTTTTAAGATTTGGTGCATCATATTTCTCGGACATATGGTGGTGCTGAAAAAACTTGTAGAGTGAACTAGAGAGGTCAAAAAATCTTTTTGCACATGGTTCACTCTGCATGGCATGCACAACTACTAGGTGCAGTTGGTGGTTGTAGCAGTGGATGTATGGGACATATCTAGCAAGCTTCTTTTGGAGCAGAGCTTGTACACCACCTCTTACCCCACTCATCACAGAAGCCCCATCATAACACCGGCTAAGTATGTTGTCAGCACTGTAGCCAGCATCAGAAAGGTGTGTCAATATCTTAGAGGTGATGTACTCTGCATCAAGTTGATGCAAGTCAAGCAACCCAATAAGATGCTCCTCTGGCATGGAATTGCTGACAAAGCGAATTATCACAGACAAATTTTCCACATTGCACCTGTCCCTGGTCCCATCACTTTTGAGGCAGAACCCCGCAGAATCAGCATTTTCATATTTTTTCCTGACCTCTCCAAGCACCATGTTTGCCAGTGTTTCAATAATTTCATTTTGGATATCCTTAGATGTGTATTTAGCATTCTTTGGGATACCTTTAGCAATGCTTGCTAGCTTCTCATCCTTCTCTAAGGTATACTTCATCAGTTTTAGAAAGAGACCTGAAGCGATGTCATCATTACCAGCTTCATCGTGCCTCAAAGTTTCTGCAGTACCACGGAGCCCCAACTCATTCACACAAAGAAACTTAACAGCACTGCCCACACTCTTGACATAGTAATGGTTTTTTCAAGTTGTGTTTTACCAACCAACAGGGAGTCAACAGTTCCCCCTGTAGCCTCTCTGCTTTTGTGCTGAGTCCATACAGTTGAAGCATGCACATGGTTGTGGCTGGACACATGCCTCTGTAGCTCGATCAAGTGCTGCTTTCCAGTTGTTAAAACCAGTTAAGGTAAAAACAACATCCCTCTCATTAACAGTGCTGCCATATTTCCAACAGGGGAACACAACAGAATACTCTAGCCATGGTCGTGTCCGGTACCAGGCAGGATTGAATGATCTTAATGTTGTACCAAATGCACGCTTTGGGCAGCTACCCAGTATTGGCTGAGATGGTGCATTGCCATTTAAGCCACTGGGTAGCTGAGCAGGCTGCTTTGGGGCAGCACTTGTTGGTGGAGGTACAGGAGAAGCAGTGCTTACTGATGCTAAAGTAGTAGTTATGCTAGCTGCTGTCTCTGATGTACTAGCAGGAGCATCATTGCTACTACTGTTAGTACAGGCAGGAGCAGCACTACACTTTTTAAAAGCTCTGAAAAACGGATGCATTACACAGCATTAACTTTCTCTTTGTGAGCTGCAGGAAGCTGGAGTGGAAAATAAGTAAGCTGGCTTTATAAAAACCGCTGTGATTAAATGAAACAAAGCAGTGCAGAACTACAGCCTGGGGCGGGGCTTTACGTAGGGGTCTGTCAAACACCGGTCATTTGTCTTCAGTCTGTCACATGCAGTGGACGTGGACTCATTTCTGTGCTTGTTGTGACTGAGAAAACGCAGCTGCTTCTTCAAAGTCTTACCGCTCCGTGGCCGCGCTGAAACCTGACACCACACTGTCCGGCTACGTCTTGGCTCATTTGTATACTAACAGTGATTGGCTGTTTACTGAGGGCTGAGGGGAGGTGTGTGGTGTGTATGTGCGCTGACCAGCCTGTGAATACACACACAGCGGAGGGACAGGGAGATGATACTATATCGTCTTCGTGTCCCCTTTTCGGCGGATTTTTCCGCTACTGCAGATAATTTTGTCAACTTGTAATATATTAATTTTGTGAGTATATTAAAAATGTGCTTTCTCAACTTCTAAAATTTTGATTTGAGGGGGCAAGACATTTATTTGAGGGGGCGCTGCCCCCTCTTGCCCCTGCGTAGAGCCGGCCTCGCTTTTCAGATAAAAAAACTAAGAAAAGCGTTTTTGTGAAAGACATTTTTAAGCAGAATATTGACTTAACATTTATTCATTTATTTATTTTTCTCACTTAATATTACGTGTGTGACATCACTATCACCAGTGTGTTTAACATCATGTGTGTGTGTTTCCCTCGACCCCTGCCTGAATCACTGTCTGAGAGGCCCAAGGCTGGAGCGCTCTCTGCTGCAGCTGCCCACTGTGTCCCGGCTGCGGGGGCTGCAGTGCGAGCAGCCCCGCTCTGTGGCTGGGCTCTGTGGTTGGGTCATGATGCTGTCTGACCTGTGGATCTGCAGCTGAGCAACGATGTTTTCATGCTAGATAACACCATCATCATCAGTGGTGGGGAAAAGTTGAAAAGCCAGATATATCACCTTCAAAAAACCAAAATTTTTCAACTCTTTTTTTTTTTTTTTCAAACAGATGGTTCCTTAAATCACAGTATACAGGGCAATGAAGCAGAGAATTATATTCATCCTCAACAACAAATCTTCAGGGATACCTTTATATCTGCCTACTTCAAGCCAGTGGTAGGGTACCAGTTCTTAAAGAATAACTTTGGTATCTTTTAACCTGGGCCCTGTTTCCCCATGTGTATGTGTGTGTATGATTGATAGGTACAACTCGTTTTAAATTGGTTCAGTATTGAGGGAGGCGGATGCAACCGGCAGCCGCGAAACGAGTTGGGCAAATACGTCCCGTAAAAGTTTGTGCATTAAAAGTGTTGTTTTTCGCCACAGTCTGGCTCAGATCACCAGTGTAATCTCTGTCAACAGCATGCTTCACTTACTGCTTGCTGTGTGTGATGACATCTCGCGGGATCTTTGTTTGTTGCCGGAAGAAAACAGAGGAGTCATGCTGAGAGCCGGTCAGAGTGGAGTTAGCTGTCCCGGAGTTTTCTATTGAAAACAATGGTTCGTGTTTGTACTTAGCCGAATTGCAAGAACAGGATGTTGCGCAACACCCTGTACAGCTTTCATAGGCTGCCTTCGTCTGACAGCAACATGCTGAAGTTGTGGCTAATTGTGCTACAATTGGATGCTAACACTCCTGTCCAGACACTGCGCCTTGCAGACCATTGGGTCTGCAGTGCACACTTTTCCCAAGATGACTACTGCCAGCCCAAGAAGAGGAGACATCCAATCCTGAAACACTTCACCAAACACACCTCAAGAAAACAGCTGTCCCACTCACTGCAACGAAGACATTCTTCAACAAGCAAAGATCCCGCGAGATGTCCTCACAGAGTGAACGGTAAGAGAGACGCTTTGCATGCTGTTGACAGAGATTACACTGGTGATCGAGCAGGACTGTGGCAAAAAAAAGCACTTTTAATGCACAAACTTTTACGGGACGTATTTGCCCTCATATCTACCGTTATAACTCGTTTTGCGGCTGCCGGCTGCATCCGCCTCCCTCAATACTGAACCAATTTTAAAATGAGTTGTACCTATCATCATACACACACATACACATGAGGAAATAGGGCCCAGATTGAAAAATACCGAAGTTATTCTTTAACTGGGCACACAGGGACCTCTGTCCTATTTTCAAATTAAAAGTTATGTATAGTGGCTTTTGTTTTTCCATAAGAAGCATGATAGAGTGGTATGTTTGGTTGATTGGAGGGAAATGGTTGGTGTCAGCCTTCCCACTGCTCTGGCATGACAGCACTGGCTCACTCATAGGGTCAGGGTGTGACAGAATATGATGTGGTTCTGGCATTCTCTTGCGTTGTTTCAAGGTTTTCCAGTAACTGAAGAAAGCCCAGTTTTGCATGGGTTCTGTTTCGTGCTGTCAGTCTCTCTATTTGAGGAACTAAGCTCAGCAAAAAGAGCTCAAAATCTGATTTGGGTGGCACTGGCTCATTAACTTTTGATGGACTTGTAATAAAGTCCAGAAACTTGTCATTTACAGCAGAACTGGGGTTTCTGCTCCAACACCTGCTGCTGGCTTTCCTGGCTTGTGGTGTCCTCTTACTCAGAGGAGGCGGAGCTACATCTTCCTGCTGCTCCTGTGTCTCCTCCTCCTCCTCCTCCTCCTCCTCCTGGTCCTGCCCTGACTCAAATGCCTCCAGACTGCCTGTGGGGCTAGAAGTAAAACACTTCACCCACAAATACGGCTGAACAATATGGTAAAAATAAATAATTTGACAGATATTACCATTGTGACATGATTAATAATCAGTGGGAAGGATCACTTTTGAATCACAATTTTCATTTTCACTGAAAAAAGAATATTAAAATCACAATGATGTGACACGATCCACAGCATCTCTGCAGTCCTACAGTACTTCATTATAATGCCGGTTTGTAACAGATTTCTCTTTTATCAACATTTTAATTACGTTATTCTGTTAACAGTTGTAGTTCCTGTAATTTGATATTATACTTGGACTTTATAATGGTTATGAAAATTGTTTTCTCAATGGACTAAACTTGTTTGGCATGTACAGTATCAGAAATGACATAAGGGAGGCATATTTCCAGTCCCACTGGCTACCTGTCCCCAAACTACTGGGAAGATGCTGCTTGTGACACCACTCCACATAGAGTCTCTTAGTGACTTCCATTTCGCCATGTAATCAGCCACTGTAAAGGTGAAATACAGAAATTATCAAACAAATCTTTACAGACTTGTATTGCTCCTCTTTCACAGGTATACAGGCTCAGGAGACTCCGTATCCAGCCTTGCACTGATGCCATGTCCAACTGAGGATGACTGGAGAGGAATTATAGAGAAGTTCTCTGCAAAGTGGAACTTTACTAATTGCAATTGATGGGAAACATATTTGCATACAGGTACACTCCCACCCTAGAACCCTGTATTATAAATAACTATAAAAAGAATTTTTCTGCTGTCCTGATGGCCCTGGTCGATGCAAACTATTGATTCAGGGTGGTCCACATAGGGGACTATGATAGGTCCAGTGATGGGAGTCTTTGCTGGATCACTGCTGGGCAGAGGGTTGGAAGCTGGCAGCCACAATATACCTGCAGATGTCATCACACCTGGCGCTGAACATCTGGGTAACATGCCATTCACTGTTTCTCTTAAAACCCATCTGATGAGGCCCTATCCTGGACATAACATCTCCTGGGAGAGGCGCATATTTAATTATAGACTGTCACAAGTGAGAAATGTTGTGGAAAATGCGTTTGGCATTCTTCCACAGTGGGATTTACCACCACTCAAAAAAAGTGGATGCTATTGTGCTAGCAACCTGCATTTTTCACAACTTTCTCCTCAAACTCACAGAGGCTCAGAGATGGCTTGAGGAGCAGGAAGGGAACCAACCAGAGGACGTGGAGAAGATGGGTGGCAACAGAGGTGGACAGGCAGCATATACAGTGAGGGATAAGCTATGCCAATATTAAAACACGCCCTGAGGAAGTGTGCCATGGCAGAACAGTATAGTGTAGTTGATAGATATTAGTGTTGCCCCATCGAGGGTATTTCACGATTCGATTCGATTTCGATTTCGATTATGGGATTCTTCGATTATAGCGATTATAATGTTTGTCGATTTGATTCAATTATTGCTGCCATGATTTTTCGATTATGCCGATTTTTAATGCTTTTTTCCATCTAAGATTGATTTTGTCTTCATCTGATGCTACATTTGTAAATAAATGGCCTATCAATTAACTCAGCGTTGCTCTGAACCTTCACTCATAAAATAAATACCAAGGTTTGTTGAACATTTGACTAGTCATATTCATATTATCTTAAGTTTCAAAGACACAAAGCATTTAATGTTATGACTACAAAATAAGCAAATGACCACGTAACTTATCAGAATGGAGAAAACAGCTAAGTTGTTACCTCATCTTCCCATTGCAGATGGCGGTTTACCAAACATCCATTTTGTTTACTAGAAAGCTTAGAAAAATACATAGATACATAAATACATAGTAAGACTAAACATTTCACGTTATATGTTGCTTCGTCTGAATCTGAGGAACGTGCGTGATTTGACGAGCTTTTTCTGAATTCTTCGGAAGTTTTGTGACAGTCTCCAGTGTTTCCCCTATAGTTTATTTGGGAGGGCACCCCACCCCCCCAACAGACACCCCCGCCCTGCCAACAGGATCCCCACCCAGAAATTCAGGTCATAGATTAAAAAAAAAATTCTATCATTTAATTTTTATTTTAATCAAAAGGACCTATAACAGGCGTTCTTTTTATCAAATAAAAAAAGCTAACTCTAATTTGCGCAATTTCAGAGTCTAATGCGTCGCTATCGTTTCATTACATTCATTAAAATGCATTTCTTCTCTCCTCTGCGACGGGAGGGGCTCCCCCCTCGCTCCTCTCTCACAACATACACACGTGCACTCACACCGGTACAGACACACCCACCCACACTCAGAGAGCGGAGGAGAGAGAGTGTTGCCCACATTACCTACAGTAAAAAAAAAAAAAAAAAAAAATCAGCAACAAACAAACAAATTATTAATGGACGACCGGAGGTTCCCCAAACGTTCGCCCCCCAGGCAAAAATCTCTGCATTTTTTTAAACGAACCGTACGTGGCGAGGCGGGGAGCACAGCTAACTCTACTGAGTGCTAGCCTAAATGAGAGCATCTCTCCCAGCCCCGACCACAGCGCTTGCCAATCCCCTGCCCCGGTTAACGTCGCCACAACTAGTACTAAACACACCTGTTCCAGCCCTCCCACCGAGACACGTAGTAAGAAGCTGCAGACGGGTCACCACCGTCAGTCTGGCTTTGATCCAGCATGGCTGTCAGACTTAAGATACTGCGCATGGCTGTACAAGACTGAACTTGGTGAGTGAATTAATGAGGATGGATGGATGGATAGATGCATAAATCAATAAATGAATAAAAAATTAATTGCTAAAATTAAAAAAAAGTGAACGCGGCAAAGCATCGAGGCTAATTAATCGATGCCAAATCGTCACATGACCCATCGTGATGCATTCCCGGATCGATGAATTGTTAGCAACACTAATAGATATGTGATAATATGTGTTGTAATGTTATGCAGATATGTGATGTGCCGATCTTCTTTTCTTGGCCAATTTCCAATTTTTTTATGAGTCTGACCTGCTGATTCTGATTTTGGCTGATTCCAATTTTCAGTCTAAGTACTATAATTTACCAAATACACATTTTTATAACTTTTCTTTAATATAAAATGATATTGAATGTTCATAATAAAACACTGACTTTCAAATAACTTTAACATTTTTTTTAAAGTTGCTCCAGGCCTTATTATATCATGATATTAAGATTATGTTCCAGAGGGTAGCATGATCTTGCAAGACCTTGTAGGAAATGTAATTTCATCAGTTTGCTGTAAAACTTTGCAGTGAGAAAAACAGAAGCAAAAGTTAAACAAGTCTGCATGAAAAAATGTTTGAGGAGGCACATCAACACAGATTGTTTATTCTTCAGCCACAACAGGAGGTGAGATTTTAACTGTCAGTCTGTGAACAGCAGTCTGCTGCTGGCTAACATTAGCATGAGGAGCTTGAAAGTTTACCATTGTTCGGCTACACTGTCAGCTGCTCAGCTTACTTCATCTCCTTGTAAACTGTCTGTCTTCTCTTTGTCCTGTTCTTGGAATGTAATGCCGACTTCACGCAAGCATGTGTTTGAGCGTGTGTGTGGCTGTGACCAGTGGACGTTACTGTCTGCGTCACTGCATGCATGACCTGACCATCATGTGGCGCATGTGTGTGAATATGACTCACAGGATGTCCACCATGGATCTCCTCAAATATGTGGATACATGTCTGTGAATATGACCGGATATGAGATGCTGACTGGTTGGTCACCAGTCATGGCTGGTTATGCTGAAAACTGGTCAATACTGGTCTCTGGCCAGTCGATTGGTGCATCCGTGTATTTGATGTAATATGATGTAGATATGTGGTGATATTTGACATAAAGTGATAAAAAGTCACTTTACTGTGACTGGAAGAGAGACTATACTATACAAAAACACTTTATTAAAATCTTTGCTTCTGGCATCGGACTTAATGCAATTTGTGCTTTTTTTAGTTGTTGTTTTTGGGGGTTTGGGATATATTATAATATATTATTTATAATAGTATTGTATTGAAATCTGAGAACACAGTAATATCACTAAAAAGAAGTCCAGCAGGGCAAGAAACAGAATTAGCCAGATGATCAGACAGGCTGTAAACAAACCCCAAGGTTAGACCAACTCTACAGAGAACATCTCTTTAGAGCTGGTCTTTGTTATAAACAAATCTCTTGATTATTGAAAGTACAGACAAGCATGGGAAGGAGCCAACAAACCAATAAGCAGTCATTAAAAATAAAATGAGCATTTCTGCATTGAGGTTCAACATCTATTTTGGCTGCCTTCAAAGGCAGCTGCAGATTATTTTACAGAAGTGTCCCACCGGGCCAGAGCGATAGTTTGATGCTGGAGTGTTTGTCAGCCTCTCCAGATATAGTCAAGGACATCCAGCAGGGTGGTGTACTGTAAGTGAAGACTTCAAAGCTCCTACGTCAGAAGAATCAGTTGTGAAGACAGAAGGAACCTACACAAGCTAACAAGATGAAGCTGGTCTCATTAGTGAAGAGTAGTTATAATCATAATAAGACCTGCAAGCAGGTTCTAATGCTGTCCAAGCAGGTTACTTGTACGAAAACAGTTGCCACATTGGGCCTCATGCAAGGATCACTTGTATGAACAGATTTGTTCTTAAGTGGCGTGTACGAGTAATTTAGGGGAACTTGTCACATTCACCAATTTTCTCACATTTTGAATTTTCTTTCAAATACGAACACAATTTGCAAAGTTCAGACCTGTCGTAGACTCATGTTCTGTCAGTCATTCATCAGACATTTTGAGTTTGAAAAATAAATTACACTTCATAATTATGTTGACATTATCCTGTTTGACTGCATTTCAAATTATAATATAATTGTAAAATTATACACAAAGTCTCTTATCATGAATTTAATGATGGGGAAGGGGAAGCCATTTTCAGTCTGACCCTCAGGCAATATGGTATTAACAATGCTGTTCTTTGCTTCAGCAGGTCCCTTAATTCCACTGATGATGCTGTTAAAATGACAGATTTTCCTTTATGGATCTCTGAAAAGACTTCAAACTTCAAACTCGTGAAGTTCTTTTTTTAATTTTTGATGCCTTTTTCATGAATGAACACTTCCTGACATATGAGGCAGGAATAATAGCTTTACATGGTGTTACTGGAGTGCTCATTTACAAGTGTCATGCACGTGCACCCAAATACACACAGGTGGATTGTTTGCACAGTTATCTTAAGTTAGGAGCGTTTGCTGAATCTGGTATGGCATGTTCGTACGAGCCCTTTGTACAAAAAACGTACTGAAATTTAAATAATTATATAATACCAAAATGTGTTGGCAAGTGGGACTTGGCCAAATAGGGAGTTGAACCTTTGATCTTTGGCTTTCTAGAGAGGGTGACTTTTAGATTGCACCACTAGGGGAACATGGTTGTGGCACCCTTTCCCTATAAGTTGAGCAAATGACATTGCATGTGCAAAACTGGGGTATTTTTTGTCTATTTAAACTTAAAATTGTCATGTTTGGGTTTTTCTTAGTCATTTCATGTTTTATTTTGGAATGTCTTCCCTTGTTGTCTTCGTTGTTTTTACTTCCTGTCTTTATCTGTTTTCCTGCTCTTTTTGATCACTGATTATTTTCACCTGTTCTTGATTGCCCTCAACTGTGTCTTGTTATCCTCCCCCCTCTCTAGTGTATTTAATCCCGTGTCTGCTGCTTTCTCCTTGTGGTTCCTTGTCGGTTTGTCTATATCCAAGTGTTTTCTTTTGTTTTTTTCCCTGTGAGTTTGAACTTTACAAGTTCCAAGATTTAAGTCCTGCTCTCAGAGATCCAAAAAGGAAAATCTTTTTTAGCAGTGTCAGCAGTGGAATTATGGTGCCTGCTAAAGCGAAGGAATGGGGGAAAAATAATGAGTGCTGTTAATACCATGTCACCTGTGGGTCGTACTGTCACCAAAATAAAGAAGAAATGGTTTGATATGAAAATGGCTTCAACAAAATGTCTTGCCATGGCCAGGCGCTCGATGACGGCAACTGGAGGAGGTCAAGGGGAAGTCGGCGTCACCGAGATGGATGAAAAAGTACGCTCCATAATAGGTGAAGTTGCACTGTCAGGCATTCAGTGGAGGATGTTCCCCTGGACACTGAGTTGCATCAACCTTAATGTGAAGATACAGCCAATACTCCTGACTGTAATGGTATAATGCTTAAAATAATTTATTTTCATAATTGTGACCACATCAACATTATCAACTGGCATGAAATAAAAAAAATGAAAGATTTATCTTCCTCTGATTCTACTCATTTACTTCCCTTTGTTCAAATGGTGTAAATGTTACATATGTGAAAGGAATAGTCAAACAATTGTGTTCAATATTTTTTTTTTTATTTAGAAGAAGAGCAATTAGACACAGCACCACAGCCGGGACCATCTGATGCTCCAGCTCACCGCCATCTCCCACGCACACAAGTGGTGTCCGATGCAGCTCTAAAAAACCAAGAGCAGATTTTAAAATGTCTTGAGAATATGTCTGGGACATTGGACAAGATATCCAATAGTCTTGCATGCATAGCCGATGTGTTGAAAATTTCTCATGACAATAAAATGTAAAACAAAAACTTGACAAAAGTCAAGTTATTGATTATTTTCAATTAATTGCAACATGATAGTCTACCCTAAAGCTATGCAATCAGTTGTTGCCTCATCATGATGGCATTTTGATGGTGGGAGGTCTTCTGGCATGATGTCTGCCTGTGCTGGTTCAAGTAGTGGGAGGCCCTCGTTCATGGCAATATTGTCCAAAATGCAGCATGCTAAAATAATCTGGCATGCCTTCTCCAGGCTAAAGAGTAGTTTGCGCCCCGCTGTATTGAGGTACATCCACCTGGCCTTCAGCACACCAATTGTGCGCTCCACAACAGCACGGGTGCACGTATGACGCTCATTGTACGAGCATTCCTGTCTCGTTTCAGGGCTGACTAAGGGTGTCAATAGCCAGGGGGCTAAAGCATAGCCTCGATCACCTGGAGAAAATAGTGAATTTTAGGTAAATAATCTTAAAACAGTTTGCATGGTGAAAATTAACAATCAGACAAGTCACTTACCAACAAGACAGCCATCTCAATGCACACCTTGCGCAAGACGTGTGCCAGCTGCGCTATTTTGCAGCACAAAGGAGTCGTGCGCTCCCCTTATTCTGGGGACTTCATCTTACAATTTTTGCTACACAAACACTTTTAGTGGAGAAAAATAAGAAGTAGGAGAAAGAAGAATCAGAACAAAAACAACAGGGGTCCGCAGAGAGCGCCACTGCTTGGACAGCTAAAGGCATAAACCTCGAGAGGGTTATTGATTTGGTTGTGTTTGTTTGTGAGTCTATGAGTGTTATATCTGTTTGTTTTTCATAGGGTGCAGCTGGCTCAGTTTTAGTACTAGTATATAAAACCAGATGACCTAAAGCATCCTTAGGTAGCAACCATGTCATGTCAGCTTGTCAGGAAGTGGGCTAAACTCCAGCAGTGTTTTGTAGACTAAAAAACTAAACATGACCTCCAATCGGCATGAAAATGAGTAGATAATGACTGAATTTTCACTTTTGGGTGAGCTATTGCTTTAATGTAAAAGGGTTCTATGTACACGCAATGGTCTCCCCTTTACAGACAAGCCCACTTTATACTAATCCCCTGCATTTTTCATGTGCTGTGTAATTGAGTTATTTTTGTTTATTCTAGTAGAATATTTCTGCATATTGGGGTCCCTAAACAGGCTTGGAATTGCATGAATTGTCTGAATAGAAAGCTCTTGTGGATTCAGCTGTAGACATGTATGATCATGTTAGTCTCAATAGTAGCCATTTCATTGTAGTGGGACCATTTTTTGAAACTTGAACATGATAGTGGTTATTTGTTGGAATTAAATTCAGTTACTGGGGGTGATCTAATAAGCTCTATGCAAAGCATGAAACTTCTGAATAACCACAACCTTCTACTCGGACACACGCAGGCTCTGACCTATGACCAGGCAACATGTGCAAATTATTCAGACTCTTATTCAGACTACCATGCAAAACTTCAACTTCATTGGAAATCTGTGGCATCTGTGGCAGTAGGAACCACCATCACTGTCTGTTGCCTGGCAGAGATCTGAGTGCACTCTTCTAGTTCTGTTCAGTCTTAATTCCATGTGCTAGCTGTCTGTCTAAGCAAATCTCCTTTTTGTCTCTAACTCACCAGTGTTTCTACAATGAAAACAAATTCTAAGGAAACTCAGCTGTAACACACTCAGTAGGAACAAGAATCTAATTTCTTCTAATTTGATTTATGAATGAATGTTGAGACATAACAGAGTTGAGAAAAATATATAGCAACTCTGATAATTGTGGTGATTTACAAAGAATGAGTTGCTGCTGGAATACCAAGGTCTTTTTTCACTATTGTCGCAGTTTGTGTCCTTGTGGAAATGTGGGAGGACAAGGAGAGAATGAAAAAAAAAAAACATCAGACACACGTCAGATTTGACCATGACGTCTGTTCATTTTAGAGGAACATAAATTATTTTCTTTTGACAGACATGTTCCATGCTTTTTTCTTTCTAATGCACACAATATTTGGATTTCATTAAGAAAAAGAGCCATCCCTTCCTGTGTGTGTGTATGTGTCCTGGATGCTGTTTGTAGAGAGGTGGAGACACTTAGAAAGGAACATGACTCATGAGAAAGAAAAAGCCTTCGCAGAGCGGCAACGTACTTAGAAGAGAAAAGCTGATGAACATCATTATCTTTTTGCAAACATTAGTACAGCTCACTGGTAAATCTAAAAACCTTTATAATGAGAGACTGGGGAGAGTGGGAGATTTGGACATTTTGAAGCAGGTGTTTCATTGTGACTAGTGGAAGGAAGAGAAATAAGGCTCGTGAGGCTCCAGCACAGAAAATTTTAGGGCTGTCTTGAATACCATGTTTGGGTCTTTGCACCTTCAGTGGAAATTTGCTACTTTGTTATTATTGTAAGTATATTGAGACCTGAGTACAGGAGGGGAGACATCATTCAGTCTATTCTGTCCTGCGTCCAAAGTCATTAAGTCAAATTGATGAGCTAGTAAGTGTCTTCTTTCTCCCTTCAAAAACAAAGGAAACTGCAGTAATATTATTATGGCAATGGTAGAAGCTTTGAAGCACTGGAGTTGGACTCAAAGATCTGAAAAGATTCGTGTAAAAATTATGTTAATTTAGAAAGTTATGGGAGGTTCATGCAACTCTACCTGATACATGTTGTTTTGTGCAAAGTCAGCATGATGCAGAGTCACATTTATGGGAAATAAGAAAGAAAGAAAGAAAGTCCTCGTAGCAAAAAGAAGAGATAAAACAGCTGAAAGAGATCTAAATCAAATCTCCAGATTTGGGGAAAAAAAGAAAAAAAAAATTTACTCATGGTTTTGAGCCTTTATAAGGACGATCACCAGGAAACACACTCATGCAGTCAGTCAGTCAGACCAGCAGCAACAGCCATGAACAACTGGCGGATTTAATTTGTATAACAACAGAGGCAACTGTTCACAAAATCACTCCACAACCAAAAACCATGCATTACCAGAACCATCAACACAACTTGGTAGCCACTTTACACTCACCACACAACACCATCATCAAGTTTTCTGATGACACAGCTGATAACCTACTCCTGAGCAACAAGACTGCAAACGTCACGGAGGCATAACACTTGTGTGACGATGTCGTTCATGCTACACTTAAGCATCTTTTCCGTGCTGTGTGCAGTTTCCTGATATGTGTCAATGTTCCTAAACTATTTTCCATCAACCAATGCATATAATTGTGGCATAAGCACAACACCGTGTATGAACGCAGTCAGTGTGGATGAGCAAAAGAGAGAAAGGAAAAAAAGAGTGCTGGATAGACAGGTGATGCCGATGAGAGCAGAGGAATTGAAGTGACACAGTAAATTTGTCTAGTGGCAGTAAATGTACAGTTTGCCCACAAATAGACACTGCAGAAAACAACTTTCCATGTCTTGCCTCCCACCTATGCTCTGCCTCTGGATAAAATATGTATTCAGCGCCTTTTTATTGGGTATCAACCTCATGTTCACAGCCATACTGTCGAAAAAATAGACTTGAAGTCCAAAACAGCCACTTCAGGTCGTCAGACTCAGCTGAGACGTGAAACGCACAGAGCTGGTGCAGACAGATGGATGAATTAAAATGAGAGCTTTTCTGTTACATGAGACATGCAAGTTAAATAGCCTCTGACTTGCTTGTGGTTGAGACAGGGGGTAAGGATTTGATAGCGGACTTTGGACAGAAGCAGGGCAGGAACTATGCCCTGCCTTAATATCACTGGGTCCTCAGTGTAGAGGGTGGACAGCCTTAAGTACCTTGGTGACCTAGGCACTGCATACTGACTCACTAGTGAGGCAAGGCAGACTGTTTCACCTCAGATGCTGGAGGAAATCATTGAAAGCGTCCTGACAGGTAACATCACTGCCTGGTACAGAAACACCGCCAAACAGTACCGCAAGGCCCCATATAATTCTTTTTTAAACTTTTTAATGCACAAATTGAAGAAACTGGTAGGACTAGGACAAATGACTGATTGTTCATTATATGCAGGCTTGGGGAGTAACATAGGGATTATGTAATCTGGATACAAAAAAAGGTAACTGCATTCCATTACAGATACATTTAGTAAAGAAATTATTAGTAGGATTACAGTGTTAAAACAAAGAACAGGTGGCTGTGGGTCATCTCCCAATCGGAAGGTTGGTGGTTCAATTCCCGGCTCCTCTGGTCTACATGTCGAAGTGTCCTTGGGCAAGACACTGAACCGCACATTGCTCCGGATGGCTGCGCCACCGATGTATGAATGTGTGTGAATGACTTCTGATGCACAGGTTGGGTCTTTGTAGAAGAAGCCACCTGTGTCATTAGTGTGTGAAAGTGTGTGAATGGGGTGAATGTGACTTGTAGTTGTGAAAGCGCTTTGAGTAGTCTATGACTAGAAAAGTGCTATATAAAATACAGTCCATATACTACCATACCATGATCTCTAGTAAAAAAAATGTTTCACTGAGTGGAAATTTTTGCCATTTTTGTCCTTAAATCATTAATCAATCCATCAATTGCACACAAGAAAGGACAGAAAAGATGGATGGTAATGAACCCTACAACAAGCATAAAACACTTAGATCTGCAACGATTAATAATTAATAATTGAAAAAATAATCATCTGATTAATTGATGATGAAAATAATTTTTAGTTGCATCCAAAAAACACCATATTAGGCTGAACAATTTCATCATATTTTATACTGAAGTCATCCAAAAGTGGTGGAGAGTAATCAAATTATATTACTTTAATATTGTGAAAGTTGGGTTATGTTACTGACTACATTTGTTAGAAAGTAATTAGTAACAGTGTCAGAATAAATTTTTAAAGTAACCCTCCCAGGCCTGATTATATGATAAGATGTGGCAAATAAACTTGATTGAGTGATTGATTGCTTTTACTGTTGGTATAACAGAGAAATTAGGCAAAAATTACGATAACCAAAGTAGCTATTTGTGCTTTAATGGTGGGATGGAAAAACAATGTCCTGCAGGTGTAAGGTATCAAATAAGATTTACTCAGACAGAAAGAGGTGTCCCTGTTACAAACGACACAAACCATGTCCAAATATAGGACTGATGGCACTGCTGACAGATTGGAGTGCTTCTAAACAGCTGTTCAGTGGTGCCACTGGTGTCTACAGGTACAAAGATACATAAAATGTGCTACTATATGATTATAAAAGTTACAGAGTACATTATGATTTGTGTGACTTTAAACTGACTGGACACTTTTTTCACTTCAAAATCACCTGACTGACTGCAATGTGTGGTTGTTCTATGAAATGGCTATTCAGGTCAACTGCCATCTTTGTCTTTCTGCTCTTGTTAGCAGAGATATTACATCCATGTCAGTCCTTTCACTTTAGATATTTTCTTTTCACAGTGATCTTTTGGCAGGCTATGCTGTTTTGTGTGTGTGTGTGTGTGTGTGTGGTAGGGGGATCGAGTCACTGTGTGAGCCTGTATGAATTTATTCTTCTCATGGCACACAGCATATCTACACATGGCTGTGTGTGCATGTGAGTGCTGCTGTTTAAAAATGCATAACACTCTGTTGCATGCCTGATTTGTCATTGTAATGCCACATAATCTTTCTTCAATTAGACCATACGGGCCCTCTCTTGTGCTGTGAGAGAACAGCGGTACATTTTCAGGATAATGCCAATTAGCCGTGTCTAATTCTCCAGATTTCAAACTCTAAGCAGTTTCCAGAGAAAACGCAGCTGAATGTACTTGCTGTAATTATAGCTGTAGGCAAAGTCCTCGTGTATGTGTGCACACCTATGCTCCTATGCTCTTAGCAGGGAATTTTCCCCAAGCAATGATGGATGCATGAAGATATGATATTGAATTGTAATGTTTGTCAAACTTTGCAGATGACTGGATCATTTAATCTTTTTATTTCAGGCACGAATATTTGTTCAGAATCCGTTGTTGTAATTTGGGCATGGCCTTGGTGCTTATCAGGATGAAGCTGCCTATTGTATCTCTTTTTTTATGACAAATCCCATTAAACAATTTACATGAGCATTCATCTTTTTTTTCATGTAGTAACAATTCAACCAGTCTTGCAATATATTAGGTATCCAAGGCTCTGCCAAAGCTGATCAAGGAGAAGAAAAATTAACTGCTTTTGTGTTACCAAAAAGACCTGCCTGAGCCAGAGGCCAGCAAACAAGAACCACACAGATGGGACCAGAGCTTTTCTGAGCTAAGCCTAAAAACAGCACAACATTCTTTAAAGCTGCAGTATGTAAAAAGCCTAAAAACAGTTGACTGTTGAGTCTTTTCTCCAGGACACAAGTTAGGTTTCATTTTCTCCATCCTGAGCCCCTCCTGCCAGACGAACTGCATGTGCATCATGCGCACATGCAACAGTTTGCCAGGCAATCGTGAGCGCGCATGGACTGGCAGGCCTCAGCTGTGAGCATGTGTATGTGTGTGTGTGTCAGTACTGCCAGCACTCACCAGAGAGGCTGATTCTTTCCTTCACATCCCTCCTTTCTTTACTTTCATGAATTGACTTTCAAACACATTTCTCCTCCGGTCAGCAGTCAACATTGACAGAGAGACTAAATATCTTACTGTATACAGCACGGTCAGCTCGTCTGTGGTCACTGCTGCACACAGGTTCACAAGCAAACGTAAAGATAAATCCACTTTTTAATTCCAAAAGTTTAAAAAACAAAAGCTGAGCTTTCATCTGGCCCTTCCACAGTTACATGATTTCTTGATGATTTCTTCGTGGATCGCTGCTGCAGAGGGGTGAGAAGCAGGAGTGAAATTAATTTTTAATCCCAAAAGTCTGAAACATACACTCTGAGCTCCAATCTGCCACTGGCCCCTCTCATCCAGTGGTCCCGGCTCTGAGCAGCTATTTCTCAGTTCTGTGTCTCAGCTCCACCTCAGTCCTCTCAGCCCTCGGCAAAGGCCCTGTGATAGATGTGAATGGACTCAATTGAAGGTAAAGTCAAAAGTAACTGGCTGGACTGACAAACGTCTTTGCTGAGCGTGTTGCTCATTAGCTGTACTCTTTTTAAGATTCTCTTTCTGATAATTCTGTTTTATAGTGACTTTTCCTGCAGGAGTTTTCACCATTGATTCAGCGTTTCACTAAAGGAACGTGCACACACAGCTGCACTAGTAGAACAGCCAATAGGAATGGTCTGTGACTGGTTTAAGTCTACTGTCACAGGTCAGAGGCTGAAAACAGAACCAAGAGGAGGTCTGTAAGTCCAATTCTGTCTCAAACCACTTTACTTACAATATGCTGAAAAGTTATTATGGAATTATTGCTCATGCCAAAGAAATGTTACCTACCACAGCTTTAAAGGACATAGAAATGGACTACAATCTGAGCATTGATACAACGTCTGCACACAAATGAACCTTTTCTGCATGATTTAAGCTTAAATCCTGTGTTCAACAGCAATGTTCAGCTTGTCATACAAGAGTCTAAAACAAGCTAAGACACCCACTGAAAAAAAAAGAAATAACCAAATGGACAAATGTAATGTCTGTTTTGACTGACTTGGCAAACAGGTTTTGAAGAATGGGGAGCTTGTAATGAAGAAGAAATGGACATAAGGATGCTTTCTCATTTCACTGTTTAACACTAGAACTGCAGACGGTCTGACAGACCGTTTGGGTTTTTATAATCCAAATAACTTTGTTTTAAAAATAACTAAAAGTCTCCCATTCTCTGACTTTTCCTTTTTGTACGTTTTTTTGAAGGTTTTAAGGTACTTAAATAAAACACCAAAGATTTCTGAGCATTTATACCTCCGACCACCACAACGGTCACACAGACCGCAGGTGAAAAATGTACATTTGCCAGGGTTGTTTTCCCGCTGCTATGATTTTATTTATTAGTTATTGTTTATATTTATATATTCCATATTCATATGCGGGAACAGTCTGAACAGAGAGAGACACAGAGACAGAGAGAGGGACACAGACGGTCACATGGACAGAGTGACACAGACAGCGTGTTAGGGACACAGACAGTCAGGCAAACAGACAAAAAAAACAGAAAAATAGAAAATGACAAAGGAAACGATGATGAAGATCGAAGCTCAAAGAAGGATCAAAAAAAAAAAAAAAAAAAATTTTTTGGAAGATTTGTGAGTGGGGAGTACACATAAGGGCTGACAGGTTGAGAGCTTTTGCCCCTGGTGTAAGCCTTTGGTAGCGTTGCGCTCTCTCAAGGCGCTGATGCTGCAGCGCTTTCCAAGGTGCTGATCCTGCCTTTGTTCATTTGTTTGCTTGGTACTGTTTTACTGTTATTTTCTGCAGTTATTTTTGCACAATTTCATACTTCGTAGTTTGACAGAGCCCATAAATAGCCTTTTGGGGGCGTAGGGATTAATATTTTCCCAAAATTTTCTATCCTGGAAACAGAGGCGCTCTATCCCGATATATGTAGGTTCCCAACCTGACCACTTTAGTCTATTATCTGCTAGTATTAATAATTCTTATTGAGGCAAAAGAATTTCATTAATATAAATTGTGCAGGCTGCATGCAACTTGACCTTCTCTGCGGCTGCACAGGAGGATGAAATGCCAAGTTCAGCCTGTGATCTGTTACTGTCTGACTGAACAACCTCATGGAAGTGATATTTTACAGTTCTACATATTTTAATCTAACGAAACTTGTTAAAAAAAGTCATTTGGTGTTTTCAAAGTCATAATATTGAGCTGAAACAGGTTCCACATTTCATTCGCATTCACAGGCTGCTGCTGAGCGCAGCAGACGGCTCGCACCGCGCGCACTGCGATGTTCAACATCATAGGCTTAATAAAGTTAAAAATTATCACTGAAAGTTAAAAAGCAAAACTCTAAAATAGCTCTCACTCACTTGGTCTAGGGCTTTGGATGGATTCCTCAGGAGATTTTGGCATCTTTCTTCAATAAGGGGCGCTTTTTGCTACAGCTAACTGCTGACGGTAAATCCATCACATGCTGTAGAATTTCACCCTGATAGGTTTTGCATTAAGTATAAATCCAGTGTTCTTGAAGCTTCAAGCTTAACCTGGAATTTTATCTGAGATTCTAAATGTCGCAGCAAACATCAGCCCAGCGGATTTTAACCGCTGGGCCGCTTTTTAAGTATTTCCACACAAAGCTGGTGGCAGACGTCGCGTTGTGTGTCTCATTAAGATGATAGAGCAAAAAGTTGCTGTATTAAGCGAATTAATGATCAGAAGTGCTTGAATTCATGGCAATTTAACTAGTAAATTGACATTAGACATTGAAAAGTTTGCAATCCTGTTCTAGGCTGTAATATTTTGTTTACCTACCATAATTTCTGGTATAAAAAAATGCATTCTTGGTGTTCTTCTGAGCACAAACAATGGAATTACATATAACGGTCTGGCAGACCGTTGCAGCGCTCGGAGGGGGTGTTAGAATACTGGCAGTCTTAGTGTTAATAAATATTCGGGAAGGATTTGATAGAGGAATTAATTAGTTAATTGGAACGGAACAAGCCTCAGATCACCAAAAAGCTTATTAACTGCAGTCAAAAATGGATACATTTTCTAATACAAAATGGCAAAAAACACCAGTCTTATAACACAGATGCTGTGAAATGCTGAGAGTATTGTCAACTACCATCCAGCCTTCAAAACTAGGGAAAATGATTAGTTAAAGATGGCTTATGCCTGTCATCTGGCTAAAGTGACACCAGGTCCCTCTCATATAACCCAGTTTTGTTTCATTCTTTCCTGACTGCCAATGGACATGTCTCCATGCAGTGCAACCCTAACTGGAGACTTGCCACAACTGGGACTTGAATCCCCAAACTGCTGTAAGAAGAGCTGCAACACTACCACTGCACCATCCAGCTGCTGGTACACACATGCATAATACAACAACATGTCCATAAGGGAGGCTCACTCTCTGGAACAGGAAGCTACTAGATCCTTCCTGATGTGTTCATGGATACTCCTGGTTTAATCCTGGATCTGACACTCACTAATCCTTACCCTCACTCTTTTCATTGCTTGTAGAGTCTCAGGGTGCTGGGCTTTGGGTGGACTGCATTTGGCTGCATCTGACCCCCTTGTTCCCAGGCCTATGGGATACCCAGGTTCTTGCAGTGGTCCTCTTTGTCTGCTATGTTGCCTTCTGGAAACATTGCATTGTGGGAATACAGTCTAACAACAGTCAAATTTAAAAAAATCAAATGGATTTTGATCGTTTACTGACTTTTAAAAAAAATATGAATACAAATGCTGCTTAGAAAGCAAAGCTACTGGACAGTAATCAGGACACAAACTGTGGTGCCTTACCCTCAGCGAGAGGTTACATTCAGGACCATGTCTTCTAATTTCTCTGATTTTGTGATGTATATTTTCTAACATGCTGTATAGCAGTTTCCCCCTCCTTTAGATTTGCATCTAAAGTGCTCCTGCTTTTCTCTGCTTTTCCCAGTCAGGAATAAACCTACATCAAATACCACTGGAGGCTGTCAAACAAGACCTGGTTCACATGTTAATACTGTCCCATCCAGACTTGTGAATAATAAATAGCCAGTAAAAAGCGTGAAACACCACATGAAACATTAATCACACCGAACATTGTTTTGCTTTGAAGTTATTGTAAGGGGAAAAGGATGACAGAGGAAGATAGACATGGATGTATGGAGGGAGGCTGCTTTAAGTGGTGCAATAAGAGAGGCAGCAGGGGAGCTGTCTGTGAAAGTACACTTAGCGCATGCTATGGCATATGGAGGACAGAGAGAGAATTATTGCTTGACAAATGAAGATAAACTTTACGTGAGTGAGGGGAAACAGGTGAACATTAGAGTATAAATACTGATGTGGTTAGACTGATTGGACATAAAGAAGTAGAATAAATATAAGGAGAAGTAATTACACTTTGAAAGTTATAGTGTGTGGGGCTACAGGAAACAGATGAATGAAGACATGGATCAAAAATACTGGAACATAAAAGAAAAATACAGACTTTAAAGGAGCAATAGATAGGAATTATGTGTGCAAAAGGAGTAAAGCAGTCCAAACAATGAGTTGGAGCCATAGAACTGGACATTAAATATGTTGTAATCCTATTTAATATACAATCCATGGTTGAAGAGAGTTGTTTCCCCTGCCCCCTCCTCCCCAGACTCGGGCTGGCTGCAGGATAGGGCGGCACAATTTGGTAAAAAAGCCATATTGTGATTATTTTGACTGAAACTGAGACTGCGATTGCAATATGCCATATGATTTGTGGAAATGATCAGTAGTGCAAATGCAATTTTCACATTCACTGGAAAAAAAAAACAAAAAAACTATTGAATTGTGAGGATGTGATGTTTATTGAGGTCTGTACCAAACAAACGCGTTCTTTCTTCTGAACAAGATTTTTAGGTCAGGTCATCTATGCAGCACTACAGTACCTCATTATAATGCTGTTTTCTCACACATTTTTCCTTTTTCAAAGAAAATGGTTCTGGTTCTGCGATTTGGATATTGCACTTGGCCATACTGCAGTTTCTTTGCAATTGTGCAGCCTGACTGCCGGAGCACTGCAAGAATGTAGGACTCATGCAACATGGTCAATAACAAGTGACATCAAATCCTCCACTGTAAGTTGACCAGCTGTTTATAACTGTCAAGTGTCTGTCAATGTTAAGTTGAGCCTGTCATCCTGAGAAAAAGCTAATGATAAGCTCTGAAAATACACACTCTGGACTTTGAGTTAAGTGGCTGCCTGTCTCAAGTTAACATTTTGCTCAAGTTAACAGTTATAAACATCTTTGCCTTTTACAAATTTATTAATGTTTTCTTAGAACTCATAACAGACACTTACTCATTTGGCTAAATTCAGCATTAGTTTGAACTCTGATTAATGTGACATGAGCATACAAAATCAGTTATTCCAGTCTGGAATAGAAATTTAAAAAGGGGACCCGGCAGCTGCAGCATTGATGTCAGAGAAGCAAGTATTTCAAATTAACATGTTCCCTTGATCTCTGAGAGCAGATTGTGATCATTTTATAAGTTATTACATTAAATATATTACAGATTTCTCTTTTAAAATACAAGTGAAGTTAAGCCAGCGGTCAGGCAGTCCCTCCAGGAAGTTGCGATGTTGCAACAATTCACACAATTTCTTCTCTAAATTCTCCATGACCTTGCAATTTGACCAATCATCATAGCTTCCTGCAGTTCCACCACCATCATACATGTGTGTACATGTGTTTTTTATTTAATCACAGGTAGTGAAAAGAACCTAGAGTTTGTCACTGTAATTGACATTTATCAATGTTCTATATATATTGTATATTCTATAATTTTGTGCTTGCTTGAGTTTGAGCTTCAAAAAGATTTTGCATGTTGGAATACCCCCCAGGTGCACTACTTCATTTACAGATTATGCATTTTGTCAGAATTTTTGTAATCTCAAGCCATTGTAAGGTCACTCGGAAGAATCAGATCAAAATGTGATTTTATTCTCATCGGAACACTGTTTGGAACCCCTTTTTTGTAATTTTCAAATGCCTAAAAACAATGCAAGGCACACTGCAATTTGAACTAGCAAAGCTAACATGAAATCGGGCATTTTGAGCTGCAACAATCCCAAAAAAGCCCATAAAGTCCTGGAAGGACTGGTCAGGTGGCACAGATAAAGAAAAACAGAAACTGCAATGATTGATTACAAATATATAGTGCAAAAAGGAATGACCAGATATACAGCCATGAAGAAAATGATACCCTCCATTTTGTTGAATTCGCAGTGGACAATACTGATTAAACCTTCTGAGTGACTACACTGACTAATAAGGTGGAGAAGAAAAATTACCAGAGTGGTAATGGAGGGGCAGACAGCTGCCCCTGGTCAAATAATAAATCCATTAGTATGTCCTACTCCATTTAAAAACAACTAAAAAGGTTAATGTAAGTGATGGCTTCTCCTTTCTCCCTCAAGCCAGTGATATTTATGGAAGCTAAAATGTATCCAGGGCATATCCATATCCATGGTGCTGAGGTTTGACTCCCTGTTCTATTTCATTTATTCAGATTAGTTCCATTTCACTCTGTATGATTACCAAACTGTCCATGCTAATTTACTAGATATGTAGACGTTAGTGATATGCTGTGAATGCAAACATGGAGAGCCTGGTGTATATGATATCTCACTGGTTGTGTTCTGGTCAAACATCCAGCTGCCCTGATTCTGAAAAGATCTAGCCCATAAGTATTTCCTGAGATAATGCTGCCATCTAGTGGTCAGAGAGAGCTACTACAACAGGGGAGAAAAGAATTTGGAGAAAAGGACTTGGAGATTACCTGCTTATAAGTTATTTACCTTTTCCATTAGCTCACAGTCATTTCCTCAAAATGATCACAAACAGGCTGTTTGATCAGCAGCTCATCCAATATTCAGACACGACTGAACTTGCGCTGTATGAATGGAAACTAGATGATCCAGTGTAATTAGTGTGACCAGATGAGAAAAGTAATCTTTGGGAGTTGAGGATGTGTGTCATGTCAGAAGGATATAAACTGAATCACCTACAGTAACATCTTTTGTTAATAATATTATGAAGGTTATATACCCCCCTCCTTTTCTTTGGTGTTTGGGAGAAGTAGACCTGTTTAGAAAGTAAAGCCAATTATTACACTGAGTAAGAGGAAACATTACAATGTCACATTGTGGAGTCCCTGCTTTCTATGTTTTTCCCACAATCAGCTTGTATTTATTATCCATTATCTATCTTAGTATGTGTTTAATTTCCACTGTTTATTTTACTGTCCTTTGTAATGATCATCGTTACTGCAAGCACATATAAAAATTTTGGAAAAATAATTAATTGCTATTTTCTAATGTTTCTAGGCTAAAATAACACAATTTCATGATTTTTTTTCAAAATATGACCTTTATTTTTCATTTTACAGTTTGTATCTCCCAGGATACGTTGCCCGTTTAGGGTATAAATTTACCATTTTCCAATTTTTCAAATATTTCATTTGTAAACTTTCAAAACATATAAGCAATTCATTAGCTACTCTCTTTCATGTCTTGTATACAAAGTACAAAAAGTGGAGGAAAAACTGAACACAAGTTATTGGAAACAAATCTAGCTTTGAATAAACAACGAGCTACTAACATTACACAAAACGTCTTATTCCTGTTCTTATGCAAACATCTCCCCTGTGGAGCTCCTACACTAGAAATAGCCTATTAGCAGCGGAACCTCTTCTGACACACGATGGAGGTCTGTCCATCCAGGCACATCCTGCATCGGCCTTTCACTGACAGGATAGAGAAGTGGTCAGTCCCGTCATATCTCATATCATCCACGGGCCTGGGGACTTTTGGCTGTTTGATTACTCTTGGTGGTGTGTTGTCTTTGTTTCCTTTGGAGGGGCGACCCCTTTTTTGCTTTTCAGGGTAGATGAGTCCTTTGGCAACATCCAACCTGAAGTCCTTCAGACAGTGATGTTTCTGACCCAGTGGGGCTGCATCATGACGATGGAGAAGCCAGGCATTATTGACAGCAGTGTCAAGCATCTGCCAAAATATGGCCAGGTACCATCGATGGGACTTGGCTGGAGTGCGATACAGGGCAATCATCATATCAGCCAAATCTACTCCTCCCATGTGAGTGTTGTACTCAGATACAATCTTCGGGCATGGCACACTTATCTTCTTCTTTTCCTCTTTGGAGTAGCGTCTCACTTGGCCAACAGGGTTGACAGAAGCACAGGAGCTCACCAAGGTGATGGTTTTGTTGTCTGCCCATTTGACCACAGCAAACTTTGCATCATTGTCTACATGAAAGTCAAAGCTGCCTCTTCCTCTTTGTAGGAGGTCTCGATCTTCTTCCAATGTACAACCCATCAAGCGGTTCTTTCGAATGGTACCCAAACTTCTGAGGCCCATGGACTCCTTTAGATGAGTTATCAATCTCAGGGATGTGAAAAAGTTGTCAAAGTAGACAGCACAGTTGGAGGGGTTTCTGATGGTTCTGCACAGCTGCAGAACAACATTTCCACCTAACCCAAACTCTTTGTCTGGAGTAGCACCATCAAATGTAGACTTCCCTGTGTAAACCATGAAGTCATACACAAAGCCAGACACACCAGCTCGCACAAAGATCTTGAAACCCCATTTCTTGGGTTTGCTGGGTAGGTACTGCCGCAGACTTCCAGCTTTTTTACCTTTGTATGGAACCATCATTTCATCAATTGAGAAGTGGTTTTCACTCTCAATTTCCATACACTTCCCTCTCCAGTGGTCAAGTACAGGCCTCATCTTCACCAGGCGATCTTCACTGGAGTCAGAGCTCATGTTATCTTGAAAGTGGAGCATCCTGGACAAACATTTATACCTCTTGAGTGGCATGACATCTGCTACTTTGTCATATCTAGTATCTGTTGCCCAGTAGTTTTCCACTGCAGGCATTTTCACTATACCCATCATCAACTTCATTCCAGTGAATGCTTTGATTTCAGAGGCATTAGTGTTGATGCTGCTTCCAGTGAGCTGACATGAATACAAGTTCGTCTGGTGAGCAATGGTCTCAAAGACGTCCTCGTCAAAGAACTTGGAGAAGTATGTTAGTGGACTGGATAGCTCATCTGGTGCAGTGAAACAACTTGGTGTAGCAGTAGACTGGTGCTCAAATTTTGTTTTTCTCCACCTATTGAAAAGGGGAAAAAAAATCTGTTATTTTACTATTTATAATTTTAAACTCCTGTGTGTGTGCGTGTGTGTGTGTGTGTTTGTGTTTATGTGTGTGTGCGTGTTCGTGCGTGCATACATGCATGTCTGCGTGTGCGAGTGAGAGAGACTAACACACATGACCATACAACACATCATGTTTTGTTGCAGGCAGATGCTGTACATACAATATCTACACCAGAATCACAGGATCTTTTACATAACAATTCACTATACTACTCTAATCATTACCTGAACATCCTCCCTCTTTTACTGTGAGTTGTTCCCTCTTCTGCCTCATCATCACTTGAGCTATCACTGAACTGGTCACTGCTGCTGCTGCTGTCCTGACACTGGCCCTCTGTATATAATTCATCTTCCTCATCTTCACTGCTTCCCTCATCTGAATCGGATGAACCATCAGGTGGCAACACAACAGATGCCACCTCTCTCTTTCTTGTACCATAGAAAGTACTTATAGAAATTCCCTGAAAACATATGTACACTGGTGAATTAATCAGTAATACACATTTAAGAGTAAAATGAAGTGTAATCAATATTTAACACCTTTATATTTTTGATTATCTGTAGAGTATAGGCTTCAAAACATAAGTATATCTGAGAGTGATTATGCCTGTTTTTAGACCCCTATCTGGACAACGTATCCCCCAGGATACAGACATTCAATGCCTGTTTATTAAAGCTGTGTAAATGTAATTCATTATTTTTCAACAAGAATACATAAAATTATCCTTAAAGAACAATATTTTCAAAAACAAATCCCCCCAAAACATAATTAACAAGAAAAATAACAACACTTACCTTATGGCCAGTGTCTCTGTCCACGTAGGCTGCCATTTTGGAGTTCGACATAAAAGTATCAATTTAGTTTGGAATGCTGTGATAAAGTCACATGACCTGGGTACTTGGCCCATCCCCCTTAAGACTTTCTCATGATATTAAGTGCAGATACTTAATGCCCCTCCCTCCTACAGCCTACCAAATGTCTGTATCCCCCAGGATACAGAAACCATTTAAGGGTTAATGAATTTTGCTATTGTCTCGATTATTATTGTTATTGTTATTACTGTTACCCTCTGAAAGCTTTAGCTTTAGAGGGGTGGTCTGAAGCTCTCTTAAATTGTCCCTTAGTGATGCTCCGTTCATCCTGTCACAGTTTTAGCTTTATTAGACCAACATTATGCTTTTCAAATGGACAGTTGCAGTATAGTTCACATCTAGTCTAGTTGCACAAATTACATATTTAGTTTAAAATAAACTTGATGAAAAATTAATTATGAAAACATTGCTGTGCATAACACATCAAGATATTTTTTTTCATTTAATCTGTCTATTCTTATCACGATGGTAGTCTAATAAAATATAGAACCTATAGCTATAGTAGCCTGAACATAGTGCTGACATAAAGCACATAGACACGCGTGCACGCGTGCACGCACACACGCACACACAGAGAGAGAGAGAGAGAGAGAGAGAGAGACAGAGAGAGAGAGACAGAGAGAGAGAGAGAGAGAGAGAGCAATTAAACATAGTGTGACAACAGCAAAATTGTATTAGACCTCTTGTTATCCTGGCCTTTCAACAAGTCTCAGACTGTAGTTTATATGTCTGGATTCATACTGTTTTACATTTTGAGGGCTATAGGCTACATATTTATTGGAAATATCACAAGGTCTCGTCTGGACTCTTAAATAGATGAAACAGATGATCTTCATTAGGCTTAGCTTCCTTTGTTATAATATTAGATTGTGGTAATATAATTTTGGCAACAGTTATATTAAAACATCATTTATGTGCCTTTACAAGTCATCAATCAACACGTGCACTGCAGTGAAAGACAGCAGGTGTCCTTAAGGAAGAGCTGCTAAGGTACAGTCTGGGAAACACTTGTGGGTATAGCTGTCTTGTTACCACTGTGAGTACCCCAAGCACAGATGCACAGATTCAGCCCGCAGACTTTATGCAAAACTTGTATTGTGACACTACTGCCCAGAACACAACAACCAAATCATCAGAACACAACATGTGCTTATGGCTGCGCGGCTCCTCCAGCACGTTTTCCAGTCCGTTACGTTTACAGAAAAACTCAGGCAGAGAGTTCCTCTCCTTTATCTGGGCAGCAGTCCTCTGAGGACAAGCACACTACTGCATGAAAAAGGGGAGAGATGCAATCAGAACAAACCAGCAGCAGCTGTGTCAATCAACTCACCTGACACTACTCTCATGAGCCCCCCCCTCCCCACCACACCTCTCTCTCCTGCACCTGACTACTAACCATACCCACCTCCACAGTGGGAAAAGAAGTTCCTTTGCTATATTATACCTTAGAAGTCTTCGTAGAACACTAGGATACAGGGTGCTGTCAATGCAACATCTGCATCCCATTTCCTCAGCTCTCCCGGTACTTTTCCATTCACCCTGCCTCCGCTCACCCCACCTGTCAGCCACTCCCACCTCATCAGCCCACTCCACTCACCTGTTCGCACAGCTGCTGTTCATTAGCAGTCAAGCCAGCATACACTGTGAACCTCTCCTGCTTACTCACTCTTTGCCAGATTGTTCTTTGCCACTCATGCAAGACACTCCAATGCTCTTTTGCGCACTGATTTCCCATTGCTGACCCTGCCTGTCTCTGACCTACCTGTCTCGTCTCACTCCCAGTACATGCACCAGCCTTCCATCCCTGACCACAAGATCTGCCTTGGCATTCTTGGCTTCTGTTTGTCTGTGGCTGCCCGGCGTTACCATCCAACAATGCTACAGTGTGAGTGTTCCCGTCTGCTTACCTGTGGTTCAGAGATTCTCTCTGTGCCTTTGTGCATCACTGGCTTCTCAACCCTCCACCTGGCCTCAACTAACCTTTCGCCTGTCCCCTCTTGGATTGTTCGCTTACCTGGTTCCGGATCTTCCACCTCCTCAACTAAGTGTCCTGTCTGCTTCTCTCAGCAGTTGCAGCAATTTTATGTAATGAGGATATTATAAACACTAATGCATGTACGGGCCACAACAATGCTAACCATACTCAGTACTGCAGTATGACTGAAGAAATTCCTACACAGTTACATCGCGGAAGACCGAGTGCAGTCACAGGTCAGGCTGTTCCTGCATTTCAGGCAATGGTCTATGTCAACACAGAAAGAAACACAACTTTCACCTCACAACAGCCCCTACATACAACCTTCGCCTGTTCATGCAAAAGGGCCCAAGACACCAGAGGTAAGAATAAAATTAAATGCATTTGAATGACGGGTGTGAAGTTAGAATTCATTGTCACAAACTAATCATAGCAAAACAAGAACTGAAATGTTGACTATAAGTGATTGTGAAGACTGTACATGCAGTGATAGAACAGTTAACATGTTAAAAGTCTATTTATTTAACATCCTGATTCCCTCAGATACACTCCATGCCAGTCACCCCAATACGCTCACTATGCAAGTTGCCCAGGGCTGTGCGAGGTCTACAAGGGCCCCACTTTGCTATTGTGTCAAAGCGGGTGTCAGTTTTTACAACTTTGAGTAAAGAATTAAGCAAAACTAAACTAAACATTAAATTTAATGTAAGAGCAAACAGTAATCAGACAAACTTTTGCTTTCTCTGGTATCAGCAATGCTGCCCTCTACTGTTACTTTTTTAAAGTTCCTCTGACAGTTGAATATATTCTTCCATACAGTCCAGTGTTGTGCAGATATCCCAACAGTTCCTTCACTTAAGTCCAGTTGTCCAGGTTGAGCAAAGTGCGTAGAGTAAAAACAGTTTCTTCAGCTGCTCTTAACAGCCTCCTTTGAAGAGAGTCATTCTTGCACTGGATGAGGATGTATCTGACAGTCTCTGTGCCTCCACATTTGCTGTCAGGGTGTCAGAGCCATCCCACTCCTCAGCCCACAGTGCCTGAGCCTCAACCTGGTAATGACAATGAATTTTTCCTACTGCAGGTAAAAGTGCTTTTTGCTTTTTCCACTGTGCTCTGTATTGCAAAAAAGGACCTCCCCATTTTTTTCTGTTTCCCATATGCTGTGTCACATTTATTTTACTGATTTGTGATTTCAGTGTATTCTCATAATCTGTATTGCAAGTCAATTTCTCTGTTTTCCTCCAGAGCCACGTTCTTAGTCAAGGTATCTGCTTCTTTATCCCCCTCCATACCCATATGTGCTGGAACCCAAATAAAACCCACTTCACATCCTGCTCTTGTTTGATAGCTCTCTGTCAGTATGGACTTGGTTCCTTTTACTGTTGGTAAAACTGCTGCTGAATCGCTGCATATGACTGAATTACCTGGTTTATTGTCCATCTAAGTGCCCATAAAACTGCCATAATCTCTGCTGTGAATACTGACATGTGATCTAGAATCATGTACTTTTTGATTCTTAATTCAGGTATGAAAACACCAAATGCCACCTTCCCACTTTCTGGGTCACTTGATCCATCTGTGTAAATCTGTAAGTGTGCGCTCCACTCATGATACTTACTTCCTGTACAATATCCCTGATATCTTTCTCTTGTTGCTAGTCAGTATGTGTAAGTCGACTTCAGGCTCTGGGATCTGCCATCATTGTACAGCTGACCATCAAACTGAAGGACACACATTAAAATTAATGATATCAATTTCCTCCGCCTTAGATTTTAGGTTTTCTCCAAAGTTTGTTTTGACCTTTTTTGCTTTTCCCATAAACTCCCAATGGGCTTTATGTTGGAAATGTTTAATCCTGACCTTTAATTTTCATTAAATACTTTAGTCCAAGTTTACATCCTCTGATTGCTAAGGGCATCGCTCCACGAAATGCTCACATACATACTCTAAGGGCTTTAGCTTGTACTATATCAAATTTTTTAAATCACTGTAGGGGCTGCTGATCCAAAAGCCATACATCCGTAATCTACAGTTGATCTAATCATCACTCTGTAAATCATCAACATTGTTTATTTACCAGCGCCCCAGTCAGAACCTGCCTCACACCTGAGAATGTTTATTTTTTTCACATTTGAGAGAAACCTTTTCAATGTGTATTTTCCAAGTCATTCTTTCATCCAACTACATTCCAAGAAATTTAAAGTTTTCAGTGTTTAAGAGTTTGTAGATTCTGGGTTGGCAGTGTCTTTTTTATTTCCAAATACTATGTACTTAGATATTTTAAAGCCCAGTCATTGCCTCACTCAATCACACTCTAGGGCTTTTTGCATTTGGGTGAAAACATAAGTGAGTTTCCTCCCTCACTTGCAGTTGGCCCCCTCATCTGCAAATAGCGAAATACCAAAATCTTTCCCTACTTTTTACACTCACAGAAATGATTCATGGCAGAGTTAATTTTTATGCATTTACATCTATTTGATTTTATTGAAAAACTCATATTTTTTAAATGTATGCATTAAATTCCATTGCACTAGTTACATTATTACACAGGGTAATAATCACATAACTTTAATTATTACTCTGTGCAATAATGTAACTAGTGCAATAACTGTAAACTGTTGAATAAGCAATTTTTGTCAATTTTCGTACCACAATGCACATTATGTACATAATCCTTAATTTTCCACTATTTTTTTTCTTTTTCAAATTTGTTCTATTTTTTTCCGAAAGCATTGCACATACCTTACCATCACTGTATATAGTCTGTTTATTATCTATTTTTACCATCTGTGTATATTTGATAGGTTATATATATATTTTTAAACTTCTCGCTATATTTTTATTTTATATTTTTATATTTCACTTCTAATTGCACTATGCTATATCTTTCTTGATCTTGTAAGGAGCACCTGTAACGTCAACAATTTCCCCTCGGGGATAAATAAAGTACTTCTGATTCTGATTCTGAAAATTAATTATAATTGCATAATTTAATCAATTCTAAAATGTATTAAATGTAATTAGTTAATACATACTAACATGGTTTAAATAATCAAAGTTGTAAAACAAACAAGATTCTGTTATTTAAAATTTATGTGACTGCTTTTCATAGAAGTTATGAGAAGTGAAATGGGGAAACCGGAAACTATGTCCTGCACTTCCGCTGGACGTCAGCACTCAGGCCCTTGTGGGTAGAAGCAGTTGTCCATGTGATGGTAAGCAATCCGAGACATCCTATGTCCAGTTACTCCCAAATGTGTCCTAATCGTGCAGTTTATATCACATCACATCAATATCAATTAATTTATGTTAAAATCTATGTAGTTTGTGATTATTTTAAGCACTTTGATCTTGGTCACGTCGCGTGTACCGGACAATACCGGCGCCCGCTAGCATCATAGCTAACAAGCTAGCTATTTCACGGCATCTTGGCTAGCTTGGTAATACAGCTTGATACTGGACTAAACTAACCCTTTGCAATCGGTTATCATGCCGGTTAGAATGACTACTAGTAACATCAGTAGTTAAGCTAGCCGGATAGCATTCCCTTTGTCCACAACATTTAGCCTATTCATTTTGTAACAAGTTAGGCTCTGTCTGTAACATTATTTTACATCAGTTTGCTTAAAGGATAACTTGAGAACTCCATGGGGTTGTTTTGGTAGGTGCAAACCTACCTTTTGGTGAAATTCTGTGTTTTGAATGCAAAATATGGCATTTCTGTGATTCATGCAAATCTGCAATTAAACTTTAGTAAAATTACTGTTTACTAAATGGGGTTAGACCTGTGTGAGCTTTACCTGAGTGGGGTGAAACAAGTTGATGGGGTGGTCAAGTAGGGAAATGTCAGTGACTTGGTTAGCCTCAGCACCTGTGTGTTAGTGTGTCTCTGACACTGACAAGCATGGAATCATAGCCTCCTGAGACCCAGAGGAAAAAAGGTTTTGCTTTTTTAAAATTTTTTATGATAATTTAAGCATTGTGGTTGAAAGAAACATTTTGCAACAATTTTTTTTTTCAAAAAAGTTTTTTATTAATTTTTTATTGACTGTCCCTTGTAGAGGACATCGGGACTTGCTTCATACAAAATGTAATGATGTAATTTTATGATGGTGAATTCATTTTTGAGTGGATTTCTTTTAAAATTCTTTCCATGTCATGAACATTAAAGTAAATGAAGACAGTTACATGAAGAAAACACATCTGTTTAGGAGTTAAAACATCGGCACATTTCAATTTGACCTATATTAATGCAATTTGTCAATGTGAAAAGGTGAAAGATTAAAAGATGCCAGCCAGCAATCAGTGTCAGAGTCAGGCGAAAAGGACCCACAGAGCAGAACAGAGGCAATTGTTATTAACAGGCCAGATCAAAAACAGGCAGGTCAAAAACAGGCGAGGGTCAATACCACACAGGGAAACAAAATAAAAGACAAACAGGAAACACAACACAACAAATCAAACTTTATGGGCCCTGACAATAAGGGCAACAATATACAACAATACAACAACAATAAACATTTGAAAAAAATTTTAAACTTAGCAGAACACTGAAAAATGTTTCAATACTTAAATTTACAACAAATAAACTCTTTGCAGTTTAAAAACTGCTTTCTGAACAACTGATGCTGAGTTTCTAGGTCACACCACTTACAGCACCAAATCACCACCCACAGATCATGAATGGTACAAAAGGAAACAGTTTCTGGTCTTTGAAACGCACAGGAACATGTTACACTTGATGCACTTGACAAATGTTTTCCCTTTGCATCTCTCTCTTCTGCACCGTGATGAATTCGCTGCCTCCTCCATCTTTGGCAAGTGGAGTGCCCTGTATTTTTTGACACTGTCATCAGGCTGACATTCAACAGGCCTTCTCTTCTTTGGTGGAATGTACTCTTCGTCATCAGAGTTCACCTCATCATCATCACTCGCCACTTTGTCAGCCTGTTGACCTCCCTGTGCCTGGGCAATCAGCTCCTCAGCCAGCAGCAGCTTAAAGTCAAAGTATTGCAGCCTCTCTTTCTCTGGTTTTCCAGACACTTGGTGGTCTGACCTGTACTCGATCCAGCTGTTTGTGCCGGCCAGGTCAACAAGATGCAGGATGGTACGGATGGTCCACTTTCTTGTGCGGCTCGACATTGGGTAGAAGCTCATCATGCGGTCGCACAAATCGACGCCACCCATGTTTTTGTTGTATTCAGCTACAACAGCTGGTCTTGGCACAGTAACATGACGCTTCTCTTTTGCTGACCATCTCGTGCAGCTGTCTTCAGGCTCTATCCCATGGACAGTGGAGGCCATCAGGACTGCTTTATTATCCTGCCACTTTGTCACAGCAACCTCGAATGGTTTTCTGACAACCATTTCAGATTTGCCTCTTCCTTGATTTTGTAGTTTTCTTTCATTTGTCATCTTCGATTTGCATGGTGTAGGGATTCTATTCTTCATAATGGTCCGTGTTCCCAGGAGACCATTTGCTTTCAAGCTGTCCAGTAGCTTGATGGAGGTGAAATACCTGTCAAAGTACAGGTGTGTTCCTCTTGGAAGAGATTGTGCCATCCGAGCGACTGCATTGCCTCCGATTCCAAGTTGCTGGTCAGTGAACGTATTCTTGCCCTTGTAAACCTCAAAATCCAGTACCAGACTATTGGGGTTGGCAAGGACAAATACTTTCAGTCCTGTGGGGTTTGGTTTCCCTGGTACAAACTGCCATACAGGGCACCGGCCTGTGAAGGGAATCATCTGTTCATCTACACAGGCCTTCCCTGGCCTGGGCAGATTGAGGCAGCCTTGTTGCACTCTGTTTAAAAGAGGTCTCACCTTCCAGAGGGGGTCACTCTTCTTCTCCTCATCAGAGACATCAAGGTCATTTGTGACTTTGAGTGACTGTCTGATCTTGAAGAATCTGTCACGACTCATTGCCCCAGCTATAACTGGGACCCTTGTCTTCTTCGCCCAGTACATCCGGACCCGAGGGTATCCTAGGCATGCCATGTACATAGGCATGCTAAAGAAGGTTTTCAGCTCCTCTGGTGTGGTCTTTAGACTTCCTCCAGTGATGAACACCTCACGGTTGTTTGTGTATTCTGACATTTCTTCAAAAACTTGGTCATCAATGTATTGTTGGAAGTAGTCAGTGGGCTTCCAACCAATCAAGAAGAAATCTTTCTTCATACTTCATACTTCATAAGTCATACTTAAAGCTTGAAATGCTTTATTACCAATGAACACATTCTTTATTGTGCAACATTGTTGCATATAAAGTGCTGTTAATTAGGCTACATAAAGCCATAATTACATGCATCCCTATTTAACATACAATGAGGATATGCACACAACTTTGTTATTGCACAATCAATTAACCTAGTAAATGAGATACTGTATGATCTACCACATGGCAGTAGCACTAGCACCTAAAGGAGATCTGTTTGTGTGGAGTGTGCAACAATGAAGTTTTAAAATATAAACTAAATAAATTGAGAACTTAATGTAACTTTTAAAGTGCATAACTGTTCTTGCTGTAGGGACTCTCTTTGTGAACCCTGGGGACATTTTTACTTAAAGAGGAAAAAACAAACAAAACAAAAAAAAAACAAATAAACTTGAAAGGAAGTCAGGTTATCCAAACAGTTAAACCACACTAATAAAAGAATTTATGTAATGATCACTTAACACTGTATTCCTCAAAAATGTAAACATTTTGACATAGAATACACAAAAAGCTCTACAAACATTTTTAATCTAGGAAATGTATATATATTTAAAAAATAAATGTTTTCTCTTAACAATATTTATTTATTTATTTATTTATTTATTTATTTATTAACTGTTAATCCATTAGTATGATTTGTTCTTTAAATGGTCATATATAATATTTATATTACTACCGTAGTATATTAAATAAATGATCATTCATTCGACTTTAAAAACTCAACATCCTAAACAATCAATCAAACCACAATAGTCTACTAAAATAGGCTCTGCCCATGCACTGACATCTTCTGGCAAAAGCACAACCAGATAGGAAATTGAATCAATCATGACATAATGTCCCATACCGTATCAGTCTCAGGAGATGATTGGGGTATGAAGAACTGTGACACTGACGCTTGGGTCTTCTGCGTTCTTACGTTCTTACGCCAAGGATGTGCCTCTTCCCACTCACGTCTGTACTTTTGTTGTGTTTTCACTTTTGAGGACGTGGTGGAGGTTTGGGTGTAGTGGACATTTTTAAAAGGCGCGGGTGTTGTGAGCAGCGCCGGTGTGTGGTGTCTGTCTCTAGGCAACCATGACAGCAACACACGCAGGCAGCCAGGCACAGACACGGAGCTGGGGGTCCTGCGTAGATCCTGCCACGACAATTTTGCTGGCCTTAGTATTTCCTGTGTTTTATTTTGTTCATTATTGTTAGATTTAGTGTTGATGTGTGTGTGACAGACATGTGTATTGGACATTTATGAAAATACGGAACAAATCGCGTCCCGTATTGGTTCAATACGGGACGCAACATTTAATTGTCAATTAAAGGACGATTCCGTATTTTACGGGACGGGTGGCAACCCTATTTATCAGGTGCACGCTGGGTGTGCCCAGGCTCAGCTCAAACATGCCAGAACAAGACTACTACTTTAAAGGATAATTGTCAGATTTTTAATTGTTGTCACCTTGGCAGAAAAGTGCACAATATTTAAGAGTAGTACTGCACACCTGATTAATCACTTAAACTTATAGTATATACAGGAAATAAAGATGTTCCTGTCAGGAAGTAGTGGAGCTTGTGCATCAAGTCTATTATCCCAGTGAGGAGGGTAAGAAGGAGAGAGAGAGAGGATGGCATGAGTGAGAAGGTTTGGAGAGGGGGGTTGGACAGGAGAGGAGTAAACCTTACCCCTACAAGAGCTTAGGAGAGAGAGGAGGTGAGTAGAGATGGTGGAGGGTAGAAGAGAGGGAGAGGGGGTTGGAGAGGTTTGCCTCCTTTCGTCAATCCATTTTCCCTACATCAATGAACAGTTTCTTATTTGGCTCTTACAGCTACTGGCTATGTATTTACATCACTGATCTCTGAACAAAATCAGTGGGGGGTTCCTGGTTCTGTATTTTTATATATCTATGTATTTTTAGTTGGTGTTTTGTTAACTGCATTTTTTTATGGCAGGTCAAAGGCTTCATTGGGAAAAGAGCAGTCTCTGCAGTCTCCCCGGAAATCCCTCCGTCTTAAAGAAGCACAGAGCCTTACCCTCAGTGGAGGATCAACCCATAAACATGTGAGAACAAGACTACTACTTTAAAGGATAATTGTCAGATTTTTATTTGTTGTTGTCACCTTGATAGAAAAGTGCACAATTTGAGAGTAGGCTGTGTAAATCTCATATTAACAAGAACACAAAATGCATCCTTATGACTTTTTCTTTTTTCCAGGCTTTTAGGAGGTGATCAGAGGTCTTAAGGTCATTGTTACCTTGAACTTGCATCTGTCTCATTCTCATGAACGCATATATACAGTGCCTTAAAGAAATATCTTCAAATTAACACTCAGTTGGCCTAAGGATGAGCTGCTTAGATTTTGGTGGTCAAGGTTAGGGTCACACAGCCCATCGTTCTGTTCTCTTTATATTCCAGGACATTGAATCCAGAGAGGCTGAGGCAGACATTGCAGAGAAGACCATGGGCATCTACACAGTCCGAGCAGAGGGTCATGGTCCTCATGGTCCAGGTGATGGACGCTTTGCTGATGTCGGTGTTGTGCTGGAAGGCGTGGAAGTTCTCCATAACCTGCAGTGTCAGCCATGCATGCGTGATGCTTTATGGACTGATCTACGCACTCAACTTGAGCTATCCAAAAAGCCTGAAGCGTACATTCGAGGTGTACCAGAAAATCCTGATGGACCTGGACTCAACCAAGCTTTCACCAAAAGTACAGGCACTGAAATTCAAATTGCTCCAGTGATTTGGCTGGCAATAATGCACTTACACAGCCCCTACCTGATTTTTCTTCTTTTTTTTCCTTTTTTTCCCAGTCAGACAGGATCTTGTGTTTAAATGATCCCTTAGTTCTTGAAGGGTGCTTCAGGGAAATACCTGTTTGATAAATGTGTATCTGTAAAGGTTTTTTTTTTTCTTTTGGTGTCCAAGCATTTAACAGGGGAGTGATGTAATGTGATGTATGAGTGTGGCTGTGTAGGTGGGTTCATAGATGGGTAGATTCTAAAGTGTGTTAGCTGGCAGTGTTGTAGTGGCTCAGCTCAAACCAGATTTTTCTTGAATTGTTTCCAGATTCAATGGGAGCTAGTTAAGTGTTTAAAAGATATTTGTTCTAAAAAGCTGCTTCAGTTCCTGCCAAAGCCTGTCGTCACTCAAGTAAAGTTTTTTTTCTAATATTGAAGGGAAACTATGGCCAAAATGCAACCTAGGGTCTTGTTGTGAATGTACACAAGTCAAACTTTTATTTAAATACATAATTATGACGGAAACGTCACTTTTAAGATATTAATATATTTCATTTCAAAGTGCCGTTTGAAACGAAATTACGCTATATCTTAAAGTGACGTTTCCGTCATAATTATGTATTTAAATGAAAGTTTGACTTGTGTACATTCACAACAAGACCCTAGGTTGCATTTTGGCCATAGTTTCCCTTTAACAAAACCATCAGATAAACAAAACCAAACAGACCGAAAGACCACAAGTGGAGAGTATGTATGGGGTGGATAGGTAGTTTTATTAAGTTATTGCACTGGCAGTTTTGTACTTTGCTCTGTTGAGCTGAATTATTTCTGACATTTTAGACAGATTTATTGGACTCGTTTGTGTTTTTGCCTCATGTCATGCTTTATATGCTAATTTATTTTTTTTACAATTGAAAATTCTACAAGCCTTTCATTTATTTTTTTTTTTTTACAGTTTAGTCACTCCCATGTGGTACCAGCAAGGACTATAAAGGTTAACAGTGGTTATCCCAGCTCTGGATGGAGAAAAAAAGTAGGATGGGGGGATGTAGGATGGAGAGGAGTGAGATGGATTAGAAAGATGGAAGTTTTTGTACGTGCATTAACATTGAAGAAAGAAACAGAGTTCAAAGTGGACCACAAGGATATGTTCTGTCCTATAACAGCTTCATGTCTTGGACTATGATATTGAGAGGCTTTAATGTTAATAAATCTGTTGAATCAACAAGGTGGTCTGATTGTTCTTATGCATCATTAAGATTGTTTGTACTGAATGGAAAAGAATTACATAAATGTGATGCATTTTGATTAATTTGGTTTATTACATAAGCATAAATAACATGTAATTCAAACAATATACTATTTATCTTGTATAGGTAACCTGATTATTAAGCAATTCAAACGATATACTTTATGTATTATTAAAATAAATACTCTCATTATTATTAATTTAAAATAATTATACTTTATTAATACTAAATACATAAACCTGAGGATTATGCATTTCAAATAAATAGGCTTTTTTACACTAATGAATATGCATCATGTAAGGTTTATTTGGTAGGTTTGTGTTGAAATTATCTTTAAAAAAGTAAATGGGAATTTGTCATGTAATAAAATTACATAAATCTTAAAAGTTAGGGTTAAATATTTCTGTGAGGGTATGTGGTAGTTTGAGTTTTGTATTTGCTGTTTTTTTATTATTATAATTGCTATAAGGGGTGCCAGCCAGGTCTCTCTCCTGGTATTTTAGAATGAGTCAGTCAGGTCTTTGAACTGAGAAAAAAAAAAAATCAGACAAACTAAACTGTACCAAAGCAAACTTCACAAAGGATGCAAATATATTAACATATTACACCCTGCACATTGAATGACACACCAGTAAAAACACATTATTAAGTGCATAAACCAGAATAAATGTATTTAAATGTTTTACAAATCACCCAAAAACCCACAAACGCAATGCAAAACCAAGATGTTCAACAAAAATGCCCACAAAAATCCCAATCCAGTCCACTATTAAATTAATACCCTACACAAAATACCACTCCAGATTTTCTGTTAGATCAAATATATATTCAGTGCATAAAAAAGAAAACAATAGAAAAAGAAGAAAAAACCTTCAAGCAAACAGAATAGAAGAAAAAAAAAATAGTTCACTTAGACTCAAGTCAGTCAGTCCAGTCCAGTCCAGTCAGACAGTGAATCCAGTCCGAGTTTTGGCTGCTGGGCTGAGGATTACTGATCAGCTTCAGTGAACAGCTGTTTGAGGAAGAGGGAGGAAGTGATATGGGTGTTTTAAAGGTTGGCAGAGTTTGTGGTGACCAGAGGATGGGAGTCAATGGCGGATGAAACATCTTTAAAGGGATTAAACTACCTTACTTTGTTTTTAAACCGTGCTGAGCCTGCTGCTCCATTTGTGTCTCCTGCTCTCCTGACTGAATGAAAGATATGGGGAGTGAACTGAATGGTGGTGCGAACCAGGAACAAATGGGTGAGTGGATCATGGATGGGAGTGGAAGTGGGTATATCCGGGGGGGTGTTCAGGTGTTTCAATCCTGGTGCTGAAGAAAAGCCATGTTGTCACAATACCATTTACTAAAATGTTAAAGAGGACAAGACTGATAACACTTCCTTGAAGGGTTCCATTCTCCAGCCCAAGTTCCTCAGATAACTCACTTCCAACTCTTGCCTGTATTCACTTATTGCACATTGCAAATTCTTAATCCGATTAAACATTCTGCCTTGAATCCCAGCATCATAAAGTGCAATTAATAACCCCTCCTTCCATAATGTATAATACACTTTTTTCAATGCCAAGAAATGCTGCTACTACTGATTTAAGACAGCGTCCATTGTTGATCGTCCCTGCCTAAACCCACTCTGATAAGGTGCAAATTATGGCTATTCTCCAGCTTCTGTCCCAGTCTGTTATCATCTGTTACATTATTTTACAAAACTCAGAAATCAGGGCAATTGGTCTACAGGAGCAAGGATTACTTGGTTCCTTCCCAGGCTTTACAAGTGGGATCATAACTGCATGCTTTCACTCTTGAGGAAGACACCCACTTTCCCACACATTATTGATTAGAGCTAACATCTCCTCTAACACCAGCCCTCCAGAGTGCTTGAATAGTTAATAACCCAATCCATCTCTACCTGGAGTTACATCTTTACCCTGGTTAATAGCTCCTTTTAGCTCATCTAATGTGTGTCCCAGTTAATTTGTAACCCATTATGTTGTTTTCCTAATATTTCCTGCTCCTGCTTTCTTCACTTACATTGTTGGAACTATGAACTTTTTGGAATTGTTTAACCAAGTTTCCTTTTTCTTTACTGCCTCAGGAGGACAGGGATCGTTGCCTGCTGATATACAGCTGTCATTCTATGAACTAGGTTCCAGATCTTTCTTACAGGTGTATCTGGTCCCAGCTTGTCACAAAAGTTTTTCCAGCTTTGCTTCTTTGCCTCTTTTATTACCCGTCAAGCTTTAGCTCTAACTTTTCATATGCTCTGTTTCTGGCTCAAAATGCCATATTACACTCCTCATTCCACCATGGAGCCATTGTTCTTCTTCGAGGAAGAAGTTCAGATTTTCCTCAAACTCCACCCAATTTGCCCTTTTAAAGTTAAGTCTCAGAGAGATTTCTTGGCTCCTCAATTAAGCATCTTCCAAATCTGTTAACTATTGAGACATGGTCGCTCACCACTGTATCATGATCAAGTATCTCCTGCCTACTGATTAATGTCTACTGCTCTGATGCAGTTCTATAGAAGATGAAATTGCCTGGCTTGTTATAAACAACGTTGGTCGACCATCATTTAATACAACTAAATTGTTTTCATCAATAAAATCTTATAATATTCCTTCATTTCTATCTCTCTTCTTGCTTCTCCACAGATCACTATGTGCACCAAAGTCCCCGTCCGTCCCCGTCCCAAACTATCGGTACCTTAATCTTAGCCATAATTTCCTGAAAATAGCTTTCTTCTATTCTTAAACAGGGGTTATACAAATTAATAATCTGAATTTTCCCTGAGTCAGTCCACATCTCTATTGTGACACACTTGAGTACTGAGCTGATTTCTACTCTCCTGCACTTTGTAGCAAAGTTTGTCGTAGGCAACTGGACTTGATAGAGTTCTTGAAGACGTTTCGCCTCTCATCCAAGAAGCTTCTTCAGTTCTGACTGACTGGTTTGGGAGTTCAGTATTTAAACCACTGTGTGGTCGTTAACACCTAGAGGGGGCATGTGTCTCAAGTGCCCACCCTTCCATTGTGTGGACCTTGGGTTTCACCTGGGGGGGAGGTGTGAATGAGAGTCGTTAAGAACCCTGCCACCATGTGCCTTGTTGGAGTCACATGATGTGACGCATGTGACTCCAACAAGGCACATGGTGGGCACTTGAGACACATGCCCCCTCTAGGTGTTAACGACCACACAGTGGTTTAAATACCTGAACTCCCAAACCAGTCAGTCAGAACTGAAGAAGCTTCTTAGATGAGAGGCGAAACATCTTCAAGAACTCTATCAAGTCCAGTTGCTTACGACAAACTTTGCTACGAATACCATGACCTGGATGACTGAGAACCTTCACAGACATACTCTCCTGCACTGTGTCTCATTTCTAATAAAGGTTGCACACATCCCTCCTGATGTGTTCTGTCTTTTCTTTCACATTTATACTCCGGAATTACAAAATCAAATCTTGGTTTTAACCAGGTTTCCCAAATGCATTTTTTTTTCTCAAGGCCATCTAAAAAATATATAAAAATGCTTGTCTGTTTGCAACTAGACTCCTAGCATTCCATTGCATAATGTGAGACCATGGTTCGAATTACGGGGGAGCTAGGGGGAGCTGGGCTCACCTGAAAAGGACATGAGCTCCCCCGAAAGCCTCATTTGGGACATTTGGGGGGAGCTTTAATATATGATGGTCCTGAAATAAATAATAACAGTGAAAATATGGCAAAGTTTTGTGTTTATTCACACATTTTATGTATGGTCACTAATTAACATGATGCTGTGTGCGCTGTTGTGTGCGCCACCGTGACCGCTGGGCTGTCCGTGGTTCTGACACGGAGCAGAACTGATAGACTTAACATGTTACTTCGGTTCCTGTTTGCTTTTTGTTGTTGCAAATTGAACTTTTGGTCTGTATTCCACTTTCTCCCGATTCTAACAATCCACAGACAGAAGGGAAACGACAGTGAGCCGAAAGGACAGTCAGTAAGGAGAGAGTGTGTGAGAGAGAGATGCACGCAGCAGAACAGCTGTTTCTCTGTGTCTATGACATTTCATAAAGTTGTCCCATGTAAAAACAAATGTGAGTTAATTTTGATTTAAGATCTCTCCACATTAGTTTACATCACAAAGATCAGATTATGACGTTAATATTGAGGCCAAAACGCACTGATGGCGTCTGACTCGGCAGAACGCGCACTGAGAGCGTCAATTTGCCTTAATGTCTCCACTCCGAACTTGTTTACATTTTGGAGCGTCAAATGAGGACCAGAGGAATTTTTTTCTGCACCCGCTTTACGTGTTTGAGGAGAGTTAAATGGAATAAAAAAAGGGTCATGGACGTGAGGATGGAGTGCTGATGGAACTGTAGCTACACCTGAAACAAGGTAAAAAAAAAAAAACGACCCGCATGGGGGGGGCAAGACAATAGGGCTCCCCCGAAAGACATTGTGTAATTCGAACCCTGTGTGAGACATTATGCAGATGGTGCTAATCCTCGTCATAATCTCCATCTCTGCTTAATATTTCTTTTTCATCATCCAGTCCTAGAAACTGGCTCCCATTTGACCTTTGCCCTTCACTGTCCTGGGAATAAGCAAGTTCCCATGTCTCCATCCATCCATCTTCAACTGCTTATCCGAAGTCGGGTCGCGGAAGTAACAGTTCCAGCAGTGGACCCCAGACATCCAGTTCCCCAGCCACATTAACCAGCTCTAACTGGGGGATCCCGAGGTGTTCCCAGGCCAGGGTGGAGATATAATCCCTCCACCTAGTCCTAGTCATCAGTCTGCTCCGTGGCCTCCGCCCCGCTGGACGTGCCCGGAACACCTCCCTAGGGAGGCGACCAGATGGCATCCTTACCAGATGCCTGAACCACCGCGACTAGATCCTTTCTATGCCTTCTGGCTAAGATATCTTTTCGTCACAACGGTGCAGTAAAATGATTGCAATACCGCTCCCACTGCTTCAATAACTCCTGAGAATTAATTCCTTTGAAGCCTAACAGCTTCTTGTGCAGCATCTGATTTATTTGCTACCAGTTTTATTCTCCACATTGCCTCAACCATACATGCCAACAGTGCTTTTCTGCTAACCCACAGGGTCATCATTAACAGATATTGTCCAATATAGTGTTTGTCCTGGTTGAATCTGTGCCAACAGAATCAGCCTGAACTTGTCTGCCCCCACTTATACCTTTGACCCTTCTTACTGCCTCTGCATAAGATATTTTGTTTTCCCTCTTTATTCTTTCTACATTTTCTGCTTTGATGTAATTAGGGCATCCTCTGTAGGAAGCTGGATGATCACCTTCGCAATTGCAACATTTCATTGCTGCACTACATTCTCTCCCATCATGATCTTTGCCACATCATCTGCACCGTTGATTACCATTGCACACATCTATCACATCACAGGCGCATTGAATTTATTCAGAGTGTGTCCAAATCCTCTTTTGCCATCTCGCGCCATGGGAGCAAGTGGTATTTTGCCCTGCCAGGCAAGGACAGGCAGGACTTGGCAGGACACCTATCAGGTGTACCCAAATGCCCTAATTAATTCACCGGCAAGTTTAGGCTGAGCATGCAATAAACCAATCAGAAAGTTGGCTGTCATCACCTTTAAGAAGCAGGTGTGCCAACAGCGCAAGCTGTGGCAGCATGACAGCAGAGTTGCCGGGAGGAAACAAAGAGAAAAGATTTATGCGCGAGGAGACAGATCTCATGCGTGAAGTGAGGGCGTATTTATGGAAACGGCAAGGCACCTCCGAGGCAGGCGGAGGTGAAGCAGGCGTGGGAGGAGATAGCGGTGAGCATTACCTTGTCTGTCAGAAGTGATATAATGATGTCAGAAGACGAGGTAAGCAAAAGCTTGCCGCTAACCGACAGCAGACCCTGGCCACAGGAGGACCATCAGCCAGCCAGGAGCAGATGCCAGCGGAGAACATCGCTGCCTCTACCTCTGCGGCACAGAGCATCGAGGGATTTGGGGGACTAGAGGTTGGCCTCGAAGGTAATGCAGTATGTACAAACTTATACAGGCCTCATGAGTGAATATGTGATTTAACATCAGCACCTACAAAAAGTAATACAATTAATTCACGTTTCCCAAACTTTTATTCTGGGACCCGCTTTTTAAAAATGAGCCTGACCCAATTGCACTGTCACACCTCAACACAAGGTATGAGAGACTATCCTGTGTTGTTTTTTTTTTTTAAATTTACCTGCCTGAGATCAGTGCATTCAGAGAGACATCATGTTGCTAACACTATGATTGGTTGAGGGGCAGGATGAATGGGCTGTGCCAGGGCTGAGAGTGTGAGCGAGCAGGCCTGCGACTCCACACGGAGTCTTTTTTTTTTTCTCTCCTACTGTTGCCACTTGCTAAGAAAGTAAGCCAAAGTAAGGATTTATAGGCACTAAGGTAGCCTTACTCATTTGTTAGAAGTGTTATATGGCTGTAACAGTGTTAAGACGTCTATACTGTATTTGGAGAGCTAGTTTCAATCCTGTATGCTGCTAGTCTGCCGCTTAGCACCAGTTAGCATCCTGGCTACTGTTTTGTTAACACTGCCTGCATGGACATTGAGGCCTGCACAGAGCATCACCAGACAGCGCACCATGTGACTGGAAAAACATGGCTGCACCTCTTGCTTCGAGACGGACCATATCCTTTCATCATCACGTAAAGGACAGAGGTGGACTTTCCCTTCATCATTGCCATTGATGAGGTGGATATTATCTTCTTCATCACCAGTAGGACTGAGGAGGGTTTTCCTTTCTTTATCACGGAGGATTTTACCTTTTCTTCATTTGTTCTCGGACTGTGTGTGGATCATTGTTTGACTCTTGACATTATCAGCAGCGCACTAAGGTAAAACATCAGTTTTTCACTTATGGAGCCAATAAATCATTGTGAAAAACAAATGACCAACATCTCCATGCTGTCCAGATGCAATTTGTGTATTTTGGGATTTTTGTCTCAATAACTGAATTTTTGACAGCCATTTGAAATCTGCCTTTACATGCTAACAGCTGCTGTCTTGCACACAGGTGACTGGCTTAGTCAATTTGTGAAGCTACAAGTGGTGTTTCCATTTGCCAATTAGCTCAGTGAGATAGAGGATGGTTCTTGGTGTTGAAGGTTGTGAGTTCAAGCCTCAGCTTGTACAACATTTCCATATGAGAAATTTACCCAAACTTTTCACAAAGGTCCAGTCCCATGCCAGATGTCCTCAACTGGAAACACAAGACAATAGTCCTGATGGTGGCGCTACAGCAAGCCTCTGAATTTCAAAACTTTGAAAATTCACAACAAATCAACCATATGTGCTACAGCTTTAGAACTTTCACTTTGAAATGTTCTTTTCCATGGCATGGATGGCTGCTGTCTGGCACCCTGATGCTTGGCTTAGTCAATTTGTGAAGCCACACATGAACTGTCACTTGCCAATTAGCTCAGTGAGATAAAAGACGGACTTCAGTGTCAGAAGTCGTGAGTTCGAGCCTCAGCTAAGGCAGGATGGGCTTTCTAATGTGAAAGGCCTATGTTCAGGTGTCATGCTATGTGGATTAGAGACTACTAAGGTTAACACAAACAACACTTTTCCCTGTTATCCCTTGCCTAAAATTGCCTGGCCCCGACCATTGCTGCGCAGCAGCTATAATTTCTGTTTTAAAACTGGTCACCATTCACTCCCATTGTTTGGAAGATTCTGCAACACTGTTTTCCTGTGAAAATCCAGCAGTGTTTTGTGTCTCCAAAGCGGTACATTGCCTTATTTAACAGTGTATCTGCTCATTTTCTGGCACAGGTCCTCTGATTGTTACATTAATCAAATACAGGAAGAATGTACAGTATAAAAGTTTAAAGAATAAGTTGTGTTGTTTACCTACTACACCCATCTTTTTAACTATACCTTTTATTTGCTCTTTTCTCTTTGTGGGATCCTTTTACTGTAACAAACCAGTTTTTCACTCTTGTAACACCATTGCTTAATCTCTCGGCTGCTTTTCATTTGTCTGGCGAAACATAAATTCAACCATGTTGTACCACTGCAGTTTTAAACGTGCTCATCTGTGCACACTACCCTTTTCTGTAACTGCAATTACTGATGTAATACTCTGAGCTAACACAGGAGAGCAGCAAACACTAAGAAGCAGGATGACATGATCTCACCTCTGACAGTGGCTGACAAGTTCAGTGGACTAGAGCCTAAAATTTGTCATGTGATCTTGTCTCTCAGCCTGACACCAGATTGGGAGCTTATCAGCCTCCATTACCTGTATACCCAAATGGGTTCTGGCTCCAAAAGTTGGTGGCTCACCCTGTTTCTTATTCAGGGTGAGCCACTCTATGACTTACTGGAAAACTCCAGGACAGTCTGCAGTCTCAGACCACCACTGCTTCACAAGGAGACATTTATTTTATCTAATGTAACTTAAATACTTGAAATTCAACGTCCTCTCTGTCTCAGTAGGCTATGTAATATTTACATATATCTTTGACCATGGGGACCTAGCTATAGTTGAAAGTGGGGGTACAAGATTATTGCCACTGCCAAGGGGAGGTATGGCAGGATCACTGCAGTGGTTACAAAATGCACAAAAAACCAGTTTGAGTTAACTAAAGCTCCTGCATTCTCCAGGGAACATATTACGCTAAACTCCCTTTAAAAAATATCACATATTGATCACAAGAATCACATGAATTACAAGATTAGGGCTCCATCAATTCCAATTTTCTTGGCCAATTCCCATTTCTGATTTATTAAGGGTCTGACCTGCCAATTCCAATTTTGGCCAACTCCAATTTCCAATTTTTTCAATTCCAAATTTTCAGTCTTTCTAAGAACTATAATTGACAGCATCACAAACATTTTTGCAACTTTTCTTGTAAAATTAAATTGGATGTTCATAATAAAACACTGACTATTAAACATTCAGTACTATTTTACATTTTCTCCAAAAGTCCTCCAGTTTACAGCCAGGCCTTATTATATTATTATATTAAGATTATGTACTAGAAGGAACACAGTCTCACAAGATCTCATTGAATCTTGTGGGATCTTGAGGGACACAATTTCATGTGATCTCGTGTGGAAGCAGATGTAAACAAAGTAGAGACTGATGTGGTGCAACAGTTTACTGCAGTGAAACTTTGCTGTGAGAAAAAACAGAAGGAAAACTTAAACGAGTCTGGATGAGAAAATGTCTGAGGACACGCATCAACACAGGTTGTTTATTCTTCAGCCAGAACAGGAGGTGAGATTTTAACTGTCCCTCTGTGAATAGCAGCCTGCTGCTGGCTAATATTAGCCTAAAGAGCTAGAAAGTTTACGGCTGTTCTGCATATGTCAGTAGTCTTCTTGTCAATTCTGCTTCAATTATCAATTATTCAATTAATTATTACATTTCGGATTTTGTCGCCTCAACCTCTTTACCAGACTCCGTTGGTTAGTTAAGCTTTTAGTAGGAGAAGACCATGGACATAAGAGGCAAACCATTTCAAAAATTAAGATTTCTCACTAAAACAGGAGCTTGTTGGCAGATCAGATACATGCAGAATTAAAAACTGACTCACAACACTATTAACCCACTGTCCTCCATCTGTGACGGTGTGTATAATTACATAACATAATTTAATGCATACTTAAGTACGAGTAAAAATTCAGTTCATGTCATGAACTTTTGGTCAGAAAACAGTGAAACGGAGAACAGTGCAGGTTCAGTTCAAGTGTAGCTCTGAACAACTCCAAGTGAAGCATGGCTCAAACAGTGAGATTATTTCTTCCTTCAGCTGCTTACCTTTGAGGAATGTTTGCATAACTAATCTGCATAATACTGTTGTGCAGGAACTACTCTGTGCCCCACAGGTGCAGGTGCCAGACCAGAACAGTGACTGGTCACCTATTTGTTCATTTGTTTGGTATGTTTGACTGGTTTATTGTACCAGTCTCTCCCCTTCTCATGAACTGGTTTGAGACATGTAGGCTTTTTCTACTGTCCTACCTGTTGTGTTGTGTAATGCTACAATGCATTAAATATGCTGATGATATTATTTATAGCCTTGGAGTTGGTCATGCAATACCTTTAAGTAAAATTTGCTGTGGTCTGTCTGCCTACAAGGTGATGACGCAATGATTTCAAAATGTTTGTGAGGTCAACATCCAGTGTATAAAAAATATATTTTATTAATGTAATACTTTATATCCATCCATGAAAATATAATTGGCCTTAACAGTTAGTTGTAACAATCACATTAGCTCTGCGTTCATTCACCAGACCTAAATACAAGAATCATTCAGCAGGGATTTTAGACTAAAAACATATATAGTAGTTATAAACATATGACAAATTTAACATTTTCATATATCACATTGACTATTAACAACCATTCTGTCAGTAATACAGAAAAAATAAATAAATATACTAATTTAGAACCATCTTTCATATACACTATATCAATGTAATCATCTGCATATATGCACACAGTATATGTACATGTTTTTCTTAAGGCTTGTCTCATGTCATTAATTGAAAATGGATCCAGTGTCTTTGACAGAACAAATTAAAACACGTTGTCCTGTTCCAATATAGAGACATCATACTACAGTAAGACTAGCCATGGCTCACATACCAATCATTTCAGTCAGACACTCAAACACATGGGGTCTCATTAAACAGCCAGGTCAGTGTCAGTGTCTATGCTCTTACTTAAACAAGGAAGTCCCGGTGACTTCGATCCCCAGACAAATTATGTCAAATTGGACTCAGCTATGCCAAAAATATAAATAGTGGTGGTAACAATGTTACTGTTCAAGATGTTGTCAGTGGAACATACTTTATGTTGTGTTGAAGGAAGACTCCATGAATAAAGCAACAGGTCCAGGATGTTTTTAGCCTAGCTTAGCACAAAGACTGGACACAGGGGGACGTTGCAGTCATGCCTTTCTGTAACTTCAAAACTGTTTTAAATGCTGCTTTACTTACAAGGCAGAGTATTCAAGACAAAATCATTACAACAAGATGACATTACAACATCCCATTTAATAAGGTTGATGTGTCTTGCTCAAAATGGATTTTCATTTTATATATTAGATTTTCTTATTTTTATTTTATATCATTGCTCAACGCCTTCCCAACATCAAGACCAATTTCGACCTAAATGGAAGGGGCAAGAACACATAAGAAAGATGATTTCTTGGTGTACCCATAGGTGTATGTAACACACAACAGACATAACAAAACAAAAACGTTAAAGATATGACAACATGAAAAAGATGTAACAAGACAAAAAATGGCATATCAAAATCAAAAACATAACAAGGTGAAAAATGACGTAAAAGATGAAGAAGACAAAAATGACAAGATGAAAAAGATGTGACAAGATGAAAAAAAAAGCAAAAACAAAAAATGATGTAACTAGACAAAAAAATAGTATATCAAAATCAAAACATAAGGTGAAAAATGACGTAAAAGACTGAGAAGACAAAAAATGACATAAGACGAGACAAAAAATTATATAACAGGATACAAACTTATGTCACAAAAAAATGTAATGATGAACAACGAGGTAACAAGACAAAAAAGATGTAACAATGAAAACAACATAAAAGTCTAAAAGACAAAAAAGACAAAGATGATATAACAAGATGAAAAATGGCGTATTAAAATCAAAAACATAACAAAGAAAGACCAAAGACCAAAAAATGACGTAACGACAAAAAACGTAACAGATGAAAAATTTCGTAACAAGAACAAAAAGATGTAATGATGAAAGACAGTAGAAAAACAAAAAAGTGTGACATAACTATGACAAATAAGCTAACCACAACAAAAACACAACTTTGGACTTGTTGGAAAGCATGTGACTTAACATTTGATGGAAGTACTCGACATCTCCCACTGCTTTAAGTCTTTGTGCTAAGCTTGGGCAGGACCTTGAGTTCTGCATGTATCACTGACAATGCCATTTCACTGGATGCATGCAGAGATAAAATTTATATTGATTATCTCATCTGATGCAGGATAAGACAACAAAGAAGAAGATTACCCAATCAAACAAAATATGACATTCCTGAAATGGTAATTCCAGTTTCAACCTGGGTGCTGTGACCCTAACTTTGGCCATCTTTCAACTCTTTGCTGAAATCTGGGAACATGGTGACATCACTCAAAGCCAGTCAGCGCAATCAAAAGACAGGAGCAGTAAGACAATGTCAGACAGGTTGTAAACAAAACCAAGGTTAGCCAAAAGGATGTGTCTTGCCCCATCTGGCTTTGCTGTATCAGTGTTGCTGTGTTCATAGATCTCAGCAGTTATTTTTGAGGTTACAATGTAACTGCGGAAAGTAGTTACCCTGTAACATAATGAAAAGTTGGGTTAAAAGTAATACACATGCTGTCTCAAAGACGATGTGTTGTGTGATATATCTTTGTTGGATTGCATGGTTCTACAGGCTTTGCAGGCACACACAAAAATCATTTTTAAAGACTTCAGATAGCATTGGGAAAGCGTTGGGCCAAAAACATGATTTGCTCCAGTGTAAATGTACAGTCTATGAAGGCATATAGTATATCTCAGCTTTGTGAGTGAAAAGCGCTGCTGTCCAAAAGCCAACCTCCCACGTGGTAGAGAAGTTCTGGATACCAGTGAACACCATCCTCTTGGTGCACTCCGTTGAGCTCTTTCAGCATTCCAACCAGTGACAAGAGTGAGTGCCAGAGTCGTACTGGTGCAAAAACCCAGTGAGCAAGGTTGTGATCCTCAACCACTGCATAGCAGGATGCAAAAACCTGGTCAACTATGATGGTTCCATGAGATGTTACAGGTGCATAAGATCCTTTATTATGCTCCACATAAATTCTTGTCACTCTTGCAGGGATGAGGTGGTCTGACCGGTCATTCCCAACAGCAAGAAGCCACTGTCCTGGTTTGACATTGCTGGCAAACACAGCTCTAATGTCGCTGCTGTAGGTATCATTGTTGTCCATAACAAAGACGAGGTGACCTGGAGTCAGTGTAAGTCTGCGGCATGGCTCGTCCATCTCCAGGACATGGAACTCTTGCATGATCTGTCGGTCCTGATCCATGAACATAAGGAAGTCACTTGCAACAATATTTCCTTGCTGGTCAGCAGCCAGCACCTTGTCCCCCACCTGGAGCTCCTTCAGTGGTTTAGTCCATCCATCTGCCAGGATCACCATGGACGAACCAGGGAAACAACCTCCAGACTTAGCTGCCACAGAATTTTCTGGAAGATTCAGAACAGTAACACTTAATTAAAGTTAATAAATAGGCTACATTTAATAAGAACTATTAATGGGCTGAGTTAATGGGTAGGTTACCTAAAAGACAGGGGAAGCTAAAAAGTAGTTTCATGCAAAGTGTAGTTGGACCATGTTTATAGGCAAAAGTGTTTATATGTGTTCTAAATGTCCGCACTGGAAGGAGGGGCGAACTCATCTCGCGACATATTTGGTTAGCACATGCGGAGATGCAGTGGTGAAGTCAGAGAACTCCTAAATAAAACCAGAGTTAAAATTTGGGTCTCTGTAGATTAAAACACAAAGCAATGGGGCCTTCCCATGCATCATAAATCCTGTGATTTAAATGAGGAAAAGTTCCAAAAACATATGGGAAACATTTAAAGTTATCCCTGTGAATTACAGCCAGTCTTCCTCTACTATATAAAAACCTAAGCTGGTGAAAATAATGACAAAGGAATGAGGACATTTTATTTCATGCACCTGGACTTAACCAAATCTCAGTATGCATAAAGAGATCTAACTGATCTGATAATATGAAATCATGGTTGAAAAAGGTTTATTTCACAGTCATACAGTGGCTAGTTGTCCTCTGACCTCTGAAAACCACTTCTTTCCAGGTGTGATGGGGAAGAGGACTGTAAAGCTGGTATTACTTTCTGCAGTGTGCAAGGGTCTGCTAGGATCCCTGTGTACCCCCAGTTTGGTGTAACTTTGCGGACCAGATCACTGTCTCTCACTGAGTACATTAAAAGTATTTACATATAATTTAACACAAATTCATGACAGTCTAACCAAGTAAGGACAGGATGATGGTGACTTTGCTGAACACATTTTTGAGATGAGTCCTCTGTTTCAGAAAAGCCTCTGACATGTGTCCAGCCATGTGTGGTTGGTCAGTCACTCAGTCCAGCACTTTGGACACTTCAGACTAAATATCTCAACAACCATGGATGGATTACCATGAAATTTGTACAGCTCCACTGAGCCCAGTATATTAATGCAAATGACTTTGATGATACCCTGATTTTTCATCTAGCACCACAGCAAGTCATAGTTTTCAGTTATCCAAGGAAATCATTTTGTAAAGACAATTATCCTATTCCTTGATGATCAGTCACTCTGATTGGGTGATCTTCTGACTTTTCCCTTGTGCCACCAATTGATCCTCCCTAAATCCCGCCCCTTTTGGGACTTTAGCAAACTTTCTTCTTTCCTCCTTTCTTAACTAATGTTAAAACACTAACACTAGCTACTATCTACACCAATCATTAATTAGTTTTAAGCTAGCTAGTTAGGTAGCATCTTGACATTAGATGACGTGGCTATATATATACTGTATGTGGCCTTATAGGTCCCCCACCAATCTTGTTTTGTTTTCAACATTGATAAGCCAAGCACATAGCATATTGAAGAACAGGAAACACAAAAGGAGAAAGTTAACCAAGGTTGTGGTGTGTGCCAAGCTCCCTCAACTGTTATTGGAGCCCAGAGCGAAAAGGGGCAGGGCTTAAGAAGGGTCAGTTGGTTTATATTTGTGTGTTCGAAGTGAAATATCTCAACATCTGCTGGATAGGGTTACCATCATTTTGTGTAGACATTCAAATCCACTGGTAACCCAGCTGTTAGGCAACTCAAGCATCATCAGAAGGCAAAAGTGTTTATAGCTGTCCCGCAGGGCCAGACTTTGAAGACTGGTTAAAAAGCATGTCATCAGGGAGAGTGGGATGACGCGGCAATCTTTCAAATGGGCATAATGATGCATATTTCAGAAAATCTTCACTAGAACACAAAAACTGATTAAATTAGTTGGTAGAAGTTAGAATAAAAAAAAGAGAGCTTGAGGGACATTTTCAAATCCTGCCTACTTCCTTACCTCCATACGCCTGGCCAATCACTGCCTGAAGTGGGTGAGAATGTCAGTATGTTAGTTTTGAAAAATTACAAAAATTATTGGATGCAGATGCTGTCTGAAGATCCAACAAGCACTTTGGTTGAAGCATACTGATCCTTAATATAAACATAATTATGAGGATAGTAAGCTGGATTTTATGAGCTTTATCAAATAGGACCAGCAGCTACAAGATGGTAACAATAAGGTGATCCGCCATTATATTTTGTGTGTGTGTGTGTTATGACTGAATCTTTGGCATCATGGACAAAAAAGTGCCTGAGGAATACATGTGTGTCTATTAGTCTCCCATAATGACAGATTTAGTCCACCTACCTGCTTTCACAGAGCAGTGGATGTGGGCCTTGGACTCATAGTAGACCCAGTCAAAGCCCGCCTCCACAGCCAGCCTAGAAAGCATGCCATACTTGCTCTTGTCCCGGTCTGAGGTGGTGATGTCCACTGCTCGGCCCTCATAGTGCAGAGACTCCTCAGAATGATGGCCGTCCTCATCCCAGCCCTCTGTAACCCGGAGTTTGACCCCAGGCCACTGATTCATGACTGAAATAGCCAAAGAGTTCAGTTTGTCCTTGCACCTCTGAAAAAGGACAGACATGTCATGTTGACATTCATCTCAGATATTTGTTTTTAAAGCTGAGATTATACTGTGAGAGTGTCACTTCAATAAACACTTTAAACACATTAATATTAACATTATATCAATATTTGCTGTTGTGTTCCCAGATCACAGCAACCTTCCTAATTTGGTAAATATAATTGGTAACATGTTATTTGAAAGAGTGTGCATGAGACTGACATGATACTATCATAACCATGTCATGACACCTTTCATGAATATGAAAGAGTCTTTATGAATGTTTATGACCATCATTAATATTCAGTCAACTATTATTTGGTCAATTATGTCATTTTCAATGCAAAGTTGATGTTGTCTGATATGTCTGTTATGAGAACTTGACACTAACCACTCAAAGAATTTCAGTAAAACGAAGAGGAAATATTATATCATAGCTACTGTCATATGTGGTTGGTTTTGTCAAGTGGGTTTTATTCTTCATCATATTGTAATAAGATCTGTTTATAGAAATGTCTTTAACAAAAGCAGTGGACCTTTACATGAACCCGTTTAACCCAGTATGAGGCTGAAAGATGATAATATTTTACATGAATTTTGGCATTCAAGCCCTGTTTTTATATCCATACTATGTCCATTTGAATGTGAAGTTATATCCTATGTATTCTATTCTCATTTTTATCTTATTTTCACGAATACTATCATGTGCATTTTGCTTTGCATATTATTTTACATTAATTATGCCATGCTGTCCTTGTTTTTATGCTCATTCTGTGTCTTTTTTATGTGAAGCAGGGACAAAAGTTTGACTTTTTTGTATTTCTGTCTTTGCATCGAGATGAATATGCATTTATTTTGATATTTTGTTATTTTTATTAATTTGGTCCAATACGACCACCTTAGTGCATATTAACTTTATATGGACTGTCCCTCCCTCATGCTCATTTGAATTTTTCAGAAGGCAGACATCTCTACAGCTGATATCTCCAAAACTCTGCAGCTCAACCCAAAAACATCTAGATGGATAAGCAGCACTACAGGTCAGAGGAAAAATATGCATTTTCAATTTGGGAGTGAACTGTCCTTTTAAAACCAGGAAAAGACAAAACTGCATTTTAGGATTTTTTTTGTTTGTTTGTTTTTGTTTTTTTAAACTCTTTAGTTATGGATGAAAATATATTTTAAAAGATCAAACTCTATCTAGATGTCAGCTCTGTCAGATTTTCCAGATTTTCTTACAGAGTTGACAAAATGTTACATTTTTCATTTCCCATCATAGTCGTAGTCCTACTTTATTTTAATTTTAATTTTAATTTTAAGTGTCTCAGAGTTCTCTTAATGTTAATCTTATTATACATTTTTAAACCATAATTATTATTTAGCTTTGATTTAGAAGGCCTACAGAGTCGACATGTTATGGTTGAGACCCGCCTATTCCCGCCTTTTTTAAACCAGGAAGTGAGACAGGGGTCCTTAGGGTATAGCTAACCCTTTATCTGCCTGATTAAAGTTGAAATCTGAAGGAAGGAGGAAATCTGAAATACAACTTTAAAGGGCCAGCATTTTCATAAAATTTAATATTTTAAGATAAAGATGATTACAATAGCACATTTTTACACCGATGTTTTCAGTACTGTAGGTATTGTTAGTTTTAGATTTTGAAGGCTTTTAACACATTTTTAAATTGTTGAAGTTATGAATTCTTGTCTGGGACAAAGCTGTTTTCTGGCACAGGGCAAGTTTAGGAATTTAAAAAAATGAAGGCAACCCAAATCATTTTATAAATTACACAGATTCCATATATAGAAAACCTTAAAGAATAAAGTTTCATCCAAAATTTGAATTAGATTAGAGAGTTAGTATTATTAATGTTTCACATTTTATTCCGTCAAATTCTCAAGCATGGGTGTTACATTTACAATCTTCAAATAAATAAATAAAAAACCCAAAACACCTCAGTATTTGTGTATGGATTGGATCAGGCTGATTTTCACCTGTGGATTCAATGACAGGGAGTGCTTCATGTGGACTTCGCTGCATGTCCCTGCCTTCAAGAGAAAAGGTCTATGATGTTTCATCTCCCTGGATACTTTTGTCCCTGCTCTCCCCAACTGCATGTTGCATGGTGCATGTGATTTCTTTGTTGTATTACAGGTGCAACACAAATAAAATGTATTTTTGTTATTTAAAGTATATTATTTTATTTATTTCTTTTTAAAACAGAAAATTCTAATATGAGCTCCCAACGCACTCTGCCCACACGAAACAGACTCTCACTGTGCGTAAATGAGAGGGAGATGAAAACTCGCTATTTCCTTTGATATGGTCAAATTTGACTTCATACTGGTAAAGAGGAGCACACTGGGCCACTGGATTTATCCTGGTTTATTCTAGCCATCTGAAGATATGCGCGTGCACACACTGCGGTTTTGCAGGTCATCCACCTGTTCCATATTATTACGAGACAATAAACTCCATGAAAACGACCCCAGAGTGAGATCTAGTTCCCTACTTGTGTCATGAGGCGGTCCGCGTTGGTGTTCTCCTCATCCTTGAAGATGATGTCGGGGTTGTAGTTGGGAGTCAGGTCCTTGAACCGCTCCGAGTTGCGGGTGATCTTGCCCTCGTATTTGCCGCTGGCTCCCAGGGTTTTCTCCGCCACGTTTGGGATGAACTGTTTTAGAGCCAGGGGTGTCAGCTTCGTGGGGTGTCTCCGCTTCCCGTAGCCTCTGCCCGGTCCACAAGCCGAGCCGCCCTCCGCCAGCAGCAGCAGCAGGAGGAGGCAGGGGGACAGAGACAGCAGCATCCCTCTCATCAGGACCATGTCTGGTTGGAGGTGAGGCGGAGTGCCGCCCGGGCTGGATCTCAGTCTTTACTCAGTTTCTTTTCTTTCTTTGCAAGTATTTTTTCAGTACAATCTGAGCTCTGCGGGAGACAGAACTACTGCTCTGCCTCACTCCCCCTCTTTCTCTCCCTCCCTCCCTCTCTCCCTCCCTCTCTACACAGATGAGCTAACAGATGATAGCACAGACTATATATTTATATCTACACCCATTCATAATACTGGAACAAATCATGCCCTATAAAACTAAATAAAAGAATTATTTATACCAACTATTTAATTACAATTTTTTGGGTGAAAATGTATATATGTATATAAAGGCCAGATCCAAACAGAGAGTGGCACAGCACCCTTTTCTCAGACAAGAGAAACTTGTGACAAGTTCAGACTATTTAAAAATGTGTTAAAAGCCTTCATATAAAACTACTGATAACATAAAAATGTGCTAATATACTTATCTTTGTTTTAAAATCATTTTTTAATGAAAATGTTGGCCCTTTAATGTTGTGTCTCAGATCAACAACAGATTTTTACAAAAACATCTTTTAATCAGGTATAAAAAGGGTTAGTTATAAGGACCCCTGTACTGCCCAAGCACTGGTAAACTTTCTATTTTTAGGCAAATAATATTGCCATCAGATGTGTCTCAACCATAACATGTCAACTCCAAATCAAAGCTAAATAAGAATTTTGACTTAAAATGTGTCTTTTGATTAACATTAAGAGACTCTGAGACACTTCAAAAAATAAAATGGCTGCTCACTACGACTATGATGTGAAATGAAAAAATGAGACATTTTGTCAACTCTGTACATTGAATAAAAAAACAAGTACAAGTACATCCAATATATATATATATATATATATATAATATATATATATACACACACACACATTCCAATTAATGTTTCATGTAAAAACATTTCATGGTTCACTGTAAAACTGAATCATTGAAAAAACCACTGAAGCATAATGGTGTAATGACAAAGGAATGCATAATCTTTTATTTGAGGGAAATAAACACAGTTTTGGCCCAGTTTTGTTTTTCAATCAAAAGTATTTTAAACTCCATGTCAGTTAAAATTCCGCAATGTGAGGATGTTTAAATATCAGTGGGAAAAAAATTCTTCTTCTACATCATTTATAAAGAAAGATTGGATGGATTGGATTCAAATGCATTAAATCTCAAAAATTACACTTAAAAAATTAGTTAAAATTCAATTTTTTAAAAATTAACCAGTGAAAATTATATTTAAAAAAAGACTTTTTCAATATAGATGTAAACAAAATTGTAATAAGTGCTTGCCTCTCGGCTGGTGCGACCTGTCCTTACCCCTCACCACTGCAACATTAATTATAACGAATGGGTATTATGTTATTATGATAATGTTTTTTGTTGTTTTTTTTTTTTTTTTGGTTTGTTTGTTTGTTTTGTTTTGTTTTGTTTTTTCCTCATATACACCATAACTGTGTCACATCATGGTACACCAGTTCACACCTTGTCATACAAAGTGGCACGCACGCATGTACACACACACACACACACACACACACACACACACACAACATACAGTTGATCGCTTCCTCTGGACTTTTGCTGTTCTCTGTATCTGTATGTACTGTATGTCTTCTGTATTTGTATGTGTATTTGTATCTATGTATGTATCACTACTTTTTATCACATTTTTTCACCAATAAAAAAAATTGTAATAAGTCGATATAAGCCTTATTCTTATGGTATTTATTGTTGTGTTTTGTTAGTAATAACTTTTGGGAAAAAAATATTCTGAATCTCTCTGAAAATAAAAAATGTGAATTAAGTGTACAATTACTAGAAATGTGTGCATTCGGTGTTACACAGTTTACATGCAGTTCTGGGAAAAACACACTTTTCTTTTAATTTTTATTTTAATATTATATTCAACTTCTGCCATATTCTCCTCCTATAAATCCCCTGAAATCTTACAAACTGGACCTTTAACCTGGCTTCCTCTTTCGCTGTGACTCTTTAGTACAGCATCTGGAGGACTTTGTCACTTCACCACAAACAGATGATGATTTTGGACTCTGGCTGAAATGACTGGTGCTGTTGTTCTTCCTGGGAGGACGGCCGCCAAAATAGAACTCTACTGTCACCCAGAAATTCTTAAGTCCAGTGTGTCAGTTATGATAGTATGAGTGCAAATGATTGCAAGCCGTCATGAGAAGGTTACAAGTTTCTACTTTTACACTTACTTTTATGTAATGTTACTTTTGACAACTGTGTCTAGGAAGTTGGGAAAAACCTGTGCAGTTTGACTGCTCCAACAGTCGAGTCAAATTTCAACTCTGGACAAAAACAGAATGTAAAATACACAAACCTTTACTTGATGAAGAGAGCTGCTGTCTAAGAGTAGAGACTCTACAGAGATTCACTGAGTGTACAGAGGACCACCATGTGTCAGAGTGGATCAAAAACATTAACAGAGAGGAACTTTGTTCCTGAAAATCTTGAATATGATGAAAAATGAGAATTCATCTATATTTTTTAAATTACACAGTACTTCATTACTTAAATGAGGCAGAGGTGGTCTGTTTTTTCTCTTCTCCGTTATCCATTCCTGGCTATTGTCACAACCAACATCTAACTACTGTGTAAAGTTTGAAGAACATTAATATCATCATCCTAAAAGGAACCTTCATCAGTTACTCAGGACTGCTGTTTAACGTCATCAATCGGATTATCCATGATGTCACTGTCAGCAGGCAACAGCAGACAGTGTCTAGAAGAGAATCCAAGACCCGTGAGATCTTGTTAGAGGAAATGTTTTGACCCAAGACAATGAAAAATCCGTTGCAAATTGGGGTTCCCCTTTAGACCCCATCAGTGGACACCGAGACTGATGGACACAACCTGCCACAGCAGCAATAGCAGCGCTGCTAGATGGTGAAACACACAAACCGGTTGCTGGATTTGTTTAGACAAAAATGATCAGTGCAGCTTAAAAACACACATAATAACAACACTGTCACCTTCAAATTTTTCACCAAAAAACTATCACACAAAATGTTCTGTCAGGCCTTTGTGGGTATAAGCTACAGTATCACTGTATGTTGCTATATTAAACTGGGCACTACATCAATTAATAACAAATACAGAGGCTCCAGGCATGAACTGTTAAAGTGTTGGAATTAGCATTTCTTACAATCCTGATCCTCAAACTATGTTAAGAATCTTAACTGGGGAATCAGGCTGTTGAGTGATTTTCAACAGGAACAATCACTTTGGGGCCTCGTCCTCTGACAAATACTGAGGAACTAAGTTCTAGCTTTGATGCTGACATCTGTTGCTTCATTAGTAGCTGTTGTTTTGTCCTCTAGAAGGGCACCTTAGAGGGCACTATACCAAATTTTGTCCACTGGAAGGGCACTTTAAAGGGTACTTCACCATATTTGGTCCAATATAAGGCACCCCAGAGGACATTTTATCATGTTTTGTCCTCTAGAAGGGCACCTTAGAGGGCACTTCACCAAATTTTGTCCACTGAAAGGGCATTTTTAAAGGGTACTTCACCATATTTGGTCCACTAGAGAGGCACCCCAGAGGACATTTTGTTATGTTTTGTCCATAAGAATGGCACTCCAGAGGACATTTTTCATGACTTGCTCTCTAGAAAAGCACCATAGAGGGCACTTTACCACATTTTGTCCAATAGAAGTGCACCCCAGAGGACATTTTTTATGTTTTGTTCTCTAGAAAAGCACCTTAGAGAACACTTTACCACATTTATCCACAACAGTACTGTCCAAACCAAAGTAACTTATTTCTGACCCCATTATCACAATACATGCAGGAACTTCATCTCTTGCATTTGTCTGTCAGATTCAGTGTGCAGGAAGGGACACTACAACCACCCTGCAGCTATCATGTGACATTGTTACACTTTACAATTATGCTATTTTTTTATATAGTATCCAATAGAAGTTGTTTCCTGAGTTGGCGGCAGAAATTCATCTTAATTAAATGAATGTATAATATTCTTAAATAAGGGAAGGTCAGCTTAGTTACCTTCATAACCAAATGAGACAGACAAGATAATAAAACGGCTTCAACTCAAATGCTCCAAGTACAAACCTCTAACAAAGACTGATCAATAAATGAGGTGGAGGGAAAGAGAGACCAAAGAGCTGTGTTGTGTATTTGTGTGTGCCTGTGTGTGTTTGTGTGAGTGCATGTGTGAGCTTGTAGAAGGGCAATTTGCAAGATTGAATATTTGTCTTGTAAGAGTGTGATTTAAACTGTCTTGGCTTTAGGGGCAGTCTTTAGCTGAACTGCCTCAGTCCTGAGAGATGAAGTGTGTGTCTGGTCCCTGAGTGGATGCTTCACACACCAAGATGACACTGACATGGAATATTTACCCCTGAGCTGTTAATTATCAGTAGTCAGTATCTTCACGTCATTCATCCAGTTTATGTGAAAGCAAGCAAAAGTGTGGAGGATTGGAGAATCTTTAGTTGACTTTAACTGAAAATAGACATAAAATATTTTTATTTCCACTTAGACAGAACACAGCAGCTCCACAATTAGGATACTCCTGAATAACTTATACTGTAAAAATGAAAAGGTTGAGAAAAGTCTAAATTTCAAGGCAATGTACTGCAATAGATTGTTGAGTTTAAACTTCTCAAGCACTACTACTTATCTTTCATTAGTTTTGGGAAGTTTTCTTGTCAGTTATTGATACACGATAAGGAACTTAATGGACGCAGCATATTGATCAAATTCAAAAGTAATCGTAGTGGCAGTCGATATGTACACATTTATATGTGGCCCAGGAAATTTGAAGCATCATCATAAGGTTTGAGGGGCCTTTCAATCAAAATATACTATGGTCATGTTGTATCCCCATCTTCAATTCCATACAGACCTGTCAACAGTGGTGCTGCCATTTCTGACAGTTTTATTGAATTTACCATCTGCCGTCATAACTTAGGTTTCCTAACTAAAGAATTTCTTCAGTTAGGATGCTTCTGTAACAGCTAAATCCCTCTCCTAAGATATAATAGGATGTTTTCTTAAATGCAGGTTTCTGTTATACAAAAAAATCTACTTTAAATGTCATCTTAAACTGAGATAAGAGAGGATTTCAGACTTAGGACATTTCTATAATGAGGCCCCTTTTTGAGGTTTTTGAAATAAACTTTATTCTGAGTTGAGCACTAAGGCTTGTAGTGTGAACGTAGCTGTTATCACCCACTGCAAGAAGAAGTTAATAAGATCTTTGCACAGGAATTTACCTTCCTAAGAAATACAGCTCATTCTGAGCTTTCTTTACCACGGTGGAGGTGATGGTCATGACATGTTCTCTAGGATGTTGATTCCAAGGAATCTAAATCTGCTCATCTGCTCCACCTCAGCTCCACTGGTGTAGACAGGGTGGGCTGGGCAATATATTGATATTATATCAATAATGTCATATGAGGCAAGATATCATCTAAGATTAAAGGCTGCATTACAGTAACTCATCATTAGTGATGAAGATTGATCAAAAATCTCATTATGTTAATATTTTGTAAAAGCTCCAATAATCATCCCAACAATATTGTTGTAATATTGATATGGAGATATTTGGTCAAATTGTTAATTACTGTCCATATCATTCAGCCCCTTGCCTTCACCTTCACCACCTTTGTTTATAAACTCAACAATAAGCTCCTTGGTTTTGAGAAGTAGGTTGTTTTCTGTGTACAATTTTGCAAAAATGTTGATTTCCTCTTGATGTGAATTCTCATAAAACAAGTATACACTGTTTAGAAAAAAAATGTTGAGAAAATCAAAATTTCAAGGCAATGTAGTGCAATGGATTTTTGAACTCTTAAGCTCAGAAATAAACTTTAAATAAGTTTTACCAACCTATAATCTTTGGTTGAAATAATTTACTTTTCCTGTTCAGATCTATAATCTTTGAGATGTAGAAACAAACAAACAAAAATCAATATTTGTTCACTGTGAGCTGTGAACCTGATTTGTCATTTGTCAAATTAAACAGTTTTAATTTAAAATATTAAAATTTTAACCATTATTCACTTTCACTTAAATGAATCTACTCAGTATTTAAAAAAATGCAATTTGGAGGAAACTCAAAGATTTAAATTTATCTAAAGAGGAAAAGTAAATCTCAACAAAAGACTAGTAATTGGTAAAACTCAAAAAACTCAAAATTCTCAAAAAGCTATTGCAGGACGCTGCACTGAAATTTTTAGTTTTCAGCTACAGGACTTTGTTAACCATCACAACTGTGAACAGCTGGAGGCATGCAGTATGACAAGCAAAGCCAGAGGTGGGGCTTTCATTGGTTGTAAACTTGTCATTTGTGTGTAACAACCATTTTGATTGTGTGTTGAATTATCTTGTCATTCATACGAAATTTCAAAATAGCATGAAATATTTTTTCTTGATCTACAGCCAAACAAGAGATGATGACTCAGTTCTGTTACACTTTTTGTGTCAAATAATGTCTCATTTTTTTCCTTTTCATCTCTTGTCGTTTCCTTCTCCCCTCTTCCTTCATTTCCTTCTCATTCTTTTCATCTCCTCGTCTCCCTCCTCTCTTTTCACCTTTGTGTCTCCTCCCAGGTGTTGCCATGGTGACAGACAGTTTGATTAGACCACAAATGAGGTGATGGATGAAAATAGACCCTGATAAAGAAGTGGCCTTTCTATTTCACCTTTCTCTCTGTCTCCTCTCTCTCTCTTACATGCACACGACACACTCACACAGATACACACAAAAACGGGATGTAAACCATGTGATGCATTATTGTTATCAGTGGAATGTATCAGGTGAGAAGATGAACTTGGAGAAACTTGAAATAAGAGTTGTTGTTTTTTTTAAATGAGTGTTAAAGCGATATTCCACTCTTAGATAATCATCCACTCAGTACTGTATGTACTCACTTCTATGCCGATGTGAAGATGGGTGAAGATCTTCAGTTCACTAAACAATCCTGGAGTTTCAGCAGAAAACAGGGTTGCAGCCAAATCCAGTACAATGGCAGTGAATGGTGACACAGTTTAAAATGTTAAAAAAAGAACACAAAACAAACACAAAATGTCTCCATCCTGCTTGTGTGGTGTAATCCAAGTTGACATTTCGGCTAAAAACATGGCATAAATGGCGTCTTTTGCAGTTAAATTTGAATGTCGCGGCTCGCGGACACTTGGATTACACCACACAAGCAGGATGGAGACATTTTGTGTTTGTTTTGTGTTCTTTTTTTAACATTTTAAACTGGGTCACCAGGGTCACAGACATTCAATGTTGGTTTCCATTCTTTGAATCTTTTAATGATATTATGGATTGTAGATGGTGAAATCTCTAAATTCCTGTAGTTCTGTGTTGAGAAACGTTCTTAAACTGTTGCATTATTTGTCCACAAAATTTTCACAAAGTGGTGAACCTCACACCATCCTGTTAGCTGACAGTATCATGATTGGGTAGGTTAACCAAACAGGTGTATTCTGAGCATCCCACAACTCTTACAGTCTTTTGTTGCTCCTGTCTCAACTTTTTTGAAATGTGTTGCAGGCATAACATTCAGAATAAGTGTATATTTACAAAAAACAATGAAGATCTTGTCTTTGTGCTGTATTCAATTGAATACAAGTCTAAAATGATTTGCAAGTCCCAACTTGTCTGGAATTGGGGTTGTACAATTCCTGCTTCTCTGTGCTAAGCTAGGCTAAACATGTTGTAAATTACCTGTGAACTGGTATAACAGAGAAGTAATATCAGTGATAAGACAGCAAACTAAGACTTTTCCCCAAATGCCAGCATGTTCCTTTAAGACATGTTGGACTCCTCCGTGACCTGCAGCCACCCTCTATTTACTTGGAGTGTAACTTAGACCTGCAGGGATTAGAATGAGCTGCTGTACAATGGGGGAAAACAACAAGGAAACTGCTTAACATTTCTGACCTGCTAATAAGGGTTTGGGACAGTGTGGAATTCTGCCCTTCGTTGTGGATGACGGAGTCTCAAAACACTCAGACAATATTCAGACTGCCTGGAATTCTCTCGGTTTGGGAATAATGGCTACGGGATCAGCAAAGTCTGGATACACTGTTAACAGGATGTATTTTGCACATGGTATCCATGTCATATCAATACATTGCTTTTTTACATGGTGTTTGGTAAAAGATATTTGATGAAAGGAGTCACACTTTTCTATAATTAATATACTATAATAAGTAATTTCACCACCTCTTTAACTGGTTTATGGAACAGACATGAAATCTTTTTATCTGCTTTTATGTTGCCACTGAAATGCTGGTTCTAAATCATGTCCTTGTTCCCTATTAGCAACTGTGACTTCACCACAGCCAGAGCACCTACTGTCTTTGTTTTGGAGTTCACCATCAGGTTTTATATCTGGTTTCATCTCCTTTACTGCAACTTCCAAACACAACAAAAATTAAGGACAGACTTTCAGTGGCTGGTCTTTGTACTCAGCACCATGTGCGTGAGAGGAAGAACTGGTTCAAACAGCTACATCTACAATGAAATACACAGTAACATAAGTATGATGGGAAACACTGCTGACTAGATAATAAAAGCAGTGTTTTATTTGAGACTGGAGCGCAGGAATGTCGACTGTTTCTGATGGCCATACTGTGACAGCTACTTGCCAAAAGCAATTCCAAATCAAATGATTATTTGGCCTTGTCACATTGGAAAGAAATTTCATATGGTGTGTGTCCATGTGGCTGACTGGGTGTGGATACTTTGGTGCTACACACTAACTGAGGATGTGCCTTCACTGTCTCAAAAGGCTGTTTACACCTGGTATTAAACATGCATCCTGGTGATCTGATCTGAAATTGACAGCTCTAATTACAGATGAGAATACATCCAAGACCCATTGAGGATGCATTAAATGAGAAATCTGTAATATATTTACTGTAATAATTCATAAAATGAAATGTCGTCAGAGATCGAGGAAACATGTTAGGTTGAAATACTCGCTTCACCTGCACTCTTGTATGTCTGTTTCACATTAATCAGAGTTCAAATTAATGCTGAACTGTCACTGTTTATGAGTAGTAAGAAATATTTAATAATCTTGCAGAAGCTGTAGATGTTTATAACTGTTAAATTAAGCAAAATGTTAATGGAGTTTGGCAGCAGTGAGACATGCAGTCACTTAGCTCATTGTCCAGAGTGTGTATTTTCAGAGCAGTGGGCTTTTGTTTTAAGGATAACAGGCTGAACTTTACATTGACAGAAAATCAGTTGATCAACTTACAGCTCTGAAGCCTCTGCAGCCTATCTGTCTCTGCCTTGTCTGGGGAGGAGGGGGCGGGGGGAAACAACTCACCGCACCGCACCGCAGATCGTGTATTAAATAGGATTACAACCTATATAATATACAATCTATGGCTCCATCTCACTACAAACATAAATTAAATGCTCACACAACCTGATCATGAAGTTTTTTTTTTTTCCTTTTTTTTCTCAAAAAATGCCTGAATTTGGTAGATTTTTCATACACATTGATTTTGAATGATGGATTTGAAAGATTTACCTTTCAAGCACTGTCTAATAGAAGGAGCTATTGAGTGACATTATGGGAAATGAAAAGCTCCTCATCTGATTATGTTGACTTCCTCAGATTTTGCTGATTTGACTTCTAACATGGATAAAACAGGTCATGTAGTTAAATAGCCGGGATGCACCGACATACCGACCTGCCAGAGACCGGCCCTGACCGGTGAGCGGCCGGCCAGCGTCACATATCTGGCGCTGGTCATATATTCACTCACATGCTCTGCACAATGGTCACGTAATGCGTGCAGGATAAAGAGAAGACAGACAGTCTACAAGGAGATGCAGCAGCTGAGCAGCTGATGATGTCACCAAACAGCAGTAAACTTTCTAGCTCTTCATGCTAATGTTAGCCAGCAGCATACTACTGTTCACAGACAGTAAAAATTTCACCTCCTGTTCTGGCTGAAGAATGAAAAACCTGTGTTGATGCTTCTCCTCAAACATTTTCTCATCCAGACTCAATGAACTTTTCATTCTGTTTTTCTCACTGCAAAGTTTTACTACAGCAAACTGTTGCACTGTGTCAGTCTCTGGTTTATTTACATCTGCTTCCACATGAGATCATGTGAAATCATCACCTGTGAGATTATAAAATGGTATTTAATAAATATTTTATATTCAGTGTTTTATTCTGAACATCAAATTTATTTTTACAAGAAAAGTTGCAAAAATGTTTGTGAATGCTGTCATTTATAGTTCTTAGACTGAAAATTGGAACCCGCCAAAATCAGAATCGGCAGGTCAGACTCTTAAAAAGTCAGAATTGGAATTGATGCGTCTCTATTAAATAGTTCTTCTCTGTCTGTCTTCATGGGGTCTTTTATTCTGAAAACTGACTGGATTCTTTCTGCTTTTTCTGTGACTGACTTCCTGCCCAGTCGATCTGCTCTGTGCAGATTGACACAGCAGCTGTCAAAAATAGACTTGGTAAGTCACTTCTGGCGAGCTTCTGGTGGAATCACAAGCATTGCAGTGATCAGCTGACATGGCGCAGCCATGCCTGGTGGTTACTAAAGTTACACAGTAAAGGTCAGGATGATCTTCGCATCTGTTTCTTTTATTCTGACTAGTCTGTTTTTAATCTGTCTCTGGCAAGTCCAACTTTTTGGAGTGATAAATTGTTGGAACAGTCTTTAAAGGGAAGACAGGGAGAAAAGGAAGTTGAAGAGGAAAAGAGAAAGAAAGGCCAATAAAAGAAATATTTAAGACTTATTTATTTATTTTTGTTAGTCATCTATTCAGAAAATACACTGGCATCAAATTCAAAAACCAGAGACATAACTAAGAAAGATCTCCAGTATACTTTTCATTAGAACTGAGTGGACTAAAAGTGACCTGTCTGCTATCAAGAAGTCATGCTGTGATAAATGTTTCATCTGTCAACATGAACTGTGTGGAAAGTGTTAATATCCTCTTTACATGCTGATACTTCACAGTGATAAATTTTATACCTCTGTTATTCATACTCATATCTGTTTGAAAGGAACGATTTCCCAAGAAAAGAATGAAGTCGCTCCGGTCCTGTTGGGTCGGGGCTGTCAGAGTTCAGCACACAGACACAAACACCGAGCTCTGAATCTGATGAGTCACTTAAGCTGAGTCATCTCAGTGTATGGTGAGACTGACCACTCTCAAACAACATTAACCTCTTGGAGGTTTGATCATTTGCTCACCTGATCAAACCTCAGATGATGCTAAATAATCCTGTTGTCTATTTGGTTTTCATGCTAATTCACACAGGTGTTAAGAGCTGAACAGTGTCAGCTTTGATAAACTTAAAGTCAGTAGTGGAAAGAGTACTGAACATCTATATTCAAGTACAAGTACTCTTACTTTACTAAATTATTACTCAATAACAAGTAAAAGCACTGGTTTTAGAAAACTACTTAAGTAAACGTATAAAGTATTCTTGTCAAAAACTACTCAGAGTATTAATTACTTTTTAATCGCTGACATTTCATGAATTATCAGCAGCAGCATTCAGTCAAATCTTCAGTCTAAATGACTCAAAACTCTCTCTGCTCTGTTCTGCTCTGTGGTCACACTCACTTCTTCACACAATATTGTAAACGCTAACAATCAATCAATCATTGATAATTTGTAAAATACCAAATGTATGTTTTAAATTTTTTTGTGTCATTCTAAGTTTCCTTAATCAACAAATGAGATTCAATTACCACAACTTCTAGACTATTGATTAAATATTGATTAATTAATTTTTAATTGGTCAGATTCCTAAAAAATCAATCACCAAAATCAATCAGTTTAGCATTTTAGAGGGTTAGTTCAGATTCACTAAAGTCGCACAATATTACAAACAAACTATCTGATCAAGGCAGTGATAGACCAGGAACCTTAACTTAGCTTAAGTTAGCTTAACTGTAGAACAATATGTATAATTCCAGGACATTCTGCCTGACCATTTCAGTTTCAGCTCATACTATAACCTGAGCAATATTACAATAGTTTCTTGTTATGCAAATGTTGAGCCAAGATTACACTATTTTGAGAAAAGCTACTTAAAGTTCACAGAGAAAAAAGTTACACAGAGAAACAATAGTTTGGCAAACAGCCTCTACTGTGCCTTTCATTTGACTAAAATGCAGCCTGAGTGCGACGCAGGCTGCCCTCCATCAGTCTTAAAGGAACAGTTCACTCCAAAATCAAAAATAGATATTTTTCCCCTGGTCTGTAGAGCTATTTATGCCTCTAGATTGATTGATTGATTGATTGATTGATTGATTGATTTGGTGTGAGCTGCAGACTCTTGGAGATATTGGCCATAGAGATGTCTCTAATAAAATAGGATTAAATGGCACTCAGCTTTAAATTATGACCTAGTTATTCAAGATAATCCACAGATCCACAGATATATGTACTAGAATCTAGTACAATCTTTCTACTAGAAAGAAAGTTCCTATATGAAATTGCTCACAACAATGTCTGTGGATTATCACAAGTAATCAGGTCTTGATTTCTGGAAAGAGACACTGGTGTTGAATTTTTCAATTGTATTGTTTTGGTGCTTTGAGCAACAAAGGTGCCATTTAGTGCCATTATATTAGAGAGAAGGCAGACATCTGTACAGCTAATTTCTCCAAAACTCTGCAACTCACACCAAAACTATCTAGATGGATAAATAACAGGCCAGGGAAAAAAAAATATGTATTTTTGATTTAGTGGTGAACTGTCATTTTAACACTGCATTATTAGTGAATGAGAGAGTATTGTAACAAAACAGCATCAGCTAGAAATAAATCAATTACCCACAATTTTACCTTTTCAATAATAAACTGACCAAGGATAATCGATAATAAGTTGTGGGATGTCAACATGACTTGAGTAACTTCATTTGTATGTTTTAAATGACTGATTCGTACTAAATTCAAAGCAATACTCAAATAATATACTGGCCCTCCGTTCTGAAGGAATGATCTCCTGGTAGGGGAATTCCAGATCTCCTGAACAGCCCCCCATCCAGGCCTCTAGTGGGAACAACATGAGGCTCCAACACTGGACTGCCTGGCAAAAGAGGATTTTATGGGAAATGTGTACGGGAATTAGTGGCAAATCTAGCCACTAATGAGATTTCTTTCTATTTCCTAATCTTTCCTCTAGCCACTATTCAGAGGATCAGGGGGGCACAAATAGCTTGAACCTCGTCACCTCTCACTTCAACATCAGCGTCGATGGCAGAGATCCCACTCACTGGTCTGCACAATGCAAATATCACATTCAGACTGAATATCAAGAACAATCACAAGGCAGTCAAACCAAAAAGATCTTTGTGTAAAGTCACATATTATACTGGATCTAAAAGGTCACTAATAACAATAACACAACCAGTAATGCATTTTCTATGGAAGCCCATTTCCACAAGATAAAAAGTCAAAATTATGAGATAAAAACGTTTAAATTATGAGATACAAATGAGATAAAAAGTCATAATTTTGACTTTTTATCTCATAATTTTCCATTTTTTATCTTATAACTTACCATGGGGATATTTTTTGTTTAAGTGGTGGAAATGGGCTTCCATAGTTTTCCCTGGAATATTTCAAAACTGACTTCAAAAACCTTCTCTATTTCAAACATTGCAGCATTGTTATTACACCAAAACTGACATTCTGGAAATTATGCAGATGAAAAGATGGTTATCAATTAAATTTTTTTGTGCTTTCATATTTTGTTACCTAAGATAGTACCAAGGAACACTTTGCACATCTATTAGATGAGACAGGTGCGTAGAGGCAAGTAGACCAGAAAGTTGCAAGAGAACTCCCACTGCACAGTCTAACTTGCAATATATCATTTATTTCCAACATTTCGGTACTATAGAACTTCTAGTACCAAAATTATGTTTACTTGGTCTATTTTATGACAAAACATTGTTATTATTTTCTTATTATTTCCCTTCCAACTGGCACCATAATGTGCACCATAGAGGGATATATAAGCAGCCATTTACTATTTACCATCAGACATCACACAGCTCCCTCTGGACACACTAAAGCCTTTGTGTCTGCTTTTTTTTCCACAAAAGCAGTAGTACTCCCCTTCTATGTCTGGACATAAGATGTTGAGGAAAATCACTGCTTTTCCCATTTAACAAAATCTTAAAATATTTGACACTATATCATGTTGGGTTGTTGAGAAACACGATGTGCTAAATAGGAGTTAAGTGTTAGAGCATCTCCACAGGAAAAGACACTTACATGCTTATCATCTGTATCAAGGGACATTTTTCATCAATAATCATTTATCAAAATGCTGTAAAGCAGCTGATATACAGTTAAGATATTCAGTAAGGCCACTCAAAACTGAACAATATAAAAAAGAATAGAGGTGTGCTATAGAATATCCACTAAATCAAATATATGGCTTCAGAATTAGCAGCCATTTTTCTTCTTTTATGGATGGTGATAATGAGTTGGTATTGGAGCATCCCAAGGACACCTGGACACCTGTTTTGTACCATCCATCACTCATCTCAAGTACCTCCTATAAACCCAGCAGAAACCCTGTCCCCGGTGCTGGCTGGTCATTAACTGGTGTGAGACAGAGCGTCAGTGCTCGTCCTGCGCCCCCATCTCTAGCCTCACATCATTACCTCATTTTAACAATAAAACCAGAAGCTCATAAAGCTGCTATGATAACACACTGCTGACACTCTGTTCTCTATTCTAAACTGGTAGACACAAAGAAGTCTGCCATTGTTGACACGAGAATTATAATGTGTCATTATTTCCCCTTATGTATGATCAAAGATATTACTATTCTTTTATTTTGTTAGAGAGGAATTAGAGATGTTCAAATTCTAGATTGGAGGAGGGTTTGGAATAACATCTCACTCACCCTCATACAATTATAACCATCAATTGCTAAATTATGAAGTTATTCACAGGATTTATTTATCCCCAAGAAAATGTTGCCAACTTAAATTAAACTGACTCCAAGCCCTGCTTGTTTATTAGGTCCACAAAATCAAATTGGAGCATATATACATATGTTGTGGGAATGGCCTGGGTCAAAGGGATAGTTCACCCAAAAATGAAAATTCAGTCATCATCTACTCATCCTCATACCGACTGAAGATTGGGTTTAGTTTTTAAGTCCACAGGACTAACAAGAAAACAGTGGTGTAGAAGTGTTGTAGTATTAAAATAAAAATCTAGATAGTATATATATATATATATATATATTAGGGCTGTCAAACGATTAAAAAAATTAACTCGATTAATCGCAATACTACTTAAACGTGATTAATCGCAGTTAAAATACTACATATTATATAAACTAATATTACTTGTATTTTCTTCTATTCTTTCTTATATAGTATTGAAGGATGCAGTACAGTTAATCCATTACAATTTAAGGATGCAATTTTACAGATTGGTGAAAAATAATTACACATAGTTGTTTATTTTTTCACATCAGCACTACATTTTGATTAGTGTATTAAATAAATGCCTATGTATCCGTCTGCACACCTCAACTTTCATAAACAAGTCACATCCATACAGTCTGGTCATGGTCATTTGGTTGTGAATGGAGAATATTGTCCCCCTGAAGCTGCTGTACATCTGACAGGCCACCGTCCGTCATAGGAAACACTTGCGGAGTTACAACTAGTCTGATTGTCACTGTCACTGACACCAGTCAAACCAAGAGTTTAACAGTGTTTTCCACTCTCGTTTGTGGTCAAACCACTGAGTTTTACCCGATCACGGGCAGAGTCGGACGGCTCTTCACCGGGCAGCGGGTGGGATGAAGCTGCATTAAAGCCCCGCACTGATTCAAAATGGGACGCGCTATTTAATCCTCAAATACGGGCCGATTCCGTATTTCAGCAGATGGGTGACAAGTCCAGTGGCAACACAGACCACAGACTGTATACACAGACAGACTCTACCTAAGTCACGTGATGCGATTAATCATGCGTTAATTTTTTTTTAACGCGTTATTGTTTCCAGATTAATCGCATGCGTTAACGCGTTAACTTTGACAGCCCTAATATACATATATATATATATACACACACATATATATGTATATAGCCATGTCTGAATGTCTGAATAGGAGGGCCGTGCCAGCTACATACATATATATATATATGTGTGTGTGTGTGTGTGTATATATATGTATATATATCTATATATATATGTATGTATGTGTGTGTGTGTGTGTGTGTGTGTATATATATATATGACTTAATGCATAGAATCTGTGAGGCTCCTTTTGGGTTCTACTTGAACTCCCAGTCCCCAGTCCCACTGGGACTTAAGGAGCATGACATCACTGGTTGGCAGTGGTGGCTGTTCTTACCTAAGCTGCCCTGCTGTCTGGCTTCACTGCCAGACATGCACCATGCACACAATGCTGCTTAATTGATGGCATCACTTAAAAGCTTTAGTCCACTGAAGTTGGCATCTAGTTTAATATCCTAAGTGCCCTGGCCCGTCTCACAAACTCCCAGAGGTGCCATACCCAGACACCCAGTCAATACAGGCTGATGGACGCCTCTCTGCTCTCCCCTTAAATGTCCAAATACGTTAGACTGAGATTACAGGACTTCTATCTGCAAGGTGTATGTCTGAGAAAGCTGACAATCGCTGATGATAATAAAACAGGAGTAACGGTTGGTTCCAAACCTGGAGTACCTGAACTGGCTGCTTTTCAACCCATCAAGTTGGTTACTGTGGCTGGGCAGAGCCCTAGGTGCCCAGATACCAAACTAATCTCCCTTTAGATCCTCAGCTAGTAGACAGTGTCAGTCAATGCTTTATTGTTATCAATTACATAAGAATAAAGGTAAGACACCTCCACACTCTCTCCACTACACCACCACATTTTTGCCAATGATCAGACCCACAGGTCAGTGCAGTAAGGAGATTAAATGTGGGGTTTGTCAAATAAGACCCTATTATTTTACAAATTACAGTTTTATTTTTTTAATTTTGGAATAGCATAATGACATATGTGTCAGTTAAGACTTTGTTTGGAATTACCAAAATTATTGAAAAATATATGATGCCATTAACATTTATGTGATTAATATCAATTCAAAATAAACTAAAAACCTGACGCACCAATTACGATTCCATATGTACAGCACCTTTATAGTTTTCCAAACATTCAACACTCAGTGCTTTTACACTACATACCATAGTCAACTGTTATTGCTCTGAATTTATCTCATCTACACATACTGACACAGTGAGGGCTATGCCTACAGAAGCAACGTGGGGTTCACTGTCTTGTCCAAGAATACTTTGACATGCAGAATAGAAGAAGCAAAGGATAAAAACAGTGATGTGCAGATTAGTGGGTGACCCATCTTAACTAGAACACTCGCTTTGCATGTGAGCAACAGCAAGACACTGGGGGCACCTTTATTTCTTCACAACAGTCTCACCAGCCAGTATTGGGGTTGAACCCATGACCTTGGCATTATTAGCACCATCAGAGCTAACCGGCCTCTTTCAAGGATTTTATTCCAAATCTGTTCCAGGATTAATCAGCGACAGAACAAGAAAACCACAATGGATCCATATTGGATGTTTAGTCAGGTCTGATCTCCATTCAGATTAACCCCCATGCTCTACCCTTCAAAGTTATGCAAAAAGTTGTTCCAGAATAAAAGCAGAGCAGAGGAAAGAACAACGGGTTGGTTTTGGGTGCTGAGTCAGGTGTGAACACCTCCAAGTTCAGCGACATTGGATGGGCAATAGCTTTAATCGTAGAACACTCGCTTTTCACGCGAGCAGCAAGACACAGAAGTCAAGCTTGATTTTCCAAACTTCTATTACTGGCCAGTATGGGGATTGAACCCATGACCTTGGCGTTATTAGCACCACGCTCTGACCAGCTGAGCTAACCGGCCCACCATGCATCAACCCCCCTCAAAATTTCTTCCGGAATTAATCAGAGACGGAAGAAAACCTCAATAGACTCCTTTTGGATGTTTCGTCAGGTGTCATCTTTTTCCATGTTTGCACTACTCTTTACCCTTCGCAGTAAACGAAAACCTTCATCCACAGTTAAGCCAGTGCGGAAGAAGGAACAATGGCTCTGTCATGGATCATCAGTCAGGGGTGATCACCTCCCAGCTTGGCATCACCAGAGACTTCCTGGACATGTAGTCAGGTGTGACAACGTTGTCCGGTAGCTTCTGTGGAAGAAAATTCGCTTGAATTGTAGATGGCTGACTTTGAATGTGAGAGTGGGTAGAGTCAATCCCCAGATTCTCCGTAATATTTGGCCTTGAACAGCAAAACTCCCCTTTTTAAGTCCGTTCCAATGCAAAACAAACAGTTTTCAAAGTTAGACCGTTAACTGCATTGCATACAGGTTACTGGCAATCTTGCACCCGCCATGGTCCCTCATGTCAGGCTGGAGCTCTCAACCACGAAGGGACTTGAACCCTCACTCTTCTGTTCCAAAGTCAGCCGCCTTGTCCATTAGGCCACATGGTCACCAAAAAAAGGGCTATGTTTTCCTTTCTTTTTCTGATGTTATGTGTGCAAGAAAAATTGTTCAAGGACTACTCAGTGACAAGGCAAAAACGATGGATCCTTTTTGGACAGTAAGCCAGATGTGATGTCTTTTCGGGGTGGCAGCATGCTCTATCTCATGTAACCAAATACTTGTTCAAGAATTAAACCAAGAGAGAGCTAAGAAGAATCAGCTGAGCTAACCGGCCTGTTTTGAGGACTTTATTCCAAATTTGTTCCAGAATTAATCAGCGACAGAACAAGAAATACACAGTGGGTCCATAATGGACATTTAGTCAGGTCTGATCTCCATTCAGATTAACCCCCATGCTCTACCCTTCAAAGTTATGCAAAAAGTTGTTCCAGAATAAAAGCAGAGCAGAGGAAAGAACAACGGGTTGGTTTTGGGTGCTGAGTCAGGTGTGAACACCTCCAAGTTCAGCGTCATTGGATGGGCAATAGCTTTAATCGTAGAACACTCGCTTTTCACGCGAGCAGCAGCAAGACACAGAAGTCAAGCTTGATTTTCCAAACTTCTATTACTGGCCAGTATGGGGATTGAACCCATGACCTTGGCGTTATTAGCACCACGCTCTGACCAGCTGAGCTAACCGGCCTGCTTTGAGCACATCATTCAGAATCAACCTTGATTTTCTTAATTTCTACTACTGGGCAATATGGTGGATGAACCCATGACCTTGGCGTTATTAGCACCACGCTCTGACCAGCTGAGCTAAACAGCCTGCTTTGAGGAAACAAGAACAAGATACACACAATGTGTCCATAACGGACGTTTCGTCAGGTCTGATCTCCATTCAGATTAACCCCCATGCTCTACCCTTCAAAGTTATGCAAAAAGTTGTTCCAGAATTAAACCAGAGGGGAAGAAAGAACAATGGGTTGGTTTTTGATGCTGAGTCAGGTGTGAACACCTCCAAGTTCGGCATCATTGGATGGGCAATAGCTTTAATTGACCTTTCGTTAAGCCCCACCTCCATCAGCAACTGTCCAGTCACAGGTTAGAAACCGTAACTAGAGCTGACAAGCTTTTCATTTCTCTACATGTTGACACGGTGTGAAGGAGGTTCAGAGAAGTGTGATACTTGGCTTTTCACGAGTCTGGACACTGATGTGTTTTCTGTAGTCCCTCAAAAACACGAAACACAAGAGCACACGTGGTGAATGGATTCAGCTCTGTCTTCATCTGCTCTAACCTAAGCTGCAAACATTAGCATGTCTGGCTAACTTAGACTAGCTTACCAGCTGCAGTAACTTCAGCAGCACTTTACAGTTGTGTTAAATATATGGTTTAGATATTCTCAAAAGGATTAGGCCTCATTTCATTTCTTCATCACATTAAATCTTATGTTAACATGCTATAAACAACGAAAACTATATTTTGTGATAGAATTCTACAAATTAAAGGAAAACACAACAACGCTTCATGTCTCAAAATGTGTCAGCTGTCTGTAAGTAGACTTGGCATCCTATATAACCAATTGCTCAAACAATTGCTAGACCAATAAGAGTGCCAAGCAAGGCTCAACTAAAGTAGTTTTCATTATGTGCAAAAGAAAAACACGATTAGGCTCATTGACTCATTGACTCATTTTATTTATTTATCCAAAAAAACAAACCATTTAGCCAAATAAAGATTTATTATGAAAGTAATGTAATCACATTTTAAAGCACTTTATCCAAAATCCAAACCTTTAAAGCATTACATTTACATTCAAGAGTGTTTTAAGGATTTCCAGCACCCATAAGAACCCTGTGATGCTTATATTTACACCAAGTGTCCAAACTTCCACCGAGACTGTTGGAAACACTTTCCCATCTTATTTTTAATACTAAAAAGTATTAAAACTCTTTGACACAGACATACATTTACAGTTAAATTAATGCAGAGACAACCTTGGCTGTTCAGGGCCTCTGAGGGATTTGGGCGATGGGACAGCTGCCTGCTCTGCCTGGTTGATAACCAAGCCTCCATGCAGAGAGACTCCACAGTGCTGCTGAACGACAGACAGTGAAGCAGCTGCAGCCTCAGTCAGGATGGAGCTGGGTGGAGTACTTCAGAGGGACGTCCAGACCCACCACAGGACCAACGACACTGAGCCACGACAACACGTAGTTCACTGGCCTGCCCCCGCTCCCCCCACACACACACACACAATAAATAAATAAATACATGGACATAACAGATGTCTAACAATACTGTATAAGTGAGGAACACTCAACACTGTTTGGGTTCCTGATTTAGAGTAGGGCCACACAATTAATTAAAATTTTAACAAAACTACAATATGGCTTCCCACAATTTTGAAGACGCAGGAGGTTCAATATTTCTTAAAGGCAAAATGTGTCAAAAAAAACTCTTAAATGAATGAATGTGGTGAGGCAGAGATGTCCTGTCCTTCAAACTAATAACAATATAAAAATGATCATTACCCCTAAAAAAAATATCGCCACTGCAATATCAGTCAAAATAATCACAATTAGATATTTTTTCAAAATCATTCAGCCTTAATTTACAGCAAAACATATCAGCAGCACGTTCTCATTCCCAGGTCCTCAGATACCCTCCGGAGTGCATAGTTTAAAAAGTGAGACAGTCTGTGTATGGTGGAGGTGTGGTGGATGGATCGCTCAAGCAAACACAGGACTTTCACCCAGAAGACTGAGGTTCATGTTGAGTTAAGGGTTCAGTGAGGAAATTCTGGCTGCACACACTGTTCCTCCCTGCTGCTTCTCTGATGTCTGACCTCCCTCTAGCTCTTCTGCTGATATTTTCACATCTAACTCTGTGAATTAAGGATTTATTTAGACCAGACAACCAGAGCTGGTCATTGTTGGAACAGCAGAAATATGAGCCAGGATGATTTTGTTTTCAGTTTTATTTTGTTTCTATTTGAATGAAGATGACAAAAATATTACTGTTTTTGTAAATGGAGTCTGGTCGCTTTGGCAAAAGCAATAAATTTTCTGTTTCTGGTTCAATGAAAATGATCTCACTCCATCAGACACTTAGAATAATAATCTGAGCCTGTCATTGGAAAAACAAGCACTTTTAGTGGACGCTCTTTGACAGTGCACCATTGCCTGTAAGGATCATATTGCTGCAGTCTGTTTCTCTGGTTGCAGTGGCCTCGCTCAATACTGGACCAGTTTCAAAAACTGTTGTCCCATTAATAATGTAGACACAAAAACCTGTGAAAACAGAGTCCAAGTTGAAAAGTACCGAAATTACCCTCGAATCACATGTTAACAAGATTTTCTGACAGAAACACCTCATAAAGGTACCCTGTGCATCAGTATGACACGGCAGGGTCAGTATTTGATGAGCTGGGATGAGAACGTGCTGTATCAGCATGATGATGCTGATGTCTTATCATAGCTGCTGCATGAACCTAGTTTCAGATCTAACTTCAACTTAATGTACATGCTATACATTACATGCAACTTTTAAATAGATTAATATGACACTCAGGAAATTCAGCAGGACACAACTGAGTTGCATGAATCAGCTTCATGTTTAAAGGGTCAGTTCTCCCCAAAATCAAAAATATATATTTTTCTTCTGGCCTGTAGTGCTTTTTATCCATCTAGATTTGGTGTGAGTTACAGAGTTTTGGAGATATCAGCTGTAGAGATGTCTGTCTTCTCTCCAATATAATGAGACTATATTGCGCTTGGCTTGTGGTGGTTCAAAGCTCCAAAATATATATTTGAAAAAATCTAAATCTGTGCATCTTTTCAAAAACTATAATCAAGTTCCTCAAGATAATCCACAGACCTTGTTGTGAGCAGTTTCAACTACTTTTTTGCTATTAGAAAGAAAGTAGTTCCAGCGGATTCTACTGCAGAAAGAAAGCAGCTCCTACATAAAAGTGCTCACAACAAAGTCTGTGGATTATCTTGATTAGCCGAGTCATGATTTTTGGAAAGAGACACTGGATTTGATTTTTCAAATGTATTTTTTGGGTTTTTTGAGCACTGAGTGCCACTTAGTCCCATTATATTGGAGAGAAGGCAGGGCCGATATCTCCAAAACTCTGCAACTCACACCAAAAAATCAAGATGGATAAACAGCACTATAGGCCAGGGGGAAAATATTTTTGATATTGGGGTGAACTGTTCCTTTAACAACAGGTTTCCATCGTGTTTGTGGATAAGCGATTGAGACAGTAATCCTACCTGTGTTGGTCCTGAGCCACCTGCAGCACCGGCCTCATAAACTCCTCCGTCTTACAGGGGTGGAGCATGAAGAAAGGCTGACCCAGCAGGGGATGCTCCTGACACACACACGCACACAAACACACACACACACACACACACACACACAGAAGATCTCAGTGAAGCTTCATGGAGTAGGGTGGTGATGATGATGACGATAAAGCTGCTGGCTGCATCTCTACCTGCAGGGTGATGGTGTTCAGAGGACTCTTCTGAAGTCGAAGTCTGAAGTTGGGATGAACGGAGCTCCACACCTCCTCCAACGACAGGCTCCTCCCATCTGTCACAGAGACAAGACACAAGAAGAACATCACAGAGACCGTCCTCATCAAACACTAACCTGGCTGAAATATCAAGCTGTGTCATTTTTAGAAGAAACCAACCAGAACTTATGACAGTCACTCTACTCACAGAAGATACATGAACTAATCATGATTCAAACCTCCCCACCATTCCACCAAACATCTGTTAATATTCAACATACAGCACGTCCACAGGGCAGGAGAACACACACACACACATGTTACTGACCCAGAGTGGAGGCTCTGAAATACAGCACAGGAGTACTGTAGCTGCAGGAGTACACAATGTGATACTCGTACTGAAGCACCTGGCTGCCGCCTTCAGACACTGTACACACCCCTTCATCTTCATCATCATCTTCAGCTTCATCAATGTCACCTTTGATGCTGTCAGCATCACCTGGGGCAACAAGAACAGACTGTGGAGGAAGAGAGACAGTGGAGACACAGAGGTGAATGGAAATCTGACAGTGTTACCTTTAACTTTTTATTTAACAGGTACACTGGTAACACTTTATATTAAGTCGCTTGTAATAAGTGTTAGTTAATAGGTGACAAGACCCTGATAAGATGCTATTAACATTAATATTTGTTAATCAGACCATATAAGTGTTAATAATCACATAATAAACATGTTTACTGAGAGAAATATAAGACATTTATAAGCACTTATAAGAAACTTGTTAACAGTTTATAGACTGCTTAAGAATTTTAATATAAGTCTGATGAGTTGCTTATAATTGTTTATAATAGTATTATATTACATTTATTGAGTTGAACTTATTATAGTCATTGTTAAACCTTTACTAAGCTTGTGTTGTTGCTTTATTAAGATTTCAACATAATTAGGGGCCGGGCAGCCTAAGCTGCCAGGACCCTATTGTAATCCTGCATGTTCTTCTTCTTTCTTTCTTTCTTTCTTTCTTTCTTCTTCCGAGGAAATCCTACTTCCCATGCACGAAAAATGACCAAACTTTGCACAAAGGTCCAGTCCCATGTCAGATTGCCTCAGCTGCAAAAACAGGCCAATAGTCCTGATGGTGGCGCTACAGCAAGCCTCTAAAGTTCAAAATTTTGAAAATTCATAACAAATCAACCATATGTGCTACAGATTTACAACTTTCACCACAATGTAGCCCCAATACTGAAGAAACTTTTGTACATTTAAACCTATTGCAAATTATGAAGTCCATCACTCTGTTTTTTTCAAAAACTGTAAAACTTATTAAACCTATCTCCTCCCACAATTTTTGCTCAATTGGCACCAAACTTGCTACAGAGCATCTTCAGACTGTCCTACACAAACAATCCACACAGATTTTTGATTTATCAAAAATTGAGCCTACAGTGCATCAAAATGTTTGACTGTAAACGGTATTATAAACATATACTTGCAAATTCTTGCTAAATACATTTTCAATGTTCATGAAAAAAATGACAAAATTTTGGAGTCATGGTAGATGATGTTTGGAAAATATCAGAATTTTATCTCAAAAACTGAATTTTTTACAGCATTTTGAATTTCACTCTCATGCGAACAATTGGAGTCAATGCAAAAATGTCATTTTTAAACATCAGTTTTTCACTTTTGGAGCCAATAAATCATTGTGAAAAACTAATGACCAAAATCTCCATGCTGTCTAGATGCAATTTGTGTATTTTGGGATTTTTGTCTTAATAACTGAATTTTTGACAGCCATTTGAAATCTGCCTTTACATGCTAACAGCTGCTGTCTTGCACACAGGTGACTGGCTTAGTCAATTTGTGAAGCTACAAGTGGTGTTTCCCTTTGCCAATTAGCTCAGTGAGATAGAGGATGGTTCTTGGTGTTGAAGGTTGTGAGTTCAAGCCTCAGCTTGTACAACATTTCCATATGAGAAATCTACCCAAACTTTTCACAAAGGTCCAGTCCCATGCCAGATGTCCTCAACTGGAAACACAAGACAATAGTCCTGATGGTGGCGCTACAGCAAGCCTCTAAATTTCAAAACTTTGAAAATTCACAACAAATCAACCATATGTGCTACAGCTTTGGAACTTTCACTTTGAAATTTGCTTTTCCATGGCATGGATGGCTGCTGCCTGGCACCCTGATCCTTGGCTTAGTCAATTTGTGAAGCCACACATAAATTGTTACTTGCTAATTAGTTCAGTGAGATAAAAGACGGACTTCAGTGTCAGAAGTTGTGAGTTCAAGTCTCAGCTAAAGCAGAACAGACTTTCTAATGTGAAAGCCTTATGTTCAGGTATCATGCTATGTGGATTAGAGACTACTAAGGTTAAAATAATTATGATTCAGGGAGTTTTGGGAAGAGACAAATACTCTTTATCAACACGTTTCCCTGTTATCCCTTGTCTCTTTTCCCTGTTTATTTGGCTTAGCTATCAGTCAATATGCAGAGTCTCTTGTGTCAGAAATTGTGAGTTCAAGCCTCAACTGATGTAAAATGCACATTAGAATGCCACCTTTTTTTCATCTTCCTACACTCTGCTTGTTGCTCAGAATTGCCTAATTTTGCCTAAAATTGCCCGGCCCCGACCATTGCTGCGCAGCAGCTATAATTTATTATGCATTCATTAGCAGTTAGGTATGCACTTATTAACAGTTATCTCTGCATTTTGGGTGTTCCAGATCAAAAGTGTTAACAGTGCTTATTAAGGTTAATTAATCCTTTACTGAGTTGAGGGCTTCAAGATTCACAAAGTCCCTCCCTTTCCCTTGGTACAGGCACAAGGTGAAAATAAAACTCATAACAGAAGATGAATGTTGACATATTTTCAGTCTCTCACCTCATCCTCATCAGGTGCTGACTCTGAACCTGATCCCTCCAGGTCCCACACTGGGCTCGAGTCAATGACAACTGACCTGAGAGTAGTCTTTCTCAGGTAGCCCTCCTCTGAACCCTGAACCCAGATCAGGAAAAAAAAAAACATTAGTCGCATTGATGGCCTGCAGCAGGTTCCAGGCCTCTGTCCACTCTGTTGACAGGGACAGTACAGACCTCCTCACCTGGACTGCCTCCCAGCTCCAGCCGTCCTTCAGCTGCTCCGACCGCTGCAGGAGGAGCTGACAGCACTGACGGAATGTCTGCTCATCCAGCGCACATGAGCTCATCTCTGCATAGGAACATGGTGAACAGAAGGGTGGGGAGTTAAAGGAGAAATCTGTCATATATTTACTGTGATAAATCATAAAATGACCATGACGTGTCATCAGAGATCAAGAAAAAATATTAATTGAAATACTTGCTTCACTTGACATGAACACTACAGCTGTGGTGTCCTCCTTTTGAAATTTTCATTCTGGACAAAAAAAAACAAAAAAAAACAGCTTTGTATGTCTGTTTCACATGAATCAGAGTTCAAATAATGCAGAATGTTTGCTGAATGAGTCAGTGTCTGTTTATGAGACAGATGTTTATAACTGTTAAATTGAGCAAGATGTTAATGGAGTTTGGCAGCAGTGAGACAGGCAGCCACTTAACTCATCATCCAGAGTGAGTTATTTCAGAGCAGTGGGCTTTATAAGCAGTTATAAGCAGCTGATCAACTTACAGTGGAGGACTCGTCCTCCCTTGTTATTGTCAGTTTATGAGGCTGCGCACATCTTGCAAAGCTTCTGTAGCTGCCTGTGTCTGGGCATCTTTTTAATATGAGATCAAATATGTTTTACAGAATGTTAAATTTGATGCCAGTTTACATATGCAGCTTTATCAGTCTTTGAACTAATATGGTACTGATAGAGGTACCTGGAATTTAGTAACAGTACCAAACAATACCTTTTATCTTTACTTTACTCTCTCTGTAGTAACAAAAAATGTCATTTTAAAGTCCAGACCTCTCGATTTCAACATTGTTAATTATTTTGAATATTTTACTACACACCACATGAAAAAAAAAAAAAAAAAAAAAGAAATCCCTCCCTACCTTTCCCAACTTTTCCAAAATTCTGCAACTCACACCAAAAACTAGATGGATAAACAGCCCTACAGGTGATAGCAAAAAAAATATGGATTTTTGATTTTAGGGTGAACTGTCCCTTTAATGACTTGCCTAGTTAAATTAAATAAGAAAACAAAATGTGCAGGTACCAACAGCATAGTAAATAACACACACACACACACACACACACACACACACATTGAACTGATGAGGACCACTGATATATTGAAGTGCAGCTACTTTCAGCCACGTCACACACTGTTGTGTAGCTTCATAATAATGTATGTATTTATGTAAACACAGTGCACTGAAGAGTGCACTAGTTCCCTCTGAAGTGTGGTGAAGTAGAAGAACCACAGGCAGGGCTGGAGGTTTACATGCACGTGTTGCTGTGTACCAGTTCAACACAGAGGCTACTACACGAGTATGTTGCATCACAATATTCACAGTAGAGAGTTTTTGTCACTAAGTAAAGACATCAGTTCGGTGTAGTAACAGTGAAGCAGTGTGTATAAAGAGTCAGTATTGTGTCTCTGAGCTGGTCCTGGAGCTGTGACTAAGTTTGTAGTCAAACCTGGAGATAATATGGTGACATACTTTACGGTTTGACAGAAGTAACCATGTCTTAAACACACAGTGTGTGTAGCAGCGCTGCTGTGTGTGTTTCTTTACTGTGTAGATGTGACAAGTGAACGCAGCTCCATGTTAATTCATATAAACACAAATCAAATCATTTATTTCTATAGAACATTACTTACTTCAGTAAGACTGGAACAATCAAATTCAGCTGCAGAGCAGAAACAATGTTTCTCTTCCGGGTCGTGAGATCACGTGACTGCTGCCGTCACATTTTAAAGTGACGGCAGCATTACATTATATTCAAACAATAAATTTATGCCGATTGACTTTATAATGTCAAAAATACCCCCCAAAAGAAAAACAAAACAAAACAAATGAAAAGAATCAAGAAAGCTCCTGTTGTTTTTGTGCTGGTTGTTATTCTGTTGTTTGTCTTTTCGGCCGCTAGATGGCAGCAAATACAACGTTAAAGCTGCAGCAGACAGTACAGCAGCACTACACACCATCACGATCAAATCAGCTTTCTTGGCCGACCGTTTGTACACATACAGGGATTTTTTTTTCATTGCTCTCACTGTTACACACAGTTCAATAAAATTTACAGGAAGACAGAAAAACATCTACAAACAAGGATAACAAAGCTGAACAAAGAGAAATGAAGTAAAACAGATGAAAAAATAAAAGCATAAAAGCCACAATGATCAGCAATATAAAATGTCAACAAATTATAAACAATACAAAGAAATCAAAGTTGAATTGATACAGAATATAATAACAGGCAGACTTATTTCACCACCACTTATTGTGCTGTCAGAAGCTACTTATTGTCTATTTCTCATCCTGCTCTTCCCTCACCTGTGTGTTACCCTCCTCTTCCTTTTTGGACTATTTGTTTGACTTTGCACACTTTGGACTTACTTTGCCTTTTTTGCTGGTTTTGTGAGTTTTTCTGTGTTTTTTGGATTCTTATTAAACTTTGGATCTCACCTCAGATTGTTGTGTGTCTGCATTTGGGTCCATTCTGTTGTTACACTGCTTCACTGTGTGACATAATTTATATCTTCAGCTGTACAATATTTATCTAACATTACAGCCATTTTTGTGAAATAATTCAGCTGTGCAATACACTGGTTACACTGGCATCATCACAGCATTTATTTATTTTTACTGTGCATTTGAGCCAACCTATACGCTTATTTTTAATACTCTTCCATTTAACCCTTATCATATCCTCCATCTTCAGCATTATTGTTTGTTAGCCTACACTGTCTATGTGCACACTGAGTATATTGTTGTATATATTATATATATTTTTTTATATTTTTACACATTTTATTTTCTATTTTTTTCCTGTATATTGTTGTGTAATGCACATATTTTTACTTATTCTTATTTTTACTTATTACTTCCATTTCTATTTTCTGAAAATGACTATATGCTTATAAAGACTTTTATTCTTGAATGGGAGCAACTGTAACGCAGAGTATTTCTGACTCTGATTCTGATTCTGATATGGACTGTGTGAATATGTATACATACTATGGACAGTATATACTGCATGCAGGCATGGACTAATATTGAAGCAATGGGACCCTTGGTCACAGAAATGTAAAAGGCCCCCCATCACTGCTACATAGACACCAGACCCCGAGACTGAAAGAGACACATAACAATGTGATGCAACTGAACCATATTTTGCAGCTGAAACAGAACTTCAAAATCTCAGAGACATACACGACTTGAGAAACGTTGTTTGTGGTCGTTTTGACACTTTCTGTAGTGAGTTTGTGATTCTTTGTGGCCATTTTGCTTTTATTGTATTCATTTGTTTCTCTTTGTGGTTCCTCTTTGTGGTCATTTGTTTCTGTGTGGTCATTTTGTGTGTCTCTGTGTCTCTTTGTAGTCATTTTGTGTCTCTGTAGTCTTTTGTGTCTCTTTGTGGTCATTTTGACTCTCTTTGTAGTCTTTGTGTCTGTGGTGGTTTTGTTTTTCTGTGGTCATTTTGTGTCTTTGTTGTGAGTCTGTGGTCATTTTGTGTCTTTGTTGTGAGTCTGGTCGTTTTGTGTCTCTTTGTTGTCAGTGTATTATTGCTGTTGCTTTTTAACTCTTCATAGTTATTTTGTGTCTCTTTGTGGTCATTTTGCTTCTCTTTGTATTTGTTTGTGTCTCTTTGTGGTCATGTTGCAGTTCTTTGTAGTCTTTTTGTGTCTTTGTGTTGTCAATTTTATGTTATTGCAGTTGCTTTTTGTCTCTTTGAAGTAATTTTGTGTCTTTTTGTGGTCGTTTTGTGTCTCTGCTGTGTGACCTCTTGAGCCCCTGGGCCTGTGCCTTTTGTGCCATTTCAGTAATTCTTCTTTATGTGGAAGATTCATATTATATTTGACAATGATGGATGATATGCACATTAAAAACATTGTATTTTAAGCTGTAAATGCATCATTTGTCCTTTGTAGATGAGTCTGTTCCTGTCCTGTTTGGTGGCCGATCCAAACCAGACAATGATGGATGAACAGAGAACAGACTGGATGACTGCAGTGTTGAAGACAGCAGCTCCTGAGGCAGGTTGAACTGAGCTGGAGGACAAAGTCCAGCCACTGCTGGACCTTTCTGATGATTGTGTTGGTGTTTGACCCCTCCTTTACTCCACAGCAGACACAGCTTGTTGAGTATGGTGATGGGGGTCCTCCTCAGATCCACTTTCATCTCCACAGTTCAGCTCTGGGTTGTTCTGACAGCACCAGAGGACCAGCTGTTCAACCTCCCGTATGTATGCAGAATTGTGTCCTTCCTGGACGAGGCCTGTCTGATGTCTGTTTCAGTTCATCTGCACTGTACAAATATGTCCAACTCCCCATGATGATCCTCAAAGCTCTTTATCCTGTTCAGCTGCTTCATGTTCTGCTTTCTCTGGTTCTAATTTCACCCCTTGTGTCTTTTATTGTTATTTTAATGGATACGTAACATCTGGCCAAGGAACAGTTAAAATTTAGCCTTTTTTTGGTGAACATTTATTCTTCAAGTAACAGTACAGTCCCATTTAGTTCACATACATGTTCTCTTTAACTCAAAGAGCTCTGACAAGTACTGAATTTTTAACTCAGTATAATGCATTGTGTTGACTATTTGAGACTTTTGTCAGATGTGTGTGTGTTGATTGAACGTAGGTTGGCAAGTTATCAGTTGAAAAAAGAGAAAGAAAAAGCAAGTGTGGGGAGATGGGAGCAAGAGAAAAAACTGTTGCTGTGGCTTTTGAGTTGGGAGAAACTTTAAACCATGGCAAGGTTGAGGAATAGACATTATCTAGTTATACACTGCAAATAGGTAATATATTTGAAATCCAACTACAATATGGACACTTTTTGTGATAAACAAGAAAGGACTACTGCCGCTAGCAAAGGAAGTCTATGCATGCATGAAGTTAGGTTGTTTTAACAAAAATGTGAGGTACAATAATGCAGAAATGACAGGTTTTCTTGCATTGATACTGTAAAGTAATTATTTGTTTTAACTCACACTATTAAGTTGAAACAATAAGTGATTAAAACTTCAACTCTGACAACTTAAAAAACCAACATTGAACCAACTAGAATATTATAGTTATATCAAATTTATGAACTTCAGTTTCTGAGTTGAAACAAAGGTAATCTTCAAGTTTAGATAAACTGCATTTTCAAGGCAGCAGGTGAACTTGCATTTCCAAGTTAAACCAACATATGTTATTCATAACATGTTTGCTGTCTGGTTTTCTAAACTTGCTCAGTGCCAGAAACACCCCCTGTCCAAGACAAGAACTCATAACTTCAAACAATTAAAAATGTGTTAAAAGGCTTTAAAAACTAACAATACCTGCTGAGAACATAGGTGTAAAAATGTGCTACTATAATCATTTTTCTTTGAATTTTTCTTTTAATTTTGTGGAAAATCTTTAACATTTTGTCAACTAGTTGACAAATGCAGATGGAAGTAACATAACTCTCAGTTCCCTTAAATACCTGAATATTGTATTTGAAATTACTACTTTCTTTTCAGTTCAATAAAAATAAATTAAAATAAGTGAGGGCCACCCAGTGTGGACACACCCCTGTATGTGATGTCAGCTTGTCATAGAAAAGTCATAAAGGAGTCATGGTGGTCAAGTCAGCAATGATAAATGCACAATATTTGTGTAGACTTTCAAAATAAAGGCATATCATGACCATGATTTGGGTTAAAATTAGTCATGAAAGTTCATGTACACAACGTAGCATACACAACATAAATCTATTATGTAACTTGCCTGTGTAATGTAACTTGTGTGCGCATACTGCAAAAGAAGTCGGTGTTGACTTTTAGCTTCACGTTTGACGTTTCAAGAAATGACATTACGAGTTTGAAGCATGGGGCCACTGGCAAAGCCGCCATATTTGACCTGCTGGAAGTGAGGATGAGCTGCTGGACTGGCCTTGATCCAAGAGAATTCAATGTGTCATCTTCCTGTGATCACCACTTGTTGTCACAGTGGTCGCTGTTGAGCAGAAGTTACTTTAAGGGATTCACACTTGAAAAAACATGAGTGGCAAGAGATGGCAAAAGAAGCCATTTATTGAAATAATCAAAAGAAACTAAACATGAACACATTTTTTTTTCAATCAAGCAAAATATAACAGTTTCCACGTTGAAAAACAGTCAACACTAAGTCTCTGAAACAATCCTGCCCAGTTTGATCAGGCAGTTCTGTACCGAGGGCAGAGAACAAAACAGCAGTTTTTTGTTCAGCATCTTTTGTAACACATAAACCTTCAGACAGAGAAAAACTGAAATCCAACACATTGTTTTTTTTTTTTAAATCAAATATATACATTTTTTCTTACAGCATTTACACATAGAGAAAAAAAATAAAACAAAGCAATTACCACAGAAGAACTCTATCTGTCAATCCAAAGATAAAAAACAAAGAAAAAAATTGAAAAAACACACCATGTAGACAGAAGTGAAACTAAAGCATGATGATGCTGCCAGAGCAGTACAATATTGTCTTTGTTAATGCTGACAGTAAGAAGCAACAGGGATTCCTGGTTTCCAAAGGGAGGTCACTGGGAAGACACATGGGAATGACAGATCGGGGTACGGGACAGGAACATGCTAGCACAGCCCTGAGCTCAGAGCAGGGGGCTGGGGGAGGGGTAGTTCTCCCAGCTGGGGTCACTTCACTTCCAAAGTTACTTTTGCTTTACTCCAAAAATTCCGTTTTTGGTTCCACTGACAGGACTCGCCTGTTAAATAAACCTACACTCCATTTCCAGAATGACGATTAATGCGATGATTTGGTCAGCATAGACTGCTGAAACACTGTATTAACTTTGGTTGAAGTTTCGGATGCATCTAGACATAGAGTGAGGACTCTGGATTTTGTTCCCTTTAGTTGTAAGGGAACATTTCAAGGCCAATATGGGCAGGAAAAATGATTACAGCACTCACCAAAGGTTTCAGTGTGCCTCAAACAACCACTTGAGGGCAGGATTGTGTTCATTTAACAGTACTGATGGTTAAATGTTATCGCATACACAGTGTATTAGTGCTATGTCCTCCATTGTTGTCTGTCTCTCAGCTGAGCTGCACTTGGAACTTTCACCTACCAAGCAGTGCATAAAAATAATGTTTGTCCCAGGGTTGTCTTTTCAATGACACCTGAAAATTTTTGGTAAAACAAGGCCAGGCCTAGAATCCAGACCAGGTTCATGAGAAGCTACAGATTACAGGTCAGTAAGTCAGAACCAGTCCCATTCTGGTTTGCGCACCTAATTTTGAACTCTCACGAAAGATTAAATCGAAAGCAACTGGACTTGTTTAAATGTCTTCTGAAGACGTTTCGCCTCTCATCGAAGAAGCTTTATCAGTTCATGCCTGTCAGACTAGTCTGAGCTAGTCTGATTTGATTTGATTTGATTCTTTTGAACTGTTTGAACTGTTTAGAGAATTTACACCAATAATAAATATGTTTGGAATAGGGTTGGGCCGATGGACGATCGATGCAAAAACAATCGACCACTGAGCTCTCTACCATCGTTACACTGTGATTTTAAAGCCACCTCCCACCCCGAACCACACACAGGCAGGATCCATAAGTAAAACCCAGCAAAAGTCAAATGCAGGTAGATTTTCCTTTTGCCAGGTAAAATCTTGTCACTGAATGTGCAATAAAAGGTTTGCGAGTAAAAAGCCAATATGGATAATTAATCAAAACTATTACAAACAATTTAATATTCTAATTATTATTGTAGTGTCTTGCACCTGATTTACTTAATCACAGGACTTACAGCCCAGTGAAAGCATGTTTTAATTAAGGTGCAAAGATAAAAAATATTCCTTAATCTACGATCTTTTTCAGCTTCATTGCTGAAGCACATTATTGAAACACAATAACGATATCATCATCCGTTGCAATGTTTCACTGAGGACATTGTCATATGCCACAAACCCTAGTTCAGAAGCTGGGAACCAAGAAGTTGGTTCCCAGCTGGAACCAAAAAATTGCTGGTTTGCTTGGCAGCCAAAATGTGTGCATCATATTCTACAGGTTGCTGTGCATTCTGTAACGCCCTCTGTTGATGATGCATCCTTCATTAAAATAGTTCCAATCAAAACTTGTGGAAACACAGGCTGGTTCGCTAAACAGCATCAAGGTTCCAAGAATCCCAAAAAGAACTGGTTCAAGAACCAAAGCTTATTTGATGGAACTGGTGCACACTTTTAGTCTCTATTCAAAGACATTCATTAATTGTGCAGATAAAAAGTGATGAATTAATTGTGTGAAAAATGAAAGAGAGTTTAAAGACAAGTTAAAAGCTTGCAGTCCACTAAACACCTGTGGTGTCGGCTTGTCTGTCTAAAATTGACGCAGTCCCTTGATAGACTGTTGGAACTGGTTTCAGACGCTGTTCAAGGATCAAATGAGGACTTTGTTTGAAGCATGCTGAGGGCTTATTCTACTAATCTATCCTTTAATCTCAAGGAGTTGTAGTGTGGCAGGCTCAAATGACATTTCAAAGAGCTTGATCACTTTTGGTCACAATGGTGAGTTCTGACCTGGAGTGTAAAGCCTGGATTATACTCCAAATGGACACCACAGGTGCCCCTTGGAGGAGGTGTTCCACATGTGCAGTAGACTGGCATCTACAGGATCAGCGTAGAAGCACAACAAATTTGGGGTACAGGGATGTCCACGCGAAATGATGAAATCTAAGTCATGCAGACCCTAGCAGCAACATTTTGACTAAAATGTGGTTGTGTTCTGTCTGATGCAGCGTATTGTTGTAAAAGAAGTGAAGTAAGCCCAGCAGGGTTGTTTCTAACATTGGACACACTGAGGCACACCTTTAAGGTGAGGTGATGGGAGGTGGTAGGGCAAACAGACACACTGACAGTTGGTAGACACTGACTGAGGCGCTGCATTCACACCGATATGGCTTCAGGCCTTGAGACATGTCAGCGACATGCAGACATGTAGACAGATGAGGAGGATAAGGGTGGAGGTGAACTCGGTAATGCGTCCCCCTTTATTATCAAGGAACACACACACAGGTCTCTTCCTGTGGCTGGCTTCGAGGACAGACAGGGAGGTGGAGAAAGAGAAGGCAGAGATGAGGATGTCGAACGAGGTGTTCATCATGAACGCAGCCTAAATCTTCTGTGTGGTTGTAGGATGCAATCTACAGTATAAGCAACTATAAACACCCTAAACCTGAAATGGCATCTGGAGAGAACGCTGACATAAAATGACCACAATCTCCCTTCCACCTTCTGTAATGTGTCCTGGAGTAGTGAACAGACAGCTTCATTAGTATTGCTTTCAGTGTAGGTTTATAGAGCCTGGTGGTCTACATAATCACAGGTTTGTACTAACATTGTTTTGAAAGGAGAGTTTTGGTGTCCTGGAATATTCCTGCTAAAATGCTTGAGGTGTTGTTTATTTGATCCCAGACTGCCAAAGATCATCTCTGTTGAAGACAGATATACTCAGGGATTTTCTGTTTTTTTTTTAATTGTTTCACAGTGAAAAATATTTTCCCATCTAACTCTGTTTAAGGGTTTATTTCAACCGAACCCAACCAACCAAACGAGCTGGTGATTGTTAGAACAGTAGAAAGACGAACCAAGATGTTTTTGGTACATTTTATTTTGTTTCTGTTGAGTTTGCATGAAAATAACAATGCAAAATGACTGTTTCTGTAAAAGGAGTTTGGTGAGTTTGGTAAGCATACAACAGATGTTTCTGGTTTAACAAAGAGGTCTCCCTCTGTCGGGATCCTTCACAGGACACTAAAACTCTCCAGTGAAATGTTTTGTTGGTTAACATGTACAGGTTGATGACAGATTTGTTTATCAGCATAATGATATGATAGTGTAGCTTTAATGCTGTATGGATACATATGTTTGAGAGATTATATTTTATATTGTGTGTATCTGTGTCAATGTCCTGGTTCCTTCATCACTCAGTCATCACACGTTCCACGGCCTTCATTTAGCAGTTACAATATCAAGCTTAATAAGAGCTAAAGCTCAGTGGAGACTAGCTTACCAACATTTGTGTTTCATGAGTTTCTCAACATTTTGCAATGTCAGTTAACAATTTGCCACCCATGAAGTTAGTGCTGAATTGATCAATTATTCCTGTAACAGTCACCTATGACAAATATCAAGAAACTTCACTGAGCCGACTTTGTTACGGTGGCACAGTGTACCAGCATCACTGACTTTCCTAATTTTTGACAGATAGAGTTCAGTATCTGTTTTGCAAAGACGTCAGGACCTTTTTCAAAGTTTGTTCAAACTGAGACATCAACACTGTCACACAGGCCTTTCTCAAAGTGGACATTTGGACTCGTCATTGCAGTAAAAGCACACATGGAACTAATGACGTTGATGGCGCCTGTTAGCCAGAATGAACAGTGTCAAAAGCTTGGAGCTAGCACTCCTAAATACTGCATGACTGATAGTTAGACTGACTTGCGTTTTCATTTGTCATGTTTTGTTTCACCCTGACCAATCAGCTTGTGTCAGTTCACACAGAAGCACCAGCTAATGTTAAGTCAATTGTAGGGTTATTCTGATACTGATAGTTGTATTGAAAAATGTCTCCAATACTGTGTAAAATGCGGGATAAGGTATCGGCGGGTAAGCGAGTCCATGCAATGATCAATACCACATAATTTATTACACCTCGAAACAAGACCCTGCTACTTCCCATATGCCAAATTTCACATGGTCAGTGGAGGAGAAAAAACCCAGCTTTACCTCAGCTCAACATCAGATCGTGTTGCAAAGTTCATGTTATTTTAGCAGCTCATGGTAAAGCAGAAGTCGGTCTCATCCATCTTTGTCACGAGAGAAATGACTGACTGACTGATCAATGGTACTGTGAGTACCTGATTTGGTTTGGTTTTGTGGTTCCATGGTAAAACCTAGAGCTGTCTTTTAGAGTTGTCTGTCTTTTGTGATTGTACTGAACTGTTCGACTGATTTTTTTTAAACACACTGGTATTGCAGGGTATGCAAAGTTCAGGTATCAGAATCTGGTGTCTGGAAGGCAAAAAAGTGGTATCGGAACATCTCTAATCAATTGGGGTTATCACTTTTCATTAGAAATTTAAGTATTATACAGTTGTGGGAAATAAATAAATATTTGATCTGTAATTAATTCAGAATTTACACTCCTTAAGTGTAACAGGCCTTGCCTTGGACTTCAGTAGGGGGCATTTGTTAATGCACTGCCACTCTCATTTATCAGTAAACTCGGCTATTGCTGCTGTCTTTGCTAACGCAAAATGTGTCCTACTGACAGGACAGCTGCTTCTGAGGACAGATGGCAGAAAGGAAGTTCAATAGCACTTACATGTTGCTCGCAGCTCGCTTTTAATGTGGATTCCGAGTTATTACAGAGTTATTATTCCTTTATGTCCACTTAAATCAACTTTTAAAATTTTTCAAAAGATGTAGCAAGGTAGCTAGCAAGCTGTGTAGGAAGATGATGTCCTATTCATAATCCCACTTAAAATACTTTGACTAGTTAACTAAATTCTGGTGGGGAAATACATGTGAATGAGCACAGTGAGGCCATGATTCAGTCATCTGAAACCAGGCTACACATAAATGAAATGTTAGTCAAACCTATGGTTGAGATCTCGCCACCTACTGATCATCTGGGGATTTCTAAATGCAAATTAGTTGCTTGAACGGCGGACAGTATGGCCAATAACAAACCTACATCCTTCATACTTTTTCAAGAAGACGGTTTAATAAAATCAATACTCTTCCACCTTTCTTCTCAGTAGTAAGCACATGATATCACCGCCCCAATATGAAGGATCGCACTAAAGGGGGATCAACTCTCCAATTGATTCAACCCAACACAAGCTGGGGGATTGTCCTTAGTCTCTATTGAGCAAAGCATTTTGAGATTGATTTGTGTGCCTAATGTCTAATGTTCAACAAGCCAAAACGTTCTCTGTGAGAAAGGCCTATCACCCTTTGTAGTGAGGTGGTCACTTTATGGGTCCTTGGACAATCGTAGTGCATTTCGCTCTTGTTGCTCAAGCAAGTTGACAGACTTTGTCTGTCAGAATTATTCAGTGTCCATTGAGAAACATTTAATTAACTAGTTAGTTTTCATACATGTCCCATGTTTGTGTGTCTCTCCGGACTGAACATTTTGTTCATGTGACTGTCCAAGTGTTATTCCTTTATGTTCTTAGTGTTCATTTTGTTCTAAACCTGGAGGATTACAGTCCTTTTCCTCATTCCTTCATTTCTTTCTAAACAAAATTTTGTCTGTCTTCTTACCTAGTTTGTGTTAGACCTGTCAGACTTTCTCTTCCATCCATTCATTCATCCATCTATACATTTTGACAAATTTTCAGTTCAGCCCCAAGATCACAGTCTCTAAACCTGTGAGAATTTCTGGTCCATGCATCAATTCTGAAACATGGGGCAGTTTGTCGAGTTTACAGTACATCCCATCCACTGTAGTGTTTGTCCTAAACATGTGAGACTTTTTGTGTCTCTCTCGCCTGTTTGATGCTGTACAGCCACTTAATGACTCTTGCATTTCGCTCTACAGCTGAGATGCCATATGGTACGCGCTCCCCCGCCTCCTCTTCCTCGTCCTCATCCCCGTCCGACAGTCCATCGTTAGAGGATCGCCGCGACCGGTCGCAGTCGGAGGAGATCATAGAGGCTGATCGGAAGTTCAGGCTGACGATATCCGAATTGGCCCGGGCAAAGCTCTCTGGACCGACAGCCTCCAGCTCCTCGGGGTCAAGGCCGCAGTAATTAAAAAAGCGTTCCACGTCGGCCCCAGCCCGGGCATACCGGTCTGACAGGTCTGATTTAGATCTGTGGAGTGATGAGCGACGAGCCACAGACGAACCGAGCTCAAGCTCCAGGTTGGGATCTGCTGAAGTATTGGAAGGGTCTCCAAAATCACAAGGTAGCGACTGAGGGGTGGTGTTGTCACAAGGCGAGGGGGATGGAGTCGGACGAGGGGGAGGCAGCGACAAGGACAGTGCGGGAGGAGGGAGGGAGGCTGGGTTGGGTTTTGGAGGGAGGGGTGGAGCTGAGGAGCTGCTGGATCGGGCCGTGCGGAGCGGCTTGCCGTTGCACAGTCGCAGGAGGTCAGAGGAGGAGTGGGACGTGAGCAGAGGCGGTAGTGGGGAGCGAGATCGCTCAGTAACTCCTCCTTCGCCTCCTCTCTCATCCAGAACTCGTCTGCTAAGGTTGAGGTTTCCTCCCTGCTGTGGACTGCGACGTCCCCCGCTGTGGATCGGAGGGACTTTCAGGGAATGTGAGAAGGATCGGAGGGAGTGTGAGGTGCTTGGACTGGGAGCTGAGTCTGGTGGCTGCTCATTAAGTGTCATTGTAGATCGGTAGGTTAACGGCATCCTAGGAGCAGAAAACAGAAAGATAAACACATGAAATGCAGTACAATACGATCGGGAGACAAGATAAAGTGTGAGGAGATGGCTGATTCCAAGAATGTAGACAAGAAACAGAACACATACTTCCCTGCACTTGCATACTTTTGGACATAAAGACTTCACTAAACAACCTTCTAGCTTGGACATGTCTCCTTCACAAATTCAAAAAATATATTTAAACCCAGACTGCCAACATGGAGACTGATACTGTTACTGTCCTCACAGCACTGTTTGATTGCTTATTGCATTTCAGTCATGTTAATGCCTTGGCAATACATCCAGCGTCGTCCAGATTTCATTTACATATTTACTTGTTTTGATGTCTATATCAGCTGAGTGATGGTGCAAACCAACTCTAGCCCAGCTTTATCCAAATTACTGGTTGATTCCACTGGACGCAGCATGTCCGAACCACTGTTTAGATCCATCCTTTACATGACTGCTTTGTTTTGTGTTTCAGCAGCGTATTTTTTGAGTATTTTGCCCACCTGATTATATTGACTATCTCAGAATTTGTGAATTTGGTCCTCTTCCTTGCTTTTTGTGCTTGCATAAGCAGGTTACATAGTTAAATTGTTTCTTTCCTGTCTGTCTTTATGATCCGAGAGGCGAGCCTACACAAGATCTTTTATTCTGAAAGAAGACCGGATTCTCCCCGCTTTTTTGGTGTGTGACTTCCTGCCCGCTTGATCTGCTCTTTGCAGCTTTACGCGGCAGCCGTCAAAAATAGACTTGGCATGTATCTGAAGCAGAGCAGAGCCGAAAGACGCTTTTGGGACGCACTTCAGTGCTGCTGGTGGAATCCCAGGCATTGTGTAGAATGGCAGCTTGTAAAACTAGGCAGAACTGATCAGATATGAATCAGGATTCTGTTACTGAATTGTCCGGCAAAGAACTTCTCTTCACTGAACACTGTAGACGGCAACCAGTGACAGACAGTAGATAAAAGTGACTGTACATAAAATCTACTAACTCAGAAATGTGGATTTAGTATTAAGCTACTCTTTAAAGGAACAGTTCACCCCAAAATCAAAATTCCTCTGGCCTGTAGTGCTATTTATCCATCTAATTTTTTTGGGGTGTGAGTTGCAAATTTTTGGACATACCAGCCCTGGAGATGTCTGCCTTCTTGAGAATGTAATGGAACTTAATGGCGCTTGGCTTGTGGTGCTCAAAGCACCAAAAAATTACACTTGAAAAACTCAAAAGCAGAGACTCTTTCCAGAAATCATGACATAGTTATTCAAGATTAGCCACAGACCTTGCTGTGAGCTGTTGGAACTACTTTCTTTCCATAATAAAACTTGCTTTCTTTCAGCAGTAGAATCAACTGGAACAACTTTCTTTTTACTGGAAAACTAAATAACTCCAAAACTCTGCAACTCACACCAAAATAATTTAGATGGATAAATAGCAGCACAGGTAAGGGGGAAAATATGAAGTTTTGCTGTATGTATATAGGAGGAGGAGAGGAGGCTGTCTTATCTTTTTAGAAATTAATATTATGTTATTCAGCATTACGGACACTTCATGTGCAGGTCAGTGCACACACCTTTGAGCAGGGGTTGACACTGGCACACGCCCACCAGCCAAACGCAGTTAGATTTCAGCAGTGGCTGGTAGCACAGTCACTCTTAATAGCCACTTTGGCGGGTAGCTCAGGGCTGGGCGATAAAACACCCTCAATCTTGACATTTTTTACTCGATATGCATTAATCTAACAGCAGAAATATATGCAATGGCAGTCAGCGTGCTGTCCATCTGCCTCTGCTGTCTCTCCCCTCCCTGTCTGCGTCAAGGCCAGTGATGTTAAATAAAGATGGACGACATATCTCCTCTTCCTCCCACTGTACAAAAATGAAGCCAAAATATCCTGGATACAAGGGCTGCCATTTTGTGTTGGTGACGTCATCTGGAGCCAAAGTCTGTACAGTAGTGACCAACGTTGGAGCCTCAGTATTGAGTTGTCACGTCAATGGCGAGCAGTGCTCCGCTGTCAATCATGGCATAGACACCTTTTTTTTATATCCCCGTTTTATAACCCCTGTGTTTTTATATCTAATCACTAATTAAAAACAAGCTGACCAAAAAGATGAGCACTTGAACAAACATCAGTGTGATAAGAACTACCTAAGATGACAGAAATATTGTTTGGTACAAATTTATTTGAGGTGTACATTGATGTTGTAGTTTGACCCTTGTGCTGTCTATTAACATTGGGAGGCAGTATTTATGACTTGTACTGCAGTCAGCCACCAGGGGGCGACCAAGATGCTTTTGCTTCAATTCTGGGGGGCTGTGATTCTGTGCATTTCTAATACAGGGTGTCCACAAAGTCTCTTTACAATTTAAAAAAATCATTACAAAAGCAATTGATGGGATATGTTAATCAGATTTGTTCTATGTACTCAGTGGTTATCAAAGTTTTTAATCACATTGCATTTGTGTATTTCAGGTACCCTGTTGATGAAATAGGTTCTGCTGAATAAACCCCTAAAAAATGGCTACTCCTCAAGAAAAGGCACAATGTGTATCATGGTTTATTGAAACAAAATTGGATACGCAGACTCAGCAAAACTACAGGATTAAGTATGGAAGACATCCACCGTCACGTCCGTCAATTTGTGCAAAAGATCACTGATGCCATTGCCACCATTGATGGGGTTATGCTACAGCGAACATGGAAATCAAGTACTGTCTTGATGTGCTTTGTGCAACTAATGGTGCCCATATAGAGGTGTATTAAATGAGGCAAAAGACATCAATATCTACTTTTCATTTTGTAATCATTTCCACAGATTTGTCTATTCATTTGCTTTTGTAATAAATTTGTTAAATTGTAAAGAGACTTTATGGACACCCTGTAGTGCCAGCAGATTATAAAGTAGTTCTAGTGGATTCTACCACACAAAGACAGTAGTTACTGCATGAAACCGCTCAAAACAAGATCTGTGGATTATCTTGAGTAAACAGGTCATGGTTTTTGGAGACACTGTTTTTTTCAAATGTATTTTTTTGTGCTTTGAGCACCACAAACCAAGTGCCACTTAGTCCCATTATATTGGAGAGAAGGAAGACATCTCTACAGCTGGTATCTCCAAAACTCTGTAACTCACACCAAAAAAATCTAGATGGATAAAAATAGGGGAAAAATAAGTATTTTTGATTTAGAGGTGAACTGTCCCTTTAAAAAAGAAATTTACACAAGACATATTTACATAACATGTTAACATATCAGTTTACCCTGATGGTGTCCAACTCCTGGGTATTCCCCCGATGACCTCATCAGCACAGCACTCTTAGCTCCACCTCCTAGTCCTTCAGATCCTGCTCCTGAAGATGACGATGAGTTAAGAAGATTCTTTAGGATCTCCAGATTTAAATTCTCCCGTTTGCTGCCGCCGCTGCTTGTTGCACACGTGTCTGACTTGGCGTTGTTATTGGACGCTTTGAAAGGTATCCCACCTCCATTTCCTCCTCCACCAATCCCAGGGCCTCTCTTGGACAGAAGGGGGTGACCGACGGGAGGCTTGGCCAACACGGGTGGTTTGATTGGCTCCTGTTTGGCATTGATAACTTCCTGGCTCTTAACATACTTTGCCTTGTCAGCTTCTAGTCTCTCAACAGCACTGAGGCGCTTTGGGTTAGGTTCCACCTGAGACACAGATTAAAAACTATTTACAGTGTGTTGATGAATGAACACTCCACTCCCAATGATTTTCAGGTGCACCATGGGAACATGAGAGGAATACGCAAAGAGGGGCTGGAGATATACTTGCTTTTAATTACACATTTGCAAACGCACCATGGCTGTGTTGCATATCACATGTCGGTTTGGAGCGATTGTTGTGTGTATGTCATCAGAACATAACGCAATGCATATGTGAACACAAACATATGGTTAAACAGCAAGTATATCTCTGGCCTTAGTTAATCAAGTAGGGTTTAAACCCTGGAGGTGACAGCACGACCACAGAGCCATGTTTACAGAATGAATCTACAGCTGACATGGTCAAAACTTCTCATAGTAAACTATTGAAAGGTACATAATTCTAATTTCTAGCAACTTTACAGCAACTGTCCAGTCATAGCATAGCAACTAGGGCTGACTGACTAGGGCTGTCAAGTTTTCCGTTTCTCTCCATGTTGAAGGTGTGCAGGAGACTCTGAGAAGAGCGATACTCGGCATTTCAGAAGTCTGGACAGTGGCTTCTTTTTCGTCATCTCTCAAAAAAGTGAAAGACAAGAGTACACGTGTGGTGAATGGATTAAACTCTGTCTTCATAAGCTGCAAGCGTTAGCATGTCTGGCTAATTAATGCTAGCTTACTGCCTGCAGTAACTTTACCTCCAGACAAACTTGTTAGATACCACTGCATCTGCATTTGTTCTGTGGGGGTTTGAGGAGGAGGATGTGGGCTGATGCAGAATCATAGTGGGTCTGCAAATAAGCTTCTCACTCTGGCTCACTGTCTCAGGTCTAAGCCGGTTAGCTTAGCTCTTATCCTGGCTGTCTTCCTGGGCTGACTGCAGTCCAGCTGGTCTGGCTGGGTGAACCGTCTCAAGATCCACTGCGCAAATCAAATCCCTGCATTTCCTTATCCCACGTTAATGAGTGTATTTCTGTCATCTATCATGTAGATATACCTGCTGTATTTCACCATCCGACCAATGTTTGGTGAGATATAAGCTAGCGTTAACCTCAGTCTTCTAGCGTTAACAGTTATATCATGTATGCAATTGTTGGCTAATGTTACATTTTCACTTTCACGGGGTTCTTGTTTTAAATTGTGTCAAACGGAAACATTAAAATGTCAGCTGAAGACTTCTCAGCTGACTTAAGGAGTTAGCATTAGCTTACATCAGCCAGCTACCCTTGAGTCATTATTTTTTTCAAAATACATCATCAGCTAGAAATGAGAATCTGCTTTTGTTTACATCTCTAAGGAATCACAGACCTCATGTTTCAACAATTACTTCCAATATCAATGTTTAATCTTCCAACGTCACTACCATAAACTGCATAAATGCAGTACAAGAGTGGAACGTTTGGCAGGCGTAGCAACAGTAAGTAAGAAGGGCGGTGCTTAGCAAGGGGTCAATTGACTTGGTCTTTACATGAGAGAAGAGGGGCGGGCACTTCTTTCAACCTATTAGTCTTGACACTTGAGAAGTTACTAATATCTACATGCTAACTCCAGTTTTGATGGGTGTAAGTGGAAGATTAGAACATCTACTGGATAGTTTGTGGGTATTTTTGGATGTAATAGTGTTTTGGACTAAATATTTTACTGGATTGGTTCGACTGGACCTTTGCAAATGTAAAAAGAATGTTTTTGTCAGAATATTATCGATCGGTGAAGTAACATGAGGATTCACAGGTGAGTTGCCTCAACTCTGTAATTCAAAAACACAAAAATCTTAGCTGTCCAAAGATATGTTGTTTACACTTTAACATAGCAGTTCTGCACTTTCACCTCTACGTTACTTATTTTTGTAGAGAGGCCGTTGGAGTCTTGGGGGGGTCAGTCTAGTTGGAGACAAGTTCTTGAAGGTTCAAAGCATTCCGATTAGGGTACAGCCTTTATTGTTTCATGTCAATGCAAAGTTTACTTGTATAGCACATACACACTGTAACACTGACACACACACAGAAGATTCCACAGAGTAATGTAACAGTACCTGTCTCCTGAAGTAGTCAGGGCCCTTGTTGAGGATGCGGAGGGGTACAGTGGAACTGAAAGGCGTCGCAGGACCAGCAGCCTTGCTATCTGGCAGGGCTGGAGCCAGTGTCTCTGTCGGCATGGCAACGAGGCGACTGGGGTGGCCGGCCGTGGTGGCAGCAGGTGCGGGGGGGTTGACAGAGGGCGGGGGCACCAGAGGACCCCCAAAACATGAAGACACAAGGTGGAGAAGAGAAAAGTCTAGAAAGAGATGAAGCCCCTGGCCCTCCTCATTGCCTGTGGGACCCTGTGGGACTGAGCCAGACTCTGGGTTGGCGGGGGGCTGCTGAGGGGCTGAATTCAGATATACTGCTGCATCGCCTGAGGAGGATGGACTCTATTAGCAGCTCTACAACCTCAACAACTGGTCTTTACTGGGAACTCTATGGGTTTGTGGTGCTTAGCACTGGCCCATTCATCGAGCAAGACAGACAGATAGACGGACAGAAAGAGAGCGAACGAGTGTAGTGATGGAATGGAAAAAGAGTGGTGAGTGTTTCAGTGCAGTGGTGTGGATGAGTGCTCCCACAGGGCCGAAGGAAAAGCAAAGGATGGTGGGAAAGGAAAGCCCCGTCGCCTCTCCACCCTCGCTTCAGCTCTCCCTTCAGCCGGCCACACTGTCTGAAATAGACAAAAAAAAAGAGAGAGACAGAGACAGCCAATGCGATTAGAGTTAGGCTGTGACATCATGCACCTAGCAACAATAGCAGGAATAGCTAGGACATACAAATACACTTAGATCACTGTATGTATGCAGGCAAGGGCACGTTTGGGCTCACCGTTTAACCTGCCAGACGTACTGACAGACATTAGCATGACACTTTTTGTGCAGGATAAATGACAGAACACTAGGTTGTGTCCAAGAAACAGCCCATAATCCCACTGGGAGCTTCCCTCTAAGCCACTCTGTGGTCACTGGGCAGCTCCACTCTGTCTTCAGGGGCGTCCATGCTTTGCTAAAGGACACCTTAGTGTTGGTATGTGTTGAGGGCACCAGGCTGGGTATGAACCTGCAACTGTCTGGTCACAACTCTGCCCTCTGCTGCTGCCCTCAGCCTCCACTCTAATAGGGCTGAACCATTTAGAAAAAAACATCTAATTGCGATTATTTTGACTAATATTGCAATTGTGATATGATTTGCAATATTAGAGGTAATGATCATATTTACATCATTATTCTTATTTTTGATAGAAGAACGTGTAAAACTCACTATGGTGTGATTTTTGCAGGTATCTGTACCAAATGAAGATTTTTTTTAAGTCTGTAGGATCTGATGTGTAGGACAGGACATCTCTGCATCAACACATTCATTAAATTAAAGGTTTACCCTTTAACAAATATTGCACTTCCTGTGATATGAAAATTGCAGAAATCTATATTGCGATTTCAAAGAATTTTGATTAACTGTGCAGCCCTATGCTGTAATTGTACTAAATAATTAGTAAAGTTATCTCATATAAATTATCTTAAATTTGTCAGTTTTGCACATAGCTCAATGCTCACTGGTGTTAAAGGGACATTTCACCTCAAAAATAAAAAACAACAACATATTTTTCCTCTTACAAGAAGTGCTATTTAGCCATCTAGATAGTTTTGGTGTTTCAAGTCAAAACCAGTGTCTCTTTCCAAAAATTATGACCTGGTTACTCTAGATAATCCACAGATCTTGTGAGAAGTTTCATGCAGGAACTACTTTCTTTCTGCAGTAGATCATGTGGAAGACATTAACATATCGCCCAACCCTATCGTATGAATCTAAAGGTACTGGTATTGGCATTTTTTGAATGACACCCAGCCCTACCCATTATCCTGGAGAGAAGGCAGACATCTCTATGGTCGATATCTCCAAAACTCTGCAACTCACAGCAAAAAAAACTCATTTAAGTTTTCTCCTCTGTGTTGATGACTTAAGAACAGGAAGAAAAGAGGTTTTGCCAGAGGATAACCCTTATTCCCATTTTGGACTCTTCATTAACTCCACTTTGCAGACAAGATATCTTGATTTCAAAAAGGCAGATTGCCATCAGATTCACTACACTATTCACAACTTTAATGACTCTGAGGCATTTCCTCTGGCTCCACCCTCAGGAAACACTTTACATTCACTGATAATAAGAGCAGCAGAATAATCATTATGATGTTAACTCACTAAAAATAATTAATGTAACTTTCAGAGTTAATATGATATATAATGGTGTATTTATTGAGAGGTTTTCCCATCAAATAGATAGAAAGTAGTAAACCAGTAGTGTACCATCTGTCTGCCACCACTGAGGAGAGAGCGGGACAGACAAAATGAGGCCAGAAGCTTCAAAGGCTTTGTGGGAAATCTTTATGGACAGTCTGCTGATTCATATCATGATAACTGGGGAAATGAACAGTGGTTTAATATCGTGCGAGCTTTAAATTACAGCTTTGTCATCCTACAGCTATGCTACTGTATCCTACAGCTATGCTACTGTATCCTCTGCTGTACCGACTCGCTGTGCTTCATTATGTTTATGATAAACTGCTGTCTTACACTGAGGCCACTGGTGCAGCTCTGGCATATTTTAAATGATAACTTTGTGATGGTGCTTTTGTTCAAAAGAGGAAATCCGCAATGAATGTTTTTGCACTGTGCACATAATCACAGATTCTTGTTGGCACATAATGTTAATACAGATGATTTTTGAACATAACACATATTATTGTAAGAGTCCAACTAATATATCAGGTGACCAATATTATTGGTCCAATATTGGCTTATCACAGCTATATCTGTCTATATTGGTATGATCATATAGGTTGTCCAATATGTGTCAATATGAAACCTTTTTGGTTTTTTATATAGTTTTTTCATAATGTGGATTGTTTTTAATGTCTTTAATTTATGGGTAGTTTTGATCCTTTCTCTTAATTCAGGTTTAGAATAAACATATATTTAGGTGTATTTGTGTTTTTATTTGTAATTATTTATAATTATTAAAAATTCCTGGTGACAGTTTAGTGTTGACCTGATGTCACTTTGTACAATAACACACACAGTCTTTCACAATTGCTAAAACTAAAAAACATTCTGTGAACCAAATGCTCACAGCACTAAACCCATTTATCAAATCATTCGCTCTTTTGGCAAAACTCTCAACACATTTTACTTGCTAAGAACAGTTTGCACTGTGATGCACTTTTGCTGCAAAATGTTGAACACAACTACAACACAACTGTCATCATTTACACATAGCGACTAAAAATTCTTCACACTTGTTTCTAATGATGTGAATTACAGTTTTCCACAATTGTTTACACACTAAAATTGGATCTTTAAATGCAGTCACTGAAATCTGAAACTCATGTATTTAATCCCCAAACCATACAAGAGTTTTGTCAAGTCTTCCTGCGGCACAGAGAGTTTTCACCCCGTTGTCTTGTAAGAGAGAATGTTGCAAAATACTCAGATTTCACTTGTTTACTTGGCTCATATCACATGACACACATGATGCAAGCCAAATAATTAAGTGAAATGTGAGTAATTTGTCCTCCTTGACTTGAGGAAATATGGAATATGTTTTGTGAATGCAGTCTGAATATTTGGTTTTGTGTTTAGAGTGTTGAGAAAAAGTGGAAGGTTTCAACAAATATGTCTTAGCAATTGTGAAAAACTGTAAAACTGTCAAATATCCTGCCTCCATTACAGATTTGTGTCACAAGCGTTGACCAGTTTTGAGGTATCACTGCAAAAATGCATATTTATGTATATATTCTACATATTCTGTATATTATATTCTGTATAAAGAATACTGGCTCATATCAGAATTCAGAAGACTTAAAATCAATTTTGTATGTTGATCCTCTCAACCCTCACAGCTGCCACAATAGCAGAACACTGGCTAACTGTAGCCCTCACACAGAGCTGCTGGTAGCATCAGCATTAGCCTGATAAACAGGCTTGCTAATGCTAAAAACAAAAAACATAATTAGCACAGGCGCTTAAGGGCATACATGAACAAGATTTATTCCTCTGCAGTGGCAGTGAACACAACACATGGGCCCACAGATAAGTGTGCTGCATTCACAGTTCGACAAGATATTTAGAGATGATGAACAGTTATCTTAATTATGATAAACAGCATGGCTACAGCTCTGTACTGACACTCCCCACAGACACAGACACACAAAGCCTCTCATAGTACAACACAGGTACACACACTGACAGTGATTCTTAAAGGGGCAGAAATGTGTTTGTACTGACTAAGCGCCAGCTCCAGCAGACTCTGTAAAGGCATAACGATGGAGTCTCTGCTGGACAGACAGTCTTTTGTTCTTACTTTTCCATTTCATATAATGCTAGGAAAAAAAAAACCAAAAAAAAAAACATTTGTCTTGTTCTTTGAGTTTTAACAGTATTAATAAATATTGTGCACAACATTATTCAAGCAATGTTCTCAAACCAGATTAGTTGAATATTAAAAACACAGTAGTTCCCCAAATACACACACACACTGTGGATTATGGAGGCCTATAGTCTTTTCTAATCTGGGAATATGAAGCTGCTGATTGGATTGAAAAATCTGTATGGAATATTAATTATGAATATGAAAACGGCTGCTGCTCTGCCTGCATGCATTTTCTATTTTATTAAAGCTCTCTGTGTGTGTGTGTGCGTGTGTGCTGGACTGATTAAGATCTTCTAATCTGCCATCCAAAACCATCCCCTGCAGAGGTGCACACGCATGTGCGCATGCACGCATGCACGCACGCACACACGCACACACACACCACACACACACACACACACACACACACAAGCTGTATTTCATTAACAGAGGCTGTCTGTATTATTGAAGGGATCACAACATACACACGCATCTATAATGTAGGTGGATATTGTTTTATTTTGGCAGGTACATGTGAGAGGTTGATTAACCTTCCTGTAATGTTTTTTGTTATTTTGCTTCCAGGAAATGCTGTACGGCTTTTCACACTGCATACCTTTCGTGGGGATGTTCCCAGCGACTGATTTCCCTGTCGACTAAACGCAAATTTAATTTAGACTAGTCGACTAGTTTAACAGTAAGAAAACTCAGAAAGCAGTTAAAATTGAGCAGAATTTATTAATTTATAATGTTAAACACTGTCTGAAACAATACTGTGTGTATTAAGAGCCATTTGAAGCCGTTAATCACAGCCTACAATCACCATATCGTATTTTAAATGCTGGTAAAATGTGTGCCACTTTGCACCGTGCAATACAAACATTACACATTAACCTACAAAACATGACAGCAACTCACTAAATGTTTCACCTTCTCAGACTGAAAAGGATCATAGTCTCTGCAGATTAATGACATTGTTCACCTGGTGCTGACTAGGGATGCACCGATACCACTTTTTTTCAGACCGAGTACAAGTACTTACATTTGGGTACTTGCCAATACCAAGTACTGATACAAGTACTTAATGATGGCATTAAAATTCTTACAATAACTTTAAAAACATGTTTTATTTTCATTAGATGCTAACTTTCTAATTGTAACAAATCATTGTTACTGTTTCCTGCTACAAGTGTAAACATAGTTACTGTACACATGACATTTCTAAGTTGTTACTTTACTGATTTTGTGTTCCTTATTAAGCTGTGCAGTTTACTGTGTACATGATATATTTCAGTATAATGATTTCACAATGTGATTATGGACTTACAGAATTAAGTTTACTGTTACAGATGAAATTAAATAATTATCATATAACACATTGATAATTATTTTATTATTATTTACAGCACTTAAACAAGTATTTTAATGACACATTTAGCTATATGTGTGGTATCTAAGTGTCTTCTTTGTGTCCGTCTTATCTAAGAGCTAATTAGTTCCTATCTGCCGTTGTTTATGAGGATACGTGAGGATAGTATCGGACCGATACCCGATGCTGGTATCGGTATCGGTGCATCCCTAGTGCTGAGTTGGCTCCCAGACTTCTACACAGTTTGGCTAATGTGAGCAGTGCTAACAGCAGCAGCAGCAGCTGCTCTGCTTGCAGGTTAATGTCTGTGTCTGTGCTGAATGTGGTCACAAGTTGCTCCAGTCGAGTGGTTATATGCCATTTTTTTCTGTCACAGTCTACATTCAATCTTATTTCCATTTTCTAACTCAAACACTGCCAAACGTGCTGGTTTTACGAGCTGTCATCTGTCCGACTTTTCTGATAAAACATCTGGGCTTGGATGGGCCATCATGGCATATCACTGGGCGAGAGCGGCTGCAGCCCCGACTAGTGGCGGGCAGCTAAATAACACCTTAGAGGCAACAGTTAACTGGCACTGTACACTAATAAAACAGTAGTAAATAGTTTAACTGACTAGTATTTCTGGTGCCAACTAGCAAGGGTGACAACGTTTAATCGTGTAATCAACTAATCACAAACATCCCTAATCCTGAAGCCTGCGGTAAGAGTTGAGCCTGGGATAACTTGGTCCCTTTTCACACACACACATTGTTAACCCAGGGTTAACCTAACCCCAGGGCTGTACGACTCACGCTGAACTTCACACAATCACATGTTAAATGTATGTTGGAACAATGACTGATGTTTACATTACGTGGTTCAACATTAATGTTTTTATATTCACTTGCCCAGACAGGCAAGTGGGTCACAAATCTACATCTCCAAAGTCAATTTTTACTTGCCCCTGTACAAATAGTTTTATTTATTAGTGGGTATCAAATAATGACAACGACCAAAATTAATTGTTATGTCTATAAACGTCAGAAAATAGTGAAAAACGTCAATCCCAATGTCCAAGTTAAATGTCTTGTTTGGTCAGTCTAAAACCCAAAGATATTCAGTTTAATATAATAATAAATGAATAAAAGCTTGAAATCTCCATATTTGTGAGACTGAAAACAGAATTTTTCTGCCATATTTGCCCAGTCAGGCAAGTGAGTTGCCAGATTTTCTTGCCAGATGTGGCATTTTACTTGCCCCCGGTATGTGGATGAGAATTATTGTTGAGCCCTGCATTGTTAAATGTGTGCTACTCTTTAACAGCCTTTATCCCTGTTTCACAATGGCACCTTTTAGCCCTGTGTTTAGTCAATTTTCAGGGTGAAACCCTGCAATCTCGGGCTCACTATGCTCCAGCACAGGGCCAGCAAGCTCTAAGCTAAGCCCACTTTGGAATTTGCCAGTGTGAAAGAGGCTAAAAGAGTTCTCAGAATGTTTTTAGCCCTGGGATAAGCAGTGTGAAAAGCCCTTGTATGACTTCAGCTAGTTTTGTAGTTCAACATTCAGCTGGTGATTAACAGTTGACCATTGACTGTATAAAGATGAATGGCATGTCTCCTCTCCCTCCCACTGTACAAAAATGAGTCCAAAATATCCTGGACACAAGTGCTGCCGTCTTGTGCTGATGATGTCATTTGGAGCCAGAGTCTGTGCAGTGGTGATCGGGGTTGGAGCTGCAGTATCAAGGTCCCGCCCACACAACACGCTGACTCAATCACAAGCAGAGCTCTGCTGTCAATCATGATGTGAAACTCTTTTTATAGCGTCCAAGAAATAATTAAAACCAAACTTGACCTACCTAAAATGACAGAGACCATCTTTGGGAAAAATTGTATTTAACATGTACATGTACTGATTTTTTAGCTTGGCCGATGTACCATCTGCCAACAGCAAGGGGGCGGGGTTTATGAAATATACTACAGCCAGCCACAGGTGGTGATCAAGATAAAAGTGTGTGTTCAGCTCTCACTATTTTCGTAGTTTCTAACTGAATCTCTGGGGCCTGATGTCTAGTTTCACTCCTGTCTCTCTCTGTTTATGTTCAGGTATCTGCTAGGGCTGGGTTTAAAAAATCAGTTTGAATCAAATTTTCTTTGCATGGTCTGATATCGATTTATAAAATCCCAGAATCAGTCTCTTAATGTCTTTGATCCATTGGATGTGTGGTCTCTGAATGAAAATGTCTAAAAATGAAGAATTCACATCATAAAAATTAAATTTAATTAATAATTTAATTAATTCATTCTTATGTAAACATTAAAATTTTTAATGATGCGCCAGGTTAGAGAGACCTAATCAATATTGATTTGAATCAAATCAAATCGGGAGCCTGTGAGTTGAATCAAATCATTTTGGGAAATCTGAATGAATACCCAGCCCTAGTATCTGCTGTATTTTACTATCATGTTCGCTTTCAGACGTACAGTAGTTATGTTAAGTTACTGTTGATGAAAACCAAATTTCCTTGTTTTGCTGCTTCATAATAAATGGTTTTGGATAACACAGGACTCACAAGACACACCTTCAAGCAGGCAGCAGTGTTGTAATGGAAATGCCAATTCCTGCAGTGCCGGGCTGATGTGCCGGGTCAAACCAGGCCAGCACGTGTGCATGGAAAAGGGGTAACAGGACTTTCACCCAGGAGGCTGGAGTTTGAGTCCCATATTAAACCAAAAGTCAACACTTATTTATTTGAAGTTCTGCATTTCATTATGTATGTGACTTCTGTCACATGAGTTAATGTCCATTCATCCACACCAGCCACCTCCTTATGAGGACTTGCTTTCTCTACACCTGAATTCCTCCTTTGCTCCTTTAATTATTACTACAGCCAGTGGAGGGCGTCACCTAACAGTAAATGTAAATATGGGTTGTAACAAGCTGCTTGTACTGACAAACAACACGACTGTTTCTGGTGAGGACAGGCTGAACAGTTCAGCATCAAAGAAGGGGAGAACTGGGAGATTTTATGAATCAGCCTGAAGCATACAGAGCGCAGCATCCAGAACTTTCTAAGGACGTTTGAGAGTAATGTATTATGTGAGTACTCTGTGGTTCCAGTACTGAACAGGGCCATATGTTTCTGTTTAACCAGGAACACACAACACAGATAAACACACACGCACGCACACACACACTGAAGCACTGATTTCATTTGATTAGGAACATGTGTCCTGCTCATTTCCTGCTGAACACAGTATCAGACAGAGAACGGCAGAGAAATGGTGGACCAACAGCAAATCTCTTGTCTGCTTCATATCCTACAGACATTTTCTATCTCCTCTTTCTTCTCACCTCAAACCTGCACCTTCACACACTCAACTGAAGCCATTTTGAGCATACCGATGGGAAAAACACTGCAGTGATTAGTCTATGTTCCTCTTGCTTTCAAAAATCAAAGCAGAAAATCAGCTGACACACACACACACGCTCTCTCTCTCTAACACATGATAGTCATGAGAGAGAGAGACAGTGGGTTTCAGTCCCAGATGCCTGCGGGCCTTTTCTTTTCCAGCGAGCACTTGGCTGTTGTTCATTCCCAGCTTTATGAATTGTAATGTCTTATTATTGTGTTTACCAGGAATTAGATGTGAGCTGCAGGAGAGCTGAGACGGGGACACAGAGGACACACACACTGGGTGTATTGAGATTGCAGGTTTTTAATCCTTCAGACCTCCTGTATGTGTTTCTGTTAGCATGTAGAACGTTCTGTTGATAGAGGAATGAAACTACCAGTGTGAGAACCGGAACAGTCTATGTGTTGCTTCATTCATCTTACTGTTCCCGGGTCAGATCCTTGGGGGAGTGGTGCCCAGAGCAAGTTTGTAATCGAGGTCTAGTGGCAGCCATGGGGGCTGAAGAGAGATTTTTTTTTAACAATTTCCTGCAGGCCAGGGTGGAAGCATCTACTCTTCCATGCATATTTACTGATTCTCTTCCTCGACCACCTCTGTCTTTCTGCTGCAGTGTTGATCAGGCTGCAGTGGGCCAGACACAAATGATATAAGTTCCTAACAATGGTCAAATGTCTAATAATGGAATGGTCAGAAGTGCTCTATATAGGACACTTCTACTGTTGCTCACCCTTCCTGAACTGTCTTGTGATAAATTGTGGGCTAATATTTTGTTGGCAATGTCAAAAACCTGTAAAACATTTTACAGTGAACCATACATGCTGCATACAGGCTGCAATGATAGCAGCAGCAAAAGTAGAAGAAGAAGAACATAAACAACATGGATGTAACAGCACTGAGTGAATAAAGTTACAGTTTAATATAAAAGATTCAGTTCATTATCATTACAATGAACACAGCACTGACCCCTCTTTCAAAATAAAGGTCTGATAACAGTTTAATGAAAGCAAAATGCTACTGATTGTTAGATTTTTAATTTTTGGAATTTTCATGATGGCCTTGCGAGCCACATGAAACCTTTCCTAGGCCACATTTTGCCCAGGTCTGCATTAGATAGTGTACAGACGCCTGTAGCCCATGGTGCTCATGGGTGCTATCTTAAAGCTAGGTTTGGGTACTGTAATTCAGTAGTGCTGAGTACAATTTGAATTAATATCAAAACTATTTATCTGCATTTTTGTTGCCAATCAGGTGATCTGATTGCAAATGGACCAATGAAAACAGCGACATACAAACGAAAAATAAAACTAAACAATGCAGCAGCACGAGTTTGGAGTAAGGATGGTAAAGCTTAATCATTAAGTAATCGCAGTAATCAGTCTCTCCAGGAAGTTGCGATTGCAACAATTCACGCAAATTAAAACAATCCCATGACTTCTGTGCGGCCTTGTAATTTTGTCCGAAACTGCACAACTTTTACGCATTTGACATCCTACATGTTCGTCTCATTGAACCCAGTCAATGTTTTGTTTTATTATTCACTATTTTTTTGTATTTATATATTTTTTTATTTTGTCACAGGTAATGAAAAGAACAGAAGGTATGTCATTGTTATTGATATTTATATTTATAAATAGCAATAGGTCAGGTGGAGGTTTTTAAAGGGAATGGGAGACGACACTGGGATTGACTTTATTAATGTTACACCCATGACAAACCTCTGATTAATTAGGAGACTAAAAACAATGGTCACGTGGTTACCTTTGAACACTTGCAGCAATATTACAATCCGACAAATATCGGCTTCTGGGAACATCTCCAGCTCCAGCACTGTCTCCTAACAGTCATGAGTTCTGGGCTTGACCCAAACACTGAAATTCAAAGTTTGCTACAAAATTTTAGCCTTAAAAAAGGTGGTGCATCAATGTTTTATAACCTCATCAGAGATGCTAATGCACCTAAACTTGGGGGTGTAAAGTTGGCTTGGGAGAGAGATATCGGAGAATAGTGTACTGAATGAACTAACTGAACTAACCGATGGAATTAAACTAATGTCCAACATAGCAAGTTCTGACCAAGTCATATCTGGACTCTCAGGACACCAGGACTCGTTCCTGAAGACATGGAGCCCATTCTTCACGTAAAATGAGTCTCAGCTGATAAAGCCTGTTGTTAATATATGCATAAGTTTTATTCTGTTTTTTCCTTTCCTTTTCTATTATATTTTCTTAATGTATGTTGACAAAGTGAAGTTTTGGTTCTGGTCTGTTGTATATTGATATTCTCAGTATCTTTGTTTTGGGGTTTTTTTTGCGATGGAGATATAGAGAGGGTTAGATGGGTGGGGCGTATTCACAATATGATAATGTCCTACAATGTTTATGTTAAGACTGAATGTTGGACTTAAATATTAATTTAAAAAAAAGAGACTAAACATAACCCCTTTTCGTCCATTGCACCTTACTTGTTTGTATTTAAAATTTTTGCATTTCTTATCTTTTGCCTTTATTGAGATAGGATGGGTGAAGACAGGCAGGAAAAGGTGGGAGGGGGGGATGACCTGCAGGCTGGAATAATCAAATCAGGCCACTGTGATAAGGACTTATCCTTAGTTAATAGGGCATACGCTCTAGCAAGTGAGCTACCAGGGCACACCACCTTGCACCTCACTTTGCACCCAGATTATGCACCGTTTAACCAGCGAAACCGGAACTGGACACACCCCACACAGGTGAAACCATGTGCTATAGCTCTAAATCTGATTTAAATAGGGCCTGTATATCGATCATATATCGAAATGACCAGATTTATCCATGAGTCAGCATCTACAAACAATGTACGATGTCATTTTAGTGTCTCTTTCCTCCACCTCATCTCTTTCCCCTTGTTTTAGGTCTTGCCACACATCACCGCTGGGCATCCAGCCAAAAAACAACAGAAAACACACACACACACAGACACACACAGACACACACAGACCCTCTAGCTCTTTCTATTTCCTGTGTTAGCAGCATGTACTGCTGGGAAACCAACCACACACTCAGCAGCAGGAGCCAGTGCGCTCCACATTCCCAACGGTATTCATCAGACTTCAGTGTTCATGTTCAAAGGTTGACTTTTCCATTTATAATCACCTGAGCGCAAATATATGATTTACACAAAACATGTTGTTACACTACTATCAGTACACTGGTACTGTAGAATAAAGCACACTGCCACACATGCACATGAATATTTACAGCCCTCTGGTTATAAACAGACAGTCTTGTCATAGCAGTAAAAGCATGTGTGTTACTAATAACATCAATGAAGCTCCGTTCCATTAAAGTGCACCAGGACCCTGGAAGTGGCTCACCGAAATGGAATGCAACCATTATCGGTGTTATTAGTTACACATGTTGTTTTTCTGCTTTGACAAGTCAAAACATGTGCTGTGAAAGAGGTTGATTCTCTGAGTTAATATTAATCACACAGATAAAACAGTATGGAGGTATGTGTCAGCTGATAAGATATGTCTTTTACACTGTTTGTCCACCAGAGAGCACTGACAAGTTCGTTTCTGTTCATATCACAAAAAGCTCCTCTAAGTTCCTCATTTAGAAGCTGATTTAGTAATGGAGCCTCTGGGAAGGTCTTTGGTCAAAAGGTCTGTTGTTTACTTGTGTAGGTACACTGACAGTAACTGTTTGAGTTGATGGAAATGGATAAATTCACTCATTCTTGAGAACTGAGACAAAACTTTATTTTGAGGAGGTTTTCATTTTTACTCTTCAATTATGCTGCAAAATATGTTTAAAAGATCAAACTCTTGGCTATTAAACTTTGTAATGGGTCAACCTCATAGTGATTAATTTTTTTAATTAAATGTAAACATCAATCAGATGGAAAATCTGACAGAGTTGATGTCTTACAGAGCTGACACTTTTTTTAAAAACTTTTTTTTTTCCATTTCACAGCATAGTTGCAGTGAGCAGCCATTTTATTTTTTTAAAGTGTCTTACCATGGTTAACAAATACACATTTTTGAAACCATAATTCTTATTTAGCTTTGATTTAGAAGGACTACAGAGTTGACATGTTATGGTTGAGTCTCATCTGATAGAAATATTATTGAATGAATTTGTCTAAAAATACAGAGTAAAAGTTTGTAAAAGTCTGGCTGAAATCTGGGACACAACTTTTAAGTGCCAACATTTTCATAAAAAATAGATTTTAAAACAAACACATGCAACACATTTTTCAATTGTTTGAAAGAGTGAATTCTTTAGCCTATTCAAAATGAGGTATTGTCATAGTTACAAGGCTAAAACTCAAAACTTTTTAAATGAATTTCTTCTTGTAGACTATAAGTAAATGGAATGTCTTGTTTACTTTCACTTCTTTCATTTGATCTCAGTTTGATCAGTATTAGTTAATACACAGAAACAGAGTGAGCATCTCATCTACAACTTTGTAAAATAAAAACAGTTTTACCAGTTTGGAGCTGTCCTGTTATATGAGTCAAGCTATTGGCTGTTGGAACTGGACGCCTCCCCCTTCTCCTCCAGGTGTTGCAGGTTGTCAGTGGGCGTCACAGCTGTAAATAAAAGAAACACAAAGGAGAAAACATTAAGAACCATTTGTCCAGAGCATCTGACAACTCTACAACAGAGGGAGCAGCACTCGTGTGTTACTGGTGCTGCCTTGATTCGAGACATGTGTCCCTAAAGGTGAAGTCATTCTAGCAGCTTTTTATAATCCCAAACTAACACGAAAACACGTAAATAGAGGGCAGTAGACAGTGAAAGCCATTTAAGGACATGGCAACAAGACAATCCAGTTAGAGATATAAAGACATGTGAAAAACAAACACTTTAAATCACTTCAATGTCTCATGCCTGCTTGGAGCAATGATATGACACAGCTGTGCCTGATATGTGACATGAGCATTTGATCATGTGTATTTTATAAAGATGAAACAATCAGAATTGTGATGGACGTGGATGGAGTGATGATGCCTGTTACTATCATGAATCCTGGCAAAGAGAAGCCCTGTTGACACCAGAAAGTGGCACTGCCAGATTCTTTTTGGTGAAATAAGTGATGCTGAAACCTTGCTGACATTGTGACTAATTACAGAGCTAGATCTAAGGCTGTGATGACAACCTCATTACCACAATACTGCAGTAACATGATGCCTACCACGAGGTTGAGCTCATTACTGTCACCACCGCAAATTTTATTTTGATGGGTCAATCTCATGGTGAGATCGATCTGTTAATACATCTGTGGATCAGTGCTGGCACACACAAGTCAGTAACACTGCGTCTGATTGGTTCACAAGTAATTCGTAGCAAGGTTTGTCGTAGGCAACTGGACAACTGGCTTCTTAAGTTCTGACTGACTTGTTTGGGGGTTCAGGTATTAAACCTCTGTGTGGTCGTTAACACCTAGAGGGGCATGTGGCTCATGTGTCCACCCTTCCATTGTGTGGACCTTGGGTGTCACCTGGAGGGGGGGTGAATGAGAGTCGTTAAGGTCCCATCATGTGAGCTGTTGGAGTCACGTGATTTCAGGTGTGTATCCAACTGCCTGGGGAGTGATCTTAAGACTGCATTGTATGTGGCAGATAAATTGTGTCTTAGACCTCCTCCTCTGTTGAGTGATGGCCTATTCCAGGTTAACAAAAATGGCCTCTTTTACTCCTCTCTCAAACCATCTGTCTTCCCTGGCCAAAATACAGAGTATCACAAGTAATGGAACACAGCCTCTGACTGGTCCACAAACTTAACCCAAGGCATACTGGGATTGCCTATTACAGCTAACAACATGCTAACAACAACAACTGTTTTCAACATGGAAAAATGGATAAATAACTACAGAAGACACTTGTAGTTGGATTTATCATGGATTTATTTTACCACGTCTCAAATAAGACACTGTACTTCAACGCTGGATCACAAAGCTTCTGAAAGGGATATGACTGCACAAGAGGTGAAGTTGTAAAGGTACAACACTAGCATTAGCATTAGCTTAACGTTAGCCTTTCCTGCTCTGCTTACTTCGGGGCTAACCCCGGCACTGTTTTACTGTTTCAGCAGATGGGAAACGAAAGATGGGACTTTTCTTGCTGTTGAGAGGCTGCAGCAACTGACACACTGTAACCTGAACTGTACATTTACTGCCACACTGACAACTTAGTGTTAAGTTGAAGTTTCTGCTCCACTGTGAGCAGCAACATCACTTGCCTGATGCTTACTCTCCTTTGCTTGCACAACACACACACACTAACGTCTGCCCTATTCCTTAAAGGAGCTATGCTAAGCTAATAACAGTATGGTTCAATTAAGTCCAATAAAACATAATTATTAAGGCAGTCGTGGTAATGTGTTGCTTTGTCACTGTGGTGAGAAAAAATCCATACTGTCACAGGGCTAGCTATGTTACAGTCACTAAAACAAGTTCATTAGGGCTGCCCCTTAAACAGTGGTGATTCAAATCATGAGTTAAGAAGAGCTCCTAGAGTAGGATGTCACTTTGGATAACTTATTTTTATTAATTAGATGTTACCATCGAACCAGAGATACAGGGTCCCCCAATTTTAAGGTTAGACTGAAAAACTCTTTTGTACATCAGTCAATATTAAAATTATATAGCTCAATCCCAGATCAAGTGTTTGTTGAATGGCCTTGAATGTCATCTTCTGTGGTAAATGTAGGGTATTGCTTGTCTTTATTTTTGTGACTGTAATGTACTGTTAAATGTATGTTTTGTTTCTTATCCTAATGTTTGTTGTCAATGATGCTGCAGAGCTGCTATGACTCAAGACTGATTTCAAACTTTTTCTGACAATAGGTATCAATCAATCAATCAATCAATATTTTTTAAAGCAAAAAATATCATAGATAAGAAAAGACAGGAACCACAAGCACACAACAAATTAGAAATACAGAAATTAAGCCAGGTGTAGAAACTCTGCACTATCTCTGCTCTCAGACCCATTTACCATCTTTTCCCCCGTCTGTGTGCACAATGTTTTTCTCATCAAACTGCAGGGGTTTATAGCCTGGCCTTGCCAGATTATCTCTCAGGTCATTTTCAGTTTCCGAGGGGTGTTATCTACCAGCGCAACTGGATAGGAATACAACCAGAGCAATGAAATGTGTGAAATAGGTTGTAAGTGACACATGTAAGTAGGGCTGTTTTCAAGCGGGTAAAAAATGGGGTCCTCTCAAATTACATATATATATAAATATATATATATATATATATACACACACACACATATACACATTCAAGTATCTTTTCATTGGTGTATAATCACCCGAAAAATAAAAATCGCTATGTTGACTTATGTCTACAGGGGCAGCAGCTCCTCTTGCACAGAGGCTGCCATGTTGCACCAACATGTTTCTACAGTAGCTCAGAGCAGACAAACCAAACACTGGCTCTAGATATGGCCTGTCTGAACAGGAGGGGGTGCAGATGTACACCACAGCAAATGAAACATGAGCAGATTTGTCTGGTTCCCTAATGTTGCCAGGAATTGATCAATGCCCAATTTGGTGCACGCATGATCGATGTAGAATAATGTTCAGGCAGACTGAGTGTTTGAGCACAACCGAAGGCAGCACAGTTACTACTGTGGCCCACAAACAATATTGAGCGCATACAAAGTGGACCACAGCTCGATTGGATCGACTGGTCGATGTCAGATGAGGTTTCATGGTTTAAAGTGGCTCAGATTACCACATGTCAACACAAACAAGTCAAACACTCAGACTAAAGTATGTGTGAAAGTGCCCGTTACAGTCAGTGTTAAACCCTCTGCTTTGAGCCCTCTCATTCAGTTTGTAGTTTTCCTGCTCTGTCTGCTCATTGTAAAGCTTTTCCTGCTTCTAATCCTCATCAAATCCACTTCTCTTATTTTACTGGCTGACATCATCACTGTGCCCTGCTCTGATTGGCTCGACATTAATGACTCACTGTAGTGCCTGTGTATGCAGGAGCTCAGTGGTCCAGATGGTCACTCAGTGGGAGCTGGAGTCCCACCAAATGACCTGCGAGCTGTACTGCAACTACACAGCAGAGACGCACCAACAACAGTGGTGCTGCTGTACACGATCAGGTAGGAAGAGAACTACACGGGCTGAGTGTCAGCAGCACTCAGAGCTTCACCTTCTTCAGCATTCAGCTGAGTTTTTCCTGAATCTGTTGATTCTGCAGTCGACTGCACAACAGCTCTTCATCATTTTAACTGGAGTTTTTCCTCCCTGTCAGTGCTCGATGGTAAATGTTGACTGTTTGCTACACAGAGGAGAGTGAATGAGGCCGCATACTGCACTAAATTCTGCAACATGTCACATCATCACTACAACAAGCAGGATGAAAAGCAGCGTTTCACTGCCATCTCTGGTTTAGCTTTGTAGCACCTGTAACCACACCCAACAGTGATGTCACAGTGTACTGACCAGTGCTGTCACAATACTGGAATTTCCCATTTCCATAAAAATATATAAATGGAATGAAATAAAAATGAATGAAATATATATAAGTATAATTTTAGATTTTTATTAAATGATAGATAGGTTTCAATTTCTCTCCATGTTGAAGGTGTGCAGGAGACTGAGAAGAGCGTTTATGAGTCTAGACAGTGACGTCTTTTTTGTAGCTGCAGTAACTTTACCTCCAGATACCACTGCATCTGCATTTGTTCTGTGGGGGTTTGAGGAGGAAGATGTGGGCTGATGAAGAATCAAAGCGGGTTGATGACGATTCAACGGTCTCTGGTCCACAGTCTCAGGTCTAAGCCAGATTAGCTTAGCTCTTATCCCGGCCCTCTTCCGCAATCTTGGTCCAGCTGGTCTGGCTGGGTGACCCATCTCATGGTCCGTTGCACTAACCTAGTCCCTGCACTTCTTTTTCCCACGTTAATGGGTGTATTTCTGTCATCTATCATGTAGATATACCTGCCGTGTTTCACCCTCTGACCAATGTTTTCTGAGATGTAAGCTAGCTTTAGCCTCAGTCTTTTAGCATTAATGTTATAGCAAGTATGCTGCTAGCTAACTTTACATAAACACTTTCACTGGGTTCTTGTTTTAAAAACACGTCAGATGGAAACATTAAAATGTCAGCTGGAGACGGACTTCTTGATCGAGTGAAGGAGTCAGCATTAGCTTACATCAGCCAGCTACACTTAAAAAACCTGCTGGTGAGTCATTATTTTCACTGAAAAAATCCACCATTGACGGCTAGAAATCAGAATCCGATTTTGTTTACTTCTCTAGGGAATCACAGACCTTGTGTTTCAAGAATTACTCCCGATTTTGATGTTAAATTTGCCAACATTATCACTGTAAACTACAAAAATGCACTGTGAGAATGGAAAGTTTGGCGGGTGTAGCAACAGAAACTAAGGAGGGCGGGGCTTAGCAAATAGTGAATTGCTATATGATTTGTGATATTAGCACAAAGGATAATTTTTACATCATTATTCCTATTTTCATTGAAAAACACATTAAAATGATTATGGTGTGTTATTTTTTCAAGGATCTGAACTAAACAAAGATGTTTTCTGACCTCTAGAGAATGAGGTGTTAGCAGGACACCTTTGCAGCACCACAGTACTTAATCTAAAATGATATTTTGACACATTTCACCTTTAACAAATACCGCACATCCTGCAATATGAAAATTGCAGTAGACCATATTGCGATTTTTGCTAAAATTTTGATTAACTGTTCAGCCCCAGATTGGTGGGTGTGTCACAGGTGTCACCCAATCAGCAGCAACTTGTATGTAAAGACTCCTCTATTATAAAGACAAGCAGTGCAGTGCGCTAGGAACAGGGTGTCCAAGACAGCATTGTTTCTGTTTAAATATAGGTTTTGCTAGGTTCTGTCAGGGTTGAACGCGGCCCTGCACTGTCTGTAAGTGACAAGAGGTGGGACTCTGTGGGCACTGCAGGGGGGGGGGGGGCTGTGCCAGTTTGCTGTCAGAGTGGAGAGAACACAGTTGATACCAGAGTATCAATACCACAAAATGAGTATTAAAAACATTTTTAATATTCATTATTCATATTTATCGATATGTGGATATTTTTGCCAACACTGGTACTGACATGCCCAGAGTATACATCTACATCACTGCAGCAAAATGACAAATCAAACCAAAGTGATCAGCAAAAACAAGACCTTCAGCTGCACTGAATTTCAGCTGTGCTCCGGCTCAGTTTCAGTGTCCACTGGAAACACAAGCAGAGCCAACTTGCCATTGGCAACTGAAAAGTCAAAATTCTCTTATTTCAGCTTCTTACTTGTGAATATTTTTGGGTTTCTTCACTCCTCTCTGACAGGAAACAGAATATCTTTGCATTGTTAGTAAGACGAGATATTTGAGGATGTCATCTTGAGCTCTGGGAAACACTGATCAACATTTGACATCATTTTCTGACATTTTACAACAAACAACTATTAAACGATTAATCAAGAAAATAATCATCCGATTCATCAACTATGAGGACAGATGGTGAGAGACTTGGACATTTGGAGGGAACTCGGAGTAGAACCACTGCTCCTTTGTGTCACAAAAAGGGATGTCATGCTTGGTCTGCTGTCACTGTGGATGGACAACTATCAGAACAGCGTTGTGTCTGAACAGCAGGAATACTTTCCTGACCAAGACTGGTAATATAACAATTTTATTTTGTCACTTAGCTGCTTCCACCCTTGGGCACACAACAGTCATCAGTCATGAACGGCTTGATCAATAATTATCAATATCTACCAATATGAAACTTCACTATCGTAATAGACTTTTCAGTATAGTATTGCCTATTTGTTGCATTACTGATATTTTTTGATATTTCATTGTTACAGATGTAACTGGAAGCAGACAGCGCTGCAGGCATGTTGTTACTTCGACTCACATGCACACAAGAATCTGTTTTAGAGACAACTGCAAAGCAAATTAAGTTGTTTGACTGTCGGGTGAAAAATTCGACTAACCTGTCAACATCACAAACAAATCACAAATAGATTCAACTGACAAAGAACAAAAAACAAAAAAAAAAAAAGAAACTTGTGATGTCTTGACGTTTCTTCGAGCTGGACAGGAAATTATACTGCAAAGCATGAACAACATACAACTCAATAAGTGACACATCAAGCTGACTAGTTTAAGCTAACACATCCTACAGAACAGAGGGGAACCCTGAGGGCCTTCTAGGCCTGCAGAGAAGGCCTAACGTATCAGTATTTCAAATGTTATGTTTAAATATATTATATTTGATTTATTTCGTTTAATTATTAGGCTATTCTATTCTAATTTAAGCCTCGTTTTCAATCAACTTTGCATTAGAAATGAAAGGGTTACTGTCCTGAAAACAGCAAAATAGAAATATCCATATTCATACTCAGTGGTTAGGACAAGCTGTGTGTTTGTTTAGAAGGTGACAGGTAAATCAACCAATCACATTTTGATTTACAGTGGGTGGGACCAAAAATAATCCCCCTAGGCCTTCCTGAGGGCCAGTGATATCTTGCTTGAGAAGAAGAAGCCGAGACTGATGCTGTCACTACATGGCTAACTTGATAGCGCTGTCTTTTTCAAGGCAGACTTTCGCAGTGTAGCAGAGGATCTGCAAATGATTGTGTTATTTAAGAGACTGAAAGTGCACTTGTCCCCGAGTCTTCTTTTTTAAAGCTTCTTCCAACAGTGCAGCTCAGCAGACAGAGCTGTGTTGGTAGACAGAAATAATAGAACTGGAGATCTGTGCTACATGTAACTGTGTGTGTGGTACTGAATCAGAGAAATAAGAAACTCAGAATGATTCTTATAGATTATTACAGCTCTTAATATCAAACACAAACTGAATTATAACTTAACAATAGTAACACAGTAAACGACAATTACCTGCTGTTTAATACAAGTTTATGTAAAGAAAACTGCTGTCATTGTGTAGTGTTTGGGTTTTTTGTATGTGGCAACTACACACTACAAACACGTCACAAGCTACCTGCTGCCTGCTGCTTATACCAGCAAAATCTTTTCACATTTTGCTGCATTTTTGGTGTTTCTGGCTGAGTTTTGGCAGAACTGAAGTCCCAGCTCTAATAGTCATGGTTCACCACTGCAACAGAAACATGGGTCAATAGTTACCTGCCTGTGACTACTTTTAAAAGTTAGTGCTGTGTAGCCTTATGTATACACATCTGTAGATCATTTAGATGGTACCAGATGAAATGAACCTTGTGTTGTCTTTAACCCCTTCTGTCATAACTCATTTTAAACGTCAATACAGTCGACCTCAGAGCACAGCTGCTGTCATTAACTTGTACTTCTGTTTATTTTCTCTGACAGTCGTGATCATAAAATAATGATTTGATGTGCAGCTCAGCAGCTTGCTAATGACTGCTGGGCACTGCAAACATATTTATGAGCCGCCATCAGATTTCATGGTCGTTCTTTTGTCTGACAAATAGGAACAGAAAAACATGTAAATGAGAACAACTATGATGAATTGAGCAGCATTAAAACACAGTGAGGATGATCAGAGACTGAACGCAGGTGTAACCACCCCTCACAAAAAATATCTATAGTTTTGTTGTGTGAAGGTGATTGAAAAACATAATTAAAAATAAATTTCAATGGGCGGACGTTTAGCTCAGTTGGTAAAGTGTCCGACCCACGTATGGAGGCTGTTAGTCCTCTGCAGTGGGCCGCTGGTTTGACTCCCGCCTGCGGCCCTTTGCTGCGTGTCATCCCCTCTCTCTCTGCCCCCTTTCCTGTCTACTCTTCAGCTGTACTATCAAAGGCAAAAATGCCAAAAAAAAAAAAAAAAACACATTTAAAAAAAACAAAACAAAAAAAAAACATTTCAAGTCAATTACCAACAAATATTAGCCTCTATATACACTGACAAGAGAATTTCATACTACAGAAACGTGAGCAGCTCAAGGACAAGTACTGTTACATTGCTAAAATATTACTGGATTACAAGTAAAAGTACTGGTGTTAGAAAAATACTTATCTAAAAGTACAAAGTATTTGTCATAAAAACTACTCAGAGTATTAGTTACTTTTACCTCTTGATGTCACAGTCACTTCTCCAAACTAGGGTTGCAAATTTTGTGTGTTTTCCTTAACTGATTGTTGAAACCCTACCAATCAATTAATCAGTGACAATTTAAGCAAAAAAATAAGTTTAATTTTCTTTATTCTTTATTCAATTACGGCTCTGCCAGACAAAACAATGTCAAATGAGGCACAGTTACTGCCATGACTATTGATTAAATATACATTTTTAATTAATGGCAATTAATGGATTAATACTCAATCATTAACATATTTACTCAAAATGTGTGCTGCAGCATTTTATTTTGTTTTTCATTTGTATGTCATTCTCATTGGCCTGTTTGTGATCAGATCACCTGATTGGCTACTAAAATGCAGATGAAATGTTTGGATATTAATTCAAATTGTATTCAATACTCAACTATGATGTTAAAAGTAACTAAAGAGATTACATGTTTTAATGCATACTTAAGTACAAGAAAAAGTACAGACTTGAAAATCTACTCATAAAAGTACAAGTGCTCCAAAAAAACTTAACTTAATTACAGTAATTTGAGTATTTGTAAATAGTAAATTCCACCCCTGGCAAAAACAGACAGTAAATGTAGAGACAGCAGAGTGGGGTAAAGAGGCCGGCAGCCCAGACGGAGCCATAAGACTGTGTGCATGATTTGTTGTTCTGTAGTGATCAGAGCATTAATGGAAAGGTGCAGGACTTAGAACTGGCCAGTCGATTTATGGTTACTGTGATTGTTTTTCGTTTCTAGATCTCTTTGAATGAACCCCTGACTTTCACCTATCTGTCTGAGGCTAATATTACCTGGGGTTATCCTGTGATTTGCAATAATTGCAGAGGTGGCCAGTATTCATAATCCCTTGTGAATCTGCCGTGTCATATTCTGAAAGTTAAGTAAAAACTCAGAATATAAGATGAAGCAAAGCAGAACTACAATACAAAAAGAATCCATCTAGTAATATATCAGATGACCCCTGCTGATTCAACTTATCATGACAACCATTTTAATGTAAATACATCAGTCTTGTTACTTCTTTTACGTCATTTTGTCTTGTTAGATCGTTTTTGTCTTGTTGCGTTTTTTATGTGGTTTTGTCCTGCATTAAAATTGTAACAAGTAACAAGCCTGTTTTAAAACTATAAGGAGCAGAAAGTACAGATATTCGTGTTAAAATGAAGGAATAAAAGTAAAAAGAAAGAAAAGAGAAATACTCAAGTAAAGCAAAGATACATGAAAAATCTACTTAAGTACAATAACAGAGTATTTGTACTTAGTTACCTCCCATCTCTGAAATACATGGACATGGTTACCCCACATAAATACTAGAGGAGTACCAGCAGGGAATAGTGCTGGGCAATATGGCTTATAAATAATATCCTCATATTTTTAGGCTATTCTGAGATATACAATATATATCTTCATGTACACTATTTCTCTAAAATACCATACACTAAATTATCAAATGGTGCAAAACATGATGATCTTATAGAATACAATGCATTGCTGTAGATTAAATAACCACCGTATATAAAGTAGTCAGGGCTGGATGATGTGGACATTCACAAAATACAAACTCAATGCATTTTTTTATCAAAAATCATCAGTAATGTGGATATAATAAATACACAGCTAACAGTCTGGGATTTCCCAGTTTCAATATACCTTAGCATTCTGTGAAGGTTTCTAAGTTATACCTTAGCAAAGGAACTTCTTTTCCTACGGGTGTTTCCCAAACTGTCCCTCAGTGGGTGCCCTTAAGAAAGAGCTGCTAAGGTACATTGCAAGCTCAACCTGTCTTTCGCCGCAGTGCACACATCAACTGATCACTTGTAAAGGTTCATAAATGACATTTTAACATAATAAGTGTTTCCATAATCATTTTACCTCACTCTAATATTACAGCAAAGGAAGCTTAAGGTACAGCTTACAATACATGCAGCGCTTAGGAGGCTCTGGGAGACGGGGCCCTGGTAAGTTCAACACTTATGCCATATCACCATATATCCATATCCAAAAATATAAATCTGTTCTCATATCACAATATTGATACATTATCCATATATTGCCAAGCCCTTGTAGGGAACACAGCATGTTTACAACAAGTTTTTTCCTTGTTTGTTCATTTGTCTGGATTGGATGAAACCCATCTGGAGCATCATCACATCATCAATACTGCCCTACCAGGGGGCTCTCTATGGAGCTGAGAGGAACTGCAAAGGGGGTGAGACTTCATTGTTGTAACTACAAGCGATCCGTTCATATTTTATACAGTCACTTGATCCATTGTTAATTGGATAATAAATAAGAAATTAAGTAATAAATAATATATTGTTAAAAAGCATTGGTTGGTGCAGACTTGTATAGGAACTGTGACATCATGCAACAACGTCACAGAAAAAATCTTAAGTAGGGCTGGGTTTAAAAAAAATGTACTAATCGATTCAAATCAATTTTCCCTTGCATGGTCCAATATCGATTCATAAAATCCCAGAAACAATCTTCTAATATGTCTTTGCTCCTGTGGATGTGTGGTTTCTGAATAAAAACATCTACAAATGAAGAATTCACAACATAAAATAAAATATTTTGCTACGATCAAGAGGGGCAAGGTAGGGGAAACACTGTTAAAGGGATAGTAGCATTATTTTTAAGTGGGGTTGTATGAGCTACAAATAGCCCCTAAGTACTGTAATTGCAGTAGAAGACTCTCCACACTCCTCCCGTTAGCAACGCCAGCCCATAGTCCTGCTCAGATATTTCCAACATACAGTGTTGTGAACGGTCCCAAAAAAAACGGCCTATTTTCGCGGCCAAAAAGAGGTTTTACCAGAAAAAAATACACAGTTCCATTGTTCGCTATAATAAAATTATGCTCAGCCCCTCAAAGTGCAGGAAAAACGCAGTTTTTATTTGGACCTCACCAACTCACTGTGATGCAGACAGTGTCCTCTGATTCGCCCAGATCCTGTAGTTGCTCTGTTACCAAGTTCCACTCGTGGCAGCAATAGCTCTCATCATCCGTGGGCATTAGGTCACAGTTCATACACTGGCACCACCATGTTCCTCCAACTCTCTCTCGATCTGTAACGTTATTTTCCACCGATGTTTCCCCTCTCTCTCTCTCGGCCCGTTCAGTTTCCATCTGCAACAGCTCTTCTTCAGTGTACATACAGATATCCGCTTGCTTCCAAAGTGAATGGCACTTCCATTCTCGCTGTCACTGTCAAAATCACTCATTTTTAAAAAGTATATTATATCTCTACTCTTCCTCAAAAAGCCAAGACACTGACCAAAACAGCTGATCGGCGGAGCACTACAGCGCTCTGCGTAGTACACTGTGTAGTAGGCTGATCAGCGGGCGCTAACCCTGCACTTTGAGGGGCTGAGAATAATTTTATTATAGCGAACAATGGAACTGTGTATTTTTTTCCGGTAGAACCTCTTTTTGGCCGCGAAAATAGGCCGTTTTTTTGGGACCGTTCACAACACTGTATGTTGGAAATCTCTGAGCAGGACTGTGGGCTGGCGTTGCTAACGGGAGGAGTGTGGAGAGTCTTCTACTGCAATTACGGTACTTAGGGGCTATTTGTAGCTCATACAACCCCACTTAAAAATAATGCTACTATCCCTTTAATGTAACTGCTTTGGGGCCACTTCTTTATGTAAACATTAATATGTTTAATAATGCACCAGGTTAGAGGGTTCTTTGTACAATTTACATCATTAGCTCTCTGAGAATCTCTTTCATATCCAAGCAAAACTGGCATTGTAATTGAAATGTCCTGAACCAAGTCAATACCGATATCGAATTGAATTGTATTTGGCCCATGAGACCAATGAGAAATGTTCTTTGACGTGTTTCATTCATCCATTAATCATCCAAATCACAGAACAAAATCAAACCTAGTTTGTTGCGTTCAATACCTCACATTTGCTCTACAGTCATGTTTATAGTACTGGTTCTATTTTCTACTGAATTTCCCTTAAAGGGACAGTTCACCCCACATCAAAAATACATATTTTTCCTCTGCTTGTAGTGCTGTTATCCATCTAGATTTTACTAGAGTTTTACCTTTTTATACTGGCCGTAAATTCTGTGCTTTTGTGCAAACCGCGTTCACAAAGACGGGGAAATGAACACAGGACAATCCAATCCACAATTATACCGGCAGCATGTCATGTGTTGGGCTGTTTTTACTTTTTTGCTACTTAAACATGAACTGATCCCTTCATTCTGCTAACGTCACTCATGTAATGCTACGAGACAACATCTGCGATGGTAAAGTTGCCTCGTAGTTATTAATTATACACGAGGGATCTTGGCCGAGGACACTTTTATGTTGAAAGGGGCAATGAAATGTGGCCTATAATTGTTCCAATGATGTTATCATGTTAACAGTTACTTATTTCATGAACTAACTTACCGTTGCTTGTGGCAAGAGGGAAAAAGAGGGAAAAAGTCTTGCGATCCCGATAGAACGGGAGCCGTTCTATCGGGCCCCGATAAATCGGTGAACAATAATCGGTCGGACAATAGAACAAAGAGCAAAGTATGTGCTTAGATAAATAAAACACTAGCCATAGAGGCATGCCCAAAGCATCAAAAAAAAAAAAAAAAATCTGCCGGAACTTTCTAGTAGAAAGAAACTACTTCCTACTACTTGTTCCATACTTGCTCACAACAAGGTATGTGAATTATCTTGAGTAACTGGCTCATGATTTTTGGAAAGGGACAATGGTTTTTGAATCTTTCAAATGTATTTTCTTGGCTCTTTGAGCACCACAAGTCAAGTGCCATTTAGTTCCATTATACTGGAGAGAAGACAGACAGGCAGATATCTCCAAAACCCTGCAACTCATGCCAAAAAAATCTAGATGGATAAATAGCACTAAAGGCCAGAGGAAAAAAATGTCTTTTTGATTTAAGGGTGAACTGTCCCTTTAAAGTCAAATGTGATGATAAAGGAGGTCAGCCTGACCTCCAGATGTTTGGGCTTTAAAGCCACTTGTCCAACACTGATCCTGGCTCACCGTGCTCAGCTTGTAAAACAGTCACTGTCACCAAAACATGAGAAAAAAGCAGATGTCAATGTGTGTGTACGTGTGTGTGTACGTGTGTGTGTGTGTGTGTGTGTGAGTGAGTGTGTGTGTTGGGGGCTTTTCCAGCTCACTGATAATGGAAGTCTAGCTCCTCCAGCCTGACTCAGCAGTATTAAACACACACGTTACATCACTAGTGAGTAGCTGGTCCTATAGAACACAGTGTTCTGGACTAGCTTGTGGCTGCTGTTATTTAACTTCCTTCTCTGTTTGGACTCCTTTCATTCAGAGATTTCCTTCTCTGTCTCCCATCCCTGCTCGCTTTCTTTCACTCATGTGTTTTATTAAACAGCATCTTTAGAGATTTTGTTACAGATCTTTAGTTGAGCTGAGATATTAGAGATATTATGCAGGTATGAGATATTATAAAGTTTGAGGTGTAGTTCGGGTCTGCTGATCCTACCAACGGAGACAGGATTTGTAAACGGCCTGAGAAGACGAGAATCACTGCAGGGAAGTTATATATGTAGTTCTACTTCTTTCATAGCATCAGCAGAAAAGCTGAGTGGCACTCCTGAAACCTGATTGGCCATCTTATGTGGCCCCCATTTTCTTCATTTATGACTGGTCATTTATACAGAGAGGAGTCTTAAAATTCCCATGATACAGAGTGCTTATTTGTTATGTGATAAGACAGACCTGTCACAGAGGTTGATTGGTGTTTACAGTAGCCAATAACACTATGAGACTGACTTTTCCTGGACTGAGAGCTCCCAGAGCACATGGCTGGACTGGGACCATTGCAGCCTCCAAGACCAGCAGAGGCCAGTTTGATGACAAGAAATACGCTACAGTACCAACATTGTGTTCCGGCTGGGCCCGACTCCCAGCAATCGAGGGCCAAGTCACTGCTAACTGAGCTAATGGCATTTTGCTGGGGCTAACCGAGCTGAAGTAAGTTAGCTATCTGCGGTCAGCTCGGTTAGCCCGGAGGTGCTGGGAGTCAAATCCAGCAAGAACACCACCTTGGTGTTGTGTTCCCTGTCACGGTGTTCATCTTGGTGACTGGTTGTGCTGAGCCCAGTTCTGATGGTAGCTAACACTTAAGGTTAGCTACTTATGCTAAGTCTCTCTGCCCACTCTGTAATTAAATAACCGCGAGTTGAAGCGGGGACACCAGAAAGTATTTTCTCCATAAAATCAGTGAATTAACTTAAAAATTTGAACTTTTGTGCAGTCAGGCCTCCTCCTGAGAATGTTCCACTTGCTCTGGTGAACAGATTTATTTGTCTTCCATGCTTTGCTGCATCATAAGCAAGACAGCGTTTCATTGGACGAAACTTTAGTAACACCTCCAAGTGCAGGATGCATCATCAGCCGTTTCAAATCATTTTGCAGGAAAAGCCAAACTATGAAATATCATTAAAAAAAAACTGAGAATATCTACAAATAGGGCTGTTTGATTGGTAAAAAAAAATCATATTGTGATTATTTTGACTGAAACTGTGATTGCGATATGTGTTTCGATTAGTAGAAATGATCAGTTTCGCATTACAATTTGTACAATTTGCATTGGATGTTCACTGAAAAAAAATTAAAATCATGATGATGTGATATTTATTGAGGTCTGAACCAACAAACACGTTTTCTTTCATCTTAGGAACAAGTGTCTTAGGCCTGGTCATCTCTGTAGCACTATAGTACCCCATTATCATGCTGTTTTCTTCCACAGTTCTCCTTTTTCATAATATTGTGATTTGGTTCTGATTCTGTGATTTAGATATTGCACTTGGCCATACTGTCAACATGTCATGGCCATATTGCGATTTTATTGCGATAAATTGTGCAGCCCTATCTACAAAACGACTTTGTCATTGTTGGGCCAGAGAGTGATGTACATATAGATCAATACACATCTAATAAAAATCCCAAAACATTGAGTTTGACTTCATGGCAACTTTAGCTTAGGCTAAATGAGCAACCACAGTGCTCTTGGAGTGACAAGTCCTGGAGGGTTTAAACATGGCTTAGAGGCAGGAAGGAGCACTTGCCCTGTCGGCCAGCACTAGTTTTTGAAATGGATGAAGCTGCTTCAGAGAGCCAGTGTAGTGAACAAAGAAGAAAGAGAGCAGTGTGGGAAAACTTGGGAAGGTTGAATACCAGGCGGGCAGCATCATTCTGGATTAGCTGCAGAGGTCTGATGGCAGACACAGAGGCTAGGGGGGAAGGAGGGAGGGGACTGCCTCCCGGTGAGGACGGGGCAAATCATCCTGATGCTGTGCAGAGGATTTTACAGAAGTGGGCTACTGCTGTCATGCTAGGAGGCAGCAATGACAGGTTGTCATCCAAGGTCACACCCAGGTTCTTTACTGTCTGAGTTGGCGCTGCCATAGAATTGTAAATGGTGATGGAAAGGTCTCAACGCAGGCATCCTTTCCCCTGAAGGAACGGCGGGCTTAGTCTTATCTGGGTTAAGCTTTAGCTTGTGTCTTTGCACTCAGAGATGTCAGCCAGGCAGGCAGTGATGTGTGCCTCCACTCGAGTGTCCGATGGTTTTTAGACACAGTGAAAATTTAGAATTAGAGCCGGCAAATACAACGTGGATAAGAGATTGGTTCCTGGCTTTAGAAATCTTTAAAGGAATTATTTTGTGTTTTGTCTAATCTGAGTTTAGTTTAACTTAACTGTGCCATATTTGATCCGGTTTGGTTATTTTGTTGTCATTTGAACAATGTTCAATGTGGACCAAACAACTGTATCTATTCCACTGAAAAATTGGGTTTAGGTCGACTTCCAAGTGCCATTCACCTGTGCAGAGGACACAGGTGGACCAATCAAAGGATAATGTGTCTGCTGATCATTGCAAGACTTGAGTTAAGCTCATGATCTATGGCAAAAGATCACTGTGACCACCAGCAATGGAGTGAGGCCTGCTCATTGCTTGCCACTAATTAAATTCTTAATGGTTTTTAATCATAAGGACCTCTAACACATACAGACACATACATGAGCTGATTAATAATGCTTATATGCTTTCCAGAGACAACGGAGCAAAGTCATCATTACCTCTTCTCTCTCCGTCCGTCCTCTCTCTATCCTTCTAACCCTCTCGTCAACTCACCTTGGTCTGTTTCTCTGCTAATCTGTCCCTCCTCCCTTTGTCCTCCCACACATTCTCGGCAGGCACTGAAGTAGACAGGCTGCTGCAGAGCAGGAGCCCACAGCAAGGGCCCCACCAACAGGGTTCAACCCAATGTGACGGAAACCAATACTGAGATTTCTGCCAAAATCTTCTAATCGAGCTGAACATGCAGTTCCATCATCATGAGGTACCCGAGTGTGCCACTAGATTTTACAGGCTTTCATCAAAAAGCCAGTACAAACTATGCTGTATTCATCAATTCTACCATATATCTATCATAGCAGCAACAAGCTACACTGGTCCATCCTTACCCCTGCATTAGAAATACACACTTGGTTTTCCAAACATTGTGATTAGCACCCGGTAGCAGGTACTTTTGTTGGTTTGACCTCCATTGACTTGCAAGCTGACACCAAAAGTTGGAGTGAAACACTCACGTCAGACTTCCCAAACTGTCCTGTTTTCAACAGTCTTTGTCTATCTGTCTGCAGCCTTTTGCGAGGCAAAGTTCGTCTCCTTGCTGTGACAACACCATACCTTCATAGTTTCCATTGTGTTTGTGTCACAGTTTCATGCATCATGTCTGCACAGACTGCTGACAACTGTGTCACTCAGTCCTCCAAAAGTTGCAATGTTGCAATCAAACAACTCACACAATTCAACTAAACCCATGATTGCAACCTTGCATTTTGCCCAACTCTGCACTTCAGAAAATCTGACCAATCATTGTAGCTTCCACGAGTTCCACCAGTACAGCAGTCCCACAAAACCTCTATACCTTGAACGTCTCGAGTTGTATTGTTTACTCTTTCTTTGATTTTATTGTTTTATTTGTCACGGGTACTGAAAAGAGCACAAGATTTGTCATTGTTATGGGCATTTATCAATTCTCTGTGGACTTTATTTTGTATTAAAATTATTTTGTACTGTTTTGACTGAGTTTCAGCTCCAAACAGATTTTGCTTCTTTGTGGAATACCCTGTAGGTGCACTCCTTTACTTACAGAAACAGATTTTGTTAGAATTTTTGTAATCCTGAGTCTTTTTGGTAACATTACTTAAAGCACTGAGATCAGAGTGCAGTTTTAGTCTCCCTGGACTAAGTTACCTTTGATTTTTAATGAATCATACAAAAAAGAATTGAAACCTCAATGTCATTGCAAAAAAAATCCTAAAAAAAAAAAAGCCCACGAAATCCTGGAGGGACTGGTCATTATTTAGGTGTTACATTATTCAGGTTATTCAAAGACAAGACTATTGGTGTTAAAATGTAATGTATATAAAGCTTGCCTAATATTGTATCACTAAGTAGTAACTTAGTAACCACAAGTGACACTGAGACACTATAGATGCACTGCACTATGGGATGGGCTTGCAGAATTTGAAAGGCTGGGAGACAACATTAGTCTCCATTTAAAACAATAACAACAAAAAATGTTATAATACAACTTCCTGTAGGCTTGGGTGTGGAAGCATCAACTTGAGGATCACTTCAGCCCAGTCAGACATATTCCGGCACATAAACAAACCTTTAGATAACATTGTGAATCAGGGTTAAAGGGTTAGAAATCTTCATAGTCTTACTAATAGCCAATTGAGGCACACAGCCTCATTTACACCACTCAATTTTAATTAGTTTACACTTACTGTTGCCAGAAGTAATTAGTCATTTGCTCTTTCCTTGAGGAGGTTTGATTTAGTATGTTTAGTTTTTTGGAGGAAGAAAAGACCGTTTATGTTGGCAAGAGTGGGGGAGGGAAGACAGGAAGCAACAGGATTTGTAGGAAACATAATCCAAACAATTGTGAATAAATGTGCACAAATCTGTTCAGAAAAAAAGACACTCCTTAAAACTGCAGTACTTTCCAATGAGTCATCAGGATTTAAGGTTTTCTTTAGTGTCAAATGAATCAAGTGACAGCTGTCTGAACATCCATAAGTACACTGCAGACACAAGCTGCTAACAGCTAATTCAGCATATTTTAATGATGCTAATTAGACAAAATGTAAAAAGATATAGGTTAAAAAGAATGGTTGTAGCCCAGGGGCTAACACACTGAATCCATCGCAACATTATGTTACCTGTTTACACTCCCCAAAACAATTAATGGAACTACAGTTCCAAAACTTATAGCATGGTTATATATAGCAGTAAGACAAAGAATAATAACAGGAGTAATGACAAACATTTATTTTTATATAACTGAGATCAAGAATGTCTCATTAACATTCTTCTTATATTCCTGGAATACTGACAATCCTGACACTCTCCTTTTTTCATTATATACAGAATTGCCCTGGCTTAAAACGGTGGAAAACGACAAAAATTCCAATGATTTCAAATTTCAGCAGTGGGGGTTTTGGATGGCCACAGTTTCAGAAAACCCCTGGTTTAAGGCAATCATACCAAGGATAATTATGATTTGACAATTAATTAATTGATTAATATTTCATTACGAAATTAATCACCAACTACTTTGAGAATTGATTAATCCGTTCGAGTAGCTGTTTTTTTAAAAAGTCAAAATTCTCTGATTTTTGCTTTTTAAATCTGAATATTTTCTGGTTTGTTTTCTCCTCTCTGACAGTAAACTGGATTGTGGACAAAACAAGACATATGAGGACTTCATTTTGAGTTTTGGAAAACACTGCCCGACTTTTCACCATTTTCTCACATTTTATAGACTGAGCAACTAATCAATTAATCGACAAAAATAATGGACAGACTTAACTATCTGAAAATAATTGTTAGTTGCAGCCCTATTCCAAACATGCTGTCTGCATGCTTGCAGGCCCGTGGAGTCTACACTGTCTGCGCAGATGCAGAAAGCATAAATTGAGCTAAATTGGGATTTAGCAGCCATGAGGTTAGTGGTGCCACCAGTACAAGTTACTTTGGGATTGTATAAGCAGGAGAGCGGTGAGTCACACTAAAACACACGCACATTTACACCTCCTACATACACACACTCTGGAGTAGTGCTAGAGGCATGTGATGTGCTCAGTTAAGTGAGAGTTTCTTGTTATTGTATCAAATCAAACTGTGTCGAATCTGTATCTGTTTTGATGAATTGTGCAGTAAATGTGGTTATAAAAAGCTACAGATAATGTGTGTGCAATCCACACTGCAGCATAACCATTAGCTCTGGTGTCTTACTATGTGTGTCTTTCTCTGCTTGTGAATGGGAACTGGATAACCCCACTGTTACCCTCTTATTCTTCCGTCTCTTTCCCAGTTTGTTCTACCGAACATTCTCTAATCTTATTACAGGCTTTCAGCTCTTCTCTTCTAGGCAGAGTAAAAGAGCTGTGTGTGTGTATGTGTGTTTTATCAGCATTATTATTACATTTTCATATAACTGAGATCCCCAGTGAGATAGATTGGTGGAAGTCTGTTTTAATAACAGGGAGAGGCAGAGAACGAGGGGAAACATACAGTCAGTAATACAGTCATAGTGGCTAAACTGCCAAACGTGCTGGTTACTAAATAGCAGAACTAATATAGAATATTTATATTAATTTATATATATTATGAAACCATATCTATTCATCAAGGGTACAGCAATATTTAAGTTTCTGATAATCATATTTCAATATTGTGATAAATTTTATGTTGATAACGACAATAACTTTGGACATTTCTTGCTGGACATGGAAAGAGCTAATAGCAATTACACAGCAGAAATAAATGCAAAAAGAGCCATTAAGTCTGCAATTTTGGACTTACACATCCTAGTACACGCCCTTTTCCTACCGCAAAGCATTGTCTGAGCTACCGGTGAAGAAAGTGGATGTCGACTGGAAAAGAAAAAAGCAAAGTGCAACCAAGGGTCCTCCAAAGCTGGGGACATTGTTGACAAAAAAGGTAAGGCAACATTAATTATATGGAAGTGGTTTGGATACCTAAAAAGTGCAGAGTAAGATGCTGTGTGAAACATGCCTTTGGTTGGTGAGAACCAAAATTCACGCCAACTACCAGCCAAATGCTCGTGAAATATGCAAGTGGCTGGTAGATTTACTTCATTTACTAGCTACAAAAGCAATGCTAATCAATTGAGTGTCAGGTGAAATTTAAACATTCACTAGCCATTTGGCTGTTGGACGAAAAAGTCAGTCAAGTCAGTCAATTCTGCACCATGTGGTAGGGTTGGTCAACAGGACGAATAATCTATATTGGCTATTGGTGATTGACTATAGCCTTTTTCTTTTTTAATTTTTGGCTTATTTTTCCCATTTTATTTAATGGTTTGAACGAGTGAGAGCCGCTGCTCAGCATACACCCACTGAGCCGAGAAAAAAGTAGGAGGAAAAGCCTGGAGAGCCAGACTAATTTTACATCTTATGCTCTGAATTAAGGATTTACCAGGATTGGTCATTGTGGGACCACTGGAGACGATTTATTTAGTTTCTCTGTTGAGTTCAAATGAAATGTGTTTTACAATGAGGTTATGGCAATTCAGTTCGTCTTAGTTCGGCAAAAGCAGATCCAAGGTTGTATTTTTCTGTTTAATAAGGAAAATAAGTGTAAGAATGTTTAATGTTAGTCTATCAACCATTCAAAGCTATGCATTGGCAGAACCTGCTGATATGATGTGTATCATGATACAGGGGTTACAATTCAATACTATTCCAATATATTCAATTATTTTCTATTGTGAGGGGTGATATATTGTTTTTTTTCTAATTTTTGCAGAATAGTAATTGTAAAAGACCAAACCACCATATCAGAGTTAAAAAGGTTTACTTTTTTATCCAATCACAGCAGTGAAGACAGACACTGCTATCTAGCCATCAGGGGCTTAAACCAAAAAATCTTTGCATGTATCATATATCATAGTGATAGTGTAGAATTTATACAGTAACACAAAACATAAAATCTCAATATTCAAGTGTATCAATATTTTCTTAAACACCTACTCAAAGAGCTTTTTACAACTACATGCCACATTCACACACCGATGGAACACTGGGGGCAACTTGTAGTTCAGTGTCTTGCCCAAGGACACTTTGACATGCAGACTGGAGGAGCGGGGATTGAAGCGTTGATCTTGGACAATTACTGGACTACCTGCTCTACCTCCTGAGCAACAGCCACCCCAGCTGTGCTTTAGGCACCCTTGCTCGGACAATACCTGTCTTCGAACTGACAGACAGACAGATCTAACAAATTAGTCAAAACCGGTTCAAACCAACAGTGCAATCAACTTGAATAAACCGTGGTAGCACAATGATGGAGCTGATCTGTTCTTAATCAGGAAATCACCGTACACCAAGTCTGGCGGGAAAGAAAATCCTGCATAATTAGCTCTTCATGGCACATTCTAACCTTGGACCATTTTTTGCAAACCATCTGATTTCCATGCTACCTAACACGTTTAGTTTGACAGTTCTATCACTTCATAGACAACTGTCTCTAGTCACCTTTGTCACTTCATTTCACTCATTGTGGTTTCTTAAGAAAATTCTGGAAAACATCACATTCTACACACTACATTCAGACACGTGGACTTACCACAAGTTCCGCAGTTCCTGGAATTCCACACAGCTATCAAACATTTGATAACTTGGCGAATGAGGAAGCACAAAATCACAGTACACATTGTTGCCCATGGCAACAGCAGCCCCCCTTGCCTCACAATGAGCTATAAGCTAGCCCACCATTAATGTCATATCATGTGGACAAAATTTGTATGCCAGCATGCAGGGCTTCACAGGCCGATGTCAAGAAACTGATGCCAAAAATATTCTTTAGAAATCCAAGCTCAACGTGTCTCTGAAAAATTCAGAAATACTTCAGATAGCAGCCCCTGAGGAGCAGCAGTGGAGCACTGATGAAGCCCTGGTCAAGGTAAGAAGCACAAGAGCAAAGCTGATGTCTGCCCAAGCTAATGAGTTTACCACAGAGCTACAGATCACATCTTACAGACAGATTTACCCTACTGACTTAATCACCTAGTGACCAGGCGAGGACGGCTTTTTATTTGCCAGGGCAGTAAAATGAAAATCACTTTTCAGAAGTGAAAAGGCTCAGTAAACATCTCTGAAATCAAATTAGAGCTACTTTGACAACATTATCTCTTCCATGTTTCTTCTTTGGGATGAGTTTCTGAACAGACATCAGCACTGCTTTATCTTTTGACCCAGTAAAGACAGAGGCTGGCATCTCTAGAAAAAAGATGCTGAGGAAAGAAGGGTATGCCTGTAGAAGCAGCTTGGTATTTAAGCGTGTTTGTGTGCTTCAAGGTAGCGTGATAGTAGGTACAATGCCAGAGGAATCAGTGTCAAGATAAGTTCAAAGACTAATCCCTACTATAAGCAAACAAGGAAACAAGGAGGAGACAATACTGTCAAAATACTTTTAAAAGGGTTTTCAATCAGAAATGGTTTTTTTTATAAGATCTGCTCCAGAGCAAAAGAGATTCTGTAGAAATAAAAAAGCAGGTTCCTCCACCAGATTTTTAAAACCAGGTACAGAATAACTCTTTTCAATCACTGACTTATTTTTAGAGCTGCATTCTCAAAATTTACACAGTGAGACTTCAAACAGAAGGCTAGTCAAACCTAGTGCAAATACATGTGAAGTCTGATATGAACCGGTTAAAAGCAGATAATGAACAGCCCATCTGCAACTGGCTGATCTTAGGTGCCAGGTGATGTCACCATCTGTTGAACTCCAACCAGTCAAGCATCAAGTCTTCAATGACATAACAGGCTGCCAGTCAGAGTCAGTGCCTTTTAATACAATGCATATCACTACGAAAAAAGTAAATGGAAGCGGAGTTTGCGTGGCTAGAACCTGACACATTTAAGGATGGAATGTTTCTGTAATTATTATTATTATTACTATTCTTTTTATATAAGTTTACATTTGGGCCACCAAAAACGTACTTGTGCACCAAATTTAGTGGTTCAGTGGCCCAGTGAGGCCAACTGGAACGAGAGTTGGGTGAGGTCTACCAAATGGCAACGACCAGTGCCATAATCTGCTTTTCGCTCTGATTCTTTATCAATATTGATTCCTGTGGATTCTTTGTGTGGAAAAAAGTAGGCCTATCACTATTATTATTATTATTAGTAGTAGTAGTAGTAGTATCATTATTATTATCATTGATATTATGTGTAAGGTTACATGAGGCTGAAACTGAATATTAGTGGTGAAAAGTTCTGTGTCAGTTGATGGACTGTTTGGGAGTTTTCACCATCTGGGAAGTTTGTTCAATGTTCATGGCTTCCTTCAACCATTGTGGGGTGCTATAGGATTCATAATTGTGAGGTTCACATGTGCTAGATACAATGCTGAGACAAAGCCTTCGTTTGCATTAGGGATGTGCGCAATCAGTCGACTACACGATTAAACATCGCCACCCTCGCTAGTCGCCACAAGAAATATTAGTCATTTAAACTATTTATCAATATTTCATTCATGCACAATGCCAGTTAAATGTTCCCTCTAAGATGTTATGCAGCTGCCCACCACTGGTCAGGGCTGCAGCCCCATCAGATGTCAGCCCCTCTCACCATACACCATAAGCGCGTATGCCCCGATGGCACAAGCAACCCTGGATGTTTATATCAGCAAAGTCGGACAGATGACAGCTCATAAAACCAGCACATTTGGCAGTGTTTAATCTAGGAAATGGAAATAATGTTGAATGTAGACTGTGACAGAATAAACTGGTATATAATCACTTGACTGGAGCGACATGTGACCACATTCAGCACAGACACAGACATAAACCTGCAAGCAGAGCAGCTGCTGCTGCTGCTAGCACTGCTAACATTAGCCACACTGTGTGTCAGGCTGGCAGCTAACATCGGCTCCGTGTTGTTTACAGACACTGTGATCCTCTTCCTTCTGAAAAGGTGAAGATGTTAGTGAGTTGTCGTCATGTTTTGTAGGTTAATGTGTAATGTTTGTGCTGCACAGTGCAAAGTAGCGTGCATTTCAGCGCATTCAAAGTATGATCTGGAGATTGTAGACCATGATTAATGGCTGCAAATGGCTCTTAATAGACAGGTTTTTTTTCCAGACAGTGTTAAATATTATAAATTAAGAAACTGTGCTCAATTTTAACTGTGTTTTCTTAGTGTTAGACTAGCCGACTAGTCTAAATTAAATTTAGCGTTTAATTTAGGGACAGGGAAATAAGTCAGCAGGAACATCCCTAGTTTGCATATGCCCATGATGCATTGCTGAGACTTTAAGTTTACTACTTTATGTTCCAAAATACAAATGTTATATATTGTTGAAGTTTTGAATGTACAGTTTTCTGTTAGTCTTTGTGACGTGTTTGTTCAAAAAATGGTGGTTTATGTTTGTAATTGTCATTTTTGTGCTGGTTTGGATACGTTTTAGTTGACACCATATGTGAGGTCTTGTACATTTCACCACTCGAGCTGGAGTTTCTTTAAGAGGCAGGGACTATTGTTCACAGTTCATAGTATACGCTGTAAAGAAGGGGAACCTGGCAGGATGTGCGGACCAAAAATACAAGCATGTGTGAGACTGATTAGCCTGGGAATCGATAGCGGAATCGAAAATACAATTTCTTAATGATGTCAGTGGAATTGTAATTTTGGGGAAAGTGGAAACTTGTCTCGATGTCCATCCCTAACGATGATATCATTGCTGGGTCTAAAAGGGTTTTTGTCTTGACACCACACCTTAGTTGTGTTTAAAAAGAAAATAATAAACGTGACATGGAGACAATCAACAGCAGCAAAATCTTTTCATTTTCTCTACCACAGATCAAAAACACAAGTTAGGCAACAACTCTATGGCAACTCTGAGGGAACACATAACCTTAAATACACAAAGCACAAGGCATCACGATGGTAGAGGGCTCAGAGGTTGACGACTGTCATTCATCGCGATGGATGATAGTATTGGCAATCAGCCCAAGTCTAATTGGAACCACTGTAAGCTACAACTGGTTTGAAAACATTGTGATTCATATAGAAAGTTCTCTTACTTCAAGTTGAACTTTGTATGAACTTTGCAGTTACTTTCTGACTGTCATCACTGAATCATCAATATCATCACCAAGAACAGAAAGATGGAGGTCCTTCAACAGTGAGTAAAACAATAAATACAAGGCACTGAACATGCATCAACATTAGAATCAATTAATTGATTAGTTGTTACAAAACCCAAAGATATTCAGTTTACCATCACAGAGGACTAAAGAAACCAGATATTATTCACATTAGAGAAGCTGAAACCAGAGAATTTGGACATTTTTTTTACTCAACTCTATTATCAAAATAGTTTGCAATTAATTTAATAAATCATTAATAATCATTTACTCGATGAATCATTGCAGCTCTATGGTTAAAGGCAGAACATGAACCACAGTCTCCCATGTCAAATGAAACTGAATAAGAAAAAAAAATCAGACAATAAAATCAAACGTTTCCTGCTGATTTGGGCACAATTTTGTAATATTTAACATTTAGCCCTGAGGTCTGCTCCGAGATCAGTGGTGCCGCTAGCTGCACCGCAACATGAGCACTGCTAACCAGATCAGAGGCGACACCAAGGTTAATCCAGTCCAGGTTTTGAGTGCCACAGATAGACAGTGAGCCTGCTGAACTCTGTGGCTTTGGTGGCCTCAATCCAGTCACCACACACACATAAGGACTTTCTATTGACTGGACTAATTCCGTAACCCTTATACTCTCAATGACTCAAATCAACTGCAACAATGTGGAACGGGAAAGAACTAATTCAGCTACTTTTGGGGACGGTGGAGAAGATCCAAATAAGCATCATTAGTGGCACAAAAGGCTGTCTGATTTGACAGAAAACCTTTATACTTCATCAGGCATGCATGGTGTGATTATAGGTAAGGCCATTTTAGTAATATGGTGAGGGATTGTAGATAAAATTTCAATTTTTGGGCAAGTGGCACATTTACAAGCAAATGTTGATTAATGTGTACTGTCCCAAATAAATGAATGGAACATCCATCAGTTTTAGGAGAATTTAGGCAGGTTTCTTCCCATCTGTTGCTGAGACCCATGATTAATCATGGGTCTCATTTGCATCTTAGAAAATCAGTGTAGCACTAATTAAGTATACAGTAAATATGTAATTAATTAAGCTGGCTCTGATCAGAGGTGGATAATACTAATGAAACACACAGAGAGGACGGGGGAGGGGACAACCGCTGCACACTAAGCTGACTGAAACACAGACACACACACTGTACCGCCACACACAGAGATGTGTGATGGATAGAAATACAGGGGGACCAAGTGAAGCAGCAACCTCTGGGGCTGAAAAATGAAGCAATGACGGGTGGGTGATGTCACAGGTGGCTCGCCCCTTGGTTGCCGCTTCATTCGGCCTGCCTCAGCTCCACCTCTGCCCATTTTTGGATTAGCCGGGAGTTAGCCGAGTCAGGCGCTGCCAAGATGGCGACGACCAGAGCCAACGCACTGTGAGCTTCACAATCGCCCTTCATAAACTAATGGGTGACGACACAGAGACTACACCCATGTTTTATACAGTCTGTGAGGAGGGCACAACATCATTACACAGTCTAATATCATCCAATACATCTGCAGTGTGTTACAGTATTTTGCATGGACTTGGTAAAGTCTCATCGAACAGGGATGCACTATGTAGGCCAGTCATTTCCAAAGACTGGGTCAGGACCCACAGGTGGGTCAAAGGAGATTTTATTTGTGTCCCCAAATAAATAAAAGAGTAAAAGTCTCACTTATGAAGTAGGCTAAAAGGTCCTATGTTGTTTTCTTGATAAGAGGAAAAAACAATGAGATGGCCTGTTAATTCAGCCTAAATGAATTTCGTCCTCATTTCTAAAGTTTTAACATGTACATGTTTTCAATAAAGCATCGAGATAATATAGAGTGATGTGGAAATGGCAGTAAAAATGGTCAAAAATTCATTTAAGCACAAATGAACTCCTTCCAGAATTCATTGATTAGGCCTATTGTGACTTGGATCATGACAGTTTATCATTTTTAAAAAGTGGGTCCTGGGAAAAACATTTGGGAAACACTGTGTTAGACTATGTTGCTGTCTAATCTCTTTCTTTTGACAAAGCTCTCTAGTTGATTTGAATGAAAATATTAACTGCATGTTCCTTCATGTCACATCAATCTTGGCTATTTTCAAAAACAAAGACTTTAACTGGATGGTCTCCTGTTGGTAATGCTGCTGCTTATCTGTGACAACCAAATAAACAGTAACATTGTGCTAGAGTGGAGGCACTATGAAGAGAAGAAGCTCTGCATGAGATGGCTTAATATTTCATAAACCTTGCTTGTAGGGCTGTACAATATTACCAAAATCACAGTATCGCAGAGTGCAATATCCAAATTGCACAAGCTGCTTTTTCTTTTTGATAATGGAAAAATGTGACAAACAGCATTTAAATGTAGTACCAAAGTGCTGCAGAGATCTCCTGACCTACGAATCATGTTCTCCAGATGTAAGAAAACATGAAGCCAACAAATATCACATCATCATGACTTTTGTTCAGTGAAAATTAAAATTGTGATGACTTTGTTTTTTAATTTGTTGGTGAACTATCCCTTTAAATGTCTTGTTTCGTCACTCCAAAACCCAAACATATTGAGGTCATGATATAATAATAATAAAAAAGATAAGTGGGGAATCTCCATATTCGAGAGGCTGAAAACAGCATTTTCTGCCATTTTGTATGAAAAATGAATCTTAATCAATTATCAAAATAGTATCTTAGTTTAATTCTTGTTGTCCAACTGGACAAATGAGTTGCCAGATTTACTTGCCCAACATGGCATTTTACTAACCCCAGACAAGCCTTATTGTTGAGAGAAAAATGAGATGAAAATCCAATAAAGTCATGAAGAAGTCTTGTTCACTGATTTGTAACAACATAGTGTATCACAGTTTATAAAGTCATATCACATAACAAACTGACATTCATTTTCAATGTTTACATGTTATCACACATAACTGATAAATATGAAATGAAATATAATTAAAAAAAATTTGTGATGTCATCATAACTACAGCATCACAGGCTAAATAACTTTAATATTACAGGTTCTCAGGATTACCTTCTGTTCTATGTTATCCTAAAAAGATTAAAAAACCTACAATACTTATTTTTCAGAAAACCAACTGCTTACATGTTAGTACTACTAACAGGAATAATTAGGGATACACCGATGCCACTTTTTTTCAGACCAAGTACAAGTACTTAAATTTGGGTACTTGCCGATACTGAGTACCGATACAAGTACTTAGTAATGCCATTAAAGTTCTTACAATAACTTTAAAAACATGTTTTATTTTCATTAGATGCTAACTTTCTAAATGTAACAAATCATCGTTGCTGTTTCCTGCTACAAGTGTAACCGTAGTTACTGTACACATGACATTTTTGGGTTATTTGTAGTAAGTTACCTACTGATTTTGTGTTCCTTATTAAGCTGTGCAGTTTACTGTATACATAATATATTTCAGTATAATCATTTCACAGCATGAATATGGACTTGCAGAATTAAGTTTACTGTTACAAATGGTGTTATATATGATAATTATTTCATTATCCTTTACAGCACTTTAACTAGTATTTTAATGACACATTTACAGGTGTAGTATTTAAGTTTCTTCTTCATGTCCCTCTTATCTAAGAGCTAATTAGTTCCTACCTGCTGTTGTTTAGGGGGGACAGGTATGAGTGTGGTGCCATGTGTGCAACAGATTTGTTCACTCTGCTATGAACCCCAAAGAGTGAAGTTGGGTGTACTGTGCTGTCAGGCCGTTTTGGTGAAGATTAAGTACACAAAGAGAGGTTGTAGCAGCTTGTTACGAAAAGAAGAGGGTTACAGACTAGTGGCAGCGGTGTTTTTCTTCTTCGGATTAATTAGTCAACTGGTTTACCCACGCCGGGACTTATTGGACAGCCGCTGGCTGCGGTCTACAGGTGCACTCTGTGCATTAATTTCAGTTTTACATGGACTTACATGGAGTTTAACGGACAGTTTCCACAGTAGCAGTGGTCATTAGTGGAAGATGTTGAGGACAGCTAGTCTCTTGCTGTTGATGACGACGCCACCAAAAAAAGAGGGTAAGTATCAGCAAGTGTCTTGAACTCTGTGTTGTCACGGTTCTTTAAATGTTTGCTTGTACTGAGCGGCTACTTTTCGTAACGTGGTATCGGGTGTAGGGTATCAGAGTAGTTTGATGAGTATGAGTACGAATACATGAAGGTGAAGATGCTGGTATCAGTATCGGTGCATCCCTAGGAATAATGCATTTTCTTAAAATAATATATTTTTTTTTAATTAAAAAAACAAACAAATGTAATGGGACCTTTTCTTTTGTATGAAATGTATGCTCTGTCACACATTATGTCATCCTATTCAGTCCCATTTGTAACTCTGTAAATTAAGATTTCAAGGCTCATCAACAAGGCCTGCCCACTTGCCGGGGGCAGGTAAAATGCCATGTCGGGCAAGTAAATCTAGCAACTCACTTGCCCGACCAGGCAAGAATTAAACTATTTTGATAATCAATTAATTCTTCAAGGAATTTTTCATGCAAAATGGCAGAAAATGCTGTTCTTAAATATGGAGATTTCAAGTTTTTTCTCAGTTAATATAATATTAAACTGAACATCTTTAGGAGGAGCATGATTTGTGCTGGCAAATGATACAGAAGTGGCTCCAATCAGCTGCATATCACAGTCACAAACAGCATCACGTGGAGCTCAAATCAAACATATGAACCGGTGTGCTCGTCTAACACCAGCTCAGTGTTGATTAGAAGGTGTTACACAACAGTCCACTCCTCCTGAAATCAGATCTCGTGGAAACATCCATGACTAAGTGCAGCTGCTTAAATAAACTATGGCTGAAGAGCCTGAAGTCAAAAACACTGATGTTCTCTGCAGCCTCGCTACTGTACAGCAGATGGTACTGAAAAAAAAAAAAAAAATCTCTTATGTAATGTTATTAAGTCAGCACATGAATGGCACTAACATGCTCTGATGAACACATACATCTCAGTGATCCCTGTCTAGAAGTCACGGCTGGGGATGATCCTGCAGCATTTTAAAGCCATGTTTACATGTTGAGGTGGATCAAAACACACTACAGGCAGCTATACATGTCTGACATTTTTTAAATCAGCTGTCTCATTTCAACAGACATTAAATCAATAAGAGACTCAAATTCATGACCAACTGCAGATTTAGGCTGTAGCTAAGCAAATTTAGCAAAACACTGACCAACACTGAGGATTCAGAGAATGACTGACTGTGAACTAAAATGTACCAGAGAAGGCAAATAGGCTGTCAGAACCATCGAGGGCAAAGTGCCCAGTAAACAACACTGTCTGCTGATTTGTCCTTCCTGAACCAGTTCTCAGGATCAACACATCAATATGGTCATTATGGAGCCTGGCATCATCCCTGCTGTCGGAGTGTCAGTGAGCAGCCTCTACTACGATCTGAGCAACACAAGCAAACAACACCACAAATTAGGAGTGCACCAATCACACTTTTCCTCCTGTGCTTCTGATTCCTCTTCTGCAGAAAAATCTACCAGAATTACTTTAGAATCTACTGGAACTAGTGTTTTTTTTTCTGCCATACTACTGCTCCACTGTAAAAAATATAAGTTGTCTTCATATAAAAACAGGACCACTGCCTTAAAATTTTAAATTAACTGAATGGGTGCTAAATAGTAAAATTTGTTCATTAGTTATAATGTTAAATAACTGTGGAGTCAACTGAACTACAATAAGACAAGCTCCGCAAACACTGCTAACTTTAGCCACCATAAGCTACTGGTCATACCAGACCAAGTGAGAGGAAGACTGTGTTATTTCTTCCTTAAAACGTTACATAGCAACACTTTAAAGTCGCAGAAATGGAAGCTTAACACCACAACCATCACACGATCAGAGCTGCTGTTGACCTGATGTAATGTAGGCCAGCGGCTCTGAAGACTGAGGGGGGTTGTAGCTTTTCTTACCCTTCAACAATGACTGTTTGCAGCATTTGTTCATTAATTAATCTCAAGGCAGCAGAATTACTGGAACCAGTTGGTGTTCCACTTCGGTGTTGTGCGCAACGATGAGAACGCTCGCCTTTGTTTTCCTGGGTGGCAAAGTAGAAAGGTTTAACATCTCTAATCTGATTGGGGCAGCCATCTGGAAGACCCCCCACCCCCTCCACACACACACACACACACACACACACACACACACACACAGCAACACTCCATCCCTGGATTCATCCTCACCGGTTCACCCTAATGTGACCCATCATCTGACCATCTCCCCGTCATTTGAAGGAGCCCTCAAAAAAACAGCTTACTGAGCATTTTCAGAGCTGAAAGCTGCCTGTATGTGTGACACATAGTACACTCACATTTAGTCTTTTATTTTATTAAATCAACTTTCTTTAATTAACAAAAGTCCACACTTTCAATAGTTAGATTGCTACCTGACCACCACATTAATAGGGTTGTAATTCACAAGTTTCATCACAATATCATATTAAATCAATTCTTTGGACAATGATACAATATTTGCTGATATCACAAAGTCCGCCAGGGCTGTGTGATTGATTCATTCATTCATTCACACAGACATGCCATGGGAATTTCAAAGTAAAGGCATATCTTAAAGATGACGATATAGATTGACATATTCACTTTGTATCAATAATATTGTATATTGATCTAGAATCTAGATCGATGTCTCATTACACCCCTACCCATTAATACAGGTGCATGCAAAAACAGGTGAGCTTGCAGTTTTTCACCACAGTGAAAATGTGGTTTTTAATAAGAATAAGACAATAGTTTAATAAGATGTTCAATAGTTTCACTTGAATGTAAACTGATAATGGATCAAGCTACGACTGACACACGAGCAGTAGGGATGTGTGCATTAGTTTACTATATGATTAAATGTTGCCACCCTCACTAGTCAGCACCAGAAATACCAGTCAGTTAAACTGTTTATGTACAATGCCAATTAACTGTTATCTCTAAGGTGTTATGCAGCCGCCCGCCACTAGTCTAAAGCACCTTCAATTGCCTTGTCTGAATGGTGCTATATAAATAAACGTGCCTTGCTTTGTCTTGCCTAGTCAGGGCTGTGGCTCCTCTCATGCAGCATGTGTGCTCTGATGACCCACACAACCCAGAATGTTTTTATCAGCAAATTTGGACAGATGACAGCTCATAAAACCAGTGCAGTTTGCCAGTGTTTTGATACAGAAAATGAAAATAATGTTGAATGCAGACTGTGACAGAATAAACTGGTGTATAATCACTCGACTGGAGCAACATGTGACCACATTAAACACAGACACAGACATTAACCTGCAAGCAGAGCAGCTGCTGCTGCTGCTGCTGCTAGCACAGCTAACATTATCCACACTGTGTAGCAGCCTGGCAGCTAACGTCAGCTCTGGGTAAATGATATTTTGTTATTGCAGACACTGTGATTCTTTTCGCCTGAAAAGGTGAAACATTTAGTGAGCTGTTGTCATGTTTTGTAGGTTAATGTGCAATGTTCATATTTCACGGTGCTAAGTGACACACATTTCAGCAGCATACAATTTGTCAATTGCAGACTGTGATTAATGGCTTCAAATGGCTCTTAATACACAGAGTATTTTTTCAGACAGTGTTTAACATTATCAATTAATAAACTGTGCTCAGGGGCGGCCCTGTAGCTCAGTTGGTAGAGCGTCCGCCCCATTATGGAGGCTGTTAGTCCTAGTGGCTGCTAGTTTGACTCCTGCCTGCGGCCCTTTGCTGCGTGTCATCCCCTCTCTCTCTACCCCCTTTCCTGTCTGCTCTTCAGCTATCATATCCAATAAAGGCAAAAAGCTCAAAAAATACAACTTAAAAAAAGAATAAATAAATAAATTGTTTTCCTCAGTGTTAGACTAGTCAGCTAGTCTAAATTAAATTTTTCGTTTAATTGACAGGGAAATTAGTCACCAGGAACATCCCTAGCAAGCAGCCGATCATTTAACAGACAAACCCCAAGTGTGCCTCCTCCCCGGTTCATGAACAGCCTATCATATCACTAGGTGCTATGAGTGACACACAAACAGCCAATTATTTAACAGATGTGTTGACTGGTTGTACGATCAACATGTGACTGACAACAGAAACAGCTTGGAGTGACAAGATGGATGGTGATGGATGGATGATGGATGGATGGATGGATGGATGGATGGATGGATGGACAGACGGATGGATGGACAGAGGATGGATGGACAACTATCAGAACAGCGTTGGGTGTAAACTGAGCAGGAATACAGATTTGGGGTGTACAATATGCCGTGAGTCATGATCTTAGAGGCTGACTAGTACAACCATGATGACTAAAGATGTGATTCTCATGTGTAAAATTGGTGGAACTGGTTGGAATTTGCCTGACCCTGACACAGTCTCAAGGCGCCATAGAGGGTGCCATTTAGAATCAACCCTGAAGAAGAAGAGTCAAAAGAGTCTGACAACAACAAACATGGCGACGCTGGATTGGTTGTAATTAGGGCTGCACAATTCATCACAAGTGCAATAAAACTGCAATATGGCCAAGTCCAATATCCAAACTGCAGAACTATAACCAAAGTGTAATTTTTTGAAAAAGGAAAAACGTGTGAGAAAACAGCACTATGAGGTACTGTAGTGCTGCAAAGATGACCTGGTCTAAACATCTTGTTCTCCAGATGAAAGAAAACATGTTTGTTTGCTACAGTCCTTGATGAAGATCACATCACCACAGTTTAATTGCTTGTTTTTTTTCAGTGAACATGACAATCGTAATGCCAAACCGATCATTTCCACTAAACGGTGCAGCCCTAGTCGTAATAATGTACCTCTTGAGAAAGATCCAAAGCAGAAGCAGCGTTGTGGATGGAGGTGGTCTGTGAGATGCTTGAATACACCACGACATTTGGACGGAGAATTTTTTTCATGACCCATCTGACGTCAGAAAAACCTCTTCGTCATGTCCTGTGGTTGTCTCACTTGAACCACAAGCTACAAGTGGTACACTGCCCCCATGACTACTGAAGGTACGATTCTGTTCAGTCTGCATCTGTAAGCTTTGAGAGAATGTGAAGAAGAAATACAGATTAAATGAACATAGAGTACAGAGGGAAGGCTCAGTCTGTATCTGTAAGTATATCTAACATAGAGAGTATAAATGAGCCTTGCCAATCAAGTGTAGGCCTAAACCCACTTTGACATCACCCATTGGTTTGTGGATTACTGTTTTGAAGCCTTGAGTTTGGCATTTAGGCCGTCGCCATCTTGTTTTGTTGGAACCAGAAGTGACCATATTTGGAGGAGTGCGTGGAGCTGGTGGATGATGTACTGTAACTTGGGCAGCACTTGGCTTTGGCTCGGTTCAGCGGGGAAAAAAAGGCAGCCTGCCTGGTCATAATCTTTCTTGCAGTAACAGAGTATTGATCCATAATTGATCAGCAGTGCCTGGTTTGACAGTTTGATCTGAGTTTAATGAGCCCTTTGTGTTGCACTGGAAGTTCTCACAGAGATGTAGTCACATGGAAGCCCCGCCCTCAAGCATACTCTCCTGTGTCCCATTTTAACTCTAAAGGGGACCGTCAAGAAGACTTGAAACTAACGACTGAGACCATAAACTCATTAGGAAACTTTACTGAGGTCATAAATCAAGTGAGAAATGTCATTTTGCCATAATAGTACAGACAATCGGACTTCTTTCAGAAACCAGTGGACTCGACAGAATGCAGGTTTGAGGCACTTTTCACACTCAGAAGCGGTCTGTGGTAACACTGTGAGCTGTTCTGCCCTCTAACCCTTGTTTCTGCACGCTCAAGTACTGAACCACGCTGAGGTCGCCGCTGAGTGTAGTAATGCAAGTAGAGCTGTACCCAGACAGAGAGCCCAGTTCAGCCTACACACTGTACATTATTCATGCTCACTTAAAACACACTGCCACACACACTCATTTAAAGTGAAACATTAGGCTACATGGCAAACCACACACACACTAATGACCAGCTGAAACATTTGATCAGCAGTCCCACAACGTCTCTACCTCATACTGTCACTGGAGCCCAAATAAAGCTGCAATCGATTATTAATCAATTACTAAATTAATCATCAACTATTTTGACAGTTTGATTAATTGTTTGGGTCATTTTTAAAGAAAAAAATCTCTGATTTCTCCTTCTTAAATGTATCTGTTGTTTTGTTTTTTTTTTAAATATTTCTAGTTTCTTTACTCTTCTCTGACAGTGAACTGAATGTCTTTGGGTTATGGACAAAAAAAGACAATTGAGCATGTCATCCTGGGTTTTGGGAAATACTAACTGACATTTTTTACCATCTTCTGACATTTCATAGACCAAACAACTAATCGATTAATCAAGATAATAATTGACTGATTATTCAACAATGAAAATAATCAATAGCTGCAGCCCTAATCAAAAGGTATGATTGTAATCACCTCTAAACTGACAGACTTGGTCAATACTACTCTACAATAAAATTCAATCCAGGGCTTAACCGTAAGGCTTACCCACTTGCCCAGGGCAAGTGAAATGCCATGTCAGAAAAGTAAATCTGGCGACTCACAAGAGGTAAATAAAATTAAAGTCGTGGAGTTTCCAAGCTTATGTGTGTTAATTATCATGTTAAACTGACATTTAAAGACATCACCATGGACTCTGGAAAACTGGGATGGACATTTTTCACTATTTTATGACATTTTATGGACATTCCAGCACTAGATTAAACAGATTAGACAATTAGCTTTAGTCTTTCTTACTATTTGATTACCTTTAATAAATAAAACAGTTTGTACAGGGGCAAGTAAAAATTTACTTTGGGCAAGTAGATTTCTGACCCACTCGCTCAGCCTGGCACTTGGACAAAAAAAAAAAATAATGCTGAACTCTGCAATCCACAGAAAATTCAGTAACAGAAAAATCAGCATCATATTTCTCACAGCAGAGTAAGACTGGCCCAGATAATATTTTTACATAATAAAAAAAAAGATCTGATCCATACATCAGTGGGCTAAGCAGTTCTTCCGCCCTGACCCTCCCTCCCTCCCTCATCATCCTGTGTCTGCATCAGCAGCTCTGACAGAGCTCTGCTCCACATTCTAGATCTTCACGAAGCCAAGGAAGTGAGGATGGAGATGGAGGAGGAAGACATGGTGGGAGGAAGGCTGACAGAGCTCAGTCTGACTTAGTACAACATGTAGTGGGTAGTGTTCTTTCTTTCTTCCTGCTGCAGCTCAGTTTTAACATTTAGATCTTATTATAACTCTTATCCAACTGAAAACAGTCCAACTGGTCTCATTTCAGCAGCACTGCGTCTCACAAGTAAGAACATCCTTCCATCCAGTCCTCCAGCCGTTTATCATCCAGACTTTGCTCACATTATTCTGGTAAACAGGCAAAAAAGCAAGGAAAACAGCCCAAACATACTTCTAAGTGCTAAGCTGGGTCATGTACTGTCACTGTGACAAAGGTCTGACTTGGAAATGATTTGGTATGCCCACCAAAAAAATGATTCCCTTGCTTTTTTCATGCAAAAGGTCTCCATGGAAACAGTGCCAACACAAATAAACTGGCAACCTGTAGTCCACACTGCCCAGAACCACAATGTTCAAACCATGTATGGTCGCCTGGTGAGGGGCTCCCACCCTCACCTGGACCGGGTAATCCACCATGTCCAACCAATTTCAACAAGGAGTATACATCTGGTTTCTAGACTTTTCTTATCGTCAACAAGTCCCATGTGCAGATGGACTAACACTAACAATGTGTTAGTCCGTCTCTCAGTACTTTCTGGATTCTCTGCTCGTTTGTGGCTCTCAGCTCCAAACCCAAAGTTCCTCCTGAAGACATAAATCTTTATGGTTTCATTTTTAAAAGGTTCAGTAGTTTCCACCTCTATGGCACAGAGAAATTAGATATATCAGGCTCTGAGACACACACAGTACAGGACATATTAGTGGGCATACTTGCCAACCTGAGACCTCAAAAATATGTAGGATTACAAAACTAAACTGGGTTTGAAAATTTGCGTTTCATAGTATTTGTTTCCTATATTCTGGTGACACATTTCTGGCAAATGGATGCTTGCAGATGACCTCTAACTGATACTTATTAGCTAGAAAACAATGCAAAGCAAAGCATTTGGCCTTACCTCATCTAATTTAAAATTAGATTGTAATAACACAAAAAAATTGAATGGATTTCTAAGGATATGTTAGTTAGGCTGTTCTTACTCTCTGTTTAAACTTCCCATTACACAAGGAATTCTCATTTCTAGGACATCTGAAATTTGCTTGAGCATTTCTTACTCTCTGAATACTCCATTTCTCTCTCTGTTTCTCACTCACTGAGGAGGACGAGGACGGTCACAATAATGAAAAGGTAAAAAAGGTGTGGAAGTCTGTCATAAATCGGGGGAAATATGGGAGAATTGTCTTCCCGGGAGGAAACCGGGAGACAGCAATGAAAAACGGGAGTCTCGTGGGAAAATCAGGAAGGTTGGCGAGGATGGTTAGTGGGACACATTCATTGTTGGTATTTCTCTGCACAAGAGATTTGTTGACAAGAAGAAGAACAATATACACCAGACCTGAATGTGACATTTAGCTGCAAACCCTGCCAAAAGCACAGAGGAAGTCAGAAAGACAAAGTCGAGCAAACACGGCAGTATTTACAGCATTTCATCAAGAAAATAACCAATTCAGAGCCATTTTTCAGAGCCAAAGTCAAATATAATACAGTCTCTGTCACAGACTGACCTCAACAAACAAGCTCACTGCTGTAAAAATCATTAAAAAAAAGTTTCTGAAAAAGTTTTGAAAGTTTAAAGTCTCTGTTATAGAATTTAAAAGGACACCCTGGTGTGTGTTTCTGGGATCATGAGCGTGAGCACCAGTAACCAGTCTCTCCCACTCCAGTATAAATCAAAGGCTTAAATAAGAAATAAAATTATAGCTGCTGCGCAGCAATGGTCGGGGCCGGGCAATTTTAGGCAAAATTAGGCAATTCTGAACAACAAGCAGAGTGTAGGAAGATGAAAAAAAGGTGGCATTCTAATGTGCATTTTATATCAGTTGAGGCTTCAACTCACAATTTCTGGCACAAGAGACTCTGCATATTGACTGATAGCTAAGCCAAATAAGCAGGGAAAAGAGACAAGGGATAACAGGGAAACGTGTTGATAAAGAGTATTTGTCTCTTCCCAAAACTCCCTGAATCATAATTATTTTAACCTTAGTAGTCTCTAATCCACATAGCATGATACCTGAACATAAGGCTTTCACATTTGAAAGTCCATCCTGCCTTAGCTGAGGCTTGAACTCACGACTTCTGACACTGAAGTCCGTCTTTTATCTCACTGAGCTAATTGGCAAGTGACAGTTCTGGGCTTCACAAATTGACTAAGCCAAGGATCAGGGTGCCAGGCAGCAGCCATCCATGCCATGGAAAAGCAAATTTCAAAGAGAAAGTTCCAAAGCTGTAGCACATATTGATTTGTTGTGAATTTTCAAAGTTTTGAAATTTAGAGGCTTGCTGTAGCGCCACCATCAGGACTATTGTCTTGTGTTTCCAGTTGAGGACATCTGGCATGGGACTGGACCTTTGTGAAAAGTTTGGGTGGATTTCTCATATGGAAATGTTGTACAAGCTGAGGCTTGAACTCACAACCTTCAACACCAAGAACCATCCTCTAGCTCACTGAGCTAATTGGCAAATGGAAACACCACTTGTAGCTTCACAAATTGACTAAGTCAGTCACCTGTGTGCAAGACAGCAGCTGTTAGCATGTAAAGGCAGATTTCAAATGGCTGTCAAAAATTCAGTTATTGAGACAAAAATCCCAAAATACACAAATTGCATCTAGACAGCATGGAGATGTTGGTCATTAGTTTTTAACAATGATTTATTGGCTCCAAAAGTGAAAAACTGATGTTTAAAAATGACATTTTTGCATTGACTCCAATTGTTCGCATGAGAGTGAAATTCAAAATGCTGTAAAAAATTCAGTTTTTGAGATAAAATTCTGATATTTTCCAAACATCATCTACCATGACTCCAAAATTTTGTCATTTTCTTTCATGAACATTGAAAATGTATTTAGCAAGAATTTGCAAGTATATGTTTATAATACCGTTTACAGTCAAACATTTTGATGCACTGTAGGCATCATTGTCAATTGAACAAAAATTGTGGGAGGAGATAGGTTTAATAAGTTTTATAGTTTTTGAAAAAAACAGAGTGATGGACTTCATAATTTGCAATAGGTTTAAATGTACAAAAGTTTCTTCAGTATTGGGGCTACATTGTGGTGAAAGTTGTAAATCTGTAGAACATATGGTTGATTTATTATGAATTTTCAAAATTTTGAACTTTAGAGGCTTGCTGTAGCGCCACCATCAGGACTATTGGCCTGTTTTTGCAGCTGAGGCAATCTGACATGGGACTGGACCTTTGTGCAAAGTTTGGTCATTTTTCGTGCATGGGAAGTAGGATTTCCTCGGAAGAAGAAGAAAGAAAGAAAGAAAGAAAGAAAGAAAGAAAGAAAGAAAGAAGAAGAACATGCAGGATTACAATAGGGTCCTGGCAGCTTAGGCTGCCCGGCCCCTAATAACTCAACAGATATTTCCATGGAACTGAAGGGCTCAACAATAAGGCCTAAAAAATAAAATTCCATGTTGGGTGAGTAAATCTGGCAAGACACTTGTCCAACTAGGCAAATGGTAAAAAAGAGTTAAACTACTGAACAATTTTTAATTATCAGTTAATCGTTAAAAGTAATTTTTCATGCAAAAATGGTAGGAAGTTTTTGGCCTTTCAAATATGGAGATTTCCCAATTTTCTTTATTTATCAACTTAATTAATTATCTTTGAATTTTATACTGACAAAAATGAGACATTTAAAGAAATCACCTGGGGCTGTGGATGGACAGTTTTCACTATTGTTTGACATTTTGTAGTCCCAGATTTAATATGACAATTAGTCTATTTGTTATTTGATAACTGCTTATTAATCAAACAATTTGCACAGGGACAAGTAAAAATTGGTTTCAGGTAAGTAGACTTCTCACCCACTTGCCTGAAAAACAACAACATTAACAACAGAATACATACTTTATTTTAAATGAGATTCCCAACACTGACTCAACTAATATGGTTTATGAACAGATGAATGGTGTTGAAAAAGGGTGAGATTCTGTCATTTGTGAAGATGTGATTCGACCCTCATGCTGAGCATTAGCAGCTCAGCTAACAGAAATGCTAAAAATGCTAACTGTTGAAAACAACACCATTATGAACAGAGACAGCACCAACAGCAGGGTGGAGGCTTCATTCTAACTGACACATCAGCACCCTCTCAGCTGTGCTGCCACAATATGACAGCTGCATTCATCCATCCATCATCTATAACCGCTCACTCTTAGAGTAGGACTGGAGCCGATCCCAGCGGACACTGGGTGAGAGGCGGGGTGCACCCTGACCCTGGACAGGTCGCCAGTCTATCACAGGGCTGACACACAGAGACAGGCAAACTTTCACATCTACATCCACGCCTACGGGCAATTTATGGTGCCTTAACACCCAACCTGTTTGGTTTGGTTAAAATGGACCCTGGTGTGTTTACCAGGTTAGTGCAGTTCGTTTAGGCTGGTGTGAAAGCTGTCAATCAAACCCTGGTGCAAAGCAACAACTGGGCTGAGACCTGAAAAGGTGGGACTCTGGTGCAGTTCATCTGTGCTGTGAAAGCAAACGAACCAACCAGTATGATTTCAGCATTATTTCAAAAGCTATACTACTAATAAATCATCTGCTGGTTGTGAAATCTGTACAGGGAGAGATCTTACAATTAATCTGTGTGAGTGATGTATATATTAATGCAAATTATTTGGTAACCTTGGTAACGTGTATACACGTCTGCACTGCTATTGTCCCTGATAAACAGGTCATCAGAGGTTGTTCAAACTGCTGTGCTTGTATCTTTCTCTGTGTGCTTTGTCAGGTCATTAAGTCCATTAAAAAGTGTGTGACAGTGATCCCACAGTAATAAGCTCTGAATCATTACTGTACAAGACGCCTCCATTTCCTCCTGCCTCTACCTGTTAGTCATTACTCAGAACATTGGCTGTCTAATAATACTGATAATCATTTATTTCTTTGTGAGCTCTTTGTGATACCAAAGAAAATGAAGGCTCAGGCTAAACATCAAAAGTAGGGCAAAAGTACTGATTATTTTCATTATTGATTAATCTGATGATTATTTTCACAATTAATCAAATAACTGTTTAGTCTATTTAATATAAAAAAAAATGTGAAAAATGCTCATCATCGTCATCTTTCCACTCTTCATTTACTGTCATAAATGACAAAGAAAAGCAGCAAATCCTCACATTTCAAAATCTGGAACCAGCACATGTTTGACAATGTTGCTTGAAAAAGACTGAAACAGTTCAATAATTTTTGAAACAGCTGGCAGCGAACTTTGTTTTGGTTGACTCGTCAATTATTTAACTAATCATTGCAGCTCTAATCAGAGGCATTAAAGTGCTGCATAAACAGAATGGAGTTTCCCCACATGGGTCCTGATGTTGCAGGATCACACTCACCAGTATTGTCCAATCAATCAATTACCTTCAGTGTGCACAACTTGGCTTGTTTGTAAAAAGTCAGTGTGACATTTTTCACCATTTTCTGACATTTTATGAACCAAACAACTAATTGATTAATTGAGAAAATAATCAACAGATTAATTGACAATGAAAATAATCATTAGTTGCGGCCCTAAATCACTGTACCACCATGTTTCCTCAACTTTTTTACAAAAGGGTAAAAAAGTATTAGTCATTACTGTAGGTATTTATACAGTATCAAACTGATGACAACCTACACAGACTGAGTTCTAGTTTGTTCTTTTATTTTTTTTTACCAAGGAAGAAGCCAGATACAACAGCTGGTAACCCACATGACGTCAGTGTTGTTTAAACTTTTGTATGAGCATCTCAAGTTTTAGAATGTACAAGCCTCAAGGTGCAAATTAAGTCATAAGGGTGTGAGAATAATTCCATTCATTTATTAGTGAATTGACAGAAAAGAATTTTGATAAGTAGTTAATTATTTGTCATTTACTGAGTGAAAAACATTCTCTGGTTGCAGCTTCTCAAGTGTGAAGATTTGCTGCTTTCTGAAAAAAACAACACTTATAGCTGTCTCCAGGGACTCTGGGAAACATGGGCATTTTTCTCCATCTGACATTTTATAGACTAAACAATTAATCGTACAAATAATAACTAATAATAGTTGCAGTCCCATGTGTGATCAAACCATCAATTCCATGTGCAGCTTGCTGTGTTTTCTGAAATGATTCTATATGTGTACCTTCTGACAGGACTAAGGCTGCAATGGATTACTATTTTCATCATTGATTCATGTGTTGACTAGTTTCTCTATTAATCAAATAGTTGTTTGGTTTATAAAATGTCAGCAAATGGTGAAAAATGTCTATCAGTGTCTCCCACAGTTCAATATGACATCCTGAAATGTCTTCTTTGTCCACAGCTCAAAAATATCCAGTTTACTGTCGTACACTTTATCTTCTCAGTCACTGAATACACTGTTTTTAGTGATCCTATCATTACTTTGAGCTGTAAGCCTTACTGACTTAATAGTTGCCACCTTGGTAGTGACTAATGGGGATTCAAATTAAAGCTACACAATTAATTGAAATGTTACTGAAATTGCGATATGGCTTTCTGCAATTTTCAAATCACAGGAGGTGTCAAAAAACTTTGAAATGAATGAATGTGGTGAGGCAGAGATGTCCTGTTCTACACATCAGATTCTTCATTTAGCAGAGATTCCTGCAATATATTGATTCCAGAATATTGATGTAAAAATTATCATTACCTGTAATATCACAAATCATATTATATTGCAGTATCAGTCAAAATAATCGCAATTAGATATTTTTTCAATTTTTTCCGCCCAGATGCAAATAGATAAAGAAATACAGGAGTCAAGAAACCAGCAAATATTCACATTTCGGACAGCAAAGAATTTTGACTGCAATTTTTCTGAAAAAAATAAAAAATAAAAAATACACAAACCGATCAGTTGATGATCAGAATAGTTGGCAATTAATTCAATTATCGATTCAATAATCGATTAATCATTGCAGCTCTAAACTAACCTGACACGATTTGTCACACAGAACCATCTGGGAAACCGTCCATAGAAACTGTCTGGAAAAGGGCGGGCGCTTTCAAGATAGCCCCCTGGCAGGTGATTGGATGAACCATCTGTCATGTCTAACATGGGCTATCTTCAACCAATCAGCTCAACTCACTGAGCTGAAGCCAAAGCTGGCTGGAAGAAGAGTGAAAACATCTTTCCAGTGTTGTTCTTTGCTCTTCTTTCAATGACAAAACACTCCCCAGTTCTGATAGAACTGATGCTATCACAGTATCTACGCTAACCTCTTCAGGAGGTTAGACAAGTCGCTTCTATGGACGCTTCTCTGTGTCAGCGCACCTAAAACCACGCCCGTAGCTGCCTGTAGTCCCTCCAAGGACACTGACTGGCTCATACTACCTCTGGTGCGGACACAAACGGAAAAATCTGAACCTGGCGAGATGGATTCTTGCGTCATCTCATGATCTCGTGAATCCAGCTGCCTCGCAAGGTCTAAACAGGACAGAGCTCTGGAAAACAACTTGATTGTTTGACTTGATTCTAAAAAGATTCCTGAGCTGACTCACGTTGGAAACTGAAAACGATTTGTTTGTGGTCATAAACCGTGCTGGTAGTCCACACAGACCTCGAGATGGACATGATTCTGCTGGGTGAAAATCCATTTCAGTGGCCCGCCCAAACAAAGTCTAGGCTGTACATGAGGAAACAGTGTGCAATACTCATAGTATAGACTACTGCAAAACTGTGATCAAATCCCTCTGAGCTGTTGGTGCTCTCTGCTGCAGCTCTGGGCCTGAAGCTGAAGCTCCAGTGAGAGCCAGGAAAAAGCCTGACTGTTTGTGTTTGCATAGACCAAATTATCCAGCATTACTCATCAAGATTGCAGACAGAAGCAGTGCACCGTCAGCACGCTTCTCACAGAGGCCCTCATGTAAAATTCCATGACTTTTCCTTGACTGTAGAACTGGGGCGAAGGGCTTCAATAAGCGAAAAACTCTACAGATCTCACTGTACGCACAGTGGTGTCCATCCCGTCATGGAAAACACTGACACGATGGTGTTGTTGAGCACTCGACTGCACAGACAGATTAAGAAAAAAAAAATCACTTCATTCAAGCTTTTTTACACAAAAAAGATGACATTTACTCAATGTAATAAATGTATTTTTCAGGTTAAAAATCCTGCTTTAAAATAGGACCTTTGTTTCCTTTTCTTTCACAGGGTTTGTTGCTTAATTTAACTTCACTTCTTCAAGTTCACTGGTAGAATTACCATACATTGAACATGGTGTGAGAGTTATACTGTAACTAACAGGGTTTATCATTTACCATGGCTTGTGTCCAAATATTGCATGTAGGTGGCCCCCTGTAACCACCAAGTTTTATCCCCATATGCTGAACTAGAGCTGCAGCAATTAATCAATTAGGTCTAACTGATTATTAATGCATTATTAAATTAATCTGCAACTATTGTAAATGATATAGTTCTGATTTTTACTCCTTGATACCAGTAAACTGAATATCATTGGGTTGTGGGCAAAACAAGATGTTTATAGATGTCAGCTAGGGCTTTGGAAAATACTGATTGACATTTTTTTTTTACCATTTTGCAGCATTTCACAGACCAAACGATTAATTGACTAACTGAGAAAATAACTGACAGATTAATTCACGTTGAAAATAATAAATCATAATAATCATAAATAATAAAGCCTGCACCAACACATAAAAGTTCAACAAACATCACAATTTTTTTGCACCTTTTAGTTCAACAGTCTACTAGATAGGGCTGAACAATTTATCATTTTCTGATCGAAATTGCGATTTCAGACAACATGATCATGTGATCGCCAAAGCTGCAGTTTTTTGCAGCGCTCCTGACTGACCCAGGATCTGTTGTGTCAACTATTTTACACATACATGCTGTCTCCCTACAATCCTGCCAAGCTCACCAATCAGAAGCGGCATGCTACTCGTGGACAGGTCACGCTAACCAATCAGTAATAACCTGCTCCTGCTTTGTAACGTTAACATGTTTTGAAATGGCTTCAGCTAGAGGTGCAACAGATCGCAGTTGATCCGTGTCCCGTACGGATCGCCTTCTACGGTTCAGCACACATGTGATCCACGGACTACGTGTGAGCATCATAGTTTTTACTGTCACTGTTACTTTTGTATAAGTTATAATACCTGAAATCTCAATGCAGAGTTGCAGTGAAAAGACAGGACAGATGCTGCTGTGTGCAGCGCATCTCTGCGAAGAGCGACTGATTTAAAAGCTGTCACATCGTCTTGAGTGAAATCCAGACCATGACTTTTTTCACTGATGTAACTATGCTTCGTCAAAGAAACAGATCAGTGATAATTATTGGAACTTTGGCGATATCAGGTGTCTTAACTTCTACACAGCTCCTCCCTGATCACCAGTGCAGCTCTGTCTCACCCTGTCTGTGACACAGTGCGTCTGTGCTGATTGATTACTGGTAACTTCTAACCAATCAGACAGTGCTGTAGGCGGGACATTGAGCCAGACGACAGAGCGTAGTTGTGTCATATACTGTGCAGTGAATAATGATTTAATGTATGTATACATAGTATACAGTAGCCTACTGTATAAGTTTGAAGATTTTAATATTATTACCATTATCATTACTATTATCATTATTATTACATTACATAACCATGGTGATAATTACAGACAGACACAGATCAAAGCCAAGTGCATTTTTAAAATAATTTAACCCTAATCCCACCATTTTTTTCTTTTTTGCTGATCCGAAAAATGATCCGATCTGTGACTCAAAACCGTGATACGAACCGAACCATGAGTTTTTTGATCCGTTGCACCCCTAGCCTCAGTGGAACCAGAAGCGGAGTTAGGGGATTTAATCCCCAAGAAAAACAGCACGTCAGTCATTTGGGAGTATTTCGGGTTTGAGGCTGCAGACATGCACCAGAAACAGGTACTGTGCAAAACCTGACGCACTAAAGTTGCAATATCTAGCTGAAACACAACCAACTTATACGGCACTTGAAAAATCACCACAGGCATTTGCATGAGGAGTGCATGACGAAAAAGTCCGGTGAAGAGTCTAGTGAAAATGATGCTCAGGCCCACTGTAGCAAACAGACTACAATTACAGCATCTTTTGCCAGTGTAACTCCGTATGACAAGAGCAGCCGAAGACACCGGGAGATAATGACTGCAAAAACACACTACATTGCCAAGGACATGATGCCTGTTAACACGGTCACCAAAGACGGATTTAAAAACCTCCTCCGCACGCTGGACAGAAGATATGTGATTCCCTCCTGCACCTACTTCAACCAGGTTGCTTTGATGGTATGATGTAATTTTCTGTCATGTTTGTAAATGTTACTGTACATTGTGAATATTGCACTGAAGCTTGATTTGAAGAAAATCGTGAATCGAATTGAAATCGCAATATCTGCCGGGAAAAATCAGCCCTACTACTAGATAGCAAACAGTACTCATCACTGGCTAGCTACTAATATGTCAGGGCTAGTGAAGTCTGGGTTTACACAGCCCACTCAAATCGCTAACAATAAAGTGAACCAGGAACACAAAAAGCAGACTATGAAAGAACAAAATGGCATTGAAAATTTAGGCGTGAATGGAAGCAGAAGGTTAAGAATCTGACACATCTAAAGACATATAGTATTGCAGTGTGTGCCGCCAGAATCCTCAAATAGCCAAGAAGTTGAGCTTGTTTTTCATCTGAAACAAGACATCACAAGTCATAGGAACTGTGGACAAGTATGGCTGTGTTAAGTTGTGTTAAACTGACTTTTCTGTACCAAATTTAGGTGCTTGGTGGCCGGTGGTTTCAGCGCTTAAAAACAACAAATCTATCCCTGGAAAATGTGTTGCATCATACCAGTTACTTCCATAGTTCAAAGTTAATGTTTTTTTTTTCACTTGTCTGGTCAGACGAGAAGGTCAGACATGCCTGCAGTTTTACTTGCCCCTGTACAAACTGTTTTATTCATTAGCTGTAAATAACACTGAAGACAGAAGTTAATTATGATGTTTGACCTACGGCTGCAACATCTATAAAATGTCAGAAAATATTAAAAAATTTCCATCGCAGTTTTTCAGAGTCCAAGGTGATGTCCTAAAATGTCTCATTTTGTTAGCCTAAAAAACAAAGATATTCGGTTTATTATGAAAATAAAGGAAGAAAAGTTTGAAATCTCTGTATTTGAAAGGCTGAAAACTTTTTCAGCATTTTCAGCCATTTAGTATGAAAAATTACAATTCATTTATAATGAAAATAGTTGCTAATACTTAATGATAATGACAGTTTAATTCTTTTCTACCAGTCAGAGCATGTGAGTCATGGCATTTTACTTGCCCTGGACAAGTGGACAGTCCTTATTGTTGAGCCATGACGGTCGAGTTATGTAGAACCTGAAATCAACACCTCCACAAGCAGCTGTTCTGTCATTATTATGAACTGTTGTCATGGCAGAATGACTAGAAAGCTGGTTTGACTAAAGACAGAAGAGCCACAGCATTTTATTTTGCAGTATTTACAGTGGGACCACATCAACTGACGCACATCATTTTATATTTATGACGACACTAAAACAACGCTGATGTGTACAGATGTTGTTTGGATTAGATGAGGACACAAGTGGGATGTTACGGTGCGTTCATTCGACATACAACACTAGCACCTCCTGTAATTTTTGTAACGGAAACTTATAATCTTTCACTTCAAGACACTCAGACTTTTGGTGACGTTCTTTATTATCACCATATATGTCACCATATATATCACCACAGCCATCCTCACCGCAGTTAAAAAACATCAAAATACGAGCAACTGATTAATAGTGCAACAATAAAGGCCTGATTTGGTGACTTTTTGAAATCTGTTGAGGTAACATGATTCTGAATTCAAAGACAGACTGATGTCTGATTGAAACTCAGCCTCACGTCTGAGCAGAGCTGGACACCCAGCTGCCAGCTGTTGCAGGGACTGGAATTATTTTAAAGGGCATGTGACTCATTTCATATAAAACTTTATGTACATAATAAAAGTGTTTTTCAGGGCCTTGATGTGAAATCTGTCACTTTGAAAACAGAAGTCACTAGATTTCACAGAGATTCTCATCAGGTTTTGTCCTGTTTGAAAAAATATATTGCACCTACTGTACTACATCAGACCAGTCATTCCCGAACACTGGTCTGAAATCTGATTTGCTGCTGATTCTGTCCACAGCAGCTTTGCCTCTGTTCTGGTACTCCCGAGGGAGATGTCAGTCAAAACATGAACTGCCACGCCCACACAGTCTTGTGAAAAGGTCTAAACAGGTAAATGAGCTGTTTATTGCATTAGGTTTTCTAATGATCATTTATTTTCAGATTTCAGATTTCTGTGGAGGCCTAATAAGACACTCATTTGATATCATATGCATTTTTATGCAAATATGCAGATGCTTTAATAAATGGTAACAGTCTCTATCCCACCCCCCTCAAATACTGTCATCAAATCAGTCAGTTTAATTATTCTGGGAAAGGCGAGATTAATAGTGCTGGCTCCAATATTTAGCTCAAGTTTTTTGACCAGGCACCATGGCAGGATTACCAGCTGGGCGAAGCAGGCATCTGCCCTGGGCCCCAAACCTCCAGTGGCTCCCAAAGCTGCAAGCTTACTGTGTGTCAGCTGCTTTGTGCTGATTTCATTGAACATTTGTTTGGCACCATGCACCATTACAGCACAATTAACCACCGTGATAAGGTGGGTGAGGCCTCAGTTATATCACTTACTGGAGGCTACATGATGAGGCCTTGAAGTGGATTAATTCCTTTTAATTTGCTTTGACCTGAGGCGGGCCAAACACTGACATCCATACAGGGTTACTATATACAGCTGTTTAAAAATAATGAACACCCATTCTTGAGAGGTGGGTCAAATCATGACCTACCATTTTTTTAATCTTTAATAGCAGCAGTGTAATTCCATTTTTGGGGTGAAAATGTATTCTTTAAGAATTTCTATAAATTATAAATGTTTCGGTTTGCTTTGATCTTATTTAATTTCTAAACTTGCTCTGCTAGAAAACAGTCTTATCTCAGCCTAGAATTCACAACTTATAAATTTTAAAAAGCCTCAATGATCTAAAACTAACAATACCTACTGATAACATTGGTATAAAATGTGCAATTATAATCATCTTTGTTTTAAAATTGATTTTTATGTAAATGTTGGCACTTTTTAAAGTTTTGTCCTAGATTTCCATCAAGTCTGTCAGAGTTTTACAAAAACTCAATTTAATCAGCCATAAAAAGGGTTAGCTATACCTCAAGGACCCCTGTCTCACTTCCTGGTTTAAATAAAGGTGGGAACACTGGTAAACTTTCTATTTTTAGACAAATAATGAAATAATATTACTATCAGATATGTCTCAGCTATAACATGCCAACTCTGTAGCCCTTTTAAATTAAAGCTAAATAAGAATTATGGTTTAGAAATGTGTATTTTGATTAGCATGAAGAGAACTCTGAGTAACTTTATAAAATAAAATGGCTGCTCACTATGGCTATGCTATGAAATCTATAAAAATGTAACATTTTGTCAACTCTGTAAGACGTGAATTCCATCAGATCCATCTGAGAAGTTAATGTCTACATTTAAGAAATTATAATCAATAGGAGGTTTTCTCAACATATACATACATACATAGTCCAAATTCTCAAGAATGAGTAATACATAATAATATATACTAGCAGATACAAAGTTCAGGTATCAGAATCAGTAGTGAATAGGACAAACATAAGTGTATAAAACGAAAATGCCACCTGGAATGCATTGGCAGTGTGACAGTTGTTGTACGTTAGCTGCACCATGCTCATCAGTTCAGTCCCTGGAGCTACAGCTTATATAGTTAATGTTGTCAGCAGATGGGTCTGAGAATGGGAGCTGGGGATCGTCTGATCTCATTTAGATCTATTGTTTGGGATTGCTCTGGTCAGGAGGTTCCAGTGCCAACACTGAAACCAGAGCTGACCACGTGTCTGGAAAACAATCCAACACTCGTGATGGCATCACTTCACCTAAATGCATCTATTACAGGCCTCGATTTCCTTCACATGTGCATTTAGTCAGTAATGACTAAAGCAAGTCATCCAGGAATTTAACCACTGCCCCAGGAGACACTCACCACCCATAGATGGACCTGCAAGGCTACAGAGAACTACTGACCTGTGGAACACTTAGAAACAGTAGAGTGAGTCTTCACTGAGTGAGAGCAGAAACCGATGAACTGAATGTAAACAGCTTAAACTTCACGGCTGCTTCTACAGATGAAATGGTATGAACATTTTATATCACAATTACAGTGTTCAAAATGATCACAGTTATCAGTATTATCATGGTACTGTTCAGAAGAGCTGAAAATGTTGAAAAAGTACGCACTGAAATCATTTCACCAAGTTTGAACAACTGATTGACTAAAACAAACTCATGCTGCTGCGCAATTTACACAAGACAAAAAACCCACTAACACCCGCTCGATCTAGCTTTCTTCTTCATAGAAAAGTGTACATCAGCATCCACTCCCAGGTCAAAGACTCTGCAGAAGACACGGGTATTTATCGTCTCCAGCTCCGATTGACAGTGATGTTTAGAAAAAACCGGGTCGACACGCTATTTTCACCCTTTTCCAGGGGAGGCAACAAAGACCTGTTGCCTCTTTTATTCCGTTTTCATCCATGTGTGCTGCTCGGTTCGACTCAGTGCTGCAGTCCAGCACAGCAGAGGTTAACTTTGTTTGAAAAAACCTAATTCAATTGAAGTAATTTTTTAAGTCCAACAATTCTCTTTTTTTCAGCATGTTTATGCTACACCTGTCCTATTGGATTATTATTCTTATGAGCAGCAGCTCTTGCAAAGTACATACTATTACATGCAGTATGCACACAACCAGGACATACAACTTTGTCTTAACATTGCGTCTTAAACTTTGACAGTGTTGCTCATACAATATGATACGTTACGATATGAGATGCTTTATTAACCCCTCAAAAGAGAAACTGAATGTCACCAACACAAGAAAGACAAAATCATACACATCTCGTATGTTTTTTGTCTGTTGTGTTGGATATTGTTCAGGTGTTTTCACATCTATCTTGTTTGGTCCAGACTCTCTGACTTTTCACTTTGATGCAGACCAAAATTACAGGTGTGATACCTTCCCCGGACCACAGTCTGGACCAAAAAGACGGACTTTGGTTCGGCGAAACACAGGTGGTCTCCGTCCAGATCAAACTGAACTATGGTTCGGTTCGTTTCTAGTGTGAAAACATTTTTTGGAATGGTTGAGACTTTTGGACCAATCACAGGAAACTGCAAAATTATGTGAAACAACAACTGAAAAATGTGGATACTTTTCAAGTGTTAAGTTATTTAGTCCTCTTGTATAATTGCAACGTGAAACCAAAGGTAAACTGACCAAATGTAAACAGTGTCTCAAAAAAATGAACCTTGGCTTGGAATTTGGTCCGCACTTTTAGGTGTGAAAGCCCCCTCCGTTTCCCTTCCGGGGGATTAATAAAGTTCCTCGTATCCAATCGTATCATATTAGACATTTGTGAGTCCACAGAAGAAGAATTTGAAGTGAAAAGAATAAGTACGCAATTGGAATGCAGCTCATGAGCTGTCATCTATCTGCGCCCTCTCGGTGGCTCAGTTGATGTGACTGATCTTCTGCTGAGCAGAGGATTGTGGGTCAGAAAAGCCAGAAAATCAGCCAAAAAAGCATGGTGGTCTGCATGCAGCAAAATGTGACTGGATGCAGTAGGACATTCTGGTATTTTGGGCAACAACAACAACATTTGACATACTATACTATATCTAAATAGTAGACCCAGAGTGTACTTGGCGAAGTAAGGTATCAACACAAGATATTTAGGAATTGACACCTGGGTGTCATATAGGGACCAATATTGAACCATTCAACTCTGTATCCAGCCCAGGTCACAACCAAACACAGAGTGACTGTTTTATCAAGAACTGGGAGTAGGATGTCCACAGCAGAGACTGGAGACAGAAGACAACAGAGGACTAAAGCCTGGACGCGTCCAACAGCCCTCAAGATGTTAGAGAGGAGCTGCTCCACTCACTGTCACACTGGACATGTGTCAGAGCTGCACATGAGCAGCTGACACAAACACTAACTACACCTGCGCGTGCGTGCGTCCGTGCGTGCGTGCGCGCGCTGCTGCTGCTGGTGGTGGTGCAATGCAATGCCAAACCCCCACCGACACAGCAGCACAGCCATGAATGTGTGTGTGTTTTTGTGTGTGTGTATTCCTGAGCTGAAGCTAGCTGTGAGCTGCCACACCAAACTCACACAGCTGTTTCTACAACACAACAGCACAGCAGAGCCTCCAGCAGCCCTGTAGCTAAACGGAGCAGAACGTGTGTGAGCCGCTGCTTGTGTGTCAGTGAGCCGAACAATAGCCATATCACCGACATGTGTGGAAATGAAAAAAAAAACAGGTCATGTGTTCCGTCAGCAGCGTCATTAACGGCCCGGTCGTTACAGGTGTGGCAGGCAGCCGTGTTAGCATCACAGGTGAACTAGTTAGCACGTCCTTACCTGGGTATCAGGCTCCAGAAAACAAAGGATGCTGCTGCGGTTTCTCTCCGTTAGGTCGGTGCGTCTGTTCGGCCTGACAGCATCCTGTTCCCAGCAGCAGCAGCAGCACCGTCACGCCACAGCGCGACAACACGGCCGCTTCCGCTCACCACTTTCAAAATAAAGGTCGAATTCTGTCAAAACTAAAGCTGACTATAAACAGGCGTTTATATGGGAAGGTTAGTAAAGATTTGTCTAACACGTTAAAACAAAAAAGGTGTAGAAACAAAAAAATAATTAAATGGAATTAATTATTATTATTATTATATTATTATTATTGTTAAATAATATCAAAGTCACATCCGTTTATTGTAATTTAACCATACATTTCTGCAATGCATAATGAAAAAACATTCCACCGTGAATCAAAGTGCAACGTGACATACTTAAATAATTAGTAATTTAAGAAGAAGAAGAGGAAGAAGAAGTGTGAGAATAGGCATAAGAATAATAACAATTATTATTATTATTATTACTATTATTGTTGTTGTTGTTGTCGTTGTTGTTGTTATGAAATACATAAATATAGCCTACATATATTATAAAATAATAGCCTAATTCATTATGTGTGTTTTTGTTTTTTGTTTTTTTACATTTGCCATAATAGTATTATACTGTAGGCTAATAGGTTGTAATTTTTAAAATAGGTTGTGATTAGCTTATGGATTAACTATGTAATTTGTCAGTATATTCTTCAAATAAGTTCAAAAATGTATGGTAAGAAAAAAAATCTAATTCTTAAATTTATTTAATACCTCCATCTGCATGAGGTCTAAAGGAGCCACGAATCAGGCTATGTAGTGAACAAAAATACTGAGAATAAAATAACAACAAAACGTTTTATACAATAGCAGATTTTCCCAGATATAACAGTAATCATGTTTATGCTTTTGTTTTGAAGGTCAAAGTCACATCTTTTCCGGTCATTATTCTTGTAACGCTGGCCAGCTTGACGGAGCAGCCAGCAGCTCAGTCTCTGCAATGAGACAGACAGATGCAGCTGAGCGGGAGAGCAGGCTGAGTCCGACTGGTCCGTTACTGCATTTTGCACTGACTGTTCGTGTTCCAGCTCTGATATCCAGCCTTACTGTGTGATTTCCTGCAGTAAATGCCTGGGACTCTTTGTATTTTTATGTCATTTGTGTACATCTCATCGTTAGGCCAGTCAGTTTCCCCTATGAATATGAATGGAGCGGTCCAGTCGTTAAAGGGCCAGTGCGTGTCTTGTCTTTGACAGCCGGCCAGACCACAGTGACAGTTTCCCATTTATCACAGCAAACAAGGGCAAATCTTTCCAGTCTGATTACTGGCTGAGCAGACACCTAATATAACACATAAAATCTTTAAGTAGCTGGACACACCTAATAGTTACACTGATGTGTGACTCTTCTACATCTCATTCCAAGGCCATGGGAATTAAAATCCCAGTGTACCCCCTGAAGTCTCAAGCCCCGAACTCTCATAGACGTAGTTGACCTGGTGAGTGCGAGAGACTGCAAAGGCCCCAAATGGTAGAAACAGGAATGGGACAGCAGTAGGCTTTGTACAAATGTGGGTTTTAGACTTTTTATTAAAAAAATAAATTAAATAAAATCCCAGTGGCATCATGTAAACAAGCTGGCATTTAAATGGTTCAAATCCTGAAAATGAAGATGAGTATGTTTTTTATGATCAACGCTGAGGTTGAAAAAAATATGTATATTTTTAAAAAAAATTGTAACAGTAAATTAATGTTATATTTATATTCATATCATGAAGGCCCAAAAATGGGCCGAAGGAGTAAATTAAGGATTTTTTTAAAGGATGCGCTAAAGGTTATTATTTTTACTTTCTTCACAAACAAGAGCACTTATAAGCACCTTACTGCCTGATCTGAATGTCTTCAGGTTCTTGCCTTACAAAGTAGAATGGAGGTAATTGTCAAATAATCAGTGTACTTTCTTTTGTCAAAACAGCATCAGACACTTTAGGGCTGAATGATTTTCAAAAAGTATCTAATTGATTGATTTATCTTCTTTTAGTGCCTGAAAAATTAAATAGTTTTATTGAAAGTATTCAAACTTTTAACATTTACTTCAATGAATGAAAAAAAAACTAAAGTATCTCAAGAAAAGATCAGTTGTCGATAAAACTTTTTCAAAACTTAAGAATTTGAGTTGGGCTCAAAACTCAAAAATCTATTGCAATCTATTGCCTTGAAATTTTGAGTTTTATCAACTTTTTTATTTTTACAGTGTATATTATAGTTACATAGGTGTCATATACATGCATTGGGGTTCTATATGATGCAGTATGCATGGCAGCCTGTCTCTGTCCAACATTTTACAACACCAGCTGCTCTGTAACTTACTGATTAACCATGTGATTGTTTCTTACTCTGTGGAGAGCCGGGCTCCTCTTCCTCTTTGCTTCTGACCAAATTTTCCTGATGTTAGAGTCATTTCCTTCGAATAGACCAAGGATTCTCCAGCCTGAAACAGCCCTGACTGTCAGTTCAGGCTGATCATCTGGATCATTTGCGGATCATACTTTGATCTCTGCAATCCAACACACCACTGTCCCTCCTCTCTTTTTAAAATTATGTGACACTAATGGAATGGGGGTCATTATTTATCCATAAAGTGCTTCCTATTAACTCTCCTGATACAAGTGATTTCATTCATCAACTTGCTGTGCTCTGTCTGTGGTCCCAGTTAATCATCACATGTGGGTGTGGGTGTGGGTGTGTGCGTGCTGCCATAGGAGAGCTGAGCCAGAGCAGATGTGATCTTCTGTGCCTCCTCAGGGAGCGGTGTGTGTTTCTGAACTCCATCTAATCAAAGAGGTTAGATGTTGGAAAGTGCAAATGTAAGTGACTGAACACTCAACTCTGAAAATCAAATGAATGTAATAAAATGTAAAAAATGTGTTTAAAGGGACAGTTCACCCCAAAACCAAAAATACATATTTTTCCCCTGGCCTATCGTGTTGTTTATCCATCTAGATAGTTTTGTGGGTTGCAGAGTTCTGGAGATATCAGCTGTTGAGATGTCTACCTTCTCTCAAATAAACTGGGACAAAATGGCACTCAGCTTGTGGTGCTCAAAGCACCAAAAAAAAAAAAAAAAAAAACATTTAAAAAAATTCAAAACCAGTGTCTCTTTCCAGAAATCATGATCTGGTTACTCAAAATAATTCCACAGACCTTGTTGTGAGCATGTAAGGAATACTTTCTTTCTAGTAGAAAGAAATAGTTCCGATAACAAACAGGCTGATCGTCAGGGGCAGACCTACCAACTATACCAACCCTGACAGCAACTCTCCAGTCTCAGGCCTAGCTGCAGGAATGAATCCCAAAACCTGGAAATGAATAAGCATATTAGCACCTCCTGTTCCCTTGTCTCAAAGTCTGTGCATTTTTGGTATTTGCCTGAAACAAGGTCTGTGATTAACACAAGCTGAAGAGATTTTCAAGTTTTGTTCTACAACATAAAATATGTCAGTAAATGTCCCACTGATGAATTTTGAACCTTTTATGTGTGTTAAAAAAGGTGGTTTATTTAAACATTGTCATGCTGGACACTGGTAACTGGTGATGCTGAAGTCACGTGCCTGTGGTGTAGTTTGTTATAGATTACGTTAGCTAATAGTTAGTTAGTAAAGTTAGCTTTTCACTACAGGTGGACTTTTGCTTCAAAAATCATAAAAGTGGTGCATTTGTGAAGATTATTTTGCAGAACAAAATCTGTCAACATCATAAACTTTTGTTAGCCACAGAGTTTACTGTCTGCGCTAATTCAAAATCCAATGGAAAAATCACCAGAGCGATGCTAACTTCCAGGCTGGCCATCAAAAATGCAAAAATCAAAAATCATCAGAGTTCATTTCTGTGTTCATCAACATAGTCTCCTAAATTAAAATGCTCATGGCCCAGGATGTTTTAACCACATATGGCCCCTGGCATGAAAAGTCTAACCAACATGTCAGATGTTTGCTTCATGGAACCATCAAGGAAGCCATCCTTAGAAACTGTTTAGAAAAGGGCAGGCACTTTCAAAAAACACTTGGTACAGGCTTCAACCAATAAGCTCAAGCTCCTGCCGAAGCTGGTCAGGAGGAGAGCAAAAATATTTTTTCCATGGAGAAAAGCCTCCATTGTCGTTCTTTACTCCTCTTTCAATAAAGAAATGCTCTCCAGATCTGATATAACTGATGCTATCACAGTATCCACGCTAACCTCTTCAGGAGCAGCTGTTGCTTGTTCGAGATGAGTCCCTTCCATGGACACTTCTCGACGTTGAAACACCTAAAACCACACCCTTAGCTGCCAGTACTCCCTCCTAGGACACTGATTGGCTGCACCACTTTTGATGCAGACACAAACAGATAATTTGAAGCCTGCCAGATGGACTCTAGTGTGATCGCACAAAAGCAGCTGCCTCGTAAGGTAACGAAAAGTCTGCTCTAGACCAAGACTGGATTTGAAGACTACAGCACCACTCCTTGACCCTGCAGCTTTAGACAACGTAGTGTAGTGGATGATGTTCTCAGACTACACTGTAATGGAACATGTAGACAGCCATTGAATGTTACACTAAGTTTCCATTTAGTTACGGCACACCAACAATGTTTTCTCTGGACTTGCCCTGCAGCTGGAGGAAAATGACAACTCTATTTGGCTAAAAAATAATTGTTGAAGCTCCATATTTGTTTCTTCAAGAAAAAAGGAGCCCTAATAATCTTCAACACCTGAACTGGTCAGACTGGTCTGCACAGAGGAAGAGGAGGAAAGAGAGGAGGAAACGTGTCGAGAGTCAGTAAGTGTGTGCCTGCCTCGCTGAAAGACTGTGCTGTTTCTCTGCCATCACACACACACACACACACACACGCTTACACAGCTTCTGAGGCTCTGTGTTGTCATGTGGGCAAACCCCCACACTGTTACCTAGCAACAGTGGAAAACCAGGCTACAGAGACAGCATCCTTGTCATCGTAGACTCTCACACAGAATCAGGCCGTGCGAAGTGGATGGTTGTTGTGGAAACAAAGTGTAAATGCCAAGTGAGGCCACGGTCCAGGACAGACACACCTGCTGCTGCTGCAGGCCACATCAGCACAAAAGATAAGAGTTTATCTTTTTTTAAACAATCGTACCTCATCACATGCAAACACACGCACACACAGCGTCCTCCATCAAACTGACATGCTCCGCTGTCGTCCTACAGGCCTCCCACATAGCACGCGAAGAGACAAAAGGAACGGTGCCCCAAGCAGAATTTGATCCCCCTTTTCCCTCCTCATACATAACCTACTGTATCATGTATGTAAAACCTCAAACACCAACTGTAACTGTAAACCATTAGCATACTTTGTTTATTATTATTGTTATTTTTATTAATATAGGTGATACTGAAAATGCTAGTGTGCACCAATAAGTACTTCAACACAAGCTAGATTACTATGGCTCAGCGTAAGGGAGAAAATTAAGACTACCGAGAAGTGGATGGAGGCTTTATCCTTGCAAAGCCAGTAACTGATCTGACTAATGATCACTTGAAACCGAGAGGCCAGTGGTGTGAAATTAGATGACAGCTTTTCATTTGACCTAAGGTGGTAACTCATGCGTCTAACCCAGCAGCCCACTGGATCAACTGTTGACTTCACTGATCATTAGCTTCCAATGCTGGCAACTAGCATGACGAGGCTAGCAACCCACTGGACTGACTGTTGATTTGGCTGATTATTAGCTTCTGATGCTGGCAACAAGCATGCAGAGCTAGCAACCCACTGGATTGGCTACTGGCTTGTCTAATCATTAGCTTCTGAGGCTGGCAACTAGAACACTGAAGCTAGCAACCTACTAGCTTGGCTGGTCTTTGCTTCCAAGGCTGGCAACTAGCACGCTGATGCTAGCAAACCCACTGGCTTAACTATTGGCTCAGCTGATCATTAGCTTCCGAGGCTGGCAACTCAGCATAGGATAGCAGCACACTGACCAATAAAATACAAAAAAAGAAAGTGACCAGCCAAATCTGTTGCTAATCTAGCTAAGCCTCTGCATGCTAGTAATCAGCCTTGGAAGGTAATGACCAGTCAAGCCAGTAGCCAATCCAGCGGGTTGCTAGTCCTGGCCTGCTAGTGACCAGCCTCGGAAGCTAATGACTTAACATGCCGGTGGCCAATCCAGTGAGTTGCTAGCCTTGGCGTGCTGGTTGCCAGCCTTGGAAGGTAATGACCTGCCGAGCCAGCAACCAGTCCAGTGGATTGCTAGATTAGACGCATGAATTACCACCATAGTCGAACGAATGGTCAGCTTCTCATTTCCCGCTGCTGGCATCTCAGGCACCAGCACTGGTTTATCATTGGCAAGATCAGTGTGTTGGCTTTGTCCTCTGCCGGCTTCTTGATAGTTTTGTCCCTTATGCTGCACCAGACATTACAAACCAAAAGACAGTTATGTCCTTCTAATAAGGTACAATTTATAGAGCTCATCACTTTGGCAAAGTAATTGTGATACACGGTTCACTTGACTTTTTCCACAGCTTTCAATCATATTTCACTGTTTTCATCAGCTGATGAAGTTTGTTCAGTTGTCATGGGAATTTCTTGTCATCACACAACAGAAATATGGAACTTCAGTCTCACGAGAACAGGTGGATGTAAATTATTATTTTTTCACCAAGACTGCTCCACCTTGTCCTGCTTTACTGTGCTGTGATTGGCTAGTGCTACGATACCATGATTGGCTAGTGCTTGTTTCGCAGTGCTAGGTGTAAGCACAACCTCCATCTGACTGTACTGTGAGTGCCAGCACAGATATTATAAGTTTGGAAAGGAGGATTGTGATGGATGAATGGGTCCAACATGCAGGAAACTGTGGTTAGTGTACTGTGAAACCAAAAGTCATTGTTGAGTTTTCATGTTTAGAGTTAGTTTTCAGTTTTTAAAGAAATGATTTTCAGTTTTCAGTGGCCGCTTGGTTCAGGCACAAAAACTACATGGTTCGGTTTAAGGAAAGAATATGTTTTGGGTTCACAATGCTATCTTTATGTTAGAAAGGTTTTCTGGCAGTCACAAGGATGTGTCAAGGCAACAAATACTAGCCAATCACAGCAAAGGCAGGGCAGGACTAGGCGGAGCAGTCTATGGGGGAAAATGATGTGGCTGTAAATTGGAAGTAGGCGGTTGATGACCTTTGATCTCTTCCTAGGGTCGTTGCTATTTCAACTGTTTAATGACATATGATGTCATGATGATGTCATACACTACTCCAGTCTTCCACTCAGCAGCAGCCCTGTCTTTAGGTCGTACCAGCAGTTATGTTAATGTCTTGAATGATTTATAGTGGGTGCTGATCCTGTCTTGTGGTACCAGGATCACAGTTTTTTTTTTTCTTCTTTCATGCTATGCCAATGTAGAGAAAAATGAACTAATACTGATTTGGTCTGAAAAGTGGACTCATTGTTCCATAACACCAGATAATGGCACTAATAGTAGTCCTGCATGAAAACACACACACACACACTCGAGGCCAAATGACTTACTCGTATAATCAGGGAGCTGGGCTTGTGCTAATGGAATCATATGGATGACTGAAGCTGGCCCTGGGTCAATGATCTACACAAACACTAAACACACACACACACACACACACCACAAACCACACACACCACACCACACACACACCACAGGAGCAGTGATAGTTTCCATCACATAAATAATGGTGTTGGTAATGGGTCAGTGAATGATCAATACTGTCTCCCTTCATATCCTGGCAGCTCTCTGACAAACACTACAGCAGGTTAACTGACAGAATACAAACTGCCTCATTTTCTTCTGCTCAAAGTAAACACAAACACTTTGTGACAGGATGATGGGCCTATTACTCACCCATTCTTGAGAATCATGACAAATCATGTCCTACCAAAAAATGTAAAAAAAAAAAAAAAAAAAAAATTAATACCAACACTCTAATTCCAATTTTTTGGTGAACATTTATTCTTTAAGGATCTATACATATAAAAATTATACAATTTCTGAAATGTTTTCTTTTGCTTTCATTTTTTAATTTCTAAACTTGCTTGTTGTCCGAGACAAGAATTCACAACTTCAAACATTTTAAAAATGTGTTTAAAACTGTCTAACTCTAAAACTAACTATACTGATGGATAACATCAGTATTAAAATGTGGTATTATAATCATCTTTGTTTTAAAATTGATTTTGTTATGAAAATGTTGACCCTTTTGTGTCCCAGATTTCCATCAACTCTGTCAGATTTTTTGAAAAACATGACTTAATCAGGCATACAAAGGGTCAGCTATACCCTAAGGACCCCTGTCTCACTTCCTGGTTTATAAAAAGGCGAGAATACTGCTCAAGCACTGGTAAACTTTATATTTTTAGACAAATTCATGAAATAATATTGTTATAAGATGTGTCTCAACCATAAATGTCGAACTCTGTAGTCCCTTCTAAATCAAAGATAAATAAGAGTTATGGTTTAAAAATGTGTATTTTGATAACATTAAGAGACTCTGAGACTTTAAAAATAAAATGGCTGCTCACTATGACTATGCTGTGAAATGAAGGAATTTAACATTTTGGGTATTTGGTAAGCTGTCAACTCAGTTTACATCAGCATTTAATACAAAAAATCACTAAGAGGTTGGTGTGTTACAAGGTTTAATAGGCAAGAGTTTGATCTTTTAAAATATTTTGAATTGAAGAGTAAAAATTTAAACCTCCTCAAAATAAGGTTTTATCCCAGTTTTCAAGAATGAATGTACTAAAAAACCCAAAATGCCCAGTTCTTTATGCTCTCCACAGAAAACCTTTTCCATTTGTACCACCCTGTGGTTACTGAGATTTGGGGTATAGGTTTTTGAAACCAAGACATCAGAGGATACACATAACCTAGAATGTTTCCATGAACAATATATATTTTTTTTAAAATATTGAATGGGTTGCTATTAAATTTTTAAGACATTTGTGCTTGTGATGAATCAATTTCAAAATAAAGTTCTGTAGTTTTTAACACTTTAACTGTACAACATGACTGTGCAACCAGTGGGTCAGTGATGCTTTTAGCTAACACAAAGAGTAAGACTTGTACTGGTACTATGGGGAGAGATCACATTACCCACACAGTACAGTTTTTGTTCTTATTCATTTTCTATTCCCTGTTTTACTTATTTTCGTTAGTTGTGATGTTTATGTACGATTGTAATTTGTGAGGTTTGTTATGTAACATCAATCTGCCGAGGGGCTACAGATAGAAATTAATCTCTGACTATAATCTTGCATATTTACATGTAAATGTATGCACTGTCCCTATGTTAAATAAATAAATGAAATGACCCCTGTTTTAGTATCTTTACACTGCTTAATGTATGTGATTTTATCCAGTAGTTTGTGATGAATCTTTTAATATAATGTGAATTGAGCTGAGTGCACAAGGTGAATCAAAGTAGTGTGAAGGTGCACTTACTGTGTGTGTGTGTGTGTGTGTGTGGTTGTGTGTGTGTGTGTGTGTGTGTGTGTGTGTGTGTGTGTGTGTGTCAGAGAGACAGATATGGCTCATACATCTCAACTGCTCCTCCATAAGTGTTTCTTGTTGCCGGGGGATATAGCTCCAGATTAATGTGGTGACAGGGTTTTATGGTAGCCATGGAAACCAAGGGGCACTGCCACACTTACCCGATGAAGGAGGCACACAGGGTTACTGTGTTTCTCTGTGTGTGTGTGATGTTGTAAGCCTGACTGAAGCCGAAGAGTAACCTGACTCATTAAGCAGCATGGACCTGTGAGTGTTCTAAAGGATTAGAAGACTTTCTAGTAAATGCTTGTTTCAATATCTAGATCACACATTACCGAGATTTAAAGGGAAATCATGACAAACATTTCTAATCATAAACATTACTGATAGAACACAGTCTGCAGGTTGCAGAGGTCTTGGATCAGACAATACATAATAATGTAAAACATAATAATATTGGCAAAACAAATGGCCTCAGGTTTATTTATTTTTTAGTATCAGCTGCTGCTTAACATGGGGAAAATGACAGAACATGCTGAAATATGACTGAGATCTGTTAGCGAACAGTTTAAGGCTGTTACTAACAATTATTTTCATCATCAATTAATCTGTCGATTATGTTCTTGATTAACTGATTATTAATCAATTTGTTGTGCGGTTCCTAAAATGTCAGTAAATGGTGAAAAATGCTTATCACTGTTTTCCAAAGTGCAAGCTGACGTCCTCAAATGTCTTGTTATGTCCACACCACAAAGATATTCAGTTTACTGAAGAAAAAGACAAAAGAAACCAGAAAATATTCACAGTTGAGAAGCTGAAATCAGAGCATTTGGACATTTTTTTAAATTAAGAAATGATTCAAAACAATTGAGCGATTATCAAAATAGTTGTTAAATCATTTGATAATCAATTAATGATCAATTAATTGATTAATTGTTGCAGCTCTAGAACAGTTGCCTATTTACACATACAGCAGACACAGAGCAACATTAGCATTAATTAGTGTTTGTGTTCAATGTTCACTCATTTTAGCTCTGTTTTGGTCTCCACCATCTCCTGAAGGAAATCTCTGTCTCTTTAGCTGCTGAATACTCCACTGTGTCCATCAGCTTGTCTCTAACTGTGTCTGTCTGCAGTCTGCTGCTGAGCAGTAGTTCTTCAAGCAGAGCAAACTGAAACAATGTGCTAAAATAGGCTAAAAAGCTCCAGAGAGCTGTGGGGGACTGCAGAGCTGGTGACTGTTTTTGGAGTTGTCATGATAATAGAGTTGACTTTTTCTGATCCAAAAGCAATACTTTTAAAACAGTACTGGTGCTTAAATGGTGCCTGAACCAAATCTTTTTATAAAAAGACACAAAATGATGGTTAATAATATTAAAGAATGGCCTTTTGTCATTGCTAAGGAAAATCTGAACTTCTTTCTGCTCTTAACACTCTGTCCTCATGCATTATTATATACATATATATAATTTAATAACGTTATTGCATTCATATTTCTGCCCATGTGTATATGTGTATTATATTACCAGAATACATATATTTGTATATTGTGATATTCTATTATATGACATTATATATATGCTACATTGTTATTATTGTTTGTGTATTACACTATGCTAACATATTATTAATATAATTTTATTAATATTATTACTATTGGTATTGCTATTATTTCTGCTATATTTATGATATATCTATGCTATCTAGTGCTCTATACTATATTTTAGATAGACAGATAGATGGATAGATAGATAGAATAGATAGATAGATAGATAGATAGATAGATAGATAGATAGAGATAGATAGATAGATAGATAGATAGATGGATAGTGTAGGGAACATTAAGACAATGATAAAAAAATAAAGAGTGGAGCAAAACCAAATATTACAAATTGTTTGACATTTTGGACCTTGTTGTAGGCCACTGACTACGTGAATCTGATAATGTAACTGGACGATTCTCATAGTAGTTCAATGAGCAGCCACAAGGGGGCAGCAAACACAGCAAACTGAAGCAGACAGGTTCCCAGTGATGAGCTGGTGTTTGTCATGCTGAGTGGACAGTTTCCACAGCCAGTGTGTGTCTGTGTGCACTCTTTTTACATATGTTGTGGTGTTTCACAACACAGACCTTCGTGACTCACGAAGGGTGATTGAAAGGGTGATTTTTTTCTGTCTCAAATCTGTGTAAGTCTTTAGAACTCTCTGATAAACACAGGCTCTGATCTGAACATGTTTGTTTTGGCCTGTGTTTGATCCTGGTACTGTGCACACCACCATATCACATCATAGTGTGATAAGCAGCAGAGTTAGTGATTGATGATTTTTCTGTAAGTGGATGGATCAAGTGTTAGATAGTGTCACAGCAGCAGGTTCAGACTTCTTCCCACCCTGCTCACACACATATTTCTGTGACATAACAATAACATAATGTGTTATTCTAGTGTGATGGAGCAGATGTGTGGTGTTGAAGTTGGACTGGAGCGTTGTTTAGATGAGCTGAGTTTTCATAACATCCTGACTGAGCTGGGACTGTGTCACTGCTGGATCATCCAGAAGAAGAACAGGGTTTGTTGTTTTGTTTTGTTCCTCTGGTGATGCAAATATGCAAAGAGTTAAGTCAACATCTACTGTCTGCTTCATTCAACGTCTTTATTCAAGAGGAAGCAACATGATTGAATCAGTGAAATTTTTATAAACATTGTGAAGTGAGACTGACGTGAACAAATGGCCTCCTTTAGGAGGGGCACACAGTGATGTAAGGAACACTTACAGAAAACGATGTGTAATAAAAACACACTGTAACACACTGCTGTCTGGAGTGTTTTATTATTAAAACATTCTCAGTGATTACAGTAAATGTAATCCATACATGTGATGTAATCATAAATGTCAGAATCAGAATCAGAAACACTTATTGATCCCCAAGGGGAAATTGGTCAAGTTACAGATGCTCCTTTCAAGAATAGAAAAAATATATTGCATAGTGTAATTATAAGAGAAAATACAAGGTGTATACAAATATGTACAGTCTACCAAATATACACAGAGACAAAATGGCAATAATAGATAATAAAATAGAATATATATACAGTAAAGGTACATGCTTTGTTTTCCAAACAGTAATATACTGTTATTGTATAGTTATTATTATATTATATATGTACTGTCGCGATATATAGAATAAGAAAAATCTGAATTATGTACACAATGTGCATTGTGATACAAATATATATATTTATATATCAGTGTAAACAGAAATGCTGTATGACAGAGACAACAGTAGAGATATTGTACGAGTTAAATTATTGCACAGAGTAATTGCACTGTTAAGTTATTGCACAGGATTATTTAGTCAGTCAATAAATCATAAATGTGAATTTCAATCATGCATTGTAAAAAATGAAGAAAAAACAAACTGGTGTTGTGTTTGCATTATGGCTTAGTAATTTCATTTTTGAATTTAAATAATTTATTGATTGATTTAAATAATGATTTGTGCTCATATTCATTCATTTTCTCATGTGTCTATCTGTCATATTCCATGTCACACTAAAGTTTTCTGCTTTGACCCTTATAGTTTACATTTCATGATGACTGAATTTGTTGGTTTCCAACCTGAAGGTTAAAGGGGACAGTTCACCCCCCAAAATCAAAAATACATATTTTTTCCTTACCTGTAGTGCCATTTAGAACTTTGATCAGACCAGAAAAGTTGAGCCCGAAAAGGCCCAAGCCCAACAAAATTATGTCTGACCCCAACCCTTATTAGCATATTTCAGCCTGAACCCATACAGCCTGAACTGGCAATGACAAAACTGAGGAGAAAAAAAAAAAAGGCCACAAAATATATGAAAAATATAGCCTGACCCAACCCAAACTTGTTGGCTCCTGTCGGCTCTCGTCGGCTCCCGTCGAGTCCTTAGATCTAGTGCTATTCATCTATCTTTTGTTGTGAGTTGCAGAGTTTTGGAGATATTGGCCGTAGAGATGTCTGCCTTCTCTCCAGTATAATGGAAGTAAATGGCACTCGGCTTGTGGTGCTCAAAGCACCAAAAAAGTTTTTGAAAAACTCTTTCTAGAATCTCTCTCTAGAAATCACGACCTGGTTACTGAAGATAATTCACAAACCTTCTTGTCAGCAGTTTCATGTAGGAACTACTGTCTTTCTGGTAGAAAGAAATTAGTTCTGGTAGATTCTACTGCAGACAGAAAGTAGTTTTTCCTGTCTTTTCTTTATTTTTTTCTTACTTTTTTTAGCCCATTTAGTTTATTATAGTGGAGAGAAGACAGATATCTCTAGTCTGATTTCTCCAACACTCTGCAACTCAAACCAAAGATCAATAGCTAGCCCTACAGGTAAGAAGAAATATATATTTTTGATTTTGGGATGAACTGTCCCTTTAAGATGCAAATGTGTGCACTTTTGCTCCGTAAAACCCTCAAAAGAAACAACCTGAGAAGACAAAAAGTGCTCTTGTGTTTGAACTGCGTACAATTATATCCACACAAAGACACTTTTAAAGGGCTCACAGGCCAAAAGGTTTGAGAAAACTGGAGGTCCTGACATTTAGCTGCCAAAAATATAACAATATCCTAGATGCAAAAATGTGAATTTCCACTGAAAACAAAAATATATGATCTTCTCTACATTATTTATTTGGAGCTCCACCCCTGCTCTTGAGAATCCAAACAAACAAGTAGCCCACTCTCACATTCCCATGACAGCATCACCAATCTCTGATGACTGGGCTCAAGAAAAGACCTAAAAGCAAGTCATCTACTAGAAAAGTTTGAAAAATAAATACTGGAACAACAGCATCAAGAGAACAGAAAAAAAATAAATAATAAATCAATGTTTCCCAAACTTTTTTTCCTGGGACCCACTTTTGAAGAATGACAAACCATCATGACCCAAATCCACAACAGACCTTATTAATAAATCTTTGGAAGACTTCATTTGTGCATAAAACACCATTTTGCAATTGCAACTTTTAATCAATTATCAAAGCGATACTCCACCCAAAAAGGAAGATTCACTCAAAATGTACTCACCCCTGTGCTGATGAGAGGATGGGTGAAGATCTTCAGTTCACAAAACACTCCTGGAGTCTCAGTGGAAAACAGTGCTGCAGCTAAATCCAGTACAATTAGAGTGAATGGTGACCCAGTTTAAAACGTTAAAAAAAAAGAACACAAAACAAACAAAATGTCTCCATCCTGCTCGTGTGGTGTAATCCAAGTGACCGTGAGCCGTGACATTAAAATTTAACCACAAAAGACGCCATTTACACCATGTTTTTAGCCGAAATGTCAACTGTAGCCTCCCAGGTAGCATGTAAACATGGCGCCGATGTATCGCGAGACTTCGTATATCTCTTAATGGACGCACGTGTGAAAATATCACAGGATCTCTTGTGCACCCGGCTCGAGACTGAGAGGCTACAGTTGACATTTCGGCATTTTGTCGAAAGCTATGTACTTTTTACTTAAGTATATTTCTCACACCAGTACTTTTACTCGTAATTGAGTGATATTTTAGCAATGTAACAGTACTTGTACTTGAGTACAGATTTTAAGTACTCTTGCCACAAGTGATGTCAACTAATATATTACAACGTAATACACTGGAAGAAGATGAGGGTGAGTAACAACTTTGTTACTCAACTATGGAGTTTTCCATGATTGGTTCCAATTCAGTTTGAGTTTATTGCTTTATGGCATTTTGGATTAAACATATCAAAGCAAAGAGTCATACACAGTTTATACAGCAGACTATACAGTAAATGAGAAAAGAAAAGAAAAGAAAAGAAAAGAAAAGAAAAAGAAAAGGTATCTTAGATTGATTTTTTCTTGATAAGCAGTCAGATATTCTCCTGCCAGCTCCACTGTAGTGTTATATGCTCCCAGAAGGATTTGAATGAGTCTCTTTTGGTTAGAAAGTCTTGATTTCTGATCACATTTGGGACTTTATATTTGGGGTATATTGTGAGAAAATGAATTTCTGTTTCATCGGCTCCTGTTCCACAGTGCAGACAGATTCTCTTGGTGCTTTCTGTCATTTCTTTCATAGTGACCAGTTTCTACTGGGCGTTTATGGTCACTGAGTCTATGTTTTGTCAAGGTTCGTTTTTTTGGGTCAAATGTTGGGCTAAGTCCCTCTTCAGTAAATCTTAGCATTCTAATTTTTTATATTGATTGGATTTCTATTTTCCATTGACTGGAATATTTTTGTTTATTATCTTATCTGTGAGTTGTGAGCTGTGAATTATTTTCATAGCATCACTTTGACATAAGAATTCTCTTTCCCTCATTTTGTTCATTTTTTCTTCATCTTTTAAAATCTTAATCTTAGAGAATCTTGTCTTCTGACCATGTAAAGTTGGACCAAGGTGCTACTTCTTCGCTGGAATGTCTGAGCGCTGTGTTCTGTGTTCTGTTGATTGTCCACAGTAACAATGGCACAGTTTCTGGAAAGAAGAATTCTGTTAACACAGCAGAAGAAGCTGAGCTCTGACATGGTGCTGTCTGGATGTCAGGAGGTGGAGCTCAGCTCTGGTGAACTCTGGCCCACTTTAACTCCACCCAGGAAGTTTTTTATTGGTGCCTGTATGTACAAAATATTTATAGTGTAATATAAGTGTTAGAGAAACATTTAACTCTGAATGTGAATGTTCTCTTCTCTTCTTTCTTTCTTTCTTTCTTTCTTTCTTTCTTTCTTTCTTTCCTTCCTTCCTTGCTTCCTTGCTTCCTCCCTTCTTTCTTTCTTCCGGTCTTAACTTCAGCTCCAGATGTGTTTCTGTGAGTTTGTAGTTTTGGGCTGTTCTTGACTGAGGTCATGATTCTGGTGCAGTCATGAGATGCAACCCTCCCACCCTCTCTCTCTCAAATCAGATCAAATCAAATCAAATAGCTTTATTGGCATGAACAACAATATGTTGCCAAAACAGTTTACACAAAATTTAATTTTACATACAATATACATATTAATTAAATAGGTGTCATTATCGTGTGCATTTTATATATACGCAATATATTGCAGTATATATATTCCAGTTTAAACTCATACTGATTGTGAGTCCGTCAGGCTGTGGCAGGCAGATACATATTTATCTGCCTGAGGAGCCGTCGTCCCTTCAGCCAGGACAACTGACAGTTTCTCTTCAGGGGTTAATATTTCAAAGTCAGGTTTAATCTTTGTTGACGTCTCTCAGCAAAGACAATTTCTCACAATATATGAGAAAGTGCATCTCTGTTTCTATTTGTCCTTTTGAGCAGGGACCACATACACCGTCCTCTCTGGGCAGCCATGTCTGTCTCTGCTGTCCTGTTTCTATGTCCAGGAGGTGGTCACTCACTCAGCCTGTATTTGGTGAGGATCACGCTCTGTTTCCTGTCTGACAGAGCAGAGATATTCAGACAGTTTATGTTCCCTGCTTAGAATTAAATAACAATTTAGTCTACTTTGGTTTATCGTTTAATTTCTCCAATCTTCCAAATAAAGATCTTTTGATTTATTCATAATTTGATTTATTCAGTTGTGTTGTTGTGAATCAGCGCTGATGGGAGCCTGGCTGGTTAACTTCATCATCAGCTGACTGAGGGGACTGCTTTCAGGATTCACAGCTCTCTCTCTCTCTCTCTCTCTCTCTCTCTCTCTCTCTCTCCTCTCTCTCTCTCTCTCTCTCTCTCTCTCTCTCTCTTCTGTGTGGCATTTTGAAGTAAGAGCAAAGGTTACAGTCTAACATGCTAAAAATGGAAACAAAGCAGAGCATCAACTGATTTGAAGGGATTTCATGGCTCATTTCTGGTAAAGAAGTTCAGTTGGTGAATCAGTTGGTTTGAGTCTGAAGCATGTAAACACATGTAACACAGAGAAGTGCTCTCATGCTCTGAGAGCAAAATGTTTGGGTGGAGGAAGTTTTATTGATGCCTGGTTGATTTACTACAATTACTCTCAGCTGTTACTGTTAAATCTCAGTACTGGATTCACTTGAAGTTCTGTGGGTGGAATTAGATGTTTGAAAATGCCACAGATGTCTGACTGGAAGGTAGAAGTGTACATGCACTGGGATGGTGTTCATATCCCTCCTCTCTTTGCATGATGCTGGTTCAGCTGTCAGTGTTCTTCTGACTGAGAGAACAGTCCTGGTTGTCTCTCATCAGTCCGTGTTGTGTAGAGTCTGGTGTTTCCTCGTGCTGACTGATGAGGTTAAAGCTCAGTTCCGTGCTGTAAACTCTTCCATGTGAGTTTGCTGGAATAAACGTGAGTCTTATTTTCATAGTTTGGTCCTTCATTCCTACCAGTGATGAGAACATTCCTGAGATGTGGGAAAACAGAGACCAGACTGAGAAGAAGTCTGGCAGGAAACACGAGAAACGCCAGCAGTCAGACGATCATGACGGTCAAACCTCAAACTGGACTTTGTCGTTTGAGAGCATCGTCTTCTGTGCAGTGACAAATTACAAGCAACATTTCAGGTGTGCTCACAATTTATTTTTGTGAGCATACAGTGTTTTCATAGCTGATAGAACTACTGTTTTCACTTTCTTATTCAGTCTGAAATCATGTCACCGCTCTTGAGAATTGGGATAAAATATATTTTGAGAGGGTTTTGATTTTTACTCTTCAATTGTGCTGGAAAATATGTTTTAAAAGATCAAATCCTTGGCTATTAAACTTTGTATGGGCCAACCTCCTAGTGATTACATTTTTTATTAAATGTAGACATCAACTCCAAAATGTTTTTTAAACCAGGAAGTGAGACAGGGGTCCATAGGGTATAGCTGACCCTTTTTATTCCAGATTAAATCATGTCGAGGACTTTAAAGGGCCAACACTTTCATAAAAAATAGATTTTTAAAACAAAGATGATTATAATAGCACATGTTTACACCTATGTTGTTAGTTTTAGATTCTGAGGGATTTTAACACATTTTTAAATAGTTTGAAGTTGTGAATTCTTGTCTGGGACAAGGCTGTTTTCTTTTCAAGTTTAGAAATTAAAAAATTAAAGCAAACCAAAACATTTAATAAATTACATATATTTCATTAGTGATTGAAGAAATACGTTGATCTACAAGTTATTGTAGTTATTATTGCAGATATTTCTGTAAACTGGCTTATACAGCTGTACTGGTTGTGTAATCCATCCTGCCTGGTCTCATTCCCAACATGGACACTGGCAGTTAGAGGCTGAAAGCGGAGCATGTGGTTCTTCAAGTGACTTCAATGTAAACCCGTCCACAGCTGTATGAGACACACCAGGCTGCTGATGTAGTGTAAAGAGAGAGAAAATCTGCATGTGGAGGAGGTGGGTGAATGGATGGGGCGGCTCAAACAAACACAGGACTTTCACCCAGGATGTGTTGGGATGAAAGTGCACTGGTCCGTCTCATTTACACTTGCTGCCATTTTGTGGCAGTTTTTTTTTTTTTTTTTGCGACTTGGCCGGCTCAAGCAGAGGAAGGTCCATGTTCAGTTGTCACAGACTGGTGAGGTGTTTGCTGTTGTAATACTCATTTCGATAATAATAATTAATACTCATTTCAGCCATTAAGAGTCTGAAGGGCACCCCTACCTTACACATTCATATGTATGTACCTTGTGTTTAGAGTACATGGAGAAAAGCAACACTCACCTGGAGGAAAACATGAAAGCTACATGAGGTAGTGGTGCACTTCAGCGTCTTGTGGCTGAAATGAGTATTACAACAAAAAACACTTAAATAAATAAATTCACCTGACAATTTTTTTTACCTTTTTCACAGATGAAAAAAATAACCTGAGAAATTACCCTGATGAAACCTTCATAAACACAGGAGAGAAAAATATTTAGATGAGACTTAAAAGAGAAAATTGTTATATATTTCCTGTAATAAGTCATTAAATGACCATGATGTGTCATCAAAGATCAAGGAAACATGTTAAGCTCGAATACACATGTCACTTGACGTGAACACCGCAGCTGCGGTGTCCCCCTTTCTTTCATTCCAGACAAGAAAAACTGTTTTGTATGTCCGTTTCACATTAATTAATTAAGTTCAGACTGATGCTGAATTTTTGCAGAATGAGTAAGTGTCTGTTTATGAGTAGTAAGAAATTATTAATAATCTTTTAGAAGGTGCAGATGTTTATAACTGTTAAATTGAGAAAAATTGTGAATGGAGTTTGGCAGCAGTGAGGCAGGCAGCCATTGAACTCATTGTCCAGAGTGTGTTATTTCAGAGCAGTGGGCTTTTGTTTTCAGGATAACGGGCTTAACTTTACACTGACACAGAACTGACAGTTATAAACAGATGATCAACTGACAGTGGGGGACACATCTTCGGTTATTATTGTAAATTTTTGAGGTTGTGCGCATCCAGCAGAGCTCCTGCAGCCTGCCTGTCTCTGCTGTGTCTGGGGAGGAGGCGGGCAGGGGAAAACAGCTCTCTTCAACCACAGATTGTATATCGTAGACTGGTACACAGGAGAGGGTGAGAGCCTGTCGGTGTCAGACAGTTCAGTGTGTGTCAGATATTTCCTTGAAGCAGTAGAAAAGATATTTTTGTTCACTTTTAGCAAGAACTCTCAGAAATGATTTTAGTATGCATTTATAACTAACAGAATGATTCCCCAAAACTACAAAAAGGGGACAAAATTTCTTGTGAACTGTAATTGTCCTTTATTTCCCATCAGTGGATCGACCAAATACACATGTACTAATGTTAGTAACAAGCCTGCTGGGATGTGGATGCTCCAGCTGCAGCGGACAGGCAGACAGACGAGGTTACAGCGTCTAAATCCCACAGAGCGGTGACTGGGAAGTCAGTGAGATCGTGTAACAGCATGTGGTCACTGTAAATTGTCTGCTGCCGTCAAACTGAAGCTGAGACATCCTGTTATCCAGAGTATGATTCAGGCACATGGGTGAAATTCATCAGAATCCTGAGTGATCGGGTGTGTAAGCTCAGATTTCCATTCTGAACCCAGAACTATGAGACAGCATGCTGAACGTCCTCCCCATACAGCAGTACACCTCCGGGAAACTGGCATTCCTTACATGATTATCACTGATGGAGATTTCCACACCCCAAGACAGGGAGGACATTCTGCTGAAATAGTGTACTATTCATAAAAAAGTCTGAGTTTCTCCAGACTCTGTCTCTGTCTGATTTCTTGGAATCTGCCATCTTTCATGTATCAGGCACTGCTTAAATCCCACAGGAGTACACTTGGCCGAGTACAGAACACATTTCTGGCTGTTTTCTTGTATACTGCTTCAGGGTCAGGGAGTGTACATGTTTGCTTATTTTCAAAAGTCACTTCTTAAGATCTAAATTATAGAAGCTCCTTTCTTGCAAAGTTTTTTTGTCAAAGCCCATGTACAGTAAAAGTACAACAGAATCTGCAGATATATTTGGAGCACAGCACACTTCTTTTCTTGTCAGTTTGTTTTTATTGGATTTTGCCAGCTTGCACAGAAAAAAGAGAATTGTTGGACAAAATTACAAAAAAAAGAAAAAAAAAAAAAATACTTCAGTGGGTAAACAAATTAAGTTTTATCAAATTAAGTTAACAAGTTATATGAACAGAATCACTTTAAGTCAGATGTAATCAATAATCAGATTGCTTTGAAATCAACAGTTGGCATTAATGCAACCTAAATTTAAGTCAGGTCAACTGAAAAGTTTGCAGTTTTTCAGCTCAATGATTTGTTCTACCCAAAAGTAAAATACTGCTTCTTAACCCTAAACTAACAATATGGTTTCAGGAGAGTTTTTTTTTTTTCTATTAACCTTAGTGTGTTCATTCAGTTTGTTATTTCTAACTTAAACAACACAATTTAACCAAATCAGATGGACCATTTTATATCTGACATAATACATTATTTGATCACAAAATATAATTGTGACTCAAATTCTTTCCGAGTCACCAGGAAATAATGCCAGCTGATCTGCAGGGGGAAAAATCTAGTTTGAGTTGTTATAATCCACAAAAAAAAGACTGCAAATAAATAACAAATAAATAAATAAATAAATAAACAAAAAATGAATAGATAGATAGATAGATAAATAAGAGAGAGAGAAATAACTAACTAACTAACCAAATAAATAAATAAATAAGTCAACAAGCAAACAAATAAATACATAATAAAATAAAATAAAATAAAATAAAAGGTGGATTTTTTTTTAAGACGTATTAATATGGCTACATAATCAGAGGCAGGAGCACCACCCAGCTACAGCTCAGTCATAACGTCAGACCTTTGAAAATATGCAAAAAAGACCCTGTAGAATGTTTCCTCTGAGCCACAAATTGAGAGTCAAATTTTTCTCAAATTTTAGACCAAACATGAGGTCCTGAAGCCATTGACAGTGTGTGGTTTCAATCAAGACTGCCTCAACACCAACACCCAACATGAGTGGGTCAGGTTCTATAACTTAGCTCACTGTGAAAGGGTTTGAAAGACATTTTTCCAAAAATTTTCAAGGCAGGGACACAGCCAGCACATGTATCAGCGAGGCACTGGTCATAATTAGGACTAAGCTCTGGATATAGTTTATATATTTTCATTTAGGATATATGGGCTCTATGAACAACTTTGAATTGACATAAACACACATAGAAGAGGAGTCCACCTGTTTGAGGATGATGTCCCACAGGCCATCAGATAGAGACAGGCCTGTGTCCTGTCCCCAGGTTATTTTGATTTTATTTAAAGGGGTGTATTGTATCCCTTATATAAGTCATAAATAGGACTGAGCCTTTTGCAAGTGACTGGAGTGAGAGGAAGATGTCTACAGGGTTATGATCAGGCATTTGTGAAGCAGGGTATTTGGGGCTGTGTATACAATAAGTTCCTAACTTATCTAAAAGTGAGTCAGTGGCACGTTAGAATTCTTGGGCAACTAATTCAATGACGTAAAACAATAGTCTGTGAATAAATATTTAAAATATTGTATGCATTTTCTGCCATTCCTGGAATATTGTATCCTACATGAATGGAAGGAAAAGATGTTCTGACACTGTGGGGCTCAGAGAAAGGACAGCTGTAAATCAAATCTTCTCCTGAACTGGGCCACACCCCAAAGATCTGCACATAACTGCACCACGAAGAGCGAAGGGAGCGCCGCCCCCAGTCATGCAGGAAGGGTTACTGTGTGTGTTGGGAGGAGTTAGTCTCCATGGAGATCCATGCTGGGGGACTGAGGGTGGAAGTGCACCCAGAGTGCAAAACTTCGGATGTTGGCCACTCCACCCCTCTTTTTTTTATTATTATTATTACTTTATTGCAGGTTTTTACATTTCAAGTTATCAAGTTCATCACTTATTTGATTCGTCCTGCCACATTTATACAATGTTTGTTTTTACAGACAGAAAATAAAGATAGAGAAGGAAAGAAAAAGAGAGAAGGAAACAAAGGAGGGAGGAGGGGGGGTCCTTTTGTAGTCTCTTAATTATAATATATATTATTTATTTAAATCTGACTGTTCCACTTCATCTGTTTCTTTGACTCATTCCAGCTTCTTATGATTTCCTACTGTTTATGAACTTACTTTCTCTCCGAATCACCAAGAAATAATGGTGGCTGAACTGCTGAAGTAGAAAAATCTATTTGTTATAATCCACAAAAACAGACTGCCATCACTGAAGTGAATCTTTCCATTCCAGATGGTGATGCTTCATGTAATATTGGGAGGCTGCAGCTGCTTCTTTAAATTAAAAATATATGTGTCTTTCTCTTGAACTGACCCACAAAATTTTTCTATCACAGGACAAAAGTAAAAGAATATGTGAATGCTGAACCTCTTTCCCTTCAGTGTTCAGCGTTCTACCTGATAAACTGATTTTTGGTGTTGCAAAAGCCCTCATGCACATTTTCAAAGGCAGTTCTTTCCAATATTTTGATTGTGTTGAAGATTCTTTTACATTGTTCTTCCCAATCTTCTTATAAATTACTGCCATTTCTGTGTTCCATTTCTTTTTGGTGTTGTCTGCATTTACCTTTGATTCTTGTGAGATCTTATACAGTTTAGAGATTTTGTTGAAGCTCAGTGTAAGTTCTATCTTTACACCTCATTCATTCAGCGCTCTCTCTCTCTCACTCTCTTTCCTGCTTATTCTCAATCAGCTGATTATGGGTGTTCACAGTTAACCAACCAGGTGTAGCTGCTGTCTCCATCAGCTAATCATGTCATTGCTGACAAACTTTAAAATCTGTTCTCCTCTCTGCTGTCATTTCAGTGTGGAATCGTTGCTCTTATCCAGCAACCAGGTTGAGCGCATCAGAAGTCCACTCCTCAACACATCCCGGGTGGGGAAGTGGGGTGTGGGTGGGGTGGTGGTGTTCGTACAATAATCATGGCCTCACTACCCCCTTATTCATGACGTCACGATGGGGTCTAATCTAATATAGACTTTCCACATTGTGCACATCTCCGTTGAATTTATTTCCTACACTCAGAATGAAGTCTCTCCTGATTGAACTATTTTCACTGTCTCTGTTTTTCCTTATAAATTCTAGTAACCCATGCATTCTCTGACTCTCCACTGCTCGTTAGTGACCCCTTACAAAGTCTACACTATGTATTTCTGGGGAACAGTGAACAGTGTTAGATGGAATTAAGGCAAATCGCAGAATACATTCTCAGGTCTATTAGATTGCAGTTTGCTGTAGTGTATGCACCAATTAATCTCACATCTGTTAACAAGGATACAAGGAATTCAATGAAATGAATTAAAAAGGTCTCACAGCCTGAGGGAAGAAGCTGCTGTAAGAATTGAAATGCCAGCGGTACATTAATCAGATCTCTGAGGATGAGTCAGTGGGCTGGAAGAGCTGGTGTCTGTCATCGTTTTAACAAAATGTTCTAGAACAATAAGACAGTACCACGATGGTGTGCGTGTGTGTGTTGATGTTCTTTGTCTCAGTGATCAATACCAGCTGTCTGTGGTTCCATTTTATTACAGCAAGACTCAAAGTGACTTCAGTGATCAGTGCAGCTCTGTTAGGGTTGTTAACAAAAAGTCTGTCTTGACAATCAGCTCATTTGACCCCATATTAATATGAGGTGGTATGAAAAGAACAATAAATGCAGAGGGTTGGGTTCAGACTATTGCTGAATGATCATGTTTTGGCAACAGGTCCAGGATCAGATAAAGCTGTTTTTAGCCACACTAGCAGCAGAGCAGACTGAGATGGTCCACTACTTTGTTGGAGACGCCTAATTTTTTTCCCAAGACTATTCCCCCAAGTCCCACTCTACTCTCTGTGATTGGCTACCACTATTGATTCTTGTTGCCTCGGTGATGTGCCCATGTGATTGCCAGAGAACCTTTCTAATGTTGTGACAATGTATATTTTATCCATAAATCATGATTTTTTCCAAAATCTACCCAAATAGTTTTTGTTACTAAACCTAACCACATAGTTTCCCTGACTAAACCAACCCAAGTAGTTTTTGACCCAACTGTGATGGAAAACTATGCATACAAAATAAATAAAACTGATAACTGTACTGTAAAATCTGAATTATATCCAAACCTTTCATCTACTGTACAGTTTTTCTAAAACCCTGACTTTACTGAAATATTTTATTTTATCATCAATAGTTTTACTTGTAATTGAGTAACTTTTCAGTAATGTAACAGTACTTGAACTTGAGTACAGATTTTCAGTTCTCTTTACACCTCAGCTGAAAATTGACTTTTTAAATATCTCACTTCAGCAGGAATTTTGAAAGTTTTTAATGACCTGAAATGCCACTTTTGTGTGAACAAAAGGCTAAAACACAGAGAAAAGGCTATTTTTAAAAACCCATGTATGTGGAGGAAGGACCTCAGTTGCACTGCCCCCTACATTTTTAGCATTTCTCAAAATGATGCAGTGGGTGGAGTTGGGCTCAGACCTGAGAGGCAGTTACACTTTAATGTTATTAAAGTTATTCGCTGACATCAAATTTGGCACCTGCTTTGATACAAGGGGGCGGCGGCGCCCATGTGTAATTTTGCAGGGTGGTGCGTTAACAGTGAGCTTATAGGGCCTCCCAGCATGTGGGTCTATGTGCCGCTGCTGAGCCCTGGACAGCATTCACCCAGTTTAACCCCTGATGTTGATGTAATCTTTCTGGTGCCACCAAATGACCAAAATGTCTTCGACACACCCCTGATGGACTAGGTATTGGTCTTGTATTTGGTCTTGTTGTTGATCAGCTATACATTCCAGACCACAGTGATCATTGAAAGAGTAAAATCTCCTCCACATGTTTGCCTTTAGGAGAGGCTTTACTCCTGACAATTAAACAGATTCCTCACTGATGAGAAACAGCTGTTAGTCAGCTTCATTTGCAGCACTAATATTCTTATTTTATTATTTTAACTTTGACCATGGCAATGCAATAAACAAACACAAACAGATGAAGTTTATTTATCTTAAAATGTATTTGTGGTCAGGCTGGGGATGTGTCTGATACACCCAGAGACACTAATACTGTCTCTCTGGAATAGTTTCAGGGGTCAGCAGCTCCATAAGACGGGGTGAGCAGAGTTTAATTCCAGGTTTTACAGATTGCTGAATAAAGTCCTCCCACACTGTGCAGGAATGTTCTGCCCTCCTCTCTGCCCCCCTGCAGGTCTCCACAGCTTCACTCTGACTACGCACAAACAGGTCTTGGCAGGGTGATTGCTTCTTTTCATGCTGTTCCAGTATCACATGACCATGACGTGTTTGGCAGGGATTCATGCTGAAGTGGTCATACTGTGACTCAGATGAAGTGGATCAATGGAGAAGCCATAACAAAATATAAATAATAGAAGTCAGGTATAAACTCCACTGTTCTTGTTATCAGCTCCATGATCTACAGTGTTATAGTCTGTTCTTTACTCACAAGAAGCCTACACACTTTGTACAACCCAACCGGGTTGTAGACTTTAATAAAACTTCGGCGTGTGAGGTACATTCAACTCGGTCTAATAACTCAGGCGGTGTCACACAATAACATGTCCGTGTGCCAACACGGAACCAAACAATAGTTCCTATTGTTACAAACAGGACTGAACCACAGACAGAAGATGCCGGGATGTGATGGTCTCTCCTGATGCGGCGATGCTGTTTTGTAGTATTGTATGAATTGTAAATTGTACCATGTAAGTTGTTATGTTTGCAGCTGTAATCAGTACTGTCATCAGTGGCAGTGTACAAATAAATTGTTATTTGTACAATATGCTGAGCTCCTTAGAGGCCAACCATGAGACACACATCCAGACTTGATCCGCCTGGGTTGGACCTGCCTTGACTGAAGGTGTCTTGTGATAAAAGGCCAAAACACCCCATGACGCTGAGGTACACAACTGATGGTGTGTCATACTGGTGGTGTCACATGGTGGTCACCTCCCCACCAAAAAAGAAAAGAAAAAGAAAACACTCATGTAGTGCTGAATCTTCAGGGACTGAACAACCATCCTATCATGAATGTTTAATAATTTTGTAGGCTGTGAGCAAAAAAATCAACCGAAACATACTGCATTTAACATCAGCTTGTGTTGAATTTAACAAAAATCAAACACTACAACTCATATTAACAATTGCCTGCACTATAATGTGCACAAATATCAGTACTTACTCAGGTGTAACGTCACTTCACTTTCACTTCAGTGTGCAATATCAATATTCCCTCTGTGTAATGTTGTAAATTCAACTGCTGAGTCTGTTTATGTTCCTATTTTTTTAATATTTCTTCTTATTTAAACTGTTCCTATTTCCCCTTGTTAATAATACTTGCTTGTGTACTTGCTATTACTATGACTACCATTACTAGTCACTATTCATTGTTCTTTATTGATGCTTCTTTCTATTTTATGAACCACTTTGCTGCTGCGACACTAACTACTACTAACATGACTAATAAAGGAACATCTTGTCTTATAAACTGTGGTATTATGGAATTTGCTTCAGTTAAACACTGTTAATAAGCTTGACTGTTGTAAACTTAACTGCAAACTGTAAACCTGGACTTTCACAACTGTCTTATCTGATACATTGTATATATTATATAGTATATAATATATTACATAGTTGCAACAAGATGCAAATACTGTTCTGGCCAAGAATGAAATCATCCATGCAAGTGGTTAACAATCACAACATGGAGCAGTTCTCCTGCTGCATATCTGTTGTTCTTCCTGCATCAGTGATGTCAGTGCAGTGATGAGGTTGGTGTTAAAGGGATAGTTAAGATTATTTCAAGCGGGGTGGTGTGAGGTACTTTTTTGCCCTGCCCCCAGTTAGAGAAGCAGACAGGAGTAGACTTTATCTTCCTCCCTACTTTATGAGAATGTATTTTTAAGGGATGCAAAAAGACAACTTAAAATCATTTACAAACCAAACAAATGAGGGCTTACAGCAAAGTAGTTTCTACAGATTAGGGCAGTCATACACGACAACATAGGCGGGGGCATCAGACGCTCATGTGCAATTCATGCTGGAACATGTAGGCACTGACAGCAGGAGATCTCTGCTTTCTTGGTCAATATAGCAGCACTAAAGAATTCAGAAATTGAAATCAATTTTGCAAGCCTGATCACCTTTATGTACATACACATATCTGTGTGTATATTTGGATGTGTTCAGAGGTGCTGATATGTATGTATGTATGTAAATGAAGATGAAATCATAGCTTTTGCTCATGTTTATGTATGATGTATGTATGTATATAAAATATGTAAATACTTGACAGTTTGTTGCATATTGCAATAAAAGTATTTTTAAAAAGCACTGTCCAGAGGTTGTTTTTCACTTCTTTCACTCGAATACAAGGCAGCACACTGTTCTGTTCAGATGAATGAAATGAAAGAATGTTTTTCCATCAGAAGTTACACATTAACAAGTAAAACTGTCTTTAAAATAAATATTTAATGGCACAGAGAACCAGCTGCTCTTCAAACAGGACATGTTTTGCTACATAAAATCTGACTAATGATCATTAATGACAAACTTTCTTGGTCATGTGTCTTTTTATTTTCACATTATTTTCTCAGTTATAGTATATACTGTTTTTAGAAATGGCTTACTTACTATTTTTTAGATACAATGTAGGAATGTGATGCTGTTGTTGTTATTGCAGTTATTGGTGTTTTATTGGTGTTGATTTTTGTTGTTAATTGGTTATTGTAGTTTTTGTTGTTTATGTTGTTTTTCTCCTTTTGCTTTGAATTTTTAAATTGTTTTACATTATGATGTAATATTTACTTGTGTGGCCCCCATAATAAATAAATACTCGTTTTACGTCAACATGAAAAGTGTTGAATTTTCCATTTAAGTACAACTTAGACAATTAGTATCTGTACTGTATTTGTACAGTGTTTCCATTCATGACACTTCTGTCTGTCAGAGGACTTTTGTAAACCTCTGAGAAATAATGCAGTCCTGCGTCATGTCAAAAAAAACAAAAAAAACAAAAACCCCAATGTGTCATACTTGAAGGAAATGACAAGTCTTGTGTCATACAGTTTGGGGGACTTGTTGCATGAGGCAGGCTGACGCATCAATTCTCAAACTGAGCTTCTCTGAGCAGCAGTGTCTGCTGAAGGTTTTGTTATATCCTAGTAGCTTAATCCAACTGACAAAATAAATACATGCATAATTGTTGTCTGGAACATGATCACTGGAAACTTTTTTTTCCCAGTCCAGTAAGAGTGATGTCATAAGGAGGGGGGCCACGGCTGTCCTGTCACTGTCCTGTATAAACGTACAGGACAGTGACAGCAGGAACCAGATGGTGGGTTTTGGCTAAAAGAAACAGAGGAAAAGTCAACATATCCAATTTGACTGAAGACATCATCCGAGCTGCCAGAAGAATATCAGAAGAACTTTGGCCTTTAGAGAGGAAATAATGCTCCGTAATGTGATACAAGAATCTCATATCTATAAAAATCAGCACTTCATCACTTTGACAATCCGATGTCTTGCAGAAAACAGAAAGTTCAGAACCATATGAATGGCATGTATACAAATGAACATATAAATGTTGCAAAATGTTTCACTTGTAGAGGATTTTGTGACAGATTTCACGTTTATGAGAGAGACAAAAAATAATCTCTGGATTTAGTTTATACATTTATAAAGGTCGTATAAAGGTGTCTTTTCCTGACCTTAAACAAGTACTGTAACCTGCCGGACAATAACCACAACAATGTTTATGTTGCTTTAGTTACATGGAACAGATGTTGTAGCCCAGTGGTTTCCAAATTGGGGTGTGGGCTCCCCTGTGAGGACACAGAGCCACTGCAGAGGGGATGTGGATGACCAGGAGAGAAATATAGAGTGAAGCAAAGTTAAATTAATATGATTTATGTATGGAAAATAAACAAACAAGCTGATGCTATCAGGTTAACCATTACTGCACTAAAATTCAACTTGTATCCTTTTTTGTTTCCCCAATTATTGTTGGTGATTGATTAAAACGTGGGGTTTGGGGGGCCGTAAACTTTTTTTTTTCACTTCGAAGAGAGGCCTGCCAGACAAAGTTTGGGAACCACAGTTGTAGCCTGTTTGAGATGAACATTTCGAGCTGGGCGGCATTATGTTTCCTAATGTTTGTGCAAATAAATTTGTATATTAGTGTAATCTGTGGGACACAGGGTGGAGTATTACAAACATAGTGTCTTATTCTTTCTGCGTGTTTCTGTGTGGAGGCAGCGTCTAACAAGAAGTCAGATGGTTTCTAATTGCTACCAGGAGGTTTCCCCCCCAATGACACACACCAAACACTGCTGCAATGTTCCCACACAGTTGCTCAATGCTAATAGACTTGTGAAAACAGCTCACAATTTTTACGGCAATATTTTTTACTCTGATTCACCCAATTCACCTTAAATAGATGACATTACAGACGTCATTGATTCCCGGAAGAATCCAAAATATCCCCAGTTTTAGCTTTAGCTGTGATCTTTTCTTCAGTTTCACATTCTTTGGCTTCTTGCCCTGCTGTCCTGCCCCAAGAGACTAACAGAGAGTGGAGGCCTATTCCAAATACCTCTGTCAGCTAATAGCAAATTAGTAGTGCACAGTAAATGCAAAATAAATTTATAATGGGTTTGCATTATTTGGTTAATGTTAATGGGATAAAATGAACAAAATACAAATAAATGACATCAAAACTAACACACTAACTAACAGTTGCTATTTACATATTCATCAGACACAGAACAGTAACATTCTGTCCACCATGTCCATTATTCACTCTCCTTTTAGCTCTCATTTTGGTCTCCACCAACTTTTACCTGTTAAATACTCTAAATACGTTAAATACTTTTATGTCTCCAGTCTGTCTCTACTTGTGTCTGTCTGCTGTTTGCCGCTGAGCAGGTAGTGTACAGTGCCTTTATAGAAGAGGGTTTGGGTCAAGTCAGGCTGTATTTCTCATATATTTCATGGGCTTACATCAGGTTTGGGCTGTATTTTTTTTTCCCCTAATTGTGCCGTTGCCAGTCATTGCCCTGTATTGTCCCTGTCATTTGCCAACTCCCACTGTTTGGTACATGGAGAAGCTTGTTAAGAAAAATGTCTGGCTGTAATCGGGTTCAGGGCTGAATATGCTAATGAGGGACGGATTCAAGTCAGGTTCGGACAGAATTGTTTCGGGTTTGGGGCTCAGCTTTTCAGGCACGATTAAAAATTCTAGTTTATAGAACTTTTTCTCTGGGGAGTTTGTGGGAGGCAGCGCTCACAAGGCCTGGGTGCTGCCCATCAGTAGCTTTTGGAAGCTGGCCAGTCAGAAGAAAGTGGGCTTTTGAGGAGGGGGCCTCTTAGATACTTTTAATTATATGCTAATTAATATGCGTTAATTCTCTGTGCTAATACTGCCTTTATTGTGTCTGCATTTTACTTTTCTTCCTCTTATCATTATCATTTAAAGAAATTTGGGCTAAAACTGCTTGTTTCAGACAGAGGGTGAACTGAATGGGCTGCATAAAGGGCTATTATAAGGTAAATAAGGATGTTTTTGCAAATGTGAACTGTGCACAGCTTCCCTCGTCCCAGAGTGACAGTAAAGACCTAGATATGAGCACAATAGGTCCCCTGTAAGTCTAGTTCAGCCTCAGGTAAATAAGTGAATTTGGGAAGACCACTCTCTGTTACTTTGCACCTTATAAACAGAATAACTTTCAGAAGACTAAAACTGGAATGAAAACTGGCTGATTTTAAACTTATGAGTTTAGCTCTCATGCTGTATGTCTTCCCTTTTTTTTTTTTCTTTGTCTGGCTGTGTTTGTGTTCCTGAGGTCTCTCCTGCAAAACAGATCCTAATCTCAGAGAGATTACCTTGATAAAGAAAATAAAGCTTATATAATAAGTACTGAGTATGATAAGTATAAGCCTCGTCAAACAAGCCTTTGTGCAAAATACCAGGACCGGAGAGCTGGCATACCCGAGCAGAATGCAGCCGTAATGTTATTAGTTACGCCTGTAACAGACCTGTCAAAATGTTCTCCATGAGAACACTTCATTTTTTAGTTTCACTTCTTTGTACACAATTAAAGATCATTTTAAACATATAAGAACAGCAATTTATATTATCATGCACATCAGTTATTGGGAATTTAAATCCTGATTTGATCTGAAATAGATGAGAACCTGCTCAGTCTGTCAAGGCAACAGGGCACTGAGCTGTTGTTACAGAAACACATGCTGAATACATGAGCAGCTCTGTGCTCAGAGTCTCCTTCACAGACAGAACACAGAAAGATTCAACTCTTCAGTTCCTGTCAGGACGGGTGGAACTATCACTCACTAATTGCTCATGTTTGTCTCTAATCACACACTGGACACTTTCCAGGTTTTTCCAAGAGGTGCCGTGTCTTAGCCTGAGGGCATTCATGTAATATGTGCTTTGAGCTCAGGCTGAACAAAATGCTCATAGAAAACCTCCATCAGCAGGCAGGCATGTGGGAGGAGGGATCAGCAGGCGGGAACGAGGCGGAACCCTAAACAGTGCCCCAATTCCCCCGTCTGCAGCTCCCACACTCTCTGTCCGGTGGAGCAGAAACAACAGAACAGTCCGACTGAAGAGCATCCACTGATACTGGTTCACAGAGTTCTTACAGGAACGAAGGAGAACATGGCAGCTCTGAAAACTGTGTTTTATCTGGGAGTCTGTCTGTCAGCCTTCATCATCACGACTGCAGGTAAGATCATTGATAGATAGATAGATAGATAGATAGATAGATAGATAGATAGATAGATAGATAGATAGACAGATAGATAGATAGATAAGAGGAAGATGTTTGTTCATTGTCAGTTGTTCAGATTTCAGATTTTTTCACAGCTTTTTAACTGCATCTCTTCAGTTTGGTTCCTACCTTTCTGTTATAACTAAAGGGACAGTTCACCCTAAAATCAAAACTACATATTTTTTAATATAATTTATCCATCTAGGCTGTTTTGATGGGAGTCTTAGAGTTGTGGAGATATTGGCCATAGAGATGTCTGCCTTTTCTTCAATACAGATGAAAAACCAAACTACACCCACCAACCTTATCATCATCAGAATTAGTATCAGAATCAGAGATATTTTATCGATCTGTGGGGGCAATGATTGATTGCGTTACGGTTGCTCCCATTCAAGAACAGACGTATGGATAAGAATACAGAAAATATAAGAATGGAAATAGAAATCAAAAGTATGTAAAAAAAAAAAAAAGTAAACAAATATGTGCATTATACCACTATTGTAACAATATAGACAAAAATTTGAAGTAAGAAGTGTAAAAAATTTGTAAACAACAAAAACTACACAACAACAAGGGTGGAAGTAACTAATTACAAATTCTCAAATTACTGTAATTAAGTAGTTTTTTGGGGCACTTGTACCTTTATGAGTAGATTTTCAAGTCAATACGTTTGCTACTTATGTTTCCATCACAAGATGTAATTTACTTTTAAAATCATAGTTGAGTACTGAGTACAATTTGAGTTAATATCCAAACCTTTCATCTGCATTTTAGTAGCCAATCAGGTGATCTGATCACAAACAGACCAATAAAAAAAATGAGGACATATGGACGAAAAACAAAACAAAATGGTGCGGCTGCACACCTTTGGAGTAAGGACGTTAAGGATTAAAGTAATTGCTGTTAAGAATTTAGCCAATTAAAAAAGTATTCATGGATATTTAATCAGTAGTCATGGCCAGTCAATTGGCGACAAACAAACATCTTCTTCTTACCTCAACAATATCGTCTGTGGCAAAGATGACAAAGATGTCCCTTTTCTAGTATTTGTGTGCAATCAAATGTGCTTTTTGGCATTTTGAGCACCACAAGCTGGATGCAATTTAGTTGTAAAAGTTCAAAAAATACATTGATTTTGGGGAGAACTGTCCCTTCAACTGGTTTGCAGCAAAGTTTGCTTTTATTTGTCCAGGTTTTGTAATACTTGCCTGTGAAATGTCTGCCACAATGGAAGTGAACTTCCACATACTTCAGTGTGGACAGGAACTATTTCTTTGATAGTAAATAAATACTCCCTGCAGACTGTTACTGCAGTCCAGTCTCACAGACATTCATATGGACACAAAGTGTCAATAATTTTCCTGTCAGTCAGCATGACTTTCAAAGTGATAAGGACTCAGACACAGGGCTGTCACACAGGAGGCTGTGGTGTGAAAATAATAGTGAGCCATGACCGTTTTAAGGAAGTAGTTATTTTAACCCAAACCACATTTTTTCCCCAAATCTAACCAAGTAGTTTTGTAACGTAAACCCGCTCAAACAGCAAGTCAGTCAACTGAGATGTTTCTCAGCAAGCTCCATGTCCACCAGGGAGGTTCTGTCTTTGGTCTGTCTGCAAGCAGGATTATGAAAAAAAGAAAAACTTGGTGAAGGGTGTAGCATGGGTCAAGAAGGAAACCGATTAAAATGTGGCATGGATCTGAATCAGAGAGCGGATACTTGAAGAATTTTTCACTTTAATTAACACTGTGAGATAGATGATTTGGAGGTCTGAGGTCTGTGAGGCTTTTACGATCAAAAAGCCACTTTTGGTCAGAAAAATATTATTAAAAAAAATAAAATAAAATCTGTCTGGAGCTGCAGCTTTTAAATTCTTTCTTTTCCCTCAAGACTCAAGAGGACAAGCCGCAGCCAAAATGTAGAGGAAAAGGCACCAAGCCAGAGACGCAGGCTATCAGATACATTTTAGTTGACAATATATTAAAACTTTTTTTTTAAAAATCTGCTGTATGTATGCTACATATTTTTACAATCAGAGAATGTAAGAATCATTTTACACTGTAAAAAAAAAATAGTTGAGACAACTTCAAATTTCAAGGTAACAAGTTTTGCTGACCTATAATCTTTTGTTCAGATGATTTACTTTACTTCTTTAGATAAACTTAAATCTTTTAGTTTTAGAAATTAGAAAAATGGGTCACAGTGAGTTGTTAATCGAAAATATTAAATTTTAAACATCACTCATGCATTTACATTTCTAAAACTCAAAGATTTAAGTTTATCTGAAGAAGAAAAGTAAATTATCTCAATAAAAGATCAGCAGTTGCTCAAACTTGTTCAGAACTTGGGAATTTGAGCTGGCCTTAAAAACTCAAAAATCTATTGCATTTTGTTGCCTTGAAATTTTGAGTTTTCTCAAGTTTTTCGTTTTTCCAGTCTAGACCTGCAACAATGAAAATTACAATATTTTAAAAAATGTATAGAAAATATATAGTTTTTAGTCAAAGTCACAGGGAGCCACTGCGGAGCTAAAGAGCCACATACAGCTGTGGAGCCACAGGTTGTAGACCCCTGGGGCCCTATCTTACACCCGGCGCAATGCCTTTGCGCGCCAGCGCAAGTGACTTTGCTATCTTACACCCAGCGCAAGTGCCGTTTTTGCCATGTCTGCAAGATAGCAAAGTCACTTGCGCCGGGTCTGATCCGCCGTGGGCGGGAGGTGTAAACATGAAGGCAAAATGAAGGCGTGGCCCGGCGCGTTTGCTATCTTGTGCTCGGCGCACTGGAGTAAAAACCACTTGGGCCTTAGAGCCCTATCTTACGCCGGTCTGAAGCGCAATGGATTTAATTTTATTCAAGGTGTGTCCAAATCCTCCTTTGCTGTCTCCTCCTAGGAGTACGAGTGATATTTTGCCTGCCCGCCCACTGCGCCACCAGCGCAAAGCAGCATACACCTATCAGGTGTGCCAAGTGCCCTCATTAATTCACCAGCGAGTTTAGGCCGAACAAGCAATAAACCAATCAGAAAGTCAGCTCTCATCGCCTGTAAGAGGTAGGTGCGCCGGCGGCGCAAGCATGACGGCGGATTCATAAGGAGGAAACAAAGAGAAAAGCCTTGCAAAGCGAGGAGACAGATCTTCTGGTTCGAGAAGTGGAAGCGCGAGAGCGCGCAATATATGGAGACACGTCTCCAAAGCAGCTACATGTGTAAATAGTTTATTTTACATCAACACCTGCAAAAAACATACAATAAATGAACCGCAAATGTCATGCAGACTGGTCATGTTTTACATTGAAGCACCTTGAAATTGTGTTGTATTTTATAATTAATCATTACCTCCCGCCTGCACCTGAAGTGCGCAAAATTACGCACGGATATATCCAACCAGCTCCGTTTTAAAGCACACATACCCTTTTCTCTCCGGGTTGGGCAGGACTGTGCGGTCAAATATTGTATCTTGTATGTTACAGATCATAAGTGTTTAATCCTTGTTTTTCTGGATCACAACAAACAGGCAGACACAAACAGCTGTCATGCTGACTCATTGATAAAGATGATTGACAGCTGTGATCCCGTGCACACTATTACAAGTCATGTCTTAGACTTAGTATTTTTGGGCCTTTACCTTAATGAGTAATTCAAGTCAATACTTTCTACTTATTTCCATCAAAGATGTATTTACTTTAAAATCATCAGTTGAGTCTGATACAATTTACGTAATATCCAACTTCATCTGCGATTTGGTAGCAACGTGATTGCCAACCAGACCAATAAAATGAGGACATCATGGCACGAAACTAAACCAAATGGTGCGCTGCACACCTTTGGATAAAGGACGTTAGATTAATAATGCTTTAAATTAGCCAATTAAAAAAGGTTTCTGGATATTTAAATCGTGTCTGGCCAGTCGGCGCAAGCAAACATCTCTTCTTACCTCCTTTTAAAAGATACAAGGTCCTTTTAGCATTGGTGCAATCACAATGGTTTTGCATTTACACCACAAGCGGAGCAAAGTTAAAGCAAAAACAGATGCGGGGCACGCCTTCAACGTTTTGCCGTTTCTATTTGTCCTTTCCCGCAATACTGGCGGATAATTCTGCCCAATGGAAGTGAACTTCCCTATTTCGTTGGCAGACTTTTCTTGAGTAAATAAATACTCCGCAACTTTACTGATGTACAGTCTCACAGACTTCTAAGGACACAAAGTCTCAATAATTTTCCTGTCAAGTTCAGCATCTTTTCTATAAGGACTCAGACGGCTGTTCACACGGTGGCTTTTGAAATATATCCATACCGTTTTAAGGAAGTATTATGTTAACCAACCTTTTTTCCATCTCAGTGTTTTGTACGAGGCCGCTCACACAGCAAGAAATCAACTGAATTTTCTCAGAAGCTGCATGCCACCAGGGAGGCTGTCTTTGTCTTCTGCAAGCTAGAATTATAAAAAAACAAAAACTTGGTGAAGGTGTAAGCATAGTCAAAAGAACCGATTAAAGTGGCATGGAGTTGATCAGGCGGATACTTGAAGAATTTCATTTAATTACATGTGAGATAGATGATTTGGATCTGAGTCTGTGACTTTTACGATCAAAAAAGCACTGGTCAGAAAAATTTATATCTTAAAACAAAATAAAATAATCGTCGGAGCTGCACTTTTAATTCTATTTTTTTCCTCAAGATCAAAAGACAACCAGCCAACAAGTGAGAGGAAAAGGCACCAAGCCAAGTACAGTATGCATACATTTTAGTTCAATATATAAAACTTTTTTTAAAAAAATCCTATAGCTACATATTTAACTCGGAGACGTAGATCATTTATATGTAAATAGTTGCAAGCATCTTCAATTTCAAGGCAATATTTTTCCTCCATCTTTTGTTCAAGTTCTTTCTTCTTTAGATAACTTTCTTTAGTTTAGAAATTAGAAATGGGTCACAGTGAGTGCTTATCGCAATGTTCTAACTCACTCATCATTTACATTCTAAACTCAAGATTAGCTTTATCTGAAGAAGTAATTATTCTTGTTCAGCACTCAAACTTGCAAAACTTGAATTGAGTGGCCTTAAACTCAAACTATGCATTTTGTTGCTTGATTTGAGCTCAGTTTTCGTTCCAGTCGACCGGCAACAAAAAATACAGTATTTAAAAGTAAAATATTTACACTCTTTTATTCAAATCCATGAGCCTGGAGGGCTAGGCCTTACCCCTTGGAGCCAGGTTGTAGACCCCTGGTGTTACTGGTGTTGCATATTTATTATTGACCTCAGAATGGGAAGAGGACAATACATCACTTTGGAAGTTGTGCTGACTGTCCATGTCCACGTATACAAATCTAATAGACTAAATTTTGTGACTGTTTCACAAGCTGCTGTGAGACCGTGTTGGTTGATTGTGTACTCTGTGGATTATTCATTCTTCTCCATTGTGTTGTGGACTGTGTGGAAGTCAGTCTTCAGTCCTCTTGGGCCACTGGCATCAAATGTGTCTGATTATAAGGTGTGTGAGCTCCTCTGTCTCTGAGAGGCAGAGAATAACAGAGAGGAGTTTAACGATGGAAAATGCAAACCATCTTCATGTTTCTTGACAAATCATGTCCTACCAAAAAAAAAAAAAAAAGCAATCTAATTTTGGTGAAAATGTAGTCTTTAAGAATTGATATTATATATATGAACTATATGTAATTTATGAATGTTTTGATCTGCTTTGATTTTTTTATTTCTAAACTTGTTCTGCCTTGTTCCACACAAGAATTCACAACTTCAGACAATTTAAAAATGCGTTAAAAGCCTTCAAAATCCAAAATGAACAATATTAACAATAGATTTTTACAAAAACATGATTTCTATCCGTTGTCCATAACCGCTTATCCTGAGGGTTGCCAGTCACCAGTTCACCTCAGGGCTGACACACAGAGACAAACAACCACACATGCTCACATTCACACCTACAGGCAATTTAGAGTTATCAGTTAACCTATTATGCTGCATGTCTTTGGACTGTGGTAGGCCAAAGCAGCCAGAGAGAACCCACGCAGACACACGAGGAGAACATGCAAACTCCACACAGAAAGGCCCTGCCCCCAGGCACAGAACTCCGGCAACAGTGCTAACCACTGCACCACCATGCCACAAAAAAAGAAAAAAAAAAAAGAGAGAACTTTTAAGGCTGAAGTGGAGAAGGGTTCCGTGTGAACAGCAGTTGAACATGGGTCAAGTCAATCCTAAGAGAAAAATCTGATTTAATTAGGCATAAAAAGGGTTAGCTATACCCTCAGGACCCCTGTCTTACTTCCTGGTTTAAAAAAGGCAGGAATACTGCTCAAGCACTGGTAAACTTTCTACTTTTAGACAAATTCAATGCATAATATTATATTTTACAATAATAAAAATACATTTTCCAGCATAACGGAAGAGTTAAAATCAAAACTCCCTCAAAATACAGTTTTGTCCCAATTCTCAAAAAGTGATATTTAATGACAAATGTATTAAATGTTACAGGCACAGAATCAGATGGATAGACACTGGAAATACAAATCATGTTTCATTCATGGAAATGTTCATGTTGAACATCTGGCTGATGTGTATCATTCTGTGGTATTTCAAAAATGTGGTAGTAATCAGGAAACATTCCATGTTGGTATTTACGCAATCATGACACAGCTTTTTTTTTGTCTTTCTTTCTTTCTTTTTTTTTTTTTTTTTTTTTTTGATGTGGGAATGTTTATGCACCCATGAACTCTTTCACAATGTTTTTTAGACATTATGAGAAATGAATGCAATGAGAGCCAGATGCAGTGATACAAGAATGTTGTGTTTTGCTAAACATCAGTGTGTTAACAACATTTATAGAGAGTTTCTGCTTACTGTTGGCTCACATTCTTTCAGCAAGTCTGACTTTAATTACAGTGTGTTTACGAGAGAAGAGGATGGGCATTTGTGTAACGCTGCTTTACACACGCTCAGTGAAAAAAATCAAAGCAGGACGGATGAATGGTGGCTGAATGGACAGTAATGATTCATTTTATTCACAGATACAAACATCACACCACCCAAAGCAGAGAACATCCACTGGATGTCCCAGGACTTTAAAACCATCCTCACCTGGACTGCCACACCTTCTAACTACACCTACACTGTCCGGTTCGCTGCGTAAGTTCACACATACACACACACATACGAAGAAGAACCTTATTTCAGACAGTGGCTGATCTTAAATGGGTTGTGATGGGATGTTTACTTGTAATAGAGTATTTTTTCACTGTTGTACTTCTACTACTACTTTCTGTAAGAAATCAGTCAGAGTTTGTGTGCTGCTGCAGGCAGGCTGGTGTGAGAAATCTATCTGTGCTGAAGTGATATCACTCTTTTGTCTGTCAGGGGTGACAGAGACTGGATCGACACTCCTGACTGCATCCAAGTGTCACATTTAGAATGTGATCTGACCCACGTCCTCGAACCCTTCGACAGGTTACGAGCAACACTTCTGTCACTTCAAGCTCTGTGTAATATCTCTGTAATGTTTCAGCCTCAGATGTCTGGGCATAAACCTGTTACTTTACAGTGAGACTTTACATTCTGCACGTTTATTTGCACGGAAAAGTTCTAAGAGGGTCATTTTCTTTTGTTCATTTTGAATTTTCAGAAAAAAGTCACAATGTTGAAAATAAAATCAAAATCTCAAGAATGAAGTTGATATGTCAAGAGAAAAGTCAAAATGTTAAAGTCGAAATGATGAAAATAAAGTTGGAATGTGTTGGAAATGTTGAGAATTAAGTATTATTAAATTTCAAGATTAAAGATTAAAGTTGAACTTTTGAGAATATATCAAACTACTAATGATAGTGCGTATGACTGCCTCTAAAAAATGCCTCGCACAGATTAAGTGTTAAGCTTCAGAATCGATTTTAGTATCAGGGAAAAGAGCTGGAAGAGCTGGCAGCATTCATACAGACTGAATGAACTGAGCTGCTGATGGACAGATGCAGGGATATCGATGGTTACACCTGCGTGCACTTCAGAGGGGACATGTTTGTATCACAAGACACAATGAGACTATTGTTTGATCCTGAAGGTGTGGAGCTCAGGCGAGGCATCACTGCAGGCATCGCCACAACAAGGCATATTAATGTGGATGATAAACTGAAGCCATAGGGCCTCCTCTGATTTAGTTTGAGCCTTTTCACATTTTTTCTCATGCTTTAATACCTTAATACCCTTCTGTACAGATGTCATTTTTAATACCACTCATATTTTCAAATATTCCCACAATAATCCACTGTGTTGTATCCTGTTAACAATCTGTTTAAAATGTTTTTTTTCCAAATTGTATAAATATTTGGAGCTTTTTTTAAAAAAAAATCGCTTATCTATTAATTTTATTCTTCTTGTCCTCTCATCTAATTTTAGAAATTCCTTTTCCTCTCCTCGTGGTAACCACTCTCAGTCCTCTTTTTCTTTTTTAATTCATACATCCCAATAACCGTCATATTGCTTGAGGCTTTTTGGCCTCAACCAAACAAGAAGCACATTTAATGTATGTTGTGTCTTCCTGTTTGACAGGTCCTACACTGCTGACATCAGAACTGAGCCTTTGGACCCGGACTATGACTACGACCTCGAGGAGCTCCCTCACACGGTTACGCAACCATTCAACCCCTATAGACAGAGTAGGTAGTGCACACACACAACACACACACACACACACACACACACAACACACACACACACACACACACAATGACAAGAGTATTCAAAGAAGAAACCATATGGTAACACTTCACAGGACACAAAAATGTGAGTAGTTAGTGAGGAATGACAAATGATCATTAATCAGTGCTGAATGACTAATTCAAGGACTATACAGTAGATAATAATGAGTATTAGAGAACAGAGAAACTAATGAATCATAATTAGTTCATAAATATCTGTGAATCAACAGACTGGCCACTTCCTTCATGAGTCTCTCCTCATTAAAGGGATAGTTCAGGTTTTTAGAAGTGTGGTTGTATGAGGTACTTATCCCTAGTCAGTGTGTTACCTACAGGAGATGGTGGTCAACACACCCGTGTTTGGAGAAGCAGCAGGAGTACACTGGAAAAAAAAAAGAAGAAAAAAAAAGTTGAGATGACTTAAAATTGAACGTGGATGTAAATCACCTCAACTTAAAGTTGAGATGATTCACATTTCTATCTTTACATCAACTTGAATCTTGGAGTTTTAGAAGTTTTGAAAAATGTATTTCAAAAATTGCTTGCAGTCTTTTTCTATGCCTGCAAAATTAAATAGATATAATAGAAAATATTCAAATTTTAACATTTACTTTCACATCAGTGGTTTTACTCAATTTTTTTTGAAATACGGTACAATTTTAATGAATTTTCAGACACAAATGACAATGACAAATCAGGTTCACAGCTCACTGTGACCTATTTTTTTTCTTTTTACTTCCAAAACTCAAAGATTCAAGTTTATCTAAAGAAGAAAGGTAAATCATCTCAGCTAAAGATTATAGGTTGGGAAAATTAAGTTTATGACAAAAGTCAAAAACTTTGAGCTGGATGCGAAACTCTAAAATCTACTGTATTGTAGTACGATGCCTTGAAATTTTCATTTGCTTCAGCTATTTTTTTACAGTGTTAAGTGATTCTTACATTCTCCCACTGTAAAATTATGTAGCCTATCCACCATATTTTTAAAAAAGTTTTAATATTTTGTCAACTAAAATGTGTGTCTTAGCCTACATGTGTGGCTTGGTGTCTTTTCCTCTCAATTTTGGCGGCTGCTTGCCTTCTTGAGTCTCTGTGGCTGGTTGCCAAATAAAAAAAAAGTAAAGTCTTCAGGAAAAAGAGCAGTGGTGGAAAGAGTAGGCCTACTGAAAACCTCTACTCAAGTACAAGTACTGTTACATTGCTAAAATATTATACTCAATTACAAGCGAAGGTACTGGTGTTAGAAATATACTTAAGTAAAAGTACAAAGTATTTGTCACAAAAACTACTCAGGGTGTCTTTAAACCGCTGATGTCACCTCTCCAAACTAGGGATGTAAATTCTGTGCATTTTGTTGAAACATTAGTTGAAAACACTAAGATTCAATCATTAATAATTAATAAGATACAAGACGTGTTTTTTTCCTTGTTTTCAATTGTCTAAGTTTAAATTTCCAAATGTCCAATGAGGTGCAGTTGCTGCCATGACTATTGATTAAATATCCATGAATACATTTTTAATTAGTTAAATCCTTAATGGAAATTAATCTTTTTTGCCCCAAAATGTCTCTTTTGATCGTAAAGGTTGCAGTGTGTGTATTAGTATGTGTCTGGATAAGTACCTAATACAACCACACTTTATCTCTGAACCAGCCTGGGTGGCAAAACCTGGTGACGTCTCATTAATTACTAATGACTTAATCATTAGTTACACTTTTTGTGCCACCTCAGTGGGAGAAGTCACAACATGAAAAAAGAAACAAGTTCTGTTCACACCAGTCTGGATTACACTTTCTTGTGAAACATTCAAGCTCAGGACACTGTGATCAACTGCGATCACTGAAATGATAAGTGGTGCCACCTCACATCCTTCAGCTTTATTGAATAAAACACTTTGCACCAGGCTGCACCAGGCTGACAGGTAGTGATCTGTCCTCTCATCAGGTAACATCAGTGCTGTGGAATTCACTGTGGAGACTGTGGATGGGACCAGAGCCATTCTGAACATCACAGATCCTCTGACTGGCATCCACCGGCGCGGGAAGCAGCTCACCATCAGAGACGTCCTCAGAAAGGACCTCAAGTATAAGATCAGCTACTACAAGGCTGGAAGTACAGGAAAGGTACGGCATCCAGCTGTCCACACCAACACTGACACACATTCACCAAAGGAGTGAACACTGACAAACTGTTGGACAATTACATACCAACGAGTAAGTTAGATAAGATAAGACTCCAGTACATAAAGAAAAATTAACAAATAAATAAGTCTAGAAGGAAAAACGTAGAAAACAACAAAAACATGTCACACATCACTCTACAGGATCACACAGTCACAAAGGAAGCTCATATTCATGTAGGCCTATCTTCCATTTTCATGTGAGTCCACAATCAGTCCCAGAGAGACACTCCTTCCTCCTGATCGCTTTCTGTTCTACTGAGCAAACATTCATAAGATGCTATTTCCACCTCTGTGTTAACCCATTCTTTCAATTCTGGCTCTTTGTTGCCTTCCAGCATCTTAAAATAACTCAACAGACTGTTATTAGAACCACAGTATTAAACACAACTTTTGACTTAAAGGGATAGTTCACCCAAAAATTTTTTTGAAAACTGGCCACCAATCACTTCCATTGTTTGGGATATTCTGCAACACCTTTTCCCCGTGAAACTCTGGCAGTGTTTTGTGGACTAACAAACTAAACCCGACCCTCAGTCGACATGAGGGTGAGTAGATAATGACTGAATTTTCATTTTTGGGTGAACTGTCCCTTTAAAGGATTTCTGAACCAAACCATCTACATACTCTAATCCAGAGTGGTCTGATCAAACTAGTTGTTGTTTAACCACTTCATTCTGTAGACTCGTGACGGTGTGATAATATCTGTGCAGTACCTTATATTGTGTGAGCTTCCCCCTCACATATTTGCACCATCCTGACACAATTTTAAACCATTTGTCACCTTCAATTTCTTCCTCGAGGCCCATTTGCCAAATCAATTTCACATTATCACACAAGAATTAGTTATTTTATAAAATTGTGAAGCCTTGGGGTTTTCCAGTGGTAATTTGAGATTAGTTTATAATTGTGTTATATTGTGTTACTTCCAGGAATGTCCTTTTCCTACCAAATTAAATCGCTCAAACAGATTACTGTGTGACAGAAATAAACCATCCTCAAATAAATCACCAGTGGTGCTTAAATCACAGGAGTGCCACTGCTTCCACTACACAGTATTTTCTTATATACAGATTGCAGGGCTGTGCCACAGTGAAGAGTGCATTATGTGTTAGTTTTAACATTTTATTGACACACATCTCTTCAGTTAGAAGGACTGTGTTTGTAATATTACAAGTTGTTTTGGGATAAAGCTTGTGTTCAGTGTCCATCCAGGCTGCTTTACCTCCTGCATGTCACAATATTTTGTTATTTTAGCCATTACAATGAATTCCTTGGGGTCAGGAAAAGCTCTCTTTGTACTTGTGGTCATCTTATTCAAATGATCCGTGGGTCAGGAAGACCCAGCTCTCTTTTGTCCTTGTGGGTCATAACTTATTCAATTTGACCTTTTTCCACTCCACAGAAAATGTTTAATTGTGTCATCAAAATGTTTAAATATACTTGATGGTATTTTAATTGGGAGCATCACTGTAATATAGTTTATTTTTCTATTCTTACCTGACAGAGAGAAAACATATCTGACTCCAGTATAGCAGAGGTGTCCGGTCTGGATGCAGGACACAGTTACTGCTTCATGGTGGCAGCTTTCATCCCCTCCAGACCCAAAAACAGCCAGAACGGAGCCTTGAGTGAACAGAAGTGTACAGGAGGAGGAAAAGATGATGTCATACAAGGTGCACACACCACACATACACTACTGCACTCCACTGCACAGTGAATGGATACAGACAGATGTGGAGAGTGACATCAGCATCACATCAGGGCTTGTACTTGAAGATAACAAAGTGAAAGCGCAGTGATCCCTGTGATGAACATGTCTCTGCACATCAGCTGTCATGTGATTAGAGACTCTATAGGGTCAGTGGTATCCTCCCTGGTGTTTCTGAGGGGACACCAGTATGTGTCCCTGCAAAGTGAAAATTCACAGTGTGAGGCAGAGTCAGGAATGTAGAAACAGCCAGCTCATGAGTCCTGCCTGTGGCTTTTATGGATAAGAGGTTCTTTTGTTTGGTTGTGTTCAGAAAAATGACCACAAAGTACGTCAAGTGGAAAAGAGTCCTCAGAGCCTCTAAGAGCTTTCTTGGCAACAAACACGGCGTTGTTCACTGCTCACAGTCACTGACTCACCCAAACACACTCTTTTCAAGCCTGACAGACAAATGTTTCTGACTCATTACTCACATGCTTAGTTGATGTTTCTATGTTACAAAAAGTGTGAAATTTGGTAACAGTTCCACTGATGTGTTTTACCTGCAGCTTAAATTTGTGCGTAACAAAACCTCAGTGGACACAGGTGTATATATTGATACTAATATTTATAACAATGCAGTAAATCCTAAAATTGGACATCTGGGACACATTATCCATTAACTGTGACTGTGTTTGAGCACAAAGCATCATCAAATTAAACACAGAGTCCTTCTTTCTTCCTGCCAGAGACTTGCATGTTGCATCCTGTCAGCTCCAAAATAACAAGTACAAATACTTAGTTACTATACTTAAGGAGAGTTTTCAGCAGTCAGTACTTTACTTGAGTATTTATTTTCTGTGACAAATTGCATATCAGTGCATATCAACAAAATCATTAAAGACATAACAAGACAAAAACTATGTAAAAGACATAACAGGACAAAATGATGTAAAAGACATAATGAGACGAAAACAACAACAAAGAGGTAACAAGATGAAAATGACTTAAGAGGATGTAACAATACATGACAAGACAAAAAAGATGTAACAAGACAAAAAAGATGTGCAACAAAAATGACATAAAACCCGTAACAAGCTGAAAAATGATAAATGACAAAATGACAAAGACGTAGCAAGACGAAGATGACGTAAAACATAGTTAGAAACTAAAGAGAAACTGAAACAGAGTCTCGAGGGAGAAAATGCGAGGTTTTTACTTTTATACTTTGAGTACATTACAATCAAATCCTTAATTCACTGCGTCTGATGTGAAAAGAAGCAGCCGTTTTGTTGCTCTCCTCAAAGCCAACAGCTTCACAGGGAGGGACTCACATTCACTTACATGCACCCAGAACAGTGAGCAAACAGCTGTTTGCTGTTAAAATAATTTATCAGAATCTCATATATACAGTATAAACTTTAAGGGATGGATCTGATTAATTCATCCACCACTGCCTGACCCAGGAGGACAAGTTGGAAAATGCATATTAGAAAAGAGAAAATGCAACAAAGTCTGAAGGAAACAAGTTTTTGAATACATGAGGTACAAGCTCTTCTTCTTCTTCTGTTGTTGTCGTGCTGCTCACAGGCCTCCACTCTGCTGCTAAAGGCCAAGAAATAAAGTTCAACCCCATGTTGCATGTCACCTCCTGCTCTCACAGTCACAGCTGATAAAAACACATAACTCGTGGATCAGGGGGGACATATTCATATATTCATATTCATATTCACTTACTGCTGCTGTTATTTTATCACATCCTTTTGAAAAGACTTGTACTGTGTAAAGGTACTTGATGGAAACTCACACTCATTCACATTTGAGCTGATAAATTTCAGAAATGTGCTTAAACCTGTGAATGGAAGCATTAACTGGTACAAAGTGAAGGTTTTCAGAACAGCTACAAACAAAATGTAGGAAGTGAATCAGCCTTATTAGCAGAACTGATCATTACAACATCTTAAGATAAAAAGAAAATCGTCTGAGCTTTTTCAGGGTTATGTGCATGTTCAGGTGTATTATTATTGAGTGCAATGTGCAGAGTAATGTAGGAGTGTGTAGTTGACCTCCCAGCACATGTTTGCATTCCTGCCCTCTGCAGCTGCCAGATTAGTGCAACAGCTGTGTGATTGCATGGGCTGATTGAATGTGGAATGCTTAAATAGAAACTTAAAGGGACAGTTCACCCAAAAATCAAAAGTACATATTTTTCCTCTGGCCTGTAGTGCTATTTATCCATCTAAACTGGTTCAGTGTGGGTAACAGAGTTTTGGGGATATTGGCTGTAGAAATGTCTGCTTTCTCACCAGTATAACGGGACTAAATTGCGATCATCCTGTGGAGGCCAATGTGCCATGAAATACATCTGAAAAACAGTAATGTCTCTCTCTAGAAATTATGACCTGGTTGTTCAAGATAATCCACAGAGCTTGTTGTGAGCAGTTCCATGTAGGAACTGGGTCATGATTTTTGGAAAGAGACATGGTTCTGAATTTTTCAAATTGTGCCATCTGGTCCTATTACAATGGACAGAAGTCAGACATCTGTACAGCCGATATCTCCAAAACTCTGCAACTTAGTTACTATACATAAAGAGAGTTTTCATGTATCAGTACTTCACTAGAGTATCTAAATATTGCACTTTCTTCTCCTCACATTTTCAAAAGGCCTGTTACTTTAGTTTCAACGCATTTCACGCCAAAACTATCTGGAGTGGTTCTCAAATGTTTTCAGGCATGCCCCCCTACAGAAGCCGAAAAAAAGTTTGCACGCCTCCACCCCACAATTATTATCCATCCTTAACAATACAAAAGAATTCAAAAGTTGAATTTTAGTGAAATAAAGGTTAGCATCATAGCATCTGTGCTGCCCCCTGCAGTGGCTCTGCACCCTCCAGTTTGGGAACCACTGATCTAGATGGATAAACAGCACTACAGGCCAGAGAAAAACATATGTATTTTTGATTTTGGGGTGACTAGCCTTAAAAAAATATGTAGCATGTAAAATGCTTGTCACAATGAAAAACAACCTACTCAGTTATTGAATCTTTCAATAAATATCTTTCATTGAATACTAACAGTAAATGCACATATAAACAGGAACTATCTCACTGTGTGCATTTTATTTCTTTAATTCTTGGTGTTGATTACACCAACAAAATATCAAATGTTAATCAGTGAGCTTAGAGTTGCTGAGAGTTGATTTTGTTACCTCTGCACAGAGCCAGGCTATTTCCACCTGTTTACAGTCTTTATGCTAAACTAAGCAGCTGCTGTAGCCTTACATTTAATGCTTCCATCCATCCATTCATTGTCCTGATGGGTTGCGGGGGGCTGGAGCCTATCCCAGCTGTCACTGGACGAGAGGTGGGGTACACCCTGAACAAGTCGCCAGTTCATCTCAGGGCTGACACATAGAGACAGAGAACCATTCTCGCTCACATTCATACCTAAGAACCCACGTGGACATGAGGAGAACATGCAAACGCCGCACAGAAAGGCCCTGCCAGAGCCGCAAACTGAATGAAATCTAAAACTACAAACTTCATGTTGTCATTGATGCTGATAGTTTGTTGTATTTTGACATTTTGAATCTGTGCTTAAAGTAATTCATCTGTCTAACTGTGACTGTCTCTGTTCCTCCAGAGTTGAGTATCGGAGCGTGGGTTGGTATAATCTTCATCCTGCTAACCGTCCTCATCATCATCGTCACGGTGACGGTCCTCTGCTGCAAATGCTGCCGACAGAGGAACAAAAGCCTGCAGACATCTCAGCAATCATCAGCCCCTATTTAATGTGCGTGTGTGTTTAGTGTGTGTGTGTGTGTGTGTGTGTGTGTGTGTGGTGTGTGTGTGTGTGTGTGTAGGTGTCTTTCAAACAGGGAGCTGGTCTCTCTTCAGTTTTATATCTCCTCTCTGTTTGTTTTACTTTATGCCCTTTATTAACAGTGTGTTTATTTTTTTAATTTCATATTTTCATTGACATTAAAGGTGCATCATGCTCTGACAACTCGAAAATAATTCTGTTTTTCAGGTGATACTACCTGCATTTTAAACACCACATATGTATTTCTGGTTTTTACCCCCTGTGTGTGACTGGCCCATGTGGAGCTGCGCTCATTCAGAATGTACAGCTTTACATTTTAGAATGTCAAATGTGAAACACAGCTGCAGCTCCAACTGGAAGAATTTTGTCTAAAGAGGAATGAAATGTGATTTATCTGCCTGTTGTATGTGTTCAGACTTGATGTTTTTTAGTCTTTGTTCTTTTAACTCAACTCTCTGTCAGGACAAGTAACTACTCCAGGTACAGTGAATGATGCTCTTTAGTGACATCAAGTGGCTGTTTGGTGAAACTACAACTACAATGGCCAGCCCCTCTCCTCTACAAACCCACATTCAGCTTTTAGCCTTATGTAACTAACTCATTCAGATTCATTATTGTATTATCTTCTTTGTCACATGAAGACCTTTTGTTGATCAAAAGGAAGGAAAAGCAATAAAACAGTAAAAATAAAAAAGTTTCTCTAGATCCTGTTATTTTTTTGTAATTCCCACATTCACAGTGCTTTCAATCATGCTTTTAATATTTTATTATTTATAAACAAGGTTCTGGAGTTTGGACATATTTGGGCCATTCTGTCAAACTGGTGCAAACTCCTGTTCCAGCATGGAATAAATGTCCCTCATGTTTCAGTCAACAGGTGGACGTCTGAAAATCAGGATGTAACTCGATGATGTTTCGGTTGTGACATAATTGTTTTGCACAGTTTTAGCACAGTTATGCAGTTTAGTATAAGTAGTATTTCAGTAAACTCTATGTCATTTAAAATTCTGTAGTGTGTCACTACAGATGTGTTGTGACATGATTGTTTCAGTAGTGCCAATGGAATGTGTAATCTTTTATTCGGGGGAAATAAACACAATTTGTCAGTCAGAAGTATTTTAATATAAACTCCATGTCAGTTAAATTTCTGTAATGTGACATTGTTTGAATAATAGCTAGAACAATAAAATTGTCACTACAGAAACATGGGATGTTTGGTCAAAAATAAAACAAATCCTTATCTTTTCAATCAATCAACCAGTTAGTTTTATGCCCTTTTAATGTTGTATATCTATATGTACATATATATATATATATATACACACACACATATATATATACATATATATGTATATATTATACATATATATATATATATATTACACACACATATATATATACATATATATGTATATATATACATATATACATATATACACATATATGTATATACGTGTGTGTGTGTATATATATATATGTGTGTGTGTGTATACATATATATATGTCTGTCTGAAAATACAAAATGAGAATTAACTGTACAATTACTAGAAATGTGTGCCTTGGATATTGTACAGTTTACATACATATAAAGTTCTGGGAAAAAGACACTTTTATTTTAAAATGTCCACCACTTTGAACCAGTTCTGTATAATGATCCATATATGTAACCATGAATGACTAAGCCCTTCCACACGATGTATGACTGATAGACAGAGGAAGTGGGTGACATCAAGAAATCCGACCTGTGGCTAGAAAAGGCCTGAGAGACAGCACAGAGGATCTGATCATGGCAGCACATGAAACAGGCCCTAAGCACCAAATCCATAGAAACAATGTTGTACCAGTGCAGACAGGACCCAGGGTGCAGGCTGTTCAAAGATGCCCCTGAGACAGTCCAGCACATAGTAACAGGGTGTAAGATTTAAGCTGGGACAGCGTACACTGAGGAGGATAGACAGGCTGGGATAGTGTACAAGAACATCTGTGTGAGTGTGGATTACAAGTCCCCAAGTCCTGACTGGACACATCACAGATATTGGTTGAGAACAAGAGAGCTAAGAGCCAGCAAGGCTGCAATCTGGCAGATTTGTTTTTGTGAAAGCATGTCAGATCAATCAGCCACTGAAAAAAGCTGAGCTGCTCACATTTTTTGCTCCTGGAATGGCATAAAGTCAAGACTGGTTGAAAAAAAGGCTGAGCGGATTGAACCCAAAATATCAGTATTTCTGATACTTTGTTTTTGAAGATTGATTCTGGCACCAGTGGGATTTATACCAAAGTGGGGATCAGTTTCAGTCCTACATTCAAACTACACACGCGTCCTGCCCACACTGTGCACCACAGTGCGCACCCTGACCAGTTTGATCCCACACATCATGAAAGGTGAATGAAAGAGCTTCACCACAAATGTGTTTGTTAAATTAACATTTTGGTCAAATTGGATATTTAGCATTGATTGTTACATTTTCAAACTAAGTGCCCATCAGTAGCAGACCAGTTAAATATATTCAGACATTAAAATAACATATTCACACTGCTCCCCCTACATGAAAATACATATCCTGCCTTTACTAATAAAAAGTACTGGCATCCGTATCAGTATTGAGATTCTGGCCATAAATTAATTGGTATTGGATCAAAACCAGATGTTGTTTTATCACCCACTCTTACTGGAAACATGCCAAGATGCATGAAAGCTGTGATTGAAAATCAGCGTTATTCCCAAAAATCTTGATTTCTGAACCTGTTTTCTTTGCATTATTTGCAGATATTTTGTTATTTTGATCATTTTCTACAAATGACAGCTATTTATATTTGGACTTTGGAAGAAATATTGTTTGTAGTTAATGAAATAAATCAAAAATGTTCATTTCAGGCAGGTTTATTCTCTTGCACACAGTTGTTCTCCACAGGAATCAGACCACATGCAGGTATTATACAGTAGATGACTTTTATTTCTTAGTTTTTCCAACACAGAACCTCACATTTAGACAGCAACACATACAACATCACACATAAATGTTTTATCATCACAAGAATCCATGGCCTCGCCATGGCTGAACACAGAAGTTGTTTTGAAGATTATTTCACTCAACCATGGCTTTTAAAGTGCATACATCTGGATCATAGAAAACACACACACTGCAGAAAATGAAAAGCTCCAGAAGCAACTTTATCTGCTCTGTCTCTCAGAACAACAGCACTGCTCTGACAACAGCCTGTAAATAAATTATTACAAAAATAAATAATGCATAAATAAATATATCAGCAACAACAAATCATTTAACAGCCATCAGTGTAAATAATAAAATTGCTTGCTAACCTTGTCATTTTTACAGGGCATGGAATGGGATGTTATTGTGCTACATGTGCCTATGTACAGTGATGCGTTTTCAACATGTCTTCAAAGGAAGGAAACAGAAACAGCATTTATCAGTCAAAAGCTTGTTTTAGCTTCAGATACTGGAAGGTTGACTTATATATATTCTGCTCGTGCTTTAAGAGGAAGCTCAGGTAGAAAAAAGGAAAATGCTGTGAACTCCTTGTTCTGAAGAACAAATCTGCTCATATGGGTGTTTTATGTTTTCTTTTTAGAGTGTTAAATTGTGAGCGAATACATTTGAAAGAGATGAATGCACAGAATATGAAAATGGGAATAAAACATGTGGACACATATATATTTATAAGACTCAGAACCAAACTTCATTCTGTTTCACTGGATTCAAAACAGAAGCAAAAACATTCCAAAATGACAGAACTGTAATGTCCAGAGGGACACTACAATGTTCCACCACTTCAGGCTCTAATAATGTTGATTATGTATTTATCAGTGTTGATTATGTAGAACTGCATTCTATAATTGTGATTGGTGTCAGAGGAGTTTTGTAATCTTCAGGCAGTACATCAGTCGGCCGTTAGTGGCCTGAGTGGCAGCGTTCTTCTGTGTGCTTCTAACAATCTGAAAACTGTGATCATGTTCCACCACAGCTGTACTTTACTACTTTGTAGGGATTCACATCAGAGGTCTTCTGGTTTTGCAAACAGTATTTGTGACTTTGAACTTTGACTTGAACTTGGACAAAAATCTGGACATGTTATGAAATAATGGAAACAGCAAAATGCGTTTCATGCTTTTGTAACATCTAGAGGTAAAATTATGATGTTTTATGGGTGGAATCATAAATATTGTGAGGCAACATGCTGGATCTGTCAAGCATCGGAGATGCTGCCATTGAAAATGTAAATGTTACATATCACTCATTCTTGAGAACTGGGACAAAACCACTTTAAGGAGATTTAGATTTTTACACTTCATTTATGCTGGAAAATATATATGTATATATATTATATATATATATATATATATATTATATATATATTTTATTGTATATATATATATTTTTTTTTTTTTTATTTTTTTATTTTTTTTGGCATTTTTGCCTTTATTAGATAGGACAGCCAGAGATTAGACAGGAAACGGGGCAGAGAGAGAGGGGATGACACGCAGCAAAGTGCCAAGGTGGGAGTCGAACCAGCGGCCACTGCAGAGGACTAACAGCCTCCATACATGGGTCGGACTCTCTACCAACTGAGCTAAACGTCCGCCCGGAAAATATATTTTAACAGATATATTCTGACAGAGATGACGTCTTACAGAACTGACCACGTTACATTTTTTCATTTCCCATCATAGTCATAGTGAGCAGCCATTTTATTGTTTAAAGTGTCTCAGAGTCTCTTGATGTTAATCAAAATACACATTTTTAAACCATAATTCTTATTTAGTTTTGATTTAGAAGGACTACAGAGTTGGCATGTTATGGTTGAGACACATCTGATAACAATATTATTGAATGAATTTGTCTAAAAATATAAAGTTTACCATGCTTGAGCAGTGTTCCTGCCTTTGTTAAACCAGGAAGTGAGACAGGGGTCCTTAGAGTTTAGCTAACCCTTTTTATGCCTGATGAAATCATGTTTTCGTAAAAATCTGACAGAAATCTGGGACACAACTTGAAAGGGTTTTCATTAAAAAATCAATTTTAAACTAAAGATGATTATAATAGCACATTTTATACCTATGTTATCAGTTGGTCTTGTTAGTTTTAGATTTTGAAGGGTCTCAATACATTTTTAAACTGTTTGAAGTTGTGAATTCTCATCTGGGACAAGGCTTTTTCTGACACAGAGCAAAAAAATTAAAGCAAACGGAAACATTTCATAAATTATGGTTATTTCACAAATATAAACAATGAATAAATTTACACCAAAATATTGACTTAAGACTGTTGGTATTAAAAATATTTAAAGTTTTTCCGTAGGACATGATTTGTCCCAGTTGTCAAGAATGGATGACGCACTGTGATAAAGAATTTATCCACATTGACAGCAGTTAAATCTGTGTCAAACCTGTATGTCATGAGTGGAAAATGTATTTGACAACAAGCAACACTTAACTGCACATGACTGTAAAGAAGACAGCACTGACAGCAGGCTGACATGGATATATTGATATTAGTTATGTTGCCTTATAAATGTGACTGGTGCAGACTCATTTCTTCTTCCTGTCCCGTTTTAACATCTTGGTTATATAATGTGTACATGACTTAGCATTTTGTCTCTACAAGTGTCACAGAGTGTTAGTGTTTACAGGGTTCACAGTGTTGTCATGCAAAGTAATGAGGTAGGCGAGAACTGAAACTTAACATTAACTGAAATGTTCCTGCTGAGTGTGTTCCAGTGTGAAGGTAGACTGTCGACTGAGATATACAGTATATTCACCATGTGCATTGGACACACCGCTATTCTATCATACATTCACATTCCTCATTTTATATAAAGATAATTCTATATATGTATATTTCATTGTATTTGTAAACCGCCTAATGAGTTGGTTACATGGTATACTGAATGTGCACGGCTTTGTTCACCACAGCAGTAGATAAAATGTATAAGTTACACAGTATTTGTGGACTGTTTCTCACAGCAGGCAGAAACAGTGCAGTAACAGTTCAACTGCAGCATCTGTTCAACTTAAATGTCAACTTCAAAGGTGATGATGTGTCAGTGTTGTATTTACAACTTGTTTCTGCTGCCCCCGAGTGGCAAAAAACAGCTATTGCAAGTTTATTGAAAGAAAGATGGAAAATGATGAACAGTTTTTACCTGACACTATTCAACCAGCAGGACTAACTTCTGTCCTCACCATCCCAGAGCCGTACATACAGGCAGCCACAACTGAGCTGATCATGGTAGAGTGGTTAGGACTACATTTACCACAGAGTCCATGTCTATCAGTGCTCACTCCCCCTCTCTGATGTCTTTGGTTTACTGAGGGTAAACATGTTGGAAGTGAATTTCTCAGTGGAATATCAGACCCTCCTTTAAGTACCTGCCTGTAACAATCTCTGAAAACTGTCCGGGTCCAGTCCTGTTCTCCTCTGTGCCGTAAAATAATCAAGTGCCAGAAACTACCTGTGTCCCAGTTCCATACTTCATACTAACTCTGAGCAGGATTACAGAGTGGAGAATTAAATAAAATATGCTTAAAGGTATCAGCACGCTCACTGAATCTGCTTGATTTTTGAGCATGTTGTTGACTATTAACTATTGTCCCACAGTGCAGTGCACAAAATAAATAAATAAGCTGCTCAAACTAAGAAAATTGTCGACACAATTCGATGTATTATAGACTGGATACCAGAAGGTGGCGCCTTTCCAGTCCAATGAGAATTGCTCACTTGGTGTATACACCAAAAAAGTTTTCTGGCCATCAGGTTTACCTCCAGAGTATGAATATGCACAGTAATGTTTTTCCTGCTGGCCCGCCCACAAGTGACCACTTGGCTTGACTTTACATTGTGATGACATCACAGATTTTTAAATGGGTTTTCTTGGCTCAAGGAATTTTTTATAAATATAAAACCAAAAAAATCTAATCATAGAAGCAGTCAAAAATTAGCTTGTTTGCAGCGTCCTAGCAGCTACCAGCGTGGTTTTAGGTGCAAGAACAGCAAGAAGTGTCCATGGAAGTGCTGGTGTGATTGGTTGAAGTTAGCCCATGTTAGACAGATGGTTAATCCAATCACCTGCCAAGCGTTTCTGAAGGTGCCTGCCCCTTTCCAAGCAGTTTCTAATGACGACTTCCCAGATGGTTCCGTGTAACAAACCATCTGGGGTGTCAGGTTAGGTTTGAGGTTTCCTGTTTTACAGTTGTATCTTTTATAGTGGTGGCCTACGGCAGAAAATGTTTTTTGGGCCACAGGGGAATTTTTTTTGGTCTACCACGAGTGGCCACTTGGCAAAATTAGCATAGGTGAGTGGCAATGTCTTATCCAGTGTCTCATTATTAATCCATGAGTGAAACACCTCCAAAACACCCCAGAAAACCAAAGTATGAAATATCAGTAAAATGTGAGCAGTAGTGAGGAAGACATTTTACATGGTCAAAAATAAACCTGTCAGTTCTCTCTAGATTCTCAAACTGTGGTACGTGTACCACTGATAATATGCAAGCTCCCTCTAATGGTATGCAGAGGAATGTCAGAAATATTTTTTTTAAAATGAAACAAATTAACACAAAATAACATAATACTATGAATAAAAATACATAAATATATATTTTTGTTTCACTATCAGCCAGCTGTGTATTCATCATCACACAGCGCATGCATACATCATCCATGACTGCTGGTAGTTATGAGTTAAACTGTGATAGCAAGATGTAAGTGGAGGTAAAATAAAGAGACTAAAAATGACCGCTTTAAAAACACTGCAATCGTGGATCCAAAGGGAATTATTACAAAGAAAAGTGCAGCTCGGGGGAGAGCAGCCATGTTGGAAATGAAGTGGACGACAGTGACACTTAAGAAGCGCCAGTGAAAAGTCCACAGCACCTGCTAGAACCAAACAGTGCAAAACGGTAAGGTGGTACTTCAATAGCTCAATGTTTTCTGAGATGGTACACAATGTAAAAACTATGAGAAACACTGGTGTCAAACACATCTGACATTATCTCATCAGCCGTCATATATGCCGACACTGAATATGGAGAATACATTTCTCTGCTTTCATCTTTGTAGTGCCTTTCAAAGTGGTTTGTAATGTTTTGACTGTTGTGTTGCTGTCCCAATGCAGCATCATAGCTTTTCACAGCTAAGCAGACAGGTGTTAAGACTCCAGTGGCAGCTCAGGAAAACAGTCTAAAACAAACTAAAAATCCTAACAAGTACAACTTTCGCTCACTATTTTGGTTTCTTTTTTGAAATTGGCAGTAATATTTTCATACCTCAACACCTGTCCTTTAGTTTTAGTACTTAACAGTTAAGAAAATCAATGTCTTGTATACTAACTACCAAAGTAGCGCACAGTTGACATCAGTGCATAGTTTTTGTTATTTAATATTATTAGTATATCATATGGAACTGGGACACTGATGGAGTTTAATGCAGAGTAGAGCCTATTTAAAACTGACAGTGTTCAGCACTGATGTCCAAATGATGATCCATGTAATTCTACTAGTTATTATGCTTAAATACAATGTTCAGTGGCTGAAATCCTTTTAACAGAAACTTATCAAATCTTGTTCATGCTGACTCCCGGTGGCTTAACTTCTCAATTTGCGGCAGTGATGTGCAGGTGTTCCCCAGGATGTGACATCACTGTTTGGTGTGGTTACAGGTGCAACAAAGTGCACTTCTGACCACACACATCAGTCATGCTGCAGTTGGAGGTGGAACCGGCTTGGAACTTTAAACCAGAGATGGCAGTGAAGCACTGCTTTTCAGCCTGCTGACCTTAAAGTAACTGATGACTGAAAACACTGGGCATGTAACCATGGTGACGGGAATATGCACTCACTGTACAACCAGACTCTCTCTACAGCTCTCACTCAGGTTAGACCTAAAACTACTGATTGACTAGATAATCTGAAAACCACAATAGCGGATTATATAATATTTATATACATTGTATCTATGTGACAAAGTCCACTTACACATGCTCCAACACTAAGCTCAAATAAAAATAGGGGAGATTATTTTCAAGGTGGACCAGTTAGCCCTGTCACAACCTGTCAGAGACTCAGAGGAGAGGACACAGGAGTGTGTTGGCAGCTCATCTGTGGAATTATTCATTCTCTGTAAGACCCTTACTTTTATAAACCACTCTAAATAGACTGAAGCTATGAGCCAATCAGGTTTCCTTAATAGGAATCATTGAATCTTGTGGAGTCAGCTGATCCCATGGGGCCTAGTCGTTTTTACATCTTGCCTCCTTCTCTTCTTTTCATCTTTCCCTCAAACATCAAAATGTCTGAAACTAGGATTATTGCCAAAAATAACAGCAGAATGATCTCGCCCTCCCTTCATCCTCCCATCCCCCTTTGTCTTCATCACACAGCTCGTCCTCTTACTTCTCTCCTCATCCTCTTCATCTCTTGAGTTGGCGTTGTTGTCATGGGAACCCTGCTGACATGGTAACTCCCACGTGAGTGTTGGTTGGCAAGAGATCACTTCAGGTCGATGCCCTGAGTCTGGGACTGAGCCTTCTCCTTGGCCTGAAACAACAGACAGCATGATGGGAAATGTGATTAGAAGCTGGTAGAAATGACCAATATGAATTCATGTCATCACATCTCACATATACAGGTGTTGAGCTGTTTGCTCAGGTATAAAATGTCACCACTTTTGTCTAAAACCACTTGAAATAAAAAATATTTTTATGGGCAGGGCACAGTATGTGCAAAGGGTTGCTTAGTACAGTAGAATAAGTATAATTTAGAGGGTGTGGTGACTATTAATCATCCTTTTAGCTTGTGCTGCAAAATTAATGACAGTATTATCAAAACTGCAATATGTCAAAGTGCAATATCTTAATCACTGCACCAAATTTATATTTCTTGAAAAAGAAAAAATGTGCGCAAAAGCAGCATTTAAAAGAAGTACTGTAGTGCTGCAGAGATGTTCTGGCCAAAAAATCTTGTTCTCCAAATGAAAGAAATGTTTGTTTGGTACAGACCCCAACATATCACATCATCATGATTTTAATAGTGTTTATTTTTTCATTAAGAATGGAAATTATGATGCAAAAATGATTATTCCCACTAATTGTATCGCACATCACAATTCCAAAATAAATGCAATATGACTTTTTTACCATGTAATGCACCCCTGCTTTTAACCAGTCATGTATCTTTTGTCTATAGCTAGCTACTCTGTGAGACTGTCCTGAGGCACACATGCTTTGACCTAAAAGCTAACACCAGCATGCTCACATGCTGAGGTTTAGCAGGTGTAATGTTTACCATCTTGATTTGGCTTCTTAGCATGCCACCATATGACAAGTAGCATTACACATAAAGTACACCTGCAGTTTTTCAGGCGTCAGTATATTATTTCAGTATCACATTATATTATTTTTGTGTTGGACATTAATGTTTTTATCATATTTCATGGCAATCCATCCAATAGTTCTTGAGACAGTTCACTCAAATCAGAAATGACCAAGGTTACCAAGAGAATCATCAAAGTCATTAGACATTTTCCTACAAGATTTCATATCAAAATATCACATAGGTAGTACATTTTAGTGGACTGACTGATCGACACTGACATCATGAGACAACCCACTGGTATGTGGGTTGGGTAAAAAATGAGGTCTTGAGCTTAATGAATACTGGATGTTTGAGGCTGACACCAATACTATTACTTGCTTTAAGTAAAAAAAAAAAAAAAAAAAAGATATATATGCAAATATGTTCTTCACGTATGTTCTTCACATTAACAGAAAACATGCAGAAACATTTGCTCTCTGGTGGACAGACTATGAATGGACACATTATTGGAGGCTTGGAGGGTTGACCTGGAGCCTGTAATAATTAATGTGGTTGAAAAATTATAATGTCTGTGTTACTGTATAACTTCAGTTAACAAGTGTGGAAAAAGTGACCAGGAGGACCCAGCTTCTACAAAACAATGAAATCATGCTGACCAGTAATTTTTATATCAATCTAACACTTACATGCTAAGGAAATGAATCCAGCATCAAAAATGAACTAAATACAGTCTATCCGTACGGCTTGTTTTAAGAGAGGTTAACTCAGAAGTAAAGGCCTTCAAGGATCCAAAACTTAACAGGGAAAAACAAAGACAGCTCAGAATCTGATCCTAAAGGGATTGAAGCACAGACAGACCCTATCTGCTTAGACTGAAGTGTCCAAAATGTGGTTGACTTGGAACACAACAAACTACAGTGGAACTCTAGCCAGTCCAATTAGAATGAATATCATATTTTGACGTGGACCAACTCAGTCAAGGGAGGGGTCTTGGATACTAGGAACAGAGTGGACCTGTACTCAGAATATTACCACCTAGTGGCATGTGTGTGACTTCCAACTTACCCTGAGTGAGGGCCGAGGAGGCCTAACTGGTCTGACTGGTCGTACTGGCTCTGCCACTGGAGTTGCCTGCCTTTTGTCCAGAGGCTCAAGGTCGTCAGCTACATCAGGACAACCGATGTATCCTCCAGCCCCAAACACTGACCCCAGATCACCTTCTAACAAGCTGTGACTGGTGGGAGCATTGGATGTAGCGAAGTTCTGGTTAGGAGACACGTTACTGACGGCCATGTTGAGGGAGTCAGCAGTGTTGGTGTTTGTTTTGTTGGTGCAGATACTGGTGTTGCTGAGCTCCAGTCCCAGCAGGTCCTCTGCTGCCACATCACTGTCTGAGCTGTTATTGGTGAGACTGACATCGAGCTCTGGTTCCACAATGCATTGGTTATTGTTCGCTTCAGGAAAAACTTCCTTACTCAACAAGTCCAGCACATCCTGGTTGTCATGGCTACCTAAGTCTAGCAATTGCTCTTCAGTGCTACCGAGATCTAGGAGTTGCTGGTTGTCGTGGCTACCTGAAACAAACACTTCCTGATTTTCTTTGCTACCAAAATCCAGTACTTCTTGGTTGCAATGGTCTAAATCTAAATCCAGCACTTCCTGATTTTCAGGATGGGAGAAATCCAGCAGTTCCTGATTGCCATGGCTACGAGGTTCCAGCACTTCTTGGTTATCATAGTTACAAGGTTCAAGTAGTTCCTCAATGGGGTTATTGCAATAGGGTTCCACCACCTCCTGGTTGTCATGACTGCAGAGATCCAGGAGTTCCTGGGATTCATTGCCAACTAACTCTCTGTTGACAAGGTTAGAAGGTTTCAGCACTTCTTGGTTTCCATTGTTGCACAAATCCAGCAGTTCCTGTTTTTTGTGGCTACAATGTTCAAGCACTTCTTGGTTTTCATGGGTATGAGGTTCCAGTACTTCCTGGTTGCTATAGTTAGAGGGTTCTACTTGCTCGTTGTTGTCAAAGGTGCAAAGGTCCATTGCTTCCTGGTTATCATGGCCGCAGAGGTCCAGTACTTCCTGGTTCTCTTCCTCAGGACTGAGCTTAAACCCATAAGGGTCAGAGTCCCGCGCCATCTGGGAGGAAGTGATGTCAAACCCATATGAATCAAAGTCCAGTTGTTCTGGTTGAGAAGTAATGGGCTCAGGGTCAAAGGTCAGTTCGTTTTCAGCAGGTTCTGGGCTCAGTTCTGCTTCATCAGGGTCTAAGAGGGTGTGACTAGAATGTTCTGGACTGAGTTTAAACCCATATGGGTCAAAGGAAGACTGACTAGTTGCTTCGTAGCTCAACTCAAAGCTCAGCTCTCTGTTCTGATCTGAGTCGGGCTGGGTAAAGAGGTTTTGGGAGTCTAGCGAGTTTTGGGGAGTTGCAGGGTTTCCGTGTTTCTCTTCGATGCTGCTTGCCCATTCCACCCCCTGACCGGAGGTAACATCATGTGACAGAGTTTGCTCCATGTTGCCGGTCCAATCTGGTTGCAACAAGACTTGCTCGCTGGAAACAGGAACAGCCTGAGCTGAATCAGAGCTCTGACCTAGGAGAAGAAAACAACGAGAGGTCAAGGCAAGAAGTATTAACTAACAGGCGTCGTTTTAGGCTTTTATTAAAATTACATTCATTTTCAAAGATGTAAGAAAATGGTAAGGATCTTCAAAAAACAAACTTTTTCATAGCTTAATTCTTCCTTGGCCCTGAAATTCACTGTAACCATTTTAAGAGGTAGTTTTAGAGATTAGTATGCATTGTCTGGCTCTATGTCTTTTGTGACACTGGGGGGTAGGGATGCTCATCACTGGTTCATGATTGGTTAGTTCCAAAATATTAATAAGCTCCAGGACAAATTGTGCTGCTACCTGTATTTATGTAATGTTAATTCGCTGTAACGTAGCTGGCATTTTCAAATTCCCAACCATCACCCAAATAATGATGAAGCTGCCAGCATCAGTTGATTATGTTTGATGTTGTGTAGAATTTGTGCTCTCAACATCTCAACCTCATCAAGTTAAGGTATTTGTTCTTTACACAAGTAATTCTGTAGCTATTAATTCGGGACATAACACTGCTTTTAAGCACCTCTAATTTATGTTCCCAAAGAATCCCATAGAGGACATCAGCCAAGCAGCAGCCACAGTAGTCCAACTCCAGCCCATTCTTCATCACTAGACTCAGGAAAAACCAGCACAGCAGAGCATCACAGGGCTGTTTATTGTGGATTATTTACAGCCCTTCACTACAGTGGAGTCCAGTTGGTTTAGGTATGCTCAGCAGCCAATAGCTAGAAGAGCAAAAATCGCTAACTGCTAAGTATCCTAAATTTGAAGCTGCTGTGAACTGTCCTGACAACCAGAGATAACTAATTTTGTGTTGCTAATGGTTGTTAATATTTAACTGTAAGGAGATGACCACAACCCTTAACCCCAATTACTAGTTAGCCCAGTGAAAAGACTGTTGATTGAATCTTTTTCCATCTTTTCATGTCATGTTTTTATTTTTTGCATCAAATTATGGAGGGTAGTATCGATAACAGCAATGATAAGTATTGGTAGTATTAGTATCGATAAAATCCTAACGATACTCATCCCTACTGAGAGGTACCCAAATCTGAATGTTTTAAATTCTACACCTGGTGGATTTAATGATATCAATGGAACAGGGGCATCCTACTAGCTGATACTGGCCTGTTTCTGTCTCAGGGGCTGGATAACAAAGTATAGCCCCACAGTGGAGGACCCAAAAGTCACACAGGGTAATAACAGAATCAGACAGGTCATTATGAGTGTATTTTAACAGGCAATATCAGCATAAAAACAAAATACATTTTGATTAAAACCTTTGGCAATTCAATAAGGCTAGACCCTGAATATTCTATAGTAAGATACTTAAGACATAAGTTTTAACAGACACAGAATTAGAGACTGTGTTTTTTTGTGGATGTTGTTTGTGAAGTTTTAGAGATTTGGTAATTGATTTAATATACTAATGAAGTTTTGGAGGGCATTTGTACTTTGTTTCATCTCTTCCACTCACATCAAGGTGAGGGTGAGCTTTAATTTGTTTAAATTATTCTGAATGTTAAAACCTGTGTTTTACCAACATGGAGAGGTATAAAGCAAGTTGTGTGTTCATGATAAAATACTTGTACTTACTAACAGAATTGTATTTGTTTTAATTTTATGAGCAACCACAATAAAATATAAGGTACCAACTAATTTTATTTTCTCTTCAGTTTTGCTTTAATGTTTAACACTCCCTCTCTTTCTTTTCTTCTTTCTTTTCACTCCCTCCCTCTCTTTCTTCTTCTTCACTTATTTTCTAATCACTGAGGTAGTGAGGCTTTAATTAAAACAATGATCCTTAAGATGATTATTAATAGAATGACTTTTAGCAGCAGTCCACACACTGAAAAGAAAGTGAAGGGTATCATTCAAAATAAATGTAAAATTTAAAAGTGGAAATTTAAATATAAATTACCATGTTCCAGTACTTCTGTTGCTCCCACGTTAACGTCTCCAGCTAGAGATCCAAGACTGTGTTCTTCTATGTCAGAGGGAGGGGAGACAGCGCCAAGGTCCAGCTCGTACCCATTAGGGTCCGATTCCACAGAATACTGACCCTGGGACCTCCAGCCCTGGGTGGGCACTGGCCCCAGCTCCTCTGATGAGCTCTGAATGGGTTTAAATCCACAAGATTCATCGACCACAGCGATGGCGTCCAGGTCCTCTCGGCTGTAGCTGATCTCTATGTCGCTGTCTTCATCTGGGAATTCCGACTCAAAGCACTGAGTCCCTGTTGAGGCTTTGTTCTCAGCACAGGACAGACTGGTGTCTGCCTCATCACCAGCATTTCCTGCCCCTTCATCAGTGCCCGCGTTCACATTGGGGAACAAAATATCTGCTGCAAAGGGGTCGCTGCCTTTGAAAGGGTCTGAGGCAAATCCATCTGGTAAATACATTGTTTAACAAAAGCTTAGTGACATGCCAGTTACAATGAAAACAGCTGAAACCAAACACGGTTACAGTATATAATCAGTAAAACCTCCTAATGTTCAAGTACAACATGTCCAGGATCTTTAACTCCTCCTAAAGTTTCTATTGTATTACTACTGTTGTGTTATTACTCACCTGATGAGTCAGTTTTAGGGAACAGGTCTTCATTGAAGAGGTCGTCTACAAATCACATGAGAAAGTGGGCATATGGTAAGAAAATTGACTTACAACATAAATCTTTAGTACAGGAAGTACATAACTTGTTTGCTGTAAAGTCACGTTACACATGTGCCAGGAAAATATACTGTTCAGGACTCTTTTGAACATAATTGTTTTCATGAAACCCAATACGGTTAAAAATGTAATACACATGACCCATTCTTAAGAATTGGGACAAATCATGTCCCACCAAAAAAAAAACAAAAAAAACAAAAAACAAAAAACCCTTAATTATTATCAAAATTAAAATGATTACCTTGAACAATCTAATTTCATTTTTGTGAAACTTTATTCTTTAAGAATTTAATTTAATTAATCTTTATTTTTTTTTTATTTCTAAACTTGCTCTGTGCCAGAAAACACCCTGGTACCAGACAAGAATTCACAACTTCAAAAAATTTAAAAATGTGTTGAAAGCCTTCAAAATCTAAAACTAACCATACCCAATGCTAACATTATAATCATCTTTGTTTTAAATTTTTTTTTTTTTCTGAAAACATTGGTCCTTTAAAGTTGTGTTTAAGATTTACATCAACTCCATAATTTTTACAAAAACATGATTTAATCAAGCATAAAAAGGGTCAGCTATAACCTAAAGAACCCTGTCACACTTCCTGTTATAAAAAAGGCAGGAATACTGCTCAAGCACTGGTAAACTTTTTATTTTTCAACAAATTCATTCAATAATATTTCTATCTGATGTGTCTCAACCATAACATGTCAACTTTGTAGCCCTTCTTAATCAAAGCTAAATAAGTATTTAGTATTTAGCACTAAATAAGTGCTAAATATGTATTTTGATCAGCATTAAGAGACTCTGAGACACTTTAAAAAATAAAATGGCTGCTCACTATGAAAATGTAATGTTTGGTCAACTCTGTAAGACGTCAGTTTAATAAAAAATGTAATCACTAGGGGGTTGGCCCGTTTATTAGGCAAGAGTTTGATCTTTTAAAATATATTTTCCAGCATAATTGAAGAATGAAAATCAAACCCCCCTCAAAATACTGAATCAGAGTGTTGGGATTACTCAATTTTAATTTGTTTGTTCCAATTCTCAAGAATGGATACAACATTTTATGTGAAATTATTATTTCTAGGCAAGCAGCCATGTAATAAGCAGGATAATGTACAGCGCATGGGTCATTATGGCAAAATAAACCCTGTCAGGATGTATTTTGCCATAATGACCTACTCATTGTACATTATCCCTTATTTAAATCCTCCTTAAAACAAACCATTTTACCAGTGTTACCAGTGAGGTGACAGATAAATGATCGAACAAATCTGTGCTTCATTTTGTCAGTCAGTCAGTGAAGGTATCAGCCTGATGGTGTCTTAGGCTCCACGTGTGATACATACGGTCACTCTGACAGTGGGCGAAGGGGTCGGCCTGGTAGAAGTCCAGCTGGCTGAGAGGGTTTGGGTTCATAGTGGACTCTGGCTTCTCTCCCTCTTTTTCTCCTTCAGTGTCGATCTCACCCTCTTCTGTGTCATCTTCTATGTCTGACCTGTCCATCTGTGAGACATGACAACATATTATCTGTGACATGTGACTGTAACAGTGACCACTGCAGCTTGGTAGGCCACTGTTTAGGATTGGTTTACAGTGTGATTGATTCAAAATAATGGTACTGACTGATGAAAATAAAGGCTTTGGTGACTACACATACATTCATATTTTTTAAATATGTTTTTGGGCTTTTTGCTTTTATTTGACAGAGTCAGCTGAAGTGAAGACAGGAAAGTGGGGAGAGTGAGGGAATGTCATGCACCAAAGGACTGCAGGCTGGTAACAAACCCATGGCCACTGCAGAGGACTCAGCCTCAGTCATACATAGTTAATTATTACCTCAACTCCATTTATATATCACATAAATGGAGTTGAGCATGATGCGAGGTGTTCTACCTTTGGTGAGCTGGTCCCGCTGTCGTCTACTTCTTCTCTGGTATCTGCCAGATTATTGCAGAAAGACGAGCCATTGCCCCCCTGGTGTTAGACACACAGACACAGAGACAAAGGCAGAGAGAGATGTGTACGAAAAATACTTTTTGATAATAACTCAGAGAAAAGAAAATACAACTGGTTCAGCTGGATAAAGGAAGTCACAACTATATTGTCTTGAAAGTGATAGCTCATTTTTCATGAAAAGAACTACAAATTTCTAATTTCTCTGCCACATCACAGCTGTTTTTCTGCTGCTGGTAAACTATTCTACAATTTTCCAGGCTATCCAGAACATGGAGAAGTACCAGTATTGCTTAGGTTTTTGGGGATGTTTTAAACTGTACTTTTTTATTGAAAAAATACTGCATGGCGCAGACTACGAGATTTTTTATCTCAGAATTGCAGATATTTTTGTCTCAGACTGTTGTCATGTTGATGTGAGGGTGTGATTCCTGTCATTTACCATGATCAGGTCAGCATAGGCCGGCAGTGACTGGCTCCTCCCCCACGGCCTCATGGGAAGCGGGTCATCTTCAGTGGTGTCCGCAGGAGATGTTGACTCCTCCAGCTGGCTCTCTGGAGTGACTGCACCTCCTGAGAGAGAACACAGAGTGTTCTCCTCCTACAAAGAAGAGAAGAGGAGGGAGTCATGAGGAAACAGTGATACACGTGATCGTCACACTATTTACAGACACGGTTTTATTCAGGCCTATTGTTGCTGTCACACATACAACACACACAACACACACACACACACACACACACACACACAGATACGATAAACATGCTGTTGTACCTGCAAAGATCTCTTCATAGGACTGTCTGATGGAGTCTTGCAGAGGATGTTTCCTCTCTCCCGCCTCCTCCACCCTCCTCTTGGCCTGCTTGACCTCCTCTCGGAGCTTCCTCAGCCTCCACCGGGCTCTGGCAAGCTCCCTCTCATACTCCTCCACCTGGCTCTCCTTCTGCACCTCGTCCGCCTGCAGAGACAGGATCTGTCAAGAGAGGACAGGGAGAGAGTCCACTGTTACTATTATTTATTGGCAAGAAATGTAAATAAACAGTAACTCTACTACCACTACTAATACTACTATACTACTGTAATTACTGTATTACCACCTTGTGGTTGTATGTCTGCACCAACCACTCAAGTACCACTTTACATACATGTCTGTTAGGGGTGTTACAATTTCAATATGAAATTGAAAGGTCATTACAATGGATTTTCAATTTCATATTGAAATTGTCAAAAATCAAATTGAAAGACAGAATCTGCAAATCTCCTGGTATTTATTTTTCCTCCTCTCCCCCACCTACTTGTGGTGTCCAGTGCATGTCCAAAGAAAAAAAACACAACACTTCAAAGACGATGCTTACGAGCCTTGTGGACTATGTAAAGAATAATTTGAAAATTTAAATGATTGCTGTCAAAGCTAAAAAACAAAGTCTGTTGATCTTCACAAATCAAGATTAGAATCGGACAATGGCAGAGCAGTCAGTGCAAAATGTGCAAAAATGTTTACATTGAATTGATCATGACCTTAAAATCAGAAGTCATATCAAATTGTGGCTTTAGAGAATTGTGACACCCCTAATGTCTGTATAATGTATGTAGTGAAGACTTTGAAGGAATTTAATAAAAGATACTGTATTGTATATATATTTTTTAACTCACATGTATGATTCCAGTGAATCATACATGAGGACAGAGGACTGATTGAGAGCTGAACATTCTTTGACCTTTTGGATATAAAATGTCATCACCTCACCTTTTATCCTATTTGGCATTTGTGTGATTTTTTTTTCAAAATTAGTGTATAAATTCTTGAGTAATGGGTGAAAACATGTTTGTGAGGTCACAGTGACCTTGACCTTTGACCTCCAAAATTTAATCAGTTCATCCTTGAGTCCAAGTGGACATGTGTACCAAGTTTGAAGAAATTCCATCAAAGCTTTCTCGAGATACTGTGTTCACAAGAATTGGATGGATGGATGGACAACCTGAACACATAGTGACCTCCTGCCACCACGACTGACGTGAAGACTCATAAAACACCACGGCTTACCATTTCTAAAGATGGAAGGTCCCACTGTGTTTAAACATATTTCATGCATCTAATGGGACCACAAGAATACAGGGATATAAGCTTAAAAAGGGTTTTATTCTGAAATAAATTGCGCCACCGTGTGGTATGGCAGCTGCACAGCTGCTGAGCAGAAGGACTTAAATCGGGTGGTAAAGGCGGCCCAGCGCATTACTGGGATGGAGCTCCCACACCAGGACAGTATATATGCCACCTGACTGAGGAGGAAAGCCAGCAGCATCTTCAGGGACAACACACACCCCAGCCACTCCCAGTTTGAACCACTGCCCTCTGGCAAACGGTTCAGGACAATAAAATCCCACAACAGACTGAGGAACAGCTTCTTTCCCAGAGCTGTGGCATCCATCACACCCCCCCCGCCCCAACACACAACAGACCCCAAGAACTGAGCACGCCCACACACGCTGGCACACATCAAGGACCTCGAAAAACAATGCACACCTCAGAGTGTGCAATATGCACACACACAACAAAGACTGTGACTAGCACACAAACGCCCCCCCAGTCTGAAACTACAACTGCGGACATAATTTTGCACAAATTGTAATTAGTAGTTCTAGCACCTATTTATTCAGCTTTTTCCACTACCTCTAAATAACCTGCAAAATGTGAAGAATCTGCACAATGTACATAAACTTTAATCTATTTTTAAAGCTGCTGTTACTGGGGTTTGTCTGTTTCTGCATCTATTTATGTGTTGTATTTTTATATTTTTATATCTTTATGTTTATATTTTTTTCAGATGCATGGAGATAAGCCATTCATAGGTTCATTGTACCTGAGTATAATGACAATAAAGATTTTTTTTTATTTGTCTTCTTATTTATTCCATCTGAATAGTTGGTTTAAACCCTGCAATGACATGAAGCAAATCAGCAAATCCACAGCTGATGATCATCTAGCAGCTTTATTCTAATCCCTACAATACTCAAACTGGCACCAGCTTTAAAATCCTATAATGTTTGGGTTCTACTTAGAAGCCATTAGTAAAGTGTGAATTAGTTTCTAAGAAATTTCTGAAGTGGTGTCCAATCAGAGATACAAACAATGTAAACATGGACATCAGTGCAGGAACACAGACAGTAACAGAGGCAGCATCTTACATTTACCTGCATCTCAGTTATACCAGATTATTCATATATTACTCATTCTTGAAAACTGGGACAAAAACATTTTGAGCAGGCTTTGATTTTTACTCTTCAATTATGCTGGAAAATATATTGTGAAAGATCAAACTCTTGGCTATTAAACTTTGTAATGGGCCAATCTCCTAGATTAATTTTTTTTAATCAAACAGCACTTTTTGCAGCCGAGGACATTTAACTCCATCAGACACTCAAAATCTTTTATAACACAAAGAACACACATGAGAAGGACCATTAAATTTTCTGTTCCCATAAACTCATTTTATAAATCCATATAAACATATATTTTATGAATATTACTGAAAAACTTCTCTATGACTTCTCTGTGATGGAGCTGACAGGCAACTGACGGAGTTGACGTCACATTGGGGTGTGTCCAGATGTTTTTGACTGGGTGGCCCAAGTGGGGCACTGACTTATTTTTATTGATTTATTTATTTGTATTGAATTTTAAAAAAGGACTAATTTCAAAGACATTATTTACTTATTAGAGAGAGCACTGAGAGTTGTGTAACCTCCATTAGCATAGACATCAAGATGTCTTACAGAGTTGACAAAATGTTACATTTTATTTTTAATGTTGTTCAGAGTCTCTTAATGTTAATCAAAATACACATTTTTAAACCATAATTCTTATTTATCTTTGATTTAGGAAGGCTACAGAGTCAACATGTAATGGTTGAGACACATCACATCACATCAATATTATTTAGTGATTGTCAAAAAATGAGACAGGGGTCCTTAGGGTATATTTAAAAATGTTTATGCCTTTGTCCCAGTTCTCAAGAATGGGTGACTAATTAATTAATTTAAGAAGCAATAATGCAGGTCACAGTGAGAGAGAAGTATGTGGGCAGTAGCAGTTTCCTACCTGTTGACTCTCTTCATAGCACAGCTGTCTGGTTGCTTTGATCTGCTGAACCAGCTTCTCTTTGTGGTTCTCTAACTTAACCAGAGTCTCCTCCAGCTCCTTTCGGTCCGACTGCTGCTCCTGAAGCTCCAGGCGCTCCACCGCCACTGAATTCTCCAGCTCCTACACAAAAAAGCACACAAACACTGTTTAGGATTTAAGAATGATTCACAGTCATCTGTGGAATGATAAAACATGCATGTAGATGTACAAACACACACACACAGGTGCAGGTGAGAAATGTGGACTGAATGTTCTGTGACATCATCCAAATGATCCTACAGAGATTATCAGTAGTTTGATTCACTGAGTGTTAAAGAAATGAACAGAGGTAACCACTCCCTCCAACACCTGATCACATTAGTATGGACCACATCTGGCTCAACATGTGGTTGACAGCAGCTTTAAAGCAGTGGCAGACCAACAACTCCTGTGTTCTGTGAGTTAAAACTACTGTTTCTGTCAAAGGAGTTTGGTTGGTTTGCAGAGAGTGATATTTAGCTTATATAATGACGGTTTATCAGAAAAGGCTGTCTGACAGAAAGGTACGGTGGTGAATAATTTCTAAATATAACATACATTGCTTAGCTTCCTACACCGCTACTCTTGCTGCTTCTCCAATCTGGGGGCGTGTCGACCGCCATTTGCTGTAGGTAACACACTGACTATGGATAAGTACCTCACACAGCCACACTTGAAATAATGTGAACTATCCCTTTAACCCTGTGAACCTGACTGACACACCTTCTTCTCACACTCAGTCAAACGGGAATACACAAGTGTTTTTTTCAGTGATATCACTACCAAAGGTCCTGTTCCATTTCGTGTAGCAGAGCCTTTCCAGAGAGCCAACATGCACAATAGCAGCACCCTGACTCTGACCTGATTGGAACAGAACCATAAAGGGAAAATCCACCACTTGGACTTGATGTTCAGTCAGTGATTTTAAATGTAGTCACCTGAAGCATTAAATTCCTCAGTGCTGCTATACTGACAGAGAAAACTGAGTTCTGCTGCTCACAGAGCTGTGCCAACCGTGCCTACATGTACCAAGATGCATAACATGTGAGCTTCTGATGCTCATGCCCATGTTGTTGTGTATCACCACCCCAGCCTATAGCTAGGGCTGCACAATTAATTGCATTATTATCGAAATTACAATATGGCCAAGTGCAATATCAAAATATCAGCTCTTGTTCTCCAGATGAGAGGAAACAGGTTTGTTTGGTACAGACCATAGTTTTTGTGAAGACGAAAACTGTAATGCAAAAAAAAAAAAAAAAAAAAAAAAAAAAAAAGATCATTCCCTCTAGTCATATCACAAAGCTCAATTTCAGTCAACAAAATAGTAAGATGACTGTCTTAACATATCATGCAGCCCCACCTATAGCTATTACTTTGTTGGCTAAAATATAGTGTTTAGTGACAAAAACACTCATGTTGCACGCCCCTTGGCTACCCAGAAGAGGAGGCTAGAGATCCAAGCTGAAATAACCTGTAGTTCTTAACACCAAGAACTTCACTGTGACATCACTGGATGCAGGAGGAACAACAGATTTTGCAGCCGGAGAATCAGTATGGCAGCACTGAGCAGCAATTTATTGCTTCATTTGACATTTACCATCAACACTGAGTGGACATTTACATGAAAAGTGCCAAATATTTTCCTCGGTATCGTTGGTAACGTCCATGCTACTATTTCATATTCAAATGGCTGCTGTGACAAAGGTTTACTGTATCATGTGCAGTATGTATATGTGGAGCAGATGTCCAAAAATCTGCTTGGAAAGAAAATAAACATTTAGTTGGTGCTAAAATTATTCAGCAATATGATGATAATTAATCAATTATCTTTTAAACAAAAATGACAAAATACTCAGGTTCTAGATTCTGAATTGTGAATACTTGCAGAGAAAATAAGATTTGAGAAAATAAATGACAGACTCATCTATAATGAAAAGAGTTAGTGGCAGCCATATTTCCTTTAGGGATAGTTCACCCCAAAATCAAAAATACATATTTTGCCTCTGGCCTGTAGTCCTATTTATCTATCTAGATTTTTTGTTGTGAGTTGCAGAGTTTTGGGACTAAATGACACTCGACTTGTGGTGCTCAAAGCACCAACTAAATAAATAAATAAATAAATAAATAACAAAATTTTAAAAAATTGGAAAATTCAAAACCAGCGCCTCTTTAAAGAAATCATAATCTCGTTACTTGAGATAATCCACAGAGCTTGTTGCGAGCAGTTTCATGGTAGATTCTACTGCAGAAAGTGATTTTCAAAAAGAAACATTAGATTATCTCTCCATTATACTGAAAAGAAGGCAGACATCTTTATAGGCCAGTATCTCCAAACTCTGCAACTCACACCAAAAAAAATCTAGATGAACAAACAGCACTACAGGCCAGGGGAAAATATGTATATTTGATTTTTGAGTGAGCTGTCCCTTTAACATCAGATTCTGGCTCTAAGCTAAGCTAGTCTTCCAGTGATTGGTTTCAGTACAGGATGTAGCTACAAAATTAGATCAGAACAGACCAGCATTGAGCACGTGTGCACAGAATCATTCAGTCTAAGACTAGTCTTGACATCACCATGACATCATATGAGAGCATCATGGGAAATGCAGTGAATCCCAATGTGGAAACACTACACATACACACAAACACACATATGATTAATGTTCTGTTAGGCTAAACTGACAATTAAAAGAAATGTGATACCAACACAAAACACACTCATGTGCATGTAAAAAAAAAAACAAAAACAACACAAACACACACAGACACACACACACACCAGCGCTAGATGCTGCGGTCTTCTTACTCTGATCTCGGCTGTCTTGGCGAGGACTCTCTCATCCGTCTCCACGACGTCGGTGTCCCTGGGAGACGACCAGCAGAGGAGACAGGAGTGTTTAAGGAGGGAGGAGAGCGAGCACTCGTTCTTCCAGTCTGCCTTCCCTCCATCATGCCCTCCTTCCCATGATCCCTCTATTTTTTCCTGCTGCACTGCTGGCTCCTCCATTGCTGCCCTCACTAGCTGTCGCTACACTGCAGAGGAGGCGGAGCCGTTCTGTGAACGTGTGTGTGTGTGTGTCCGTGTGTGTGATGGATGCACACAGGCAGAATGCACCAATGTGAGAATGGAAACAGAGGGGGGGATGAGTCAGAGTGAAGGCAGTAGAGTAGCTTTATCCATCCACAGCAGAATGGATTTCCTCCTCCTCCCATTTTCTCTCCCACCGTCAAGCTACTTCTCCACCCCCCCCCCCCCCCCCCCCATCACCATCACCGTCACCATCACCGGCCACTGCAGTATGCATCAGGCCAAACACACACACACACACACACACACACACACACACACACACACACACACAGAAAGCAGCGACGGAACCATTCATAAAAATCCCAGGGTGCACAGCAGCAGCAGTCTGTACAGGCAAACAGCCAATCAATCAATAATCATGAATGCATTTTAAATATTTGATCAGATGATTAAGTGTAAAGCTTTCACTTCTTCACCGTTTCAATCATCAACACCAGTCATGGATTTATTTTAAGGTTTATGATTTTACTACAGGTACTATTTATTCCTTTTGTAACAGTATTAGGGCTACGCAAGTAATCACAATCGCTATAAAATCGCAATATGGCGATATATAGGGCAATATAATATATATACAGTGCTTAACAAATTTATTAGACCACCACCCAATGTAAGGTTTATGCCACAGCTGCCCTAAATTAACAGCATTGGTAATTACCAGAATCATTTTTTATGTTTCTGTAATGGTTAATACACCAGTATGTAGAAGCTCTTTAACCTAAGTGATATTTTTAATGCTAAAATATAATTATTATTGTTATCCATAAATTCTCAAATATACTGTTTTACAAAAAAACAAAAAAACAAAAAAATAGTACAGCACATTATTATTTCTTGATTAAAAGTCAAATTATCGTTATTTACTTGCATTCCTGAACAGAAAAATGAGTTTGAATGTTATGCTTGATTCATTTCTGACTTCTCAGAGAAGCCCAGTGAGCCGGCTCAAATTTGGGTATAAAAAGTGAATTCAGTTTGAAATTCCTCATCCTGTTCAAAATGGTAAAACATCGAGAGCTCACAGAAAATGAAAGAGTCCACATTAAAGCACTTCATGATGCTGGATGGTCTCTGAGACAAATAGGGAAAGACATAAAGTGTCCTCACAGTGTGGTCAAGAATGCTTTGGAGTCAACTGCAGAGACTGGTACTTACAAAATGCACCAAGGAAGAGGCAGGAAACGAAAGTTAACTGAAGCAGATGTCAGACACCTCAAGATTTTAAATACTAGAGACAGCCAATCGTGGGTGATGTGGAAAGAGCTGATGAACTCAATCAGTTCTTCAACAGGTTTGACACTGAGGTCACATCCCATTCCACTGCCGCTCCTCCTCCTCCTCCTCCTCCTCTTCAACATGTGGGCATCTCCACCATGGCTCCTCTTCAACAACATCTGGGCATCTCCATCATGGCTCCTCTTCCTCCTCCTCCCCCTCCTTCTCCACAAGTGTGTTCCTCCACCATGCCTCCTCTTCAACAACATCCGGGCATCTCCATCATGGCTCCTCCTCCTCCTCCACCACAAGTGTGTTCCTCCACCATGGCTCCTCTTCAACAACATCTGGGCATCTCCACCATGGCTCCTCCTCCTCCTTCTCCTCCACCACAAGTGTGTTCCTCCACCATGGCTCCTCTTCAACAACATCTGGGCATCTCCATCATGACTCCGCCTCCACCTCCTCCTCCACATGGGTACATTTCCGCGACTGCAGCTACTCCTCTTCACACACCTGTTCCTCCACCCTTGTTTGTCACTGAGACAGGGGTGAGGTTGGAGCTCGGGAGACTTTGCTCTGGGAAGGCAGCTGGCCCAGATGGTGTGTGTCCAAGGCTGCTTAAAGACTGTGCTGCCCAACTGTGCCAACCTCTTCACAAAATCTTCAACCTGAGTCTACAGCTGGGGTGGGTGCCGGCTCTGTGGAAAACATCTTGTATTGTCCCGGTACCAAAAATAAAATGTCGAGCTGAACTAAATGACTACAGACCGGTGGCCCTTACTTCACACATCATGAAAACCCTGGAGCGGCTGATTCTACGTCTTCTGAGGCCTGAGGTCAAAGACAAACTTGATCCCCTGCAGTTTGCCAACAAAGAACACATTGGAGTGAATGATGCAGTACTCTACATGCTCCACCGTTCCCTCTCTCATTTGGAAGAATCTGGCGCTTATGTAAGAACTATGTTTTTTGACTTTTCAAGCGCATTTAATACCATCCAACCCAACATACTCAAAAACAAGCTCATAGAGATGGGAGTGGTTTCTTCCTTTGTCTCCTGGATCACGGATTACCTGACAGAAAGGCCACAGTTTGTCAGGTTAGGGAACTGTTTTTCTGGGACATTAATGAGCAGGACAGGGGCTCCACAAGGGACTGTCCTGGCTCCATTCCTATTCACATTGTATACAGCAGACTTTAAATATAACTCTGAGTCCTGCCACATCCAGAAATACTCAGATGACACTGCTATTGTAGCTTGTATAAGGAATGGACAGGAATCTGAATATAGGGATTTGATAAAATCCTTCAGTGACTGGAGTCATAAAAACTGCCTCATACTAAACACCTCAAAGACAAAGGAAATGGTCATTGATTTCCATAGATCCAAGCCCCCTCTTCAGCCTGTGAACACTTGTGGAGTGGACATTGAGGTGGTAACAAACTATAAATATCTTGGTGTACACCTGGATAACAAGCTGGACTGGTCCCTTAACACAGATGCACTCTACAAAAAGGGGCAGAGCTGCCTCTTTTTCCTAAGGAAGCTCAGATCTCTAAACATCTGCAGTAAGATGCTGCAGATGTTTTATCAGTCTATTGTGGCAAGTGTTTTATTTTATGCTGCAGTCTGCTGGGGAGGAAGTTTGGGAAAAAAGCAAGCAAGGAGGCTGGATAAGCTTGTGAAAAAGGCTGGCTCTGTGATCGGAGTAAGGATGGACTCTCTGGAGGAAGTTGTGGAGAGAGACACAATGAGGACGGTGGAGGCCATCCTAAACAACATGGATCATCCACTGCATAACACCTTGATGGACCAAAGAAATAATGGTGGTGGAAGGCTTCTCTCTCTTCATTGTAGGACAGAGAGATACAGAAGATCTTTCATACCAACTGCCATCAGACTCTATAATTCTTATACAAATAGATGAGACTACAGACAAATGAATTTCCCCTTGGGGATCAATAAAGTATTTCGTATTCGTATTCGTATTCGTATTCGTATTCGTAGAAGGAAGACCACTGCTGATCTTCAGGCAGAGATAAATGCTTCTAGATCAGAGTCTGAGAAAGTCTCCAGAATGACCATAAGCAGACGACTGACAGAACAAGGCTTAAAGGGAAGACTAGCTGCTAAGAAGCCATTATTGAGGCCTGCAAACATCCAGAAACGCCTCAGATTTGCCAGGGAGCACAAACACTGGACTGTTGATGAATGGAAGAAGTTACTCTGGACGGACGAGTCCAAGTTTGAACTCTTCGGTCAGCATCGTCGTGTTTATGTCCACAGAAAAGCTGGAGAACGTTTTGATGCCAGATGCACTGCACCCATAGTGAAACACAGTGGAGATTCCATTATGGTATGAGGTTCCATTTGTGGAAACGGCGTGGGCAAATTAGTGAAAATCAACGGTATCATGAACAAGAACGTCTACCACAACATCTTAGTGCATCATGGAATCCCTTCTGGACTGAATCTGATTGGTCGTAGGTTCATATACCAACAAGACAATGACACCAAGCAGACTTCAAAGCTGTGCAGAGACTATTTGACCAAGGAAAAGGAATCTGGAGTACTGGAACTGATGGACTGGCCAAGTCAAAGTTGAATCCTATTGAACAAATTTGGGATTTCGCAGGTTCAAAGATTGATCGCACAAAAGTTTCATCTAAAGCAAGTCTGTGGGAACAGCTAGAAACTATTTGGAACTCAATAACAAAAGAGACTGTCGAAAAGTACATAAAAACAATGCCAGCAAGAATGCAAGCTGTTATCAAGGCCAAAGGAGGCCATACAAAATATGAAGTTTTTTTGGTTATTATGTGTGAAAAAGGACTTTTTATTTGTTTCAGTTTGTTATTTGCCAAATAAATAACAATAACATTTTTAGTTTTAAACAAGTTTTTGAAAGTTTTTTCAGGTCATCATTGTTCTTTGTTTTTTAATAACGGGGTGAATACTGTCTTGTTTGCTTTTTATTGTGGTATTACTGCACCTTGGCTTTTTGGTATTGTTAAACTGCTGATGTATACTGTAATCCAATCTTATTAAATCAGTTGAGTATTGTATGATTTTTAAAATACAATCATACACGTAATCATACATCACACATTTCATTAGAGCTTAACATGAAATACTATTAAAATCGCAGTATGCCAAGTGTATATTCATACTGCAATAGCTGCAATTTCATTATAAATGAAGCACTGTGGTGCTACAGAGATGCCCTGGCCAACAAATCATATTCTCCTGATGTAAAGGAACATGCTTGTTTGGTACAGACCACAGCAAAAATCATTTTCAATCATAATAATTTTTATTTAGCCATGTAGCTGCTTCTCATTTTTCACAGCGTTAACTTTTATGAACCAGCCTGCATGACCTGCTGATTAAACACAGTGTCTGTGGTTTTAACTGTAGTCCACACATCACCACTGTGTAAATATAACAGAAGTGTAGATTATAATGGGAATTTCTGAATATTTTTGTAATTTGCAATATTACCTTCCATGTCTTTATATTCTGCCAATAGATCCCCCTAAATTTTACACACTGGACCTTTAATAAACTAATTGTTGTTTTCAGCTCTAAAATGCATGTACATGAATTACACTGAACTATATTACACATGACAGGGGTTTTGAACCCAACTCACACATTAGACTTATTGGATCAGACATGAGTATGTTCATTTTCTCCATTTGAGTCTGGGCTTGACGGAGTCATTTCTACTGTACAGCTACTGTGTCGCTCTGATTTGAGCTGCTGTCCACGACTGTAACGTAATCCTGCAGAAAAGCGCTGATGTTAACCCAGTTACAGTGAGGGAGCAGGGAAGTCTTCATGGAGTCATTCATTCATACAGTGATGCTTCAGTTTATTAGAATGCCAATACAACTGTTATGATCTGTTCAAAGAAATGAATCACTTCAGCAATAATCAATGCAAATGCTTTCATTTGAATAAGCAGAGCTCTTTTAAAACAGTCATTATAATTTCATGAGCTGCAGGTCTGTACTTCAGTTAACTCAGCAGCTGGATCTGCCACTGACACTACTGACTTTCAAGCCAAGTTGTAAGGCAATATTCTTGAAGCATATGCACATTGGTAAAATTCTTGCTGACACTGATAACATTAAATAATTAACCTGCTATGGCAGAGTATGTATGTATATGTTATATATATATATATATATATATATATATATATATATATGATCTAATCTATTAATATGTTAATAGAGTTTCTATTAGTCCAACAGTCTTCTGCTACCATTATAAAGAGATAAAAAATGGTTTATTAGACACTGGTTTAGAGTGAATCTTGTTGATTTATTCATTTTAAACTTATTCTATCAAAAACCCTCTCTCACACTGTTTACTTTGAATAAAAAATAATAAGCACTAATCCACTTAAATGAGCTTTTATAACTTCTGTCTTCAACCTTTGTGCCTATTACATGATTGTGAGTTATTCTCTAAGCCAATAAAAAGAAAATTATATAAAAAAAAGAGTTATTCTCACATAAAAGCAATCAATTGAAGTATTGTAATGTATAATGTATTTCTTTAAAGATGCCTTCATCATCAACGTTTTTATATTTAAGTCCAACTGAGATCACATTTAGTCATCCCATTTTGTTGGCAAAAATAATGTCAACATGTTTAATAGTTTTTTATTATTAGAAGAAGGAAAAATAGTATTGTGGGAAACATCAAAAATGGTCCTTTTCGGGACTTGAGACACATGACTTGACTCAACCAACTTCAGTAAAGACTTGATATTCATGACTTGAGAATTGACTTAGACTCGTTGACTCGAAAGGACTTGACTTTTGTTAAGTATTTGCATTTTTCTAGATGTTGTAGTTTTGAATCATGATTAGGTGATTTCTGGTGAACTACATGCAAACCTGGCAACGTACAAGGATGTGACAGACCAGCAGAGGCCAATGCATGAGGCAGCTGTCATGGAGGGGGGCAGTCCAAAAGTATGCCTGATTGAATTAAAAGAAAAGGGGGCACAATTTTCACTCTCTTACTTCAGTTCTGCTGAAATACAATATGAAAGCCTTTTTATTTTAAAACTTTATTAATTAATGAATTCATCAATTTGATCATATAGCAGCATCCAGTCTGCTGCCTGTATGAGAATAACAAAATAAGGGGGAGGCGGACTGTTCTGCTGTATTGTTATTAATGTTACATTTCCAGCAGTGGAGAGCAGCCTCGAGAGCTGCATTGTTAGCTCTGGTGAAAGCCATTGATGAGAGTCGATTTTTGTCCTTTGTAAATTGATTCAGAATCTTCCACATCTGCATGCATGCCAGCTGAGGTGGAGAAGACGTCATGCTCATTCAGTGGATGGACAAATATCAGAGTGTGAACTACAGGAATAACTTCCCAACCAAGATTGGTAATAGAACTAACTTATTTTATCACCTTCACCACTTCCACCTTCATGTTGAAAATAAAACTCAACTTTACATGACTACTGTCTTACACTGATTTAAATGTGCTGACTTGGGTAGATCATCAAAATTTCAAATGACTTGACTTGTGACTTGCTTAACCTGGGCAATGACTTGAGTTGACTTGCTTGACTTACAGCAGGGACTCAGCTTAACTTGCTTGAGGCCTCTACATGTGTGACCTACTCCCACCTCTGCATGACAACAGCTGGCCTGCTGAGTGCCATATTGTACTGACAAAATGAACAACCTTGTGTTGTACCTACATGTCATGTGCAGACGGTGTTGCTAGTGGTTTTACAGCAGCATCTAACAGGACCCAGGTGACATTAGCAGGCACGTTTACATGCTGTTTAACGTGCTGCAGCTGAGCTGCTAATTAGCTATCTAGCCTGCAAACTGATGTTGGCAGTGAGCTTTTCCCCAGTGAATGTTTGTTTGGTGGCTTGTTCAACAAGCTGCAGAAATAGATGTGTGTTCATGATTCTAAGTTAGATAAGAAGGAGACTTAGCAGCAAAGCTAATGTGGGATGTTGTCCAGACTCTGTTTGTGCCTCCTGTGGCTCCTGTGTTATGAAGCAGGCTGTTGTCTGACTCACTGTGACTGTCTGCTCTGCCTACAGATATAATGTAGAAGTATATTCTTTATATACTTTCTTTGATACTTTTTAGATGTGGGCATGGATATTAATTACTATTTCTTTTTTTTTTTTTTTTTTTGGCATATTTGGGCCGATTCAAAGATTTTTCAAAGAATGGGAAAGTTCGCTCTGAAGGCGATCGGCAATATCACAATCAGTATCACCCACCGGCCCAACCCAGGGGCCAGCAACCGTTACTATCAAAAAAGCAATTTTTGGCCAGAAAAGAAACAAAAAAAAAATCTGTCTGGAGCAGCAACTATTACAATCTCGTCTTAGATTTTCCTTGGAGGCTTCTCTTTTTTTGGATTCGGATTTTGCGTCCATAGTTAGCCTAGGAGGACTCAAGACTAGCCACCAGCAAAATTTACAGGTAAAGGCACTGAGCTGTTGAGGAAAGCTATGATGTACATTTTAGTTGATGAAATATTAAAACTTTTTTTGTTAGCATAGGCTTCACATTTTTGCAGTTGAAGAATTCAAGAATTACTTTAGACCTCCAAGAATAATACATAAAAATGAAAATAAGAACTGTTATCATTTCCATTTAATCTTTTGCCACAGCCACAGGGAGCTACTGGAGAGAGGCCAAAGAGCTACATGTGGCTCCAGAGCTGCAGGTTACAGACCCCCAGCCCAACTCTATTCCAGGCATCCCCTCAAATACTGAGGAATTTCTACTCCAGCTCCATCAAGAGCATCCTGACGGGGAATATCGCTGCCTGGTACAGAAACAACACTGAATAGGACCACAAGGCCCGCAAAGAAAAGGCCATGATATATCACGGCCTTCTCTCACTGCTGCGGTCTGGTGGTAGATACACCAGGCCAGTACTGAGAGGCTCAGGAAGAGCTTCTGTCCTCAGGCCATGAGGATCCTAAATGAGGTCACTGCCTGAGACTGCCCTGACATTTCTCTGTGATTGTACTCTTATGATTACATGTGACCAATACACTTGATTGATTCTGTGGAATCAATGCAAAACTAGACGGTACAAACATAAACTAAAAAATATAGACAAAATTTCTCCTTTGGTTTCTGATTTTTTAAAATATATATTAGCTTACCGCACATTTATCATTACAGATGTAGTCTATATGTTAGCCAGTGAGTGCTAACTGACTGCAGTATATGCCAAACTAGGTTTAAGGTCATATAGAAACAATGTCTCCAGAGTACACCATCCACCAGAGAGCACTGACAAGTTTATTTTTACAATATAAAATGTCCTGCTCAGTAGTTATCCTGTTCACAACAAAATAAAAACAAAACTAACAAGCTCTGTATCAAGATTGCTGATGTTATGTCTTCAAAAATACTATTGGCTGAAATATTGCTATCTCTTTTTATATTTGTATATATTCATATTGTAATTTATTTAGGCTACTTATTATTGCTGTTGCACATCAGTAGTTGATGTTATATCAATATTGTGATATAAGACTGGATATAATTTTGGATATAAGGTCTTTTCCAGGTTTTAAAGGCTGCAGTACAGTAAAGTGGTTCATTTTCTGAACTCCCGGACTGTTCTATTTCCTTTACCCATCTAGTCATTATATCCCCATTACTGATGATTATTTATCAAAAATCTTATTGTATTCATATTTTGTTGAAAGCACCAATCATCCCTACAATATTGCTGTAATATCAATATCAAGGTATTTGGTCAAAATATTGTAATATTTGATTTTGTCTACATCACCTAGCCCTATAAGTCATTGTGTTATTAAGAAAAAAAAAACGTAACCTATTGTTGGAGAGTTGAAACTATACTTTATATGTTTGGATGTAAATTTATCTGCGAAGTAACTGGTCAAATGTAGGAGTTCCCTCTGAAGTGATGTGGAGTAGCATAAGACAATCATCAAAACTGTATTTTCAGTAAGTCATTGAGTAAGTACACTTCGTTACCCACCACTGTAGCGACGTTACATTGTGCACACTAATTATGATGGTTCGGTTCATTTAACACGTTACTGCAAAATCCCACAGAAACTTGGGCCCTGAACATCACGTACCTATATTTAGACGATTTAAAGACTAAACCTGAAAAATGTCTGTTATCAGTTTAAAGACTCTTTTAACGTTGCGTTTTAGTCAGTTCAAAGTTAAAAATTGCCTTAAGATGATGAAGCAACACGACTGGTGCGATTGCGCTGTAAAAGATTATTTGTGTCAGAGTTAAAGGTAATCTTACCCTTCATCCTTGGGGTTCCTCGCTCTCGGTGTCCTCAGGCAGTCCAGAATAAAACGCATCATTACTGCAGTGCTCGCGCGCTCATTCTCTGTCTGTGGCCTCCGTTACCGACAGGACGGGACACGGCTCGTGCAGGGCTCGTGCTAACGCGGCAAGTTAAGGAGCCGTCCTCCAGTCTCAGCCTCAGTCTGTGTTAACTAGAGACCGTAACCAGGAGGGGAGGAGAGAAGAGGGACAGCCCGGTTAACTGTGACACAGTGCAGGCAGTCACACCAGCTGCAATACGAACCGTCACTTACACTAATGAACACAACTTCCTGTCCAAACTTTCAAAATTACCCGCAAGTCGAGTAACGAAGTTGGATTGTAGCGTTTAGAGGCAGCGCATAGGTCGACATAAGCGACAGAAAATAAATATAATGCAACAGTAAGATATTTTTAGCCGTTTAACATGGGTCTCAGAGTTATATGCACTCTATGTCATTGTTTTATCACTTTGCCATGTAAATGCGCTCTTATTTTGAAGGAAAAGCCTAACTGTTTCCGGTATTGTGTCTCTTTAGTTTGCTTGACGCACGTCTCGCGCTGCTCTTTTGTCGCATCCCTGTGGTGCCAATCTACAAAACGTAATTACATTATTTTTTATCCGGCTGAAAGCATTCTGTAGGTCGACATATCTCTAAGATGTGAGGGGGCACTGCATTAACTGTTTCAAGCGGTAGTGAAGGAAGTAATAATAACAAGTAATAATAACATTTCAGTACAAGTATTAATACCACACTGTAAAATACTACAAGTAAATGTCCTGCATTGAAAATGTTAAGTAAGTAAAAGTATGTAAGTATAATCGGGACAATGTAGTTAAATTATTCAAAGTATGGCCAGTTACCGGATTGAACCGCGGCGGCCCACTCCATGTTGGTATGACCCATCTGACTGGGGGTTATCCAAACTTGTCAATAGGCTACCTATGCGTAAAGCAGGTGAGGAACGTGACACTGTCACCTCCCCTGACCCCTGCAAGTGGATCCGTCCATCCATGTCAGAGGTCAGGAAGTAGGAAATAATCAAATAAATCAAGACAAGAGTGGGGATTTCGAGTCGAAAATACATGATATGGAATGAAACGAATAAAGGAACGTGAACAAACAAAAAGGTGGAGCTGAAAAGGTCATAGAGAAAGAAAAAATGCTGCAAAAGTTAACACATTTTAACACATCTTTTTTTTTTTTTTTAGATGAAATTGGACTTTGATGATATCGTGGATGATTCCGGATGAAGCAAAGCCAGGAAAAATGAGAGTAAGTCTATTTTATAATTAATTTAGGCTTATAGAGTCTTCAGAAAACTTAATTCACAACAAAGGCAAACATAATGTGCTAACGACAAACAAAAACACAAAATACAGAAACAAAGGCTCTTCATTCAAAGGTCTAGTTCATGACAGCTTCAGTCCTGAGGTCACAAAGGTAGCATATAATGTCACAGTCTTTCTAGCTTCTTTGAGTTTTTTAGTGGTTTTTGTTAAAGAAGTAGCTGTTCTCTTGTGTGGCTGAGATCAGTGTGTTTTGTTAAGAGTTGTTGGCTTTAGACCTTTTTCAGGGCAGCCATATTGATCTGAAATATTAGGTGTTACCAGTGATACTAATCAAGGTCCCATTCCATTTAGTGTAGCAGAGCCTCTTCAGTGAGCTGACATGCACAAATAGCAGCACCCTGACTCTGTCTGACCTGAATGGAACAAAACCTTATTAGTATCACTAGCACAGCCTGTGTTTACTCCACTGTTTCATGTCAAAGTTGCTGCTGTGAAAACAGACTACTGAGTGTAAGTGTTTCCTGTATTGTATCTCTGTTTACTTGACACAGGTCTCATCTCTGTCATATTGTCAGTCTTTTAAAAGTAATCTAATTTGGCCCACATGATCATTTTGTTCATGGATCAGTACTGTTTTTTGTTATATTGGTGCTTGTGAAAGAAAATGTGGTTTGCAGAAAATTAAGGGACCTTTGACACCTCCAGTGAAAGAAAAAGATGGAAAACATCTTTCACAGTCCTGTCTACTGTGTAACATTCTTGAATAGCTCATAAAAAGACACTAGTGGTAGAACTTTGATTAACTGTTCACATTAATCACTAGAAGCAACAGCAGCAGATTTTGCAATCACCCATTTTCTTCAGTAAATGCAGATATTAGGCCCTCATAATCATTGATCCAGCTGAAAAACATTCTGTAGGACTACACTATAAATATCTCAGAAATGTACTGAAACATACTGAATCAGTTTTAAACAGGTCAGTTGTACAGTGCCTAATAACTTTTGAGTGTTGACTACACTGTAAAAATGAAAAAGTTGAGAAAACTCAAAAATTCAAGTCAATGGACTGCAATAGATTTTTGAGTTTTGAGCCCAACTCAGATAGAGATGATTTAGTTTTCTTCTTTAGATAAACTTAAAGCTTTGAATTTTAGAAACTCAAAACATTGTATTTAAATGAAAAATTGAGTAAATTCATTGAAGAAAAAGTCAATTTAAAAATTTTAATATTTTCAATTAAAACTCTTTCATAAAACTACATTTTTTCAGGCACTTAACCAAAAAAGACAAATCAGGTTTGCAGCTCACTGTGGCCAATTTATGAAAATGTATGTTTCTTTAGTTTCTAAAACTTAAAGATTCAAGTTCATCTAAAGAAGAAAGTAAACTATCTCAACTAAAGATTATAGGCCAGCAAAACTTTGTAAAGTTTATTTCAAAACTTAAGAGTTTGATTTGGGCTTTAAACTCAAAAACTCACAAATCTACTGCCAGTGTTGCCTTGGAATTTTAAGTCATCTCAGATGTTTTTTACAGTGTAAAAGAGAGATAAATATTTATTTTTAAGTCCCATCCCCATTTTAAGAATAAAGATAAAGCCCCAGAGGATTCAGGTCTAGCCCCAGATTCTTTCCGATCCTAGAAATGCCTCTGCACCGATAATAACACTGTTAATAGGATGCAGTCATTGTTGGTTTGACTCTGCAAATGAGATTTGATTCAGTTTAAATGGTCATTTTCCAACACAACAAAATTTATGTTTGTAGTTCCCTTATGCTACACACAGATAAAGAACTAGAGCCCGACCAATCTATTGGTTAACAGATATTATCATCATGATATTGTCCTATCACAGTGATATCAGTCTATATTAGTACTGGCCAACACATGCTCATACCTACATGCAAAATAGATTGAATAAATTATTGCCATGACATTCATGACTGATGTAAAGTACCAGAAGCAACAGGCTTAACAGACTTTTTTTTCAATGAAAACTCTCATCAAAAAGGTCTCAAATACAGCCAGTAAAGGGTTAACTAATGCAGGCAGGACCAACCTGTGTATAGGTTAAATAACCGAGTCCTTCGTTGGCTCTGAGAGGCTGTTTAAAGTGAGCCTCATTCTGACTGGACTAAACAAGCTTGTGTGAGCAGGACACAACAGGTGCGTTTGAGATGATTAGTGTCTGATCCCGACTTGCTCTGATGTCACGTGCACGTGGGCATTGATAACCATGCAAAACCGAGGTGGCCACAGTTTTCAGAGCCAGGCGCCGCAGATGCTCTCCACGGACTGCAAACACCTGGCTGTCTCCTGATCGATGAGCTGACAGGCTTCGATTGGTTCTACATTTTGACAACAAACACCATGTGTTGTATAAAATACAAATTTTCTGCATAATCATAATACTTAACCCTAGATAAGCAGTTTACACAAAATTCCATTTCATTTCTTCAGATGTGAAAGTGGTCTGCAGACTACAGGTAGCCTGCAGGTGATCTAACAGGATGGTAGTGTCTCTTCCACCTCCTGCTGCGGCTGCCTGATCTCGTCTACTTTCCAGGCGAGGTGCAGTTCATCTCAGTGGAGCCTACTGTTTGACTGCAGTAACAACACAGCTGCTTTCTTGCAGGGATAATGGGAGGCCTTTCTTCTTTAAATAACTTATATTTAGTTACATCCACAGATGAACAACTAGTCTAAAATGATGCACAGTGTCAGCTTGTGTGTTTGATAGTCGACTAGCTGACTAGTCAGTGATGCCCTATAAGTCACTTGAGGTAACTCTGTGAACTCTGGTTAGGTTTAGGCAACACAATTACTTGGTAAGTTTTAGGAAAATATTGTGGCTTGGGTTAAAATCAGCATGTTACATAATGGAAGTAACATTCATGTCTGTCACTCATGTGACAGAAGTCATGTACATAACAATACTTAAGTAACTTAGAACTTTAAATAACTCCACGTTGACTTTTGGTTTCACACAGGACTCAAGCCCCAGTCTTCTGTGTTTCTTTGAGACATCCATCCACCCCACCTCTTCTTTCTTGCTCTTTATTCTTCTCCTGTCAATTACTGTGCCTAGTAGAGGTTGCCATCATCGTAATAAGCTTCTTGCACATTTGACCTAGACAATGTATATATTCTATATGGGTATCAGCATCGGCATCTGCCTTACAAACAGCACAGAGCAAAACACAACAAAAACCAAACTTTCATGGAGTGAGGGGGGATGAATCTGGTTGTGTTTGGTGGCTATGCACATCTCATGATGCCAGTTTGTGATGTTTCCAGTCAGGATTCTTTCTGTTGCTACTCTGTAGAAGTTAACAAGAACATGGCATAAGAATTTAGCTTTCTTAAAGGGACAGCCCACCCCAAAATCAAAAATAGATGTTTCCCCCCTGCCCTGTGTATGTTTCCATTAGTTTCTTTTGGAGTAAGTTGCAGAGTTTTGAAGATATCAGCTGTAGATACAGTATGTCTGCCTTCTCTCCAGTATAATGGGACTAAATGGCTCTTGTGGTTTTCAAAGCATCAAAGGTCTGGTCTCTTTCAGATTTACGTAAAAGAAAGTAGTTTGGTAGATTCTACATGAAACTGCGTGCAAAAAGGTGTGTGAATTATCTTGAATAACCATGTTATGATTTCTGGAAAGAGTCAGTGCTGTTGAGTTTTTCAAACGTACTTTTTTTTAGCTTTGAGCACCACAAGCTGAGCGCCGTATAGTTCCATTATATTGTAGAGATGGCAGACATCTCTACAGCTGATATCTCCAAAACTCTGCAACTCACACAGAAAAAATCTAGATGGATAAATTACACAACAGTCCAGCAGACAAAATATGACTGTTTGATTTTGGGGTGAACTGTCCATTTCAGTTTTCTTAGGAAATACAGTTGTTTCTGGGCTTTTTTTTTTTTTTTTTTTTTTTTGCAGGGTGAAGAGGTGTGAGATGATGACATGATAATATAAGAAACAGAAGATGAGCAGTTTAGTTTGATTTTTAAATTGTATTTAAGTCATACATGTTACATCTTTTGAACAAACAGACTAAACAGGAAAGGACACATCACTCTGGTATATTTGATAGAAGTGTTGTTTTTTTTCCTGATGCTCATCATTGTGTTCTAGCAGTCCTGATAAACTAAAATACCATATGTCAGCCTTAAAAAGCTCAGTTAGCCAGAGAGTAAATCCCCTTTCACTGATTAATTAAATTACCGTCATATATTTGCATAAGGGTCAGAATTCTAAACAGACATCAATATGGCACACCATTTGGTCCAAAATACTGCTGCCCACCCCTTATGTCACTTTGTCAGATGTAGCTGGAGGCTCTTCTGTCCAGACTGGGTTTGTGTTACTGCTGCCAGAAAAAAAACAAAAACACTGGATCAACCAGGATTCTAACATTATTAATATTTCATTTTAGACAGTGCAGGAATTCTACACGATACATGATATGGATTTCACAGATAATTTCACAATTTTAAAAAGAAGTTCATAAAACTTATAATTTATGCGCAGCTGAGGGTAAGAGAGGCTCAGATGTAGTGAGCAAAGATGGATGATTTAATATTCACAACTCTGACTGAACCAAATCTAACTGACTTCACTGTTACAACAAAAACAAACAACACTTCTGACTCTACAAATAAGATTTACAGATTGTTAGCACTTTCCTTAATCGATCATTGGTAACATTAACGATCATTCAATCGATTAATTGTTAAGATTAAAAAAATACATTTTGTTTATACCAAACTTTATCAATTCATTTTTTTCCTCCTTAATCAAAGCTTTATTTGCACAGCAACATATTGCTTATTGTCTGACTGACAGCCTAGAAGCATATAAAGACATAAAGGCCTACACATTAAACACATACACTTGAATATCAGATAACATGTGGTGCACACTCATAAAAATAATCACAGTCATATTTTATTTGACTGTAGATCAATTAAATTTTATGTGATTGATGAAATTCTAAACGACCAGTTAATCAGTCGTTAATTAATCACTATCATACTGACTTCAGTTGGTTTTTCTCATAAGGTTCATCAAAAAACTTCACAAGCAGTCTTTGGATTTTATTGAGCAAATCAGATCTTAATAAAGCTGATATTTATCAGCTAACATACTCCAGTATAAGCTTGTCATGATTGTATTATTTTTAATGACATCATATGATAAAATCTTGCATTTTCTGCAATAATTTTGTGACATCAATTAAGTAGGAATGTGAAACAGGGTTCTGTTGAAATTAATGTACTTTCTTCTTCTTCTTCTTCTTCTTCTTAGCTAGCAAATATTGTGCAGTACAGCCCATACTGAGACATATAAAACACCAATAATCAGTCCCTCCAGGATTTCGCGTGCTGTTTTTGTGATTGTTGCAGCGTTAAAAAGTCTGGCATTTTTGTGAAATTGTGTGAGTGAGTGAAAATTTCAAAAGAAAGTTGTAATTCTTTTGGTATAATTCATTCAAATCAAAGGCAGCTTGTTCGAATGAGAAGAAAACTGCACCATATTCTGAGTGTTCTAAGTAACCTCAGCAAAAAGGCTGAGGATCACAGAAACCTTAGATAAAGAAGTGCACCTGAGGGGTATTCTACAAAGACACAAAATCTTTTTGGAGCTCAGTCTCAGTGAAAACGGCAAGCAAAAAATTATAAAATATAACAGTGCACAGAGCATTGATAAACATATAATAACAATAACACCTACAAATGTGTTCTTTTCAGTACCAATGATGAAATTAAAAAATGCAAAGTAGAATAGTGAACAATAAAACAAAACATTGAGTCAGCTCATTGAGACGTACACAGGTCACACTGAATTTGCAGGGATTGGTTGAATTCGCATGAGTTGTTGTGATCACAACAATTGAACTTCCTGGAGGGACTGTTACTATTAAATTAATCAGGAGTATTTTGATGATCGATTAATCTCTTTCTTCTTTTCTTTACTCCTCTCTGACAGTAAACTGAAGATCTTTGGGTTGTGAGCAAAACAAGACATTTTAGGATATTACCTATCAACACTACCACTGTCTGACATAAAGACCAAACAACTAATTGATTGATCAAGAAAATAATCAACAGATTAATCAGCTATGAAATAATTGTTAGTTGCAGCTCTGCCTCTTACTGTTAAATACCATGTACCAGCCATAGTGCATAGCCTACATGTCCAGAAATATTGGACTGGGTCTTCACTACATACTGTAAATGTACACATTTTAACTAGAATTAGCACCTTTTGAACTTTGAAGGAATTTAATTTAATTTAATTTGATAAAAGGTCTTAAGTGTATTTTTTGGCTGAATGGAAGTTCCCATTATACATGTGTGATTCCAGTGAATAATTGCCAGTGTCTTCACTTAGAGACTATTTTTACAGAGGAGGACAGAGGACTGATAGAGAGCTGAACATTAAGCTGTCACAGTGAAGTTGACCTTTGACCTTTTGAATAGAAAATGTTTTCACCTCATCATTTTATCCTATTAGTTATTTTTGTGTAATTTTGTCATAATTAGTGGATGAATTCTGTTATCACTGGGTTTAGACTAATCAGGCCTGAAAAGTTGAGCCCGGAAAGACTGAAGCCTGACAAAATTCTGTCCGAACCCAACTTGAACCCGTCCCTCATTAGCATACTTCAGCCTGAACCCAATTATAGTCCGACATTTTTCTTAACAAGCTTCCTTCTACTACTACTACTACTACTACTACTACTACTATTAATAATAATAATAATAATAAAAATAATAATACAGACCAAACCCAATGTAAGCCTGTGAAATATGTGAGAAATACAGCCCAACCTGACCCAAATCCGTTGGATCTTGTCAGGTTCAGGCACTGATCTCAAGCTCTAGTTTATACATGACATACTGATAGTAAACATGCTACAGCAGCCAGGTTGTGTTATGTTCAGTGCAGCACAAAGTAACATTGGTAATGTAAGCTTGCTCAGTAAATAGCAAAGCCACAGTTATGGATATATATAGTAGGATTGAGTCAGGTCAACCGAATTGACAAATGACAATGTTCACAGTGAAATATCACAATGGACCATGACATTGTTATTGGGTCTAAAAGGGTCTTTGTCTCTGCACCATGTGTGTAACTTTAGGTAAAAACTCTTGTGCATCTCTGAAGCCATCATGATGTTGGCCAAACACTAATATATAGCTAACCTATAGTTCATAAAACTTAGGTTTAACTATATAAATTTATATATAAAATGTACACGTGACCCTAAACTCTGTCAGTTGAATTGACTTAATATCTTTAGTCACATGTTTTCCACATTAAAATGTTTTCTTATTTTTCATTCTTTTAAGTCATGTGTAAATATTGTGTGTGCAGTAATGTTGGTGTCAGTATGTAGATGTATTCTCTCATGATCACTAGAGGGAGACAAACAACAGCTAACACACCACTAATGTGTTAAAAGGCCTCTGCAGGGGGAGCTATTACCACAGTGTCTCTCCCTCCCCTTCTGGCTCCCCCTCTCCCCCCTCACCCCTGCCGCTCTCTGTCTGTCTAAACTGTGTTGACATGAGCATTGTTCTTGACCACAGATGGTCTATTGTTCTCAGTCAGTGTGGTCTGAACGTATCTGTAGCCTGAAAACTTGGCTTCAACAACAAAAACAACAAACAGGACCAGATTCATGTTCCCTGTAATAAACAAACCAAACACAGACACACGCACAGAGAGGCTCGTCTTCTGTTTATTACTTTTCATTATTTGTGGCTGTGCTGAAATGCTCCACAGTGACTAATCCTTGAATTGCTTTGTCATGGCATTTTATTTCTAATCACTATGAACATGGTCTCAATTCAGTCTCCTCTGGCCCGTCTTCATTCTTACCTTTAATTCTGACTGCAATTAACTGATGCCTAATGAAGCACTTAAACCAACCACCCATTAGATTACAGCCTCCTAATGTCATTCATATAAATCATGAAGGGCAGGCGTCTCAAATGTAAATTACCTGTGAGTCACTAAACCTGCTGTTCTCTTGTAGGGGGACACTTGAACCCTTAGCAGGAAAAAAAACATGTTGCAAGTAGTCTGCAAGCTAACATCATCCTTTATTGATCCCAAGAGGGGAAAATCAGGTGTTGCAGCAGCACAAGGATAGAAATACAATAAGGTTCCCAATGTACAGTAAAAATATGATACTACTACTACTAGTACTACTACTACTACTACTACTACTACTACTACTACTACTACTATACTAATAATAATAATAATAATAATAATAATAATAATAATAATAATAAAAAAAATAATAAGAAGAAGAAGAAGACATAAAGTCTTATAAAATAAAAATAAGATTTTAATAATAAACTGTAATTACAATGCAAGCCTACTTAATGAGAGGACTCTACATTAATACAGATACTCAGAGTGGTCGGTGGTCAGAGTATTAATATGAGTATGATTTAATAATACAATAATAATAATTCTATTTATACTTACAGTTTCTTAAAAATGTTACAAAGTGCTTCTCAAAGAAATGAAAAAAAAAATAAAAACACAATTAAACAATAAAATAAAATTTATGAAGCTGTAAAAATTGTAGGGCTGTGTATTGCTACATGCTACATATCTCAATACAAGTTACAATTCAATATATTGTGATATATTGTGATACCATTACCATGGCAATATATTACTTTTTCTTCTGTTTAATTTAGGAAAATTAAACAATGTAAAGTCTTGAAGGTCATCAATAAAATTTTAAAATCAATGTAAAAATGAACAGGAATCCAGTACAGGGGGGCAGAATTGGAGTTAAATGATCAGATTTTCTCAGCCCAGTGATAATCCAAGCAGCAGCATTCTGAACTAACCAAAGGTGATGGAGGCAGGCCTGAGTGATGGTGAACAGACGTGCATTCATATAACTAACCCTAACCCTAACCCTAACGTCTTCCCACAACTCAAAGTGCTTTACTCAAGGACACACGAAGACTCGAGGGGATCAAACTGATTTTCTGTTTAGTGGATGATCTACCACTGAGTCATAGCCCTGCCAGTAACACCTGTGTAGAGGGAATGACAAAAACCTAAAGGGGAAAAAATTAAGTGCATGGTCAACCCCGTGTAAACTCTCAAAGGACGAGAAGAATCTAATTTTTAAAATTAATTTAATCCAAAAGAAACATGATTGAACAGCCTTCTTTTACTTGGTCATATGAGAAATAGGGCCCGACCTGACCAAAGCCCATCGGGTCCCATAGGGTCCTGTCAGGTTCAGGCACAGATTTCAAGCTCTAGTATATATCAGGAGTTCCCAAGCTGGGAGGCAGGCCCCCTGGGGGGTGCAGAGCCACTGCAGAGGGGGCATGTATGACCAAGGGAAAAATAAAGAGTGAAATCAAAGTTGAATTAATTAAATATATGTATGTATATGTAGCAAGAGAGAGAGAGATTTTTAAAGAGATGTTTTAGTGTGAGGACAGAGTGCTTTTGGTAGGTAGACAGTTGAAATAAAGATGTTTTTTGTGCTCAGATTTTACAGCCTTGGTAAACTGAAAACACAGGAGAAAAATCTAAATTGAAAAACATAAAAAGTAAATTAGATTTATTAAGACTTTTTAAACCTGTGCTGGTAGTGTGAAACAACTTATACAGAGGTGGGGAATGATGCCAGCAGAGGGCGCACAAAGTGCAGGAAATGAAAAATGAATTGAGGGAGACTGACAGAATCCACGCCTCACTGCCACAAGTTATTTACCCAGGGTGTTCTTTTCTTTAGTTTGTAAAGTTAGTAGAAAAAGTCCGTATTGGCTTGGATATAAAACTGGAAGCTGCAGAGTACCTACTTTGTGTAAAGCTGCAATTAATTAATCAGGTTTATGTCACTGATGTTACACAGAGCAGTAAAACTGTGCCTTTAACAATGAAACATTTTCATTATTAAAATTAACTCTGCAATTATAGATATGTAAGTGACTTGTGTATATATGGCCTGAAAACCACACCAACAAACCCTTCAGTCTGGCTTAACTTGCAGTAGCACACACACACACACACACACACACACACACCCACACCCCTCCTCTCCTCCCACAGCTCACAGTTGTCTGTTGATATGTGTCATTGATCCTCCATTCATTCCTGGACCGGCCCAGCTGTCAGTCACTTCCACGTCACTGCATCTCCAACGGCTGCACACTGCTGCAGTACAGCTCCAGACGCTGAGCTGGGATCAGTTCTGCAATTTGCCTGCTCACTGCGACAAGAGATCACAGAATAAAACTACTGACCCTGAATCAGTTCCTCATATGACACTTAGGGAAAAGGAGAGAAGAAGGGAATTAGACAGGGGAAAGAGAGAGAAGGAAAGAAGGGGAAGATGTATGGTAGGAGGAAAAGAGACGAGAGAAAAAGGAGGAAGAAAATTCAGCCAATCAGCTTCTTAGCTCCCCATCATCAGTCAGCCAGGTCAGATCTGCTCTCAGAGACACAGATTTAGGTTTTGATTAATTAAAAAAATAGGAGCATATTGTTTAGCCCCCAGGGCAGACTCATACAGTAGAGAAGCTACGCCAGAGGAGACGGGGGTGGGGTCACATCTCCAGCCACCAACAGAGATATCCAATAGAGACTGAGGGAGGGGGGAGCCCGGGGTGGGGGCCGTACATTTCCTCATCCAGGGATTATGCAGCTCAATCAGACTCTGGCAGATTATGTCTGACCAAAACAGACTCGACCAGGGACGGAGATTAACAACTATTTCCAAATAGTTGTGTTGGGTGAAAACAATCAGCTTTGTGATTAAGAGCAGAGCTACAGGCATCAAATGGCCCACAGATGTAAAAGCGATGGTTCTGGAAGATAAATCTGCTCCACAAATCCCCTCAGATCCATTGGGTTCAATATGTTTGGGAGGTTAGATTGTAATTGGCTTGATTTTACTAATCCAAAATATATTAACAGAAAGCTCCCAAACCCAATTAGAAGCATCAAAATATGTCTCTTTTGGGTATAATTAGAAACACTCATAGTGTCATGAACACTAATCCAAGTTAAATGGATCAGATGCACAGATTAATTATTAATACACTAATTATTAATACACTTATGCTGAAGTGTTTGCCTGTTGCAGTCACCACTGACCATATTGTGATACACTCTACTACAGTGTTGTTTTTAATGTGTATCAGACCTGTAGTGTACACGACCTTCAGGATCAGCAAACACTGCAGAGTGTAGAATAAACACAGCATAGGGTGTTTTTGAAATATATCTGGAAAGTCACAAAGATGTTGATACTAAATGCATCAGTAAAACTGACAACGTTTATTTTCCTTCCAAAATATCTGATCTCAATAACTTATAGTATTTAGTTACCAGCAGGTCTTGGTTAAAGGATAACTGCTGTTTTTTTACCTGCAGGGATCCTCTGAGTGTTGGAAATAATAATAATCGATGTCATCGATTACAAAAATACATGGATTTGCATATTGTATGTCAATGCGTTGCTATGAACTGCTACGTCTGGTCAGAGCATTGATTAACCCGGAGAACAAGCTGCAGAGAGCAAGACTCACCACGATCATCTAAAGTGTGGGAGTATTTTAGACTGAGATTTAACACTTTGACTCTTTAGCTCCACAAACTGGACATGACTTATCACAGCAGGACAAACTGCTCTGAGTGCTGGAAGTGAAGCACCGAGGGACCTGTCCTCCTCCTGCAGCTGCAGTATCGTCCTGTTTACTGTCTGTCAGCATCCAAAAACAATATATGAGGATTATCAACATGTGTAAAGTGTTTCTGTTAGTAGAAGTCCCTTAAGGTAGATTTTCTACATGTTTCTTCATCACCCCCGTGTTAACAGTGATGTTTGCACCGTTGCTGTTTTACACCACGAGTCATCTAACAGTGTTACTCCACTGTTTTGTACTTTCTGTTCACTTTATCAGCCACATATGAGTCAGAAATGGTTAAAACTAACATTACAGACTGTCTGTAATTCATTTCAAGTATTTTCTTTGCTCCACACTGATGCAAAAATCCACTGCCAGTGATCATCTTACCTGCATGTGACTCCAGAGATAAAATAATTTAATGTCGTAACCAGTTTAAGTTTGAAGTCAAAATACTGATCAGTGTTCAGTGAACGGTTAACAATGATTATTGATTAAATTAATCTGCATCACACCTCCTTTTGAATTTGGGGTCAGTATTTTTCTAATCAGACATCTGACATGGAGTCTATTAATTAGGGTGGAAATCAGACTAAGTTTAAAATATTATCACTATTTTAATGCGCTTTACGGGTCTTTTTCAAGATTATGATTTAATGAAATTGAAATATTAATGAGACAAGTTTTTGGTATGTTTTTAGGTAAATTAATTGTTATATATTGAATAATAAAAAAATCAGACATCAGAGAAGCAGAGGGGAGAAACGACATGTAGACCCAGAAAATGATCACATCTATGAATTTAGGGTTTATTTTGACCAAACCAGAGCTGGTGGTCTTAAAAAAAGCTCTGTCTCTGTAGGGATTCTTTCTCTTATGTTGTCACACACTGAGAAGAACAATCTGAGCTCTTCAGTGGCACTTTCAGCAGACGCACTTTGATGGCGCTCAGTTACATCACAAACTGTTTCACAGCTGATGGCTGCAGTGCTCTCCATCATTATTGCACCAGTTTTTTGTTTTTTTTAAACTTTATTTTTAAGTGCAAAAGTTTTAAAGTTTTATAAAAGAAAACATAAAATGTAAAGCAAACTTTACAGAACATTGCAGAACAATCAGGTCATCGAGGGAGATAAATTAAGGTGTACAAGAAAGAAAAGAAGGGAAGCACACACTAATATTTCTCTATGTAGCATGGGGTTACAATAATCCATGGGTGAGGGTTGAAGAAGGCGAGGGGTAGAAGGGTGCTGGCATAAGCCAACCAACCCTTGGTGGGAGTCTCTCCGATGTAAGTCCTTCCATTCTAGATAGGGGGCGGGAAAGGTCTCTCGTCAGATATATCCATAGGGCACAAACAAGTCAGAGGCAGGAAATGATTAGAGAAAAAAAAAGTTCATCAGTAATGATATCAACAAGAGAGTTTCTGGAGTAGCTTACTGTCAGCCTTACAACATTAATTGACATTAAACATCGGTCACAGTATGTTAAGCAAATAAGGGAAAAAGGAGAGATGCATTATCCTATATCATTTTCTCTCTTACATACAATAGCCATTTCAACCAATACTTCTCGGCTTTATTACCACAGAGTCTTAGGGAGAAGGTCAGCATTTCCATTTCATATAATTCTTTTACAGTGGCTGTCCATTCTCTCACTGTTGGTAGTTCCCTGTTAAGGCATTTCCTTGTTATTGATTTCTTGCTGGCTATCAGCAGTATTTTCAGGAGCTATTTATCCTGGGAACTGAGATCAGTTGGTAGATTACACAAATATATAGTTTGAAAATTATACTCAATTTCAAAACCAAGAATTGATTTTATTTCTTTAACTACCTTCAACCAGTAAAGTTGGATTCCTGGGTAACACCAAAAGATATGTGGTCAGCCATCACATTATTACATTGTCTCCAACATTGTCCAAATTCAGTTCTGTCACTCTGTAGATATTTTCTTCTCGGGGTTGTGAAAAATCTGATAATATTCTTCCATGCGAATTCCCTCCACTGCCCTGAGCTGGTGGTGGAGGAGTTAATTTGACATATGTTTAGCCACTCATCTTCTGTCAGTGTTATATTTGCTTCCTTCTCCCAAATATGTTTAACATACAATGTTGACATTTTTTTGTAAGATTGCAGGCATAAGTATAATCCAGAAACAACTCTCTTATAGATTTTACCTTTATAGGCATCAATGATAATGTTAATGAGGTCCCTGTCACAATTCTCTAGTGTTTTAATGTTTCTGTCAAAATGGTGCCTAAGCTGTAAGTATCTGTAGAAATCTCGTTTGTCTTAATCATGTGTTTCCTGCAGATGTTGGAAACTGTCCAAGCCAGTATCGGATGAAATTACACAGTATGAAGTAATGCCTTTTCGGGTCATTTCCTTAAATCTCAAATCAAGCTGTGCTGGTCTGAAATCCATATCATGTTCGACCCACCTCAATAATCGTGCATTCCTTTCTAAGCGAGAGTTGCAGACCTCTTTGAACCAGATATTGAGGGGAACTTTTGTGAGATCACTTAAATTACCTGAGTGTATAGTCTTAAGGCTTTTATCACCTAGCAGAGATTGAAGAGGGATTTCAAGTTGAGTCAGTTCTAATTCTTTCCATTTTGCTTCATAACCCTCTTCACACCAGTAGACAACATACTGGAGTTGTGCTGCTTTGTAGTAGCTCTCCAAACATGGTAGTGACATCCCTCCTTTATCTTTTGGTAAGTGTAAAGTTTTATACCGTACTCTTGGTTTCTTGTTCTGCCATATAAACCTAGAGATAATCCGGTTCCACTTGTTGAACTGTTTAGCTGGTATTTCCACTGACAGGGACTGAAAGAGGAATAACAGTCGAGGTAGAACAATCATCTTTATAGTTTCTATTCGGTTATACAAATCAAGTGTCAGAGGAGTCCATCTGCCCAAGTCATTTTTAATTTTGTTTGTGATAGTACCATAATTTGCATCATATATATCCTTTAAAGTCTTGGGAATATTAATACCCAAGTATTTCATTATTTTAGTGTTCCATTTAAATTTAAACATTTTGCGTATATCTTCTCGAGGTAAGTAGTTAAAAGAGAGGGTCTGAGTTTTCTCTCTGTTTAATTTATACCCCGAACAGAGACCAAATTGGTCGAGACAGGACATGAGTTTAGGTAGACTGACATCAGGGTCAGACAGGGTCACCAAAATGTCGTCTGCATACAGACATGTTTTATATTCTTTTCCCTTATATGAAATCCCTGTAATTTCTGGGTCTTCCCTGATTTTTTGAGCAAGTGGCTCTATAAATAGTGCAAATAAGATGGGACTCAACGGGCAGCCTTGCCGGCATCCCCGTTCCAGAGAGATTGTACTTGAAAGACTACCATTTATTTTAATCCGGGCCACTGGTGAATTGTATATGGATTTGAGACATCTTATAATTGTGTCATTAAAGCCGAAACGTTGTAGAACCAAGTATAGAAATTCCCACCGCACGGAGTCAAAAGCTTACTGCACCAGTTTTAAACATTGTTGTCCTCATCAGTCACTGAGACAAAAAATGTGTTGTTAAAAATAACAATACTTTTTAATACCACATTGTTTAAAGCAGTACAATACTAACATTCAGCAGTATCAGAAGTACCCAAAGCTATGAAAAAAGAAAAGATCTTGTGCTTGTTCAGGACCTCAGATCAGTTCAGTCTTTATTTTCCTGCCTGAAATTTGGCTTGCACCTGCAAAACTAGTCAGTCTTCAGTAACTTCATTTAAAATAAATTGAAATTTATAAATTAATAAATATTAAAACAAATAAATAATTAGTAAATAAATGTAGAGTTTCTGATAACTTTGGGAGATTTTACAAACACGCTTAGAAATCTTAATGTTCTTACATGTACATGTTTGAACTAGGAATTATCTTAATCAATTGTTTATTTTATTATCTTTCTGTTTTTTCCTGTTTTGTTTAAGCAAAGTGCTTTTGTTGCATAAATCTAATCACATATGGGGATCTGGATGTAAACTGCAGACTGTGGCTGTCACCCACCTTGATCACCTGCCTGACCTTCCTGAAACAGAAATGATAAACTAGAATTTTAAAAAACCTTCTGTTATCCACTTGCTGGAAATACTCAGGGTTCATTAAGAATAAAGGCGTACAATAGGATTATAGTGGCAACTATCATTTATTTTCATTAGTGATTAATCTTCCATTTATTTTCATTATAAATCAGTTAATCATTTAGTCATCAAAATGCTAAAAAACTGTGAAAAAGTGACTTCTTCAGAATGTTTCTTTTGTCCAGGCAAAAGTCCAAAAGTCAAAGACTCTCCATTTACTGTCACTAATGACAAAGAAAAGCAGCAAATCCTTTCTTGAACAGTTTATTAGTTTAATTTTATCAGTACAGATGACAAGGACAAACAATATTCCCCCTTCATACCACACAACTGACACACCCTGACACTTCCCAGTGACACAAAAACAAAACACTCATGTGTAACTAACAAAAATGACTGTATGGCAGCAACAACACACCAACAGTACCATACTAAATACACAAATAAAAACAAAATATAATTGGTAGAAATGACATGAAAATTATTAGGAAGTACTCTTAATGTCATTTCTTCAAAGGTGGTTATATATGATATTTAGGGATGCACCGATTGACTGGCCAGAGACCGGTCAGCGCCACATATCTGATTCAGTGCCCGTCATATTCGCACACATACTCTGCACGATGGTCGCTTCATGCGCATAACACACACTGGCCGTAATGTCACACACACCACAGTGCTGATCGTAGCAGCACACACTCAGACACATGCTCGCATGAAGTCAGTGTTAGCGACAGACTCCAAGAACAGGATAAAGAGAAGACAGACAGTCTACAACGAGACAGAACAGCTGACGGTGTTAGCTCTTCATGCTAATGTTAGCCAGCAGCAGACTGCTGTTCACAGACTGACAGTTAAAATCTCACCTCCTGTTCTGAAGAATAAACAACCTGTGTTGATGAGTCTCCTCAAACATTTTCTCATCCAGACTTGTTTAACTTCTGCGTCTGTTTTTCTCGTGGCAAAGTTTTACTACAGCAAACGGTTGCCAGTCTCCGGTTTGTTTACATCGGCTTCTACACAAGATCACGTGAAATCGCGTCCTGCGTACATAATATTAATTTAATCTTATAATAAGGCCTGGCTGAAATCTTGTGCACATTTGGAGAAAATATATAATATTTAATACTCAGTGTTTTATTATGAACATCCAATTTGGTTTTACGAGAAAAGTTGCAAAAATGTTTGTGAATGCTGTCAGTTATATTTCTTAGAAAGACTGAAAATCGGAATCGGCCAAAATCTGAATCGGCAGATCAGACCCTTAAAAAAAATCGGAAATCGGAATCAGCCAAGAAAATTGGGATCAGTGCATCTCTAATAATATTCTATGAGAGAATAAAAGATGTTTGTTCTATGTTAAGGTATCATTAATACTTCTTTTTTTTTTTTTGTCTCTTTCTAAATATGTAATCTTCTTTAATACCACATGATGCCATTTCATTTGTCCATTCTTGCAATAAACTGTTTGACCTGCAGGATGCACATGTCTACAAGAGTATATTCTTTCTTCCTTAGTTTTCAGATGTAAATCTTAGGTTTGAGAGCAGTTTGTCCTGCTGTGATGAGTCATGTCCAGTTTGTGGAGCCAAAGTGGTGCGTCTCTGTCTAAAATGCTCCCACACTTCAGATGATTGTGGGGAGGCTCTCTGCAGCGTGTTCTTTGAGTGAATCCATGCTCAGACCGGGCACAGCAGTTCATAGTGATGCATCTATACACATTATGCAAATCGACGCATTTTCATAGCCGATGACGTTGATTATGTCAATGAATTGCCCCAGCCCTACATTCAACAAATCAATTAATTCAATTCAGTTCAATACAATAAATAATCATTGTAGCTCTGTTTTGTATTATACTTCAGTAAAGTTGACTTGCAAGAGATGTCAAATTGATGCAGCAGAGGCTGACATATCCTGACTTTTAGTCCCTAGTAGGGTCAGACTACAGTTCCCATAATGCAACTCAATGGTCCTTTTGTTAGACCACCCCTGCCTGGTAAACACCCACATCTTTATGGTTTGATCTTCTTTGTGGAATGGATGATTGTTCTAACACATTTGTGTCCCATTTTGAAGCTGCAGGCTACAGTCTTCTACCACCACCCTAACAAACAGTAAACAATCACTCAATAAACACACTAAATTACATATAAGGTTAAAAATCTAATGTTGCAGACCTCACCTAAGACACACTGTTGCACAGCAATGATCTCATCATTAGACATGTTTAATATGTTGAAATTGAATTAAAGCTCCATGCTGCTGACAGCGGTGCAGTGTGTCTGTGGGGAGTGTGGAGTGGAGGTGCAGGCTGGATGATGAGTGACACCCTGAATGTGCATTCCACTTGATTTGCTCAGTGCTTCAATTCACTGATGGTAGTCCTTTCATCCTATTAGCTCCAAATTCCTATAACTGGGTCTCTAAATGCATGGGCCCCCATATCAGGGCCGGCCCCTGCTGGGAGGGCATATGGGCTGCTTTGTTGGCAGGAAGGGAGTGTGTGTGCAGGGTCCACCAATCACTGCCCTCGCCTGGGGAGTTAAACAAATTGATTGGCAGGCTAGTGGCGGCCAGTTCCAGACACTGTGGTCCCTATTCATCTCCACACAGAGCACAGAGAGCTCTGCGGTGAGGCAGCTGAAAGGCCCGGCCCCGAGGCAGACTCAGAGCGGTCGTAAAAGGGGATTAGCTTATTCTTTAAACATACACTTCCACATTCTGTTACAACACACAACAGAGCCTCAAATTTACTCCCACTTCAAAGTGCATGTTTGGAATTCAGCTGTGTTCATCAGCATTGAGCTGGGAGGAGATCTGACAATGTGGAGCCACTGTTGGCTGCTGTTGAAAAAGCAGGAAGTCTTTCAAATGTTTTAGTTTCATTTTAAACTGTTTGTCAGAGAACATTGTCAGTGTTCCATCTTATTTTCAGTGCACATTCTGCTTAATTAAGTATTTTAAACAATGCATTTTATGCATGTATCGCTGTAGAAAAGGTTGGATGGAAATGCAGTATCATCAAAATTGCAATATGGCCAAGTGTATACAGATTGCAGAATCAAATTGCACTTTTTCATCACTTCATCATAATGAGGTACTGTAGTCCTGCAGAGATGTCCTGGCCTAAAAATCTTATTCTCCAGATGTAAGAAAACATGTTTGTTTAGTTCAGACCAACAAATGATCATGATTTTAATAGTTCTTTTTTTTTCAGCACAAATGAAAATTGTAAAGCAAAAATGATCATTCCCACTAATCGTATATAACAGTGACATAGTTTCTGGTGTGTGACTTAAACCGACCGTTAAGTATTTTAAGTTGATTTAAATGGACAAATCCACAAAGTCAAAACAGAAAATGGGACTTAACACAAGCACATCCCGGGGGATGTTAGGTTGTCTTGAAAGGATGTCATACTCTTTGATCAGTTTAAGCACATTTGATTAGAAAATCAATCACATTAATCAGAATTGTTTTAACTTTGCCAAATCCAAACTAACCTGTGTTCTAACTCCCATGTTCATTGAGGTAAAATATCAAAGGAGTCTGGTGGTTTTGGAGAGAGTGATATTTGGCTTATATAACAGTGTTTTAGCATTGGAAAAGGCTGTCTGGTTACAAGGTAAAGTGGTGTAAATATTCTAAATATATTATAATATGTTTTTTTTTAAGGTGTCTGAAATACGTGTTGCTGCTGACTCTGTCCACAGCAGGACATTGCTTAGCTTCCTCCACCAGTACTCCTGCTGCTTCTCCAAACTGGGGGTGTGCCAACCACCATCTGCTGCAGGTAATACACTGACTACGGATAAGTGTCTAATACAGTCACACTTCAAATAATCCAAACTCTTCCTTTAATGTCCCTCATACAACCACATCCTATGATCAGGGTTCAAATTACACAATGGTTTTCATGCACGTACATGTTAGTGAACAGCAGAAAGGTAAATTTCAGGGTCACTGCAAAAAACATTCTGCTATTACTACCACAGTTAATACTGTTAGTAATATTGCATAGAGGCTAAATAACAAAAATAGAAGGTTAAAAATCAAAGAATGCATTTATTAGTCCGAGCAAAAAACAAGAAACAAAATCAGCAGCCTTTTTTTGTTTCACATTTGTTCTTACATGGGAGGACTTTACATAAAGTATCTTCGGCTTGTAGAAACAGCTGTTTTGCCACTTGCATCTCACACGTTCTCTCTTCACTGACTGTCCCTTTACTTACCTGTTACTTCCCTGTAAGTAACAGGGATTGTTGTAATCTGGGGAAAGTGGGATTAAGGCAAAAAGTTATTTACAGCCACGAAAACAGAGCAAGAACCAAAGTAGGTGACATGTTCTGTATGTCTGTCTAGTAACCTACTCCACTCCACGTCAGAAATGCAGACGGTGCGAATAGAAAGCAATTATTTCTCCCACTTCTGGTGGCAGTGCCGTGGGCCTACACTGTGGCTGCAGCCAAGCAGGCTGATGAAAACAGTCAGATAGGAGTGGTCATCTGTTGATGCCAAGGTGAATGGCTCAGTGCCCACACAGATTAAGCAGGCCAGCAATTAGCCAGGGCCAGTCAGCCAGCAAGACACCAACACATGGAACAACAACTACAACTGGCCAACCAAGCAGAGCATACTGGACAACACAGTAACACACACACTGAAGCCCAGATGCTAGGCACTAATCCCTGCGTGATTGTTGTGTTATTTCTTTTGTCGGGGCTGTTTATGACGCTCTGTCATGCCTCCGACTGCATGCAGTTAGCATTCACACACTCTGCCTCATGAAGCGTGACTTCTGACACTGGCTGAATTGATTTTTCCTCCCCACCTTTTTATGTCCTTTTCTTTGCGTGTCACTGTGTCGTTTTGCCAACCTGAATGAGAGTGGGTGTTATGGGGGCCTTTGTTGCCTCCGCTGTATTGAAAAGGGTCTGGACTCCTTCCAGTGGAGGCAGAAAAGCTCCCTTTCACTTCAGGAAAAAAGTGACGATTTCCTTTACTCAAATATGATCTCTGCACACAAAACGCTACTGACGTCTTTCACAGTGAATAAAACCAAACTGAGAGGGAAGGATGGGGGAAGAGAGGGTACAGGAGGGGGCACACACACACAGACACACACATACATATACAAACACACAAACCATCTTTCATGTTTGTCACAATCATGGACAGTGCAAGAGAGTTATGTTTGTGTGTGAGTGATGTTACCAGCTCATTCTCACGACCAACTCATGTAATACAACAGCTTGGACTGGGACTGCGTGATGATACCATAACCATATCTATCAGTGATACACACATCATCAATAGCATTAACAAAGTAGTTTGTAGTAAAAGATTTGATAGTTTCACTTTAATGCTCTAGATGCAAACTGCCATGAAAGCACATAATTGCTTTGCTAAGCCCCGCCTCCAAACAGTAACTGTCCAGTCATAGGTTAGCAAGATTTCCATTCCTCTCCATGTTGAAGGTGTGCAGGAGGCTCTGAGGAGAGTGATACTCTGTGTTTCATCAGTCTGAACAGTGGTGTCTTTTTGTAGTCTTTCAAAAACATGAAACACAAGAGCACACGTGGTGAATGGATTAAACTCTGTCTTCATCTGCTCTAACATAAGCTGCAAATGTTAGTATGTGTGGCTAACAAATGCTAGCTTACTAGCTGCAGTAACTTCACCTCCAGCCACACTTGTTAGATACCACTGCATCTGCATTTGTTCTGTCAGGGATTTAGGAGGAGGATGTGGGCTGATGAAGAATCAAAGTGAGCCGATGACGATGCAGCTCTCTCTGACTCACTATCTCAGGTCTAAGCTGGGTTAGCGTTGCTCTTATTCCTGTGTCGTACAAGGCCTAGCTTGGTCAGTGCCCCTGTGTGTCAAAGTGTGACCCTGTAGGTACCCCTGTAGTGTCATTTCTGGAGGCGTCGCTCTATTGTTATGTCTAGATGTGCCATCAAAGTCAGATGACGCTAGGACTGAACAATTTTGAAAAAATATATAATTGTGATTATTTTGACTGATATTGCAGTTGCGATCTGATTTGCAGTAATAGAGGTAATGATGTTTTTGAAGTGTGTAGAATCTGGTTTGTAGAACAGGACATCTCTGCCTCACATCATTCATTCATTTAAAAGTTTAATAACACACATTTTGCCTTTAATAGATATTGCACCTCCTGCGATTTGAAAATTGCAGAAAGCCATGTTGCAATTTTGATAAAATTTAGATTAAATGTACATCCCTAGATGACGTAGTTTAAAGAGCAGAAAAGTCTGCATTTGGAGGAGGTGGGGTGGGTGGATGGGTTAAACAAACACAGGACTTTCACCCCAGAGGTTTTGAAAGGACAGTTTTCAATCTCAGATGTGAAGGATGTCAATTTAAATGGCCACATAGTGTTGTGTGCAGGTTTTCTGGGGCTCTGTCATTTTGGTCTAATATCTCATGATGCTTGATGAGCAAGAACAGCTTAAGTTCACCTCAAAAAGTATTTAATTTACCACTTTTATGTGAAGTACAGCAATGATGCTGATTTTGACTGATTATTCACTGATTACACACAGATTTTGAAACAGTAGCCTTATGTTGTTGTTACAGCCTCTATGAAAAGTATAAATGTTACTGTATCTGTAATATTAAAAGTAGAATTTTGTCTACATGCAACTGACTGTGCTGCCACACACTTCCATGTGTGCGCATGCATGTGACATGCAGAAAAAAACCACTGTGTAAGTCAAACCCTGGGAAACCGCTCTAAAAAAGAACACACTGACTCAACTTTAAAAATTTACATGGATCTCTTTAAGTAATTCCAACTCAATTGAGACTTTTATAGTTAAACCAATTCAGTAAGTTTAGTACAACCAACATGATTTGCTTTGTCCTCTACAAGCTAAATTAAGTTGAATCAACTGGTCAAATTACTTCATTTAAGTTATTCTAACTTATTTATTTTACTTTCAGTCTGCCCAGAAATGTCCATGCTAATTGTTAGCTTCATTTATTTGAGCATCGGTAACTTATTTCATTTTGGTCAGAATAAATTACTCATAACAATTCCAGTTCTGATTTTGGTTGTGGACTGTTTTGATTGTCATAAAAACCTTCCCTCTTATAATAAAGTGCAGTGTTAAAGGGATAGTTCACCCAAAAATGAAAATTCTGTCTTTTAGTCCACAAAAAACTGCTGGAGTTTCACAGGAAAACAGTATTGCAGAATCTTTCTAACAAAATAAACCTGACCCTCAATCGGCATGAGGGTAAGTACATAATGACTGAATTTTCATTTTTGGGTGAACTATCCCTTTAGACTGCTACCGAGGACTTTACACTGCAACATTACTAATAATTCAACTCAGTTCATACAATTAATGTCCAGATTTCCATTTCATCTATTTCAAGTTTCCATTCCATGTTTCCTTTCAGCTGTTCAAATTCAAACACCATAATATCCAAATAATAATCAAATGGAAACTCAGTTATTGCAACCACACTTTACTGGAGTCTCCTTATCTCTCTCAGCAAATAACAGAATACACACACACAGTATGATTGTGTGTGTGTGTGTGGTGTGTGTGTGTGTGTGTGTGTGTGTGTGTGTGTGTGTGTGTGTGTGTGTGTGTGTGTGTGTGTGTGTTGTGCGAGTGGGTGGACAGACCCAGCTGCCAATGTTGGCCCTCTACAAAGCACTGACCTGAGTGACATGCAGCACCAGTATGAGGCACATTATCCACCTCAACAAACAGAGCCCCTGAATTATCCTCTTTGTATCTAATGTACTGAGCTCATTTCAAAGGAGCAGAGAGACAGACAGAGAGGGAGAGAGAGAGCTTTTTATTATTCATTGGACGGAGTCGAAGGCAGAAAGTTGTTCTGTTGCTTTGTCCCAGAATGGAACTCATATTTGCTGCACAGCTGGAGCACCGTGCCTTTTGTGCTGCATATTAAAAGAAAAGTTGAAAAGACAGAGCGTGTGTCTTTGTGCGTGTATGAAGCGTATGTCAGCATGCCGCTCACTGCTTCAGTCCTGTGTGTGTGTGTGTGTGTTAACATGTGTATGGCACTAGATTTATAAATGTGTCTTGTTGCTAATTATACTTGTATATTTTCTTCATTCTTGAGAACTGGGGCAAAACTGTATTTTAGGGAATTTTGATTTTTACTCTTCAATTATGCTGGAAAATATATTTTAAAAGATCGAACTCTGTTTATTAAACATTGTAACAGGCCAACCGCCTAGTGGTTACATTTTGTATTAAATCTATACATTAACTCCATCAACTGGAAAATCATTTTTTCATTTCGCAACATAGTTGTAGTGAGCAGCCATTTTACTTTTTAAAGTGTCTCAGAGTCTCTTAATGTTAATAAAAATACACATTTTTAAACCATAATTCTTATTTATCTTTGATTTAGAAGGACTACAGAGTTGACATGTTATGGTTGAGACACATCTGATAGAAATATTATTGAATGAATTTGTCTAAAAATAGAAAGTTTACCAGTGCCTCAGCAGTATTCCTACCTTTTTAAACCAGGAAGTAAGACAGGGGTCTTTAGGTATAGCTGACCCTTTTTATGCCTGATTGAATCTTGTTTTTGTAAAAATCTGATGGAGTATGGATGATTATAATAGCACATTTTTACACCTTTGTTATCAGTAGGTATTGTTAGTTTTATATTTTGAAGACTTTTAAGTTACAAGTTGTGAATTCTTGTCTGGGACAAGGCTGTTTTCTGGCACAGATCAAGTTTAGAAATTAAAACAAATTCAGCAAACCAAACCATTTTCATAAATTATTGGTTTGTTGGTTTATTCATTTTAAGAATGACATTTATCTGTTTTTGCAAATTTAGTTATAGTAGTAGCTGCAGTAGAAGTGGTGTTTATATTATCTTAATCTAAATTTAAATAAATTTGAACAACTTTCTGTCCGTCCATCCCTTAACAGGTTGGTTCAGAGACATCCTGATGAGTCATAGCTACAATGAAATTGTCTCTGGACATTTGTGGTTCACAGCGGATGAGCCCCTCATCTTTCCTTCACTACTGCATTAAGTCAGATTTACAACTTGTACACAAGCACACATTCATGCTCCTCAGAGGATAAAATAGCAGTTGTTAGTGTGGGGAAGGAGCAATGGTCTGTGTGTCCGTCTGCAGTCCAAATCAGACTGCATGTTTATGTCCATCTACAGTATGCAAACATCCAGTATAGTATAACACATCTGTCCACACCTGTTTTATGCTAGGTCAGGGCCCAGAGAAACATTGCAGGACTCAGGAGTCACTGCAAATTCTAGATTTAAATTAATAGTTTGGGTTTTTTGAAGTGGGGTGTAATGAGGTACTTCTCCATAGTCAGTATATTACCTAGAGTGTATGGTGGGCAACACGCTCCAGTTTGGAGAAGCAGCAGGAGTACCGGTGTAGGAAGCTGAGCAATGTACTGATGTGGACATTGTGAGCAACAAAATGTATTTTAAATCAATATTAGTTGAAGTGTACGCTATATTAAGAATATTTTTACCACTTACTGTAAAACAGAGTGTTCCGGTGTGAAACTATTATATAAGTCAACTATCGGCAACCAGACTCCATTGGCAAAAACAGTAATTTTACCTCACAGATCACAGCAAACAGTCTGTTTGTGTTATTGTGTGACTTTGGTTAATCGGAACTAACCATTTAAACACCAAAGTAGCTGCAGAGTGAGTTCTCCTCGCTTTCATTCTGCTCTTCAAGGTAAAACTTTTGCCACTATGTAAAGTCATACCAGTCACTTGGTAAAGTACAGGAGGCCGCAGCCAGGCCAGACCCAGAATGAGTCTGGGTGAGGCCTGGATTATACTGCCAAAAGGACACATAGGTGGAGACACCACAGATGCGCAGTTGTTCCTAAATGGAGGCAGCTGCCCGGAGGATAACAGTCCTTGCCCGGTCAGACTTTGAGACATCAACAACAGATATCACTCAGAGCATCTTAATATGATGTAGTTTGTGTCTTTTGTTTGATGTCTAGTGTCACACAAACTGCACATTAGCTTGCAGGACTTAGCTTGTTCACTATTGTATGTTATGTGAACATCACTGTCACCCTGAACATCCCACCAAACCCTGCTCAAAAGACTGGAAGTTCAAGAAAAAAGTGCCCTCTAGGGTGCCCTTCTACTGGACAAAATGTGGCAAAGTGCCCTTCAAAGTACCCTTCTAATGGACAAAATGTGGCAAAGTGCCCTCTACGGTGCTCCAGTGGAGAAAACACAATGCAGTGCCATATAGGCTGCCCTGTATACCGGAAAATTAAGTAGCTTCCAGCTTCTAGCTGCCTGTAATTGTTAAATAGTTCCCTGTGTGTTTTTATCACAGAGTTGTAGTAGTTGTTGTACAACAGAACAGGTATAATCTAAACAATGATTTGGAACCATTTCACTTTAAATGCATAATGATTTGTGTCGTGCTGGTGCCCTACCACATACAGTTGTGCCATTTTTATATTTTTTGCCTCTGCCCCTCAGAAAGAGTCCAACAGCTAAATTTGATTCAACTGACAGAATTCAGAGTCGGGTACAGTCCTACTGAAATCGTTGGACACAACCCCCATAATCAAATGTGGGAAAGATGTGGGGAGGGTTTTATGCAGTTCTGAGAAACAAACTGGCCAGTTAGTTTAGTTTAGTTTATTTGATTTATAAAAGGACAGTGTGCAATGACAGTGATCATTTACAGGAAATGAAAACATGGTTGCACCAGATTTAGCGAAGCGCTAATTTCCATCTGTAGTCCTACATAAAAACAGGTAGACGCAACAAACAAGAATTCAGTGTGCAATACGAACAACAAGAGGGAGCCACTGACTGCTTGTCCGATTGTACATGTACTGTACGTATAATCCTGCATAAATACATAAAGAGAGATGTGGACACTCAGTGCAGACTGCAAACAGCCGCAGTGTTTGACAACACTTGTATATTTGACCACTGTCGGACAACGTGTGGGAGCTCTCTGAGAGAAGACAAACAGCATACAGGTGGATTCACAGCTTTCAAGGGCTTCTTTATCTAGCACAAATGTTTGACTGCCATTCAGCATGCTTATGTAACTTGGCCAGCCACCTCAAGGGCTCCAGCAGAAATGCTAACAAGACTAATACACTCCATATCTGTCAGTGATTGATGAGCTGTTCACACCAGGGACAGTCATTACCCTCTCTGATGTTTGTCCACACGTTGGAAGAACCTAAAGAACCTTCATGGTTTTTACAGTAGCTCTTTAGTCACACCTGCAAGTGTTTAAAGCAACACCACTATGTTTTATGTCAGTTAGCTTCAGGAATAAATTTATTTTATTATCTATTATGTAGAGCTGCAACAATTAATCAATTATTATATTAATCACCAACTACTTTGATAATGGATTAATTGGTTTGAATAATTTTTCAAGAAAAGAGGTGTGTTTCTTTACTCCTCTCTGATAGTAAACTGATTATTTTTGAGTTGTGGACAAAACAACATTTACAACAACATTTTAAGACATCATCTGGGCTTTGGGAAATGGGGATCAATATTTTTCATCATTTTCTGGCATTTTATAGACAAACAACTATTGATTGAGAAAATAATCGACTGATTAATAAATCATGAAAATAATTGTTAGTTGCAGCACTATTATGAAATATTTGATTTGTCAGCATGCAACTCAACAGACTCCTTCTTCCTAGATACCTACTTCTTTCAAACCCCCCCTGAGATATCCTCTTTTTTCAACAGATTCTTCTTCCTTCCTTCTCAAAGCCTGGTGCCTACATTACCCACATTGCAACTTGACTGCTGACAGTTTGGTTGGAGATTGGCGTGACAGTAGCAGCTAATGGATCCTGGAGCCTGCAGCCTGCAGCAGAGATGAGGAGCAGGCTGCATACAGTAGGTCAGTAAACTCAACTTCCTTGTGACTCCACACAGCAGAGTATGTTTATTTTCAAACTTGTAGTCTTGGGCCCTTACCGATACTGACTCAAGTGACATCATTAGACGACATTTATCAGACTTCACACAGCTCCCTCTAAAGGCTTTATACTGTTTTTTCACAAATGTGAGTAACATTTAAAATTTATTTATAGTTACCTCTGTTATTTGACATAACAGAGTTTTATTATTTTAAAAAGTACGTTAAATTTGCTGAGCTTTATGTCAAATCTTTTTCTACATTTAGAGAAGGATGTAGGAATGAATTCCCAATGACAGTTGATTAAATGACTCACAGTTTACAGTATTTATAAACTGTAAAAATCTGCATGTAGGTTCACGCCAAAATGGTTCCGCTTTCAAACAGCTACTATCTGTTACACTATTTGTTCCTGCACATCTTAGGGCATTTCTGTGTATTTTTGTAGAATCTGTCAATGCAATACGTATCACGATACTTTAGGAACGATTCAATATACTGCGATACTGTAAGGAAAATGATATATTTATATTCTTTTCATCTAATTTTAGCAAAACTGTGATAGTATAAAGAACACACCACTATATGCATAAAATCTGATGTTAAAAGGTTTACTTTTTTATGCAGTCAGAACAGTGAAGATAGAAAGCAACACTGCTCTCTCACAATCGGGGGTTTAAATGCAACATAAAATGAACCCCTGCCATGAATCTTTGCATGTATCATGATATTTTGAGAATCGATACAGTATCACAAAACATACTGTGATACTCAAGCGAATATTTTTTTCTTTTTTTTTTTTTTTTTTACATTGTATTCCCTGTAATCTTAAGCCTTATTTGTACAGGACTGGTATTCCCTGGATAATTTGTAATGGCAGTGGTTGTCTTTGAATCGAATGTGAATCTACCATGTCCGTTATTTGGAAAGTAAAAATTTAAATAAGTAAGTAAGTTTTTGGTTTCAGGGGGAGATCACAGATAATATAGCTATATTTCTGCCACACTGTAAATGCAAACATTGTCCTTAAATTAAATAGTACCTTTAACTTAATATTTAATGCAAGTCTTTTAATTTCACTTGCTTACACTGAGTTTCTCGTACTTTTCTCATACTTGTTTTATTCTATAATGTTTACTGGTGTTTTTTGGTGGCAGTAATGCACAACTTGACACAGTTAAGCTAACGTAATCAGTTTCGTAATTTATTTTAACTAAACTGAATTTGCTAGAATTTGCACTGTATTAAGGTATTTTAGATTTTGAAGTTAATCATGTTTCTACAGGTTTCTACATTACATTATTTGGCTACACTCAGGTAACAGAATATATCTTTTGTATGGAATAGTATCAGTAGTGAGATTGACTGGATCGTGGGTGGGTTCAGTGTGAACTAACATGGTCAGGGTGAGGGGGTTTCATTATATTTAACGCATATTAGCAGATTAGCTGGATGCAACCTTGTTTAAATGCCTCTGTTGGCATCTGGTCCCAGTGATCATCAATGGATCTGAGGAGTATTAACTTCACATTACCAGCTCAGTGAGCTCTGTGTTAACCTAAGAAAATGTGGAGTGACAAGAAAAAGCAAAGAGCCACCTGCTATAGGCTTCTTTTTCTATACTAGTGTGACTAACTTAGGGAGCTGAATCCAAACACACACACTAGAACTTTGAACTCAGTGGTCTGGAGGTCAGAACCTGGTCGGGACGCTGTCAGGACGAAGAGGGGCCCTCTGGGTTCAAGTGGACCAAGGGACCAGGGACAATAGGGCGTGGACACACACACAATTGAAGCGTTGCTCCTACGTTCTTGAGGAGCTCTTTTCTGTCTCAAACCTCTTTGGGTAACCAAGATGGGGGTAAAGTTTCATGCCCTGTCCAGCGACCCACGTCAAGATCAGGGCAGGGTGTGAGCCAGAAACACTCAATGATGGTTGGCCAGTCTTGGCCCTGTAAAGACTGATTAACAGGCTATCAGCACAGTAGTTTGTACAATGTGTTGTCTGACCTCATCAAAAGGCAGAAGATGCTCCACCCAAAGGCAGGATGAAAACCTTGCTGTCATCAAGATGGACGTAATGATCTTTTTTATTATGAAGATAACAATGCACCCAATTCAAATGTTCAATTGTCAGTGACATCAGAGGTTCTCCAGCGGTTTATTATTGCATATCCATGAAGATAGAGAACGGATTAAATATCCAGACCTGCTCCTGTCTTTAGTATGGGTCAAACTAGCTCTGCATCTCTCCATCTACTTCAGTTGTGTTTTTTTTGCTTCTAAAATGATTTCTACAACCAATCAACTTTTTGTGCATAAAATACCACTGTAAAAAGTTTTCTACAAAGAATACTTGATACTGATCAGGATGCGCAATGTTTTCTGATAACATTGTGGCCCCAACTTAAGCCGGAGAAGTAGTTGCTGTCTAACCACGCTTTTGTGTTTGTGTTTGTTAATTTCTGAGGATGTATACAACCATCACTCCAAACACAATTTGACTACGGCCTTAGAGTAAAAAAGGCTGCTGTTCACAAAGGCTGGATATTGTTTAAAAAAATACAATACCAGTACCCTTGAAGTAATACTGATACCAATGGAGTCCATCATTTTATACCTTTTTCGGGGGTTCTTCTCTATGAAGAACACTTGTGGTGATTGGCTGTGAGCAAAACCATATAAATAGTCATTTTTTCTAGATCTTGGTGCAAGCAAGATTGGTTGGAGGTATTATCTGACTGGAGAAATTTCAGTACTACTGTACTGGGTTATTTAAATTGATACCTTTAAGGTATTGAATACCAATACCCAGACCTACTGGTTAACAGCTGTTAGGCTAATGTTGGGATAATGTTTGGCAGTGTCCTAAAGTAAGACAACACCCACTTGTACCTAAATGGCTAAAACAGGTCATTTCTAAAGATCTTGGACAGGGTTTAAATAAACTCCTCTTGACTGTTGGTAGAGGATGAGATGTGAGCTGCTTTAAACATCCAAACATTCCTCTTGAACTCCTTGTTCAGTGGGCATTCAGACTGTAAACAGCCCTGTGTTAAAATGATGCAGTGGGCTGCAATGGTGGGCTTGTGTCATTTAAGCTAAGATACTGATGTGGTGACACACTTAAATGTGACCCAGGAAATCTTACAAGATGCTAAAACTCTGCACAACAGTTTGTAATACAGCCAGGATTTTACAACTCTGGAAACTCTTCAATACCAGTGTTTTAAACATTCTTTCCTTCTACAGTATCTTTCTTAGCAACTACAGGATGGTTAAGGTTAAAGAAAGATCATGGTTTGGGTCTGTGATAGGACACAAACTGCAGTCTCTCATATGAAAGTTGGGGGCACTATAGGAGCATCTGCCACCCCAGCCTCCACACCGCTATTTTCCACCTCTCTACATAAAAGACACACTACTTTCTGCATTGATAGTCTCTCTATACAAGATAATTGGAGAACTTGCCACCTACTAGGGCTGGGTATTGGTACTCAGTACCTTTTAAAATATCAATTGAAGTAACCCAGTACCAAGTAGGATTAAAAATTCTTCAATTAAATGATACCTTCAACCGATCCTTTTTGTACCCATATGTTTTGCAGCCAAAGAAAAAGGGAAAGAAAAAGGTATCGACTAAAGTACTCCATTGGTGTTGGGTATCATTTTAAGGGTACTCGTATTGATACTGGTATTGTAATTTTTGAAACGATACCCAGCCCTGCCACCTACAGATCTGGCATTTCTAAATGCACGGTAATTGTTACAATAACAGCAAAAGTAGCCGCTAACAAGATAACAACACTAACATTTTTCATGGACACACCTTCCCAGAAATGATCCTCTGCCCCTATCCTCCATACACAACTTCTGCTTCTATCTGTAATATTATTTTCCATTATCTTGACCACTGAAATTTTCAAGGTTATAATAATGCTGTCATGTTACATTGTAATATTAAGTAGCATGTAGTATTAACTGCAAAACTCTTGAAACAGCACAGCATCTTAAGGCATCAGTGTGCTGCACCAGTGCTCTGCCCACAAGCTTTCCATAAAGCTTGTGGGTGTTTTTAACAGCTTGTTGGCAGATAGTTCCCTCCTATCAGGCATCTTCTGTAAGGCACTGAAAACTGCTGTTATTTGGCCTCTTCTGAAAAAAACCTAGCCTAGATGAGTTCCATTTATAAGTAAAATAATGGAAAAAAGTAGTCTACCCGCAAATGATGTTCTAGATTACATCTGTTTAGATTTTGAACCTTTCACAAAACTGAGATGACTTTCATTAAAGTTCTGAATCACATCCGATTAAACACGGACTCTGGTAAAATGCTTGCGCTTCTAGATCAGCACAATCGATCATACAATACTAGTTGACAAGTTGTTGTTCAAGGGAATACTTTGACTACTTTTCACATGGCAACTATGAGCCATCTAGCATAACGTGAAATTCCTTAAAGCTCCATCCTTGGACCTCTGATTTTTAACATCTTTATGTTCCCTTTAGCTAGAATCATATACAACAACACTGGTTAACATAATTATGCAGATGATACTCATTTTATATAGCATTTTCACAGAGTTATTACCCTCCAGTAGAACTGTTGTATCAGTGCAGTTATCAAAAAATTGGTTGTCTGAACCAGAATTTTCTTCAGTTAAATAAAGACAAAACTGAGATCGCTGTCTGTGGTTCTAAGAAAGAAAGGCTAGAAGGTGAAGCTCATCTCGACTGAATTTCTTTGAAGTCAGAAATCTTGGCATCGTTGTTGATTCATGTCTCAATTTTAACAGCGATATAAAGTCAAAAACAAAGTCAGACTTCAGGGATACATTGCCTTGCTTAATACTCCAAATGTATCAGTGACTTCAAACTCAAGACAACATGTTGGCTGCACCATTGCATCAAATGGAAACATTCTACATCTATGCAACATTTTAGACTCATTTACACAATATTCAGCCTGACATATTCTCCCTCTATGGAACCTTTAGTATCAGTAGAAGGTTACATTTGTCTGAAAAATACATAACATAACTTTTAGCCATGAGTAGGTGGCTGAAAAAAAGACCCAAAGAATAAGATTCCAGTCTATGCAGGCAGTTCCACTTACCTGAGATCCTGCTCTTGATATAATAAAAGGTGCTTTCATCACAGATAGCCTATACCATGTTGGTTCAAGTGCCCTGCCAACTAAATAATGGGAAACAAACAGCTCCAGAGCAAATGGCAGCATTCAGAACAAGTGCTATACCTCACATCAGTGAAAGTTTATCCCCACCTCACATCTCACTCTGTGTTTGTACAACCATCCATCAGATACAATAGATGCCAATAGATTTGAGGCTGTGTTACTGTAAACCAACAGGTTAGTGCTGGGGATGCACTAAATGGCTTTATTGGATGTTATCAGCCTTTTCTAAGGCAACACAGAGCCAGTTAATGATTGACATGCTTGCACACTGAGATGAGTGAAACACATGGTGAATGGGTGAAGCTGAGCTGTATTTTTGAACCTTTATGATGTGGTTTTGTAGATTTCCCGGCAAGCCAACAGCAAATACTGATAAAGGTTAAGTATATTGGCATTCTGCCACAGCCCTGACATGCTGATTCTACTTTTTTTGTTTTAATTTTTTATACGCATTTTTTACTTTCACTTTTGTAAAAGTAGAAAATGTGGATTTTTTTTTTTTAGATCAACTCATACCAACAGCAACAAGAGAGACATCAACTAACTTCTCCAGGATCTCTAACCTATTAAACCTAATAAGGTCCTACCTGTCATTGTTTTGTGGGGACAGGTAAGTAGAATGCCATATGCAAACAGTGGAGGGGGATGTATGCTGTGAACCCCAGACTTGGATGTATTGTGCTGTCGTGCTGTTTTGGTGATTATTAAGTGAAGAGAAAGAAAGAGAAGTTGTAGCCTGCTTTTTACTGGAAGAACTGGTCAACACCAACAACCAATAAAAGAGGATCATGTTAGTATGAAATTCCCTGTTGAAAAACTGTAAACCTATCCTTAAAAGTATGCTTAAGAGGCCACCGTAACAAACTATGTTGATCATGGCTGCAGTTTCAAATAGAATCAGATGCACGCTCCGGTCTGCCATATGAAGTCAGATGCACTGCACACCATCTACCACCTTGACTTGCTCACTTACTTTTCACTTTACAAGACTGACACTGAGCAGCAAACATAAACCCTGCACTGCACATTTGTCTAATCAGTGGATTACTGGACTGGTATGTGGCTTTGAAGGCATTTGGAAACATTTCAGTTTGGATTATTTATTTGGGACAGTTCACCCCCAAAATCAAAAATACGTATTATTCTTCTCACATGTAGTGCTATTTATCCATCTAGATTCTTTTGGTGAGTTGCTGAGCTTTGGAGTTATTGGCGGTAGAGATGTCTGTCTTCTCTTCATTATAATGGGAAAGTTAATCCACACACCTTGATCTGAGCCGTTTCATGTAAGACCTACTCTTTTCTGGGGTAGAATCTACCAGAACTCCTTTAGAATCTACTGCAACCACTTTCTTTCTACTAGAAAAAAGTAATCCCGAGATAAAACAAGTCTGTGGATTATCTTAAGTAACCAGGTCATGATTTTTGGAAAGAGGCACTAGTGTGTTCAAAATAATATTTTGGTTCTATGAGCTCCACAAGCTGAGTACCATGTAGTCCCATTATATAGTATTATATCTCTACAACCGATATCTCCAAAACTGACACCCAAAACATTTAGATGGATGAATAACACTACGGGTCAGGGGGTAAATATGTATTTTTGATTTGGGGATGAACTGTCCCTTTAACTTAAAGATGAAATTAAACATTGATTAATCTATCAACCACGTGGGGGGTTGTGGGGGGTTGTATCACTGACCACAGCATTTGCCATTAATACTGCTGAGCATTCCTGTTAAAATCTGCAATTAGAAAAAAAAATAGTAGTGTCTTTCAAAACTTTGTTGGCTGAAAATTGTCCTAATATTTAGAATTTAATACAAATAAAAGTCAGTCAATCAAACACACAATATTGCAGCCAACTCTTGCTGAAAGGACACAGTACAGCTGTGATTCCCAAAGTGTGGGCCGCGGCCCACTGATGGGTCATGAAGGCCCTGCAGGTGGGCTTTGAGAGGTTGTGAAAAATTCATTTAAAAATAATGTTTTAAGTTTGAAATTACCATTAAATGTGCATAATTATTTTTTTCAAAAGTAATCAGAGCTAATAGAACAAAGCCATGTGATTTAAATGATGTGTTATTCTTCATTTACCTGATGTAGTTTTTACACTGTATTTGTTGACCTGTCACTTCAACACTAGACCGTATCTTATATCTCATCATTGGTTTGATTAGTCTCGTGTGTTGATCAGAGTTGTGATTAAAGGTTTGGGTGGGCTGCAGAAGATTTTTAGATTGCAAATTGGGCCATGCCTTTCTTAAGTTTTGGAATGGCTGCAGTAGAGAAGGAATTTTCAAACGTGTCAAGCGAGACTTGTTGGAAAAGTTGATTGAGGACAATAATGCTCAAAAAAGAGACTCCTTTAATGATTGAATGTGGTGCCACCTCCCCTGTTAGAAAACATCACATTCCTCTATAGGGCTACAGTTACAGGACACATGTCGAGTTACCTTCATCAGTGATAATGATGTATAACCCACCAATATTCCCGATTTCTTTATTTTATTGCTTATTTTATCTTTACATCATTTGTAGTCCTTTGAGATACTCAGACATGTCCAACACCAGCACTTGAGCAGAGTCGTCACTTGTCCACACATCCCCCATTTGCAAACACACAAAGGAGTCGCTGAAAGGCTAAAAGAGGCCACTTCACCACACAAGTGTCCTGACCTGACCCCCGTCTCTTCCTAGGAGACTATATGGATGACATCCTCAGGACCAGTGGAAGCTCAGCTTTGTTGCACAATTAATTCTACTGAGAGACTATGAAACCAGCCTACCGGGACCTCTAAAAAGCTCCCTAAGAAACATGTTATATCTAATGTGTTTAATCTGTACAAAAAACAAATTGTAAAAACATCATTTTGCAGTTTGTTGGGTATTAATGTGCCGGACTGTTTCTTGGCTCTGGGCAGCTGCCAGGCAACCAGCACAGACTCCAGGGAGTTACTGGTCACAGCAAAGAAATAGCTCACCACCTGCTGGCTGAAGCTTCATATTTAGGACAAATACGACTTTGGTATTGATCTTCTGATCTAACTTTAGTTGAAATGCAAATAAATATAGATCTATTAAAAATGTAGATCTATTTCCTTAAGGATCTCTTATATACTTAAATGACAAACTATTAGGTCAGTGGTCAGCAGCCATTTTTATATTTGAGACAACAAAATTAGACCACAGAAGCTCATGAGACAAGGCAGGAATTATACCATGGCCAAATGACCCGTGGTACCTGACTGGTGACCTGCAAAAACATTGTGTAATGGGTAAAAAACATCCATCCATTCGTCTGTCCGTCCATCCGTCCGTCTTCAACCACTTATCCAAAGTCGGGTCATGAAGGTTGCAGTTCCAAAAGGGGACCCCAGACTTTCTCTGGCCACATTAACCAGCTCTGACTGGGAAATCACAAGGCATTCCCAAGCCAGAGCGGAGATATAATCCCTCCACCTGCTCCTTGGTCTCAGGAGCAAATCAGAAATGAAAATGATTGTACGGTATTTCTAAGATTTATATTTGCCAGTATAGCAATATCAAGCCTAATCAGCCAGCAGGATTTTATTGTGAAAGTCTACGACAGTTTGTGTTTGATCCCACATCCTGCCAAACAATGGGATAATCTCTGTTTGATGTGACAGCAGTGTACGCTAGCTGCTGACTAAAATGGATGACAGAAAGGAAAAAATTGCCAACAGAGGACACCAAATTGTGGACAGTAAATCGTCAAAGATCATGTTGGACGTTTGGGAAGATTTTGGTGCACACAGATATTGTGAGAATAACAGTATCTGAGTGCACTTTTTTTATTTTTGTAATTCTTTTCTCATTTTAAGTCAAAGTTTAAGTTTCCTTATTCAACAAATGGCTCCACCAGACAAAACAAAGTCAAATGAGGTGCAGTTACTGCCATGACTATTGATTAAATATCCATGAGTACATATTTAATTAGTTAAATTCTTAACGGCATTTAATCGATTAATGATTAATCATTAACATCCTTACTCCAGATGTGTGCTGCTGCAGTGTTTTGTTTTGTTTTGTTTTTCATTTGTATGTCTTTGTTCTCATTGGCCTATTTGTGATTAGATCACCTGATTGGCTACTACTGTAGCACTTGGCCACAAGTGCAGATAAAATGTTTGGATATTAATTCAAATTATACTCAGTTCTCAAATATGATTTTAAAAGTAACTAAGTACAGCTTGCAGTGCATACTTAAGTACAAGTAAAAGTACAGACTCAAATTTACTCAAAAAAGTACAAGTACCCCCCCCAAAAAAAAAAAAAAAAAACTTAATTACAGTAATTTGAGTATTTGTAATGGGTTACTTCCACCCCATGTGGGCAGGTTTGCAAAACTGGACCTGTGCAGGACTCTGTATTGTGCCCTTAAAAGAAAGTTGCAGATTTCCTCATTTCAGAGTACATGAGACACAGCAAATAAATTCATGTTTCTCAGTCTCTCCATCATCATGCTGGGCAGCAATTGTAGCGCAAGATTTTTCCCACTACCCAAAATGTTTAATGTGTAATGTAAATTTTAACAGCTAATCTGCTACCTAGCATCAGCTAACAATTAACATTATATCATAAGTACAAGCAGGTTAACACTGTACAGTGTAAGTACTGATACATGTGTTTGTGTGTACTGTTTTAGTGCAATGCCATGAAAGGAGCACACAAAGCATGAAAAGGGAACAAGACAAAATTGTGAGTACCTATCGTAAACTCAAGACCTTTCATTTGGTAAGTTTATTCCAACCTTTATACAGTGTTCAGTCATATTCAATTTGCAATTTACAGTGAAAATCCAGTGTTAAAATCCAAAAGAATGAGTGTTATCAGAGCATTTTGTGGAAAACATTCAGGCCTGATGAGATCAGATTTGCTGTCAGAGATCAGATATGTTGTTGATTTGTATAAAATTATTAAATCAAAAAGGTCATGTAATGAGACTGATGCTGAGAGTGAAAGTCAGGGGACCTCTGGGGCCTCACTTGGGTGTTCCTTGACCCCACTTGTAGAAGCGCAGTGTTAGAACCTCTTCAGAGGCACCTGTCAGAAAAACCAAACACGGCCAATCTTTAGAGTGGTCTATTAGGGGACAATAACAGTATACACTATAAAGAGAGGTAGGTGGGCAGTTGAATAAAGACAAAATATCAAGAAAGACCTTCACAGCTCTTGGACAGAAGTGGAAATAAGGAGTTCACATCCACACAATACTAATAGGATCAGAATGGATTAGCAGAACATGATAAAAGACAGATTGGATTAGATCAATGGTGCTATTGTCGCTGATAAAACTACCTGCTACAAAGTGATGGATGCATGGATTGGCACACAACTGGATGGAAGGAGGGACGGGTGGACAGACAGACAAATGGACATGGTAGGATAAATGTAAGTGGAGTTGATGGCATAGAATCAGATGCAGGCTGCAGCCTCTGTTGGTGGAGGCCCCTTTTGCTGTTGACGTCTTATTAATAAAGACGTTCCCCCTTCAGGTCACTTCAATCACCACCATAACCCCCTGCCCCCCCATCACCACACCATTTCAATTATCCTGCTTACGCTTTGTTTTCTCTTTCTTTTTGTGTGTATATGTGTTTTTGTGTGTGTGTTCAGTCCTTTGACTGGAAAGGCAAAGTTCAGTGTCCAGGTTCCACACTGTGGCCTGGCGGCAAGTGTGAGAGATGTGTTGGAAAGTGTGTTTTTGTCATTATTTCAGTGACTTTGATCAATGGAGCAGAGAACAGCAGCACTTGTGTAGTGTGTGTGTGTGTGTGTGTGTGTGTGTGTTTGGGGGGGGGGAGGCAGAGGCCTCCCAGCATGAGGCCAAAGCCACAGCTACAATATCCCTTATCTGTGAGTGAGGAGGCCTGAAAAGAACACAGTTATGCTCATAAGGCAGTAAAACACAAGCTCTCACATGGTTTATGTGAGCAGCCTGAGTGAAACAGAAGCATATCTGTCAGAATGCATGAAACAGAACACTGACAAATGTAGCATCCTAGATGGGGTGGAAGTCTGCAGCCATAATAGAAGCTTTTTTGAGACTATGTTCAGGCATACTTGCCAACCTTGAGACCACATGTGCCTTTTAAAGAATAAAGATAACAAAATAATAAGTGCATTGTAACAGGGCTGCAACTAACGATTATTTCATTGTCAACCATTTTCAAAATAGCTGGTGATTTATTTAATAATCAATTCAGCAGCTGTACAATGCAGCAACATTTTTATGTTGAATACTTTTAATTTTACTTGTAATTCTCGGGAAAGAATACAGAATAATTTGTCCCTCTTGCGTGAACTTGCATAAAGCTCTAGTATAAGCCAATATTCATCAGTTTTCTGTCATTCATTTATTTTTTGACCTGCCCCTAAAAGAAGACTGATGCAGCAGATTTAGTAAAGTCAGTTGGATTCATCCACAGACATAAATGAGACCTGGAGCAGGATTCTGCTCTGTTGATAAGAGGCTGTAGGTTGGTGGGCTTGGGCAGTATGAAGGTATCATGTTATAACATATGTTATAGAGGGTATTAAGAATCAATAATGTTAAAAATGATAAAGTGATAAAGAGATGTTGTATTAATGTGATGTGATGCACAGCACTCACCACCAGAGCTCAGGCTCTCTACTGGTGGACAAGACTGACTAAAGGAACAGAAAAAAAAGAATACCTTGACCCTGGGAGTATTTTTGGTTTAGTCCTGCAGATAAAGGTGAGCCAGCAAATACTGCAAACTACTGATTGGTCGGAGTAGCTAATCATAGTGAGTGTGTAACTTTAGCAAGTGTGAGAGAGGCCAATTGACAGACTCATTACTGTCTGTGGTGGCAGAGAGTGGACAGTGAATGTGTGCTGAGTGGAGGGAAAGGTGAAGTTGTCAGTCTGGCAGTAAATGTTCAGTTTAGGTTTGTCAGTGAATAAAAGATGCAGCTTCTCAGGACCAAAGCAGAGCTTGTGTGTGTGTGTGTGTGTGTGTGTGTGTTGTTTCCCAACTGCAGGAAGAGCATCACTATGATGATCACCCAACATTAAGGTAGTTACTGTAGTACAGTAGAGCACAGTTGGGGTGAGACATTTTGCACAAATATCGTCATAATACTGTATACCCTGGTAAAATGTCAGGAAGGTATGAAGGTGCCCGAGCCTGTTGTGTGGCTCTTATCTGTTTGACAACACCTTGCTCAACCTCCTCCCAGGTATTGTTCATATACGTTAACATTCTATCTATAATTTTGTCATCAATTAATTCAGTTGATTCAGTTGCTCTTCCTGGTTTCATCCATTTTGTGTTAATTATAATGAGTTGTGAGCACAGAAAATTTGGTTACAAGTTCTAGTAACTTAAAAATGTTGAGTGACAGTAATCTTTTTCTTTCTTTTGTGTTTATTTAATTCATGTGGTGGAAGGAATACTCAAAATTTGTACTCAAGTACAAGTACTGTTACATACTGTTACTGTTACTCAATTATAAATAAAAGTATTGGTGTTAAAAAAAAAACAGAAGTAAAAGTACAAAGTATTCATCCTTCTGTCAATATATCATGGTTTCATTGGCCCATTAAGCCATATTGACTACAAAAATGCAAATGAAAGGTCTGAATAAATTCAAATTGTACTTGGCACTCAATTATGATTTTAAAAGTAACAAAGTAGATTAGATGGTGTAATATATACTTAAGTACAAGTAGAAGTACAGACTTGAAAACAAGAAAAAACGATTTAATTACAGTCATTTGAGGAGTTCCACACTTGTTACACTCACAATTTTTGATTAATATGAACTTTACTAAACATGAATTAGTAGGGCTTTATTACGGTGGCTGGGAGGTGCAAACCAACATTACAAAATGTGAAACACTTTTACAAAGCTTGAGACAAATTTACATTTTGGAAAACATTTTTACATATCATAAAACAAAATTACATTACCATGACACATTTACAAGTCCCGAAACAAATTTACATTTCAGAAAACAAATTAACAAGACGCGAAACACTTTTACAAGCGCCGAGACAAATTTACAAGTGGTGAAACAAATTTACAAATACAATCAAACCGGAAAGGGAACGTCCCAAATCCGGGGTTGACCTGGAAGTGATAACGGGAGCGGACCAATTCGAGTTGTTGATGTTGTCAGTGGACAGAGATGGACAGCGACTGAGTGATGTTTTGCCCGTTTTGTGGACAAGTGCATACAGTATTTTAATGAGGGCCACTTGTATGCTGTAATCCTGGACATGATGTCATGTTTACACGGTGTACACATCAGCGTGAGGTCACTGAAAAGCAAACTGAATGAAGCAGGTGTTGTAGCCCTTCTGGTTTTCAATTTAACTGGTTACCATTGGGATGCATGTGTGTGTTGAGTCCAGCAGCTGTGTGTGCTCCTGTCATCATATTCATCACACATTCACAAGCATATTTACTCAGGATTTTCATGTCGCATTTCATATCTACTGCGGTGAAAATTGTTGTATAAGCAAGCACTTCAGAACAGACACCTATGAAAACACCAATTTAAAAAATTATAATATATTTTCAAGATCTCGCTGGGCTGGGCTCGATCTCACCTGAGCTAAAGTAATAACATCTCCTGATGCAGCGTTCTGCACCAGGAGCCACTCAAACTCTCACATTGATTAATTACGTCAGCATCCAGGTAACATTTTGTTTTAGCTCATCTAAAACAACTGGTTCCCTTTAGTTTATCTTGCAAAATAACCCGAACGTGCTCATTAACGGCTTTTTCTCGAGGTTGCGGCCAAATAGACCACTACATCACAGCCCCATACAACACTACACATGATGATAAAGACGTACTTTTAAACAGCGGTGATCTGTGTGTTATTTGTGTGTGACCTGTGTTGATGTGTTTTAAACGCCTGACCAGGGACAAAGACTGCAAATTAGCTGAAGCTAGATGTCTTATATGCATCACATTTTCCCTTTTTTGTGGCAATGTTGTATGTATCGTCCCTGCCAAATAAACATTAAAATAAAATTTAAAAAATGAAATGTGTTATGGTAATGTAATTTTGTTTTATGATATGTAAAAATGTTTTCCAAAATGTAAATTTGTCTCAAGCTTTGTAAAAGTGTTTCACATTTTGTAATGTTGGTTTGCACCTCCCGGCCACCGTACTTTATACCTAAAATAATGAGAGGGATAAATAAAAATTCTGAGTTGCATTTACTGAAAATATTTCAGTTGGCTTAATCAACTTAAATCAAAAGTACATGTAACTAATTCCGATAACCTTAAACTTTTGACTTTATGAACTTAAAAAAAAATTGTGGCAACTGTTTACCTAATTCACCTAAAAAAAATCACCAAATTGCAACGACAGCTTCTTCTAAGGTTTGTGTTGTGCAAGGTGCAAACAGACCAGCAGGTGCAGTCTCTTAGCTCTGGTCTATCTGTGGCCTATGTTTCCACACAGTATTGTGTCAGAGCTTTGTGTCCACTCTTAATGATGGGCCTCTCAGCTCCTGTGCACAAACAGATATATACATCTTCAAGCTATGGCCACTATATTCCTTTTACAACAACAGCACTTCAGGACATGTTCGATAATCACTGCCTTCCTTCCCCTGAGTATAAATAGAAAGCTGCTTTTTGAGTTGACTCAAGTGGCTCTTTCTCAAGTGTTAAGAGTAAACATGCACATCCTTCAAGATCTGTGTAATCACTAATCATCCTCTGGAGGACAATATAGGCTTTAGTAATAGGTGCTATACTTAAAGAAGCGGTCAGTCTCTGCAGGGCCTCAGCACAAGTCTTTGAGGCAACCAGAGCCCATAGCTGCATGTGAATACAGCTTTTAACCACAACACAATCACACTGCCTGAAGCAAGAACAGGGAATGATACATTATTGTTCTTTGAGGTGCTGAGTGCTGACGCTGATGATTAACACTGCAAAGCAGGTGAGTAGTAAGGGAAACAACTGACTTTATCTGACACGTAACCAAAATGAAAATCCATTCCAAGTATCCATAATGTCATTCTGAATATCCAAAACGACATTGTGACTAATGAAAATGCCACTGTGGATATCTACAACTGACATTAGGATTGAGACAACATCCACAAATGTATGGTGGAAATATGTCAGAATGTTTTTGTTTTTAATTTCTCCTAGTAAGAATTCCTTTGTTGATATCTAGAATGACATTGTGGACATCTGAAATGTTCTTTTTGAACAGGAAGAATTGAATTACGTAGGTTTTTAATGTTTTTTTACACATCTTATATTTAGTTCAACTAGCACAATCAAAGTTGCAGATATTTTGAAATACGATTCTACTAGTATGAATGTTACCATGGATCTTTGAGCACCAGTCTGACTGGTGAGAATACAATTTTGACAAGGGTAGATGCTAATATAGATCTAATTGTGAATAGTCAGTGAACCCTCTGAATGTTAAAACAGTATCATATCTACCTTTCAACAGGTATCCATAATCATTTTGTGGATATCTGCAGTTGCATTGCTTCTAGTCATAATTGTATATAATATGATAATGCAGTTTTTAAAAGTCACAATGTATTATGGATATAACAAAAAGAAAACAAATCTGCATTCATCATTGTTTCCATGGACGCTCTGAAAATGCTGCACAGACACTGAAAATTAAATTTCCCTTTTTTCATCTCATTTTTGATTCAAATTTATAAAAGAGACCAACAATAGGGGTTGACAATAATATATTATTATGTATCCAGTATGTTAGCAGAAAATAATATAGAGTATAGGCAGCACTGGTGATGTTACTTCCTCTTTGGGTACAGATGTATGTGAATGTTGTCCAACTTTCTGCATAGGATACAACAGCCACAACGGGTTTCAAAGGGATGGCTTGACAATCCCACATGCAACATGAAGCCTTGTTGGCTCACAATTTGAAATGGGAAAAAAAAAGTTTGATGCCAAATATAGTCTTAAAAATCTTCAGGGAAGTCTGGAAATTTGAGTCTGGAGTTTTGGAATGGAAAATATGTAGGAACCCTGTAATTACTGTAGCTAACCTGACACACCAGATGGTTTGATGCACAGAACCATCTGGGAAGTTGTCCATAGAAACTGTTTGGAAAAGGACGGGCACTTTCAAGAAAACCTGATTGGATAAACCATCTTTCGTGTCTAACAGGGGCTAACTTTGACCAATCAGATCAACTCACTGAAGTGAAGCCAGCCAGAAGAAGAGTGAAAACTTTTCCATCAATAAAAGCCTTTAGTGTCATTCTTCACTCTTCTTTCAATGAAGAAATACTCTCCACTTCTGATATAACTGATGCTATCACAGTATCTATACTAACCTCTTCAGGAGCCGCCATTGTTTGTTCGAGACGAGTTGTTTCCATGGACACTTCTCGCCATCGGTGCACCTGAAACCACAGCCGTAGCTGCCAGCAGTCCCTCTGAGGACACTGATTGGCTTGCCCCACCTCTGGTGCAGACACAAATGGATAACTTGGAGCCTCTGCCAGGATCTCGCAAATCCAGCTGCCCCATAAGGCAAGTAGCATTAAGGTAGTTATTAACTGTGCTGACAAAAATGCAGCATGTTTGTATTTTACATTTCAACTTAAGTGAGCAGGTCTTGTGTTTCTACCTGCTTTTAGATCTTATTCAGTTATACAATGAAATCCATACATCAGTCTAAAGATGATATCTGACATTGGACAGCTGGGTTCAGGCTGAGGCAGAGAAACGTGCTACAGTCCAGTGTTAACATGTCACCTATGGCCCCAGCGACAGGAAGGTTAAAGTCTGCCCGTCTCTTTAATGCTTAATCACCAACACACAACACCTCGCAGCCTCTGATCACAGCATTAGTGCTATCAGACAAAGAGAAAACAGACACGGGCTGCACACACACACGGCTCCCGCCACTATTGATTTTTAGTTAATGTACAACTGCTGGTTCAGCACAGAGTCAACAATGAAGTGCATTCATCAAGGTGTCCAAACCAACACTTATTACCAACATCAGGAATGTGGATGTATGCTGGAGGATCTTAGGCCTCAGCACAAGGCTCTAAAATATCAGCAATAAAAAACAGCCACTTCGATATGAAGGCTGAATATGACAGTTTCTTTTTTCTTTTTTTTTGGTCTCAGTATTTTTATTTTTTCAATTCTGAAGCAACAGTTAAGACAAAAACACAATGAGAACCATCAAACAAGAACACAAACAACCACAAAGTTTTTCATACCATGCTGGAATATCAGAGGGCAGTTTTTTATAATATTTTAATATTTTAACCCTAAAAATGTACCTGTACCTACACTCAAAAGTACGGACTAATTACAGTACAAAATGATGTGGTTTTAGAGGTATGTCTATCCCAAATACTTCATCAATCACAGCTTGGACTGACATCCAAAAATTTTCTGTTTTTGGGCATTTCCATGTAAGATGACTAAATGTACCACAGCTATTTTTACATTTCAGACATAGAGAAGAACACAGGATCATATTTACATTGAATAGTTGGGATCTACAGATGATTTTATATTGGGACTCATAGGGTTTGTTAGAACATATCATTTTCTTTGCATTCAATAAAATGTTTCGCCACATCTCATCATCCAGGTGGGACCCAAAATCTTCCTCCCAAGATTTACCGTTGATAGTAATGTTAACAAACATTTGATTATATATGTATTTATAACTTTCTGACATCAGCCTAATATGATGTAGCTGTTTCAAAAATCAGGTAAACACTGGCGCTGCTTCATAAATGAATCAAAATTGGGGCCAGATTAGTAGAGATCAACAGCAAAAGAAGTTTGAACAGTTTTTAATCTCTTGGTCAGGGGAAATAACTGTGCTGTGCTGTGCTGTCTTACTAACTCATCTGTCAAGTACTGGCACTCAAAAAGTGTCTGACGTTTGCTATCCAGTCTTAACTAATTCTGCAACTTAAGCTGTCCTAGCTTTCAGTAGAAATACACATTTGTTTGCCTCACGAGTACGTTGACCATACAGAAACTGTGAATGTGTTATTCCTCCACTGGCTCCACACTCAAGCGCCGTACCCATGCGTAACATTCGTGCACTTGGTCAGTGTTCAAAAGCATTTGCTGATAAAAGGCACAATAGTTTTGGTGTAAAAAGAAGCTTTTAGCTCATGTTTTGGACAGAATTTTCAACAAAGGCCATGACCAAAAACACAAAGGCAGCCCACCTTTGAGATAGATAAGAAGGGAAAACCCTGCAAAGCAAACTTGCAGACAGTCTCTCCTCAGAAGGATTCATGGCGTTGCAGTCTTCTCATCATAAATATCCAAGGTAGTATGAAAAAAGGCTCAAGAGAAAAATTCAAACCTTGCATATCTCCCAGTTCCTCTTGGGAACTTTTAGATGGTTCAACAAGGACTTCCTTTAAGCATACTGAGGCCTTGTCTTACCTAAGACCTGCCAGGTTTCTGGAAACTGTCATAAGTCTCTTGCTTACATTATATAAAGTCACTTACATACTTTATGTAAGTTAAAAAGAAGTCAACGTTGACCACCCATCCAACCCACTTCCTCCATAATTGGACTTTACCGTGTCACCATACTTCAATGGCACATCAGAACATAAAGCTAAGAGGCACCTCCAGGAGTGATGCTACAGGTGAACCTACAGTGTGATGTTTGAATTATAAGGGAAAGTGACCAAGCTGCTGTATTTGACACACTGGCTGACCTAACCATGCACAGGGTCTCTGGAGTCACATTCCTGCACTTTGTACACCACCATCCACATCTGACCACCATCCTAAAACTCCACACACATCCTGTGTGATACATAAATGCACTTAATAAATTGCTTTATAATTTGATCCATTTCCTCAACAAAATCCAACTGAAACAATTTCATAAACACTGAAACAATAATTGGTTATAGCCAGGTACACCACTGGCCATGATACAACAGCAGCGAAACGCAGATCACTTAAAAAGTTCAGCTTGAAAAGAAGTTTCATCTGTTCTGCTGGTTTTTGCCCTGTGAAATACTTCCATTGTACCAGCATGAAGGCTGAGCACAATGTGGAGGAGGATGGAACTGCACTTGAGTGATAGTCATTTATAGTCAGAGAAATTGCCACATTAGAGGTATTTGTAGTAAGAGTGAGGATTCTCTGTATTCACCACTACTGCATTACACTACAATTTAAAAGCTATTATTTCGCAAATGCATATTAATGGAACCTCTCATTAATTTTTGATTTCCAAGGAGCATTATCAACACATGCAGATTCAAACGCCTCTGCAGCCAATTAAATCGACCAACAACCAATCAGAGCAATGAAACGTGATGTAGTGCTTAATGACACATGCTGGTTGGGCCAATGCTTGGCCCATTTTCAAGCTGGAAAAAATGGCAGCCTGGTCACAGTTTTCTCAAATTACAGCTGAACAGTCTAAAGTACAGACTAAAATTTGTTTCTGAAAACATTTCAAGTGAGAAAAGGCAATGCAGTAACTTAATCTTGATTCATATTTGATCAGCACTGCTTAGTTTGACAGTTTATTCTAAATTTCATGAGCAAGTGAAACATGAGCTTGCAGATTTGTCGGGATCCCAGAGTAGGTCACTGTGTCACATCAGGGGATTCTAGAGTTGCTGGGACTTGTATGAGAGACATGTCAAACACCTTGATTCCCAGCCAATCATAACTTGTCATCTTTTAATTCATGATGTCACCAGGAAGGAGGTAAAAGAGCAACTTCTTGGAACAAGAATCTAACCAAACAATGGCGTCCAAAGCAGCGTGTATGGTACTGGCTGTGATTGGAAAGTTTAATAAAAGAAAGAAAAAACAACTCTTCCACCTCACAGCACCAAACACAGCATTCCTCTTTTCTTCGCTCATTTCCATTCCTCATGTTTTACGTCACTGATGGACTTGGTTACTGTGCAACTCATTGTTTACCAATGGTGAAGAGAAATACTATGTAAATTGTTGCATTATTAATGCTCTAATACTGATATGAGACCTCATGTATAGACCTAGTGCATGAACTTCCCTTTGTCTTGTATTTGACTCATGTTCAATCAAAGAATTTTGACTTGAAAATATTTGATAACTTTCCTCAAGCCCAAAGATTAAGTCTGTTATTTTAAAAGTGTAAATCCACAAATCAGTTCATTTACCTGCAATCAGCTAATGTTAAGAAGTGTAAGAAAATATTGATAAACTTGAGTATTGCGTATTATTGACTGTATCAGTTCTCAAAAACACTGTATCATGATAGTGTGATACACGCAGAAATTTGTGGCAGTGGTTCTTTTTGTGTTGTGATTAGACCCATGACTGCTAGCTACCAGTGTTGTTATCTGTCTTCACTTTTCTGATCACATAAAAAAGTCAGCTTTTTAGATTTTATGCATATGGTGGTGCAATATATTGAATTCTATCAGGTTCTTGCTAATATACAGCCCTAGTTTATGCTATTCATTCTCAGCAAGTTGACTCATAATTTTCCAGATCTACTTTCAACCATGAACTAACCTTGTGCTAAAAATTTATACCAAAGAGAATTTTGTTCATGTACAAAAACTATGAGGGGGGTCTACAAAAAATGAATTGCAGTATGCAAAACATGCAGGTCGAAAATTACAGACTGAGCTGCAACAACTTCAGACTTTATTCAAGGTTTGAAGTTACACAAAGAATGCTAAGTCGAAGCTCTGTTGTCAAAATAGCTTTACATTTGGTGACAAGCACATTATGACTTGTTCAAGACTCAAAACTAAAACTTTAAGACTTAGGATTTGACTTGGGACTTGACTAAAGTGTGCAAAGACTTGAGACTTACTTGTGACTTGCATAACCATGACTTGGTCTCAACTCTGGTACCTGCCAATCAAAACATCACTCCATACTGCTACTAATGGTAACACACACACACACACACACACACACAATTTTTATCAGTCATTAAAAATTATTGGGGATGGAGTTGATAAAAATGATTCAAAAGTTGGATTTTAGTGAAATAAAGGTTAGCAGGATAGAATCTGCCCACTCTTGTTTGTTGATTTCCCCTACATAAATCATATTCATTCAACTTTGTTTCACTTTTTATTTCTCACATGGTCTTGCATGCCCCTCAGGGGGGGCTGCCCCCCAGTTTGGGAACCACTGGGTTAGTTGTACTAATAAACTATTTGGAGAACACTGCATTTTTCTGCAAAAGCTGCATTTTGTGTGTTCCACAACTATTCATTAATAAAAATAGGTCTGTTTTGCTCCTGGGAGTGAGGTCACTGTGGGTGACTGTCTTCTTTACATTTGGATCACAGATTGTGTCTTTTAGTGTTAGCCGTATACACAGAGTACACTGAGTTAATAAAGGAGCAGAGACTGTATCATTTGGACATTTTGCAGCTGTAGGTTTGTAACTAAACAGGCAGATGATGCTGTTTGCAGTCTATTGTCAGTGATAAACACCTACACATTTACTGTCTTGTCTCAATGCACAAAGCACATCAGGAACTGGACGAGCAGGAGGTCTGTCTCTCTTTCTTCTTCCATTTAGACTCCTTTCTTTCTTTTCCGTCCTCTCAGACTGAGACAGAGAACTGAGGGTTTCACTCTGACAGGCTCGTCTCAGCCAGAACCAAAACACACAGTGACAGAAAAACGCCCACTAACACTCCCAACCATGGCTAATGTGACAGCCCAGGCTGCTATTCATTCACTCCCCAACACACACACACACACACACACACACGAGCACACTTCCATGCACACACAAGCATACACAAATGGAGTCACAATCACGCTCACACACTCACAGTCAACTCCCCAGTGGCACTCAAAGCCTTTTTAACACATGCTTTCACTCCAGTTGATAATGTGACAAGAAGGTGATGGGACTCCCTCCCACATCATGGCCTTTTACTGGGATTATTCTCATTGTTCACTGGAAATCTGGAGAGAACTTAGCCCACTATACAAATACAGTATGCTAGCTGTTTGTAGTGGTGCTTACAGTTGCAGCTACTTACTGTTGTAATGCAATTAAGATGGTGAAATAAACACCACAAAAATCTAACAAACTGAACATTTTATAAATAAAATAAAAACATTTTCATCTGAAAGAAAGAAAATAGATTTGAGCATTATTTTGCTCAAACCAAGCACATTTGTATGCCAGTGCTGTAAGTTAATTTCACTTGATAATAGTTCATACTGTAATAAAAGTCAGGATGTTCAGAAGTCTTAAAGGGATAGTTCACCCAAAAATGAAAATTTAGTCATTATCTACTCACCCTCATGCTGATTGAAGGTCAGAATTAGTTTTTTAGTCCACAAAACACTGCTGGAGTTTCACAGGAAAACAGTGTTGCAGAATCTCCCAAACAATGAAAGTGAATGGTGACCAGTTTTCAAACGTAAAAAAACAACTGAAGAAAATAGAAAAAAACATAAAATGCCCCAAAAGTCCCAACATGCCATTTGCACACCGTCTCACCACACACACACAGTTCAGACAATGTGCATGCACTTGAAATAACATTTTTTAGTCAACTTGGCATGTTGTTATATAAATGATAAACTTCTATCTTTAAAGTTTGAATGATTTTTCACATAAATCAGCACTTTTTTATACAATACAGTAAGTACAAAACCTTTTCACGTTATTGACTGTACTACATTATAAGAATCAATCAGAAATACATCAGTTTGCTTGTATATCCTTTATTTTTTCTTAATTACATTTGTTAAATACTTGATTCTGATTGGACAATGACTGATTTGAAGGTCTGTTATTTCTGTATAACAGACCGCTGCTATGTAGTTCTGATCACAGACTCTGGAGGAGCAATAAAATCATTGTTAAACCTCTAAAATCATTTTCAAATTAACATTTTGTGTCAAACGGTTGATTTTTTTTGTACGTAGCCATGTAACAAGCAGGATAATGTACAGTGACCAGGTCACTATTCAAGACTGCTTTGTGTCAGGGTCCTGAATCATTCTGTCAGGATTTATTTCACAATAATGACCTGCTCACTGTACATTATCCCTTACATATCTTTGCATACAGTAATTTACTAGTGAAAAATAAAAATTTGAAAGAAAAAGTTCTTGAAATTCCAAGGCTGCAGTAATACAGTAATTACAACACTTTTTGCAAATGCAGTAATTCTTGTTGTTTTTCTTCTTTGCTCTCCCTCTCTCTCTGCCTCTCTTCTTTACCCATGAACCTGCCCTCCTTGATCCATGTTTCCATAGAAAATCATTCCAAAACCATCCTCTTCTGTGTGTTTGATAGTGATGTTTGGTAATTATTATTTTATGTTATTGTAAATATTCTGTCACCGTATATATTTCAACATGATTACAGCTGAAACGCATGGAATTTGCCATCATTTTCATTATGTGGTGGCGTATAAATGCAAAAAGAGTTCATGGATTGTGGGAAATGTGGCCATTGAGGAGTTTTGTGTGAAAGAAATGAAAAATGATTCACAGTTTGGTCCACAGAGACTTCTGTCTTGCTGACCGTGTGAAGAGTTTTGACAATGTGACAGTTTTGAAAGATTGATGTTAGTAATTGAAAAAAAAAATGGAATCATCAATACTAGAGCATTCAATTACTTAAAATAAGACTGAACTTGCTCCTGTTTCTAGACAGCAACACTCCACACACTTTTGTACCAAATCACACCTGGTGGTTCTAGGCCTGGCCATGTTAAACAGTGGAGACTGAGGTATCTAATCAACAGCTGGACACGCTGGCATGAAATTCTGGTACCTTTGATGTAAATTTCATCATCACAGGTTGTATGGTAGGCTCAGTGCAGACATCCCTGTTGTACCCCCACTTTGTTGTGACTGCGCAGACTTGTCCGCAGTCTTGTCCATGCAGCCACGCCCATCATGTGCTGATCTGTTGTGCATGTGTGAAATGTGGATTCCTGAAAGTATAAACAGAATTACTCTGCATCTGTTGTGTCTGCAGCAGTCTGTGTCCCTTTAGAGTATAATCCAGGCTTTAAATTAATTGTGACTTTTCCCATCACCACCATGGGGCTGACATTTTTGGCTTTGAGAGGAATGTTTTGCCAACTATTACATATATTGATATGTAACATTTAGTGCCATATTTAACCTTCATAATTTCTGTTTCTTTGAGCATAATAAATGTTGCCATTTACATATTTTTCTTTTTTATGTCATTATCTTAAAACAAGACAGTTTAATGGATATTGTATGCTGGACTCCAAAAATTATAATGATTCTTAAAAGGTCTTTTAAAAATTATTTCCTATTTAATGGCTTGCCTTAATCTCTGCCTGTATTAAACCAGTAGAGATTACAGTAAAGACAAATGTCCCCATAAAGACAAATACTTCAGAACTTGGAAGAATCAAATCCACATGAACTGGACAGATACCACTAGAGGGGTGTGTAGCCTAACCCTAATGTGGGTGAACTACCCCTTTTAAATGACTTGACTTTTCTGTGTACAAAATAGCATGGCTGCCTGTGAAAGCTCTACATCATGTCTGTGTGACAGTGCGCTGGCTGCCCCGGCAGACTGCCTCAGTCCTAATGGTCATTACAGCTTCATCTATGTGACTGCAGGCATATTGAAGTAAATCAGATGTTCCGGGGTTGACCTCTGCTGCCCTGACCTTCACCTCCTGCTCTGACCACAAGCTTTAAATCAGCCGCTGCTCCCCATTCACAATACTGGCCGAAGGTCCTGAAGAAAGGCCAGGAGCGCACCCATTCACAATGCAGGACTGTGGGCCATGAGAAAGGACAGCGCTAGCCAGGTCAAGCCAGGCTCTTTGTAGGAGCTGCAGCTAATGGCACAGCAAGCACTAAATGCACAAATACTGCCATTCACTGGGTGGAGCCTGAGAAAGGCAGAAAAACACACAATGGATTTAAAGAAACGTACAAAGCAACGCCTCCTTAATCAGGATGTAGACTTAACATGTTGTGAGTGATGTCTTTACTCCGTCACGTGTGATCTATTGATTTTTAGTCAGTTACACAGGGATCATTAGGTTTTCCTTAAGATCACATTTGTGCTGTCCCTTGCTTTTTGTGTGACTTCAGAAAATCAAACAAAACAAAAAATGCAACATAAAGTGGTGAAAATATTCTAAATATGCACTTAAACTGATATTTTAGGTGTCTAAAATACATTTTGCTGCTGACCCTGTCCACAGCAGTACGTTGCGTAGCTTCCTACACCAGTACTCCTGCTGCTTCTCCAAACTAGAGGCGTGCCAACCGCCACTGTCTGTAGGTAATACACTGTAGATAAATACCTCATACAACCACACTTCAAAAATTCCATACCATCCCTTTAAAGTGAACACCCACAGGAAAACAAAGTTGTCATCCTACAGCAAGCACCCACCCTCAAAACCTAGCTGAAGGCGGCAGGCATACAGACCAGACCTGGTTCATATCTGGTCCACCAGTGCAGGAACAATTTTGAAAAAATATCTCATAGCAATGCCTTATACTGATATTTCAATTGTGATATGATTTGCAAAGAATTAGAGAATGATGATTTTTATATCATTATTCTCATTTTTATTGAAAAACTTATTGTTATATTAAAGGTCAATATTTGCAGCAGCCTGTACCAAATGATGTAGACCTGCAATGATTTGTTGATTAATCAAGTAGTTGTAAACTATTAAATTACTTGGCAACTATTTAGATGATTGATTAATCACTTTGGATCTTTTTGTTTTAAAGAAAAATGTACAAATTCTCTGATTTCAGTTTCTCAAATGTGAATATTTTCTGGTTTCTTCGCTCCTCTCTGACAGTAAACTGAATGTCTTTGAGTTGCAGACAAAACAGGACATTTGAGGATGTCATCTTGGATTTCTGGACACACTGATCAACATTTCCTGATACTTTATGGACCAAACAACCGATCGACTAATCATAAAAATGATTGACAGATTAATTGATAATGAAATAATCATCAGTTGCAGCCCTACTAAAATGTTTTCTTCAGTCTGTAGAATCTGAAGTGTAGGCCAGCACGTCTCTGCAGCACCAAAATCATTTTACAAACAAAAGTTGGGGGTTTTATCAAATATTACACTTCCTGTGATTTGAAAATTGCAGTAGACCATATTGTGATTTTGATAAAATTTTGATAAATTGTTCAGCCCTAGCTGTCACAGTGCTGGAATTTCACCTGCAGTTATTTAGGTTGGCTCAACAGTACAGTATGTGGAATTAGCACCATTTTTTTAAATTTGTTTTTGCAAACGACTTCATTTATATTAAATGAAATAAATTGGTGCAGTGATGTTAAGTACATCATCTGGGGCAAAGAGGATGTTTGTGTGGGACAATGTGGGACATTTTACCAATGCTGAGAGGTGTTTAAAATTATGATATAATGTCTATCTAACTTAATAAATAAACAGTTCTATTCTTCCCCTTGGCTTGTAACATCTCATAGTCTGCATAGTTTACTGTGTGCCACTGAATCAACCAGAGGGCGAAGCATTGGCAATGATAGTGTTGCTGGGTCTAACAGCCAAATTCCACTGGACATGGCTTCATTGCATTACAGGTGTGCCGCAGCAGCTGGGGCTGGTCACTGCCATTCTACACAATGCTTGTGATTCCAACAACAGCGTCTTTGGGCGTCCCAGAAGCAGTTCTCCACTCCGCTGTGCTTCAAATATGCACCAGTCTATTTTTGACGGGTGGCACATCAATTAGCACAGAGCAGCTCGAGTGAGCAGGAAGTCAGACTCAGAAAAAGTAGTGAGAAATCTGGTCCATTTTCAAAATAAAAGACCCCGTGCAGACTCGCGATCATAAAGAGAGACAGAAATTAAACTATTGAACCACATAGTAGACTTATCAATTGTAGAAGCACAAAGAGCAATTAAGCATAATTAGGCAGGAAAAACACTCAGATGTCCACAACAGTGCAATGAACAGCAGCAACAGCTTCTTTTTATTTTCTCTTCCACATATAAAAAAAAACGGGACCAGGCAACAACTGCACGGAAATTCTGAGAAGATCCACTACCTAAATATAGACAGCTTTTAAATCACTAATGATGCTCGTGGACTGTCAGCCATCCGATGGAGCTGTAATCCATAAACACTAATGTATTGCTTGAATTAATTCAGCTTTAGCTTATTAAAATGAACATGTGACACTGAAACCTGTTCAGATTGTTCCTCCCTCTCACTAAAATACAGTGCACACACATGTTATAATCTTCTAAATAGTATGATCAAATCAATTCATACATACACATAAACAAAGTCACCATTATCATTTTTACCTTCCAAAATAAAGCATCAGGATTCATTATTCTTTCCAGTGACTGTGTGTTCATTCTTCTCCATTGCACCACACACACACACACACACACACACACACACATTCACAGTACATCATTGTGAATTGGTTTCTTCCACTTGTGTTTCACTGCAGGACATTTTGATACAAACAGATCAAGGTTCACCAGGTGCAGGTCCTGTTAAGCCCTACTCGTCTCATCCAGCTTTTCACTCTGTGAGCCGATGAATATTCATACTGCTGGGTCCATGCTGATTCACTTACACGTTAATTTGTCTTCTCGGCTGCAGGGAAAACAAATGCATTCACTGCACACACATACACACACACACTGCCACACAAACCACACACGCACCGAGGTTTCTTCCACTTTGAGCAGGATTTACTCCAAAGATAAAGCAGAGAAATAGTTTAAAAAATATGTAAAATGCACTCAAATCATAAGTCTTACTGGCCCTCACGCAGATAGTTCTTATTTTATGTTGAAGTTTTGATAATACCTGCCATTTTTTCTGCCTGTACTTCAGTGTAATGGACGTAAATGGAGTTTCACAGCACAGCATTGCCTAACGACACGCTTATACTTTTATTTGGGACTACATTTTTTTGTTGGAAATAATCATTTTCAATCATTTGACATGTTTGTCACATGTCTGAATATCCATGTCCAGGTCTCCATAGGCTTTTCACACTGCACTTAGCCCCAGGCTAAGAGAGCTGCTAGCCCCTGGCCAAGAGTTCTCGTAGCCTGGGGTCAAGAGAGGTTTCACAATAGCACAATCATGGGCCATTCCAAAGTGGGCTAACCCAACGTTAGCCAAGGGCTTGCTGGCCCTGGTCCAGAGCACTGTTATACCTGAGTTTGTGGGGTTATCCCCTGAAAATCGACTAAACCCAGGGCTTAAAAGTGCCAGTGTGAAACAGGGCTAAAAGACAGGGGCAGTCATTCTAAAATGGTCCCATCTGTTGTTGTGTAGTAGACATGTAACCCAGGGCTAGTAGAAGTGCACTGTGAATCATATAGCCCTGGATTTAATAATATGTGTGTGGAAAGGGGCTGAGTTATCTTAGTTATCTTAATTCTTAGCCCTGGGTTAAGGATACGCAGTGTGAAAAGCCCTCATGACACCTGCATGGATGACAATATGAATATTCAGGATGGAAAAGGTTTTCTCTGCAGCATCTGAGCAAACAGAAATTTAATCCCAATTTGGACATTATATATGAGGCAAATGAATCCTCTAATAAATGATCAGATTGAAAGCAATTCTTTACTACAAGGTTAGCATCTCACCTCATATTTCATGTCTCTTTCATCTCACCACCTGCAGCTATCTCTACAAAACTGTGTGGTCTGATATCTGCGTGAGGTGAGCACATTCTCATTGCAAGTCTTTTATAAATACCACTTTATGTGTGAGGACAGATGTACACATGGTTTTTGTGAGTACAAATTGTTACATATAGTATAGAGTGAAACAGTGTTTCCCAAACTTTTAATCTGGGGACCCATTTTTAAAAACTGACGAACTATCGCAACTCAGTTCACAGTAGGCCTTTTTAATAAATCTTGGGAAGAGTTCATTTGTGCGTAAATGAACCATCCTGATCATTTTTTACTGCCACTTCTGCATCACCTCATATTATCTTGACGTGTTATTGAAATCATCACCACCTGAAACATGGACACTCTGTCTAGCAGCTTTATTGGACATGTCCAGTGACAGGATGATGTTTGTTTTCTTCTGTGTCAGGTTGTTGGAACTGAAGTGAGCTGAAGTGAACTGCTGGGCTGATTTGGACTGAGAGACTCACTGAAGGTGCGTTTGTAATTGACCGCTAGGGAGGGTGAGGGGAGGGGGAGGTGGTGTCATTTGTGTGTCGGCTTGTGTGACTTATATAGTGTTGGGGGACCATGGCTCCGACTTGTTACAGAGCCATGTTTCAGGTCCGCCCTAAAATTCCTGAACACAGAGATGGTGAACAACAGTTTAACGGTCTAACTCCACAGTTCAGTACTACATAGTTCTCAAAATATTGATATCGAACCTATAGAGGATGACAATGTTTCAGCATGTTCTTTGTCTTGATATAATTGATGTTACACAATGATATGAATTTGCAGCACAGTGAGCAAAGTATGTGCATGGATGAAATATGTCAGTAAATAAAAAGTTTAAATATATATACATCCATAGCACTTGGCTGCAGTGGAGGGACAGTGGCACAAAGATGGAATTTCTTACTAAAAAGGCTGTAGCTTTGAAAGACACTCACTTGATTTGTCAAGCTCTGTGTTCAAAACACACTGAGGCCTTTTCTTGGACATCGTCTGTGCTTTCTATGCAATAAAAAGTCAACAAATGTAGTCTGAGGTAGATGTTGGTTAATGCCCAATCATGTACGCTTTTCCAATCCAAACTCTAAACAGATAAAGGGGGAAATCAAGCTTGTAGAAGGTGGGTTTAAGAATCCAATACTTAGTTTGCAGCTTATGATAAATCAATACTGGGCAAAATCCATTTTTAAAAGCCAGCCCTATTGTCAAAGCTTCAGTGTCAAATATTTCTCATATTACGTATATGTGTCTCCACTGAGTGTCTCTGTTGACGCCTGGCAGTGTTTTCTTTGTGTTTGTGATGAAGTGAGAGGAGAGCAGAGGTCACGGCTGAGTTTCCTCCTGAAGCTCCTGATGAGGAAGCTGAGACTCAACACTGACCTGCACAGCTGAGTTAACTGCAATAATCTGCAGGCCTCGTATTGACTTAGTGATAATTGGTCTGTGGGCTTAATGAGCTTAGCTTACATGACTAGCACAGATAAGTCTGACCCCCCCACTCCCCCCTCTGTCAATATGGAAGCTCACACTACAGACTGAGCTATCAGATGCACAGAAGCCAGACGATTCATTTGAGCAGATTATAACCAAAAGACTCAAATATGTCAACAAGAGCATCCTGTGTGCCTATTAGGCCGGAGGGGAAGCTTAGGGGGAAAGCTGTTTGTTTCTCTGTGTACATCACAGGACAGGCTACATGGGATGTTACAGTATGTTTATATGATTGCATGAGAAGAAGAGTATGGATTGTATTGTTTACAACAGTGACAACAGTGTTTGAAAGAAAGAAGTGTTGAAAGAGATAGCACATTATAGCCAGTTATAAAGACACATAGAGAACTGCTCCAATGTAGTTTCTCAGCTCTACAGCATGACTTTGTGAACTTTAAGTAAAGTGACAGCAGTGTATAAGAGTATTAGCAGACATTAGACATTATTCCAACTGACATTACGAATAAATAGTCGCTAGAAACTCCACTACTCTGCACGCTTTTCAATCACTGCTCAGTAGAACATGGAAAATCATCTTAATCTCTCATTAGAGCAAGAAAACAATTTGTTATGAGTAGAAAAAAAATGTAACAACAAAACAAAGTTTACTAAATACTGTCACCATGACTGCACTATTGAGCGTAGGGTCAGGCATTGGGGGAAAAAATGAGAGGGAATTTTTTTAATATTGCATTTTGGGAAGTCAAAATACCATTTCAATTTTATTCTTGAAATTTCAACTTTATTCTTAACATTTTGACTTTTCTCTCACAAGTTCAACTTTTTCTTCTTAATATTTCAACTTTTCTCAACATTTTGAAAGTTTTTTCAACTTTTTGACTTTATTCTCAATATTTCCTTTTTTCTCAACAACCTTTTTCTTAATATTTTAACTTTTTTCTCAACTTTTCACCTTTTTTTGCAACATTTCCATGTTTTCTCTCAACAACGTTTTTCTTAATAGTTTAACAGACTTTCTTCTCAAAATGCAAAAAGAAAAAGAATAATCTTCCTACTGTTTTTTTCATGCATGGCCCTAATAGCAAAACTTTGACTTTACTCTCAACATTTTGACTTTATTTTTGAAATGCAAAATAAAAACATTCTTCCTCCTCTAATTTCTTTCCCTTATGCCTGATACTGAAAACATTAGAATTATAATTTCAATGAAGTGATAAACTCATTGAAAATCATTCTTTCTTTAGGAATTTCATCATCAGGAAACAGACTTTTCTATGCTGACACTGGTGAGAGGAATCTCCTCTTTGCTGCAAATAGTTCTTCCTTATTCTTTTTGAGGTAGGTTGAGTCTGATCTTTAGCAGTTAGCATGTGTCTTTTTTTCCACTCCGGTTTTTTTCTCAAATTAGCATCTCATGTATGGCAGCGTTTCCATTTCAGGGTCTGTTGCATTGATTTTTTTTGTTGTGTTTCGGTCATGAAAACTTTTTTCTTTTATGTATGAGTATGCAGCATCCCTTGGGTCCTCTATTATAATCCTAAAGAGCACCTCCCTCCACATCCACAGACACTGAAGGAACTATCAATAACTCAGCATATGTCCAGCCATCTATCACTGCGTCCACCCTGCCTGTGGACAGAGCTCTGTGTGTGTGTGCTCCGTCCACTCTGCCCTGAGTGCCTCAGTCAAGTAGAAGTCAACAGGGCTGACAGGGAGCGTGCTGGAGGGCAACCACCCTTGAAAAAGCAACCGGCCCACAGCCACTCGCACCCCAAAAGATACAATGTGACCCAACGGGTTGGCCGCCCACAACTTTACCCTCCCCCTCCCTCCTATACACACCACCACCACCAGTTTTGGGTATCCCCATATCACCCCAGTCCATGCACACACACAATCACACACTCACCCACTATGACCCGACCATGTGGTCCCCAGGCCTCCTCCAGCCAGGTCCCAACCTTTTCTTCCCCACCCTCGCCCCTCTCTGCTCATAGATCACTGCTGACACATCAGTAATTGAGCTGGGATAGATAAGGGCCTGCGGACAGGGCCCCGGGGTCCTGACACCGCTGAAAAGCTGAGAACAAACACTGTGTGTCACCACAGAAGACCTGTTTGGCTCTGCTGCCTCTCGTTTCCCTGTTTGTCTCTCGCTCTGTCCATCTGTTTAAACCCCGACAGGACCTTTGGTCTGAGCTGTGGGTGAGATCAACACGTCACTTCTTCAGTGGTGGTATTCTAGCGAGGCAGTGAGCTGATAAGAGTCAAACAACTCACACAAAATACTTCAGGGCTCATTATTTACCTCACCAATTGTGCAGAAGCCATCAACTGATTAGTTAGTTGATCAATAATTTTGTTTTATGAAAAACAATCAAAATCACAGGACAAAATTAACACTGTAATTGATTGATCTTAGATATTTGACAAAAAGGTGTTAGTTTCAGTCACAGTTAATTATTGTTTGTTTTAGTAATTTGCGCTTTACAATATTAAAGGCTCGAGCTGCTGCCATCTTTGATGAGCCCTGATTGACAAACAGGTTGGCAGAAAAGTCACAGTTGGGACAGAAATTAATATGAGCGACAGATCTCATCACTCACTGCCACTCCTGCTCACTTGTCATTATTGCAGCTTTTGTGCTCTTCACTGCAGAGCAGCAGCTCGTTCAGAAGCTGGGTTTACTAAAATACTGCTCACTGTCTGTCCAAGCAGGCAAGCATCCTGAAATTTAAAAGTTGTAAGCTAGTGTCACATTTAGGGAGAGACTTGGTTGACAGCCTGTATTAACTGGACTCATTCATACTGAGACTCTGTAAACACAAGTTAGCAAACTGAAACTGATGATAATGTTGTGTGATAATGGCTTTATAATGTTTAGGGTGTATTCTGGTGTACTTTAAATTGTACTGGTACATTAAGCTGCTTTGTTACCTCATTTTGTCTAATTTTACTGGAAGCACTTAAAAAGGACAGTTCGGCCCAAAATCAAAAATACATCATTTTCCCTCTAGTGCTTTTTATTCCTCTTGATTTTTTTGGTGTGAGTTACAGAGTTTTGGAGATATCAGCTGTAGAGATGTCTGTCTTCTTTCCAATTTTATGGTGACAACATGGCACTCAGCAAAAGGTACTTTTGAAAAGCTTGACAGCAATGTCTCTCTCCAAGAATAATGGCCTGGTTTCTCAAGACTGTTTCTTTCTAGTAGAAAAGAAAGTAGTTCTGGTTGATTCTAAAATCATTCCTGTTGATTCTACTGCAGAAACAAAATAGTTTGTACAAGATCTGTGGATTATCTTGATTAACCAGGTCATGATTTTTAGAAAGAGACACTGGTTTTTCAAATGTATGTTTTGGTGCTTTGAGCATCACAAGCTGAATGACATTTATTTTCATATGTTGTAGAGAAGGCAGACATCTCTACAGCTGATATCTCCTGAACTCTGCAACTCACACCAAAACTATCTAGATGGATAAACAGAACTACAGGAAAGAGGAAAAATATGTATTTTTAATTTTGAGGTGAACTGCCCCCTAACACATTCATGTATTACTAATTTTATTTCAAGAACCAGTTAAGCAACATGAGCCAACAACAAGAGCTGTTCTTGCTTCTTTATTTTCAGTATCATGTGCTATAATACTTTTGCAATAACTTGCAATAGAACTTTAAATATCATGCGTAATATTTAAATATTTCTTTCAATATCGTGTGTAATATTATTCTTTAATATCATATGCATATTACTTTTTCAAAATAATGTGCAGTATTACTTTTCATTACTCTTCAATTCTATAATTTCAATGCCACTTTTCTATTATAGTGAACTTATTTTACTAAGTCTATCCTACTTGTAATGTTTTTGAATTAGGCTCTGGTTTTGCATTTACAGAATTTATACTCTATATGTATTAGTTTATTGGTTTTATTATTATGTTGCTGTAATTTTTAAGCAATGGCAAAAGAATTTACTTCAGGATTATTAAAGGTCTGTCTTATTTTATGACTGGCAGAGGTATATAATTACTGACATGCAATGTAATTCTTACTGGTGCAACAGGTCAAAGAGGTAGAATCAATTTGTCACATTTTTGTCATAGTTTTCAATGATGAATAATAAACTGATAAATTGGCAGATTTCCCAGATGATTTGATAATGTAGAAAGAGCTCAAAAACACCAAATATCTGCTGCTTCTGGCCTCTAAAATGTTACTATTTTCTTCTTCTGTTTCACATAATGTAACATATGGAATATTTTGGGGGTTTTGATTGTTAATGTGACTAAATAAGTAGTTTGAAGACTTGTGTAACCTGAGACTGTTTGACATTTTGTGAGCTGATGAAATTCATTGAAACATTAATCAACAAACTAATCACTTATTAAAATAATCATTGGTTGCAGCTATACTTTTAACCAAACATGATTTTGCCACTGTATGAACGCGTTTTCCCATCAGTGTTTGAGGTTCAAAAGCCAGTAAGGCTGAAAGAGAATCGGTGTTTAAATAAAGAGCGAGAGAACACGTTGTTAGCAGGACATACAAGCGTGATAAATTTCCGTTCGTCTTTTGTCACTGAATACGTCTGGGCCCATATGCTGGACTACAAAGCTACGTGAAAGCAGCGTTTAAAAAGCCAGGCCTACCACATTAAAGCCTATAACAATCTCTGTTCATGGTAAGTTATCACTCTCAATTAATCACCTCCCACAATGGGATTTCTGATGTGTTCAAGCCCCCTGAAAGCTGCAGGTCAGGCTGAGGGCAGACTGACTCTCAGTTCTCCATTCTCCATCCCTCACTCTCCTTTCACTTTATCACATCTCCCAGCCGCAGCCGACTGGAGCGCCTTTACATTTTTCTTACTCCTCGAGCTCTGTGAAAGAATGAGAGTCGAGCATCACACAGTCCAAAACAAACACGGAGAGATAGATGTAGGTGTGGAGATGTGGGGCTTTATGTGAAGTAGGGCCTCTGTAGTCTGACTGACTGGCGGACTGGCTGGCTGGCTGGCTGAGAGCCTTTCTGCCTGATTAAAACCCCTCCCTGGTCATTCCACTGGGGCTGTGTTAGCCTATGAATGGTATTGTATTGTTAGGGCTCTCCCCATTCCTGCACTGCTGAATGGGTTTAACCACTGGTTTAGATTCAGTTACACGGTTTTGGTTGAAAGTGTCCCCCTCCCACCGCTTTGGACTCCATGGTTCCCTTGGCTGACCTGTTTAGAAGCTGCCGTGGAAATGTCATGTCGCCCCTCCCATGGGCCGGACCCGACATTCACTTTGATAGGTAACAAAAAAATGACTTGGGATGGGATTAAACCAATGGCTCTTTTTTAAGCACAATGAATCACCAATCTATAGCGGAACATCACAGTGTGGTGACGGAGGACTTTGAAGTGGAGGATGCGGTGATTCACCAGTGCTGGGATGAGCTTTGATGGTGGGTGATGGTGAAAAGTTAAATATTCGCAAAACCAGTTTATAAAGAAAGGTTTTAAAGCATGAATCAGACATTTTAGAAACTTTTATTAAGCTGTTGTTGGTACAGATATGATGCTTTCCAGCAACCATTCATAGTGCAATCTTAGCCTGCAAAAAAAAAGTCATTAAGGAATTTCTTCATTTTCTTGAAACAGAAACAGAAAATTGAGTGCATTGTAAGTTAAAGTTAATTTAAAACTCAATCTACCTGCCAACCTTTCTGGTTTTACTGGGAAACTCACATTTTTCATCTCCTGGTTTTCTCCTGGGGTCACAATTCTCCCGTCACACACAAATTGTCTTACATAAAGTTTTAAAAGTAAGGAGCAGACTAAATAATATACCTCTAGAAATATATTTGTACAATATTCATTTTACCTTCATTTTTGTTATTGAAATCAAATTTGAAATTTAACTACTAGGTGGCTAAGTCTATGAAACTCAAAATTTCCTGTGGGGGTTGCAGACCCCCTGCTAACCTTTCAAAATCCTCCCTATTTTTGAGCTTGGCCAGTGCACTATATACAGCATAAGACATGACATTTGATTATTAAGAAGAAAGATGAGGAAGAAATGCATGAATGTAAAGTATGAAAATATTTCTGTGAAGAAAATGGCAGAAGAGTCCTTTATGTATATTAAAAACAGCAGGATGTCCTTTGTTCACCACAAAGTTAATGGAAGTAATTTATTCTTTACCTTCATCATGTTATCCTCAACATTTTCCATCTAATATACAATATGTATTCTGTCATTTATATTTTTTGATATGTCAAATAAATTAAATCAAATCAAGTGTGAGAGAACTATGCTTTTAATCACTGTAAAACTGAATAAACTGTGTAAATTCAATATTTGTAGTAAAAACTTGTAGTTTGTTCAGAGGTGCCACTAAAATTTTCTTTCTTTTATGTTTAATAAATTCATCATTTTGGATTAATGAGGGAAATTAGGTCCCTAAAAGATCCCAGAAACACAAATGTTTTAAGTAATTTTGTAAAAAAGTTTTAAAGTTATTTAATTTTAATGAACATCAAATAATGGGCTTTTATACTTACTATATATATACAAACTATATACTAATATACTTTGTACTGTACTATTCTAATTTGTTCAGTTCTGTTAACTTATTGCAAAGAAAATTCTGGGCTGCATTTACTGAAAGTATTTGAGTTGATTTAATCAATAATTTTAATTTAACTTTAATCAAAGAGTACATATAAAATAAAATTCTAAATATTTAAGCTCTGATAGCCTCCAACTTTGGAGCTGATGAACTCTTACAAAAGAAAAACAGATTAGTATCATGTTATAACATGAAAAATATATTGTTATAACAAGACCTTCGTGTTATTACAACATACAAATTAATAATTTATACTATTAAATTAAACTATGTACTTTTTATCTTGTCATAATGTGAAACATTTCAAATTATAACATGATAACTTAATATAACAAAATCTTTCATGTTATAATATGATAACTTACATTGTGATAATGATATATTTTCTATTGTTATAATCTCATGTTGTAACAAAGATTTAATTTATATTATACTGATCAGTTTATGTTTTCTGGTGTGGCAACAACACCGTGTTAAATAACTTGAAACTTTGAGGCTCCAGAAGTTGCAGATTTTGGGCAAATTCTTATTGGAAGCCAGGAGATATCAAGGACTCTCACAAACAAGCAGTTTGTTATTTGCCAGGCAAGCAATAGAATGCAGTTACACACATTCACTGCATTAGATGTTTTCAGCTCAACTGGAGTGGAAAAACAATGTTAATCAAGCAGGAAGTCAATGAAGACTCGGGGAGAAGTCAGCTCTGGGCCACACTGAGAGGCTTGGAGCTGATGGTGAATGAACTTTGCTTTACTCCTGTAGTCTCACATGTTAAACTCTGTGAAGATGAATTTGATGATGATGAGCTGCCCGGAGATGCTCTCTCTCTCTCTCTCACTCTATGTCACATATAAGTTCTATTTATCGTGAAAATTTAGGGGCTTAAGAATGGTTGTGTTGGTCCACAGAGGATTGCCATGAAAAGTGTTGTATCCGGAGGATGAGCCATAATGTTTTGGACTTCTGACCTTTTGTCAGCTGAAACTATCAGGTTATTTTTTAGGCTTCTTCATTAGATTATCCATAACCAGTGCACAAGCCACATCCAGCCCACCAGAGCTTCCCATCTGGCCTGCAGAATGGTCACTGATAAAGCACAGCAATATTAATGACTTTGCAGGACAAACTGCTGAAAATCCTGCTAACACAAACCAAACATTCCCTACTGCTGAAACAGACTTTACCCATCACTCTTCAGTAAACTGCTGCTGAAAGCATTTTCTAGTCATTTCTTTTATCAGTTATCATTATGGATTTCTCATGGAGTCTGTTCACACTTACATAGGCTAATGAAATTAATGATTTTGTGAAGACAGTGAAGATATATATAATATATAGAACAACACTAATTTTAATTAACTTGCTGCCACTAACAGAGCGTTTGACTAGTCTTGTTTCTGTTAGAATTGTATTTTTGTACGTGTCAGTCAGTCTTATATAAACTAACAGAAGTGTGGACTTGAGTCACATGATTGAGACTTACAAATCTGATAACTTAAGACTTGACTTGGCAAAATCAAAAAAGACTTGCAACTCGACTTTAACACCAATGAGCCTTTTGACTTGGAAATACCTAGATACCTACTTGATACCTTCCTAAGATAATTATTGTTTTTTAAAAAGTATGAATCCACATATCACTTTATTTCTCTGAATCAGCTAACATCAACACTATTCATTCTCAGCAAGTCGACACTTAATTCCACACATCCACTTTGTTCAATTCAATCATGTTGCAGGAGAGAACCATGAAGAAATAACGTTACATTACTGAGCTACAGTTTTAAAAAATGATACCAAAAAACAAATTACAGTATGCAAAATGTGTAGACAGAGACGCAACAACCTCCAACTTCGTTGACCATTTGAAGTTACACAAAGAACAGAAAGTCGAGGCTAATGTTAACATAGTAAGTGAACTAATGTTTAGCTAATGTTAGCTTAACAGTGAAGTAACTTTGTGAATCACTGTTATTTTATGACTCAAAACTCAAGAGTTTAGAGGTTAAGACTTCGTTGACTTGCACAGCAACAGTCCCACCTCTGGAAATTAAGACAACAATAATCAGTAGAATGCTGCTGAGTCCAGTTTTATCTGGTTCTTTTGTTCACTGTTGTTTTAGACTCTTGTTGCTGCAGTTCATTGTGACAGGATGCTTGCCTGCTGCAGCAACACGTACAGTTAATTCACTGCAATGAGCTGATTCATCACCCAAAACCTGTAACAGACAGTTAATGGTGAACTTTCTACTGTCCCTCTGTGCTGCTGCTGCCAGCAGAATGAAGAGTAACCTGTAGCTTTCATGCCTTTGTGGTGCACAAACAGAGGAATGCCATCGGGGCTCTTTGAAGGAATTTTCTGTGACAGTAGCAGCTCACAGACACACAAAGAGGGCAAAGGCAGGGAGGAGGGCATGATACAGAGCTTTCTTTACATTTAGCCCAGTTTATACCAAAATAATCCCTCACTCCTTTAATTGGATGCTGCCTCTGTAGAGCAGTGTTTGGGAGTCTGAGGCCCCTGCTATGTAGTCAGACTTTCTAATACAAATTTAGAAGACGCAGCTTGGTTTATTTATGGCTCTGTAAACACTTGAGAAACTGAAAAAGAAATATACACCAAAATATTTCCTAAAAAGAGTAATTGAAGTATGTATGCTCAGTTACACACAGCGTCAGACAGGAAGTCTCCCTCAGTCCATTTCCCATCAGTCCCCCGGTGAGTTGGAATAGGACAAGCCTATAATCAATTAGCTGTTCTCCCTTCATGCGGCTGTCAATTAGGCTGGCAAGTGATTGGGGATATGAGTGCTTTATTAGCCGAGCCAGCTGCCCTCCTCCTCTGCTCACTACATTTCTTACAACTAGTAACCTAATAACAACACTTTTACTTGACATTTATTGGACAGACGCCTCCTGTCGAACTCTCAGCACAACATGATGGAGGCTCGATAAAAGCATCTGACTCTTGACTTGTGGATTCTAATGTAGAGAGGATCCTTCTCAAGCCTGTCACTGGTTTAACCTACAACTTCACTGCATTTTTTCAGATTATTGGAGGTTTAACATCAATCAATCATTGTGTATTTTATCTCTTCCAGTGTGGAGCATGTGGTAAATAAAATGCTATGTATCAAGCAGACTGAAATTGAATTCCTTTATTTTAATACTCTTATTACATGTGCAACAATTATGTTAACACAGTTTCTTTAATTTGCATACAAATAACAGCACACTACACTTTCAAACTGCATGCAGTGCATCAGCCACAGTCCATTTTTGTAGAGTCAGGTGACGTCATCATGGATTTTTGTTGTGGTTAATGTTGTTGCAGGTTGGTTAGGTTTAGGTACCAAAACTACACAAGTCGTTCTCATCCCAGCTTGTCACATACCAATGCGATGACACCACCCCTCGGCGTCGGGTCTGATACTGAGTAAGAGGGTAATCGCTTTGGCTGCTGTATCTGACACGGTCAGAAAGGGTTAGTTAGGTTTAAGCACTAAATCTACAATGTTAGGTTTGGGCGCAAAAAATACTTGGTTAGGTTTAGGATAAGACCATGTTTGGGGTTACCGTAACTGCAAAAGTCCCTAGACGAAAGTCACATGTCACTGAGGCAACTCACTACACGAATGTCACATGACATACGTAAGTCATGTGTCACTGAAGCGACTCACGACACAAAAGTCACCTGACACATGCAGTGTTGGTTAATTTACTCAGGAAATGTAAAAAGTTACTTTTTATTTATTACTCCTATAAAAGGTAATAACATTGTCTTATTATTCCTTGGTATCAAAAGAACATTACATTAAAATTGAGTCACATTACTAGTTACATTACTATATTACTTTGTTAAACCTTGCTGGTGGTCTTGCTGTGCTCCATTGAAATGCTGATCCACTGAACACCCACAAAGCTTTTGTTGTTTGCTGTTCAGTGTGTGGCCTTCAGACTGGATTCCATTATTACAGATTCTTTCTCAAGGAGCCAAACAAGCTCAAAGTAATGACAGTACTCCACTCCACCTGTGGAAAGTACGTCTCTCTCTCTCTTTTTTCTCATCCAGCATCCTCCATTTGGCCTTTTAGACGTGACCTGACCTGCCCTGCCTCATGTACACATTATCATCATAAGATCATCTACCCATCTCAAAAATTAATTCAGTAACTCAGAGTGACTTGAAATAGGGACTGTAATATAATTATCTTGGGAATCCCTTACACTACTCGTTACTGGAAAAAGTAATAATATTACAGTAATATTTTACTGTTCAACACAGGACACAGAATGTTTTGTTTCTTCCATTGATGGGACATGAACCCCAGTCTCCTGGATGAAGGTCCTGTGTGTGTTTCAGTCATCTGTCCACCCTACCTCCTCCATATGTGGACCCACTTTATACTACATGAATAACCCGGGCCGTGTCATACAGGTGCAGATGGGTTCACACTGAAGGAACTTGAAAAGCCCAGTGCATTGGCTCCAGATGCACATGGGTACCTTTCACATCTGTATCGGCATGTGACATCTGACATCTTGTCTGATGATTCTTGTAGTAGAATCCACCAGAACTACCAGAATTACTTTCTCTCCATTAGTAGTTCCTTCATGAAACAGCTCACAACAAGGTGTGTGGATTATCTTGAGTAGCCTGGTCATGATTTTTGGAAAGATACACTGGTTTTGAAAGAATTTTGAATTTTTCAGATGTATTTTTTGGTGTTTTGAGCACCACAAGCTGAGTGCCATCTAACTCCATTATTTTGGAGAGAAGGCAGACATCACTACAGCTGAAATCTCCTAAACTCTGCAAACACACACCAAAAAAAAATCTAGATGGATAAACAGCACTACAGGCCAGAGGAAAATACATTTGATTTTGGGGTGAACTGTCTGTTTAATGTGTGCAAACTGTGTTTAAATTAGTGTTCATCCTTGGCTACAAAGTCACTGACTTGACAGCTCCAAAAACTGATATCAGAGCATGAGGACTAAACATAGTAATAAGAAAATACTTGTTCTATCAAAGGCTTTGTTTGTCCTTCAGGCTTCTCTCACACATCAGTGCGTCTCCATGGATACTGACTTTAGGTATATTTTACAGCCTGTTGAAGCAGCTCAGGAGGGTTTCCTACTTCACGTCTGCCTCTCCTTTCACAGCCATACTCTATTGGTCTGCAGGAACAACACATATAGTGTCGGCACCGAGGCTTGCTGTAAAAGTAATTGGTTTCATTGGAAAGTGGATAAATAGCAGTGGCTGGTTGTGGAGGGCTTCCTGCCGAGTTTGACCGCTCCTGGGTTAATCACAGTCCCTCTGAGGCTGGAAGCTTTCCCAGTCACCACTGGCCACCAGCCACCGGAGGCTTTGACTTACAGCACAGCCGGCCGGGCTTCAGCTGCAGGGAGAGGAGAGGGACCTGTTAGACGGGTACAGAATGTAATATTCCTCCCACAGTATTACACACACACACCAACACCATCACTTTTACATACAGGTAAACCTTATAAATGCATTTTTACTTGACTATTTCTATTTTATGAGACTTTTTTACCTCTTGTGCACCACATTTCAGAAAGAAATGTTATATTTGTACATTTTCACTGTACACAGTTTAACAACGCTGTTCGCCTGGTGTATATTTTGTATTTACCATCTATCTAAAATGATATATTTGTTCTTGAAGACTTGAGTCACAAGCTTGATGAATTTTAACTCAACTTACAGTGAGATTAAAAAGTCTGTTATTTAAAAAGTTTGACTCTATGAATCAATTCATTTCTCTTCGTACCATTTTGTTCGTGTGTAAAAACTATGGGTCAACGAAAAATAAACTGCAGTGCGCAAAACTTACAGGTTGAAAATTACAGACAACTACTTCCAATTTTGTTCAAGATTTAAAGTTGTACACATGGGACTTTTTTTGACTTGGGTGGTCCAACCAGGTATGCATGAAGTACGTGTGTATGCATGCGCACACATATGCATGCATGTGCATGCACACGCACATCAGAATAGCATTCATTTTAACATTAATAACATCAATTTTAATTTCTGATATATACTTTAATTACCAGCATTACAGTAGATTACAGTTTCTTACATTCCTGTGTTGAACATGTCAAAGATAAACAGCCCTACTAATCACAATAATGACGCCATAAAAATATCATGTAAAGTTTGAAGTAGAAATTGTTCCTCCATTCTACCCCCCAAAAATAGTTTGATTTTAATGAATTATATTATTTATGTAAAAAAAAAAAAAATAGACTGCACACAAAATAAAAACAAGGCACATGTAAAAATACTTAAATTATTAATAATTAATTAATTAAGGTCCCGTCTCTCACTGGACAGATAGCCAATCATACTTGAGGATAATGGGGTGGCATTTGGGGTGACCAGTACAATCTCAAGGGCCCCCCAGCTAGAAACGCCCCTGGTTGCATGAAGATCAGTAAGCTGAGGCTCGGTTGTTCAAATGGTATTACTTTTTGGTGAAGAGCTCATTTTGTTTTGTTTTGGACTCAAAACTCCTCAGGACTCAGGACTTGACTTGGGACTCTGGTGCAAAGACTTGAGACTTTCGTGTGACATTTAAACATGAAAAAACATTTAAAATCTTTATTTTATTTATCTTGAAGCATCATAAAACAGTCACAAGAGAAGCTTCATAGCACAGCAGACTCATTGTGTTGTTTTATGTTGTGTTCTACATTGTTGTGACTGTTTCCACACTTCCATTGTGGTTTTACATTTATTTCTTGACAATGAACACAGTAAGACTGTCAGTAATGTTTAAGTGCAGAACTGGTCAGGAACATGCAGCGTGTCACTCTGGTGAGACGCCTGCTTGTCTGCTCTGCTTCTGTTTCTTCCATTTCACATGTAGAATCATTTATAAAAGCTCGTGTTTCTGACAAGGTTTTTGGTTGTACTTTGTATGAAAGTCACTCATTATAAGCACATTCATAAGACATTATAATGCATTTGTAAGGCTTTATAACTCTCTTTATAAATGTTTGTAATTATACATGATAATAATGTTGGTATGCAGGCTTTGAGGTATTAAGAATTATGAAAGCTGCACATATTAGATTATGTGTGCAACATATATGTTTTCTAACACTTTATTAATGCATTATCATGTCTTATGAATGTGCTTAAAGCATTACAGATATAACCTTCATAGAAGTTGTTACCATTTTTTTTACTCCAGCTCCTAAATGAAATGATTTGTCTTGACAATAAAGCAGTTTCAGTTGACTGACTGAATGAATTAATCAGTCAGTCAGTCCCACACACTTTAAATTAAATCAAGGTTATGTTTTTCAGTGATCTGTTACTAATTACTCTGCAGATGACTCTACATGGAAAAAAAAAAGAAGACAAAATCATAAACATTACCTCTTATAAGTGAACATGAGTAATTCCATAATATGTTAATTTACCTACTGTACTTTTTACTTCACCAAATTGATTTTTAGTTACGAGGTACTTTGCATATTAGGATTATTAATACAAAATATAAAACAATTTACAAAACATGATGTATTAATATAGATTAATCTATCCAGCAGTATTTAAAGTAGCTGAAATGAATTCTATCTTTATGAGCTGAAACATTAAAGGAACAGTTCACCCCAAAATTTAAAAATACATATGTTCTCTCTGGCCTGCAGTGTGTGTATTCATCTATACTGTTGTGGTGTGTGACTTGCAGAGTTTTGGAGACACCAACTGTAGAGACGCCTGCTTTCTCTCCAATATAATAGTATCAGATGGCGCTCTGCTTGTAGTGCTTGAAGCGGCAAAAATACACTTGAAAAACTCAACAGCAATGTCTCTTTACACTTTAAATCATGACCTCAAAATAATCCACAGACCTTGTTGTGAGCAGTTTTGTGTAGGAACTACTTTCTTCCTGCAGTAGAATATACTGGAACTACTTTCTTTCCACTAGGAAAAAAGGTGTGTGTATCTTGAGTATCGGGTCTTGAGTTTTGGAAAGAGACACTGGTTTTGAATTTTAAAAATGTATTTTTCTGGTGCTTTGAGCACCACAAGCTGAGTGCCATTTAGTTCCATTATATCATAGAGAAGACAGACATCTGTACAGCTGATATCTCCAAAAGTCTGCAACTCTCACCAGAACTGTCTAGATGGATAAACAGCACTACAGGCCAGTGGGAAAATATGTTTTTTATATTTGGGGATGAACTGTGCCATTAAAGCAATGAACACATTAATTAATAATTAATTAATTAATTAATTATAATCCAGTAATAAAATTGCCCACATCATTCTGAAATTGGCCATTCAGCACAATAAGTACTTTTACTTTTGGACTTTTCTGTATATTTAAAGGCTATACTTTAACTTTAATTATGAATGCGGGACTTTTACTTGTATTTTTTACACTGTAGTATTACTACTTTTATTATGTACAAGAGTACTTCCTCCAGCACATGACAAGAATCACTGGAGAACTGCAGGTTTGACAAATTTGCAGTGAGTCTGAATCTGGATTCATTCTGAATGAAAAGCACCCACGAAGTGTCATATCTGCCTCTCCTGCCAGCTAGTATCAGTACTTTTATTTTAAACTTTAATCTCCTCCACAGCAGCAGTCAGTTCACTCTGCAGTCTTCTCCCCAATGTGACAAAAAATCAGCTGCAATTTCAGCCCCATAAACTTTGTATTTTGTGCATGCGGCCTTTTGTTTTTGATTGATTTGACGTGCGCATAATGCTGACTTTCTCCATCCCATCGGCTGACTGAAACGGCCTTTTTGTGCCACTTGACTCCCTCACACACACACAGCTGCATTTGTCTTGCAAATCCATCCCCGCTGCGCCGCGTTCAGACGAGGAAAAGAGAGCAGTCGGACATCAGTGAAGTTCAAGCCAGCGAACAAGCGGAGAGGCTGTTCCATAGCAGCCGCTTTTGTCGATATCAAAACGGAGAGCTGGTGAAAAATGATGCATGCTTTTACACCTCTGAAGCCTGGCAACTGACAGGGCGAGATGGGCCGTGGGGGTGGGGGTATAAAAACTAAAAAAAGAAGAAACTTCGCCGTCCCTGCAGGCTGAAGTCAGTCAGTGTTGAAGGAACAAAAGAGGCCGGTCTGAACGGGCTGAGTGTCCTCTAGCGCACGACGGGGATCAGCAGCGCAGAATGTGGAGATGGATGGAGACGCACACGTACAAACGGCCGTGACTCGAATTAGCATATTTCTAATTTATCACTTTTTTTGTTGAGTTATTCAGAGATTTTTCAAAAAAGAAAATGGATCATTTGTCAACGCGTGCAGGTTGAGGTGGAGCAACATCCAACAGTTCATGAATCACTGCTAAGAGCCTGACATCATCTCTGGTCCCCTCAAACATGATGATGATGATGTGATGATATAATAATAATAATAATAATAATAATAATAAGTGCTTACCCACTTATTTATTACACATAGGGTAGACTGGGGATGGTTGCAACAAGTCCCATTCATCCAAATTGAAACATGCTGGAGAGATGTGAATTCTAAACTCAGAAGTTTGACTTAATTCTCATAATTTTAATTTTATTCTCATAATTCAGACTTTAGGAATTCTGACTTTAAACTTATGATTCTGACATAAAAATCATAGTTCTGACTTTATTCTCATGACTTTAAACTCATAACTCTGAGCTTTATTCTGTATTCTGTATTTAAACTAATAATTCTGACTTTAAACTTGGATTCCTGATTTTAACCTCATAAGCCTAACTTCAAAATCATAACTCTGCCTTTATTCTCAGATTTCTGTGTTTAAACTCATAATTCTGACTTAATTCTTGGAATTATGACTTATCGTTCTGACCTTAAACCCATAATTCTGACTTTGTTTTCATAATTCTGACTTTGAACTCATAATATTCTCAGAAATCAGGCTTTAAACTCATATTATGACTTTATTATCATAATTTAAGAGAATTTAAGAGAAATGCAAAAACTGTTGCAACCGTGCCCAGTCTCCCCTATTTATTGCTGTGTCTGCTTCATTTCCATATCTTTTCATTGGCGCTTCCTGGTGAATAGACTGTAATATTTCATGACGGGGCACGCAAAAGCTGTGCACAATGCCTCTCATATCCACCCTGCTTTGAGCCGCAGCAAACAGCAGAGCGAGACGTCTTTACGGCTAATTCAGTCAAAGGAGCATCTCCCGGCCTCTGGCGCGGAGGTCAGCCCGCCGTGTTCCCTCCACCAGGGGGGTTTTATAGAGGCCAGAGGAGCCAACTGGCTCCGTCACACCACACCACACACACATACAGACACACACACTCATTTCTCCGGTGTGAGCATTCAGTTATTTCTCTAAGGGCAAAATGTAAATATAGGACGGATGATGTTGGTTATAAATGACAGCGGAAAAAATGTCAAAAAGTCATAAAATCCATTTTTATCATTAGACCAAATACAACTTCAATAATCTAGAAAATTAAATATTGAAGTAATTCAGGCTTTTGTGGTATAATTGTTTTATTTTTTCCTCAGAAACAGCAGGCAGTGACATTAATAGAATAAAAAGATACCCTTTTTCCAGTTGAAACAGACAAATATATCTGATGGCAGATATTGGTCTATCACAGATCGACTGATATTGAAATTTGGGGCAGATACCGATATTAGTGAGTAAAAGAAATCTGATATAGGTATATCAGCCAATATTCTTTATACAGAATGTAATATACAGAATATAGAAAGTATAAACACACATCTTATGCAATGATCAGTCAAAAGTGGCTAATACTTGTGACAAAGATCTGTAATGTCAGCAGGATATTTTAGTTTAATAATAAATTTTATTGTTCAAAATGATATCAGGTCAAACCTTCAGTGTGTTTAATAATTATAAATAACTATAAGTTTGAAAAAACACAAATAGAGCAAAATATGCTCATATTTTTGTTATGTTTTATATTTATTTATTTAGAATGATTAAAAATACATGTTTACCATGTTTAGTGCCATTTTGGACAATGCATTTATTATTAAACTGCAAAATATCCTGCCTCCATGACATGACTTTGCCATAAGTGTTTTATTCTTTGAAGCGTTTTTTACTCCTTAATATTGGCATCGGGCTCCAGTTTTCAACAGACTGATGTGCCAGATTGAGACTCATGTTGGTTTTACTGCCAGTGCAACACATTCTAACAAAACCGTGTATCATTATGTTTTATTTTAATATGCTGTGTCGAAAAATGAATTTAACCTGGCGTCCCTGATTAGGTTCGCGAGCGTGCAGCGTGCTTCTTATCTCCCATGTTTATAAACTGTTTATAACGTTATTGTTATGTTATTTATGTCGTTAATCTGTCAGAGGATGCGTGACATCAGGGCGCACTAATGGAATGATTGCTGAAACCTCACAGAAACCTCTCCATCAGGCTCACCACCGTCTTCATATGAAAGTCCTGCATGAGACAAAGAATTGGTCCTCTTTGTTGCCTGCAGTACATCTCATGTCTCTGCTGCAGCGAGTGTAGGTGCTTTCCCCAGCGCGCTGCGGACGCATCATTACGCAACAAGGCGAGACTGGAAACATTCAGCTTTTACGCATGAACGCACTGCAGCCAAAATCAGAGTTAATACGGAGAATGTCATGTCATGTCATTTAAATTAAGTTCTTACGTTTAACAGGATATGGCATATCCTTGGACACCCTCTGGACACCCTCTGTCACTAGAATTCACATTTCATTTGAACACCACATCACCAACTGACGCATTATTTTTGATAAAACACATGAATGCAACACGGTGAAAGGGCTGCACAAGTGAAATTTGTGAGTAACAGCGTGCATTTGATTCCAGCACTCTGAGAGTTTAAACTGATTCCATGCGCACTCACTCCAGTCCCAGTCTGCCCGTGCGTTGCCATGGATATCCATGCGCCAAAACAAGAGTCCTTTGGAACAAATCCAAGCTAACGCATCCCTCTCCACGCTCAGAAATACAAAGTAATTTCCCTAAAATGTGCTACAGTGTTTGTCATTAAGAAATAAAGTCCTCTTCTAATTATTTCCCCGCTGACTCTTCTGTCTCCGCCGCCTCGCTTCTCTCAATGGGGAAGCTGCTCGTGCGCCCCGGAGCCACTTGTTGCCGGGCGCACAAAGTTGGAGCTTTTGAGAAGTTAAATATCCCGGAAAGAACACAAGTTAGTATCTCAAGGGCTCCACGGGGACAAAAGACCAGCGCCTTAGCACCATATGCTTAATGGCTACAGCCGTCCAGCCTTTATTAAAGGCAAAAAGTGCTCCTTTAAAAGTTGGAAAGGCTCCTTTATTTGAGTTAGATGGAGCACTTGCGCACAAAACCAGAAGCGCGCGCTGCCATTGACTCGGGCCCTTTCTCTTTCTTTCAGGAGCTGAAGCGGCACCGTCACCGGCCGTTTCTCTCCAACATAAGCTTTTCATCAGCCGCCTTTGTCCGCGGTGAAAGTAATGCTGCGAATCAAAGACATGACAATATTTTCCATCAGCTTGGAGACCCTGGACAAGAGCCCTCGAGCTTTGGCAAAAATCAGGGCCGGTTATTCATCCTGTCACTCCGCACCTGTGGTCCCGCATTCAAAGTATACAAACCTGTCCCTATTAACATTAATTATTCACAAACAACACAAAGGCTGAAATAGAGCAGGTTGAAGTCTGTTTATGGCTCCTAAATGTTTTATTCCTCTGAAGATGTGCCCAAAGCTTTTCTCCCTCCTCGCTCAGAGTGCTCGTCTCTCTTTCAGCCTTGAGTAGCCCTACAGCTCGGATTCTACAATCGAAGCATCTGCTTAATCTTGCGGATGAAAATATGACACAAAACAAAGCTCATAGAGGATTTGTTAAATCCTGGTAATGAGTGATCAACGCGAGAAACAAAGGTGCGGGACGGGGAGAGCCGTATGGTTCCAGGGGCAGGGGGACGGTTTGCTCTGTTGTGCGGAGAGAAAGCGCCAGGTGATGGCAAGAAAATCGAACACACCACATCCACCTCCTTTCTCTGCTCGGAAAAAAAAACACAAGACATAAATTTAATTGGCTTATGGAGAGGAGCTCGCTGTTAATTGGCTGCGGGCGCACAAAACAAACGCAGAGACGTGTTGAGCGTGTCTGGCCCGCGCGGCGCTTTCAGCCCGGTGTCACGTCATTGAAAATGTGTTTTATTATTGCAAAACGTCACACACACTTTACAGTGTCCATATTGTGTTCCGCACAAAGGCTGATGGAACATTAAAGACGCGGAAAACGGTGCCAACCCGTCTCAAGACACTGCGAGGGCCTCTCTTTGCTTGCTTTTAGGCAGCTGCTGTCCAGGGACTCAGCGCGAGGAGCGGACATGAAAAGAGACAAAGTTTGGACCACCAGGTGCATCCTGGGAACCCGGAGCAGACCCACCGAGCCGCTCCGCAGCTCATAAAGATGTCATTTAGATCCGAAGGTCAAGACTGAAAGAAGAGAGCGCACAGGGAAGGAGAAGCTACACACACCTCCTCCTGCTCACACACACCTCCTGCTCTCCTCCTCTGTCAGTGTGAGGTGAAGCCAGCAGACACCTGTTGGTGAGCAGCGCGGACCAACACATCACAGATCCTGGAGCAGAGTGTGTGTCCAGGTCAGCCTCAGCCACAGCTGCGCTCTGCTGCCATGTTGGAGTCAGAGGTTTAATCATGACTCCAGGGGCTGTGAGATAATCTGCAAATCAAGCCGATTTGCGGCTGTTGTTGGGCGTCTCTCCCAGCGTGCTAACATGCGGGCTTAAAGCGGATTTGACCGCATTACAACCTCTTAACTTTCTTCTCATGACTGTATGAAAGCTGTTTAACTAAAGCTTCACACCTTCACTCAGGCTTTTTTTTAAACAGCGCACATGTTTTACATCTTTTTCCTTTTCTGCTTGTTAATTAGTTCTTCAGCCGTGGACGCAAACGCAACGCACATATTCACAACCACTGGTGCGTAAAAGTGCCAATCACCCGCATCTAACTGCTATTAAGACATCAAATGACTCAGTCACACCACAGCTCTGTCATTCAAAGCCAAGAAGCAACTAATGTCTCCAGATCAAAGAGGGAAATGACTCATTGATACATTTATGTCCATTAATAACCTTTAATGTCCTCAATAGTGAGCTGGGAGCAAGATTTGGAATTTTGGTGGTTGCTAGTTCAAATGTAGCCTCTTTATTATTTATGTAATTTATTATAATAACAACATTAATGCCTGAAACTCTAGGGTTCAGGAGACATTTATTTAAAGGGGCAGTTCACCCCCAAAACAAGAATGCATATTTTTCCTCTGGTCTGTAGAGCTGTTTATCCATCTAGATAGAGTTGGTGCGAGTTGCAGAGTTTTGGAGATATCAGCCATAGAGATGTCTGCCTTCTCTCCAATATAATGGGACTGAATGGCACTCCGCTTGGTGCTCAGAGCACAAAAGAAAATAAATTTGATAAATTCAAAACCAGTGTCTCTTTCCAAAACTCATGACCCGGTCTTCAAAACTCTGCAAGTCACACCAAGAAAATCTAGATGGATAATCAGCTCTACAGATCAGGAGAAAAAAATATGTATTTTTGATTCTGAGGTGAACTGTCCCTTTAAGAGTTTAATCAGTGAAAATTGCAGTATGTTGTAAGACTTCATTTATGGTGTATTTAAGCAGTGGTAACTAAGTACATTTACTCAATACTTAAGTGCAGTTTTGAGGTACTCATACATTACTTTTTGTGCTCTAAATGTTGCACTCTTTATTCCACTACATTTATTTCACAGCTTTAAATTATTAGATAATAAAATATAACCAGCTAATAAATTCTTATGTATTATTCTGGGTTAAGCAGTTCATATACCAGCTGCAACATTAATCATGCTCAGTGTTTGATAATTAAAATCCATATGATTGTGAAATGGATCTGTCTGTATAATGCATACTTTTACTTTATGTATTTTAAGTACATTTTGATGCTAATGCTTTTGTGCTTTTAACATTTTGAATGCAGGGTACATACATTTGTAACAGAGTACTTTTACACTAGTACTGCTACTTTTACTAAAGTAAAAGATTTGTGCATTTCTTCCACCACTGTATTTAAGTAGCCTTTGAGATCTTTAAGTAGTAGACCTGTAGAGGCTGTAGGGTAACACTATGTATTAAGAGTTTAATGTTTAACTAATGCGTGATGGTTTAATACATGAGTTCATGCAGGGTGCATCATGAATTCATGTTCACACTTAATATATCATCAGTTAAGAAATGTTCATTCACAGTTACTTCATGCCTTCACTGATATGTATCAGTTTGGTTTCAGAAACATTAAAGTTGATTTCAGACTGGTGTGTTTGCTCAGCATCTCTGACAGCAGGACAGGACCTGTTCTCATGGAAACATGAAGCTTTGTTTTTAACCTAACTGGTCATCAGATGCAAACATAGTAAACAGTTACATAAGCAAAAACTTTTATGTATCTGAAGTCCAGCCAACTTGATGCATATCAGTGAATGTATAAAGTAACTGAATGAACATTCCTTAACTGAAGATCTTACTCAGTGTGAAATACTGACCTGATCATTGTTAACTGTGAGCAACAGGAGTTAATGATGCATCCTGCATGAATTCATTATGTGTTACTTAAGCATTACTTTAGTATATGATTTTAACCCTTATTGCAAAGCGTTGACCTACAGGCTCTACAGTTCTATGACTTAAAGAGTTCAAAGGCTGCTGAAATACGTTGGTGGAAGAAGTTCACTTGTCTTCAATATTTTACTTCAGTAAAAGTAGCAGTCCTGCATTCAAAATATTAAGATCAACTTTAGTATATGATGTGTACCCTTATTGTAAAGACTTACCCAAGAGGACTTTTTGATGAACTCTGTAACACACCTGAGGTGACTCCTCTGCAGAGTTTTTTTCCTCACAACTGTGGCTTTGAATGTCCGAATTTCAAACACTGTAATTTCTGAAATATTTTTCCCCTCTCTGAAATATGACTGCGTTCAGATCTTAATTTCAGGAATGTGCCTCTGATTTTTTTCCCTCGCAATTAAGACTTTTTTTTCAAAAATCAGAATGTATCCTGAGAATTTTGGGCTTCATCTCAGAAATGTTAAAATAGTTTTTCCGCGCTCTCCTCAGCTCTCCTGTCCTGTCCTGGTCTGGACAGTGTACTGTAGGTATGAAAGCTGCTGTCTGTGTGTCTGTCTGTGTGTCTATACGGTGAATGAGCGGCCTTTGAGCGCAGCGCCGAGTCTTTCTCTTGGCGTGTCCTTCTAATGTCCTAAAGGAAATAAAACCTGTCACACAGTAAAATGCTCGTGTCCTTTTAAGCCGTGCCAAGCTCCGTAGCCGGAGTGACAAGATAGCCGGGAGTATTTCAGCCTGTCCATTCCGCTTGGCTGCGAGCGCACCAAAGAGGCGGCTGCTCTGCGCTGCGCACACAGCGGCACAATGGCGCTAAGGTGCGGGAAACTACAATGCTACCACTGTTTTAACTCCCGGCTCACTGCTGCCCGTGAAGCTGCCCAGCATTTGACTTTCTAATGGCTGTAATGGGATTACATGCTCCTGTCGCGCTGGTAATGAGGAGCGGAGAGGAGCCGGAGAGGGAGGCTGCGAAGGAGAAGGAGGAGGAGAGAAAAACACACTGCAGCTCCATGAAGCTAAACATAAAGCAGGTTAAAACGCAAAAAAAAAAAAAAAAAAAAGGGAAAAAAAAAAAAAAGAAAATTAAAGACCTTAAAAGACATGTGGCTGAAAGAAAAAAAATCATATTAAAACCATCTAATGACAGTTAGAAATAAAAAATAAAAATAACAGAATAGAATTAAAGGCTAACCCACCTGTTCTGCTGGAGCGTTTTAAAATCCAAACTTTACAGTCCTGACACCTTCCCTGCAGCAGCCCTGCGTGTGTTTGCAGCTTTGGGCCCATCATGCTTCATATATGCCGGGCAGCAGAGTGTTGGTGTGGTAGTGGTGGTGGTGGTGGGGGCGGCCGCAGCACAGGAGGCCGTGCATGGGGACACATGTTGGAGAGATGCCGCTACCACGGGAAAATCTGTCCCGGCAGCACCTGGCAGCACAGAGCCGCATTCAACAGCCTGACTCCCACCATCCTGCTGCACGCTCCGTGCGCTTTAAACACCTTCAGCTGTTGTGGGTATACACTGTCTGCTCATTAGCATCTCATTAGCATATTTATGACACAATATTAGGCTGTATTAGTCAGCTTCCCCTTCTAATTCTAACTCAATCAGATTTTTACTTCAGTGGCTGACAGTGGCTGACAGGGTTACACCTTACAGTAGGTACCAGTGCTCACTCAGCATAATTATATGATGTTAATATCAGGCATATTAAGATGTTTATTATATGGCCGGGTAATATATCTGTATTATATTTATTTTCTGATATGAGACACTGTCTTAGATTTTTGATATCATTATATCGTGATATGACAGAAGTGTGACTGGGTGATATGACTTATAAATAATATCTCAGTATTTTCTGGCTTTTCCTCAATGCGCTATATGTCAAATACATACACATTTTTTCTAAATTAATGTACAATTAGGGCTGAATGATATGGACAAAATCAATTATCACAACATTGTAACCTTGATATCAGTATTTATCGATATTGCAACAATATTGTCGAGGTGCTTTTTCAAATATAAAGGGATGTGATTTTTGATCAGTAATCATCAGTAATGTGGATATAATGAATAAGTGGGTTAAGACAAATAATAGAACAGCAAGATAAGTTCAGAAAATGACATCACTTTACTGTGATGTAGCCTTTAAAACCAGGAGAACACAACACTTATGACATATCACCATATAGTGATATCCAGAATATCACATTATCAATATAATATTCATATACATATTGCCCAGTCCTAGACATAGATGTTGTCTGCAGTGTTGTCACAGTTTTGATGGTATTTGGTTAAAAATATTGTGATTTTGTTGATATCACCCCCTAAGAGTTTGTTATTTTAGATAAAATGTGTATATCAAGATATATATTGTATATGACAGAATAGTCTAAAAATATTGAAATATCATTTATAAGCCATATAGCCCATCTAGGGCTACAAAATTATTGCAACCAAAATAATTCATAATAACAACCTTATCAAGTTATCTATACTTTTTTTAAAATGCTCTTAGTTATGTGTGCTTTTTTTTTTTTTTTTTTTTTTTTTTTTTTTTTTTGCCAAATCAATTACACTTATTAACTTATCAATATTTCATCTTTTAAAAATCATGGTTATCGATAATACCAGTATATCATGACACCCCTTCACTCAGCCTTTATTATTCATCTGCCAGCAATCATAAAGTGCAGCCCGTCTCCTGGACATTTATTATAAAACAGAATCAGGTTTAGATGTGATCTGCTTACAGAGCTGCGCAGGCTGATGGAGACAAAACGAGCACCGTTTGTCAAAACAGTATGTTAATATCATTCATTTCAGAAAGGAAAACAGAACTCTCTGCTATCTCCTTAAAACAACATTTGTTAAACAGTCCAGGAGTTTTCAGGAGCGTTCATCATCAGCAGGTACAGTCTGCACAGTAAATCTCCCATGTACTGCTCCCAGTGTGTGAAAATATTGGGTTTAGAACTGGACATGGACACGTTAGAGGACCTTACATGTAAAAACAGACCGATCCTACAACACTTGGGAACCCCATATCTACAACTGTAGAACCTGGTGACTCACATCATGCATTATAATTGTAACCTCTGGTGTTGTTTGCATGAATCTTATCTGATGCTCTGTATTTTTTGCTTTGTCTCCTTTTATTGTTTAGTCTTTTTCTCCAGTGGATTTATACTAATAAATATTGTGAAGAAAAAAAAAACTCTTGCTGGGAAATTTCCAGCAGCCTAACCTAAGAGTTTCTGTCAAACTTCTATTTCCAGGCTCAACAATGTTGTTAGAATCCTGCTCTGCTAACATGTTGATGCTGAACATCTTATTTCATAATTTGACCAGATAAAGAATTATAAACAGGCCATAAAAAATCAGACAGGAGTTTAGTGGAATCAACTAAACTTTTCTCACTGATATGATGTAAATATACACATTTTATTTATTCAAGTTATTTAAGCTTAAAATTTCTTGTATTTATTTTCAGAACACTTCATAACTTATAAACATGAGTTCTTCTAACTTGAAGTCTTTTGATTTGAAATGATGAGTTGAATGAATGAATGTTCTGTACCGAGTTCAATCAACTCATTAAATGAAGTTTGTACAGAAACATGATCAGACTTTCCAGCATACTTTTTTTATAGTTAGCATAATTGTTGGTACAACTTTACATCTTAAACTTCTTGAACATGTTTCCCAGGTACAACTGAATTAATATCCAGTTTTGTTTTGGTTTTGAATAATTTCCAGATTACTGCAACTTGTCTTTTCACATTCAGTCAACATAACATTTTAATACGGCCTGGACACTAACTTGTTTAAAGTTAAAACATTAAAAAAAAAAAGCATACTTTTTTTTATCAGTAAGTGCTTTTATTTGCAGAGTGAATATAAATATAAATCATCATTTTCTTTCATTCATCACAATTAAATTAACACATATATTATCACTTGTGAAAAATAATAAATACATGATTGCCAGTTGCCTGAATTACAAAAATAAAATTATCAACATGATAAAAAATATTTACAACACTGAATATGAAACTGTACAGTGAGTTCACATGGTGTTCACATTTATACAATGCGCCGTCAAGTGCACATTATCAGACATTAACATAATCCACTTCTTCACATTCACAATGTGCGTGTTAAAGGAGCAGTCCGCTCAGAAGGATTCTGCTCAGTTCGTTTAGGCCACGAGGCCGAAAGGAGGCTCGTTTTCTATGTCCGTGAGGCCCGTTTTGTTGTGCAGTTTTCGGGGGTCCTCCGGGGTCCAGACCTTAGCGGTGCGGATGATGTTCTGCTCCCGGAGCTGCTTCTCATCCGACCAGGACAGAGAGTGACCGGCTAGCGGGGGGAGGCCGTAGTCCGGGTCGCTGGGGGAGGGAGACCCTGAGGAGAGGAAAAAAGAGAAGGAGGACGTTAATATCAGGTTATTGCTTCGTTTCCATCATCTTCTCAACATAACAGGACCACGCAGGCGCGCGTAAATCCATGTTACTCTGCGTAAAATCTGTTACTGTGTGCGTAAAATATCTTAATGCGCAGAAAGACAGCTGAGACAGCTGTTTGGAGACAATTTATTGCGAAATACACAAACTTGATATTTTTTTCATCAAGAAGAAGAAAGAAAAAATGAATGGAAGAGCCAAGCAAAGAAAGAAAGAAAGAAAGAAAGAAAGAAAGAAAGAAAGAAAGAAGGAGAAATGGACTTACTTGTCCCTCTGTGGCAGATGATGACCTTCTTGGGCTGCGCGTGCGTCTCGCTGTTGGAGTTTCTGATGGGTAGGTCAGACTGCACGAGCTCTGCCAGGAAGTTGATGTAGCCTATCGCGAGCCTCAGGGTGTCCACCTTGGACAGTCTCTTCTCGTAGGGCAGGGTGGGGATGTGGGAGCGCAGCCCCTCGAACGCGTCGTTGATGGACTGCATCCTGCGCCGCTCCCGCACGTTGGCGGCCTGTCGGAGCTGCTGCAGCTCCACCTCAGAGCGCATCCTCCGCCTGCGCTTCAACACGGCCCGCCGGGACCCGCCTGTCCCAGCGAAGGGGACAGCTCCGGAGTGCTGTCCGCGCAGCCATACGAGAAGCTGGACGACGAGGAGGAGAAGGACAGGTTGCCTAAGTCGCAGTCTCTGCCGCTGTCCTCTCTGCTGTAGTAGTCCTGGAAGTGACTGGTGAGGAAGTCCACGTCCTCGTCCAGAAAGTCGTCAGTGTCCAAGTGTCCGTCCCTGGAGGACTGGTCTGTGAAGAACTCGTCATCGTCGAAGTAAGGAGGGGAGGAGAACGAGTCGAGTCCGGAGAACGGGTCCAGCACGCTGTCCATCTTTGTAACAAAGACACCTTGTTGTCTCTTCTGTCTCTCTGTGTGTCTGCGCTCTGCTCGCGGTCAACAGTTAGTTTTAGTTGAAGGACCGGCACGCGAGACTTCTTTATAGCGACATCCATAGTCGCGTGCCGTTTGCCAGGAGCGCCAACCAATCACAGCTCGGTCCGCGAGGCGCACCTCGAGATAATCCCCCAGCGCGCCACGCCCCCTCTCCTCCTCTGCTGTCCGGCTGGACTAACATCTCAACTCCGCTCTGACACCGTCTGCTGTCCTGCACCAAACTCCTGCACCAAACTCAAATTAAGACTTTCATCTTTATGTGTATATGTATATGTACGTGTGTTTGTATGCACATGTTCATTATCTTCCTCATGTAAGTGTCCCTAATGCATATTATTGAGTGTCCTCACCGTGGACGGCACACAGTGCTCTTAAAATTTAAAAATTATGAATAAACATCTCCTTGTTTGAACGCCTCAGATGTTTCCTCTGACAAGATTAAATTAGTATTTCCCCAGGACTTTTTTGTGACTGAACACTAACACAATCTAACATAATCTCATGTGCAAAAAACAGTTTCCCCCAAAACGTTTTAATGCCACTCAGTATTGTAGATTAACGTTAAATGAATGAAATGTTGCAGGACATGTTCACTGACGGTTTCATTTCAGAAGTCAACTGAATTTTTCACTGATAATTCAAATAGAAGTTGCCTTAAAAATAGCTATAATGGACTGTTTATTTCTTATGTCTTAATAAATACGTTTTTTTTTATATAGGCCAGATTTTTTTTAAAACCCTGCAACCTTTACAAAGTCTGTAACAGAAGACGGAGGCACTGACGGTCCAGTGGGAATAAAGCTGCTACTCCGTTTGATTAAAGCAACAAGTGATGCGAACAAAACAAACTTTCATGTTAAGTGTCACCGGAAAATTATTATTATTATTATTATTTATTATTATTATTATTATTATTATTATTATTATTATCATTATTATTTTATTAGTGGTGGTGGTGCTTAAAACATTAAGAGAAGCACAGAACGCTGGTTACTTCACTTTATATCAAGCTGATCTAAACCTAAATGAGAAATGACCACGAAAGGTTTGAAAGAACAGTTTCTCCTGTTCAGCTTCAGGATCACTTTGTGATCTTTGGTGTTCCAGGGTGCATCCTGAAGTATAGATCCTGTACAGCAGGTAAAGAAAAAGACAGATCATACTGCAGAACATTTTTAACTGGAAACATATGATCCAACACGAATCAGAGCGGACTGCAGAGAGAAGCAGTCATCATGTGTCTGTGACTGTCTGCGGTGTTTATACTTCAGAGTTGCCACTAACAGTTATTTTTTATGGCTATTAACCTGTTGATTATTTTTCTCGATTAATCAAATATCAGATAATGGTGAAAAATGTCTTGTTTTGTCCACAACCCACAGATATTCAGTTTACTGTCAGAGAGGAGTAAAGAAAGCAGAAAATATTCACATTTAAGAAGCTGAAATCAGAGAATTTTGACTTGTTTATCTTTAAAAAAAACTCAAACCAATAATTGATTATCAAGATAGGTGGTGATTAGTTTGATAATTGATTAATAATCGATTCATTGATAAAGTGTAGCAGCTCTACACTCCACAGTCCTCTGGCTGTTGCATCACAGGCTGTGCTCTCATTCATTACTCAGTAAGCAGCAGCGCAGCTCTGTAAATACGTGCACCAGTAGAGTGTCGATGGGCCACTTGTGGCAGCCAGTGGTGTTTACTGGGAGAACTGGTTGACAAATAAAAGCACAGTGGTGGGCCCCGGGGCGCGCGCCTCTCTGACACCTCACGCGACATATTAACGGTATACCGAAAAGAGACTGCCCACCGGTCTGAGGTCTGTAAGCACGCATCTATTCAGTGATTGAGTGGAAGGGTTCCACTTTGTTCTGCAGTAAATGGACCTGTCTGCAGGGCATGGCCGGGTGCGCGCGCACAAAGCTGCAACACGGGCCGCGGCCGTGGGAAGAAGAACAGTTGCGTCCCGACCGTCAGTGAATGCAACATGTCGGGTTATAAATGGGGCTTGTGCTGCTGCTGTCTACATAATGAAGCTGTTAAGGCACACAATACACACACAAACACACGCACACACACACGGCCAGCACCAACCAGGTGCTCAACAACACAACACCAAACAGTGACAGGACCTGCAGGACTGCAGCTCTGCAACCAGCAAGAAGAAAAAAAACATCACCTCCTCTTCTTCTTTGTGCGCACATAAAACTGACAGTGTTGGACATCATTATCATATATGGAGCCATTAATCCACACTGAAGGACAGAGCTGGTGACTGAGACAAGTGGACAGTTATTCAGTGGTCGTTTATTTTGACCCAGGCTATAAAAAAATGAATTTTCTTTGTTATTTTGTTTGAATTCTGTACATGTTTTTCCACTGACATGTCAGGAGCTGACCCTGTCATCCAAGATTTTGAGCTTATAATTCAATAAAAGTTGTGCTTATGTGTAGAAAAAGGACCAGTCAAAGGTTTTTGTGAGAATTGAGCAAACAATGTGATGTTGGAGATAAGATTAAAAAAAAAATTAAAAAGTCATTGAATATCAGATATCAAAATAAAAAAAATCAATACTGGACAGTGACAGTATTTACTATGATAGCACATGATATTTATTTATTTATTTCATTTTTATTGTATAAAAGGACTGCTGCTGGCTGCTGCATTGTGTCTGTTTTGCAGTTGTACGTACATAATTCAAACATTCATTGCAAAGGACAATTCATGCCATTTTTTGCACGTTTTGGCTGCTACTGATATTTTATGTTATTAAAAAACAAATAAAAGCGAGCACTTTAAAACGTCCTTTATTAAATAACAAATCTGACATGTACAACTTTTTCTGTTAGTATAAAATTTGTTTTTCTTTTAAACTTAAAGTGCTTCTTGTGTCTGTCTTTAATATCCTAATAAATATCATAATGTGAACATTTGTATCATGGTATTATTGTAAAAACTGAGTGGACTCAGTGACACATCTTGTATTCTTCTACTTGCAGAAAATGTCTTCTTAATAGTAACTGTGCAATCTCACATTTGTGTGCTGTGTAAAATGTAAAACTTACCCACACTGTAGGTCTTCATTGTGTCCAACATCATTTTGCATCATATTGTTTACATTTTACACACATCATGACACTTAACATGACACCGTTTTATCCTAATGTCAGACTACATGGACAAACAGTGATTCAACAATATTTCTTTATGCCCTAGAATCTTTATCATCTGCTCTACTTTCTGTCATTATGGACACTTCATAATACTTTGGTTATTGTTTTGAAAGTTTACAGTCAAATGTCAGAATGTGGATGTGATGACAACATTTTGAAACATTATCAGCAGTCTTGTTTTACATGCACACTGAAACACACACTTAAAAATTTAAGGTGACTGAATTTGAAAAGACAAGTAATTGAGGTCATTTTGTGATTGAAATGAATCAAATGATTCAAAACAAACTTTTCTCATCAATTAAACTTAATATTAATTTAATTATACTTTAGAAAATGTTCAATAAACTCAAGATATTAAGCTGAGCCAACACCTCTTCATTCACACTGACATAACAAAGAAATGATTTCAGGTTATTTTTGAGAATTTTATAATCTCAGTTTGAAAAATCAGTTCTCCATTGCATCTCTCAAACAATGCATGCTGGGAAGTCTGCTGATATGAAATAATGTGAAAGCGTTTCTTTAGAAACTTAATTCAATGTTTTGGTTGAACTCTGTACAGATCATTCATTCAAGTCATCATTTCAAGTCAGAAGACAGAAGAAATTAGAAGAACTCATGTTTAAGTTAATACTATGTAAATACAATTTTAAATTGAATTAATCTGAAATAATAAAACATATATTTACGTTATGTTAATGAAAAAAAGTTTAGTTCATTCCACTAAAGTCTGTATGATTTTTTTTTTTCAGTGCAGACAAAGTTTGTTACTTTTTCTCGTCATTCATTCATCTCCTCTTTTTTAAAACTTTATCACTAAGGCAACAGTGTGTGTGTGTGTGTGTGTGTGTGTGTGTGTCCCACCCCTCCCTCTGCTGGAAACCAGATGATAATTCGGACCGTGCAGGTTTTTAACGCGCCGTGACCGCGCGCTCCACGCCGCCTCATTGATGAACGTGCTGTCAGTGTGAACGGGCCGACCTGCGCGAGCGGACCAAGTGTTCCTGTTCCCATGCTGCCCCTCGGTCTGCAGCATGCAGCAGGCTGGACGCTGCATTAACACCGGCCACACCGGTCACGGTGCACGACAGCAGGGGAGGTGGTGGCGGGGGTGCAGACACACACACACACACACACACACACACACACACAAACACAAAATACCAAACTACCGTGCACACACGCACATTGTTCTTTCCCTGCCTATAAATAAATACGTGAATCAAGAAATAAACCAAGTTAAATAAAGGAGTAGGGTAGACTGGGGACAGTTGCAACAGTGTATGGCTGCAACAAGTCACCAGAAATATTTTAGCGTGATGGCACAGTTAGACCCAGGAAGACAGAATTGTAATTGAATGCATTTTTAACATGTTTGCAACTGCTCCCAGGACTGGGCTCAACATATGAATTCTCCATTCAAATAAATACTGTGAACCATATGTCATGTGATCATATTTAAAATTGTACAGATAATCAGCAGGCAGATTTAAGTTTAATATATATTAAAAAATGTTTGTCTGGTTGAAACAGTTCCATAGATATATTAAAATTGATCATAATCTCCTTGGTATGAACTCATCAGTTTGACTAAATTGTGAGATTCTAATATGAATGAGATTTAGATTTGATATATTTAACATCATGTAATGTCTCTGTAATCTCCTCCCTCTAGTTTCATTTATTCTTATTCTCATGTTTTTCTTGTTTTTTTTTTTTTGTTTTTTTTGTTCTTATCTCTTTTACTGTTTTGTATTATTTTACTCTGTTTTAGCATCTTTTGCTTGTGTCTTAGTTTTATTTCAGTTTTAGCTGAATTTTTTCTTGCTCCAGTTTGGCCTTATTGTGTTGCCTTCTGTTGTTTTTGCCTCTGGGGTAACCTGCTCTTTCGCTTTGTCTGTCAAAGCACTTTGTAAACTCTGTTTTAAAAGGTGCTATATAAAGTCAATATCATTATTAAAGTCACATATGAGGTATAATTTCAACTGTCTTTATTGTGAGATACTGACTGATCAGTCTTCCCAACATCAGCTTCTGCTGCCTTTCAGCCAAACAAAAGGAAAATAAAAAGGACATATTTGCTTGCATATACGTCCCATTTACTTCTACTAAAAACTACTAAAACACTGAATATAAACATGGTCCCTAGTCTTCCTGAGGTTCACACAAACAACAATGTAAAATCACACAGTATCAGTGTGGCAAGACAATGTAATATACACCAAATATAAAGATCAGAGAATGAGAAAAACAATAAATCGTGATAACCTTTATTAGAAACAAAAGAAACCGGTCACACACACATGGCACCAAAAATAAATTTCATTTCAGAAATTCAAGAAGAGGATAAACCTCTTGAGATACACTATCCCACTTTCAAGAGGGTCAAACAAAAAGCTTTCAAAACAGCAAGAAGAAAACCAAAAAATAATATAATTTCTAGATTCTCAAACTGTGGTACATGTACCACTGGTGGTACGCAAGCTGCTTCTGCTGGTACGCAGAGGAATATCAGAAACATTTTCTGAAAATGAAACAAAATATTTCAAAAATATACAATATGATCAAAATGCTGCAAAATTTCAAATGAAACCACACAAAATATGAGACAACTGAAATGTGAGACTTCCTTGGATTTTTGTCTCAATATCAGCCTGCTACATGGTCACCATCATGCACGTAGAACGCTCATTCTTCAAAATCACTGTGATCGAGGCTCCAAACAGGAACTATTACAAGGAGAGGTGCAGATCAGGAGGAGAGTATTTCAAGCCGCTGTGCTGAAAATAAAGTGGTTCGACAGTGAACTTGTGCTAGTAGCTACTTAAGTCTCCACAGCACCTGCTGCAACCACACGGTCCAAAACAGTGGGTGGTACTCGGTATAAAAAAGTTTGAGAAACACTGATATAAATACATGAATTAATAGACTATGCTAAAAATAAAACAAAGCAGGAAAAGGAATGCGTAAGAATACAATATGACTTTATTATTATTACTTTAATGTTATGAAGTTCTCCACAAATGCTTTGTTTATCATTCATGACTTTTCATTTCTTTGTTTCATATCCAGATTGAAACAGGCTTTGTTACTATGTTATTATTTTAAGTGGCTGTAATTTCATAATCATTTCTTTTAAATTTTCAAGAAAGAAGCATGACTTATAGTAGACAGCAATTTCCCTGAAAGAAATGCCTAATTTAAATATTTATTTATTTATTATATCAGACTTATGCTTCAGTTCTTTGCACTTTGCAGAACAGAAATTTCACTTTGCTGTGCAAAATCGATTCATTTAGAAACTACTTTCTGTATAGGTACAATATTTCATATCCAGTCAGGAAATTAGTGAAATTATGGCTCATAAAATACAACATTACTGTTCTTGACCCACAGCACCTTGAGGAGCAGTTTGTCTTCTTCACAGTTTTCTTAAGTAGCTGTGAATTTCAACTAAAAAGTTGTAATAGGATCAGTTTTCCTCCTGTGTGTGTGTGCGTCACTGTGCTGTGTGTTTTCAGTTTCCTCTGCCACAGAGCCTTCGGAGCATCTCACCTTGTTAGGAACTGGAAAAGGAAATCCAGAAAGTTAACTGCAGGAGACAAATGTGTGGAATTAGAGCCGCAGCTAATCCTCCCACACAGTGATTCAGTGGTAATCCCTGTAATCTCTGCATGGCTACAGGGGGATTATCCATCTGGATGACTAAAACAAATTAAAGGGATTGACTGAAGAGTAATTTATCAAGTTGAGTTGATGCATCCTCCACTCCCACTAACCTTTGCTTGTTGGCCACTTGAAGGCATCTCTGTGTTGGACTAGAGGTTTTAATTCACATCATCAAGATCATTTGTTACAAATGTGGAGTCGAGGGGCTTTCAAGCTTCCATGTAGACATGTTGAACTGTTTTGTGTGAATATATCACATGCAAAAGTTAGTTTTATAACCCTCACCTTTTTTGGTCATGCTAGCAGGGCTGTAGCTAACATCAAAAGGATAGATCACCCAAAAATGAAAATTCAGTCATTATCTACTCACCCTCATGTCAATTGAAGGTTGGGTTTAGTTTGTTAGTCCACAAAATGCTGCTGGAGTTTCACTGGAAAACAGTGTTGCAGAATCTCCCAAACAATGGAAATGAATGATGACCAGTTTTCAAACTTTAAAAAAACAAAAACAAAAAACAAAAAAAAAACAAAAAAAACAAACAAACAAAAAAAAACATAAAATGCCTCCATACTGTTCATCTGGTGTAATCCAAGTCTCCTAAAGCCCCAACATGCTGTTCACGTGTGCATGCGCACAGTCACACCACACACACAGTTCAGACAGTGTGCATGTGCATGTGAACGTGGCTCCAAGCTAAAGATCTACAGTGAAGATTCAGGCTAAAAACATGGTGTAAATGTCAAGTCAACTTAACATGTTTTGGCACACTGTACAGATTGTAAAGCCCCCTGAGGCAAATTTTCATTTGTGATATTGGGCTATATAAATAAAATTTTACTTTGACTTGATTTGAATTTAACTATATCACAAAGTGCTGTGATACTGGGCTGGGTACCAGGTACTGTCCACAACTTTTGACAATGGTAAATCAAAAAAGACCAAATCAAGTTGAGTCAAGTCATATCATGCAGTGGAAACAGATTTATTGAGGCTGTGTGTGAGCACCTTCATGTCAGAACTGAAGCCCAGTCTCCAGTTGTACAATCAGAATATTACATTACTTCCTGCTTTTACACCCAACAGACAGGTGGCTTGAAGCTGTTTGACTCTGTCTTCCAGAGAGGGACCAGTCTGCTGTAGGTCTCTGTGTCCTCTGCAGCCTAATGACAGAGATAAAAGGGGGGGCGCCTTCACTCTGAGCTGATAACTGCTGGACTTTGACTGGAACAGCAAACTGCACTCAGCCAGAAGCACCACTGTTACACACCTGTTAACTGAGCATAGGTGCTCTCTCATAAACCTCCTCTCTGTGTCTCTGTCCCGCACACATGCTGTCCATCCAAACACTGGTGAAAGCAGGTCACAGGGTGTCGCAGGCTGCAAGCTGCGTTAGCACCGGGGAGGCCTGGGAATCCCGCCACATGCAGGCAGGACACAGACAGTGCATGGACAGACGTCAGGAGGGCGCTCGCTCTGCAGACTGACAGACAAATTAAAGAGCTCCGTGTGGAGGGTAATGTGTCCACTGCTCGTTCACGCCAAGGGCACGACCTCAGTGTCACAGGTCAACTTTACTAACAACATCAGGTTAGCTGGACTTCTACAGCATCATCATGCTGGATGCACAGTGGAAAAAGGTTTTCCAAGATCATTTATCTAAGGTTCTTTTTCAGGTGAAAAGAACCTTAAGGATCACTTTTATTCTATCAAAATGTTTTTCATTTTTCTGAAGTGACCCACTACCCCATGTTCTACATAGGAATAAAATCTCTCATGTTTTCCACCACGAACTTTATTTTCCCTCCACTCTCAACACAAGGTATATCACCATTGTTGAAAAATGGGACAAATCATGTCCTTGAAAAACAAACAAGGCTGCTTTCTGTACCAGAAAGCCTTGTCCCAGATAAGAATTCACACTTTCAAACTATTTAAAAATGTGTTAGAAAACCTTTAAAATCTAAAACCTGCCCTGTTATAATCACTTTTTGTCTTAAAATATATTTTTCATGAAAATGTTGACCCTTTAAAGTGGTGCCCTAGATTTCTTTCAACAGATTTTTACAAAAACATAAAACATAAAAGGGTCAGCTGTACCCCAAGGACCCCTGTCTCACTTCCTGGTTTTAAAAAGGCAGGAACACTGCTCAAGCACTAGTAAACTTTCTATTTTTAGATAAATTCATTCCATAATATTTCTATCAGATGTGTCTCAACCATAACATGTCGACTCTGTATTCCTTCTAAATCAAAGATAAATAAGAATTATGGTTTAAAAATGTGTATTTTGATTAACATTAAGAGAACTCTCTTTTTCCATGTTGTAGTCAAGTCAAGTTTATTTTTCAACCTTCCAAACCTTCTTGTCCCCTAATGGTTTATATACAGTATGTACAACTCACATCACTGACCAAAAATAAATATCAAGATAAAAACTATATTACTCAGTTGCAGGCTGTTGCACTCTCAGTATACTCACTGTCCAGTTTTCAGGTACACCAGCATATCAACAATCAGGACTGCCTGGTTGCCCCGGGCAAGTGAGATGCCAAGTGGTAAGAAAAAAAAGAATTAAACAATTTTGATTCATGCAAAAGAAAAGAAAATGCTGTCAAATATGGAGATTTCCTGCTTTTCTTCATTTATTATCATATTAAACTGAATATCTTTGGGTTTTAGATGAAACAATGCAGCTAAAGATGCAACCTTGGACTTTGAAAAACTGGGAAGGACATTTTTCACTATTTTCTGACATTTTATAGACATTGCAGCCCTAAATTAAACATGACATTTAACTTTAGTTTGTTGTTATTTAACATCTGTTAATATAAAACAATTTACACAGGGGTCAAGTAAATACTGATTTCCGGCAAGTAGATTTCTGTCCCTCTTACCCGACCAGGCAAGTGAAAAAAAAAAGACATTAATACTAAACTCTGCATATTTACCTTAAACCAATGCAGACGAATACATCAGTCTTACAATGAATCCTCTTCATTGGGGGAAAGTAACTAAGTACATTTACTCATGTATAGTTCTTAAGCACAACTCTGATGTACTTTACTTGAGAATTTCCATTTTCTGCTGCTTTATTTCTATTCCCCTATGATTCAGATTTAGTATTCCACTTCTTACTCCACTACATTTATTTGATAACTTTAGTTACTTGTTACTTTTGAGATTTAGATTAATAATAAAAGATATAATCAACAAATAAATGATGATGTATTAATATTGGTATTTATCCCAGCGGTAAAGTCACAAGCTATCATCAGTGTATATTGAAGTGTTTAAAATGAGTTCCACCTTTACCAGCTGTAATATTATATTATATATACAGGTGAGCAGATTAATACATCAATCTGATCTGATTGATCTGATTCTGAAATGGTCCATTATATATAAATGTTAGTTTTACTTTTGGGACTTTAAGTACATTTTTATGCAAATATCTTTTACTTAAGTAAAATCATCAAAGCAGGATTTTTACTTGTGAGGGAGTGGGCCTGTTTTCACACTGTGGTATTTCTGCTTTCACTTAACAGCTCTATGTCCTTTCCTGACCCTCCTACACCCGACCTTAACCACTGAAAACATGAAAAGAGCTTCACTGATAAGTAAATAATTAGAAATAAAACAGACATTCTGAATGAAAGGATTACCAGTCATGAGCTGGCAGGTTAGCTTAAACAGCTACACAGTATGGATGAAAATAATTTCAGTCTATTGACATAAGACAGTAAGTGAGTCTTCAGTCTTCACTTCAGTTAAACTAGTTATAATAGTTGTGTCATATTCCATCCTGACTAAATAGTTTTGACTAAAAGACAATCGAGCTGCAACTACTGACTAATTGTGACTAATGATTAATCAATTTGTGTTTTTGGTCCATAAAATGTCATAAATTGTACAGAATGTTGATCTGTGTTTTCTAAAGCGCAGAGTGACATCTTCAAATGTTCTCCTTTTGTCCACACCCCAAAGATATTCAGTCTACTGTCAGAGAGGAGCACCAAAATCAGAAAAAAAGGATATTTTTTCTTAGCAAGAGAGAAAAAAAAAAAAAAAAAAACTAAAAAAAAAGAAAAAAGGTTATTGAAATAGTTTGGATTTAATTTGACAACTAATGGGTTATGTTTCAACAGCTTCACAGATCTCATAGATAATTCTGCTGCTAACAACTCTTTGGTTTGTCCCCATAGCAGAACCCTTTTTGGTTCCTGGTAGAACCTTTTAAAAGATTCCACTTGGAACCCTTTCTGAGAGTACTTCCTAGAACCTAGCATAAAGGGTCATACCTAGATCCATCTGTGAAAGGTTGCATCCAGAGCCCCCTATGAGAGGTTCTACAGAGAACCCATCTATGGTGTAATAGTTCCACCAGAACCCTTACTCTATCTGGAACCTTTCCACCTTCTAAGGGTGCCAACAAGAAACCAATAACCAATAACCTTTTTATATTCAAGGGGTTTTATCTGGAGGTGGTTCCACAGAGAACCTTTTTATAATCCCAGGGTTTTCTCCAGAATATTATGGTACAAAAAACCCTTGATGAAGGAGTCATCTGTTTCGTCTAAAAAAGTTCTTTGGATTAAAAGATTTCCTAATAAAACCTTTAGTCTAACAAAGAATGTTCGACACACCCTTTCGTCAAAAAAGGGCGCAAATAATTCTGGGTAGAACCTCAGCCTTTCAGGAAGAACCCTTTTAGCCCCCTCATCTCCAAGAGTGTATGTATCAATTTATTTCTCATTGTATATGAAGATGTCTGCACATAAACAGTATACATATATATATTATATGTATATATACGATATAAAATAAAAACATATTTTCCTGCTCAGTCTGAGGTTCACTGCTGCTCAAGGACACCTTGACAGAATGACAGAAGGTTGGGGGAGGGGGCTCCTTCCTCCACACAGACACTCAGAGTCACTATTTTACCTCGTTAACCTCCAAACAAACACCACCCTCACAAAAAGACCACAACACCCTCCAGTGTCCTTTCCCCTACAAGATGTCAAGCAGAAACTCCACTGAAGTCTCCATCTAATCCTCAGAAGTCCTTGAGGGTTCTAGCTGGGTGGGTGTGGGACTGGGGTCAGTGCAGGGGGTGGTGGTGGTGGTGGTGGTGTTGGGGGGGGGGTGAATTGACTCATCTGCTGCTGGCTCTAATTGATTTGGGCGTTAATCTGGTGGCTCCAGACTCAGAGCCGGGCTAATATGTGAGAAGACTGGAGAGAGTCCAGCTCTGCCCGGGGGCTGTTGACGGCTGTGGGGAGGATTGGAGAAGATTAACGGAGATTTCTGAGCGTCCTGCAGGAACAAACTCCGCTCAACTGTTTGTCTGCTTTTCTGTCCAACCAACAGGATGGGTCAGGGTCTGGGTCTGGGTCTGAGGAAAGTCCTACATGCTAATGTGGACACAATCACATTAAAGAGAGTTGTTGACATGGTTTTGGGAAAACTGGGGATTTCTGGGGGCCTTTGAAGAGCTCCCAGGTGTCAGTGAGGAGGTTCTCAAGGTCCTTCACTGGGTTCCATAAGGGTCTTTTAGACCCTTAGAGTACTAAGTGCCAGAATGGGTCCTATAGGCTGGCTGCAAAAAGGACTTAAAAGTCCTTGACAGGGTTTGAGGGATCATTGACTGGAGTCTATGGTCCTTAACTGTGATCCAGGATTCTAAGCTGTATGTTGGACGTATACAATCTCTATAAACATCTGCACATGAATGCAGAACCTGTAAGGAGGCAACAAAATTTTGTTATCAGATGAGTTCTGAGGCCTACGTTTCCCAGTTTCAATGTACCTTAGCATTCTACAAAGGTTTCTAAGGTAGAACTTAGCAAAGGAATTTCTTTTCCTACGAGTGTTTCTCAGATTGTCCCTTAAGGAAGAGCTGCTGTGCTACATCGTAAACTGTCAGCTGTCTTCCCCTGCAGTGCACACATCAAGGCTCATAAATGACGTTTTAATATAACAAGTGTTACCAAAATTATTTTACCTCGATCTAATATTACAGCAAAGGAAGCTATGATATGACTACTAAAGATCATCTGCTTCATCTATTTAAGAATCCAGACAAGACCTTGTGATAAATCCAATAAATACGTAGTCTACAGCCTACAAAATATAAAACAGAGTATAAATCAGGACATATGACAGAGACTTGTTGAAACATCAGGATAAATGATGTAGATAAATGGGTGAATGATTTTGTTCTCACACAAACAAAAGGTCTAATACAAATTTGTTGGTGTCACACAATAGGCACCTGTCGTGGTATATCCACATTTAATTGCAGTGTGTGTGTGTGTGTGTGTGTGTGGTGTACGCATGCATATGTGGCAGTGTTCAGCTCTCAGGGTCAGTCTGGGGTTCAGGCTGCTACAGACTAACCAGACAGTCCTCAGTTAGCTCCATCATATTAAAAAATCCACAAATTTTCACAAATTGGATTAGTGTTATGGAGAGGTCCTATATTTCATTAGGCTTTTACTTCAGTAAAAGCCCTATTACAACACAGTGAAAATACTCCACTCAAGTAAAAGTCCTGCATTAAAACCTTACTTGAGTAAAAGTATGTAAGTATTATGAAAAGTAAAAGTAACCATTGTGCAGTAAAATGTTCCATGTCAGTAACTGTACCTGTCAGGAAAATGTAGTGGAACAAAAAGAAGCATAAAATGGATGTAATGCAAACTTCTACTTAAGTACAGTACTTGAGTAAATGTACTTAGTTACATTACCCCAGTGGAGATGACAGAAGCTGAATGTGTGGTGTTGATCCTTTACAAACTTTTAAATAGTTGCTGTTTAGTACAGAAAAGTGAGCAATTCACCTTAAAGTCAGTACTTTATATGAACCAGAAACATTTAACCACAGAGTCACTGAGGAATTAAAATCTCTCAGATAGAATTTATGGACAAAAAGTACATTTTAAGCCAAAAGATGGTAAACTTCAAATTTCAAATGTTATATTTGTTATATTACATCATATTTTATTTATTTATTTATTCATTTATTAAATGTTATTGTCTTATAAGATTTTAGTGTGTTCATAATTTTCTTCCATTTAGTGTTTCAGCATAACAAATTGTATAAAAGAAAAAAAAAGATAATTATTATTGCACCAATGGGAGTACCTTAATTTACCTTAACTATGCAAGTTCCATTAGGCTAAAAAAATGTTCAATCAGCTCAGAAAATACAAATAAATGCATTTTCATGTATTAAAATGCACTGGTGCAATATGTTATATATTGAAATAGGTGCCACTGCTACTCACGATCCTAAAGTGTAACAGCGGCCAACTACAGATAACCCTGTTACATACAACATTAAGTTTTATAAAACACTATTCATGGCCATCAATTCATTTTAAGATCATACCCTAAATAAAAATAAAGAGACACATCCTTAAATGATAATCCTAACCTAAAAGGCACCTTAAGTTGAAATCATCATTAAGTCGGCATCCAAAGAAATTGTAACATTCCAATCTGTAAAAAAGCTTTTAAAAAGTTTTGAACACAGCAAGAAAAAGCACCATAGCAGCTGATTAAGCAAATAATACATTCATGTGATGTTGGAATAATCAGAAAAATGAGTTCCCAACTGAAAAGTCACGTGAACACCCACTCAAGTGGGAACATCAACTTTGAAAGACGACAAAAATTGTCATCTGTTGACATCAAACATTGCGGACGGAAATAAATGGAGTTTGACAACTTTTTATTAATTCACATATTATTTAACAATGTTTTGCTCACATGTAATTTGCACAAGATCGTCCACAGACTGATCTAGATTCCTTAGAGAAGTTATTGATTATCATTAATCCTGATAACAAGTCAGGTAAAGACATATTTTAGATGGCTTTAGGGAATGTACTGGTGCAGCAACAAGTCACTTTAAAACTTCAAAACTGTCTAAGCAGACTTGGATAGCAGCATGAATCGTCACTGACATCACTATTACAACAAAAGCAAGAAGGTGAAGAGAAGAATGTAACAAAAATGCAAATCAGCTGCTGATTCTGCATCAAATTATATTTTTCAAATCAATGCTAATAAATTTCTAGCCTTTAAAAAATAAATAAAAAGCAAAAAATTATCTTAAAATGCTAATTTTTGCAGTGTACTTTGAGAACAAAAGGACAAACAGCACATTTCCATCAGGTCTTCACATCTGTGCATCTACATGCCTGAAATACATGGACAGCCTGAGGCAGCAGCAGCAGGACTGAGAGGAAAAGTTGGCAACAGAAGCTCAGGACAGCAGCTTTCACTGACGGCACACTGGCCGAGAGCTGAGGGAGTCCAGATGAGCAGCACATTGTACAAGTTTCTGAGGTCATCCAGGGATCAGCCTCCTCCTGGATGGCTGTGTTTCTAACAGTTCCTCAGTTTAACAGGCCAAAAGACCCACAGATCTACAACAGAAACACTGTCCCTGTGCTCGATTCATGTTCTCTAACCACCAAGAGCTTCTTCTTCACTGGGGATGGAGGGCGTGTTCCCCTCACTGTTATTGTTTCAGGTTTCTTTTTGTGCTGAAACATTGTTCTCTTACTGTTCAAGTGACAGTGGAGTGTGATATTTTTGTAAAAATCTAATATAATAATTGTCAAAGCATTTCACTCATTCTTGAGAATTGGGACAAAACTGTGTTGTGATGGGGTTTTGATTTTTAATCTTCAGTTATGCTGGAAAATATGTTTTAAAAGATCAAACTCTTGGATATTAAACCTTGTAACAGACAAACCCACCAATGTAGACGGCAACTGCATCAGAAGGACAATGTGAGAGATTTGATGTCTTACAGAGGAGACAAAATGTTCCATTTTTTTCATTTCACAGCATGGTCATAGTGAGCAGCCATTTTCCTTTTTAAAGTGTCTCAGAGTCTCTTAATGTTAATCAAAATACACATTTTTAAACCATAATTCTTATTTATCTTTGATTAAGAAGGCTACAGAGTCGACATGTTATGGTTGAGACACATCTGATAGAAATATTATTGATTGAATTTGTCTGAAAATAGAAAGTTTACCAGCGCTTGAGCAGTATTCCTGCCTTTTTTAAACCAAGAAGTTGACGGAAATCTAGGACACAACTTTAAAACATCAACATTTTCATTTAAAAAGATCACATTAAAAACAAAGATGATTATAATAGCACATTTTTAGACCCACGTCATCAGTAAGTAGTGTTAGTTTTAGATTTTGAAGACTTTTAACACATCTTCAGATTGTTTGAAAATGTGAATTAAAGGTTGTTTTCTGACACAGAGCAAGTTTAGAAATTCAAAAAATTAAAGCAAACCAAAACATTTCATAAATTACATATATTTTATATATTCAAATCCTTAACAAATACATTTTTACCAAAGGAGTGGAATTAGTGTTGGTATTCATATTTTTTTAATTAATAATATATATGAGCAGTGGTCTCTTTGCTTGTGTAGTGTTCAAGAAATGATATTTCCTTTCTGTGACTTTTTGCAAAAAACCTGAAAAATGAAATTTATTAGAAGGGTCAAAGAACATTTTGATGCTGTACAGAGTGACTGCATTTGTAACACTGAAATATTAATGTTGAGACAGTGTTAAATCTGTCAGTGTGTAAATCACACACAACTTTACAGGGCCATCGTTTTCATAAAGAATATATTTTAAAACAAAGATGATTATAATAGCATATTTTATATGATCACTATAGGGATTTTTTAATTAGGATTTTAACACATTTTAAAATTGTTTGAAGTTGTGAATTCTTGTTTGGGACAAAGCTGTTTTCTGGGACAGAGCAAGTTTAGAAATAAAAAACATTAAGGCAAACCAAAACATTTGATAAATTACATATTTTCTTTATACAGAAATCCTTAAAGAATACATTTTCACCAAAAAAATGGAATTAGAGTGTCAGTATTAATTAAGTTTTTTTTAATATATATATATATATATAGGGGGACATGATTTGCTCCAATAGAGAATGAAAACACATCCAAATATGTCCAGTTGCTGATAAACTGATAAGATGTGATCGGGGCTCAGACACGCCCCAGAAAAGAGCAACTCTGTTACAGAGAAGCATCATAGTTAATCAGTCACATCCTCCTGGAATATTAATCCATCCCACTGAGGTTTAACATGACATTAGGGATGACGCCTTTAATGCCTTTTGGTGTATGTGTAAGTGGTGAGACAGCAACAGCTGGTTTGAAGATAAGATTTATCTTAATTGCCTCTATAATTAAACTATGTTATGGAATGTCATCAAATAATAACATAAGGAACATAGTAGCAATTTATCTGTCATCTGCTGTGAAAAACAAAAACTCATGTTTTAAGTGAAATCTTACATATAAGCTGCTAAAGTATGAAGTATGAAGACATTTTTATAAATGCAAGTTTTTTTTTTTAACCTGTGGACTTCAAACAGAAAAGCCACATCTCTCTCTCTTGTGTGTGTGTGTGTGTGTGTGTGTGTGTGTGCTGCTCAGGTCCCTCTGGAGGACAGTCAGCGTACTCCTGCTGTAGTGGCTTATTTAATCCAGCATCACGTACTCAGTCAATACTGCCATCATGTGGTCACAGGGGAGGATGCATGCAGATTCATAATGCATCTCCATCACTCTCTCTACACTGATATTCTGACATCTGCCTTTTAGTGCTTGAATAAAGAGACAACAGGAATAATTAAGGGGGGGGGGGGGGGGGGGGGGGGGCTCTAAATCTCCAAATTATACACAGTAACAGACAAAGCTGTATTATTCCAACCTGAGGTGTACAGACACTTTGTGAGACACAGTGGATTGTTTTGTCACTTCAAAGCGCAAAGAAGCGAAGACCTGAAAATATTTATTGCAATATATATAGCAAAGGGTCCCTGCTCGGTCTGTCTTTCAGCTAAGGGGTCTATCGCCACTGAAGACCCTTGTTTTCACACATTTATCTGCCTTATGCAAGAGCTGACTTGTGAGAGGGTTGATTGCTGGGAAAAGTGAACTCTAGGGTGCCCTCCAGTGGACAAAATGTGAAAGTCTCATCTAAGGTGCCTTCTAGCGGAGAAAACTTGATGCAGTGCCATACAGGCTGCAATACAGGTGTTGTGTACATGTACTATTCAATCCATTTGATGGTTCCACAAAATATTTACTCCACCTGTTTTCACAGATGAAAAAAAAATGAAACTTATATTAAAAGAAAACTTTTTTCCCAGAAATGAAAAAAAACAACAACAACAACAAAAAAAACAACAACAAGGAATTTATATTATCCCAGGAAAACACTTTTCACCTGTTTTTAAAGTGATATTCCACCATTACATGATAACCCACTCAGTATGTACTCACCCCTATGCCGACGTGATGATGGGTGACCACGGATAAAATGAACACAAAACAAACACAAAATGTCTCCATCCTGCTTGTGTGGTGTAATCCAAGTGTCCACGAGCCGTGACATTAAAAATGAACCGCAAAAGACGCCATTTACACCATGTTTTTAGTTGAAATGTCAACTGTAGCATGTAGCCGGTAGGATGCAAACATGGCGTTGATCTCGCAGGATGTTTGCAGTTAATTTTTGATGTTGCGGCTCGCGGACACTTGGATTACACCACACAAGCAGGATGGAGACATTTTTGTTTGTTTTGTGTTCTTTTTTTTAACATTTTATCCATGGTCTCCATTCACTGCCATTGTACTGGATGAGGCTGCTACTCTGTTTCTCCTAAAACTCCAGGATTGTTTTGTGAACTGAAGATCTTCACCCATCCTCACATCAGCATAGAGGTGAGTACATACTGAGTGGGTTATCATGTAATGGTGGAATATCGCTTTAAAGGAGACATCTACGATATATTTACTATAATAAATCATAAAAGGACCAGAATGTGTCGTCAGAAATGAAGGGAACACTTTAAAGGGATAGTTCACCCAAAAATGAAAATTCAGTGATTATCTACTCACCCTCATGCTGATTGAAGGTCAGGTTTAGTTTTTTTAGCCCAACAGTGAAAATAGCAAAAAACAGCATGTCCCAAACAATGGAAATGAATGGTGACCAGTGACCAACGGAAAAAACAACCACAAAAAAAAAAAAAAAAAAAAATTCAATAATCCAAGTTTCCTAAAGTCTCCCAACATGCCATTTGTACACCGCCAAGATCTACAGTGAAGATTCAGGATAAAAACATGGTGTAAATAATTTTTTTTAGTCAACCTGGCCTGTTGGAGCTTTAGGAGACTTGGATTACACCAGACGAGCAGTATGGAGGCATTTTCTGTTTTTATTATGTTGTTTTTTTACATTTGAAAACTGGTCACCATTCACTTCCATTGTTTGGGAGTTTCTGCAACACTGTTTTCCTGTGAAACTCCAGCAGTGTTTTGTGGACTGAAAAAACTAAACCTGACCTTCAGTCAGCATGAGGGTGAGTAGATGATGACTGAAGTTTCATTTTTTGGTGAACTACTCTCCTGAGTTGAAATACTCGCCTCACTATATGATTGTCACAGCTGCAGTGTCCCCCTGAAATTTCTATTCCGGATCCAAATAACAGTTTTGGATGTCCATTTTACATTAATCAGAGTTCATATTAATGCAGAATTTTTACTGAATGAGCTGTAAAAAAAAAAAAATCTTGTAGAGACCATAGATGTTTATAACTGTTAAACTGAGCAAAATGTTAATGGAGTTTGGCCACAGTGAGACAGGCAGCCAACTCATCATCCAGAGTGTGTTATTTCAGAGCAGTGGGCTTTTGTTTTCAGGATAACAGGCTCAACTTTACATTGACAGACAACTGACAGTTATAAACAGCTGATCAACTGACAGTGGAGGACTCGTTGGCTTGTTGTTATCATCAATTTACGAGGTTGCGTGCAGAGTTCCTGCAGCCTGCCTGTCTCTGCCATATCTGGGGAGAGACAACTCACTTCAACCATTGATCATATGTTAAACAGGATTCCAACCTATTTAATATACAGTCAATAGCTCAAACTTACTATTTGGACTGTACATTTTTGCATGTCCAATGTCTGCATATTGCTTCTTTAGGTCGTTTTTGTCACTTGCCTCTCACGGCCTCCATATGTAAAGACACCAGTCATGGAGGAAGAGTTGATAGTTAATTTTATTATGGGTTCATCAATAGTTATGGACATATAATCATCTCTTTACAATACAACATAAGATCAGAAGAGCATGACAGACCACTTCAACGGAATCTCATAGTTTATAAAATCAATAAATAAGAGAATAAATAAACCAAATACATGTCTTCAACTGAGATATAGATTCATAAGTACTAATATTGTGTCTGCATGCGTCATGGAACACCCTCAACTAGTTTCTGTACAAACACAAGAGATCTGTCGCAGGATGAGTGGAGGGTTAATATACAGGATGAGTCTATGAGGCTACTAGACCGTACTGAGGAAAGGCCCGACATAGAAAACAAGGGACTCAGGAAGCACTTTATAGAGACCTCACACACCCACAGTGCATCTTCCATCATGGTAATATGTACATATGAAACGCACACTTTAGAACATGTAGACTCTTGCGCACGCACACACACACACACCACACACACACACACACACACACACACACACACACACACACACACATTTGAATAACAGACAACCATGTCTGGGAGACCCTGATTTTATAGACTACATTTCCCCTCTCGTCCTGAGGAAATAAAAGCACACAAAGCCAGCTCAAGCACACCATTGGTTGGAATTACATGGGCTGTCAGCAGCGTTACATCCAAGGTTGTCCTCTATGGAAGTCCAGGACTGCCAATTTAAAAATAAATAAATAAATAAATAGACAAAAACATTACATAAAATTGAAATTTCATTTTCCATTTGTGTGCATAATGTATGAAAAAATCAAAAATGCAAAAATCCTGTTTAATTTTCAGTTTCGAAAAAGAATTGTTATGAAACTGAATGCAAATTTGACTTTTGGTTTTGAAATTTGAAAGTTAAACTAACAAAACAAAACAAAACAAAACAAAGAAAGCAATTAACTGCAGCCTGGGATTTGAAAATTTGAAATATGTCCTTTTGGATAATTACCACAACAAAGGCAATTTTCATTTTGTTTTAATTAGAAATATTAGTTTAAAAAAGTTAACTTAAAAAAGTTAGTGTCCGAGCTGCCTTAAAATTTTAAGTTGACAGAATTTGAAAAAACAAGTCGAGGTATTTTTGTAATGATTCAAAACAAATAAACTTTTCTAGTCAAACAAAACTTGATATTAATTCAGTTGTACTTGAGAAAACATGTTCAATCAACTTATTACTATTAAGCTGAACCAGCAACTCCTCAGTCACACTGACAAAAATTACAACAACTCAACAACTTTGATTTCCCTTTACATTTTCTTAGGTTGAAAATCTTCATTTCACACAAAGAACTTCGGCTTCAGCTGCTCCTGTTGGAGACACTTGGTGACTTTAAGTTTAGAAGAACTCATGTTTATAAGTTCTGAAAATAAAAACTTTTAACTTTAATTAACATGAATAAATAAAACTTGTATATTTATGTTAAGTTAATGACAAAAGATTAGTTGATTCCACAAAATTCCTGTATGATTTCTTACAGTGACTGAACTTAATTCAGGGCAAACTTCAAATAAAAGAAGTTAACTTTTGTTTGCAGAAAATAAATATGTTTTTATCATACGCAGACTTTGAATACTAATAAAAAACATTAATATATAAAGACACCATCTTGCACGTTCTAGCATTTTTTCAGCAAAATGTCACATTTCATTAGATTCTGCAGGAAAAAGTAAAAGTGTTGGTGACGCAGTAGAACAGAAGCACAGCGCCGCCAAGACAGAAAAAGAACAAGTCCTCAGTATCATGTTATAACATGAAAAGTTTGTTATAACAAGATGTTTTTCACATTATAACAAGAACTTTTAGTGCTATTACGATATTTACATTTTCCTCATTATAACAAAAAACCTTTCTTGTTATAACAATATGCTGTTTATTCTGTTATAATGTGAAAACTTTTGATATATATGTTGTAATTTATATTGTTATAATGTGATAACTCTTACCTTTATAATGTCTTGTTATAATATAAGTTATTATGTTATAACACAAACTGTATTGTTATTACATTTTCTTGTTATAACAATGCTATCATAATTGAACAAGAAACTTTTCTTGTTTTAACAATATTCTGTTTATCTTGTTATAGTGTGAAAAGTTTTGTTACATATTTTATAACTTATATTGTTATATTAAGAAAACTACCCTTATTACGTCTTGTTATAATATAAATTATCAAGTTATAACACGAAACTTTTCACATTAGAACAAAAGAATATTGTATTGCTATAACATGTCTTGTTATAACAATGCTATCACATTATAACATGAAAAATGTTATGATCAGTTATCATAACATGAAATGTTTTATGCTATAAGTTATGTTATAAAATGAATCTTTTCATGTTAGAACAAGAGAAAAAGTATATTGTAATAACTAGAAAAAGTTTCTTGTTCTAACATGATAAATTTGTATATTGCAAAGTGAAAATGTCTTTTATAACATAAAACCTTTCACGTTACAATGTGAAACATTTTTACTTTTTTTGTCATGGCAGTCAGTAAATGGAATTTTTTAAAATGTACTTTAAGCTTCTCATCTCATATCTTGCATTTCAACATGTTCTATTTTTTTATGATGTTTTTACAAACACTTAATTCAAAGAAACTAAAGTTTTGGTGGCACAGCTTTGGCCAATTTGAAGATGTATAGTCCAGATTTTATTTCAGTTTCATTAGAGTCATGTTCAGCTTTTGAGGACACTAAAAATCATTTATCAAAGGAATGTCCTTTTCAGTTCAGGAAGTAATTTTCAAATGTGTAATTTGATTTTTTAAATTGTAATTCAAATTTTTGTTACAGATCACATGCACACAAAGAAATCAAACAAAATGAAATTTCAGTTTGATAAAGATTTTGATCCAATATTTACAACCCTGATCTTCCATAGTTTTCTACCTTTTTGCAATTGTGTCTCACATTTGTCACTTTGAACACCACAGCTTCAAAGTTTTGGCTTCTTTCTGGCAAACATGTTGCATCTTGGGAGCCAGGAGTTCTGTTCTGATGTGACTCATCCAGGTTTTTCATCTGAGAAGCTTCCAGAGCCTCATTAAAAACACTAAAGATCCCCTTTGCGCAACATCCTCCGTTTCCCCGGCTCACATTCAGTGTTTTGTTGTTCCTGCTCTTCTGTTCCTCCCAAACACACAGACAGTAAGCTTGCTACTGGAACACTAAAAAAATGAGTCAGTAAATGGTAAAAAGAAAAAAAAAAAAGAACTAAACTTTCAGCATCTGTATGGCCCTTTCCTCTTGATAAGAAGGGTATTTCACATTGAATATGGCTCACTGTCATTGTCACTGTCATCATCATTTAAACACAGAGGTAATCAGCTCCTGTACAAAACGACATCCCCTCCCAACACACACGCACTGAGAACTAATCTTTACAAAAGAAGAAAATAAATACAGAATACTTTCATCAACAACACATCATCATCATCATCATCATCATCATCGTTATAGAATAGTCTGTAGGATCCTGTCAGTCTTGTCTGATTGCCAGAGTCTTGCTCTGGAGAAATGGATGGCAGTTATATAAGAGGTCATCACAATAACTGTTGGCATAAGTAGTAGTACTGTAGTATAAATGGAATTATCACAGAGAAACGACATGAAGTGGCTCCAAGAAAATCATCTCGGCCCCAAAGATGTTTTCTTTGTCATTGTTGAGACCAGCTGTGGTCCAGCTGTGGGGTTGAATAATGGAATATGATAATCCAGATGATTTGGAATGTCTTCTTATGGCACTTTTTTAGTCAGAGAGTCTCAAAAAGTGAAGCAAGTACAACCAGCAGCTGTCCGTCCATCCTGATCAGCTGACTGTTGATTCACCTCTGTGACCAAACTCAATCCAGCTGTTGGTGTTACGTTTAGGTTAAGTGTGATGTGCTTTTAAATTGCTTCTTTTGTGGGTGTTTTTTTGCATTAAAGGGGTACTCCAGCAATTCAGGTTTGTACTTGCATAAAGGTGCAAGGTGAGAGATAACCCTGATGACATCACTCTGACATCATTGGGGTGATTTTCCGAGACCTAACAAAGATCTTCCAAACACACAGAGGACACCACACGCTGTTTTTACAGGCTTGGGGGGTGGGGGTGTTAAAAAGATGAGTAAACTGACTTAGTCACTGGAGTGCCCCTTTAAAGTGACAGCAGCAGAAATGACGACAAGGCTGGACGTAGAAAAAAAAATGCAGAATCCAGAATATTATTTAGAGTTTTGTTTGATTTATAGTAACAAAACTATTAAATACTTACTTAATACTTAATTATATAATATACTTATACTTACTAATACTAATTATCAAATGGCAGAGTACTGCTGCCATGTGATAATTTATGTTACACAACAAGGCATTATACTAGTTTAAATTATCATGTTATTACATGAAATGTTTTATGTTATAACAAGATAAATAGTATATTGTTATAACAAGAAAAGTTTCTTGTTAACGTCATAAGTTCATATGTCGTAACATGAAAATATCTTGTTATAACCTGAAAAACTTATCACAGTAACGTGATGCTGTTTTTCTTTTCTGTCATACTAAATAAATGCTAGGTAAGGTGGCCATGGTAACATAAAAATAACATAAAATAACACCAAAATTGAAAGTAAAGCACAGACATTTAAGTTAAATATTAAAAATACATTTAAACTGATTAATTTGTACTGGGTTGTCACATATGGAGAGCTAAGATTAATACTTATTGTAAGAATACTAATAAAATAAACCATAATGTGTGAATGTATGTCACTCTTTCTTGAGAACGGGAACAAACTGCATTTTAAGAGGCTTTTGATTTTTATTCTTCAACTATGCTGGAAAAAAAATGTTAAAAGATCAAACTCTGTAATGGGCCAACCTAATAGTGATTAGTTTTATTTATTAAATCTTACAGGTTGACAAAATGTTGATTTTTTTCATTTCACAGCAGAGTCGTAGTGAGCAGTCATTTTATTTTTTAAAGTGTCTCTTAAGTTCTCTTAATGTTAATCAAAATACACATTTTAAATCATAATTTTTATTTAGCTTTGATTAAGAAGGGCCACAGAGTCAACATGTTATGGTTGAGACACATCTGATGGCAATATTATTTCATGAATTTGTCTGAAAATAGAAAGTTTACCAGTGCTTGAGCAGTATTCCTGCCTTTGTTGAACCAGGAAGTGAGACAGGGGTCTTTAGGGTATAGCTGACCATTTTTATGCCTGACTAAATCAGGTTTTTGTATAAATCTGACAGAATTGATGTAAATCTGGGACAGACATTTTCTTACAAAAATAATTTTTAAAGCAAGACTGATTATTTTAACACATTTTTATACCTATGTTGTCATATATGTATATCTTTAAAGAATACATTTTCATGAAAAAAGTGGAATTAGAGTTTTGGTACTAATATTTTATACTTGGTGGTACATGATTTGTCCAAATTCTCAAGAATGGGTGAGATAATATATTTTAAAGAATATTAATATATAGCGTCATGGTATCTTTGCTTGTGTAGTGTTCAAGAAATGATATTTCCTTTCTGTGACTTTTGGCAAAAACTTTTGTTTTCATTTTTAAAGCTGCATGCCCAAATCAAAACACATCATATCTGGATGGCTGAACACACGTCTTCAAAACTCAAAAACCAAAGATATATTTTATGACTATAAACAGAATACTTGACATTGTATCTCTGTCATCCAGCCGTATTGTCATTTCTGGTGACAAGTGTGCAAGACAATTAAATAGTGCATGGACAGTTCTGGTGGAGTTAGCTATCCTTCCTAGTTAGCCAGAGTCACACAAACACTTTCTTACATGAAAACTATACCCTCACCAACATAAACAAATCATCAGTTGCTAATTAATTCAAATTATAACCCTTTTAAATACATCCTCTCTGGATGGAACTGCTGATTGAACCAAACAGTGGTTCCCATTCTTTCAAACAGCATGTGCAGGAGAAAAGGACTCTTGGTAAGTAGGAAAAAAGGACAATTCCACTTGACTACAATTCCTTTTAGTCTAAAATGGCACCCAGAAAGCATTCATGGCAAACTGTCAGCACACGCTCATATCACACTTCACAGTTTTTTCTATGTAACTGAGAGCCTGGTCACACTAACATGCATGACAGGGATATTTTCCACTAAATCTAGTTCATCTGGAGAGGATATAGCTGTTCACTTTTTTCACATTTAATTCTTTGGCGAATTCTGATATGTGAAATAAACCAGTAACACAGATGTGCTGCAACCTCTGAGAAGGCTGCTGCAGATTCCAAAATGAAGTTCTATATAGTTCATGGTTAGCATTTTAGTTGGTGAGATAGCTAACTTGCTATCCTGACTGTTAATGACCCTCTGTCACTGCCTGGAATCACAATGACATGTGAAGGAAGGTCCACTTACTGATGTTTGATGTGACCGGGCGTCAGCCAGTAGAATTTAGTTACCTCTCAATAACATCTGGGGGTGAATATTACACTCACAACAGCCACCTGCAACTTAAACCATTACAGTGTACAGAAAGTGAGATAGTATAGAGCAGGTAATGACATCAGGCCGTCTCTGACATCATCATATCAGCATGTAATGACTTTATGAAAGATTTTAAAATGAGTCAAAGATGCAGTGTAGATTAAACATGGTCTGACCTCTCTGCAGCTCATTGGTTGAAAGAAATTCTTAATGAAGGCTGTATTCAACTGTCATTCTCATGTGTTGTCTTATTGGAACAGTCTGTAGTTAGGGTTGGGTACTGAGCTTGTTGCTTTTAGGTGCATTATGTTGGTACTACCAAGTATGATTCATATTAAAGATCATGCAAAGGAAGTTTTTCTTCTAAACAAATTATACTTGTTAGAACATAGTTTCTGAAAATATATGAAAAGACTGAGAACTACGTAGCACTGAATTGTAGAGTTGGACCAGTGAACTGTGAATTTCTGGGTGGACCTGAGACATGGCTGGGTACCGGTACTTGGAAATGACCCTTCTTAAGTCCCGCCTTTTTGCTCTGTGCTCCAATAATAGTTGAGCAAGCTTGGTAGCCGGTTGAACCACGGTCAAATTTATCCTTTTTCTTTTAGTGTAGGCTACTTAGATATGCTATGAGCTAGCCGTAGCTTAAAAGATTTTGCTGGGAAACCTATAAAAGTGACATCACATCTTAAGTTAACCAATGTTAGCATAATTAGCTAACCAGCTAGGTCAGTGGTTCCCAAACTGTGGGCAGGGCGGTGTGGATGACCAAGGGAGAAATATAGAGTGAAACAAAGCTGAATGTAGGGCTGCTCCCGACTAAAGAGTTTCCTAGTCGACCAGTAGTTGTAAATTTAAGCCAATAGTCAACTAGTTGTTGCATGTTTATGATATTAATTTAATTATTTAAATATATATTTTTGGGGCACGGAGCGAGCTGCATGTTAAATACTAACTGCAAAAGGGTGGATGATTCTGAACATGTCTGAGCAACCACCAGGAGACTGAACATTTTGTTGCTTTATTTCAAACAGTGGAATAACCTTTAACTATACAAAAACAAATATTAGCGGACATATTGACACTATGGATGATGTGTACTTACAAATTAACTTGCTAAGTTAAAAACTTGCTCCTCGACTGTCTCCTGGCCTTGTTTAACTGGCCTTGTTTGCAGTTTGAGGTGTCCTGCCAACTGTTTGACAGATGTCTCTTTTATAGTAGTGGCTTATGAGGGAAAATGCTGGGAAAAATTGGCAGCAAAGCTGAGCGGCAATGCCCTGTCTAGTCCATATTATACAATTCATGTTATAGCTAGTTAGCGACCATTTTGCTAACATTAGCAGATGGAACTAACTAACTAACTTGGAAATAGATTAATTAGATAGTACGCTAGTATTTCGCTGCAGAGTAAAACACTAGCTACCTAGTTAGCTAAGGATTGGTGTAGATTAGCTAGCTAATTAGACCTGTTAAACCTGATCTGTTTGGAGAACAAAGCAAAAAGGGATGAGACATAGGCAGGTACTGGTATCAGTTCAAACCCAGTACTCAACCCTATCTGCAGTACTGAAACAATACTGCTAAAAATCAATCAAAATCAATTTATCCACCTTCACATGACCTCCACTTCCCTGGAGGCTCTTGTTTGGCAGCCACGGGATTACTTCTAATGGCCAGATTCATAGCCCTTTGTGTCCAAATCTGTCTGATGGCTGTCTACACAAAGAGAAATGGAGCTTTGATATTTGCCTCTCTTTAAACAGCCAGAAGATCACATCGGTGTTACTGCCAGTATCAAATTATATTTGTATATCCTTTTTAAATCTTGGCAAGACACATTTGTATTTGAACATCTTAAAATTAGAAGGATCAATTAAGTAGAGTAGCTTCTTTAGAGATGCCATGAGATTAATGTTACACTGCATATCCGATTCAGCCTCATTCCATCGTATTAATTATAGGGTCTTGTGTTACATAGCAAATCTCTGAGCACTTCAATAAAAGTCACTATCTCCACTAAGTATTGCTTAAGTGTAAATGTACCCTGTAAGAGACAAAATCACCATCAAATCCAAGAAGGGAGGGGATGTGGAGATTAAAGCAAAGAGGGAGAAAATATGTGAGCTATGCACAGGTGGTGATCATACAAACACCCAAATCAGTTCAGTCCTCAACAGTATTAGGCATCGTTTCCTCAATAACATAGTGGCTCTGACAGTATCAGCACTTTATAATTCAACTTGATGGCTTTCTATGTTACATAAGCAGGGTTCAAATAAAATTCTGTTTATTTACAACTTAACTTGGATTTTTGTAGTTTTGGTCACCAAAAGCTGAATTGCTAAAATACGGATGGGATGACCCACAAGCCATAGGAGAGTTTTGAAACAAATCCCCATTTTGATTGTGAATAAGTATAGAAAACTCAGTTAAAACATGTCCGATGGCTCCTGTTTGTGCCCCGCAGAGTCCCTGTGAGCCAATAATACAGCTGTGAAACACAACAAAAAAGAGTGATGTCCAAAACTATGAAAATACATCTAAGTTTGTAAAATAACAGAATTTTCCTAAAATATTGTCCCCATTTTTAAGAGGTTTCACCATAGAGGAAGAAAATACCAGTTGGTCATTACATGAAGTCCCTATGTTTAATAAAGAACTGTGTGTGTGGAGACGGAGAGGAAGATGAAAGATAAACAGTGATCATGGCGTTCTCCTCTCCAGAGGGAAGAGAGATACACTGTTTTTATATTACAACAGCCTGCAGTGTTCATACAGCCACGAGACCTGAAAGAATTACCTGTGAGTGCTGATGTGTTCAGTGTGTGAGTGTAAACCAGTGTTTTCATATGACACAAGTTAATGATTGTGTGTGTGTGTAAGATTGTCCATCACCTCTGTACATATACATAGTGTAATATTACAAGACCATAGACTGCATAAATAGTGGACAGAGCTGAAGCCAATGCAGAAGTGCTTACATTCTTTCTATTGGCCAGCAGGGGGCGACTCCACTGGTTTCAAAAAGAAGCCAGATTGTATGAAACCTGATGGAAAAATGACTCTACTTCTTACTTGGTGTATTAGCTTACATCAGTAAACAGTTTTCTAATGAGTTTATGGTGTCAATCGCTATAAGCCTCAAGCCTTCTTCAATCCAGCATGAAGCACATTTTGAAAATTATGGTCCCATTTAGAGTAAAATAGACCATAAAGCAGGGGATGCTTTGGGCGGGGCTACCTTGTGAGTGACAGGTCAGTCTCAGTGGGTTCAGCCAGTACAACACACAGGGCTCATGAAACTCAGATCAAACTGAGTTACAATATTGAGAAACAATATTCTGTTAATACATTGCCTATTTCTTGCCTCAAATGTTTTCAAAATTATATCTTAGTGACCGTTTAGTTATTATACGAGACCCTTTGTGGCCTGCTGAACGGATGAGCCAAAACCAAGCACCACCTCACCCGCCAACTCCACGCTATTGTCCAAATATTGTTACCTTTGGTTCCAAAAAAACCAAGGCAGGGATGGCCTTAATTCCCACCTATGCTCTTCATAATGGGTGACATGGTGGGTTTACACTTGTAAAAGACGCACAGAAAGACTCCAAATATCACCCAAAAGTCAACCAAGTAGGTGACAAAACAATCTCACCAGTTCGTCTGAGCGCATCTCATGAGCTTCCTCAGCAGATGGGCAAGAAGTCCTTTAAGTTCTCAGGAAAATGTAAGTTTGAGGTGGTAGGTATTTTAGTATTATAGTAATTACATTTACTTAATTGTGTGCAAATCTTGTGGCAGGGTCTATTCCTGTGCACAACGCCAGTTTCACTACTATGCAGATGACACAATGCTGTATCTTTCTACTTACAGCACAGATGTCCTTAAAAATGATTTTGCTTTATTGGATCACAATTTTGTCCAACATTTCAATCAGTTAAGGTTAAAGGCTTAAATCAAGGGCAAACTAACTTGGTTGTAGATCCTTGAAAAGATCTAGTTGCCTCCGATTCACCCTATCTTGGATAACCATGACCTGAATGAATCTTCATACTGAAATCATTTGTGTTTTAATTCACTTAAATTTAGGTGATGAGTTTTTATAATGATGGAGTACACATGCTCTGGAGAACCACTCTAACATAGCTGCAGTTGTGGCTTTATAAAAAGTGATAATTAGCCTCAATTATAGAAGCTGGGCATATGTATTTGATGGCAGGGTTCTAACATTAGAGGTGTGCTGCATGTGTCTAAATCATGAGTCTACACTATAAAATCTTGGAGTATTAGAAGTCTGGACAGCTCTCACAGGTCATGGTCAAAGTGAATGGTCCAATATCCCTGATCCTGTGAGTCTTGGAAATTCAAATGCAAATAGCTTGGTAATGGTGTAATGCAAAGCTACTGTCTGTATCTGGGGAGGAGTCAACCTCGGTGTTTTAACTTGTAATGTGCTTGTGTTTCATGCTTTGTCTTATCTAGAGATATTTTCAGAGTGCATGACCTGTGCATATCCAAATATTACACCTGTATACTGTACCTTAGTGTGGACAACCATACATTTTTGTGTTTTTTGTTCCATATGGTGTGTGTGTACTGCATGTCCACCCTGGTAGTGTCCTCATAGCCTTGTCTGAGCCTCGGGGATGTAGATCTCGATGCTGTCAGCGCTCTCCGTGGCTGAGTTCTGCCGTACGGATGCAGCTCTCTTGGCAGCCATCAGGCGCTTCCTGGCCTCCTGCCGCTGTTTCTCTGAGCTCTCTAGTGAGCGGTCTCTGGCCAGAGGGGGGTGGTGGTGGGGGCCCTTGGGTGGCTTTTTTGGCACTGGAGGTGGGAGCCGCCTCTCCTGGTGGGAGAGGACGGTAGGGGGTAGGGGAGAACATTTCAGGAAAAAGACAGACATGTTTTTGTGTTTGTGTATGTGTGCACATGTGTGCCTGTGATGTCTATTGGAACTGCCACCTTCAATCTAGTAGGCTTTTGGTTTAATGTGTGCTTGTGCACTTAAACGTGACCATGTTTACTGTAGGTAAAGAAGAGGTAAAATGATTTAGACATTCTTTTTTTTTATCATAATACTGCAGCTACTTTACATGCTCTTATTTTATCCTAACTTGTTCCCTACTTGTGTTGATTCACACATTTGATATTTAAAAGATTTGTACATTTTGTGTCAAATGTGTGAGGCCTTTAGATGCATGCAGGGTAGGTATTTTAGTATTATAATAATGACATTTAGTTAGTTGTGTGCAAGTCTATCTTGTGGCAGGGTCTGTTCCTGCACACAACACCACTTTCGACACTATGCAGATGACACAATGCTGTATCTTTCTACTGACACCACATATGCCCTGAAAGAATTATTTTTCTTTATTTGTCCATCATTTCTATCGGTTATGTCAACACTGCACTAGCATATCTTTCTTGTTATTGCTATTTAAACCTATTTGGTTTTATTTGCCTTGCAGTTCTCAAGGTTTTATTGGTGTTTTATGGCTGGAGTACTGTGTATATAGTAGTATAGTCTTTATAATTGTATCTCCTGTGAAACTGCTGTGTAATCAGTGTGCTCCATATTGTAACATGTATTTGTGGAGAAGGAACATCAGCATCACTCTGTGTCTATCTATCTCGACACTGGCAGCTACAACACACAAGAAAATACCACACATAGTGAGGTGGCTGCAGGCGCCAGGGGAAGCAAGGAAGGAAGGAAGGGCAGAAGGAAGCATGGAGACATGGATGGAAAGACAGACATGATGGATCTACGGAGGCCCAGAGGTGTCAAGGCCCTGTGGTGTTGTTGGCATTGCAGTTATGCTGATTGATGCGTGGCTGTTTGCAAGCGCCTTCACTGTCAACACAAAAAAGCACAAGAAAGAAAAAGACAACAATGAGAGCAAATGAGGAAGCCAGCAGAGCAGAGTCAGTATTCACAATGATGCAAAGCCACGACAGATACAGCTGAAAGAGAGCAGGCAGAAGACATCTGAAAAAGAGTTACAGATACGCTTAAAGATATGTAGGAGGAAGAGTATCTGTATCACCATAGAGACCAAGTCAGACAACCATGCACTAATGCTGCACCATGAGAGAAAAGCCAAGTGCTACTGCCTGACTAAAAATAAGCCTTTCTTTGGTTTTGTCATGGTTCTGTACCTATAGATTTTCCTTTCGCCTCGAGAAAAGCTATTTTAGTTCTCTTGCAACATGAATTCATCACCAAACACCCACATAAAGGCAAAATGGGGAAATTTGCAAAGATTTTATCAATCAGAATGACTTGTTACTACTTCAAACTAGGAATTATTACTTACATGTCAAACAGGCATGGAAGCTCATTCTCACTTCCAACTCATCAAATTCAAGCTAAAGCTTCAAACTGTGATGCTGCAGGAACTCCTCTAGTCTCCAGTTTTGCACGTGGAGAGCTTTGTGGTCAAGTTAGCAATGATAAATATGCAATATCTGGGTAGACTTTCAAATTAATGGCACTAAAATTGCTTGGTTACGTTTTGACAACTAAAGTACTTGGTTTGGTTTTTAAAATGATCATGGCTTGAGTTTTTGTAAGAACATTTATTACACAAGTGCACATGTGTAACATTGTGTAACTTAAAAAGGGGCTCCACGGTCAAGTTAGCAATAATAAATATGCAATGTCAGAGCAGACTTTCAAAATAAAATTGCAAAAAATAATTAGTTAGGTTTAAGAAAAGAGCATGGTTTGGCAATAAATAAGTACATTTAAATTCATGAATGTAATGCAATCCCCAGTCAAAAAATAGCAATAATAATTATGCAACATCTGAGAAGACTTTCAAAATAAAGGCATACAAACTACTTGGTTACATTTAGGTAGCAAAACTACTTGATTAGAATTAAGAAGAGATCATGGTTTTGGCTTAAGTAAGTAAATTTATTTAGTTGTTACCAAGTTCACATACATAATATAATGTAATGTTACATAACTTAAAAAGGGGATCCGCAGTCAAGTTAGCAATAATAAATATGCATTGTCCAAGCAGACTTTCAAAATGAGGGCACGAAACTACTTGGTCAAGTTTAGGAAAAGATCATGGTTTGGGTTTAAATAAGTAACTTTATTGTGGAGGTTCACATGTGTAACATAACTTATGTATGTTACGTAGCTTACATACTTTACGTAACTTAAAAGGACATCAATGTTGAGTTTTGGTGTCATGTGGGACACAAACCCTGATCTCCTGGACTTTCTCACTCATTATTTATACGTCACCTGACTTCAACAGCACATAAACAACATAACACTAGAAGTAGACCCCCAGAAATTATGCTCAAGGGGAACCTACAGCATCATAGTTTGAAGTATAGGAGCACTGACCAGGCTGCTGTATCTGACATGTTGGGAGTGAGAACAGGCTTCCACACAGGAACCTCAGGTGTGACTACACTGTAATGCTCAGTGAGAGGACATATTTTATATACGTAATTACTTTAGCGACAACACGGTGTGCATGTAAAGGTCCCTACACCTTATGTGATAACAGCAGTCTGACAGGTTCATGTCATGACACACTGTGAGACGGTGAAATAAAATCTAAGATCTCTGCTTGGAGGCATGTCAGACTGGTTATCAATCATAAATCAATATAAATTTAAAAAAAAAAGACATCAACTTGCATCATCCATCTGAATCATCTCAGGTTTTGATAATACAACAAAAAGTGAGCTATGGCCATAGATCTGGTGGATACCAGTGTGGTATCTACATGAGGATTAGTAGTCTGATGTTTACAGTATACAGAGGTGGATGACTGTGGCAGTTTGGGCTTAATCTTGGGTGGAAACAAATAAACATTAATAAACAATATTGTGTAAAGCAGTAAACCAGATATGAATACTGGTCACAAAGTGACAGAATCACATCAGGCTTCACAAGACCACTGGCAACATCACACTTTTGTGCAACACATGATTTTAGACATAACTGAGGGATATTTCATGTGTTGCTATGGTCACTGGAGTTATAATTATAGCTTACTTTATGGCATTACTAAAAAAAATCATTGGGGAAGTCTGTAAATATAAATCAAACATATTTCATGTTATATCAAGTCAATCAAATATTGACTGGAACATATATGTTATTATATTATTATAGGAATATACAGTTATTAGTGTTTTAAAAAGATCCAAAATCAAATAAAATTTGTGTTTCCACTGGGTGTTCACCTTACCTGAATTGAGCCTTACCTGTGTCGATGTTAGGAGAAAGACTGCTCAGTTTTAGAGTAAAATAAAAAATTTGCTATAAATATCCCCTTGCGCACCATAGACAAAAGCAATTTGTTGCCAAATGAGACACTCACGTAATGAGTCACATTCATACTCGCCATGGAGTGAAAGAACTAGCACAACATCAAATGGTTCCATTCAGATGATGGTGTTCTCCCTGGTCAAAGTCAGCCTGGTGTCACACTGGAAGCTTGTGAGTGTACCTTTCTCTCAGGGGGGTCCAAGGGTCTCCAGTTGTTGGCTCTGAGCTGGTGAAGCTCATCAAACTTGAGGCTTATGTTCTCTATTGACAGCTGAAGCATATCCCAGAAACCAGCCAGGTCTGAGGCCACGGGACGAGGGTGGGCATTGGGGTTCTGTAACATGAGAAATCCAGGAGAAGGAAGAGATGAAAGCAGCCAGTGAAGAAGAGAATTAAGAAATGTAGTTTTAAATATTATGTCATCTTCAGCAATGTATGGAGAGCAGCTCAAAATGTGTTGCAAAAGATATACTACCAAACATGAAAGAAGATGAAGATATAAATCACTCCTTCTTGAAAACTGGGACAAAACTGTATTTTGAGGGGGTTTTGATTTTCATTCAGACAGACAAAATGTTGATATTGACATATATATCATATATCACTGCATATCCTGAAGATATGGAGATAATATTTATAAGCCATATCGCCCAGCCCTATATGCAGGTTTGGGAAATTGTTTTTATTATCTTCACTGCATGGAGATCAGTGAAGATATATATATATATATATATATATATATATATATTATATATACATATATATATATATACATACATATATATATATTATATATATATAAAACATACATATATATATATATATATATATATATATACATACATATATATATGTCAGTACCCTACTGCAGTACCCTCTGATGATTATGAATATCTGAAACAAATTTCATCCAGCAGTTATTAAGATATTTCAATCTGACAACATGCTTTCACTCTGAACTTGTCAAAACGGCAGCTTGGTCAGCAGCCCTATGCTTCAAACCATGATGCTGCAGGGACCCCTCTTGGGTCAGGTTTGCATGTGCAGGACTATGTGGTCAAGTTAGCAGTGATAAATATGCAACATAAGGGTAGAATTTCAAAATAAAGGCACAAAATCTACTTGGCTAGGTTAAGGAGAAGATCATTGTTTGGGTTAAAATAAGTGGTCTACATACTTGTCTTAAGTTAAAAGATACACCTTGAAGGGGGTACCCCCCTGTTATAATGGAAATACAAATCCCTCCCTAGCTTGGCTGACATGCTGAGTCAATCTGAGTCATGCCAGGCCAGCACACGTGTTTTGAAAAGCGGTAATTGTCATGTTGAGAGCCATGCTGTAAACCTAGTGAAAAATGTTTCGATGAAGAAATGGAATGTGTTTGTAAAGCAAATCTTAGCTTGTTAAAAAGTCTGTTACTTCAAGTCAAAGGTGGAACATTATTGTAAACTACTGTGTGAGTGAGGGTGTTCACACTCACCAGATTCTCTTCACACAGCTCCCTGAACTGTTGGAACTTCTGGGATATGAGAAGCTGAGCACTTCCTATAGCACTCCTCATCTTCCCGAGGACTATGAGCACAGACAGGCAGACAGACAGACAGACAGACAGACAGAGAGTTCAGACAGAGGGTGACCTGCAGTGCATCTGTTACGTTTTGTTCTTGAGAATATGTACATACTGTTGAGGTACATTTTATTTTCCTGCTTACCAAGGACACAGCATCTCCATGTGCTGATGTAAAGTACAAAAACTGAAGCTGCCAACTCATGACAACACCATTGCAGGCAACGGACAAAAAAAGTTCACGTCACATTTATACATTTTTTTTATACTTTTTGTAAAGGTTCCACTTGGAACCCTTTCAGAAAGTTCCACCTAGAACCCAACATAAAGGGTTATACCTAGAACCATCCAGAGAACCCTTCTACTGGGGTAATGGTTCCATGCAGAACTAATCAAGGGGGGCTACCTGGATCCTTTTTATGTTCCAAAGGTTTTATCTTGAACAGACTCAGGGGGTTCTACAGAGAACATTTTTGCATTCCAAGGGTTTTATCTAGTTTTATATTCCAAGGGTCTTATTTAGGAAACACTCTATATTCCATTTATTTAGAAAACGCCTGGGGTGGGTGGGGTGGGGTGGGGGGGGTTCTACCAAGAACCTCTATATATTTCAAGGGTTTTATCCAGAACACACTCGGGGTTCTACCGAGAACCTTTTTATATTTCAAGGGTTTTATCCTGAACAGACTGAGGGGGTTCCACAGACAACATTTTCATATTCCAAGGGTTTTATCTAGAACACACTCAGGGGCTTCTACAGAGAACCATATTATATTCCAGAACCCACCCAGAGGGTTCTATTGTGAGAATGCTTTGATATTATGGTACAAAACCCTAGACAAAGAGTTCTTCAAGGGTTTCAACAATCAACAATGTTTTCTTCTAAAAGTGGTTCTCAATGGAACCGTATTTTTACAAAGAACCCTTGAGAAATCCTTTCTTCAAAAAGGGGTCTTCAGAAGCAAATGGTTCTGGGTAGAACCTCATCCCTTCAAGAAGAACCCTTTTGGAACTCTTATTTCTTAGAGTGTAGTTACATGCATACTTTGGAGCCTTGACATGACGAACACACACACACACACACACACACACACACACACCACACACACACACACAAAGACATACTATCTTCAGGCAGGGCATTCTCCCGCTGGTCAAGCTCCATCTGTCGACACCAGCCCTCCAGGCGGTCAGTCTCCGCCTGCAGCAGCTTCAGGAACCAGCGTCCATCTCTCTGACATACTGACCGCTGCACCACCTGCCAGACACACAGACAGTTTGACAACATGTAGAGACAGACCTGCAGAGACAGTCTGTATATTCACTACAAGGTAACAAAGCCAGTGATGTGGAACAATCATAAATGTCGTATATGTCTTAAAAGTTAATACTGTATTACTTTTTATTATACTTTTTTTATACTTATGGTTGATTTTACATCAGTTTGCAGGTTTAATGTGCTGTTAAATTAGCTATCATAAAATATCATTTCAAGAATAAAAAAAAATCACGTATGCAATCTTCGCAGAATCCTGGCATTTATTACCGCATGTACTTTAATGACATGACTGCTTTACTGTCATAGTTAAGGGAGAAAATCAATTTTAAGGACAAAGACAGGGTATACAGTCAGATCTACTGTTCCAGCCCTCCATTGGTCCCTATTCATCAAGCGGTGAAAATTGCCTGACTCATCAAACTTGCTCGAGTTGCATAAGCCTTCACAGCCCACATCAAGAATTAATTTTTGTCCGTTGGATATTATTGTTGCATGGTAATGTAGTTCGACTGCACTGCATTACCTCATTTACAATAATTTAAACATGACAAAAATCAGTGCAGATGTAATATTTACTCTGATGGTTTTAACTCAAGCAGGTTTCCAGAGTCTGTTAGAGGTACTCTGAGGAGTTTTACACCACTAGTAGCACTATAGAGCCATGTTTTCATGATAGTCATTTGTGCAGATAAATACTCAGTATTGAGGTATATACTCCAGACAGACTCCAGTCACAGATTTGATCACTTTAGACTTGACTTAGCAAAATCAAACAAGACTTTAACACCAATAACTTGTGACTTTACTTGACTTGACTTGGAAATACTTCACCTTCTCCCAAGACCAAAGATTAAAAAGTCTGTTTTCTAAAAAGTGAAAACCTGCAAATCAATTATTTTCCCTTTGGTTTCTCAATCAACTAACATTAACACTGTTCATTCTCAGCAAGCGGAACTGAATGGTGTCTGATGCTTCACCAAAATATTAACTTAATTCCCCAGATCCACTTTGTTTGAACCAGTCAGACAGCATCCAATCAAGCTGCAGGATAGAACCACAAAGAACTAACATTTGAAATAATTTCATTCATGTACAAAAACTACCAGGTGGTGAACAAAAATGAATTGCAGCAGCATTCAAAGTATGTGGATTGAAAATTACAGATGGAGATGCAACAACTTCCAGCTTTGTTCATTAGAAGTTGTACAAAGAAGGGTTAATAGAGGCTAAAATTAACATGCTTAGTGAGCTAATGCTTAGGAAACATAAGCTTAACAGCTAAATAACTGTATAAATCACTGAGGCTGGAAATTCACTGTTACATTCTGATTTGTTTAGAACTTGAAAGTTTGGGACTTGACTTGCACCATGTCAGTCTTGACATAACTCTGGACTTGCTGGTTTTGACATGGGACTTGACTGCAAAGACTTGAGACTTATTTGTGACTTGCAAAACTATTATTGGTCTCATATCTGCTATTCATAGTTTTCACATGACATCATGTTCATATGGGAATCCCCCCTTGAGAGGCAAAACAATGCTATCTTCCACTGCCAGCCGGCTCACGAACTGAATGGTCTCTGATGTTTCACCAAAATGCTGGATAGTTGCTGTGCGATCAGAGGCACTAACTGATGAGGAGACAAGCCCAGGCTGTGTTTCTAAAGAATCCCGTCTGACAAAGAAAACCCAGAAAGGAGGAGATTGTGGATTTGTGCCATTAAACATGCCTCTGTCCCCAGGAAGGGCAAACAATGGCAGCTGTCAGAATGCACACGTATTTGCAGCGAACACTTCATCAAGTTTTGATAAGATTCATGTCATGAGATATTATGTTAACCTAAAAAAATGATACTGCCTTGTTGTTACTGCCCTACAACACTGACTACAATGACCCTTAAACTAACTTAAACGCATGGATTAATGTTAGATAGCTATTGTAGTTGATTACTACTCACCTTTGCTTTTGACAATGAAGAATTTCTTGCCCTCCCTAACGGCAGCATTACTGACCCATCCAGATCGAAAATACATATAACTGTCTGTACTTTTGTACACTTTCATCCTGGTGGCAGTGTGAGCTGAGGAATGCTCCACAAGACAGATATTAACATTGCCAAAGTAGAGCTCTGGCAGGGACCTGGTGGTCTTTAGTGACTCAGAAACGGAGGCGGGTGCTGTATATATATCACAAGTGTCTAAAACTTGCAGTTTGTTTTCATATTTTTGTTTTTCTTTAATTGGGAGGGGATCCACAAGTTCATGGCTTGAAACAGAAGCAAATTTTATCGGCTTGTGCTGCGTCTCCACAGAGAGGCTAGTGTGACCTGCCATGTTGACCCATTGTTTAGCCCTCCAGGTTACCATGCTTGTCACGTGACTGAATACTATGAATTGGTAAACTGATCACTGATCACTCTGATCTAACAGACCACTGGAATATGAACAGCATTGATGTTGAAAATAACCAGAAAAGAACACAGTGGCGTAGATGACGTAGGGTTGGTGGGTTTTGTAAACCCACGGGCCCTCTTGTGGTCAAACTTTTTTTAAAAATTTTTTTAAATGTAATGTTGCCGCGGTTGACCCTCGCAGCGGCAGGTAGCACGGAGTGTAACGTTAGACTGGGTCACTGCATTTTGTTGCATATAAGGGGGGATACGAGCGGCCCCTCCCAATTTGAACTGATCCATGCGTCTATTGAATGTGATTGGCTCAGCCGCTCAGACGGTGACCGTTATTTTTCTGGAAAAAAAGAAAGAAAAAAGCAAGCAAGGTAGAGGAGATTTGCAAAGATGCTGAAAAGAAAGAAGCGCCAAGAAAAAGAGATGTGTGGTGCAGATAAGCGTAGGGCAAAAAAGAAAAAAAAGTTAATTGAGGATGCGGTTTAAACGCGAAACTGACAGATCTCCTCTGTCGTGGTGGGAGCAGCCAGGCCAGTGACGACACGGGTCCGAGCAGCAGCACGGCCACAGCAGGTAAACAAGCACTGTCTGCTGTAACACGGCGCTATCATGATCTCAGACTTGAGACTAGGGTTGTCACAAGAACCGACACTGCCGGTAATCTGAACGTGACCGAACCTGATCCGCTCCAGCTGCTTGGTGTGGTCACAGCCACAGTTGAAGCCCATAAACATGACGCGCCATGTGTCTTTCTCCGGTCAGTTGTCATGGGAACAAGACGCTCTGACGGTGGTGCGCATTTAGACCATAATACATCCATGGTTTGGAGCAGAGACAAAACAAACGTGTGTGAATATATAAAACGGAGCTGAAGAATGAAACAATAAGTTTACACCAGTCAGTGGAAACAGCCTGAAAGTGAGTGAATGAGAACAACAGTTCTATCATTGAACTACTAGGAGAATAATAATAATGACTACATAACTTTCTGTTTGTGTGGAGGCATATTTACCATTTTACCTCATGTTTCTGCCTGAGAAGTTGTTAAAGTGCAGCTTAGCCTAAAAACAAGTTTGATGTGTCAGTTGTTATAATTATTGTTGTTGTTGTTGTTATTATTAGGCCTATTATTATTATTATTATTTAATAAAGTAGCCTAATGATTTTAGAAGCACATGCTTTTTTTTCAGTCGTGGTATCGAATAGAGTATGTAGAATCGTGGGAATTTACTAGTATTGGTATCGACTACTGAAATTCTGGTATTGTGACAACCCTACTTGGTCTATTCCTGGCTTACTTATTCCTTACTTTTTTGGCTTTTTTCTGTCCTCTATTCGAGTGTGCAATGTCGGGCCCCTTTGACCTCAAAACCCATGTGGAATACAGCCCAGTTACGCCACTGAAAGAACAGAAAAGACATACCTGACAATGAAACATGTGGACCACCCGGGGCAGTTGACCCCCTTTGCTATGAAAAACAGGGTCAACTGCTGTCTAACTAACCAGTGCAAATGCAAATGGAGGCACACACAGAAGAAGACAGCAATGAGAAATTGTTCAATCACTGTTGGAAAGAAAGATTTATGCTGCTGAACGTGCCTGGAGCTGTTCTCACTGAATAAGCTCCCACATACCTCCAGAATAGCAGAGCTGTTGAAGTTGACATCAAGTGGGTCATCTGTTACGCTGTCTATCCAGGGGTCTGGAGGGGGGAGGATGGACGGGTCGAAGCCCACATCCTCATAGTCATCAGAGGCACAGGCGTGGTAGTGGTTCCCTGAGCCCTGGATGCTGACGGTGGAGGTGGCGGCATCACGGGAGTATTGTCGAGAGATGGCACCAGATGACAGGACTTCCATGTCAGTGTCCGGGGAGTCTAGAGGGGTGTCCAGCAGGTCCGGCATGTCCAGATCTGCCTGAATTGAATAATGAAGACATCTCAATAATGGACTGAAAAAGGAAATGGTTGTTTGAGTGTTGCAGGTCTGTAAAGTCTTTGTCTGAACACTAGAGGTCTGCTCGCTTATTGAATCCACTCCACTCAAGTAGATCCAAGCTGACTATCTGCTCTGATCTGGTGGTGTGTGATAACTGCTACGCTGATGATACTCTGCTGTATGTGCCTGTAAAGGCAGATTATCACACTGATATTAGAAAATTACAAGCTTTCATGGCTGCTGTGATAGACTGAAAGTCGTACAACTTTCTCCTTCTGAATTCAGAAAAAATACCAAGATGCTAGTCACTGGTCCTGCTTGCCACAGGCATGAATTAATTCAGTAACTCCTCACAAGTATGTGATCTTTCAAAGATCGACAACCAAAAATATTAGTGTTTCTTCTGACATGTTTGGGTAAGTTTTGCGTGGTTCTTTTTGGATTAATGGATTTGGATTTGGCCCCCTAGTGACCCCAGCTTCATAAACACAGTCTTAAAAACTTTAAAAGCAAAATGTGTCCATTACAAAAGCTGGAGCCCAGGGATCTCTCAAGAATTACCACAATGAGGGAAATGTGTAATGTCTGCTCAGAAAGAAAAGGTCATCTTTGAGGTTGTGCTGCATCTACTATCAAGGACTTCAGTGAAATATCCTCATTCTTTAAATGATATGAAAAGACCCATACAGAGGTTAACGCTCAAAAACAAGAAGAGGCACAAAAATGCTGCATCCATGAAATTACATATTGCACTGGAAAGATATTTTGGAGAATGATCAGAGACTGCAAACTTCTGCCAAGGCTGCACAGTTCTCATGTGGTTCGTGGGAAAAATAGCATTCTTAAATGCCCCCTCAAACAATGTTAATAAATGTGTGGTCTAAGTCTAAAAGACAGATCTTTGTCCTGAATCCACACCAAAAACTAACCATTTGTTTCATGCCCCACAGCCCAATTTCCACTTAATTTAATTTTAAATCTTTTGTGAAATATTTTGATGACTAATGGCTGGAGAGACAAAAACAAAACAAAAAACAAAAAAAAAAAAAAAAACAGAGGTGCTTGATAACAACTTGATAACAAAGCAGCAGTAGTGGAAGCTTACCTGTACAGCTGCTGTCACACTGTTGGAGCGCTGGAACCGACGATACCTGAAGAGGAAGACAAACAGTAAGTACTAAACACCAACATTTTCCATCTCTGCTTCCACGCAACAATTTCGAGATTAAAGATTTAAAGTAATTCGAATTTCAGTTTTTATGATGTCTGTGAAGATTCTCAGTCATCCAGGTCATGGCATTCATAGAAGTGTTATTGCAGGCAACTGGACTTGGTTAGGTTCTTCAAAACATTTGGCCTCTCATCCGAGAGGCTTCTTCAGTTCTAACTGACTAGTGGGGAGTTTTAGATATTTAACCTCCAAACAGTAAAGGTTACATACCTGAAACTCCCCACTAGTCAGTTATAACTGAAGAAGCCTCTTGTATGAGAGGCGAAAAGTCAAGAACCCAACCAAGTCCAGTTGCCTACGATAACCCTTCTACGAAAGCTTTTAGGATTATAATATGATAATCCGGCCTTCTTTGGGTCTCTGGGTGGGACCTTCCAGATATCCTGGGGGAGGTTGGGAACGCAGAATCAGGCTGTGTCTGAAACTCGGGCTGTGTTTGTCGGGGGTAGTAACCTGATGACCTGCTAATTCTGTAATCACGGAAAAACCTGAGTGTTCGAGAGGAGATCAAGGCCACAGGAAATAATTTTTGGCTGGCCAAATTGAAATTCTGGCAAACTACCAGACATTTCAGTAAGGGGTAACAGGGATTGGCTCAGGTTGTGATCAGCTGGAGAGGACTGCAGACCCTGGTCAGGGATATTGTCAGGAAGTGGAGAGAGCACTTTAAAGTGATATTCCACCATTACATGATAACCCACTCAGTATGTACTCACCTCTATGCCTGGGTGAAGATCTTCAGTTCACAAAACAATCCTGGAGTTTCAGCAGAAAACAGGGTAGCAGCCTCATCCATTAAGATATACAAAGTCTCGCGAGATCGACGCCATGTTTGCATCCTACCAGCTACATGCTACAGTTGACATTTCAGCTAAAAACATGGCGTAAATGGCGTCTTTTGCGGTTAATTTTTAATGTTGCAGCTCGCGGACACTTGGATTACACCACACAAGCAGGATGGAGACATTTTGTGTTTGTTTTGTGTTCTTTTTTTAACGTTTTATCCATGGTCTCCATTCACTGCCATTGTACTAGATGAGGCTGCAACCCTGTTTTCTGCTGAAACTCCAGGATTGTTTTGTGAACTGAAGATCTTCACCCATCATCACATCGGCATAGGGGTGAGTACATACTGAGTGGAATATTGCTTTAAGGACCTTTTGAACCCAACCAACATGTACTCTGTCAAGGAGGCAGAGTTGGAAGAAAAAGCCAAAACAATAGCCCTGCCTACGGGTGCTTTTCATTCAAATTCATCTCCTCCACTCGATTCCTCTCCTTGCATCTTAGCTCCTCCCAGTGGGGATGTGAGAGAGAGATGCAAGGAAAAGACATGAATACAGAGGAGACAAAGCTGTGTAATAAAAATCCTTGAAGTGACAACAGTTACAGATGAAAAGCTGCAAAGCTGTATGAGCTATAAGACTAAGTGGTACAAATGTCCACAGAAACACTTATTTATTTTTTTTATTTTAATCATCATTTAATATTCCTTTTAAATCTTCTGATATATACAGTCCACAGATCAGTGTTATTTGTTTATTTATGCTATTTATTTACTTGCATTATTGTCATCTGCACAATAATACACACACAGCTGTGCGAGAATGTGTGTGCTGATTTTCTTGTGAAACAAAATCAAACAAAAGACAATCTGCTGCTCTGTGTGATGCCTCTTTGCAATGAAATGATCCTATTATAAAGTGTTAGAAGCTGAAACACAAGATGACAGCACATTATGTCACTTCTCATTACGTAACTTTGTTTTATTTTATTATATATAGATCCCTATGACACTACAAAGTAGAGAATGCACCGCAGGTATTTTCCCTGATTAGTTCTTAAAAAAGTGTGTGACAGCGATCCCACAGTAATAAGCGCTGAATCATCACTGTACCACACACCTCCTTTTCATCCTGTTTCTACCTGGTTGTGTCATTATTCAGAACATGCAGCGATTTGCAGTCTAATAACACTAACAGTGCTCATAATCTGTTATTTCTTCATGAGCTCATTACGACACCAAAGAACATAAATATTCACATCAGAAGTATTAAAGTGCTGCAGAAACTTCTGCCTGTCAATGGACTTTGATTTCACTGTGTGTGTCCTGATGATACAGGATGACAATCACCGAAACTGTCCAATCAACATCACTCCTCTTGATAAAAGACTTCTGACTAGGATACACCAGTGTATCCTTGCTCTGAGATCCTCTAGAAGGTTCCTCCCCTCGCTCCTCATCTCCTCCAGGTGCATATAAGGAATTGGAAGATCCTTTATGATGGTGGACCGGAAATGACTTCTGGGTCGAGGGAAGAGAGAGGAGACGAGGAGGCAGAATTCATTGAAATGAAAAGCACCCCATGTCTCTGGTATGTGGGAGGATGGGGCAGCATGGCTGTTCCATTCTGTCTTTATATAACCGGAGTGAGTGTTGTGTCTGTATCCTTGACAGTCCAACATGTTTGATGATTGAGTGCTTGGGTGTGCTTTGTGCCTGCTTTGGTAAGGTTAGAATCCTGTGTTTGCCTTTTGCAGATGATGTGGTTCTGTTGGCTTTATCAGACCGACACCTTCAGTGCACACTGGGGTGGTTTGGGGCAGAGTGCGAAGCAGTCAGGATGACCATTGGATTCCACTGGGCACAGCATGTCTGCGCTACAGTTTAGACCCTTCCTCCATGCGGCTGCATGTCTGTTTCAGAAGTGGATTGTTTTGCCCACCTGATTATGCTGACTTGCTCAGGTTCTTTTCTGTCTGTCTTTATGATCACAAGTCTGCACAGGGTCTTTTATTTTGAAAATTGACTGGATACTCTCTTTTTTTTCTATGTCTGACTTCCTGCCTGCTCGATCTGCTCTGTGCAGATTGACGCGGCATCCGTCAAAAATAGATATGTTTGATAGCACTGCTGGTAGCAGGCAGCACCTCCAACTCTAAGGCAATGGTTCTCTGCTGGAAAACGGTGGATTGCTCCCACTGGGTTAGGAGTGCGTGGTTGCCCCAAGAGAAGTAGGTCAAGTACCCCAGGGTAAAAGTGAGGGTGAGGGTAAAATGGAGCAGGAGATTGACGGTAGATTGGGGCACCATCAGTAGTAATGCAGGCATTGTACTGGACTGTTGTGGTGAAAAGAGAAGAAGCTCTCAATTTGCCAATCTACATTCCATAACTCACCTATAGTCATGAGCTTTAAGTAGACTGTGAATACAAGCTGCTAAATGAGTCTTCTCCACAGGGTGGCGATCTTAGAGATCTAAAGACCACAGATATCTGGAAGGAGCTGAGTGTAGAGCTGCTGCTTCTTTGTGTAAAATGTAGCCAATTCAGACAGCTCAGGCATCTGATAAGATTGGCTGCTGGGGATTTTCCAGGCATATCCAACTGGTAACAGACCCAGAACATGCTGGAGAGATTATATCTCATCTGGCTTAGAAATACCTTCAGATCTTCCAGGAGGAGCTGGAAAATGTGCTGGGAAGCGGACATTTGTGGACTACCTTGCTTAGCCCACCATCACTGCGACCAGGCCATGGATAAGAAGTAGAAAATGAATATGTGCATACTCAACCCAGGACACAGACTTAGTCCCTCCAACCCCAATGTCCTTTTTATACAGGCACAAATATCTGTGTGGGTTTTTCACACATAGAGTAACAAAATCCCACACAGCGTTCACATGTCCTGGCATTCGATTAGGGAGAGTGACTGTCACTGCCTTCCACATTACTGAATCAGCTGTCAGTCTGACAACACTGTATAATGCGACATTCTGTTTCTCTTGCTGTATGAAACTATCTCTGTCAGTATGAACCTCTGTCAAAGTTGGGTTTCTTTGCTGACTCTACATGGAAGTGAATAATATTAACCAACACAGCACTGTTGTGAAATGACCTTTGAGTTACTTATCAAGCCATTGCTCTTTGGTGACTCCTCCAGTGAACACAACAAAATAAACATTTTTCATCTAAAAGCAAATCATTACCATATCAGTCTGATTTTGGGCTAATAATAACCACACTAGAATCCTACTTGTAATGAATTCAAGCGAAGTGAGTTTAGAAATAGTCCTGCCTGATGTCCTGTATGCACTTCTGTCATTTAATTCTTTTATGTTCAACATGAAACAATACAGCTTTTGAAGCCTACACTCATTGTTGAATTAATCAGTTCACTAACCGCAGTTCAATGCCACAGCTTTGCAATAAAATCTTCTTTCATGAAGGCCACAATGCTCAGTCGCTGCTGACATTGTTCCTGAGAGGTGTTGATTCAGTTCTATGGAAGCTGTAGTCTGGAGTGTTAGATTTGTTCTTTCCTCATTAATGGGTGTTTCTGCAACTATGGGCATTTCTGACTCTACAAAATTCGTAAAAATCAACCTCTATGAATGTTCGAGGCTGTAAAATATAAATAGGCAGAGATAGACATTTTTTCTTGGTTTGCACCATTTGTTCTTATATGTTTGTTATTACCACAATGTAATGTTGTGTTAAGAGCAAACGTTCATTTAATACATTTTTGTTTTTTAATTTTTATAAAATTTCAAGACTTTTAAATGTATTTTCATCAAGCATTGTGCATCATTTTAGATACTGAAATAATAAAAAATAGGGGATTTCATGGTTTTCTCTACTCCCTAGATTCTTAAACTGAGGTTCATGTACAATTGATGGTACGTGAGCTCCCTCTAGTGGTATGCAGAAGAGCGTCAGAAATATATAATATAATTCAATTATATTGCATAATTAAAAATATGATTAATTAAATTGAAGTTTTCTTTCCAGCATTTTTGTTTCAATAATGATCATGCACATAGTGCGTACATATGTCATCCATGATTACTGGGAATTATGAGCTAAACTGTGATGGCATCATATTTGCGTGAGATAAAATGAAGAGACTGAATGAATGACTGATATGAATGCTTCCAAAACACTGCAATAATGCCTCCAAATTGGAACTATAATGAAGAGAAGCGCAGATCAGGAGGAGCGTAAACTGAGCAGCCGCATTAAATGTTGCACCAAATGGCACAAAACAGTAAGGTGGTACTTGCAGAACTCCATATTTTCTGAGGTGGGAACGCGGCATAAAAAGGTTGAGAAACACTGTTCTACTCAATGGACAATTTAGACAGTAACCTTAGATGTCAATTGTGTTCATACACAAAAGAAAATATGTTGCTTTTTATGACAGATATTGCAATTCATTAACCTGTTAATCATCTCTACTGAAGGGTTAAAATAATGTTTTATTATACTAATAACTACAATAAAGTAGTAGTGACATCTTGTGTTGGTATGGACACAACATTAATGGTAAATGGTAATAATGTAACCTTTAACAATAAGCTTATGTTTAGATTTGCTGGATTACATGGCACTAGACCAGTTTACAAAATTGTTGTTCCCAAAAAAGATTAGAAGTGTTACTCTGAAGAAAACTTTTACAATGAACTTTGTTCAGGGTCATGGTAAGGACATAAAAGTGCACTGTAATTTTATTAACTCATTTTACGAATCTGAACATTGAGATCACAGTTTTGGGATATGAACAAAAGTGGTGTTGGACGCATAACATACTTCATAAACCGTTATTAAATCACATCATTTAGTCTTTTTTTTTCATGTCAAGATGTTTAATAACACTGTGTATTTATGAGTGCTCCAAGTAATGATTATTTCATGATTGATTAATCTGTTGATTCTTTTCTCGACTAGTTCTTTGATATGAAAAGGGCAGAAAATGCTAAAAAAAATGTTGATCAGTGTTTCCAAAAGTCCAAGATGATGTCCTCAAATGTCTTTTTTGCCCCCCAACCAAAGATATTCAGTTTACTGTCCTAAAGAAGCAAAGAAACCAGAAAATATCCACATTTAAGAGGCTGCAATCAGAGAATTATTACTTTATTTCTTAAAAAAGTGGGCGATTAATTTCGTAATTGATTAAAAATTGATTAATCATTTAATTGTTGAAGCTCTAGTATTCATCAAGAATCAAAGGACAAATTTAAACATGAATCCTAAATTTCACTTCTGGGACTTAAAAATGCTCGTAGTTGCAAAACACCCTTATATGAATTGGTTATAAAATACATTGGACGTTGCACTTCTCTAAAACATGTTACACAAAAACTGAGCATTACAAACCTTCATAAAGGTAGAGCCTACTGCAGGGCTGCAGGACCAGACATCATCCCCAGCTCAGTGTATCAACAACAACAAACTACCACTAACGCCCCACAGTCTGAGCTTTGAGTTGTGACCACAAAAATAAGGCAAGGGTGATGAGATCAGAGCGGAGACTAAATATGGTGCTCCTCCGAGGTGCAGGTCATTTGAGGCAGTCCAAGCTATACATGCTGGGTACGTCTAACAGAGAGAGGACCTATGGGCATACCCAGAACACGCCATATCTGTTTTCAGCTCGCCCAGAGCTGGGATGTGGAGGAGGTGGTTTAAGAGTTGCTATCACTGTGACCCAGACTCAAACACAGGCTAGACAGCTGATGAAAAGATGTTTTTATACACACTAAGCCATCAATTATCTTTTATAGTTTGCATTTATTACAGTCTTTGACATTATTGTAGAGAGGCTTGAACAGACAGGGGTCTGACAAACCTTCACTGACTGTCTAGAAGTCAGTGTGACTGTCCTGAGCTGCAGTTATTACAGTCTATAGCAGAGGATAACCTTGGCAGATGAGTGTGTGGGCGTTTGTTTGTGACCAGAGAGAGAAATAATTACACGACAGCCGGAAGTGACTCAGCTCGACTCCAGATTTGACTCAGTTCTCAAATCAAAGTCTGAAGGAAAAGACGCCACCAGGAACAGACTGAACACATCATCGTATCAGATTACTGTTCAAAAATATGTGACTGACTAAAAAAACAGACTATAAGCCAGTGATGTGATCTTTTACACAGTGTTCTTCTGAGTGTAACATTCAGCAGAACATGTTAGAACATAAGCAGGTACCTTGGCTACCACCATTTTGTACACAGTTTTACTTTTCTCCAGTGTGTACTCAGAGTAAATTCATGTTATCACCACAGCAGGCGTGTCAGGATTTAGGTTAGAGTTGATCTGCTTCAGAGCACCCAGGTTTGTTCATGTGTAATGTACAGAATGTCACCCATTCCTGAAAACTGGGACAAATCATGTCCTACCAAAAAACCCTTTAAAATGTAAAAAGAAAATGTAGTTAAAATGTATTCTTTAAGAATATATCTAATTTATAAAATTGCATATATACTGATAACATAGGTGTAAACATGTAGCTATTATAATCATTGTTTCAAAATATAATTTTTATGAAAATGTTTGATGTTTAAAGTTGTGTCCCAGATTTGATCAGATTTGAAACCAGATTTAATCAGGCATAAAAAGGGTCAGCTATACCTTAAGGACCCCTGTCTCACTTCCTGGTTTAAAAAAGTCAGGAATACTGCTCAAGCACTGGTAAACTTTCTATTTTCAGACAAATTCATTCAATTATATTTCTATCAGATGTGTCTCAACCATAACATGTCGACTCTGTAGTCCTTCTAAATCAAAGCTAAATAAAAATTATGGTTAAAAAATGTGTATTTTGATTAACATTAAGAGACTCTGAGACACTTTAAAAAATAAAATGGCTGCTCACTACAACTATACTGTGAAATGAAAAAAAATTTGTCAGCTCAACATTAAATGTAGACTTCAGTCTGGGAGATGATGTCTGCATTTAATAATGTAATCATTAGAAGGTTGGCCCATTACAAGGTTTAATAGCCAAGAGTTTGATCTTATAAAATATATTTTTCAGCATAATTTAAAAGTCACCCTCGTAATACAGTTTTATCCCAATTCTCAAGAATGATGCTCATAATAAATGGTCCAGTATGTATTGAATAGAAAGTCTCCAAAAGAAAAAAAAAAGATAATGAGTAAAAAACAAACAAACAAAATGTGTGCCTCACCCTCTGTCATCCTCCACTTGCACCCCTACAGAGGTGAACTTGGACGGGTCCTCTGGATCTGGAATCTCCTCTGGTCCATCCACCTACAGGAGACAGTGTATATCCCTCATAAACAGGATCAACATTAAAGCATGGTACTTCAGAAATCTTTTGGGGTTTTTATGGCTTGTTTTTGTTTGTAAAGGGGGCCTGAGAGTACCAATTACAACTGAATAATTCAAACAACCGTGGTTTTACTGTTAAAGCTTTGTCAAAGCATTCTTGATTTGAGGAGGTAATAGTGACTTGTAAGTAGAAACACAGAAACACAGGCTCTACATGATGTCTAAAGCCCTATTTGGGACAAGAAACTTTTGGAGGAACTCCCAATAAGTCCCTGCTCGGGAGTGGTCGTACTTTCCAAAAGTACAAGAACTTTGAGGGTGGGGCTTGCAGTGTTGAACATTTCGGACTGGTTGAGTGCTTGCAGAATTTAAATTCAGCCACCAGCAAACCAGTTTGTTTTTTGTTCATTGTGCTTCGACACATGGACTTACAAAGGAAGCACACAACAGATGGTTCAAAAATGTATATTAATGCCCATCGCTTTATATGGTATCATTGTTGTCTAGTCACACGCAGAAGTGACGTGTATAAACAGGTGTCACTTTTTCTTGCCTAATCTTCACAGGTCTTTGAACTGCAGTGAAAACACAGAGAGCACGGGACTGAAGGAACCTTTTAGTTTCTTTGAAAAGTAGTTCAAGGGACAAAACATTCCAGATACTTTGGTGTCTCCACATCCACTGCTGTCTCAGAAATACCTGGATGCCTATGGAGAGACATTTGCCCTTCCTGAGTGCTTCTTTCCTGTAGTCATCCCGGTGGTCTTCAACAACTGGCATCCTGCTCAAGACAGGGGTGGGGGTGCTGACTGTCATGGTGCTGTTACTGACATGTTGACTGGCTGGTCCGTGAACCTGCACAGTGAGAACACTTAGCTTAGCTTAAAAAAAAGGTTTTACAAATAGTTGCTTCACAAAATTGGGAACCATTGTTGTATTACAAAGTCACAACCTGTTCACTGCGCATTCTGAATAGTCCATTAACAACACACTTGACAGATAAAAAGAACAGTACAACAGCACCGACCTGTGCATTAGCAGCCTCGATGGCAGCTGTCAAGGCTTTCATGCTGTCAATGCTTTCTGTTGAGTTACTGAGCCCTGATTGGATGGTCATGTCACCTCTGGGTCCCTCCTCTTCCATGTATGCGTCCTGAGTAGTTTGAGAAAACATGAGACATTGCTTTCAAGATGACTTATTATCATGAGCATTATTATCACATTGTACAATTTTGGAAATTTGACATTTTTAGGTGAAAACACTGCAGGCTGACTGATGCAGGAACCGCTAATATTATTATTGTGTTGAGATGCATCATAGTTGGAGTATGAAACACATTAAGACACCCAAATGGCTCATTTTGTGTGGAAATGTTATTTATTTATTCATGAATTCATCCATGTATTTATGTGTTGGCTGAGACCTCTTGTGTGTCTCTGTTAGCATCTGCTTTGCTGACGTCCTCATAGCATTAGCCACCCCAGCTGCTCTGTGACAACATTGTGTACGGCCACTGTGTGAATAAATAAAGTCAATGAAACACATGAGACCTGAAGGACTTTAAAGTTGTACAGGCTGTTGTACAGAGAAACTCTTGTATAGAGAAAGTAAGAATTGTCTGTAGTCTAAAAATTAGAACAAATGAATAATGTTGGGGTGAAAATGTAGAACAATTGATAAATTAATCATCAACTATTTTATAATCACTTCATTGGTTTGAGTAATTTTTCAAGACAAAAAACAAACAAATTCTTTGTTTCAAGCTTCTCCAGTGTGAATATATTTTTGTTTCTTTTCTCCTTTATGACAGTAAACTGAATATCTTTGGGTTGCGGATTAAACAAGACCTTTGAAGATGCATTCCTAGGCTTTGGAAACACTGATTGAATTTTTCACCCTTTACCTACATTTTAAAACAAATGACTATTGATCGATTGATCAAGTAAATAATTGAGTACATTTAGAGTTGTTTATTAAGCTTACATTTTCCCTGTGTCACAGTGTCTCCACCTTCACTGATGTTCAGAACGGTTGTTTGGAGCAACATTATCTGAATGAAGGACTGGACTCCTGCACATTATAACTACCAAAACTTTATAAAGACATGAAGAGAACTGCTCTAACACATCATAGTAGATTATGAAGTCTAAGCCTCTCAAATGGAATAATGTCCTGTAAACATCAATAATACACTATAGCATGACTTAGTGAGCTTTTAGCAAAGTGACATCACTGTTTAAGGTTATTAGGAACTGTATATTATGATCACAAAATTATGAAGACATTTGAATAGTATTCACTGGCTGCCAAGAGTCAAGTCTCTGAACATTTAACTTTAATTAAAATAGACTGTCACCATCACACCAAATACAGTGACCAATGATATGAGACTGGGTTAATACTGGGGGTCAGTCTCTGAGGACAGGATTGTGCAACAGAGTGAAGCAGGGTGTTGCTGTAAAGTGAGCATGTGAGCTCAGCCAACCTGCCCTGAGTTGTGGTTCAAACAGTGTGTAATAGTGTGTGAAAATGAAAGTGTATGTGTCTGAGCACCGGGGTGGCAGGAGTACTGCCCTTGTATTTTGTCTCAGTATGAATGTGAGGAAAGTAGGTGACTGATTTGCACAGTTTTATCATCTGAAGCTGATGTTTTGCACATGTGACTTATTGAATGTTTCTATTTATTAGGCTTGGGTAGCATCAAGGTATTATCATGTACCAAGGTATTTAGAAATCCTGAAGCTATGATTTTTAATTCTGTCAATGTGAATAAATCTGAAACACTGACGTTGTAACATTGTTTTTTTATTGATGTAAAATGAAAGTATAAAATGAAACTGCTTTATTATTAATACATTAATAATGCTTAATTTGTTAATAGGGAACTTAGTCAACAGAAGAATTATTTGGATGTGGAAGAGAACTAATTGGCTGATCAGCAGTCTCGGTCTCCTTGCTAATTAATTAAATATAACTAGATGTGGAATCATGAAAATATTACCACATATAACTCCAACTATAAAAACATCCCCTCTGGGATCAATAAAGTATTTCTGATTCTGATTCTGATTCTGACGTTATTAGCCATATGATACCTTCTCTACATCATCTCTGTTCAGCCAATCATGTGTTGGTATCCGTGGCAACAAGTGTCATCGGTGGAACAAGGGTGCTTATTTCCTATGATTCATTAATCTATGAGTCATAAGTATTTAAACCTGGCCAGACTTGGCTAAGAAGCTAATTTCAGGTAAGACGCAAAGCATCACCAGCTTTTAATAATTTGTTTTTTCACCTAAATATGTCATATACCATATACCCCAGTAAAATGTCAAGAGGGTATGAAGGTATGAAAAAATAAATACTGGCCAAGCCTAAAATGTATTGTTTTTATACAGTAATGGTTTGAGGCAGCATTTTCCCTTTATCTGAGACAAATTTCTCCAAAGGGAGACAAACAAAACCTTGAATAAGACTACAATCCCAGTTTCATTAAGTAAGTGAGTGATGGATTTGAAAACTGAGGGCTATAAAGGAGTAGGACCCTCAGAAACAGGGTACATTTCTCTGATGCATCACGAGGAGCCCTCAGAAGCCTTTTTGCCCTGTTCTGACACATTCAATCCTGACATTTCAGCCGTGGCCACTCAATAAAGAAGCAGCAGAGCCAGTAAAAGATGGTGCTACACAGAATTCACTGATTGGGCCGTGTGCAATACTCTCCTCCAGAGTGACAACTGATATGAACTGTACCTCCACAGGAATGGGGCTCAAAACATTTCTGATGACAAGGTCCACTGAGTTTAAAGTGAGACAGTGTGATCTTTGCTGAACAGTGGCCACAGTGAACTGACTCAGTGACAGATAACATTAGCCACCTTAAACAACTGCTCATACCAGAAGTAAAGCTGCAACAACAAAACCCCTGAGTGTGTTAAACTGAGTGAGAATCAGTGTTATTGATCATGAATTAAACTTTGTTCATTGTTATTTTGAGAGCACGTTTGAATTGAACCTAATTTTGGTTTACTTATCAGTGTTTTTTGCTATTGCTGATGTTCTCAGGAAATCTGTCAGAGTGAGAGAGCCGCAGCCTTCACCCACAAAACAGGCCGCAATGTAATCCTTATGGGCAATTGTGCCCAGTCAAAGTGCATCCATTAAAAGTGTTTGTTTTGCACTGACAGGCTCAGGTTGTTATTCTAAGAGTGACAACATCATGGAGAGGATTTTCTTCTTTTATTTTGAAGGTGCGTCAGTTTAGTTTGACAGCTCAGTTTGACCATTCCTTTGGTTCAGTTTCACTTGCCATTAGCCGTCAGCCCTTAGGTGGAAAACCGGCTGCCTCTCTGGCTTTTGTAGACATCTCTGTTCTGAACAGGCCCACTGCAGGTCACAAAGTAGTGATCCTCTCTTTCTGGCAGCGTCCATTCTTTCACTTCTGGTCTTTTGCTGCTCAGAGGCTGTGCGCTGCTGATTGGCCGGGCAGCACACAGGGTCATCGTAGAGCAGTTCCTTCCAGGCTGCTCTCTCATTAGTCCGTATGGAAACAGATTCTTACCGTTTATTTATCCTCCACTTTCATTCATGCAGTCCATATTCCTCATAATTTACGTTTTCATTTTCCTCTTCTTCTCTTCTCATGATTTTTAGGAATTACAGTTTGACTTGACAAAGCTCTACTCTGTATAGCCAGAGTATTTTCACATCTAACTCTGTGATTTTAGTTTATTTCAATCAAATGAGAGTTGGTGATTGTTGGAAGAGTGGAAAGATGAACGAAGATGGTTTTAGTTTGTTTCTGTTGAGTCTGAAGGAAGTGTGTTTTAAATCAGAGTTTCCCAAACTTTTTCCCTGGGGACCCACTTTTGAAGAATGACAATCCAATCCACAGTAGACGTTATTAATAAATCTTGGTAAGACTTCATTTGTACATAAATGAATGTTCCATTTCCGCGTCGTAAATGCCAAATATTTTCATAATTAAATAGTCTGAGTAACTTTTAAAGAAAATTCTCTGATTTCAGCTTCTTACATGTGAATATTTTCTGGTTTCTTTACTCCTACCCGACAGTAAACTGAATATCTTTGGGTTGTGGACAAAACAAGAAACAATGATCATTATTTTCTGATATTTTATGGACCAAACAACTAATTGATTAGTGAAAAAATTATTGCCAGATCGATATTTTTCACCATTTTTCACCAACAACTGATCAATCAATCATGAATATAATGGACAGATTAATTGACAATAAATTATTTGCAGCCCTAATCTTGATGCCTGTTATTGCAAATATATACACATGTTAAATACTTTATAAATGAGAAATAATTATAGTATAATTAGTCTGAGTTAACAGGACATCTAACTGGTTTTATTTGCTCTCATCAGGAAAATGATAGAGACCATTTTAGACTATTGAATTATACAGTAAGAATGTAATGAAGATAGTAGTGCCTTTCTCCCATAGTCTTTTTATCTATTTGGTGACCCAAATAAAATCTCCCGTGACCCACCTGTGGGTCTCGACCCAGTGTTTGGGAATGACTGTTTTAAATGAAAAAATCATTTATCTGTAAATGGAGTCTGTTGGCTTTGAACAAAACCATTTAGTATTAGTTTCAGGTTAAACAAAAGGGTCTTCTTGAAAAAAATCTCTGTAAGGATCCTTGCAATAATGTTGTCAGACACTGAGAACAACAATCTGAGCCTGTCAGTGGTAAAACAAGCACTCTGATGGTGTGCAGTTGCCCAGAGGAATTATGTTGCAGCCTGTTTCACAGATGACGGCCGCAGCAGGCTCCCTCAGTACTGCACCAATTTCAAAAAATATTGTCCCCATTAGTCACTTAGCCTCAAAAACATGAGAAAATATGGTTCCAGTTGAAAAATACCAAACTTACCCTTTAACATAACCTTGTGTTATGGCAGTTCTTTGAGCTGTTTTCTTGGAGGAGAACATGCATCTTGGTGAAGGTGTCTGTACCTCCAGAGCTAAGGTGGTGCTCTTCTTTCCTGTCCAAACAACCTAAGCACTACTAAGTATGTACTTCCATGTGTGAATCAGCCCTCAGGGTACCTTAACTCCTACCCACAATGTACATTATTTCAAGGATAGATGTTGTGTACCTACTGTACATGAGTGGCAGATTAAACTACTGTGTAGTCTTTGTGCAGTACCTGTGCGGACTCTGTGCTGCTCTGGGCTGTGATGGAGATGTAGGGCTTGGAGGCTGTGGAGCAGGTGGAGGTCCGGGGTGGCACCGGTGGAGGGGTTTTCTTATAGGTGGTGATGCAAGATGAAACTGTAAAGAATGAGAGAGAGAGGCAGGGAGAAGAAAGAGGAGAGGAAATAAGATTAGTTGAACCAGCTGATACTGCACCCAGCTGCTCAACAAACAGCTGTATAACCTCAACATCTTGTTTTCTAATTCTACAGGTGTTGATACACAAGATTCTTCAAGAACCTGGAACCTTGTATACAGAAAAACTGGATCTGACTCCAGTCACACTGTGATCTTAAAGAGCAATATGTAGCCACTGCTCGTTCAGCAATGAGACCAAATAGTGAGCTGGAAACATAGACTGTATATTAAATAAGTTGAAATGCTATTTAATACATGATCTATGGTTGAAGCAAGTTGTTTCCAAAGACAGGCAGGCTGCAGGAGCTCTGCAGCAGCGCAGGATGTGTGCAACCTTGTGAACTGACAATAACAAGCGATGAGTCCTCCAACGTGTTCGTAACTTGATCAGCTGTTTCTGACTGTAAATTTGTCAGTCAATATAATGTTCAGCCCATCATCTTGAAAACAAAAGCCCACTACTCTGAAATAACACACTCTGCCTGCCCAACTCCAAACTACCCTTAACATATTGCTCAATTTAACAGTTACAAACATCTACCATTTACAAGATCATTAATAATTTCTTACATTTATTGCTGCAATATACATTTTAGTTTGTTGTTGTGACTCTGCTCATGTGATGCTCTGGAATAAATCAAATCAGTTAAGCACAGGCTGCCCCTGAGTGCATAAACCTTAAACATCTAACACTCAATGAACATGAACACACTTTAAAGACACTCAACATTCACATACAATGAAATGCTGATGCAGGAGGAGGCTGGTGGAGTTACATTTGTGAAAGCAGAGGTCAGAATTGTTGTGTGCAGACTGAATGAACTCCAAATGTTTGAATGAATTGCCTTTTATAAGAGACAGTGCAGGGTAGACTCTCACTCAGTTGAGACTGAGGACAATGTCCCAGCTTTTAGTGCTGAAACTGGATGAAAGCAGGCAGAGAGTTTAAAAAAACCTGCACCACAGAACCTTACCAAAGTCTTAAGGGCTGCACTTCATATTTGGGTGACATTGTATGCTTACTACTGTTATCCACTCCTCTCCGCTGTTCAAGCAACTAGAATTGCCCCAACAACTGGTAGGTGGTGAGATCTCCAATTGTCTGGTATCATGAGATTAAGTGCAAGTTTGGAATACGTGCCCATTCCCAACAGGCTGCTTTCTTGGCTCATAGTATTGCTGCTTGTAGCGTTGTCAGCCCTTCCTGTTGGCTATCCACATGCGCTTGTTGACTCTAGGACGTTCAATTGTAATGTTAGTATATCTAGCATCCAGCAGTATAACGACCCTTTTCCACACACAGAGCTGGCCTGGGGTTTGCATTTCCATAGCACCAGGATAGTGCAAATCAGCACAAATGGATATGCAAATCAGCACAACATGGTTTGATGCGGCACGGCCAAAGCACCAGTGGAAAAGCCCCCATAGGGGACTGAAGCCTGTGAAGGCCGGTTGCAGACATCAGTAAACATGTGTGCACAGTGCACAGTTGTACTGCAACTTGAGATTACTTTCATTATCAATTAATCTGCAAAACTTTCACATAATCATTTAATTGTCAGGAAACTGTGAAAAATGCTCATCAGAACATCCCTGAGCCCAAAGTGATGTCTTCAAATTGTTTCTTTTGTTGAACCAACAGTCCAAAACCCAAAGAGTCTTCATTTACTGTTATCATGACAAAGAAAAGCAGCAAATCTTCACATTTAAGAAGCTGGAAGCAGCAAGTTTTGTTTGAAAAGTAACTGAAACAATTAATCAGTTATCAAAAGTTGGCAACTAATTTTCTATTGTTCAACAAATTAATTGACTAATCATTTCAGCACTATCCTGAAGCCCCACCCTTGCTACTGCACAGAGCGACAGTAGGCACAAGTGTTAAGTAGATCAGACGAACAGTACTCAAGATATTCAAATGACATATGTGATGGAGGTTGTATGAAACATGTGACTATAAATTACCTCCATGTCTGTCTGAACTCCATCTCAAAATCAAGTCTTTTTTATGTCAAATGTCAAACAGCTTTAATTAGTAACTAAATGCAGATGATACAGATGAAGTCTCTGGTCAGCAGGTTGGAAATCATGCCTGATTTATTCTTAATACATGATGATCATGAAACAAATTCATCCAGCTGAAGAGAATGCTGTGTATTGTGTACAGTTCTACTACTAGCAGAGGAGAATTGTTGGAGATGTTCTACAAAAAAAGTATTTGGAGAGTCCTTAATAGAAAAAAACTGATTTTGTTTTATTAGTTCGAAACTTCAGACAACCAATGGTTATGTTTTTCTTGCAAGGTCATGTGAATAATGACTTGTTTGTCAGAAGCTAAGGTAGGCGTAGTGTCATGTTGTTCTCGGGTGAATGGTTTGGTGTACAGTGCTAAAATCTGACAGTGAAGACAGCAGTTCACATCCCATCTTGTACCAACAATAAATGTTAGTTTCTTTAACCATGACCAAGACCTTTCCCTTAACCACAGAAGTGGGAACATGATTCATCACATGAATCATTTTTGTAACAAACAAAATGTTTTGGAAGTCAATAATAAATGATGATGCACTAGTAAGTTCAATTATTGGAATCATGCTTGACAGCTTTTTTTCCCCCACACAGAATGCAAAACTCTGCATTTTAGGCTAAAGTACAGTACATGAAGGGGAACTCCACCGATTTCACACATCAAAGTGTGTTCCCAGGTGTTTGGGGAGTACTGCAGCATGAGAAGAAAGTTGTATGAAGCCTTTTGTGTCTCCAGAGGGAGCTGTGGGGGCTGAAGACTACAAGAAAATGAACAAAATCTGGGGGTGTAGAGTAACAAAGAAGTAAACTTAGCAGACCTCTGTAGCTGCTCCTCTTCTCTTGCTACAGTGAAGATGCTCTTCTTGCCTGGTCTCTGTTTAACTGTTATTTTTACCACTTTGTAAAATAAAAAAAAAATCCAACTACAACACCTCTAGGGAGGTTTCCTCACCAATTAATTCAGTGGATGGATAATTTATGACAACTCTGGGTTGAGACCATCTACTTGAACTGCCTTCTGTTACCCACAGAATAATTCTTTTATTGTCATAAATTGTTACAGAAGATCGCTGTAATCGAGATAAGGATATTTACACTAGAGAAGAACTCCTCGATACTCTGCCGGTGTCTCCTGCTGGTGTGTTCACTCATCAGGACCCAATAAGAATTAAACAGACAGCTACCTCTAAATTACACCAGAACCTTCTGAAGACCCACTGAAGCATCTCTAGCTGATGACACTGTGGACATCTCGAGCTCAACTTTGTTTTTTTTTAATCTTGCAAGGGGATCATGCAAACACTTTCGTTTGCTCAATGAACCTGTGTCTTGTCTGGAAATAATCTCAAATACTACTGGAGCAATTGGCTTAATTTTTTTGTGCACATTCATGACTGTATGCTGAAGGGCCTCTGTGATTCAGAACTCTTGAAAAACCTTGAAAAAGGATTTTTAATGCCTTATATGCCTTTGTATTATGGCTACAGGCATTATGTTTTCAGGTCATGACATTCTTGTGAACATGATATCTCAAGAACCTTGAATTTGAGAGAATTTCTTCAAACTGTTTAATACAACCTTAACCGGCCACTAGGGGGAGCAAGTAAGTGCTTCAGTTTGAAATCTTGTTTCAGCTATGGACAATGTACGTGGGGGTCATATTAACGTTGGCAGAACTTTACAAATCTTGCTGGTTGCATCTGGCAGTTGTGGTGACATTGCAGTAGGTGGTTCACCATCTGTTGCCTGGCAGGGATCTACAAACTACAGAGTGATTTCTTCTAGTTCTCCTTTTTTAACAACATGCTAACTTAACCCTTTGATCCCTGACTCAACCGTTGTCCCAGAGGGGCTGTCCATACACCACCAGGAACTGGACGATAGAATCAGGAAAGAGCAACAATGGAAATGTCTCAGATGTGGAGATCAGTTCTACAAGCTGTTCTCCAAACCTAAGGCCCTATATTATCTTCCAAGTCGAGTTTACATCTGTTAATTGATTGTAGGCCAACCTTTGGAGAAACTCTATGAATCAGCTGACCATAATAACGTATTAAGATGGGCCAACAACATTGTTTTTAATCCCAGCCAATGTCCAACGTCCTGAACTGGACATTGGACTGAAAAACTGAAAAACTCTTTTGTCCATCAGTCAATCTCGAAATTAAATATGGAGCTCAACTCCAGATCAAATGTATGTTGAAGGGTGGAGAGCTAACAGCCTTCCCACTTTTATATAGTGGATTAAAGAAGTCATGATGTGTCTTAAAATGGAGAAGCTGAGATCCACTTTGAAAAGATCACTTAAAAAAATATGACAGAACCTGGTTTCCCTTTATCAAATATGTGGAGAATTTATCTTTCCCAGCAGTCTAATACCAAATTTGGCACATAAGCTAATAATCAGACCTGACTGGGATTTTTCAATTTAGTTTCTTTTCTGAGTGAAATGAATAACTTGTAAGATGCATTTACTGTACTGTGCAGCTGTTGTTGTCTGTTTGGTCTTCTTTTTCTTTTTCCTTCCCCACTGTATTCTTGTGCCAGCCTATCTGACAGAGACAACCCACTCCTATATGACAGGCTTGATCTGTTCTGGGACAACTCAAGTGGACTTTATGCCTGTGCTCATATTTTGTGTCTCTGCTTCTTGGGGGTCTCTTTTGATATGTCTGTTCTACCCTGTTGTCTGTTTCATTATTGTTGATGCCTTGTGTTATTGTGTTGGGGAAAACAAATAAAAAAGTGTTTAAAAAAATATTGTTAAATGTACTGTATTGTTTGTCTTCTGTCTTAACTTTTGTGACTGTAATGTCATGTACCGTATGTATTTTGTTTTTTGTCCTGATGTTTGTTGTTTATGACATTGCAAATGGAGCTACTATGATACAAGACAATTTTCAGACTTGTTCTGACTATAAAAGTCTCAATCAATCAGTTATTCTCACTGCAGTTTACATTCCACAATATGCCAAGACTGACCAAGCCAGAAAAGAGCAGTATGCAGTTATTGACAGGACTGAGACCTCACCTCTGGAGGCTGCTTTCATTGTGGCCCCCGACCCTAAGCAAAGTCCTGCCAAGATACCACCAACACACTAGCTGCCGTACAGCAGGTGGAAACATGCTAGACCACGTTTACATTCGCATCTGGGATGGATACAAAGCCCTCCCTCACTGCCCCCCTCAGTTCTACCTCTGCCGGCACAAACTCAAGCAAGATACGACGATGAAGCGGAACATATAGTGCTGGTCCAACGAATCAGACTCAACCTGTCACTGTTGTTACACAATGGAGTAGCGTGTTTCAGGACACCACATTGACCCCCACAGATTAAAGCCCTCTGCCTAAACACCCAGCAGCAGTAGATTTGACTGGTTCCCAGGCTATAATAATGGCCACACTACTACTGTCACAACTTTTTATTTTTTATCACATTTTAGGAACAATCAGAGAACATGAGGTCTCACATGGAAAAAAGTAAGCAATCATCATGTACAAATTAACAGGTACAATTTGTCACCTTAACATTTCAGCATTAGTGCATAATGTAAGTGGTAAAGAGAATAAGAAGGAAAAAGACAGAAATATAGAAATAGCTAAATCCCTAACCCCTATCAGTCACCCCTAAGTAAGAGACCCACTTACTTCAGTACTTACTCCAATATTTTTTGTCTTTCTGTAGGCGAAGGGTATAGGTAATTTTTTCCATGGAGTGTATATAGTTGATAATCCCCATGAAAAGGTCCAAAGTAGATGATTCCTCTGGAGCCAGCACTTGATGACAGCTTTTTTTACATGCTGCCAAATAGATTTTTAGGAGGTAGACATTGCCTTTACATAAGCTTTCAGGAGCAACACCGAGGAACAGTGAGGAAAAGGACACATCAATGTTAAGGCCCAGGATCCCAGATATTTAGTGACCCACATTTTTCCAAATGGTTGAATTTGGAGGAACAACCAAAATATGTTGGCATGGTCCGCTTGTATTGATCTGCATTCCCTCCAACAGCGATGCTGGGTCCCTGTTAGCTTGGATTTCAGCTTTGGTGTAATAAAGTATCGAATCAATCTCTTCCAGCTAAAATCCCTCCAAGTCTGTGAGTTAGTGGTGGAACACTGATTTTTCAAGGCATGTAACCACATCTCCTCAGGTGTGTCCACCCCAAAGTCTTTCTCCCAGTGCTGTCGCACAGAGTCAGTTGAGTTTTTGCTCATTAAAATGACAGCCTATGACCTCTTTGGTACTTGCACCCATATAAGCAAAACCAAAATCATCTTCTTCTCCCCCTCTTCCTTGGCTCTTACTCATTTTTTCCTCTATCTGTGCTCTTATTTTTCCCTCAAAGTCTTGTTTGCTATAAAGACAAGCAGGCCAACATGCTGGCATCCTTCTGTCCTACTTTCTTTTCTTCTGCCAACTCCAGGTCTAAATTTGATTTCAATAAACAGCTTAGAATTCAATTTACTTTAATTGATTTTCAATTTCCATCTCGCAGTAGAGGAGATTAGGGAGGAGGGCAAAGTTAAATTCATGATAATTACCCTCACTCAATTGAACTGTAATCCAGTTTGTAGTGTGGACGAGTGAAAGCCTTGTTGGATTACTGTTGCTTTGAAACTGGAGCCTGTCCTCTGCAGTCCCACTGGTGGAGCTGTCACTAAGCATGCACACCATCTACAGAACATACAGTTCTTTCTTGCATGCTGCAGTGGAACACAGCCATTTCATTTGATCCATATCTGCATTGTTTGACTGTAGCCATGCTGCTTATTTAGCCAGTGGCTCCAGTTAATCCAAAAATAGACATGAAATGACATTTATTCATGCTTGTGTGTTCATAAATAACATGCAGCCTAAGGGCAGAATAAACCAGCTCGTTAGCTATGCAGCTAGCTGCTGATATATCTAAATATCAATGCCCAGCTAGGAGGAAACCAGTGAGAAAAACAATAGACCGCCACACACACAGCAAAACATTGCCTCTAGATCTCTCTCACAAACAAATACTAACCCTTTAACATTCACTACTGAAGAGAAAAAATGTTAGGTCTGTGTCAGGACTGTGTGCTGTACATCAAGACAAGCAGAGAGCCCACGGTTCCTTTAGTTCATTCATTCATTCAACAGACCCGTTCTCATCAGAAGAACGGCCGTATTGGTCATCTGTACAAGCAGCTTATTTTTTGGCCATAACCTCTAGTGGCAGTAGTGATTATGACTGGACAAGTATAAAGAGTGAGAGTGTACACAGCGAGGAGGTTGGGGCAGATGGATGTGTCCAACACAGGACTTTCATCCAGGAGGCTGGGATTTGTGTCTTTTGTGAAAGCAAGAGGCAGCATTGAGTTATTTAAAGTGTTAAGTTACTTTAGCTTCATTAAATCACTTCCATCATGTGACATATTTAACTTAACCTCACTTTAACCCAAACCACAATCCTGTCCTAAACACACCCAAGTAGTTCAGCAGGCCTAAACCTAACCAAACTGCTGCTGTTTCACAACATTAAAGACCTGTCTAATGTCAAGTGATCTACATTACATACTTTAGGTCTGGTAGATCGCTGGTATTCTCTAGTAGGAGTGTAAAGATACATCAGTCTGGATCAATATATCAATTCAATGTTCAGTCATCTAACATGATTGATGCAAAGTGAAAATATTGATCTATATTGTCATTTTTAAGATAAGCCCTTATTTTGAAATCTCCATGGCAGTTCTGTGTAGCAAATTTCTGGAGGACTTCAGTCATAAAATTGTCAAATCACAATTTAGTTGCTTTTTGTGAGTTGACATAAATGAAATGGAATGTGTTAAGTGGACATATGATATGGTCTGATATCGATCGAAGGCCCCTGAATTTAAATCATATTGTCCAAAGAATCAACATAATTTTGCATCATGATGAAACTTCTGATTTACACCCCTAGTCTCTGTTGCAGTGTTCACCCCTGTTGCAGTGCTGAGGATGAATTAATGAGTCTCTCAGCCTGAGAAAAGAAGAAGCTGCTCTTCAGTCTGTTGGTACGCTAGTGGATACTTCTGCATCTCTTGGTTGGGGTGAGTATTGTCTTTCAGTATCCTCTGGGCTCTGCCCTGATATCACTGATGGTCAGCTGATGCAGACAGGAGTGTGTGTCACTGACTCCTTTTTTTTAAAATTAACAATCAATTCCTTGGTTTGGCTGACGTTGAGCAGTAGGTTGTTTTCTGTGTACCACTCTGCAGACTGCTGATTAATTCTCATCCTTGTTTGAAATCTGGCAGATGATGGTGGTATCATCAGCGAACTTTAAAACAAAGTTTTATCCATGCTGGAGGTTGCAGTCTTGGGTGTACAGCATGAACAGGAGGGGGTTGAGCACACAGCCCTGGGGGGCTACAGTGTCGAGCACTTGAGTGGAGGAGATGAGGCTGCCAATCCAAACTGTCTGGGGTCTGTTTGTGAGGAAGTCCAATATCCAGCTGCAGAGTGTGGTACTGGGGCTCAGAGTGTTCAGTTTGACAATCAGCTTCATGGGGAGATTGTGTTGAATGCTGAGCTGAAATCAACAAACAACTTTCTGATGTAGGTGCTATTCTCCTCAAGCTGAGTGAAGACAACTAGTGAGGGTCCAGACTGGCTGGGAGGCTGTTCTTTATGTGCTGGAGAACCCGTTTCTCAAAACACTTCATCAGAACTGGGGTGCAGAGTCACAGGATGGGATTTATTTAGACTAGATGCTGCAGACTTTTTAGACACAGGGACAATAGTGGCTGTCTTGAAGTAGGTGGGAACACTCTCCTTTTCCATCCAAGATGTCTTTAAAATAAAATAGATGAGAAACAAAATAAAATGCATGTGTTATAGTGTGATGTAAAAGTCTGATCTTTCCACATGATCTATGTATCATGTCTCTTGGTTGCTGCAATGAAAAATTAGCAGTACCTGCTAAAACACATGTTTGAGTGAGCCAAGGCCATTAAAAACTTTTTTTCTTTAAAACTTTTTTCAGGAATCCAAACACACAAAAGCCTCACAATCTCATTCAAAGATGACAGAAAAAGAGAGCGTGAGTAAACAGAAAGATAGACAGTGGGTAAACAAAACTAAACAGGAGCTTAAAGAAATACAAAGAAAACTTTCAGCAACAGTCAGTGATTGCTGGAATGTCTTTGTCCGCAGTGACAGGACCTGTCATGAGTTGTAATTTACACACCGACATGATCAGCACATAAATCTGGGCCCTGTGCATTATGCAGCCACGGTGGGCTCTCTTCCTCTTTTAATATATCCAGTGTCACTCCCATACAACTAACTTTATCAACAAGTAAACACATCTGCGTTTAAGAAGTGCACAATCTCAAATGTCTGCATATTTTAACCATCTGCTCTCAACATACTGCAGTTACTGTGTGGAGCTTCACTTTGAGATTTTAGAACATTAAAGAACATAATTTTATCCACAGTCTTCATTATATCCTGATCATAAAACAATGGTGGGAAGCCATCTTATCTGTACCTCGTGATTAAGTATATCACTGTATTACAACTCAGTAAGAATGTGAATATGTTTCATTTATGAATATGTTACAACAAGTGCTAACCCAGTGTGTTGCACCATAGAAGCAGCATGATAAAACTTTAGAAATTAAAAGGCACATTCAAATACATACAAAGAATGCAGCCCCAGCACGCACAGGTCGCAGAAATACACATATTTGATCAAGTAGAAGTACTGATACTTGTGTAAAAAAGGCTCTGATAAAAGTAGAAGTACTGATTCAACTTCTTTACTCAAGTAAAAGTGAAAAAGTACAGGCTCTGAAATGTGCTCAAAGTATAAAAGTAAAAAGTTGCCCCCTGAGGTACATTCCCAGGTGCTTATGGGCAGTGGTGGCCTAAAGGTTAGGGAAGCACGCCTGGGACCGGAAGGTCGCTGGTTCAAGCACACAACCGGCAGTATGAATCCGGGCTGAAAAAGTGAAATGACAGTGCTTGTGTCTCCCAGATCAGACTGTGGTTGTACACGGCAGCTTCCAGGTGTGAATGTGATCAGGGTGCCCTGTAAAAGAGAGCATTGCTCTCAGTGACCCTCTCTGAATAAATAAAGGTTGAAAAAAATATATTAACAGTTTCTGTGCAAAATAATTCTGTCCATAATAACATTTTCATCTTGTTACGTCATATTCATCTTGTTAGGTTTTTTATGGCATTTTTTTTGTTTTCTTCTTGTTACATCTTTTACATCATCACATTGCGTCTGTTGTGAATGATATGCGCTGATGGATACACAAATCATCTTTTCTTTGTGTTCGGTCTTGGTCTTTTCTTTCTCTGATATAAAATAAAAATAATTAATAATTCCCTGCATTTAAAACTAAAGTAACAAGCCTGTTTTGAAAGTGTAAGGAGTAGAAAGTACAGATATTTGTGTTGGAAGTAAAAGTAAAAAGTTGTCTAAAAGCTAAATACTCAAAGTAGAGATACCTGAAACATCTACTTACAGTAAGTACTGAAACAAAGTATTTTTATTAAATCTGAAAGACAAGATCAGAGCCTGGTATCACTCTGAAAAACTGTAATGTTGTTCTGGGTACTTCCCTCACTACTGTTGGACACCCCATGCCTCTGATGTTACCACAAGCTTCTGACTGCTTGAAGGTTTTTGAAGTCACGGAGCATCTTCTGAACAGACAAATTACATGGCTACAAAACTGTCCCTCTTCTACATTTAAACTTGTTCTTTTAAACAGGCTGCTGCGTCCATTCCCAATGTGTTTGTCTGCAGGGGACCATTAATGTAATTTTCTCATTGAATTGCTCCACAGTTTAAAAGGAGTACGTTGGTTAAACTGCCACCATGCATGCTTATATTAAAGAAAGAAGCCTCAGAGGGGCGGTTAAGCTGAGAATTGGGGCCCCCACTTAAAGACTTTGATTCACAATGAAAACTAAGCACAGTAACAGCTGCGACTGCAGAGCAAATTACAACCAAACACAGGCATGAGCATGGTCCAATTATTCTAATGCTGAATATTGTTATTGGAGTTGTACTGTAGTTATGTTCATACTCACAGCTCTGATGTAAAGTCCAGCTGAGACCAGCTTATTATTACTGATATTTTGAAGATGAAGCCAGAGGTCTGAAGTTTAATCCTGGACCAACTTTTTTCAAAGTTCAGTAAAGGGACAGCACAGTTTCATAGGACACACAGGCTACAAGTATAGGTACAGCTTAGCCCCTTAATGCAGAAGTATTAATCCACTTACAGGTCCAGTGTGTAAGATTTTCAGGGCTTTATAGGCAGAATATGGTAGAAATGGAATATAATATTCATGAGTATGTTTTCATTAGTGTATAATACCTGAAAACAAGAATTGTTGTGCTTTTGTTACTTTAGACAGTCCCTCCAGGATTTCATGGACTTTTTCGGGGATTGTTGCAGCCTAAATTGCCTGATTTCACAGCAGCTTTCCTAAAAAAAACGTGAAGCACAATGTTTTTAGATGTTTTTTTGCAATGAAGTTGCAAATAAAGAAAAAAAATTGTGAAAAAAGTTGCAAATTTTGTTCTGATGAGAATAAAACTGCATTTTTTCTGAGTACTCTGAGTAACCTTAGCTAAAAGCCTCGAAATTACAAAAATTCTGACTTGATTTGTAAATGAAGAAGTGCAGCTGGTGGGTATTACACAAAGAAGCAAGATCTTTTTGAAGCTCAAAGTCAAGCAAGCACAAAATTATGTAACATATTTTATATGAATGTACAGAAGAATGATAAATTTCAGTTTTAATGACAAACCTTGGGTTCTTTTCAGTAGTAAAACTTTGAGTGGGTTCACTGAAACAAATGACATTAGTATGGGGGATTGCTATGATTGGTGCAACTGCAGGAAGCTATGATGACTGGTTTGTGAGAAAGTTGCGTTGATTGGAAAAAAGAGCAAGGTCATGCAGAATTCACAGGGATTGGTTGAACATGTGCTAATTGATCGCAACTTCCTGGAGGGACTGATTAGAATGAGCCCTTTATATCTACAAGGAAGCCTGTCCTCTTTCATGGAGGCTGCCATGTTGTACCGGCATGCTTCTACAGTAGCCCATAACAGACAAAGCAAACACTGGCTCTAGATACCAGCTTTTGCATTTTGCTGCCACCATAGGTTGTTCTTGATTCAAACTATGACGCTGTAGGTACTCCTTTAGTGTCAGTTTTGCACATGCAGGGCTCCACTGTCAATTTAGCAGTAATAAATATGCAAATGTCCAGGTAAACTTTAAATATAAAAGGCACAAATCTACTTGGTTAGGTTTAGGAAAAGATCATGATTTGGGTTAAAATAAGCCAACCAGTCTAGCAGTAAGAAAACTCAGAAGGATTAAATTGAGCAGAACACTAATTCATAATGTTAAACATGTCTGAAAAAATACTGTGTGTATTAAGAGCCATTTGAAGCCATTAATCACAGTTTACAATCATCAAATCGTATTTTAATTGCTGGTGAAATGTGTGACACTTTGTGCCGTGCAACACAAACATTACACATTAACCAACAAAACATTACAACATTTCACTAAATGCTTCAACTTTCTGGATCGAAAATAGGATCACAGAGTCTGCGGGCAAATGACATTGCTCAGCCAGAGCTGATGTTAGCTGACACAGCTAGGGCTAATGTTAGCAGTGCTAGCAGCAGCAGCAGCATGCTCTGCTTGCAGGTTAATGTCTGTGACTGTGCTGAATGTGGTCACATGTTGCTCCAGTCGAGTGGTTATACACCAGTTTATTCTGTCACAGTCTACATTCAACGTTGTTTCCATTTTCTATAACAAAACACTGACAAACTGCACTGGTTTTATGCCAGAAGACTGTGAAGACTGGCACCATCTGTACACCATCCCAACATTTTTCCATTGAATTGTTAATAACCACAAATCAGAAGACTTGAAGCCTTAATAGAGAAAAATTTCATAAGTGCTTGCCCTTCTTAACTTATGTTGACAAGAAGGACAAATTCTATCTTCCTGTTACAGAAGAGATTCCTAACCTCATGACTGTGTCCTACCCTGTCTCAGACCTCATGTCTTAACTTAGGAAATCCAAACAAGAGCTGATTCTTCAATCGGTACTCATCCTGTATCTGCGTTTAAAATCTACACAAGACACAAGCCTGTATCTATGACAACAGCTGTCTCACTCTCCTGTTCAGTTTTAGCTTTGATGAGTCAGAGGAATTAATTGTTTTGTGAAGGAGAGGAAACACCACCTTTTTGGGAAGTTTTCTTGCCAGTTATCGACGGGGGATAAGGATCTGAACAGACAGAGCGTGTCCATCAAATTCAAAATTAAACATCTTGGCAGTTAATATATCCACATAATACATGGTCTGGTAAACATTAAAGCATCATCACAGGGTTTGAGGAGCTTTTCAGTCTAAATATTTTGTATTCATTATTTTGAATTTAGGACAATGTCTGTGCCATCCTAATGTAGGATTCTTAACTTAGGAAATTCTTCAGTTAGGACTCCTCTGTAACAGCTAAATTCCTCTCCTCAGATACAATAGGATGTTTTCCTAAATGAAGTTTAGAAACAAGTGTCTATAATATAATCAAAGATAAATGTCATCCTAACTGAGATAAGACAGGATTTCAGCCTCAGGAGGTTTCTGTAATGAAGCAGAATAAGAAATAAAAAAGTTAAGTGACAACTGTCTGTGTTGTTAACCCTGTCTCCTGGAAATGATGTATAAATAGTGCAAAATTGTTTTCTCAATTATGTTGTAATGACAAATTAGACTATGATCTTTCTTGAACCTGCAAATGAAATAAATTGTCAGTGAACATTTTACTAATGCATTCGTGCTGCCAGATACGTTAATTAACAATATTTCCTCATTATGTTCATAGAAACATAAGAATTGTTTCCATCAAAACATATGCTGCTGTTGCAAATTAGTTGGATATAAATGTAATTTATAGGAGACAGTGTTAGTGTGCTGTCATCACCATAAACCCTCCTCTGCTGTGACAAATAAATCAAAGTTGTCACTGCACATCTGTCTTCAGCCTCCTCCATCTCTGTCTCTGTAATACTTCGACTTAGAGACAAACTTTGAGTGTTGGCTGTAAGGGTGCCTAAGGGCTAAACATGGAATATGAGGATAATCCTCAAAGAAGGAGGTATATTACCCTCTAAGTTTGCAGGGAGGAAAGCCGTCCTCCTCCTCCTCCCTGTCTGTTAAATCAGTCTTCCACAGTGGTGAGCCCGTCTCCTCTCCCCTCCGCTCGTCTCCAGACAGAGCCGGCTTGTCGTAATTCAAGTGTTTCAGCAGAATATTCAGGTTGCTTTTGGACAGGGTCAGGGCAGCTCATCACGCAGTTTCTAATGCATCAGCAGAATTCTAAAGGTTCACTGGGGCCTCTTTTCAAAGACAGATCTGTAGCCTCTTGCTCTTGGAAGTCAGCTCTTTTGACTGACGTGTGGAGAAACTGCTTGGCTGCTGGACTGTATGTCAAAGGACAGGCTCTGGGTTTTTCTCGTCTGTCTTAAAGGGGAATTCCACATCAAAGTGTGTTTCTAGGGTTGTCATCTATGAAATGGACTTGCGATCAAGTTTGATTCCAACTCTTTCCCTGCCATTGACGAGATATTCCGTCAACTGCTGTTTTCACTGCCAGGCGGTAGGGGACGCTGTGACGGATCATCAGACAAAAATTTGTCACTGTAAGAAGAAGAGAACCACCGGAGTGAACAGCAGAAGAAGATGATATTATGCAGAATGAAAACACTGGTGCTCAGCTGCAGATTGTGGGTCAGAGAGCACTGTGACCCGGGCACAGAGAGCCGGGCACGGAGCAGGGCTGCTTGCACTGCAGCACCCAAAATCAACAAAAGCTGGGGACACAGCGAGGCTGCTCACATACCAGCCCCTGGGACTCAAACCGCAGCCGGGACAGAGAGCACCGTGACCAGGGCACAGAGTATGGCTGCTCATGCTGCAGTCCCTGGACCTCCACGGCGAGGCTGCTCACGCCACAGCTGGGGCAGAGAGCACTCCAGCCCCTGGGCATCACACAGCTAACATCAACCACACAGGCGGCAGTGATGTCACACTCATAATATGAGGTAATAAAGAAACAAAAATAAAAACATGAAGTCGATATTCTGCTTAAAAATGTCCCTTTCAAAAAAAAACGCTGTTTTCTCAGTTTTTTTGTCTGGACGCTGCTTTTTTTTAATGCAACCAACCAACATTCGAGTGCCTATAAAAAAATAATGAATGAAGCTCGAACAAAACTAGAAACTAGTGTCTGAAACTAGAAGTTCTGTTCTTTCTTTTGATGTATTCCATTTTAACATATTCATAGAAGTGAATATTCTGTGGGTGTTGAAAAATCAATGAATTTTGTCAAAAATGCTGGCGCTGGCTGGCAACTTGGAAATGGCTGCCCTAAGTGATGACAAGATTAAATTAGATTAGCCTTGATTGTCTCACTCACAAGAAATTTGTCTTGGGGATTCAAGAGAACATAGGCCACATGGAAACACACTGTACAGTCAAACTACAGGACATCCAAGATGCCCTACACACACACACACACACACAACACACACACGACCTACACACACACAGTTCCTCCCACTAAGAGCCATAACATTCATCTCTTATTGTTCAGTATTTGATCGATAGTGGAAAGCAAAATTTGTTCTTGTTGAATGCATAGTTTGGCAACTCTCGCTCAGTGTGACGGATGTGGTTTTGGGTCACAGGTGATTTTAAAGCCCTGCTTCTTCACTGTCTCCTCAAATGTCTCCTGAACAGAGGATGGAGGCAGATTTTCAATTATTTTTTCCAGCCCATCTGATCAGGTTTTTGGAGTTGTGACAGGAGTTTATGGGACCGGTTACCAAACCATGTTGTGATGCTGGAAAGAATAATAGATTGAACAGCAGCCCAGGACAACAGTAACATCATGCTTTCATCCACTCCAGGGACCCTGAGCCTTCACAGGAAATACAGACGCTGGCTGATTATTGAACATGAATCTGTTAGGCACTTTCCCGTGGTTGTATTTTTATACTGTTGTCTTTTATGTAACGCACGTTGTATGGGTTGTTGTCCTCTTATCTTTTGATACCCTTTTAGTCCCTGTCCCCTTTTCCTCAAGAGGACTCTTGCCTTTTGCCAGGCCGCCATTGTAAATAAGAATTTGTTCTTAATGACTTGCCTGCTTAAATAAAGGTTAAATAAAAAAAATAAAAATAAAAAACTCCACTTGATGAGACGGTTAGAAAGAAGAGGGCTTATCAGGAGACCTGCAATGATTAATCAGTTATTAATCACCAACTATTTTGACAATCCATGAATTGTTTAGGGTCATTTGTTAATTTAAAAAAAATGCCCAAATTCTCTGATTTCAGCTTGTAAAATATGTAGAATATTTTCTGGTTTCTTGACTCCTCCCTGACAGTAAATTGAACGAGGACTCCTCTTGGTCTTTGGGAAACAGTGATCAACATTTTACACCATTTTTTGGCATTTTATGGCCCAAATAACTAATCAGTTAATCAAGAAAATAATTGACAAATTAATTGATAATGAAAATCATTGTTAGTTGCAGCCTTGCACCATGTCCCTGCAGCCAGCTCCTTATCTCTACTGCGGGCTGGAGGCTCCAGGCTATATCAGCCACTCTGGGTCTGATTTGTGAAATAAGTGCAAACTTGATACCAGCTGCAAACAAATGTGCAAACCGATCTACTAACGGTGCACACTGAGTATTGCGTCTTTCAAATGTGCAAGACAGCACACACTGTCTGTTTGCCTTAATGAATATGCAATATAGGGAGTTTCTACCCTTGTGTGCAAAATACTGGGAGGAGAAAATGCAAATAGGTTCATTTAGCACACAACTGCGACTGCGTGTGACTGTGACTGCGTCTGTATTTAATACGTTTGACAGGAAGGTGCTAATGGGCCCAGCGGTGCTCACAGATGGCTGCTGTTATTGTGGTGAGGAGGAGACACTCTGATTTCAAGTTACTTCTCATGAGCTGTTTGTTGGATGCATTTATTTTTATTTCCATTCGATAAATCTTAACACAGAAAAACACCATGTTTAAACACAAATTTATTTCAGCCTTTGGAGCCAAACAAAACTGAACATTCACAGCCACTGTAGTCTAAAGAAAATGAACACTGACTTTATTATGTCTGCTCTTTTTCTTATTTTCGCAACATCACATTTTGAACTGAGGTTTTTTTGGCGGGTTGCGTGTCTGTACCCCCAGCGCACTCCTCTCCTCCCCCTGAGAGCCTGAGAGTCCTCACCACTGCCTGCAACCCATCTTCAGTCCCTCTTGTCAGGACTTTTATGGCCATGATCACTCTAGACACAGAGCTGACCAGCTGCCTGGTGTGTGCGACAGTTTCCACAGTTCACACATGCTGTGCAATGGATTCATGATTCTGATTATTATTTATTTACTTATTGAAGATAGTTGAGGAAGTTTTATTTTCAAATTTTCTTTTGTTCTTCACCTTATATCTTGCCATTTTCCCTTGATTTCATTGTTGCTGTTAGCTGTCCATCAATATGTTTCTTTGCCTCTTCCACCAACACGTCCATAAGATCGAAGTTTATTTTGTGCTTGCTGCCGTTCTGCTTTCTGTCCAAACTCCCCATGGTGGCAACCTGTAAAAGCAGCAAAACCAGGGTGCCCCTATGGCTCAGTTGGTAGAGCGAGTGCCCCATTTACTGAGACTATCAGTCCTCTGTGACAGTTGTTGGTTCGACTCCGCCTATGGCCCATTTGCTGTGTGTCATCCCCTGTCCTGTCATATCTTTAGTTGTTAAAATAAAGACAAAAAGCCCAAAAAATAATCTTTAAAAAACAAGCAAAATCCTGCAAAATCCTGCTGACTCCACAGTGTTTGCACCTGTTGTCATTTACATAATTATTCTTAGTAGATCACCTGCAAAACACACACCAGCCAAACGTACAATATGCAAGAATGCACACGCAATTTAGCTCTATGTTTTTGCGATCTTAGTAAATCAGGCCCTATGAGTACACCACAATATAACCAAACTGTTAGTGGTTGACTTGCATTGTGGGTATTGTAGGCATGAAAGTTTGACAAGAAAGAAGAATGCATTATATAAAAAAGATGAAATCTCTGCTAAAGTGCCATAAAAGGCTTCCTGTTCCCCTGCGTTTGTGGGAAAATGTCATTCTCAAAATATTACTGTTAGCTGTAAAAAGAGGAATTTGTCACTTTGAAGTCCGGCTGTTGGAAAATAGAAAACAAATTTAGGTGGCATTAGTGGTATTAGCTTTTTAATATCTTTCTTTTATTTATCTGCCTTCATATGCAGATATCTGTTTCTAAAGATTAGAAGCTGCTAGCTGCTAATCAAACTGTCAGCCCCAAAACATTGGCTGTTGTCCTACTGATTTACAGCAATAATCCAGAAGAGCGTCAGTTGTGATGCTGACTGATCCAACCGTCAATACCATTTATCCTCAAACAGCAACAAGACCCCAACATCCTGCTCTCAGCCCAAAGTGAGCAGTCAGTGTTTTCCAACAGAGTGACCTGACCTCAAACCAGCAGGTGCTGACTCTCATCTCAGCTGAGACACATCCTGACATCAGTTCAACAAGTCCAAATCATGATCCTCAAATAGTGCACATGCACTGGGTGAAAAATGTTCTACACATCGACACACAGGTCAAATCTTCCCCTCTATGCTTCAGTTTGGCTTCATAAATCAACACTGCGCTGCCAGAACTAACTGTGTGGGACCTGGAGGTCTGAGCTGTTACTGACATGTTCTCACTCCTAACTCATCAAATACAGGAGCTTACAGAAACTCTGATGCTGCCGGTAAAGTTAGCAATAATAAATATGCAACATCTGGGTAGACTTTCAAAATAAAGGCACTGAAATTACTTAATTTGTTAAGTTTAGGAAACAAAACTACCTGGTTAGGTTTTGGAAAGATCATGGTTTGACTTTAAATAAGTACATTTACTACACGTTAACATTAGACAAATATTACATAACTTAAAAAGGGATGCACAGTAAAAAAGGAATAACAGATATGCAATGTCCAAATAAACTTTCAAAATAAGGCAGCACAACTTCTTGGTTAGGATTAGGAGGGTCATGGATTTAGTTTAAAAAAGTAAATTAATTGTGCAAGTTAATGTAGGTACATTATGTAGCTTAAAAAAGGGCTCTGTACTCAAGTTGGCAATAGTAAATATGCAATGTACGAGTAGATTATCAAAATGAAGGCAAAAATTATTTGGTTAGGTGTAGGGAAAGATTGGGTTTGGGCTTAAATAAATAACTATTATTTAAGTTCACGTATGTAATGTAACCTGTGTTTGTTATGTAACTTAAAAACGGCTCCATAGTCAAAAAAACAATAATAAATTTGCAACATCCCCGTAGACTTTCAAAATAAAGGCACAAAAACGGCTTGGTTAGCTTTAGGCAACAAAATACTTGGTTAGGATCAGGAAAAGATTGGGTTAAAATAAATATGTTACGTTTATAAGTTCCCACAGGTAAGGTAGATAAGTTATGTAATGTCTTAAAAAAAAACTGTCAACATTGACTTTTGGTTTCACAGGGGACATGGACCCCAGCCTCCTGGGTGAAAGTCCTGTGTTTATTTGACCTATCCACCTCCTCTTTATGCAGACTTCTCTCACTTTTTATACAAATCACCTGACGTAAATGTCACATTTAAACATTACGACTAGAGGGGGGATCCTGAGATGATGCTACAGGCGTCCCTATAGTGTTGGAGTTTAGAGCAGAGGGACACTGACCAAGCTGCTGTGTCTGACACGTTTGTGAGGACGGGCTGATGCTGCCGTTGCAGCAGAGCTTCTCTCCACCTCCTAATTTCCTTAAGCCTGGATACTTTAAGTATCACTTCATGTTGCTTCTCTTCTCTTAAGCCTTCAGCAGTCTGTGAAAACTTTTGCCTGACTCCCACACATGGGGGCTGAACTCTGTGACTTCACATATATGACAAGCAAAACTTTATGGGATCTATTTTTATTATTAATTATTAAATTATGCAAAACCATTTTCTTTTCTGACTTGCATGAGTCTCCCAGTATGGGGCATGACCTTGTACAGTGGACATCTGTACCAGCTACACTTCCTGGCCTCTCCACTGCTCACATCCATTTATCTCAACCTTGGCCAGGAGCCATCAGCTCAACCAGCCTGCATGAGCACCAGCATCAATGTCAGGTCAATGTCAGCCGCTCTGCCACCTCGTGTCCGGATAAGTAGCTATCACTGGCCAGCAGTAAAACTTAAAGCACACTATTAACAGTTGAAATGCACCCTCTGAGTAGCTCTTGACAGTCCAAATGTACAGATCGACTCCCTGCAGCTGAGTGGAGATGAAACAAGGAGCTTTTTAAAAGTTTTTCAGTGATAAAAAATAAATAACAGAATGAACTTCGTTATCTAGCAATATCCTGTCACAGCAAAATGTCCAGCTCAACCAAAAATACCTAAACCTTTAAATTCAGTATACCTAGAGTTTTTATTACAATTTCACCAAGAACAATACTGATCATTTCTTAATGGGTATGTGCATTTTTTCAATGTAGTAATTACTTTGTGGTTATATTAATTAATATACAGTAAAATGAAATGGAGATGGCTACACTTGGACATAATTTTAAAACTATTTTGTAGAGGGTAGTTAAAATCTACTTACCAATTATACTTCAGTTGATATGATGCTCACACAGTGAACAGACTATCAGAAGCAGCTGTACAGTTCAACAACAACACAAACTGCAGCCTCCAGAGTGAAACAACAGCTCTCCAGTAGATACTTGTGACCTTTTGTTTGAATCTGACAGTGCACAGTGGAGATACCAACATTTTTAAATTGAATATGATATTGACATTTTTTTTTTTAATTACAGTTTTACCACTACTGATCATTTCTTAAAGGGGTATATCATTTTTCAAAATACTGGTCATTTTCAGAAAAAAATAAACAAAAACAACCACATGACATATACCGGCTACTGACGACAAATTTATGACAAAAGCAACTCTGAGTGCAACTAGATAAAAATCGTTTGTGCTAATAATGTGCTCATGCTCAGGTCAAGGCTGTTACTTTGATTTTGTTTTATTAAAGAGGGAAAGCAGAAGCACTTTAGATTAAAACACTTTTATACAAACAAATAATATTGTGCACATCAGATTTATTATTTACTAAAGGCCATATTCTTCATTTTTAATATTGTACTAAATATTGTATCACAGACTTTTTATTGTAGTATTATTGTACCTTAAGTAATTATCCGCTGTGGAGAGTAATAAGGGGGTATGATGCCAAAAGTTTTTTGATAGGATACTATACTAGTTTTACAACAATTTCACTGATAACAATACCGATCCTTTCTTAAAAGGCTATGTCATTTTTCAAAATAATTGTCATCTTTAGAAAAAAACAAACAAAACAAGGAAAATCACATTATGTATATGTATATACCTTATAATGACAAAAGCAATTAAAGTACACTTAAATAAAAATGTGTATAGTATTTTACAAAAAATACCATAATACAGGGATGTAAGAATATATTGAGTATCGCCAAAAAAAAAAAGGCCTACGGCCTGCTGCTGACTGCTGCAGTGTTTTTGTTTTGCAGTTACACATACAGAATTAAAAATATTCAATTTCCAAAGATAATTCATGCATATTTTCAGGTCATGGAGTTTTTCTTCTAAACATATTATACATAAAACTATAAACATAAATTATACAGAAATCAGAAACTAGTCACTAAAATCATGTGAAAACACTGGGAACTATGTGGTACTGAACTGTAAAGTTAGACTGTTAAACTGTTGTTCATGATTTCTGTGTTCAGGATTTTTTGCGTGCAGCTGAAACATGGCTCGGTGAGTGCCGGAGTTGTGGTCGTAGTGATGTTTGACACTGAGACAGCGGAGCCAACACGCCCCCAGTGTTCAAGAACAGAGAAAATTGACCTAATTTTATATACTTAGTGATTTTTTTTTTTTTAATCATTCAAAATTGTCTGGGTGGTTAATAACACGTGCTCCGTGGTGTGACAACCTCAGAACACACAGTTATCACTGTTTTACACAGACTTTAAATTAAAAGGAAAAACTAATTTTATATGAACAAAAAATGTTGTTCACATCAGATTGATTATTTAAAAAGGCAATTTTTTCAAACCATTTTCTTTGTCTTCATGGATTTTTTATTGTGGTATTATCATACTTTGAGTTTCGAATATTGTTGCATCCCTACTGTGATGAAATGATAATTAAATAAATAATGAACTTGTTTTTGCTCAGCCTCTGTATAACTTTTAGTTTAAATGTTTAAAGAGGGTACTCGTGTAGCTGTTGTCTGCAACTTTCTCATCACAAATCCTGCATCTTGTACTTTTATCTACAGGTGAAAAGTAGCACCATGCCATGCTACGTCTCCTTTCTGCCCGCTTTCTGTCACAAGTCTGATGCTGAAGTGTGTGACCGTGTGCGGCTGTGTGTTCAGATCTCATGTCTCAGGTTACCACAGGCCAGCTAAATGTTTCAGGACTGTTTACTGGCATAAACATTGTACAACAGTACTGAAAATGTTGCCATTCACGCTTTGTGTTTATATAATGATATATCAATACATATTTTTAAATAAATCAATACTAAATGAGTAGCTTGTTTGTATCACAGTATCGATCCCACAGAATTGATCCACCCATCACTAGAGAGCGACTGGAGGGACAGAGTGCCACTATAAACCACATCACAGTGAAGGAGAGCTTTCCAAAAAGGCTCCTCAGAGTGTGTGACATGAGGGCTAATCTCTCTGCTCTTTATGTGAATATGGAGACAGTTATATGTCTGATGTCAAGTGTGTCCTCAGTGGCTGAATGGAGAACACAGAGAGGGGCTGGTGGGAAAGTTGGATCTGTGAGGGAGCACAAAGAGAGGAGGTGATTAACTGGGCTTACACGGCTCATCAGCCCGCTCTGCTTCTTAACTCACACTGACCTCATTTAAGTTGCATTTTACTATTGGAACCTCTGCCTGCTCACTCTGTAACTCACACTGCTGCTCAGAGCTTCTCTCCCTGTGCCAGAGTCTGTATCTATATGTATTTTTATTCTGTATTTTATTAAATGGTGGTGTTTGAGCCTCCTCCTGCGCACCTCCTGTCCGTCTGTCAGTCTCCTCTCTGAGGCTGATCTTTATTCATTCTCTCTCATTAAGCACAAACATCATTATGCTTCAGCTGTTACACCGCTCTCTCTGTCAAGGACATCAGCAGAGCACTACAGCAGGAAACCTTTCTTTAAAAATGCATGATGAGACAGGCTCTACTGATTCAGCTCTAATGGACTGCTCTGTCAACACCCGAGTCAAATCATCCAATTTAAAAGAACAATTTGCTTCAATTCTGGTTTTCTGTGTGGGACTGATGCCTCGGCTCCATGTATTCGGAGGATTCAGTTTCACCAGATTTCTCCCACATACTAATGTCTTTAAGCCGTTCTGCATAGTTAGTCATTCTGAGGATGAACTTGCATTTACTGCAGACAAATTCACTCAGTTTTCATTTATCCAGCTAATATTTTTGCCTTGCACACTGTTGGTTTATGTGGGCTTTTATGTGGCAGACTGATTTTTGGCTGGCAGCAGGTGTCCAGCCAGCGGGCAACTGCTGGGAACAAACAGTTCAGCAAATAATCCACAGAAAAATGGCTAATTGTTATTTTTACACTTTGTTTTTGGTGCAGATTTAACAACAAAGATATAACTTCATTTACAATTTAATTAGACAGCTTTAGAGGTGATGGGTTTTCAGTCTTTTTGCTAAGCTTCGCTAACCAGCTGTCGGCTGTGGCTTCATATTTAGTGTACAGACATGAGAAAGTTATCAGTCTGAATAGTAACTCTCAGCAAGACAGGAAACAAATGTACTTCACAAAATGACCAACTTTTCCTTCAAGGTTACTTTAAACAACATTAGTCAGGTTGAACAAGTACTCGCCTAAAACAGGTATCTGGTACAGGTAATGTACTTTTTACCAGAACAAGTAGTTTATTCATTTAAGTTTATAGATTAAAAAACAAAACAAAACATGCTATGTTACCCATTCTTAAAAAATAGGACAAATCATGTCCAAACAAAATAACTTTGAAGAATTATTAATTCCAATCGCTCTAATTCTAATTTTTTGGTGAAAACGTATTTTTTTAAGAATATGAAATACATGACATTTATGAAATGTTTAGGTTTGCTTTAATTTTTTAAATTTCTAATCTTGCTCTACGCCAGAAAACAACCTTGTCCCAGACAAGAATTCACAACTTGAAACTATTTACAATTACAGTTACAACTATAGTTAAAAGCCCTCAAAATCTACATTTTATGTAAATGTTGGCACATTAAAGTTGTGTCCCAGATTTCCATCATCAGAGTTTTACAAAAACCTGATTTAATCAGGCATAAAAAGGGTCAGCTATACTCTAAGGACCCCTGTCTCACTTCCTGGTTTAAAAAAGGCAGGAATACTGCTCAAGCACTGGTAAACTTTATTTACCAGTGAATTTTTAGACAAATTCATGAAATAATGTTACTATGAGATGTGTCTCCACCATAACATGTCAACTCTGTAGTCCTTCTAAATCAAAGATAAATAAAAATTATGGTTTAAAAATGTGTATTTTGATTAACATTAAGAGACTCTGAGACACTTTAAAAAATAAAATGGCTGCTCACTATGACCATGCTGTGAAATGAATAAATTGAACATTTTGTCAACTGTCAGATTTTCCATCTGATGGAGTTCTTCTTGTTGTTCTTGTTAGTCCTGCCCAGTTCTGATTTTAGCACCACCCACCCCGCCCATTCTGAGTGCAGATACAGATAATGATGGACGTGCTCATCCCTAATTGATCAAAACGTCTTTGTACCTGAACAGCAAAACAGTTTGATTGCCAGTGACTCCAAAAACAACTTACATGACTGTTGGCATACCAGACCAAAAGCATGTTACATAAGTCACATCATATAATGTTCAACAAATAATGTTAATGTTGTGAAACGTTGTGTCTCAGCTTGTTTTGGTTTAGACACTAAAACTACTTGGTTAAATTTAGGAAAACAACATCCTTTGGCTTAAAATAATTTACGTTACGTAGGCCTAAGTTATAACACAGTTTATGTTATAAAACAGTTGCAGTTTGGTTTGGTTTGGTTTATGACTTGGGTTTAAGTAAGTATGTTATGTGAGTTACATACCTAACATATGTAACTTTACATTAGTAACTTAAATTTCAACGCTGACCTTTGATTTTACTGGGAGACCTCAGTGTCCTGGGTGAAAGTCCTATTTTTATTTGACCCATTCAGCCATCTCACCTCCACCATGAACACACTTCCTCGCTCTTTATAGTTTGTCACCTGCCTTCTTTTTTGTTCCAGTCATAATTACAACTGCCTCCTGAGGTCACTGTCTAACAATGAAGGTAAGTATGGGTTGCAATAATCTGCTTGCACAGACATATACAGCCAATAATATGTGTACAAAACACAGGCCCCAAAAGTCAGTGACCATGGGGCACATCTGGCTGTGCTGAATTAGGCCAAAGAACACTTTTAGATTACGGAAAAATCATGATGTGGTTAAATAATTTAAAACGGAACACACCCTCTCTTGTCACTGTTAATACATCTTCAGGGTTCTGATACACCTTCATGTTAATATCAGGTGTAAATGGGCTGTCTGTGTTATTCCAACCTTAAAGGTTAATTGTGTAACATTTAGGAGGATCTATGGGCAGAAATAGAATATAATATTCACCTGAAAATAAGAACCACAGTGTTTTGTTTACCTTTTTTTAAATCTGTCTCTTCCATTGAGTCTCGTGTTGCACCGCCATGTTTCTGCAGTAGACCAGAACGGACGAATCAAACACTGACTCTAGAAAGGTCTTTTCATGTTTTGTGGGAGTTTCTCAGCCACCGTAGTTTCTCCTACATGCTTGAAAGGCGAGTTGGTTGGAATCTGTAACTAATTCCTACCCACTGGTCCTTTAATTGAGCTCCCAAAGCCTCTGTGCCAAACTCCCTTTCCAAGTCTTGTAAAAAAACTTTCTCTAACTTATTGTTAAAAAAACAAAACAAAAAACTTTTTCGGTAAAAACCAAACTGCATGAGTGTTCTGACCAGCAGCCAAAAGAAATATTTTTTACATAACAGGTCAGTGATGTTAATGCACAGTATATGATTTTGCGGCAGGCTAAATGCTGCCTGGTCAATGACATTTTCTGTTGGAAACAACAACGAGAAGCTGAAACAACAAATGCCCCACTGGCTGTTCTGTCATCTGGTGGCTTATGCTTCCAGAGGGACAGCATATTTCCTCCTGTGTTTGTGTGCCTCGTGGGTCCGAACTCATGTTGTGATCAAATACAGCGCGCTGCAGACGAGTCAAATGACTAAAATGGTGATAATTCAGTTGCATAATGAGCCTGAGTGGATAATTCAGTTCAGTGGGCATTGGACCAATATTTATCAGCACAGTGTCCAGTCATGTGGAAGTGGAGCCGACCATCTACTGTACTGTGTGACGGCAGGGGAATGTGTGAGAGCGTGCATGACTGGATATACATTTGTGCTCATCTGTGTGTGTGTGTGCGTCCGTGTATCCTCTTGGTTAACTATATAAGAATTCCCAGAGGAGAAGCAAATGTAGGTCATGTGCGGTTGAGCACTTTGAAAATGAAGACTATCCTAATACCAAACAGCCGACACTACAGTAAGCCCCCCGTGGCATCCACTCTGGCATGTTCTCATCTGAATACCACGCATGAAGACAGCATCTTTTTTGGCTTTTACAAGATTATCTTTGTGAGATTTCTGCTTCATTGTTACAGTGCGCAGCAGAGTGCAGAGTGCAGTTATGCACGTAACTGCAACCCCAAGCGTTTTCTAATTCTTTCTCCTGTTCTGTGTGTGTGTGACGGCATGATGTTGTATTGGACTGTGAATTGCTTCTGCAGACACGGGACCACTGAGCTAAACCATTCAGAGACATTTATGAATCAGTACAGTCAGGTTATGGAATGACACAACTTAGACATCTACACAATCTGTGCAATATTTTCCAGAGTAAAATCTCTGCATTTCTATTTTCCCATTTGGAATAACTGTCAGACTCAGACAAGCAGAATAAAAACAGTGACTGGCTTTTTTCCCAAAGGGATCTGTGCAGTGAGCAGAGTCATCTACTCATGTAATCTATGAAACTGTAGTCCAGATTAAAACAATAACAAAATGAGGTTTCATCCCTGTTAAACCACTGGCCTACATTGTTTCAACAGGAACTCTTCAACTCTTGGCCTACATATGTTTTTAAAAGCTGGCAGTTTTTCTGTTGTGGAACTTTTTCACAGGTTTACTGTGCAACAACATTCAGGTGTAACACTTCATCTGAAGGGGTGTGCATATGCCTATCATTACACTGTCATAACCATGTCATAACACCTGTCATGAACATTAAAGACTTCATGAATGTTTACAACCCTCATTAAGTGTCATTCAGTCAATTATGCAATTTTTAATGCAAAGCTGACATGATTTGAGATGTTTTTGTTATGAAAACAAGACATTAATTAAGACAATAATGTCTTTGTGATGACAACTTGACAATAATTAAGCCAATGATATAATTATTATGACAACTTGACATTAATTAAGCCAATGATGTCTTTGTTATGACAACTTGATATTAACAAACTGTTTGACTGTTGACATAAGAAACTGCTTAGCTTTACGTTGCAACATGACATTAAACTGTCACATGTGGTTGGTTTTGATATTGGCTGTTAATGAGATTGTGAATGATTCACGAATTTCCTTGATCAAGTAAAGTGTATTTCGTATTCGTATTCGTATTCGTATGAGACCTTTATGAATGTGTCACGACATTTTCCATGACCTCAAGTAAAGTGGTACATTTTGGACTTGACATCATTAAGTTTTATTACATTATCAAATGCTTTTCTCACAGCCTCATAAATAATTTCCGGACTTCACTTTCACTGTTAGCATTTGGACTTTTCATAAAGATGTCGTTAAATGTTATAAGGCCAGTGTGATGACAGAGTACAGCACCGAGGTGACTTAGCTTACAGAGTTAGCTGATGGACAGATAGCAATTAGCTAGTTTACTTGTTGCTAAAGTAGGCTGTCTGATATAATCTGTAGCTGGCGTCAGCTAGTTGAATGAATGAATGAATGAATTAATAATAATTAATGGTTTATTTCGGCTACAATCTAATAGTACAAAACTTAAATTGTGTGCAGTCAGCTGACAAAGCTGACATGTCAGTCATTTTACATTGTAAGCCTTAATTATTTTACCTTTCAATGTTTTTTTGAAACTCAACAGAGATCTACTGTACACAATTTCAAATCATCACTAAGTCCATTCCATAATTAATCAAAAATGAAACACATCTGTATTTAACATTAGTTCTCACATTACCTCTTTCAAAGACAACCAACCCTCTTAAATTATAATTTTTTTCTCTTAATTTAAAAAATTGTTGAACACAGGTGGGAAGACTTTTATTCTTTACTCGAAATAGTATTTCTAATGTTTTTAAGTATACAATATCTAAGAATTTTAAGGTGGTTTCACGATAGGAAGCTTTATTTATTATTCTGACAACTCTTTTCTGGAGTTTAATTATAGGGTCTATATATGTTCTGTATGTATTTCCCCAAACCTCAACACAATATGAATATATTGCATTATAAGTGAGAAATACAATATACGCAGACATTTCTTGTTCAAAAAAATCGCTTGTTTTGTAAATAATACCAATAGTTTTAGATAATTTCTGTTTTATATATTCTATATGTGGCTTCCAACTGAATTTATGATCTAAAATTACTCTCAAGAATTTAGTTTCATATACTCTTTCAATTTCGACTCCATTTAGGATTAATTGAATTTCACAATTTGCCCTAACACCACCAAACACCACCAATTTTGTTTTATTTTCATTTAATGCTAACTTATTGATATCTAGTTCAGTTAGCCATGGAGCTAGTTGCCTAATTAGCTGACATTCATAAACATTCATTAAGACTCCTTCATGTTCATGACGGGTGTGATGACATGATTATGGCTGTTTAATGACAGTCCTATGCACATATCTTCAAATAATTCAGATTACAGTACAGGATGCAAATATTCTCCTCTGAAAGACAGATATTAAAGTTGAGTTGAAATAAAAAATGCCTGTCATATTTTGTGATTATATGTATTGTGCACCTGTTTAACAAAAACACAAAAAGTCCAGTTCTTTGTATTCTTATATCAAAATCAAATCATGTTTTCTTCCTGTAAAAGAAAATATGTTGTGTGCTTGTGCAGGCTTGAACCGACCAAATTCAACCAATAATATCATGACATCCACCCATCAATCAATCTTCAACTTTTAACGGCACTGAGCTCAGATTCATTAGCCAGCTTGTGAGCAACAGCATGGTATGTTCTCCACATTTGAACATGACATCTTTTTAACATTCAAATCAAATTCCCCACAACTACGGGTGTCACCAAATACCGATACTGACAAGAACTGTGATATTTAAAAACATGATACTGATACCATCTTAATAATACACATATGATATTGTGTAAATAATCCAGTGCCTCATAAATATACTGTATGCTCAGAAATCATTTCCTTTTCTTTCCATTCTCGCTGTGTCTCCCTTTCCAAACGCATCCCACACACACTGATGTACTGCTGTGACAAAACGCACAATAAAAAAAAAAAGTTTAAGATGAATATAACTGATAGAATTTTATTTTTCAAATTGTCTATAGATATCATGATCACATTATAATCATGAATTGTTTTGGTCACAATAACGAAAAGCTAATATCATGACAGCCCCGCTCCCAACATTATGTCCCGCCTGCCTATCCTGTTTCACTCACAAATACATCACGATACAGAGGCCAGACACTCTCGAAACGCTGTTTTATCTGGACTTTAAAGGACCAGGATGTAGGATTTAGTGGCATCTAGCAGTGAGCTTCACCTCACTCTCCCCTTCCGAGCATGTAGGAGAAACTACCATGGCTGTTAAACTCGCAAAAAGCCAGTGCGAAATGCAAAAGCCAGTGTTTGGTTTGTCCGTTCTGAGCTTCTATGCTGTTCAACGTTACGGCCTCTGTGGAGGAAGACCTGCTCCCTCTGTAAATACAAAGGGCTCATTCTAAGGTAACAAAAAACACACAATCCTTTTTTCCCCATGTGATTATACACTAATGAAAACATACTTATGAAGATTATATTCCATTTCTGCCAATGAACCCCATTAAATCTGACAAACTGAACCTTTGAATATGCATCTCCTTCATGCAGAGTGATTCATCAGCTCATGGATCTCTCAATCTGTAGTATTTAACATTAAATCTAAAATAATATCAGAAATAAGCATTAAAACTATCATGTATGAAATTCTACATGTGATAAATGTGACTAACAGTCTATCTCATGGGACTGCAGAGAAAGAAGTCACTTGAAAATGGAGACCAGATAATTGTCAGCTCTCTGGAGAGAACAGGGGAGGTGATTAATTTGGCTCCTCATATTATCACAGATCTGAATGTTATTCAAGCAGCAGTGTGCTTGTTACTCACAATGATTAGTCAGTGAGCAAGGACAGAGACAACAGGAGAAGTGAGGGAGTCAAAAATAGAAAGTCGGCTTAAAAGGTTAAAAAAGTAGAAGAAGAAAGTAAAATAAATTGATTTTTTTAACTGATTCAATGTGTCTTTGATGCAAGACCGTCTTTCTACTTATCATAGTTCTGTCAGACAATCAGATGTTTGGTGTTTGATGCACAATAAGTTCTTCACTGGTGAATCTTTTAAACGTGGAACTCCCACCAGTAGGTGACCTTGTCAGCAACACCTCTGACAGTTTCATGTTGATGTCAGGCATATGGAGTGTAAGAAAAACACGACATACAGTGATGGAGCGCGTGTTTTCAGACAGATGGATCATTTCCTCTCCTGTCACTGACTGGAGTGCTGCTCTGCAGTACTACATTCTGTTCTGGCATTTTGTTTCCCTGAAACTAGAATTACCACCTCACGGTTGTGTGCCTCCACCAACAACTCAAGGTGCAGTTCACATCCATGTCTGCCCAGGCTCATATATGTTGTGAAGACTTTGTAGATGTAATGAAATTCCCTCCGGTGTTCACGAGAATGGGATGGGCGTGAGGTCAGAGTGATCACCAAAATCTGATAAGTTCATCCTTGAGTACAATTACAACTTTGTGCCAAGTTTGGAGAAATATACTCACGGTTTTCTTGAGATATCATGTTCACAAGAATGAATGAATGAAATGAACTGCTGAGCTGATTTGGACTGAAAGTGTCGCTGAAGTTAACTGACTGTTAGCGAGGGTGAAGGGAGGGGGAGGCGGTGTCGGTTTGTCTGCTGCGTCACCGAGCCGTGTTTCAGGTCCGCACAAAAAATCCTGAACACAGAAAATGGTTTAACGGTCTAACCTCACAATTCAGTACTACATAGTTCTCAGTCTTTTCATGTTTCCAAGCAACTATTTCCCAACATGTATAATGTATTAAGAAGAAACACTCCCTTTTTCCTTTACACAGGCTTTAAGACTGCGCTGGTGTGTGAAATATCAACACAGGTAGAAATGTGTGTGAGCACACATGGCATCACTGAGTGTGATGTTACTCAAGGTAGTGTGGACACAAATGGATGACACATGAAGCGAAAAACCCAGCCAGCCATGTGTTAATAAAGTGCTGTTCCACCTCGAGCCTTCAGAACAGTCATAGATGAGAAGTGTGTGGAACTCTACTGGAGGAATGAACAGCACTCCCATCAGGATAGGAACGCCCCCCCCACAGTGTCACAGTGCTACAGAGGACTCCACTGAAGGGGTCAAACATTCAAGCCCGTACTGTTGCTGTACATCACACATGCACTCACCCGCTTGAGAATATGGTGACTGATGACTCATCTGACAATATCATTTTTTTCCCCGCATTTCTGTGGTGAGCAGTGCTGATGGTTTTTGCACTGTTGAACTCCCATGTGTGCATTCGCCTTAATGAGTCATGCAGATCTTTCCCTCTTGCCATCTTGATGTAAATCAAGGTCAGCTGGGTCTGCTCACCATTTTTAGACACGTTGCAGGGAATGAGAAATTATTATCTGCTGATGCAGTAATCAGCGAGAAATAACATAGGTGTTTCATTTGCGTCATCACACAAAACATGGTCTGTGGGTCATGTGCGCTCTGACAACTTAATTTATGTGACCTGTGAGTTATTTCCAAATTCTTATTATATTTGGCATGCTGGCTATATTAAAATGCAGTTCCTATACTGAGCATTAGGCGCTGCACTGTATGTTTAGATTGAGAAAGAGGCTTTACCAGTCATAGTCAAAGTCAGTCTTCCTTCTGAGAAATTGAGAGGAGTTCCAACTGATGGCGCTTTGGCCATGACAGCTGAGCAGAATGGAATGTCATCATCCCTGGTGTGCAGTAAAGTAAGGCAGTGTGGAAGGCAGGCCATGAAATCGCATTGTATCAGGAAGCACTCTGCGCCAGAGCCACCCAGCTGGGTGATGTGATAAGTACCGTGGTTGTGTGATCAGTAGGGTCACCGTGGCTGCAAGCAGGGTATTCCACATGTCCGTCTTCCTAGCAACGTTTTCAAGATCCTCCTGGGTTATCCCTGATGGGATATATAATCCCTCCAGTAAGTTCTGGGTCTACCCCATGGATCTTTTACTAGGAGGTTTTAGGAAGGACTGCTGGCAGGTACAGGCGTGATTTAAGGTGTGATGATAGCAAGAAGAGTCCATGGAAGCGGTACTGTGATAGCATCAGTTATATCAGAAATGGAGAGTATTTGAAAGAAAAGCAAAGAACGGCACTGAAGGCTTTGCCAATGGAAAAGAGGCTTTTGTTCTCCTCCTGACCGGCTTCAGCAAGAGTTTGATTTACCAACTGGCTCTACTTGTAGTAACCTGACCTGCCAGATGGTTTGTTACACAGAACTGAAGGATTCTTGCATGATCTCACAAATCCAGCTGCCTCACAAGGTAACTTGATTGATTTGTTGATCTGATTGGTTGAAGTAAGCCTGTGTTAGATATGATAGACAGATGGTTGATCCAATTACCTGTCAAGTATTTTTTTCAGGTGCCTGCCTTCTTCAAAATGATTTCTAAGGACGACTTTCCAGATGGGTCTGTGTGACAAACTATCTGGTGTCAGGTCTACAGGGTCTCTTCCCTGTTGGACATGCCCAAAACCTCCAGAGGAAGGTGTACAGGAGGCATCCTGATCGGATGCCCAAACCACCTCAGCTAACTCCTTTCATTGAAGGGAGCAGTGGCCTTACTCTTATCTCCCTCTGGATGTGGCTGAGCCAAGCCACCCTGCAGAGATAATAGATTTTGGTCACTTGTATCTGTGATCCTCTTTCTTTTCAGTCACTACCCAAAGCTCATGACCATAGATGGAACATAGGTCAACTGGTAAATTGAAAGCTTTGCTTTCTGGTTCAGCTCCTTGTTTTTACCACAAAGGTCCAGTACAAATTACTGCTGATACCACACCAATCACCCTGTCCATCTCACGCTCTGTTTTACCATCACTCGTGAACAAGAATCCAAGATACTTAAACTCCTTTGCTTGGGGTAGCAACTCATTCCCAGTCAGGAAAAAGCAATCCACTGTTTTCGAGCAGAGAACCATGGCCTCAGACTTGGACATGCTGACTCTCATCCCGGAGATGAATGACATCAATCTCATCTGGTAAAGAATACTTCAAGACAGCAAGTTTTGGACTTTCCTGTCACAAACTGACACACAGCACGGGGACATACTCTACCACTCACATGTGTGTTGGCTTAGTCGTGTGACAGTTCTGGAGTGGTTCTACTCCCTGAGATCTGAAATTGAGCATTTTTAAAAAGACAAAGGTCACAGCCTTCTTGACCTGGGCAACCCTGGGTTATTGGCAGATCTCACTTTTTTAGTTGATCTCACTTGTCCACATGGCTTGCAAGGAAAAGATGGGGTAGTGTCACAAATGTATGCACACATGAAATCACTTGTCGTGAAGCTTTGACTTTTTGAGGGGCCAGTCAGTGACAGCACACTTTCCAACTCTTTGAAAAAGATTCCCAAAGTCTCACAGACACCAATATTTCTGTGTAACTTTGACTGTGCTCAGATTAAAGTCCAAGATGTCCTTCCTGACAGACCGCCACTATAAGACTTACACTTGACTTGACAGCAAACTTTTCAGTCCAAGGCCTGTCACTCCTGTTCCCATTAGGAATGATTTGCTGGTGAGTTACAGTTCATAGTGATACAGTGATCTTACCACAACACCTGGTGTACAAGCACTGCACAAAACTTGCTCATACTCTTTCAAATTAAAGGGCTAACAGACACACTTGTGTTAAAAAGGAAAAAAGAGACATTCAGACTGAATATCCAGTCCTACCTGTGCTGCTCTGGATGGTTCTGACGGTGGTGGCGGATGTGCGTGGTGGGGAGGACGGCAGCAGGAGCAGTGGTCTCCCTCCCTCTCCTTCCTCCTCCCCGGCACAGCCCTGGTCGATCGCCCTCACGTAGCTGTGGCTCCGCATCCGGAAGCATCCTGGCATAGGCAGGGTGTCCATGGTGTCCATGCTGTCCATGGCAGCCTCCATGGCCTGGGACTGCAGCTCGCTGTAGACCTGCTCACACACCTGCTCAATCTGGCCGTTCACCTCCACCTCACTCAGCTGGAAGAGGAGAGAAGGGGACATGAGAGGAGGAAGAGGCAGGGAGAGGAGAGGGGAGAACAGAGGGAACAATGAAGAGGGCGGACACCCGAAACTTCCAGACTACTGTCATTGAAAACATTACATTATATTCTTACAAAAGGCAAACTATTGTTAGTCTAAGATTAAGCTCCAAGAGATTCTTTAGGCGGGCAAGTAATGAGAGCATGCTTGATGGCAACTGCATGATTCCTTGGTGGTACTTCTGTTGGCATGTCTGCTGGCACTTTGGTCTTGGTCTGTAGACATGGACAGTAGAAGACAGGGTTGCAGTGAAAGGGTGGAGCCTGCTGCCACCAGAGAAGTGGTGCCACACAGAGATCCTGTTGCTGGGGACAAGGGTTCCTGCCTCTGAGGGAGAACTGAGTAGCCTCAACCCTGGACAAAAGAGCTGCTCTTCACCTTACACACTGACCATCGAGATGAATGTTGATAGGAATGATATTACTGAGACAATTACTGTCTTAGTACTATAAAACGGGTGTGTCCTTACATTTGAAGCAGGCTGATTTCAGACTTCGAGGATGCCTTGAAACCATATAGTATGTTTCAGCTCAACACACAGTTAGGACTCCATTTTCTTAAACGTGAGTCTAAACCCCGGGTGCAGGCACATGTAGGTGTGACCAGTACATTTGAGCAATTTTGGTGACCACAGGCTAGATCTCTGCATGGGTCCAGTTTTGCAAACACGCCCCCACAAAGAACTGACCCGCTACCCACAATTATCTCTAAGTCAAGTCTGGACCCGTGAATACAAGCTCTGCGACCCAACCCCCGCCTGTGATTAAACACACATACACAATCACTCACTTGTGTTCTCAGCTGGCGCAGTGATGACGAGCCTAGCTTGTGGCTATTAAAAGCTAACTTTTTGGCACTTTTTACAAGAGGCAGAGCCACTGACAACATTATTCTCACAGTCTCTGAGTGCAACAAATCCTCCCAAATGTCCGACTTGGCCTTCAATTAAGCATCGTCCACAATTTTGTATCCTCCACTGGCTATTTTAGGTGATATTTCATTCATTTTAGCCAGCAGGAAGCCTTCATCATTGTCAATCAAACAATGACGTCCCAGTGTTTAGCAGGATGTGGCATCAAAAGTTGTGTTGTAACCTTTCACAATAAAGTCCTGCTGGCTATATTATTATATATTACTGTATCAGCAAATATAAATGTCAGAAATACCTCACAGTCATGTTCATTTCTGATTTCTCCAAAGAAAAAGAAAAAAAAGTTAATTAGTTAATTTTTACCCGTGCCCACACCTGTGAATTTATATAAGAATGTTTTTCACCCGTTACATAAAGTTTTTGCAGGTCACCTGTCAGATACCTGCAGGTACCTGAACTGCTGCAGGACTCTAACACAGGCATTAATGCAAACAAGGTGCAGCTCTCAGTATTTCCACAGTCAAATAAGACTGTGTGGAATGAGGCAGGACAAAGTCGTAAAGTAAGGGTTGATGATTTTTCTCAGGGCCGACACCAAGACTGGCACTTAGAACCAAAACCCATTTTCATTAAAAATTAAAATTATAGTGTCAAAATTTTGAATGACACAAAACCAGCAGGGCATACTGGCAGGAAGTGACGGCAGAGTGGAGACCAGAACTAGAGCCAGGTGAGGCGGGCAACGGAACCAGGCGAGACGTGTAGAGCTGGAATATTTTCTCATCTTTCTCAGGGAATTAAGGGTTTATTTCAACCAAACCAGAGCTGGTGATTCCTCTTTGGCCGTCTGTGATAATTAATCAAAGTATTTGGACTGTGCCAGCTGTTGGCAAACTGAGCAGGGCTTTTGGGTGATTTACTGTGGTTCTTTGTGATCACTTGCTCTAAGTGGAAGGTCTCTGGTCAGATAGAGGCCAGCTCTGTTTTGGATGGACCTCACACGGCACAGGACTCCTGGGTTGTCAGAGGGTATTTTACAGACTGATTATTTCAATACGCTTTACGTGCAGAGACTATTAATGCAAATACTTTGAGACATGACTGCAAGTGGCAAAACAAAAAACTAATAATCCTCTCCATATTACAAAAAAAGATTGTCCAACCAGAGTTTGTCCTTTTGCTTATAATCAAAACATCTAGACAGATTTGCTGGAGCTCAGGACTCATCCAGAGGACAGTCATGTTGTAAATGATTTGACTGTTAAACCTGGAATCTGTGAGTAAAAGCTTTCCAGTCTGATGATTAGAAAAACATATCCTGTTGCCAAGAGATACTGTAGATGAAACATGTATCACTCCTGCTGCTGCTGTGATGACCTCATGTGTTTAATCAACGGCACAGCATTCTACAAGTTGTTGTGGGAATCTCACTTATCAAATAGAACATCAGTATTGACATTTCTCTGGGTCACACTTATGACATATTGGTAAAACTCATGTTGCATTCAAATGGAGTCAGGCAGACAGTAGACGGCAAACTCGATATCATTTTAGTGGACGAGAGAAGGATGGTTAAATTAGGTGAGGCTGGCAGATTACAGCAGATATCTCACACAAGAAGAGCTGACCAGAACTTAAAAGTTGTATCAAGAAATGTTGAGTCACTTAAACAGGAAGACAGGATACACAAAGTGCAGCTCTTTTTTCTCTATCTATGTTGAAAATGAATGAATAACCTCACATTTTTGAGGGAATTTACCAAGTTTAAGTTTGTGATACAATATTTAGAGAAAGCAGCATTTTATGGCTACATACATTGCTATAATTACATAAAATAATATACAAAAAATAATTTTATTTGATTTATTTTACTCCAATCGATGTAAACAGTACAATGTCACCAGAGCAACATAGCGTCATGTGTGTTCCATTTTGCCGTCCTGCCATTCTGTTGGACTGCTTGTTTTTTTCCCCCTTCATCCATCTGCAGCCTGCCTGAGTCTATGTGAATATAACATCAGTCATATTACATAACGTACTGTGATCCACATATCATAGAGGTTTATGAGTGTGCACTTCTAAAGGTTTTAATGCAAACGTAATTTCATGCCAAAATGACATAGAAAGGAAAATGCAACATCAGCAAACACTGAGTAGTCGAGCTACTTTCTTCCCTCAAACCAATTTTTGTTAAACGAGCACTTTTGGCCATTAAATATCCAAATAGGATAAGACTGTTGGTGAACCTGATCTGGCTTCTCTGTCTGTTTTTTTGTTTTTTTTGTTTTTACAAAACCACATTTTGATATCCATCCTGAGCTGTTTTACGGCTAAACAAACAAGCCAACATTAACGTTATTTAAACTTAAAGCTAGCTTGCTTTTTTAGCAGTTGTTTTTGGTATTGCTATATAGCTACATAAAGCTTAAACAGTTATACAACCGAGTCCCTTTAAAACTCCTTGTGGCACCTGGTCAGACAGGGACGGATGTAAAAAATTAGGTATAAAAGTAAGATTTTCAACTCAACATGAAGGGCCTCATGCAAGAACATGTTCATATTCTTATCTTAGATTTTTCTTACTTTTTTTGTTGAACATGCCCCATCAGATTCAGCAAATGCTGCTAATTTCAGATAACTGTGTAAATGATCCAAATTTGTGTATTTGAGTGCACATGCACGTTAGTAATTAATGCCACTGATGCCATTTAAGGCTACACTTCCTGCCCCACATGTCAGGAAGTGTTCATTCATGAAAAAGGCATCAAAGAGTAAAAAGAACTTTAGGAGCTCAGGGTGCTGTTAATGCCGTGTTACCTGAGGGTCAGACTGTCACTGAAATAAAGAAGAAATATCTCGATATCAAAACGGCTTCAAAGAAAAAAAAAAAAAAAAGACGCTTCACCAAGAGTGATGACCGCAGCAGGAGGATGAGGGGGGCAAGGGAGAAGTTTCTTTCACAGAGACAGAGAGAATATGTGAGGATGTTCCTCTGGACAGAGACTTCATAAACCTGCATGTGAAGATATAAGACCAATACACCTGACAGCAGGTAATAATACATCATTAAATTAATGATGAGAGGCTTTATGTGTCAATTTACAACTGTATTATAATTTGAATTCCAGTCAAACAGGACATAATTATGAAGATAATGTATTTTTCAAACTCAAACTGATGAAATATACAGTCATTTGTGAAAAACTTCAGTTTGGCTTCCAGCAGACTGACTGTACATGACTCTACGACAGGTCTGGACCTCAGAAACTGTGTTTGGATCTGAAAGAAAATTCAAAATATGAGAAAACTGTTGAATGTGACTGGTTCTCCTAAATCACTCATTCACACCACTTGAGAACAAATCTGTTGGGGTTGAGTGTGTTTCTAATTCAAGGTCTCTCGGCTCTGGTGTCAAATCTATTCTCTTTCAGTTGGGCGCAAATTGTTGCCATCTTGTTCTCTCTTTAACACACATACAAACAGCATGCTTACTGCAACATCCCATTACTGGGACTCATTCTTATTCTTTTTTATTTTCCAATCACTGAGCTTAATTTTCACATTGACTTAAATTGAAAACAAATTGTAATTGAATGGATCTCAACTGCAAGACAAAGCATACTGTGGCAAGTTGTTAAAGGGGGGTTTATGGTTAGATCCATGCAGAGGAAGACATTAAACCAGGTAATAGAGGCAATTCAGTGTGGTAATGGGAATTAGCGGCATGTTCAGGATGACTAATACAAGTGGAGGTTCAAGGTAAGGTGAAGGTGGGACAAATGAAGGCTTACTGGGCACAGGTTAGAAGAGAAGCTTCAACAGTCGCCTGCCAGGAGGACGTGTTGAGTAACATTCACTGTAGCTGCTGCCAACTGCTGCAGTGCACTTATTTAGTAAAATAACTTCATTCCAAGGTAACCAAACACGATGCCAACACAGAGTTTTCATTTTAAAGGAATATTACTCCAAACACGATTCAACAAACTAACATTTTGATCATGGGGAAGTGGCCATGATGATCATACAGCCAATCATGAACTACCTCCTACATAACTAACATTCGTTTAGATAAATATTCAAACAGAAATCAAATGGAATGCTGCGTTGCCTCTTTTTCAAGTTTAATTCTGTATTTTTCATATTATCAATAAAACCATGAAAAGACCAAAACCAACAATGTTTTCATCAATATGACTTCTTTATGTCTGTGGCTCTCAGCACAGAGATAACTGGTTCCTACTGAAGATGTACATCTTTACAGCTTTATGGCTCATAAACACATACAGTAGTGTGTAGCAGTGTGTGTGTGTTCATGGTAGTAAAGGAATTGATGTATTTTTAATCGTTTTTAGACAACAGTGGTTCTCTATATAGCACAAAAAAGATGTATCAGGCAGATTTATTGTTGGTTTGGCTCTGCACGAGGGGTTCATTGATAAGAAACAAAATACGGAATATTCCAGATGTGATGTGATGGATTTGCAGTAAAATGCTACGTCTCTCAAAAATGAAGGTATGGTGAAATTGTGTTACGTATCATGTGTGGAGTTTGCATGTTCTCCGCTTCTCTAGTCTGTACCTCTGACCAAGGCTTAGGACTGAACTGGGCCCCTGGACTCTTCACAGTGGCTGCCTGCTGCTCCTGATACTAGGATGGGTTTAATGCAGAGACTGAATCTAACTTTATAATTTGTATGGTTGTGTGTGTCACAAAAAAAGTTTACTTTTACCACTCATTCTTGAGAATTGTGACAAATTACGTCCTATTCAAAAACACTTTAAAAGTTATTAACACCAACCCTCCGATTCCATTTTTTTTGGTAAAAATGTATTCTTAAAGAATTTTGATGTATGAAATACATGAAATTTATTAAATGTTTTAGTTTGCTCCAATTTTTTTAATTTCTAAACTTGCTCTGTGCCAGAAAACAGCCTTGCCCCAGACAAGAATTCACAACTTCAAACAATTTAAAAATGAGTTAAAAGCCTTCAAAATCGAAAACTAACAATACTACTGATAAAATGTGTGTAAAAATGTGCTATTACAATCATCTTTGTTTTAAAATAGATTTTCTATGAAAATGTTAACCCAGATTTCCATCAACTCAGATTTTTACAAAAGCCTGATTTAATCAGGCATAAACAGGGTTAGCTATACCCTAAGGACCCCTGTCTCACTTCCTGGTTTAAACAAGGCAGGAACACTGCTCAAGCACTGGTAAACTTTCTATTTTTAAACAAATGTATTAAATAATATTTCTATCAGATGTGTCTCAACCATAACATGTCGACTCTGTAGCCCTTCTTAATCAAAACTAAATAAGAATTATGGTTTAAAAATGTGTATTTTGATTAACATTAAGAGACTCTGAGACACTTTAAACAATAAAATGGCTGCTCACTACGACCATGCTGTGAAAAAATGAACATTTTGTCAACTCTGTAAGACGTCGACCCCGTCAGATGGAAAATCTGACTCTCTATATTTAACAAAAAATGTAATCACAAGGAGCTTGGCACATCACAAGGTTTAACAGTTGAGTGAGAGTTTGATCTTTAAAAACATATTTTCCAGCATAATTGAAGAGTAAAAATCTAAATCCCCTCAAAATACAGTTTATCCCAGTTCTCAAGAATTAGTGCTTTGTAAACGGTGGTATATATTTGAATAAGGTCTGTGTTGGGAAACAGTGAATAGTGAGTGTCCTTTAAATACAACTAGTCATACTGGATATCATGTCAATAAGTCACATGTACTTGGAGTCGTCTCCCAGAGGAAACTAATCAGACAAAAAACTGAAATATAATACCATTAAGTAAAAGTTAAAGATGTTTTTTTTCAATCTGGTACAGACCACTCCCCACAGATTCCACCTCACAGTAGAGTTCATGAAAATGAGTTCAAACACTATGATGTCCATCCAAGCCGTTATGTATCTATGGTGAGATGACTGGGCAGGACACACTGTGATTATAAAGGCAGCAGTGTTGGCAACCAACCTGACTGATGGTGCTCATGGCCCTCATGTAGCTTTCATTTCGGGAGCGGTATTGGGGTGAGGACAGCAGCGATTTGGGGTCGAGGAGGGTTTTGGGGTCCAGGGTATCCAGGCTTCTATTGATTGAAACCTCACTCACCGCACGCAGGTAACTGTGGCTCCGGATCTGCAGTTTGGGGGAGTGCTCCGTGGAGATCCTGGCACAGGGACGAAAGGGAGGCAGAGTTATACATGAGGTTAGTTCTGAACTTAGCCCACATTGTGACTCCCTCTTTCAGTCCGAGCAGTCATGTTACATGGAAAACAACAGAATTCAATTAGATACACATGGCGCGTCAGTGATTTATTCAACATGCACATAAAAATTCATCAAGCACAGCAGCTTCTGAAGCAGCCACAATCTCTGCTGTGGAAAATTTATGAATTTATGACATCCACATGCATTAGCTCTGAAACAGACCCTGCTACTTCCCACCAGTATCTGGTATAGAGCTGCAACTGACAGATTTTCATTATTGATTAATCTGGTGATTATTTTCTCAAATAATCAATTAGTTGTTTGTTCCATAAAATATTGATGTATTATATATTGAGACTGATTGTTGACTCAAGGCGATTTATCTATCATCAAAATAGTAAATAGTCAATTAATAACGGAGTACTCAATCAATCATTGCAGCTCTAGTCTTGAACACCAAATTTTATGGTCAGTGGAGGAGAGAAACACCAGCTTGAACTTGGCATCAGATCATGTTGTACAGTCCACGCTATTATAGCAGCTCGCAGTAAGCAGAAGGCGTCTGGAGTCGGTGTCAGGAGGAGGGATAATCTGGTCAACTGTGTGTTTCAGTTAAAGTTTCTTCTTGAGCTGCTGGTGTTTTAGCAGAGCTAAGGCTGACGCTGCAAACCTGACCAAGTTACTCACTGACTGATCAACAGAGAGTGTATGTATTGTTCAATCTCTGTTATCGAACTGCAAGTACAGATGCTGTTTTTTCAATCCTGATTTGGTCAGTAAATCTGAGAACAGATGTTTTGGGCAGTATTTGTGATTGTGAACTGGATTGGACAGGAGAGTTTTGGGGTTGTGGGGAAAACAAATCACATTCTTTACGGAGTGGACTGAACTCTGAGACTGACACACTGACACTGGATTTCAGTGTCAGCCGATACTGCAAAAATTCGGGTATCAGAATTGTTATCAGAAGGGAAAAAATTGTATCAGAACATCTCCACAATTGAGTCAGATTTTTTGATTTAAAACTCTGCAGCACAATGGCAACAGTGGCTCAGTCAGTGTTTTTAGACGGTTTTATCAATACAGCTGTTGAGATTTCAGATTAAGCGCACCACTTTCTTTTGGAAAAAAATAGTTTTATTATGGTGTGCGCCTAGTTTCAAGCCGCACAAATGTCAATTAAACATTTGGTGTGTTATCCCCATGTGGAACTGCAGGCTCTTTTTATTTCTGTACTGGTAAGTATGTGAGTATATGCACAGATTTAATACCACGTGACTTATTAGCCCTGAAACAGGACGCTGATGGAAAGTAGCTGTGTGCACCATTGTTTTCAACCTGAGCCAGACCATACAACATAATATGTTCTACACTTTCCAAACAAACACACAGGCTGTGGCCTTCTGTCTCTGTAATGAAATTTAATCAATGAGTGAACCAGCTCTAACTGTTCTCTGTCAGAGACAACAACAAAAAAATCCATTCACTCTATTTAGTGTTTTCAGGACAGTAACCCTTTCATGTCTGAAGCAAAGTTGAGAGGAAATGAGGCTGAAATAAAATTAGGAGAGAATAGCTTAATGATTAAATGAAAGAAATCAAATATATTTAAATATAACAATTGAAATGCTCATAAGTATTGGAAAAGAAAAAAAAAACTCTAGTTTTATTGCATTATTTTTCCTTTTTCTGGTTCTGACGATAGCTTGACTGAACTTACTGTAACTGGTCTGAATGTACAGATGTCCAGAAAAATGTTTTCACACTTGAAACGAATGGAACCATGGTTCAATTTGTTCCAGACCAAGACCAACTGGATCAGTAGGCTGGATCAAGTTTTGGCTGTTTTGGTCTGGACCATGATCCGGTGAAGTTTTCACACCTATAACTTTGGTTCGGATCGAACTGAAAAGTCTGAAAGTCCGGATCAAACACAGTAGGTGTGAAAGGACCTCCTCATGAACATTGATCTCAGCTGTTTATTCTGAATGCCAGCAACCACAGCACTCCTCAGAGTTCTGATCTCTATGTGCACTATGAGCCACTGTGGCTGGCAGAGCCACATGTAGTAAATCTAACATATTAAAGTTTTGAAGTAACTGAATGAAAGTTCCAAAATGATACAGAGGATTAAAGCACAGGAACAGTTGCTTGTCATAATGTGTTCCTTGACAATCTCACAGGCTCTTTTAAATTGCAGTTGTTGTTACCATACAGGCTGTGACTAATGTAATGTCATTTGTAAATGGTCATACAAAGTAATATACATGTAGAATGTGTGGGATTGAATTGTTGTTTGTGTGTGTATACAGTGGATGATGAATACCAATTTTCTTCTGCATATGTTCAGAATTTCTCCCACACACACTTCTATAATGAGAACTTTACAAGCTGTTCATGTTGACGGCAGTATTCTACATGTATTTTCTGTCACCATGGTCTGTCTGAGCATCAACAACATGATGATGTGGTACAAGAAAAGAAACATCCACAACACTTCAGTAAAGAACAATTCAAACAAAAATGTTACATTATTTATTATGATGAAAAGACAGAAAAAAAAAACAAACATGCTGGCAAAGAGGGTGTTTTATGGATATAGTCCAGGGGTTTTCAAAATGGGGTTCAGGGACCAAAACGGGTCCTTGAGTGTCATGTAGGGGGGTCCTGAGCAAAGGGAGGAATGGAATATTTTAACTATTAATCACATTTTTTGGAAGTTGGAACAAGGTAAGAAATAAGATTGACTGTTTTGGTTGTTTGTAATTTATAGTGATCATAGTTTGATCACTGATTAGTCTTGCATAGCTCCACACATACACATTCTGCTATAAAGGAAAAAAATACCCTGCCTTGTTTGCATTTCTTTAAACCAATCACAAACTTCTTGGGCAGCGCTAAGCCCAGGATGCAGCGACAGTGCTGCTGCAAAACATTGTTGCGGGAGAACTTGTTTTGGTGGAACATTTGCATTAAAATGACTACATCACTGGTCACAGCTTGTTTATGTTCGTACCATTAGCGTCCCAGGCACTAATTTCCCATTTTCAGTGTGTAGATTGCAGCCTGAAGGTTGTTCTTTTTTCCCAGGTACTTTGAAAACACAGATCGCAGACACTGCGATACCACAGCCAATGGCAAGACTTGTACCTGCAGAGTGCATCTGGTGTGTCAGACTGATCATTGATTGACTATGAAGACTACTGTCTCAAAATAGGAGTCTACGGTCTAATGTGCATCTATTTTGGGGATCCTTGACATGAACAAGGACAGCGGTTATGTCACACTGGGACTCTGAATCAGTGAGCGCAGGAAATTCAACTGAAACACAGTGATCCCAGTCCTGCCCAGGGTTGGGATCAGTCATTGTTTGATTTTCTTTTCAAATATCTCTTTACAAAACAGCTTCTCCTGCTGAAATGGAGCTGTAAGAAAAACTCAAGGACTAACTGAGCTACAAGTGCCAGAAACCAAAATATTTGACACATATTACAACATTTTCAACACGAAAACACTGGTAACTGAGTCGTGTATAGAAAAGTGGACCCTCTTCAAGCAAGTGTCCATCTTTAGCCACACGTGTGCTGATTTTACAACAATGGAAGCCAGTTCCCACATAACTAGACCAAGAGAGAGCGAGTTCCTCGATCCCTCTCTGCAACTCCTCTCACTATTTAAAGAGCTGTCAAAGCTTAATTAGACAAAGGTGATTATATTTCTGGCTTCCTGCAGTAGATCAGACTGAAGATTACTCCTCTCTCAGGGACACACTTACCCAGCCTACCTTTAGCAGCCACATCAGAGCTGTGCTCCTTCCTCACAAAGATTTAGATTTAAAGCTAAGATTGGGTTTAACACATTCAGACCCTGAATCCACTGCAATGGATTCATCAAAGCAATATTAGTTTCAGCCAATGACACTGGCTTAAAATATTAATTCTGTCTAATTATATAGTAGATTTTAAATAACTTTAAAATATAGGTTACAAGGTGACAGTGAAGCATTACTCTGGGCATTAACTCAGGACGTCCCTGATTAGTTATCCAGTCAATAAAACATTGCTACCCTCACTGGTCGGCACTAGAAAGTCATTTTAAAGATCCCCTCCGCTCAGAAATGTGTTCTTCTAATGTTTCTTTCCCCTAAAATGTCTGCTTTCGACTATACTGACTTGTATGTGTACAATGTTTATTACTAACTAATGTAAACCAGCAGCAAGGTGGAAAGTATGGCAAAGATGACATCTTAACTAGCACAGTTTGGATGTATTTTGATCTAGGAAATGAAAGAAGGTTACAGACTGTTTCAGAATAAACTGGCGTTTAACCACTTGACCAGAGCAATGTGTAACCACATTCAGCACAGGCACATGGATGCTAACCTGCAAGGACAGGCTGCTGGTGCTAGTACTGCTAATGTTAGCCACACCAGGCAAACCAATATGACATTGTTTTCTAAGTGCTTACTTACTTTTCAGTTAGTCTAAACTAAAATGTCAGTTAAATCTACAGGGAAATTAGCTGTGAGGAATATCACTATCAATATTAACACACTAAATTAACCGGATTAAAGGTCAGTTTGAAGATTTTTTTAATGCGGTAAACACTGGATTTTTTTCTAAACTCAATGCCTGCCCCAGAGGAAACCAGGTCTACAGTGACATAGTGATGATAACATCAATCTAGTAGTTTATAAAGGTAGCATAATTACTTCACTCACAAAACATATTTTTTTTCTTTACAACATATAGTCGAGCACCATTGGTGCAGCTTGCACCCCGTCCATTGGGGTGTGTTGCAGCCACGACCATGCCACCAGACGCCAACTGGTCAACAAGGCACTGAATTTTCATGCGCTTCGGACACCGCAGGAAGGAATCAGATGTCACTTCCTGTATCCACAAGGTGGTGCTATGACTATGACTCCTGATTGTCATGTAGATGTGTTCAGATTGGGACTCTTATCAAACATGTCAAGTTCAGTGCAGATCAAAACTTATGACACAGCCACACCGTTCAGCTGCTGACCAAATCTTTTAAAAAACTTTTGATCACAAACTAGATGGCACACACCGATTTTGAAGTCAATCAGATAAATTCTGACGAGTTTGTTAAAATACAAAGCATGGAAAATGCCAAGATGGACCACCAAATTAAAAATGTCAGATGTTATGGTTTGGACATTTTGGTTAGTCACTTCCTGTTTTATTTTGTAGTATTGGTTTTCCCTTGTGTGTCTTTGTTGTTTTTACTTCCTGTCTTTGTTCTTTTCCTGCTCTTTTCTGATTATTGATTTTGTTCACCTGTTGTTGTTCACCCACCTGTGTCTGATTAGTTTGCTTTCTACTTAGTCCCTGTGTGTCTCTTTGTCTGTGTCAGTTCGTGTGTTGTACTTTGGTGTAAAGTTCCTGTGTCTTCCCAGTGTGGTTTCCAGTGTTTTTTGGTCTTTTTCCCCTTTTGGATTTTTTGTGCATTCTCTGTGTTTCCACCAGTGTTTGTTGGATTTATTTTTCCCCTTTTGGAGTTCTGGATTTTGCTTGGTTTAGTTTTGTCTTTTGGGATTCCCTTTGTTCACATAAGCCTGTCTTTTTGTTACTTTCTGTTTTTGATTAAATCTCCTTTGAACTCTGCCTCCAGTGCTCCCGTCTGCACTTTTGGGTCCACCACCATTTGTGTTCTAGTTGACTTTTCACCACACCTAACAGTCAGACTTCCTGTTGGGTTAAGCCTGTGGGTCCAAGAGACTGTTTTTTGTGCGTCTCGACATGATACGTACCGATTTTCGTACATATTGATGACACATGCTACAGTGACTGCTCTTTAAAGGGCGTGGCCAAGCCATGTGGCCCCGCCCATCACCGAAAACAATATCACATATACATTTTCACAAATTTGGTGAGTTTTTGAATATGATAAAGCCCCCGAAAAGGCAGCTGCCTTTTGTTGTAATTATAATAATAATATTAATTGCTTCAGTTTCAGTAGGGTCCTCACACTGAGGTCAGTGCTCAGGCGCTAATTTACTAAGTTGACTGTAATATTTAAGGAATGTTTACAGGGAATTTGTGTCAATATACGCTATAGAGGCATTTTTTCTGCAAATGGAACAAAAGACAATCGAATATTTAAAATGTGAAATATTGATAGAGTAGCAGGTAACAGCATGATTCAGCTGGATCTGGTAAACGATCCTCCCCTACAGTACTCTCCCAAGGTATGAAAAGAAGAGGAATAAAAACTGATTCATAATTATAATGAGCAGCTACTGTTGTGTCCACATGAGTTCAGGTTCATCCCAACAAGCCCCATCTGTTTCTTAATTAGATAATCAGAGTAATGCTCATCCCGCTGCAGGCCTCATATGATTGGAACATGGCTTCAGTGACAAAGACACCAAATGAGCTGTTCATCATAACAACACTTAATAAGGTTCACAGTGTGAAATAAAATGATTATACTAAATTCATAATTTAAGGTTACAGTCATCATTTTGTGAGTATTCTGTTTCCAACTCACCAACACATCCTTGGATCTACTCCCAAAACAACCATGACCATCAGAGAGTACCAGCGACAGGTGTACGGGGCCTTAAGTACGTTTATTAAGTCATGTGATGTTAAACATGTGGTTAAAGTCTTGAAACGGCTGCAGTTTGGTTAGATTTAGACACCAAAACTACTTGGTTATGTTTGGGAAACGATCATGGTTTGATTTAAAGTAAGTTACGTATGTGCAAAATGGATGTCACGTACAGTCAGGTCCATATATATTTGGACACTGACGCAAGTTTTGTTATTTTAGCTGTTTATCAAAACATATTCAAGATACAGTTATATAATCAATATGGACTTAGAGTGCAGACTCTCAGCTTTAATTTGAGGGTATTCACATCCAAATTGGAGGAAGGGATTAGGAATTACAGCTCTTAAATATGTAGCCGCCTCTTTTTCAAGGGACCAAAAGTAATTGGACAATTAACTCAGAAGCTATCTCATGGGCTGCATGGGCTATTCCCTTATTAATCCATCATCAATTAAGCAGGTAAGAGGTCTGGAGTTGATTCCAGGTGTGGCATTTGCATTTGGACGCTGTTGTTGTGAACCCACAACATATGGTCAAAGGAGCTCTCAATAGAAGTGAAACAGACCATCCTTAGACTGAAAACAAAGAAGAAATCCATCAGAGAGATAGCTGAAATGTTAGGAGTGGCCAAATCAACAGTTTGGTACATTCTGAGAAAAAAAGAGCGCACTGGTGAGCTCGGGAACTCAAAAAGGCCTGGACGTCCATGGAAGGCAACAGTGGTGGATGACCACAGGATCCTTTCTATGGTGAAGAAAAACCCCTTCACAACATCCACCCAAGTGAAGAACACTCTCCAGGAAGTAGGTGTATCAGTATCAAAGTCTATCATAAAGAGAAGACTTCATGAGAGCAAATACAGAGGGTTCACCACAAGGTGCAAACCATTAATCGGCCTCAAAAATAGAAAGGCCAGATTAGACTTTGCCAAAAAACATCTAAAGAAGCCAGCGCAGTTCTGGAACAGCATTCTTTGGACAGATGAAACTAAGATCAACCTGTACCAGACTGATGGGAAGAAGAAAGTATGGAGAAGGCTTGGAACGGCTCATGATCCAAAGCACACCACATCTTCTGTAAAACATGGTGGAGGCAGGGTGATAGCATGGGCATGCATGGCTTCCAGTGGCACTGGGTCACTAGTGTTTATTGATGATGTGACGGAAGACAGAAGCAGCCGGATGAATTCTGAAGTGTATAGGGATATACTTTCAGCTCAGATTCACCCAAATGCAACAATGTTGATTGGACGGCGCTTCACAGTACAGATGGACAATGACCCAAAACATACTGCGAAAGCAACCCAAGAGTTTTTTAAGGCAAAGAAGTGTAATATTCTGCAACGGCCGAGTCAGTCACCAGATCTCAACCCCATCGAGCATGCTTTTCACTTGTTTAAGACAAAAATTAAGGCAGAAAGACCCACAAACAAGCAACAACTGAAGACAGCTGCAGTAAATGCCTGGCAAAGCATCACAAAGGAGGAAACCCAGCATTTGGTGATGTCCATGGGTTCCAGACTTCAGGCAGTCATTGCCTGCAAAGGATTCTCAACAAAGTATTAGAAATGAACATTTTATTTAGGGTAATGTTAAGTTGTCCAATTACTTTTGAGCCCCTGAAATGAGAAGACTTTGTAGAAAAATGGTTGCAATTCCTAAACGTTTCATAGGATATTTTTGTTCAACCCCTCGAATTAAACCTGAAATTCTGCACTTCAATTGCATCTCAGTTGTTTCATTTCCAAATCCAATGTGGTGGCATGCAGAGCCCAAATCATGAAAACTGTGTCACTGTCCAAATATTTCTGGGCCTAACTGTATGTAACCCAGGGTTCGACATTATTAATTTTTCCCACTTGCCTGGTCAGGCAAGTTTAGAGTTTAAGCTGTTCCCCAAGTGGGTGCTTGTGTTTCACATAATTGCGAGACGACAAAAAAGACGCCACCATCCAGACTCATGAAACACAGAATATTGCTCTTGTCAGAGCCTCCTACACACCTTCAACATGGAGAGAAATGGAAAGTTTATCAACTCTAGCTACAGTTGCTAAGCTATGATTGGACAGTTGCTGTTTGGAGGTGGGGCTTAGCGAAGAGTCAATTATTTAATGTATTGGTAGTGGTTATCAAAAAACAGCGAAGACTACAGTTAATTGTTATGTTTAATCCAGGGCTGCAATATCTATAAAACATCAGAAGATAGTGAAAAATATCCATCCCAGCTTCCTAGTCCAAGGTGATGTCTTTTAAATATTTTGTGTTGTCAGTTCACCCAAAGATTTATGGCAATAAATGAATTTTTTCAGCCACTCTGTATGAAAAATTACTTTAACAATTAATTGATTATCAAAATATTTTCAGGGCGGGCAAGTGAGTTGCCAGATTTACTTGCCCAACATGGAAATTTACTTGCTGTATTGATGAGTCCTGTAACCAAATATCAGTAACTTAAAGCGATATTCCACTCTTAGATAATCATCCACTCAATATGTACTCACCCCTATGCTGATGTGAGGATGGGTGAAGATCTTCAGTTCATAAAACAATCCTGGAATTTCAGCAGAAAACAGGGTTGTAGCCAACGGCAGTGAACGGAGACCAAATGTAAATGTTAAAAAAAAAAACACACACACAAAACAAACACAAAATGTCTCCATCCTGCTCGTGTGGTGTAATCCAAGTGACCGTGAGCCGCAACATTAAAATTTAACCACAAAAGACGCCATTTACAGCATGTTTTTAGCCGAAATGTCAACTGTAGCCTCCCAGGTAGCATGTAAACATGGCGTCAATGTATTGTGAGACTTTGTATATCTCTTAATGGATGCATGTGTGAAAATATTGCAAGATCGACGCCATGTTTACATGCTACAGTTGACATTTCAGCTAAAAACATGGCATAAAACGGCGTCTTTTGTGGTTAAATATTAATGTCACGGTCACTTGGATTACACCACACGAGCAGGATGGAGACATTTTGTGTTTGTTTTGTGGTTTTTTTTTTTTTACATTTACATTTGGTCTCCATTCACTGCCATTAGCTGCAACCCTGTTTTCTGCTGAAACTCCAGGATTGTTTTGTGAACTGAAGATCTTCACCCATCTTCACATCGACATAGGGGTGAGTACATACTGAGTGGATGATCATCTAGGAGTGGAATATCGCTTTAAAACTTCAATGTTAACATTTGGTTTCACATGGGACATGAACACTGGTTTCCTGGGTGAAAGTCTGATGCTTCATTGTGCCATCCATCAATCCATCCACCCAATCCACCTGCCAATGCAGACGTTCTCACTGTTTGTACTATGTCACCTGACTTCCTTTTTTGCTCCTGTCATACTTACTACAGCCACTAGAGGTCGCCACTTGTCAAATAAATGTAAATATTGGTCGTGTGCAGACGGACTGAACTCACTGTACCAAATGCTGTTTCTCAATGTCTACAGTCAACTAAAAATATTTAAAAATTTACAGTCATCAACATGATCGCTGCAAAACCTCTGTGAGCAACGTGATGGAAATTCCCATCTCTCATGTAATCTCATGTATCTCTCTTGTTCAAAAACAATCTATGTCTCTGTATCTGCATTGATTGTTTTTGGATCAAGGCATAGGGTTTTACATAAGGATTACATGAGAAATAGGAATTTCAGTGGCAGTATTTAACAGTAATCTCTTCTTCTGTAGTCTTGCCTTTGTCATATCCACAAATCTCTGTTATGTTGTCTCTGTTAATGACAAATATGATGATATTTAACTCCTCATCACTCACATAATGTTTGTTTGTTGCAGTGTCTTTGATACAGAAGCCAAGCACGGCCGTACAGTTATTTTTTAATGTATTTAACTTGAGATCACAAGTTAATTATCTTATTATCTCGGGAAAACAAAAGGCTGATTTCTCAAGATAACAACATAATTGATCATGAGAAAGCGATCACTGAAGTGCACTTGCCTGGGAAGCTGCAGCCAGGCTTGTTTTCTCTTTAAATGATGAAGACTGATCTATATGTCATCTCTCACAGAAAGACACAATGTCTGCCTGTTAGACTTTGATTCAAGTACAGTCTGATGCATTGATCAATAATGGGTTCTCCTTGATCTGACATTTTCAGCTTAAATCTATAATATGTAAAATTCCTGCACTAAAATGTCTAAAAAAGTTATATACTTAGTTGAGTTGTGTACTTACATTATCCTAAATGTTTCCAACAATAGACAAACACAGGGAAACTTGTAATTTATTCAAGTTAATGGTTCCTGTTGGCTGGTTATTCCTATAACTTCAGTTAAAAAAAAAACACAATATATTGCATGCATCAGAAAGTGAGGAAGGAAGTTGGCAAGTGTAACTGAACATAACTGCCTGAGTCATGTCGTTGTGTTGTGTTAATTGTTAATGTGAGAGACCCCGAGCAGCAGAACTTACATATTGTGCATTTAAATCAGTTGCTACAATTGTCAAGATGCCATTTATGCATGCTGCTGCAGCAGAGTTAATGATTCCACATCCCATTACTGGTAATCACAAGGTAACGGCATTAAAAGGATAACTGCAAGTATGGCTGTTCTCAGACTCTGTACTCTGATAAGACTATGAATCTCAGCAGTCAGTATTAATGCATTTTAAAAAAACTGATAAAAACCGAAGTAATTGGACTGCTCACATATATTATTAACACATGCACAGTTAAAAAAATTGTTGAAAATCCACCATTTTTAGGAAATTGTACAGTTTTAATCACAACTTTTATCAAACTTACAACTCGACTCGGACTTTAACACCAATGATCAAAAGTGTGAATCCATGAATCAGTTAATTTCCCTTCTTTTCCTGAATCAGCCGACATTAACACTATTCACTCTCAGGAAGATGACACTTACTTCCCCAGATCCACTTTGTTTGAACTTAGCCGATCGTTGAGCACCATGAAGAGCTAATGTTAAGTCACTGAGCTCCAGTTGGAGAAAATGATACTGAAGATCATCTCATTCACAAACAAAAACATGTGCTGCCCAACAAAATGGCAAATTGTAGGATGCAAAATGTTTGAGTCAAAAATTACAGACGGAGATGCAGCAACTTCCAATGTTGTTCAAGATTAAAAGTTACACAAAGAACGGTGAGTCCATTAAACTAGTTAGTGACCTAGTGCTAAGCTATCACTAGCTTAATAGTTAAGTTACTTTCTAAATAAATGAGCCAAGAAACTCACTGTTACTTTATGACTTGTTTAGGACTCAAAACTCAAAGTTTAGATCATGGGACTTTTCACTGGACTTGTCAGCCTTGACTTGGGACTTGAACAGCGAAACCATTAAAACAAAAAAATTGAGAAAACTCAAAATTTCAAGGCAACTTACTGCATTACATTTTTGATTAGATTTAGAGTTAAGTTTTTCTTTTAAGTTTTGAAAAAGTTTTACAAACTATTAATCTTTTGTTAAGATAATTTGCTTTTCTTCGTTAGATAAACTTGAGTCTTTGAGTTTTAGAAACTACCAAAAATCTGTATTTTGAAAATTACTGAGTAGTTTTAATATTGTTATGGTTTGTAATTTCTGTTGGTCACTTCCCTGTTTTATTTTGTAGTGCTGGTTCTCCCTTATGTGTCTTGTCTTTACTTCCTGTCTTTGTCTTTTTCCCACTCTTTTTGATTGTCATGTGTTTCACCTGTCTGCCCACCTGTGTCTCATTAGTTCTGTCTATTTAGTCCCTGTGTTCCTCTGTTTCTGTGTCAGTTCGTTGTGTTTATTGTGTGAAGTTCCTGACCCCTTTCTGTATATTTCTTCGTGTCTTCAAGTTTCTGCATGTGTTGCCTCTGTGTTTTTTGGACTTTCACCATTTTGGATTTTGCCTTGTTTTCTGGATTTTCACGTCATATACGTAAGCCTGTGTTTCAGTTACTTTTTGTTTATCATTAAATCTCCTTTTTGAACTCTGAACTCTTTGTTCCAGTCTGCATTTTTGGGTCCACTCTTTTGTTTCTCTACTTGACTTAGCACACATTTAACAAATATCTTCAATTAAAACCATTCAGTCACCCAGATAATGACAAATATATTTCACAGCTCACTGTGAACAATTTTTGAAATACATTTTTTGAGTTTCTAAAAGTTTATCTAAAGAAGGAAAGTAAACTATCTGAACTAATACCCACAGGTTGGCAAAACTTTGTTTTAGTTTATTTCAAAACTTAAGAAAAGTTAGGCTCAAAACTCAAAAATCTATTGGAGTAAGTTGCCTTGAAATCTTGAGTTGTCTCCACTTTTATTTATTTTTTTTTTTTTACAGTGGACTTGCTTGTGATGACCTGAGATTTGACTTGGGACTTGAGTACAAAGACTTGAGACTGACTCGACTTCTGTACTATCACTTATGAACCTCAGCAGTCAGTATTAATGTGTTAACTCAAAATTTTAAAAGATAAAAACTGAAGTACTTGGACTGCCCATGTGTATTATTAACAGATGCACAGTTTAAAGAAAATCATACAAAATCCACCTTACTGTTTCCATAAAATACAGTTTTATCAGGACATTTCAGTCGTATTTAAAATGTGGGATGAGTGAGAACAAACTAAAGAAGAAAACCGTCTCCTGAGTCTAAGATTCATGTTAATATGTAATGTTAGAAAAGGAAGTCTTACTGTAGAGTGGTCATCTCAGTCAGCGATGGCTGTGTGGCTTTCAGGTAGCTGGCCCGGCGTGCCTGGATCTTGGGGGAGGGTTTGGGACTCCCGTCCGAGTCTCCGCTGTCGTCCTCAGCCATGGCTTTGACATAGCTGCCACTCCTCATCCTCCGACAGGGGATGTCGTCCTCCTTCCCCAGAGGAGAGAAGCCTCCCCACTCATCCTGAGGTACCTGATGGCCGGGTGGAGAGGACAGAGACACGCCATCAGGAGGGTCCACTCCGCTGCTGTCTGAGTCCCAGCCACCAAACTGGCTAACTACACTGTCCTGATGGTACATGGAGCCTACAGATACACAGCTAACATGCAGAACAACAATAATCAGCATACAGAACAGGAGCTAGCATCCAGGAACACAGACTGGACTAAACTGATGGCTGGCATTTTTCTTATTCCAACTCTCTCTCTCTCACACACACACACACACACACACACACAAAACTCATCCATGCACAGCTCACACACAGTCTGTTGGCTAATTAGCATGAAGCAGTGTGTACGGGTCTGAAGTTTCTCTCTGGCTAATTCATACATCTGCTTTCCAGGAGTCAGCTCGGTTCACACACTGTGGCCATACATACGCAAAGGAGAGTGTGCAATGTGTGTGTTTGCATCCGTGTGTGTGCTCATATGTGTGTGTCTGCAGTGATCTAACCTGAGGGTGTGAAGAAAGACTTGTTATACGGGCTGAGATTTGTTTTACTGGCAATAACTGCACAAAGATACATAAATGTACTGATCAAAATGGTAAAAATGGTAACTTAGAATCACATTATAATTCATGATAACAGTGATTATAATGCGATATAAAATTGTTATAATGTATTACAACTATGAGAATTATAACACAATTCCAAAAAATTTGGTCAGTGAGTAACCAGCAATTATGTATTGTGATACTCAACCTTATAAGTTATTATAAAAAGCTTTATAATGTTTTGTCTCTTGTTATAAAGCATACAAATATTTAAAAGTGATTTTAGCAGACATTGCTATAAGTGCAGTATAATGAATTCTAAGTATGTTTATAATGCGTTATAGACATAGGTGGCATTTGAAAAATTCTACTTTCTACATAATGAGTTCATATAGACTTTGTGAATGTTCACAGTGAAGTGTGTCTCCTCACAGTAATAATCAGAGGTGTGGACTAATGATTTTAGACTATTTTCTACAAACTTGCAACTCAACTTGGACTTTAACACTAATGATCAGGAGTGTGAATCCATGAATCAGTTCATTTTCCTTCATTTCCTGAATCAACTAACACTGATAATACAACACTTTTCATTCTAAGCAAGTCATCACTGTTTGAACCAATCAGATGGCAGAGCACCAGGAAGAACTAATGTTACGTTACTGAGCTCCAGTTGGAGAAAATGATACAAAGACCATTTTGTTAATGAACAAAACTGCACGGTTGAAAACAAAAAAGCAAATGTTATATGCAAAATGTGCAGGTTGAAAATTACAGACGGAGATGCAACAACTTTCAGCTTTGTTAAACATTTGAAGTTACACAAAGAGCAGTAAGTATATTAAGCTAGTTAGTGACCTAATGCTAAGCTAATGCTAGCTTAACAGTTAAGTTATTTTGTAAGTACATATAGACTGGAAACTCACAGTTACAATGTGACTTGTTTGGGACTCAAAACTCAAAGTTTAGGTCATGGAACATAACTTGAGACTTGTCAGCCTTGACTTGGGACTTGAAGAGGGACACTGTTAAAACCAAAAAGTGGAGAAAACTCAAAATTTCAAAGCAACTAACTAACTGCATTAAATTTTCGATTATATTTAGATGTTAGATTTTCTTTTAAGTTTTGGAGAACTTTTATCAACTATCAATCTTTTGTTAAGATGATTTACTCTTCTTCTTCAGATAAACTTGAATCTTTGAGTTTTAGAAACTCCCCCAAAAATATATTTTGAAAATGATGAAGTCAAAATAAAAATGGTTGATCTAAAAATATATACATTTTCAATTAAAATTTTCAGGCATCCAAATAAAGACAAATAAGGCTCACAGCTCACTGTGAACAATATTTGAAATACAACTTTTTTTTTTAAGTTTCTAAAACTAACTAAACTAAAAATTCAAGTTTATCTAAAGAAGAAAAGTAACTTGAGATTACAAGCCGGCACAACTTTTTTTTTTAGTTATTTCAAAACTTACAGTATCTCACAAAAGTGAGTACACCCCTCACATTTCTGCAAATATTTAATTATATCTTTTCATGGGACAGCACTGAAGAAATGACACTTTGATACAATGTAAAGTAGTCATTGTACAGCTTGTATAACAGTGTAAGTTTACTGTCCCCTCAAAATAACTCAACACACAGCCATTAATGTCTAAACCACCAACAAAAGTGAGTACACCCCTAAGTAAAAATGGCCAAATTGGGCCCAGTTAGCCATTTTCCCTCCCCGGTTTCATGTGACTCGCTAGTGTTAGAAGGTCTCAGGTCTCATACTGGTCATACTGGTCTCATACTGGTCACTGCAAGTTCAACATGGCACCTCATGGCAAAGAACTCTCTGAAGATCTGAAAAAAAGAATTGCTTCTCTACATAAAGATGGCTTAGGCTATAAGAAGATTGCCAACACCCTGAAACTGAGCTGCAGCACGGCAGCCAAGACCATACAGCAGTTTAACAGGACAGGTTCCACTCAGAACAGACCTCGCCATGGTCGACCAAAGAAGTTGAGTGCACGTGCTCAGTGTCACATCCAGAGGTTGTCTTTGGAAAATAGACATATGAGTGCTGCCAGCATTGCTGCAGAGGTTGAAGGGGTGGGGGTCAGCCTGTCAGTGCTCAGACCATACGCCACACACTGCATCAAATTTGTCTGCATGGCTGTCGTCCCAGAAGGAAGCCTCTTCTAAAGATAATGAACAAGAAAGCCCGCAAATAGTTTGCTAAAGACAAGCAGACTAAGGACATGGATCACTGGAACCATGTCCTGATGTCTGATGAGACCAAGATAAACTTATTTGGTTCAGATGGTGTCAAGCATGTGTGGCGGCAACCAGGTGAGGAGTACAAAGACAAGTGTGCCTTGCCTACAGTCAAGCATGGTGGTGGGAGTGTCATGGTCTGGGGCTGCATGAGTGCTGCCGGCACTGGGGAGCTACAGTTCATTGAGGGAACCATGAATGCCAACATGTACTGTGACATACTGAAGCAGAGCATGATCCCCTCCCTTCGGAAACTGGGTCGCAGGGTAGTATTCCAACATGATAACGAACCCAAAACACACCTCCAAGATGACCACTGCCTTGCTAAAGAAGCTGAGGGTAAAGGTGATGGACTGGCCAAGCATGTCTCCAGACCTAAACCCTATTGAGCATCTGTGGGGCATCCTCAAACGGAAGGTGGAGGAGCACAAGGTCTCTAACATCCACCAGCTCTGTGATGTCGTCATGGAGGAGTGGAAGAGGATTCCAGTGGCAACCTGTGAAGCTCTGGTGAACTCCATGCCCAAGAGGGTTAAGGCAGTGCTGGAAAATAATGGTGGCCACACAAAATATTGACACTTTGGGCCCAATTTGGACATTTTCACTTAGGGGTGTACTCACTTTTGTTGCCAGCGGTTTAGACATTAATGGCTGTGTGTTGAGTTATTTTGAGGGGACAGTAAATTTACATTGTTATACAAGCTGTACACTGACTACTTTGTATCAAAGTGTCATTTCTTCAGTGTTGTCCCATGAAAAGATATAATTAAATATTAGCAGAAATGTGAGGGGTGTACTCACTTTTGTGAGATACTGTATGACTTTGACAGTGGACTTGCTTGTGTTGACTAAGGTTATGTAGAAATGCTATTTTAAGACTTTAAAATAAAACAGTACAGCTATAGGAGAACAACACTCACTATACACTAACTATACACTGTATATTATGGCCTAAATATACACATATGTTTGTCTTTATAGGCGGAGAAATAATACAAAGACAATCCAGAGAATACAGAGACTAAAAGGAATCAATAAAGACAAAGAGCACAGGCCTGTAGTTTGAGGGCGGTTAATTGGTGCAATTGGCTAATAACTAGTTTCTTATAATAAGTGTTTTCTCTGAGTTTGACGTGCATGGGCACCAAGGAAATGTCCTGCTCAAATACGACAAATGTGAAAAACATGAGATACTTTACAAATATAACGGTCCCTAAAATCATATGTAAGCCTTACATTTCCATATGAGAAAAAAAGAACAATATGAGATATGTGGAGTCATTGATATGTTACAGTATGTTACCATATACAGGCTTTTGAAGTCCTTATAAGAATACTCAGGTCATATTACAGAAGAGATGGAAATGATCAAAGAAGGCTATCCGTAGCCCTGGGCTAACTTAGCCCCTTTTTCACATACACATTGTCAACCCAGTGTTAACCTGAGCCCAGGGCTGTATGACTCACACTGCACTTCTACTAGCTTTGGCTTAAATATCCATTTAAGCAGTGACTACATTTTAGAATTATGTGTGACAACTCTTTAAAAGCCTTTATCACATGTTTCACACTGGCGCCTTTTATTCCCGTGTTTAGTCAAGTTTAAGGGGATAACCCTGCAAACTTGGGCTAACCCTGCTCCAGAGCTGGGCCAGCGAGCTCCAGGCTAACATTGGAGTTAGACCACTTTGTTAATGTGCCAGTGTGACAGTGTTCATAGCCTGAGGATACAGCTCCCTTAACTTTGGCCTAAGAAGGTTCTCTGCCATGGGCTTCCAAAGACCATTTGTCCAGGGGCTACAGGCTGTTTAGGAGAAGTCAAGACCAGGAAACCTAAGACTGGTGGTTCTGTACTGGAATACAGTCACTGACCCAGCTGCCCATAGATGTATTATAATTAACTAGATACAGGATGTAAAGATGGCACCCATACAGTCCAGTGAGATTCACTTTACACTGTGATGATGTCACAGACTTTAAAATAGCTTTTCTCAGCTTGAGGAAAGTTTTACAAATAGAAAAAACCTCAATCGATCAGAAAAACATCAGAAAGAGTCAGATTTGAACTTGTCTGCAGTTTGAGGTGTCCTGACAAGACTTTGACTGACGTCTCTTTTCTAACAGTGGCTTAGGGGGAAAAAGCTTTTTGGGCTGCAGGGGAAGTTCTTGCTGCAAGTGACCTCCAAGAAAAAACTGGAAGCAAAGCTGACTGGTGATGCCGTATGAACAAACTGCATTTTGAGGTGGTTTTGAATTATGCTGGAAAATATATTTTAAAAGATCAAACTCTTGGCTATCAAACCTTGGAACAGGCCAACCTCCTTCTGATTACATTTTTGATTAATTCAACTCCATCAGAAGGAAAATCTGACAGAACTGACATTTTACACAGTTGATAAAATGTTCATTTTTTTAATTTCTATGCATAGTTGAAGTGAGCAGCCATTTTATTTTTTTAAAGTGTCTCAGAGTCTCTTAATGTTAATCACAATACACATTTTTAAACCATAATTTTTATTTATCTTTGATTTAGAAGGACTACAGAGTCGACATGTTATGGTTGAGACACATCTGATAGAAATATTATTGAATGAATTTGTCTGAAAATAGAAAGTTTACCAGTGCTTGAGCAGTATTCCTGCCTTTTTTTTAAACCAGCAAGTGAGACAGGGGTCCTTAGAGTATAGCTAACCATTTTTATGCCTGATTAAATCAGTTTTTTGTAAAAAAAAAAAAAAAAAAAAAAAAAAAAAATTGACAGAGATGACAGTTAATATTTTCAATAAAAAATAGACTTAAAAAAAGATTATAATCGCACATTTTTACATGTTATCAATAGGTTTTTTTTTTAGTGTTAGATTTTGAAGGATTTAGCACATTTTTATATTATTTGAAGTTGTGAATTCTTGACTAGGACAAGGCTGTTTTCTGACACAGAGCAAGTTTAGAAATTTAAAAAAATTAAAGCAAACCAAAATATTTCATAAATTACACAGATTTCATATATACGAATCCTTAAAGAATAAATTTTCACCAAAAGTTGGAATTAAAGCATTGTTACTAACATATATACACACATACATATATATATTATATATATATATATATATATATATATATATATATATATATATATATACACATATATGTATATATATTTTTTTTTTTTTGTGAACAACTTTTTATGAGCTCATGTTGACAGAGCAGAAGAGAAAACAGGCATACATGTATGGATATATTTTTTAAAATAATTAAACTTGGAATTAGGAAGTTTTTTTGATAGGACATGATTTGTCCTAATTGTTAAGAATGGGTAATATTCATGACGCTGCTGCACTTGACAAGTTGAGAGAAAGAACATGTTTCAGTATTAGTCTGTTAAACTGTGATGAAGCTCCATTAAGTCAATAAATGTAGCTGGTACGTATACAACCCACCACAGCTCATTATTTTTAATTAGCCACACCTCTTTAGTGTGTTTGTGCCAACTGGAGCGATTCTAGCGCCGTGTGTCAAACTTGTGAGCGTTTACAGCCTTCAGACCAGAGGCCAGGGTGTGAGAGTCTGACAGACAATAACCGAGACAGACAGCAGGAGAATTGCACCGCTACTCTGACTAATTATATATGAATCACCGAGGGAAAGAGGCTGAACAGATCTGCTGGGCTCCATGTCTCTCTCTCTCGCTTTCTCTGTGCATGTGTGTGTGTGTGACGTCAAAGAGACACAAATGAGCAGTTTGGCTATAAAAAGAGAATGCGGGGAAAGGACCAGCTGCAGTAGCATCAGCAGGCTCTCACCCACGCACAGGCCTCACTTCCACTGCAGCTCGGCGCTCATTCTACTGTAATGGCTGAGGAGCAGCGGAGCTCTGCTTTCAATGCTTCACACTGTCATTAGTGCTGCACACACACTGCTCCGGGCACATCTGATGCATTTCTGAGGTTTAACAATACATCCAATCCTCTATGTGTCTTCTGAACCGTCCCTGTGAGTGTGACATGCACGGTGACTCAGTGTGTGTACAGTATGTCCACATTTACTGTGAATTTTATATTACAGCCTGTAGATGGTTTCCTTGGCAACACTGGGCTGTTTTGATGGCTTAAGGCAGCAGCATTAGAAATAACAGGTAGTGTGAGAGTGCAGCCAGCAGCCGTGCTGTTGAGATGCTGCGGATAATCACTTGCAGATTGAACATACTGTATACAGCCGAGGGGAACGGGGACAGCTTTAATGTGTTCTCTTGACGCGGCTGATACAGCAGCTCTGATGTGCTGCTTGTAGCTGATGTTTGCCGCAATCAAAGAAGGCTAGATTGTTTGAAAGGGAAATGCAGGTTTTCCTCAGTTGTCCTTTTCATGTTGAGCTTTTGAATCGGGTTCCTTCTTTAGTCTGTGTTAGACTTTGTCTCTGTGCTTCAGGTTTTAAACAAACACCTAAAACTCTTTCTGAAAGTACTTTTTTACTAAAGTCAAATTTACCTGCTGTCTAATCTGCTGTTCAATCACCGTCTGTGTTGTATTTGAACTAAACTCAATGGTTTTTACACTTCCAAGCACCTGCCTAAAACCCTGCCTTATGTGGGTCCTCTCTGCGTTCATTTTGGAGAATATCAGGACTCAGGGTTGGAAGTAACTAATTTAAAAATACTCAAATTACTATAATTATGTTGTGTTTTTGGGTACTTTCACTTTTATGAGTAGATTTTCAAGTCTGCACTTTTACTTGTTCTTATGTATGCATTACAATATGTAATCTACTTACTTTTAAAATCATAGTTAAGTACTGAGTACAATTTGAATTAGTATTCATAATATTTGATCTGCATTTTAGTAGCCAATCAGATGATCTGATCACAAACAGACCAATGAAAACAAAGACATACAAACGAAAAACAAAACAAAACTCTGCAGCAGGATAAGGATGTTAGTGATTAATCAATAAGCAATTAATTACCATTAAGAATTTAACTACTTAAAAATGTATTCATGGATATTTAATCAGTAGTCATGGCAGTAACTACACCTCATCTGACATTGTTTTGTGTGGTGGAGGCATTTGTTGACTAAGGAAACTTAAACTTTGACTTAAAATTAGAAAAAAAAAGACCAAAAATAAAATGAAGAAATAAACATGTATTTTCTAACTTATAAATTATTAATTAATTATTAGGTTTTCAACAATCGGTTAAGGTTTGGAGAGGTGATCGTGACATCAACGGTCAAAAGTAACTCTGAGTGACTAATACTCTGAGTAGTTTTTACGAAGAATACTTTGAACTTTTACTTTTTTACTATATTTTTAACACCAGTACTATCACATGTAACTGAGTAATATTTTAGCAATGTAAGAATACTTGTACTTGAGTACAGATTTTCAGTACTCTTTCCACCACTGTCAGGACTTACAGGGTTACAGGTTTGACTCACAAAGTGTGTAAATTAAATTTTTTCTCTTCCCCTCAGCGTTGGTTTCTTTTAATGATGATCACCATCTGACCTGAATCTTACCCATGTAGTTTTGTTACTTAACCTTAAAGGTGCTAATTACAAAACATTCAGCCTCATTAAATGTCACCAAAAAACTATTTGCGATATAAAGATATAGTGGATTAACCCCCCCACAGCCGTGTGTGCATGTTCCTGTCCTCTTGGTTTTCCTCCGTCTGTTTTCAACATGGCGGCCTGCTGAGTAACTTTATGGTATTACAGCTTAATAGTCACTAAAATATGTTTCTGAACAATTTCAGGAGAAATAGATGATGCAGTAAACAGAATATTGATTTATATCTGCTCAACACTGATCAGTTTGACAGTTTCTCATTCTCATCGGAAACAGTCATGTCTAGAAGGGAACCCTATATTGGTTGTTCAACTCTGGTGAGATGTGTTGTTTAGTATACATTGTGCAGGTTGTACAAACTAATTGTGTTTCACACTCAATTAGCTGGTTTAGACACAGAAAACACCTGGTTATGGTCGGGAAAGATCATAGTTTGAGTTAAAATCATCATTCTCACGGGATGTTTCGTGAGTCTGTGGTCTGTTTAATGGGTGGGGGGAATCACTACAGCATAGCATTGTGATAATTTGCATGCCAATATTATATATCAATACACGGATGCCAATTATCAACCTTTTACTATGTAATTTATTAACGTTTGTCAAGTGCATATTAAAGTTGTTAGTAGCAGAATTATAAAATCAGTTGCTTTTTCACTCCACTAGATGGCGCTGAGTGTTTTTTTTTGGTGAGGTCAGCATATGTCACGGTCATTTCGCTGCAATAAAATATGACTGTGAGATGAACAGACTGAAAACTTTGTCTTATTTATATTTTTTATTTGTCTTATTAAACAAATGTTGACAAAGTTTTTCTTTGGTACATAATCTGCAGTTGAAAAAAGCTAATATACTGCAATTTTTTTTATTCCAACACTCAGCATATTGCTGCAATGTTCAAAATTGTAATAATATCATATTGTGATAGTATTGTTTCATGAGGCCTCTGGTGTTAACAGCATAAGAATCTTTTCATTTGTAGTTAAAACAATGTTTAACAAATGTTCAGCTTTATTGTTTTACTACATGATGTGTGATTCTTGAAGCCATGTGCATGTGTACCCCAGCTGATTTTGTGATTTTTGTTTCTTTTAATTTTCTGCTCTGACTATTCTTTTTGAACAGCAGTCTTATGTTATTGTTATTTAGTGTCTTTTAAATGTAGTAGTAAAAGTCTGTAGTAGAAACAGAAGAATGTTTTTTGCAGTATCGCTGTGACTGACCGCGCTGCTGCACACTTCCATGTGTGCTTATGCATCTGACATGTTTTAGTAACGGTGTACACCAGAAAAAGGACTCCCCGAAAGCCACTGTGTAATTTGAACCTTGATTATGCTAAATTCAGCAACAGGCCTATTATTACTCATGAATCTAACTTTTCCATTTTAAGATGGAAAACATGTTATTTCTTAGTTTATAAGTTAGATTTTGGCTCTGGCCTTAACAATAGAGGTGACTGATGAGAAAACACTCATATGAGGTGTTGTGGAAATAATTGACTATTCTGTCATTTAGGTATGATGACTTGTTGTTTGTGAAGATCATAAAAATACTGCCAGAGTATGAGTTGCTGAGATTTAATGGGGTAACAGGCGTTCCATTGGTTAGGTTGTTATCACTCTAGTGAGGAATCATGTAAAGTCAGAACAGGCACAGCTCTGCTCTGGAGAGGGAGGAGGATTCTGATACACCATTTGGACTGTGGGAGCTCTTCCTGTCAGACCTCTGGCTGTGTTAGACCGTTATGGGTCAATAAGCAGGACTGATTTATGACAATATTGGACTTTTATATGATTTCTGCATCAATTTGATGAAGTGCAGTGATCTTTAAAGGGCATCTCTAATATTTTTCAATCTGGATCCTATTTTTCCATGGTTTTGTGTCTAGCTGACAAATGGGGCAATTTTTGAAATTGTTCCAGTACTGAGGGAGAGAGCTGCAGCCGTCAGCTGCAAAACGCCTTGCAACCTAATCCTTGGGGGCAATTTTGCCCTGTCAGAGTGAGTCCACAAAAAGTGCTTGTTTTTGCCACTGACAGGTTCCGATTGTTATTCAAAGTGTCTGACAACATTATGGAAAGGATCCTTATAGAGACAGAGCTTTTGTTACAGAGTAAAATACATTTTCTTTAACCAGAAATAGACTATTAACACTCTTGCCTAGGGTTGGGTACTGTTCACATTTGAACCGGTGAATGGAATTCAGTACTGGTACCCAATGGTACCTTTTGTCGTTACTTTACTCTCTCTGTAATAACAAAAATGTAATTGCAAAAAAATAAGTCCAAAGTCCTCAACAGCAACATGTTACATGCTACTGATTTTAATTTTGAATATTTTGTTATGTTAACTCTTTCTCTGCCATTGATGAGATATCTTGTCATTTAAGACTCAACACTTCCCTGCCATTAACAAGATATTCCATCAATTGCTGATTTCACTGCCAGGCAGTAGGGGACGCTGTGACAGATCATCTGACAAAAATTTGCCATTCGAGGAAGAAGAGAACTGCCAGAATTAAACAGCAGAAGAAGACGATGTTTGTAGAGAACAAAATGTTTTTATGTCTGAAACTAGAAGATCTGTTCTTTCTTTTGATATATTCCATGTTAACATATTCATAGAGCTGAATATTCTGTGGGTGTTGAAAAAGAAGTGAATTTTGTCAAAATGCTGGTGCTGGCTGGCAATGTTTTTTAAGGATGCTGTCGGGGGAAGAGTTAGGAGTATTTTGCACACCACACTAAATAAAATCCCTCCCTCTCCCCTCTCAGATCCATCTCTACAACCTGCAGCCTGTCACCAGGGCAACACTGTTGTTTGTATCTCTTATTATCTTGTATTCCTTCCCGTTATGTTGTTGTCATTCTTACCGCCACTGCGCCTGTAATATTTCCTCGCTAACTGTTTGCAATTTATGAATATTGGTTTCATTCTGAGGTTCTGGATGATAAATCTCTCACGTTGTTATATCATGTTGGCAAGGAGATTCAGACGCAGCTGAGTGTTGGCTAATGCTAATAAAAACACTAAGCCAACTAGGACAGTTATCACAGTAAAAAAAAAACAGGTATCTAAAACAATGTATTCAACAAGCTAATAAATCACCTGAAGATGTTGATGCCAAGTTTTGTTGTCCATGGAGGGTTAAGTTACACTGTTAAGACACTGGCTGCAGGTGTGCTAACGTTAGCTGAAGCTACTGTGGAGACTTTCAGGCTATGAAAACACTGCAGTCTTTAGCTTTCAGATGAATTTTTTGTATTTTAGACATGTTTCTCTCACCAGCTTTGTATTTCACATTACATATGCTGCAGCAAGTGTTGTCTGTGTCGAGCTTTGAAAAGTTTAACCACACTTATGACTGCTTTCTGCTCTCTGTTGCCCTGACTCACTCACTCACTCTAACACTCATACTGTCTCATTACTCTCTCGTCTAGATGCGCTTCCAGGTATCAAAATTTTGAACCGATTTATTTAAGCAGAACAGACGTAATTCGGTTGGTATCCTTCAAAGAACCAAGTTCGGTACCCAACCCTACTGTTGCCAAAGCCACCAGACTCCATGTACAGAAACAATCATCAGTCATTTATCATCTTAAAACACACTTCATTCAGACTCAACAACCAAACAGTGATTTAAAGGAATAGTTCACCCAAAAATGAAAATTCTACTCATGCCCATTGAGGGTTGAGTTTATTTTGTTAGTCCACAAAACACTGCTGGAGTTTAAGAGGAAAACGGTGTTACTGAATCTCCCGAACAATGTAACGGTGATCCAACATGAAAAAAAAAAAAAAAAAAAAACTGTAAGAAAACCAAACATAAAACACCTCCGTACTGCTTGTCTGGCATAATCAAAGTCTCCTAAAGCCCCAACATGCTGTTTGCACACCGTCATACCACACACACTCAGTTCAGACAGTGTGCATGTGCATGTGAATGTGGCTCCAAACTAAGGATCTACAGTGAAGATTCAGACTAAAAACATGATGGAAATTAATTCAATGTATTAATTCAAACATTTTTTTTAGTCAACTTGGCATGTTGGGGCTTTAGGAGACTTGGATTACACCAGACAAGCAGTATGGAGGCATTTTATGTTTTTATTCTGCTGTTTTTTTACATTTGAAAACTGGTCACCAACCACTTCCCAAACAATGAAAGTGAATCTTCCATTGTTTGTGAGATTCTGCAACACTGTTTTCCTGTGAAACTCCAGCAGTGTTTTGTGGACTAAAAAATTAGACCTGACCTTCAGTCAGCATGAGGGTGTGGAGATAATGACTGAATTTTCATTTTTGGGTGAACTATCCCTTTAAAGTTCATTTCAACCAAACCAGAGTTGGTGATTGTTGGAAAAGTGGGAAGACACTTGTTGTTTATGGTGAGTTTTATTTTATTTCTGTCCAGTTTAAATGACATTCCTGTGTCTGTAAATGCAGTCAGGAGGCTTTGGTTTTCAATCTCACCGCAGCCTGTTTCACAGCCGACAGCTGCAGCACTCTCACTCAATACTGGAAAAATTTCAAAAAATGTTGTCCCCCATTAGTCACATACACACAAAAACATGAGAAAATAGGGTCCAGGTTGAAAAAAGTGAAGTTACCCTTTAAGCTGATTGGTATCTGGTTATTTTATTCATGGACAGTTTCTAAGTTTCACTATACTATTATTATCTCATTACATCCCACTACTGCAATATGTTAGATATAAAGTGATGGAGGTTTTTAGCACCCACTTCAAATGAAAGCCGATTTAAAGTGAATGTTCCTCATGTACTTTAATTTTTATATATTTACATAATTTTATCAGCTGAAGCTGAGCTGAACACAACTGAGCATAAAGTGTGTTTTTCACTGTCTGTCAGTATTTTGGAATAAATGTCTGTATCACAGTTAATAAATGAGTCACACTGCTGCTTGTTGAGACTGATAGAAGGCACAGAGAGAGAGAGAGAGCACAGAGAGGACGTGAAACAACACGTCTGAGCCACTAAATGATCTCTGTCTCCTGCCCACTCAGGTCCACTGCATCCTGAAATACACAGCACTTCTGTTCAGCCATTCCACCAGTCTGTGCTTTTCATGTATTAGCATACATTTGGACACAGAAGTAACCACTGAATTCTCTAAAACATGATGTTTGAAAACCCCAAAAAAGGTTAAAACATTTTTATCATGCAGTGGATGGAATGTTTTTTCATCCAGATGGTTAGAGGAGTCTTCAGGGTTTGTGGAAATAAAGTCACACGGACAGGTTTATTAAAACAAGCTTCTGGAATCACTGGTTAATTCTGTTTTATAGAAACTGATGGTTACCTTGTATACTGTATGTGAATGTATACTGACACACAAACTGGGGTGAGCGTCAGAAATGACCCACTGATAGTAGACTGATTGTAGAAAGCACTACACCAGAGATATGCTTCATTAACATGTTTCATCAGTAAACAATCAGTTAAAAGAACTAAAGATGTTTCTGTTCAATATTAATGGAGTCACAAAATCTCAAATTAAACACAGATGTTGAAAAAATGTCTGGGGAAGTGACCAGCACAAACAAATAAAAGCCTGTCTCTAATAAAGGCCCTGTGAAAACACTGATGGGAGTGGAACTGTCTGTGCTGTAATAGCTCACATGGTGAAGTTACAATAGTCATGTCACATTCACCACTGCTGGTTTCACTCATCTTTGCTTTTTTATGTCCCTTGAGGCACTGGAATGCTTTTAATGTGTAAAATCTGTGCAGGATGTGTTGACATTTATTGACAGAAATTTTAAGGTAAAATTCACCACTTTTCATGTGGAGGTTGAGTCAGTGTTGATAGTAAATGTAGTCAGTTGAAGCACTATTTCCTTAGTGCTGCTATATTGACTGAGAGAGCTGAGTTCCCCTGCTCGCAGAGCTGTGCCGGGAGTGCCTACATGTACCAGGATGCATTGCGCACAACGGCCTATTGCTGTTACTTCATTGGACAAGACATAAGATTGGGTGACATAATGCTCATCTAGCACGCCACCTGAATTCCTAGAGGAGGACTAGGAATCCAAACTGGAATAGTAGTTCTTCCTCAACACCTCGACATCACTGTGACAACACAGGATCCAGGAAGAACCACAGATTTCACAGCAGGATGAAACAGCATTTTCTCTGTCAATACAGCAAGAATGTATTGCTTCAGCTGACTACATTTACCATCAACACTGACTTGACATCCATATAAAAAGCAGCAAATTCTCCCTTTAATTTAAATTAAACAGCATTAGACAGAAAGAAAGTAAGAACAGAGTGGTGAGCATGACATGACTTGTGAATTGATCTAAACAAACATGGAGGAAACTGCTGAAGGTCCACTGACAGTGAACAGCATCAAAACCACTAAATTAAATAAAGAGCTGCTCCTCTCTGCAGCCAGAGATTCAGAACTGATGGAACACTTGCTCATTTGAAGGTTCACTCTTGTCTTGGTAATTCTGATGTATGTCATATGTGTGTACTGTACATGAATTCCTAACCATACACACACACACACACACACACACACACACACACACACACACTCAAACACAAGCTTATCTCACACACCACAGTACAGGTAACAAATAAACAAGAGCAGCAGGTGCTGAGGAGGCCAGTTAACTTTTTACAGTCACGTGTTACTACACAGTGGAACAACAGCCATCATTTGACTTCTCTGTTCTTCCCACATATAGAATTTATTCAGGGTGGCTGATTGACTGTACATGGAACAACACAGAAGGACCAGTGTTCCAATGATAAATGTTAGAAATGTGGACGTGTCTTTTGGTGCGTGAAGCACTAAATTTCAAGGGCACCTAAGGCTGGGTACTGTTCAAAGAGTTTGGATACCTGAACAGATACCATGGCTTTGATACCATATCCTGAATAATAATTTTCATGCCAATTTCATGAAAATCTAATTCAACAAAAAGAAAATTGTATTACACAATGTGGTACAAATGGTACAATAACTCACTTTAAAGGAAAAAGCTGTAACCTGGATAATTGGACTTAAATCTATACAGTATTACTCAGTGATGGAAAGAGTACTGAAAATCTGTACAAGTACTGTTACACTGCTAAAATATTACTCAATTACAAGTAAAAGCACTGCTGTTAGAAATATACTCAAGTAAAAGTACAAGTATTTGTCACATAAACCACTCAGAGTATTAGTTACTTTTGACTGTTGATGTCACAGTCACCTCTCCAAACTAGGGTTGCAAATTTTGTGTGTTTTCCTGAACAAATAGTTGAGAATGCTTACAACTGATTAATCATTAATAATCAAATCATGTTCTTTTCCTTATTTTCTTTTTTTCTGTTTTTTTTTTTTGTCTTTTTTTTCCTATTTTAAGTCTATATCTACCCACGCCAGACAAAACAATGTCAAATGAGGTGCAATTACAGCCATGACTATTGATTAAATATCCATGAATACATTTTTAATTTAAAATGTGTGCTATCGAAGCATTTTGTTTTGTTTCTCGTCCATATGTCTTTGTTTTCATTGGCCCGTTTGTTATCAGATCACCTGATTGGCTACTAAATTGCAGATGAAAGGTTTGGATATAAATCCAAATTGTACTCAGTACTCAACTATGATTTTAAAAGTAACGAAGTAGATTACATCTTGTAATGCATACTTATGTATGAGTAAAAATACAGACTTGAAAATCTACTAATAAAAGTACGAGTACCCCCGAAAAAACTACTTAATTACAGTATTTTGAGTATTTGTAATTAGTTACTTCCACCTCTAGTATTGCTGTACTTTATAAAAAATATAAATAACTATCAAAACTCCTTAGGTATCACAATTTGGTATTGAATGACAATTCAATGGGCATCATAAAAGTATCACAGTTCAGTACCCACCCTGAGGGAACTCAAATATTTCTTTTTGACGTTTTAAACAATTAAATTTGACAAGCTATCATGAAAGCCTAAATATGACAGCATGCATTAGAAAATGACTCGCACAAACACTGTGTGTAAATAGAAAGTAGGTTTGTCTTTTGCCTTAAAGGTCCCGTGTGGAGTTTTCTTCTTAACAAAAAATTACATTTTCATTCACGTTTTCTCACCAAAAAAGCATGAAGTTAATTGTTGTGGTCTGACAAACATGTTGAATACACATTTTTTAAAAGTAAATACAACATTTTTTACATCCATGTTACTCTCTGCAGTCTTTTTCTACCTGTGTTGGTGCATTGCTGCAAATCTTGATGTATTACTGTCACCTGTCACCAATAATGTGACACCACTTTCTGCATTAGACCACTGGTAGGAGTGTGTGTTGCATCACCTGCTCACATGTGCATCCGTGTGCACGTGCACGAGAAACAACACAGAGAACCACTCATAGAATAACAGCTCCATAGCACTATTAGAGATCAATAACTCCACGGGGGATCTTTAAACATGCAAAAGCACTGCTGCAGTCTTTCATCGTTTTGTTGGAAGTCGTGTAATCACTGTTACAAGTTTAGTAAGTCTGAAAGTTCACTCAGATCAGACCTCAAAAGGGCCAGATGAAATCAATAAACTCAAACCCTAATCAAATTTTAATTTGGTGAAAGCACCACTGGGTGAGCACCAAACATATCTGAACTCTTCTACTTCCTGTATGTCGTTAAACAGCTCCCCAGCACAGCCGAACGCAGCACTTCAAAGAACAGCACAGCACAACACAGCACAACACAACACCAAGTCATCGAGACAACAACAGTGAGGAAAGGCAAGATAACTGGTGTAGAGGCAGGAAGGGAAGCACTACTAAATTAAAAATGAGGTCTACAAACAGGAAAGGATGTCGTTCTTCATGAGTTCATGTCATTACCTAGCATTCAGAGAGTAAGGCTGCTACTGGCTCTGCACTTACTTCTCTCGTCAACTCAAAAGGAGGAAAGAGGAGGAAGAGGAGAAGGAAGAGGAAGGCTCTCCAAACCAAGAGGAAGTAAAGGAGGTGGAGGTGGGTTGGTGGGTGGCAGGGGAGTGGGGTTGGGTGGATAAGAAGTGTGGGGGTGAGTTGGGTGAGTGGAGGAGAGGCAGGGAGGGGGAGAAGAGTGGTGGAGAAGAGGGAGGAGGTGGCAGTGGGGTTCTGGGGAGATCAGAGTAATAGACTGGTGGTAGGGAGCAATGTTCCCTCTAAGGCTGTGGACGCACTACAACATGTTTATGACACTGACTACACCTTCAACACTTCATCTCAACATCAGACTCAGCTGGAGTGGACATTAATTAACCCTAGTTAGAGGGCATGCTGGGATGCATTATCGCCCGGTTTAACACCACTAAGGACTGTTTTCCGACACTGAACTACTTATCTGCTCTGGACTGGTCTTCGGTGCCAGGTGGAGGTGGCCACTGTTGATGACGGTGTTCCCTCTTGGTTACATACCCATTTTAGGCCCTTTACACTCACACAATACATACTTAATTATGGTGCAGTGCTTTAAAAAAAAGAGGAAGGATCCTGAGGAAACTAATATCAGTGTTTTAATTTGTCATATGACTCTCTGGAGGTCATGTTGAATGACTTTTTTTGCAGCCTCCGTCACATGGTTCAGCTCCATCATCTCTCCTCACAAAAATGGTGTGAAAACATCTTTCTCTGTCATTTTACAATCTAGAAAAAATTGATTTACTTTACTTTGATTTACTTTATTTATAGATAAATGAAGTTTATTGTTTAATGTACTTTATTTGATGATTAAGTCAAGGGAAACGTAAATGTTGCCTTCAAGTCTCTTTCCAGAAAACAAAATAAAAATCTTTTCAGAAAATACAAACTACAATCATTTTTAAATGTGAATATATACCAGACGTGTGTTTATGTATGAATATGTATACCAACTTCATTAATTGCCTAGCGCTTTCCAGATTTTTTTTCCCTCAGACATTCACTCATATTATACAAAACACTGAAAGGACTTTCAACTTCCATATTGTCAGGACTTTAGGAGACTTGGATTACATCAGACAAGCAATATGGAGGCATTTTATGTTTTTTTTTTCCCAGTTGTTTTTTACATTTGAAAACTGGTCACCATTCACTTCCATTGTTTGGGAGATTCTGCAACACTGTTTTCCTGTGAAACTCCAGCAGTGTTTTGTGGACTAAAAAACTAAACCTGACCTTCAATCGGCATGAGGGTGAGTAGATAATGAATAATAATAATGAATTTTGGGTGAACTATCCCTTTACACTGATAAAAGTGTGGTAGGTGGCACCAAAGAGCAGCCAATAGCAGAGGGTCACTTCAGTACCAGTTTTTAACCAACAGATGGTGTCTGGTTTGAAATTAATGACAACAGTTCAAAAAAGAGAAAGAAACTCTCTCTTCTGCCAGAATCACTAAAAGTTCTGAACCGTGACAAATCTGCAGGTCTTTCTCCATAATGGAGGCCCAGTGCTAACTGACCAGCATGCTAATTAAAAAAGCAAAAATGATCAACTACTACTAATGCCTCAGATTTACTTTATGTGATGCATAACACTGAGTTTTCATCTTCAAGTTTTTGATGGTAGAACCCAAATCACAATTCTGCTGGGTGATGTCACCATCTGCTATTCATGTTGTAATTAGCAAAAAGGAAGGGCTCGTTGTGTCTGGAAGGGAACCCTCAATCACGACACAAGATTTGTATGCATTGTTTCTTCTTTGTGCATATTGTACAAACTAATTATATTTTATAATGTGAAAGCACTCAGATGTGGTAGGGTTAATGACATAAAACACATAAGGTGTAATAAAGATAATAGTTTGGGTTAAACTGATCTGGGGTTCCCTTCTAAACATGACTGTTAGTTTGTAGTTTAACTTCCTGTTTAAGCAATCCGATGACATCACATGGGCTCCAGGGAATTATGAGGGGTTATTTCATCCTTACTGCTAATTAATATGATGTACTTTCTGCAGAAAATGATTTAAGTTAAACGATTTAAATTAATTTATTGATTTGAATATATGGAATGATTTAAATACATTTAATGAAATATTTCCAAGATCCAGTGGTCCATTGGCAGTGTGTGATCCCACACGACAGAGACTGATAGGACCCTGCAGGTGGTATAACTGTACTGTTATATATATTTTTAATATCATGACAATGTCTCAAAGCTGTCTGTCTGATGTCTCACTACTGAATCATGCCTAAAGCCCACATATTACCAGCTCTAGTGTCTCCCCAGCCTTCACCAGTGATATCCAGTCATTGTTTCTAACTGTGTCAATCTGCAGTTGTCATTCCAACCAAACACTGAAGTGATGCAGGGACTTTGAGGGAAAAGATCCTGGACTTCGACCCTCCAAACTGGGATCCACTGATCCCTGGCATGGTTGTTATATAAAGTTTGCATTTACTAGAATTGCTGATTTCTGAAGCGCACACCCTACGCAACCTTGACCACAGCCCTGACCTCTACAAAGCTTTTTTTTTATTATTTGAATTACTTGACTCTTTCAGCTCACTATGAGCTAATTATACTGACACTGAAACTTTAAAATAATATTCTTATTCTGGTTTCTTTGCACCATGCCTCCTGTCTTCTAATTTGTGCTTCATTACATTCGACCAAATGTTTCATGCCCTCTGCTTTTAGCTCTTAACATGACTTTATGGGTTTTATCTCTTAATTAGGAGCTATTCAGTGTCCCAATGCCAAAAAGGTTACAGTCCTCTGGATGTTCAGCTGCCTTGAAAATTCCCAGAATACACTGTAAGCGCACAACTGCTCACTGAGGGGACATCACTACATTTTGAACAGGGCCTTTTAATTTTGCCAGGTTGAACACAGCTTTAGTTCTCTAGTTCAGCTGACAGCTGGTCACCATCATTTCAATCGACTGTGCCCTTTAATACATCTAGAGGTCACTGACAGGTAATTACTGAGCACACACGGCCTAAACAGATCTCTAATTTCTTGGCCTCTGCCTCTCTGCTCACACGGTGAGAGTGACCAACAGGATGTTGGTGTGTGTGCAACAGGTAAACATCTGATAACACACACAAACCTTTTTTTGGACAATCTCTTTTCCATTAAGAGTGTAGCTTCAAAAGCATTCCTTGGTTCTGGGTCTCAGACATAAAAGCAAATAACTCCAACATCCTTTCCCTTCAAAATCTGCACACATTTTGCCTGAAGCCTCAGAAAACCTATTTCTGATATTAATAGCCTAAATTCATGCATTGGAATGTTTTGTGAATGCTAATTTCCCCAAGACTTGGTATTTAAACGATATCTCTGATGTATATTACAGCAGCAATTTCCACTGAGCTTGACATGCTTTGTGATATTTAATACAGTGGTATAAATGATGCTTAAATGTATAAACTGCATACATTTATAAATGTATACTGTATGTGCTATAATGCATCCAAATCTGACTAGAAGAGCATCTATATACACCAGCACTTCCCTGATTGCTGCCCCTTCAACCAAAACTACACTCTAAAACATACTGAAATTAAGTGTAATCAACTGGTTCTCTCTCATTAACATCTCATTAAGTCAATATAATCATTTTTTGAGCTAATAATTTTTTTTAGCTTAATATGTTTACTGGAGAGTGTTTTCTCAAGTTCAAATATCTTAACCTCAATTAGTTTTACATTTTCAAAACTTATAAGATGATTTTGAACTTATTATTCAACCAATTGTTAAATGAACTTACATTTAAGGCAGCAGAGGAACCTAATGAACCTATTTAAAATGATTTACAGTGTAAAGGGCTATCCACACCAAGAAAGATAACTAGAATAATAATAATAACCATATCAATGTGAGCATCCAGACAGCTAAATGACAAAGTTCTGTAAAAAGTTGTGCCGAGCTCCTGTGCTGCTCACTCAGACCAAACTAGAAAAACATGAGTTCATGAAATTCTTCACAAAGAGGATGAAAAGAGTTCAGAGAATCCAACACTCCATTACGAGAGCTGGCATCTTATGAAAACAAATTTTATTCAGACTCTTGTATGAGCTGACATCAATTTATGTGTAATTTGTAGCCTAATATCACATTATAAAGTTATATATGTTGTTGTCTATACCCTGCAAGTTTTGGAGGATTTTTATTAGCCAGCGTGTTTCTATCGCTCATCAAATTGTCAACTGTTTGTCAATGTCGTTGTCATTTTAGTTGTGGTGTGGACTCCACCCACTTTAATTAGAACACTTTTTAAAACAATATGTTTATTGTTATTGTTGCAGTTATCGTTCTTGGTGTGGACAGCCCTTATACTGGTTTGGACAGTCTTTTATCGTTTTATCGTCCTCTTATTCTCGCACTTCTCTGCTCTCCATGTATTTTCTTCTGAACTGAAGAACTGGAGATGAAGCAGTGAAACAGTAAAGACTTGCTATAACTTCTCAGGTCTGTGCCATGTTGGCCCCGTGGCTAAATTAACCTGGCCACTCGACACAGAACTATCCACAGCAGGAAGCTGGAGTGTTAGTCTCTTGGGGTTTCTCAGGCCATTGACCCAAACAATCACCATCTAACTGGTGTGGGATTGCCAACGCTACTTCAACTTTACAGTGTTGGTTGCAGACTTAATTTGCCTGAACCACTGACAACTGAGCATCATCCTACCAGCTGACCTGCATGAGCTGTGGGATACCACCCTTTCCTCACAGCACACTGCCCTAGGTCATCCATCATATTATGTTCATTGCACGTGGCAGTGTCCCGAAAACATCATAGACATCTATCATTAAATTTCTATTTCTATTCTAAGCTAGTTCAGTCATTCATCATCACTTCCTCTATTTGTAGACATGGTAGCATATGTGCTTCCTATATTTACTATGCATCACATTTTATCTTCTCTGTGGGTTTGTGTTAGTCCCTGAAGTTTCAAAGAACTACAGGCACAACGTAGTGGCATATTTGCTATGTGAATCTTTCCCAATGATTATTACAATAGAAAGCAATCATTCTCACTGTATATTACTGATCAGTCTGGGAACTTTCAAGAGAGTAAACATCCAGAGCTGATCCAGAGATGATTTTGGCACTTGGATAACCAAAAACTTTGACAGGAAATTCCAGCTCATACTTCTTGACCTATGAGACATAAAAATAAGAACTGAACAGGCCAGGACAGCAACCTTGTATGTCCTGGTATTTGTGGTTCTCTAAAACTTTACAATGGCCACCTGTCCACCCCAGTAATGGGATTCCAACTAACTGACGCTGTTCTTCAGCAGAGTCAGGGTAGCGTTTGGTAGGACTGAAAACCTGAAGTCTTAGAGGACTGGACACCACTGACTTAGAGGAAACATTGGTGAGGAAAGTAAGTCGTGGAGAAAAGGGAGGCAACAGAGGGGAGAAGGGTGAATCGACTGGTTTTGGATGGGAGTCGGGGAGGAATTATTTACCTGTAAGAAATGGCAAGAGCGCTCCTGCTGCTGACTGCCCTTAGATTTGACTAGAGCTCTATCTAGGTTTAGGTTACCGGATCCTGCGCTGGCTCGTAGCTGGTTGTGGCTGCTGTTGTTGGTGTAGACCTCTCGGGCCCTGCTCACCGTTAGGCTCGACGACCATGCCCCTTTCTTCACAAGGGGCCCGTCCACAAGACCCAGTGGCAGCAAGGGGCCACTTCCTCCACCGATACCGCCACCGCTGTTATTGCTGCTACCACTAACTGGCACACATGCCGACGACGCTGCATACTTCACATCGTTGTTGCTCCGGGAGGCTTTGAGTGCAGGATGGTGGTGTGTGTGGCCATGGTGTGCGTGGGTGTGGGTGTGTGTGTGCTCGTTGAGTGTGGCATAAGGGTCCATCATGAAGTACTGCTGGGACTGCGAGGAGGAGAGACTGGGGAGGGGAGTCTGGGGGAACTTGTCAGGGTTATTGCCGGGGTACCGGCCCATTGTCATGGCGATGGGCGAGGGGGAAATGGAGGGTGAGGGTGAGGGTGGAGGTTGGTGGTGGTGAGGGTGGTAGAGACACAGCTCCCGTTCCAGGTTGTCATCTGAGCTCCAATATCCGGAGCCCGGAGCAGATGCTGAGCCGTGGAGCTGGTGGTGGTGGTGGTGGTGGCTTCGATGCTTGGGCTCTGCTGATCGACAGCGCTCACGGCTCTTGCTGCGCTTCCGGTGGCGCACTCCCACTGGTGGAGTTTCACCCTCTGGGCTGGCCCTTGAACCACCACCACCACCTCCTCCCACCACCACCACCACCACCATTAACGCTCCCATTATTGGCCCCCTTGGAGGACTGTGTGTGGTGTGGCCCCTCCAATGAATGTGACTTGGTGAAGAGTTTTTGGACTGAGTGGACCAGGTGACGAATTCTCCCTGGGCTGTCATTGTTGTTGTTGTTGGCCCCCATCCCCCCACTGTGGGCCAACACTCCTCGTTTGTACTGCAGTGTATGGTAGCCATCTCTGGAAAAGGACGGCTGACGCTCAAACGGGTCCGCAAAGTTTGCTGGTACCCGGGTGGGCGTTTTACCTCCATAGCCTCCTCCACCTCCTCCTCCTCCTCCCCCTCCTCCTCCTACATATGGTACCATGGCCATACACTCATCCTTTACCTCAGGATGGTGAGATGAGGAGGTGGAGTGGCACCTCCTTGGGAAGGTTCCGTATGGGACGATGCTGTTGCTGTCAGAGGGGTACGAGGTACGCTGAGCATTGTAGTAGGGCAGCTCAGCTGGATGCGGCATGGGGATGGGTATAGGCATGTCATTCTGACTGATCAGATATGGCTTGCGGTCAACATGGTGACCCAGTGGATCATATGATGGTTCATAGGAGACCACGTGATGGTGACTCCGACTACTGGACAGGCCTTTCATGACAGGGGGAAGGATGGGTGGATGGAAAGAGGAATGATATGGATGAGAGATGCCAGGCAGGCCCGTGACCAGAGAAGGGCTGCAGAAGACTGTCCCTGAGAGGAGAGCTGCAGACTCTGGAAGACAGGAAGAGAGAGGACAAACAGTTAATATAAGGCAACAAGTCCAACAAAAATCAAGTGATACCATGGGAATGATATAGATATGATGCCCCACAATCTTATTTCAATGGGACCAAGATCTTGATGATCCTTAAAGCATCCAAACATCACAATCCACTAAAGATTCTGGGAACTTGGAAAACCTGGGAGATAGGAAGGTCATAGATGAGGAAAACCAGCAATTAGGAACAAACAGTGTTGCAGTGGTTGACACTGTTATACCTCACAGCAGCAAAGTTCTGAGTTCTGGACTCCATTGACCAGCTGGGGCCTTTCTGTGTGGCATTTACATGTTCTCCCATGTCTACATGAGTTTCCTGCAGGTGCTGCAGCTTCCTCCCACAGTCCAAACACTGAGAGGTTAACTTAATTGGCAACTCTAAATTGCCCACAGTTAATGTGAGCATTAATTGTTATTTGTCTCTAGGGTTGATGATGTCTGCGAAATTGGCATATGATGATGTTCACAGTGAAACACAGCAATAGGCCTTAAAGGGTCTTCATCTCTGCACCACATGTCTGTAACTTAGTTTAATAGGAAAAGAATAAACAGGACATGGAGATATAGAGCAATGAACAACAGCAACAGCTTTTTATTTTCTCTCCCACATCTCAACAATAGAACTTGGGTAACAACTTGATGGCAACTCTGAGAAGACGCACTACCTCAAATACAGAAGGTTTTTAAATCAGGATGTTACGATGGTAGAGGGCTCAGTGGTCAATGACTGTCAGCCATCACCATGGATAAGGACATCGTCCATTGGCCCAACCCGATTTGTCTCTATATGTCAGCCCTTAGGTGAACTGGCTACCTGTCCAGGGTGGACCCCACCTCTCACCCACTGTCAGCTGGGATAGGATCTAGCCCCACTGAGATGAATGATAACAAATAATCGACTTTAATTTGACTTTCAGTTTCAGTCACCCACCTATCAGTCCATCTACCCATATAGCTGCTAATTGTATTAGCCTATTCATGGTCTATTTTGAGTGAGAGACCAATGTATTCAGTCCAGTTCTCCCAGTCCTGTCAGGCAACCACACACTGACACTGACACACTGACACACACTGTGCTGTGTGTGTGTGGTGTGTGTGTGTGTGTGTGTGTGTGTGTGTGTGTGTGTGTGCGTGTGTGCATGCGTGCATGCGTGCGTGCGTGCGTGCGTGTAAAAATACGCCTGCAGATGGCCTACAGCTGTTTTTCAACAGTTATGTCTTGGTGTTTTCTTAAAAACTTAAAGTGCCATATGGAGACCCCCCCTCCCAAAAAAAAACCTTGTTTCAGAGTAGCTGAAGCATAAACACATAGTGCTATTTCCCATCTTAAAACTAAACTTTGTGCATACAAAAGGAGTCAAAACAACTGTTGTGGTGAAAAAGCAGCTTATATAGAAAGCAACTCACAGAAAACTATCTTAGCTTACTTGCATGTGCAGTATTGTAATTTTCAGGATTTCATTCACTATATAAAACACCAGTCATCTGCATGAAACTGGCCCATTCTCAGGCTGAAAAATGATTTTGATGTCATGATTTCCATGTAGGTAATAAATAAATATTCACCAAAGCAACAGTCTTTAAACAGCATACAACTTTGCAAAATGTAGTCTAGTGGTGTAATGTTTTACTAAACTGGGCAATGACACACCAGAGTGATGACTTCTCCATTTTTCAAACATACTGTGGAGCATCAGTGTTTTGGTTGGCACCATCATGCACAGAAGTTGAATAAAGGTGAACAACCATTCATCACCAACCTAAGTCCTTTACACAACTGAGTGGGTGGTTGGATAGGTTTCCATTTTTGCTGGTCTACTCCAGTGTATGAGCTTAAAGGGATAGTTCACACAAAAATGATAATTCAGTCATTATCTACTTAAAACAATTATGGATTTTCACGGGATATCATGTTGCAGAATCTCCCAAACAGTGGAAGTGAATGGTGACTAGTTTTCAAATGTAAAAAAACTGGAAAAACAAAAAAATCATAAAATGCCTTGATATTGCATGTCTGGCATAATCCAAGTCTCCTAAAATCCCAATATGCGGTTTGCACACTGTCACACCACACACACCCAGTTCAGACAGTGTGCATGTGAATGTGAACTTGGCTACAAGCTAAAGATCTACAGTGAAGATTCAGGCTAAAAACATGGTATAAATAACATTTTTTTAGACAACTTGGCATGTTGGGGCTTTAGGAGACTTGGATTACACCAGACGAGCAGTATGGAGGCATTTATGTTTTTATTCTGTTTTTTTCTGTTTGAAAACTGGTCACCATTCACTTCCATTGTTTGGGAGATTCTGCAAAACTGTTTTCCTGTGAAACTCCAGCAGTGTTTTGTGGACAAAAAATCTAAACCTGACCTTCAGTTGACATGAGGGTGAGTAGATGATGACTGCATGTTCATTTTTGGGTGAACCTTTAAACCAATTAGATTTTAGGCAAACTGACTGAACCAGCATTTGTCATCATGAGACATTTTGGCAAATTCAAAAGTAGCCTACATCAAGAACCTGTGTCAACTAAATCTCAGCTTTTTGCATTAGTTATAAGCAATATAACAATATGATTAACCATCTCAGGTTGAGGATGTCATATAGGATGTATGTAAATATCACTGTTAATGAGGATTCCTGTGAGATCGCATTTCAGAATCAAAAATAAATCCATAATGATAAATCCAACACTGTATGTCTCCTGTGATTAAATATCAGGCTATGCCATGATGTCTTGAGTTGAGTCTATAGATCAACCAGAGTCTGTGTTTCTGACTGGGTGCTGTGGCATCATGCATTGTGCTATGGATTAACAAGAGATTGACTTTGTTAATAGTTTAACATTTTCTCAAGTTGCACTAGACCGAAGTCTTAAAATATTTAATATGTTAAACTTCAGAAGAAGAAAGGTTGAACGGTTGTTGTGAAAAATAATAACACGATGTGTCACTCAGTCGTCCTGATTGTGGTGCTGCTACACTCTCAATAATGGGTTCTCATTATGTTTGGTTCAGTTGGGTAATGTGTGGTAAATTCAGTATTACTCGTCTGGGCTGGAATTTGGCTTATTATCAAAGTGGTTTGAACATTTTTACAGCCCTACCCTAGCAAGCGATTGCTTGGGCAACACCAAACCTCCAACTCACTGGAGCAAACTGAAAAAGTGGCTGATTCAGTGAAAATCTACACATTAACACAGGCAGCAGCAGGATGAGAAGAATTAAAAGTGGATGTCTTTTTCATTTCTACTCAGTGCACTCGGCAAACACTTCCATCCACTTATTAGTGCAGGTAACAGTAGTGTAAGAAGTCCCCTCTCTGAACTTATATAACAGTGAGTTCACATCCCAGGCGACTCTGGGAAAATGCTCCAGGGATCAGACTGCTCACAAGGCACTTTTCTTACAGATGAACAGCCATGCAGGGCCACAGTGTTGCTGTGTGTGCTACATGCATGGCTGTGTGTGTACTTGCAAGTGCTCTAGCATTTGTGGTGGAGTTGTGGGATAGGTACGTGTGTATATGTGTGTGTGTGAGTGTGTGAGAGAGAGTTTCCTCTGTCCTACTTGGCCACTTGACACAACTGCTTTACACAACCTGACAGCTCCACTGGTAGAGGGGCTGCTAACAAGCTACAGTAACTCCCAGTGAGCTGGGATAAGCCACACAGACACACACACACAGATCAGTGGAGCCCCCACTGTCCCTCTGGAGTTCCATCAGAATAAATCTTCTGGATATCAAATACAAACGGTGGGTTGGTTTCGTCACACTTTACATTTTGTATGGATAAAATCAACAAGATATAAGATGGTAATTTGTGAGTGACTTAAAACTTCCTGTATTGTTTCCACTAGTTATTTCCACCTGGGTCATTAACAATATTTATTGTTCTATGAACATCATTATATCATAGTTGGACCCCTAAAAAAGTGGAAAATATTGGAAAATAATTTTAAAAGGTCACAGAACTGTCACTGAACATAATGCAGGGTTTTGTAGAATTTATCCAGTATCAACATTCTTGTCTGGCAATGAGGTTATTTACTTTAGTTAATATGACATCCTATTGAGAATTTGCCTTGCCACTGCAAAGCTCTGATGCTGAGGTCACACTTCATGATATCAGCCCGATTATAGCCCGACCAGGAAGACGGAGAGCATTGGGTGGGTTCAGAAACTCAGTGAGACAATCAATTGCTTCATCTCATGTAGTGTGTCATAATGGACGACAGCCGATGCCGTATCTAGGACACCGCACCACGTCCTGACAGAAAGACTAGTGTGTTTGAATTTTTTTTTTTTTTTTTTTTTACCTCCCATGATGAGTTGCGTCACTTCTGTGGCGTTGACCAATAAGAGCACGGCTGACGGCTCTCTGTCGGAAGAGATGAATCTGTACACGAATGTAAAGAGTGATGTTCTTGGTGTTGCAAGGTGGAACTGTGAAACAGAGGAAAGGTTCATCGAGCTGTGTATGTTTTTAGGCTTTTCAGAGCACAAGGTAGAGCTTGAGTTCTGTGCCCGAACCCAACGGGACGGGATGGGATGGGACGGGTTCGGGTTGGGTTGGGCCTTATTTCTTACATAATTCACAGGCTCAAGTTGGGTTCGGGCTGTACTACATTTATTTATTTACATGTTTATTAGAATTTTTACTCCCCAGTTTAGTCATTACCAGTTCTAATTCCCCCATGTATTGTCCCTGTCACTGCCAACTCCTACTGTTTGGTACATAAAGGGAAGCTTGTTAAGGAAAATGTCGGGCTGCAATCAGGTTCGAGCTGAAATATGGTAAGGAGGGTCAAGTTCTGGTCGGGCTTGGGGCTTTTTGGGTTCAACTTTACAGGCCTGATTAAAGTTCTAGAACAAAATAGCCAGTATCATACACACCGCTTCAGATGCCATGTTTGTTTATATTCTTTATTTGTTTCTTTTCTGGTGACATCATGATGATTGGTAGTCTGTCATGTTTTCAGCCATGACATGGCAAGAATTAATGACTCCATAAGCACCTAATCTGACACAGTGGATTGGTTCAGGTCCACTGTGTCAGATTTAGGTATCTACTGTCAGAATAAGCCAGGAATTGAATGTATTGTTCATAACTACGTTTTCATTAGTGTATAATCAGAATCATTATGTTTTTGTTACCTTAGAACTCTTTATACCTGCAGAGGGAGCAGCTCCTCCTCCACAGAGTCCATAATGTTTCTACAGTTAGGGCTGGGACGATGGACAATGCCACCGTACATCATAATGGCTGGCAGTCATCAACTAATGTGTCCTTCACCATTGTAACATCATGATTTAAACGCCTTCTGTATTTAAGGTAGTGTGTCCCCTCAGAGTTGCCATAGAGTTGTTGCCAGTTCTGTTTTTGACATATGAGAAAGAAAATAAAAAAGAAGCTGTTGTGTCATGATTTGAGACTAGATATTGTTATATTGTGATATAGCATAAGTGGTGTTCTTTCCGGGTTTTAAAAACTGCATAACAGTAAAGTGATGTACTTTCTGACTTACCAGACTGTTCTAGCTGTTCTATTATTTACCTTTACCCACCGAGTCATTGTATCCACATAACTGATGATTATTTATCAAAAAATCTCATTGGTTTAACATTTTGTAAAAGGACCAATGTTCATCCCTACATTATTGCCACAATATTGAGGTATTTGGTCAAAAACATTGTGATATTTGCTCATTTTATGACCTCAGCTGCTTCCACCACTTGGAGTATTCAGTTACAACCTACATGATCAATAATTATCGATATCGACTGATATGAAACTTCACTATCGTGACAGATATTTCAGCTATATCACCCAAGCCTACTGCATGTGGTGTTTATTATTTTCTCTTTAAGCATAACTAACTTACTGACATGTGGTGCAGAGACAAACACCCGTTTAGACCCAGTAACAATATCATCATCCATTGTAATGTTTCACTGTGGACATCAAAAGAAAAGATCTGGTGCGCTCAACTCAAGTGTCTTAAGGATATGATGGGTGCTGATCCAAAAAACTCACAATGCACCTGAAATCATCAGCACTCACTGATGAGATTTAATTCTTTTAATGCAACACAGCAACAAAACAACAGACGTGTTTCAGCCCTCAGCTTTCCTCAGCATTACTGTGTTATTTGTGGGTGTGACCCTTAAAGAGCAAGAATAAGAAAATGAAGATGAGAAGAAGAATACAATTATCAGAGAAAATATCATTTTGTGTAAACATTAGGGATGTACCAATCAACTGGCCAAAGACCAGAACCGGACAGTTTTCAGCATGATTGGCCCTGACCAGTGTCCAGCCAGTTGGCGTCACATATTCGATTCTGTACTGTCAAATTCACACACATGCTCTGCACAATAGTCACATGTGTGCAGCGACACAGACAGTAACGTCACAGCCACACACACTCAGATACATGCATGTATGAAATGGGCAGCTGAGCAGCTGATGGTGTCAGCTAACAATGATAAACTTTCTAGCTTTTTCGGCTAATGTTAGGGTTATTCCCTGACTTAATTTTTAAAAAATCCTACACATCTCATTCTGTTATTGCAACAGCCAAATTAGTGATGTTGACATCATCATATGCCAATCCAATAGTCATCACCAATCCTATCTACAGTAGCCCAGAAGGGACAAACCAAACACTGACTCTAGACACAGCCTTTCACATTTAGTGTGAATATAGCTCTTTTTCATCCTGTCTCTACTTCTGCCTCCTCATTATTCATAACACTCAGCTGATTTTCAGTCTATAATAATGCTGTAATTTCTTTGTGACAACAGAAAATATGAATGTACACTTAAAACGCATTAAAGTAAGTAAGTTAGTGTGAACTTGAACTGGACCAGAACTGAAATGCAACAATAGTCTAGTTTTTCTGTACTCTACAGATACGTTTCCCACCCTTTAGCAAGAGACCTTGTCCATGAGATCTCTTCTGACTGCCATTGAGCTGTCACGGCTCCTCCATTTTGACTTACGTTAGACATAAGTCAAAATTGTGTTTCATTCATTACCCACAGGAACTAAACTCACTACTAGAGAGAATAGAGAGACATTGAGAGAAAAGGTACAGTTCAACAGACTTTTCTAACAAGGAGTATAAATTAGCCATCATTAGTTCTTCTTCTTTGAATGAATGTGTCCTGAATTCAAGTTTCTTTTAGTAACACAGGGTGATAAGCTGGATGGAACAACTAACAATACATCACATACAACACCAGTGCAAACATAAAGGACATAGAACACTGGGTGTCTCTTCTGTGGACAATTATGGGTAGGAAGTCCTGAATTACTATGTCTCACTGGAAGGACATTGTACTCACAACACTGTGTCTAAAAATAAAACGGAACTGAATCGAGGGGGGAAGTGATTCACTTCAAATGATGTGCTAGTGAAGTCAGACATTACTGTACAAGGACCCAAATAACAGAGGCTTAAATAAGCAACCAGTTTGTTTCACTAGCAGCAATATACATCTGATTACATCAAATATGACTTTGTGAAACAAGCTGAGCAAATACTTGCTTCTGACTAGCTGGAGGAGAGTCATTCTGAATGGAAGTACTGCCACCACTTATGAGAGACTGAGAAAAGATGACGTTTGAGTAGATTTCTTATACTTTGATGGCCTTGGACACTGCTGAGCAGTACAAAACATCTGAGTACGTTTGTTTATTTCAGTTTTCCTCACATCAGTGAAAACTTTAAAAAGAAACAACCACAAATTATAGGGCTGCAAGCAATGATTACATATCAATTAATTAGCTGGTTATTTTTTTAGTTAAAAATGTCAAAAATGTGAAGAGCCAAAGATCCTAACGTCCAAGGGGACATCTTTAAAGGACATATGTCTATAAAGGAGGATATGTAGCAAGCGCACATGCAAAAATGACTGCAACAGTCCAAATAGTGAGTTGAAGCCATAGACTGTATATGAAACATGTTGAATTCCTATTTAATATTCGATCTGTGGTTGAAACGAGTTGTTTCGCTCCGCCTCCTCCTCCTCCGACTTGAGGAAGCTCAGGCTGGCTGCAGGAACACTGCAGGAGCGCAGGACACCCTCAACCTCATAAACGACGATAAGATGACGATAACAAGTGAGGACGAGTCCTCTACTGCAGAGCTGCAATGATTATCTTTGGTTTGTGGACAAAACAAGACATTTGAGGACATCATGTTGGGCTTTGGGAAACACTGATCAACATTTTTCACCATTTTCTGACATTTTATAGGCAACAGTTGTATAGACAACTATGAAAATAATCATTAGTTGCAGCCCTACTCCACTGAGCTTGTTATCCTGAAAAAAGCCCACTGCTCTGAAACAACACAATCTGGAGTTGGAGTTCAATAAACATCTACAGCTTCTATGAGATTATTAATCATTTGTTTCGACTCATAAACAGACACTTTCTGCGATATTCTGCATTAATTTCAGCTCTAATTAATGTGAAACAGGCAAACAAAGTTACAGTTATTCCAGCCCGGAATAGAAATTTCAGAGGGGGACACCGCAGCAGTGGTGTTGCTGTCGGAGAAGCAACTATTTCAACTTGTCAGCATGTTTCCTTGATCTCTGATGACATACTACTGCCACTTTCTGATTTATTACAGTAAATACATAACAGATTTATACTTTTAATCACATGTTTTCTGGCCAAACCAAAGCCAACCAAAGGCAAGGATATTCTTTTTAACATGATATTAATCAAAATGGGAAAACACAAAGATGTCCTGAAGCCAAGATGACAGTCAAATCAGTTTTCTATTTTTTGCTCATTCAATTTTGAAATTATTTATGCTAAACTAGGCAAACTATGTCCTGACTTCAGCTTTTAATCTAACAAACTACACACAGTAAGATACAAACAAAGTAGTTCGAACAGCTTTTGATTTGTTAATCAGGGAAAATTCCCACACTGATGTGTTATCATGGTTACAAAATAATTTGCTTGAATATATACATGGCTTATATAGATCAATTTGATTGCTTCCTGAACAGATTTCAGATCAGCAGATGGATTTATTAATAGTCTGCTTGAAAGCGGACAGAGACCCACCTTTTCAAGCGATCTCTCTGTCTGGTTGTTTAGTCCACACCAGAATCATTATTTTGCAATACTAACTCATTATTTTGAGAGAGGCATTATAAAAGTTATTTTTAAGTTCTTATAATGACTTACAGGATCTTTTTTTCATCACATTGGTGGTACACTGGGCCTCCATAGAGAGAGAGCACATCCAGCAGCACAATCAAAAGGAGAGGTGTATATATATATGCAGATCTGTCTGTCTGTCAGTGTTAACAGAGACTCCAGTCTGCAGTGCAAACTACATAACTACACTTCTATCCATATTCACACTCTGTCTTTCTTGTGCTCATCTTCTTGTGATCGCTTTGCCTCTGCTGCATCATACTTGAACAGCTGGTGGTTTTCCAGCAGTTCATGTCAGGCTCAAAATCTGACCTACTCCTGACTATGTGCACAGTGTTTCACTCATTGTTGCTCATTAGAATCTTAGCAAAAGACACTGGTGTCTAAAAGCTGTAGTGACATGAAAGAGGCAGAGGAGAAATATTGAAATCATCTGGGGCAGTGTGGGCGGGGGATGAAGGCCACTGTGGCCACAGAGCAGATCATGTTTTTGAGGGGCATAAGGCCAAACTAATGAGCCACAGCAGCTACGGCTGTCATGGCACAATTGGTGAGGGATCACGACATTGGGAAAATTCATTCAGAAACAGCTACAGGAAGAAGAGAACCAAAGCCACCAATCAGAACGAGACCAGAGTGTCAGCTAGTGTCATCAAAACCTGATTGTTTCTCTGATTACTGAACGCAGGCTAAGATTTACTTATCAGTTTCACAGAGCTCCAGTATGTTCTCCTATAATCAAAATACATCAGGAGGAGCGAGAACACATCATTCTCTGCACTGGAGATTAGCTATTTATACAACTGACACTTGAATGTAAATCTCCAGGAGGAGAGGCGAGTGAAGACAAGTTATGCGAGAAGAGGAACGGGGGGCAGCGGACGGAAACAAACTCTACAAGATTATATAGAAGAGATAAAAAACAGATGAGAGACTGACAGCTGAACCCCCCCCCCCAACAAGTCTTTTACCACCACCTCCTGCTGCATTTTTCAAAGAGCCATATGTGCCAAGCAGGCTGGGTTGATGCTGTGTGTGTAGGCGGAAGGAGAAATGAAAATAGGGCTGAGATCAAGTTATTTTGGGCTAAATGGAAGCAGGCGAACAAAAAGCCTTTGAGTCACCCTCTGAGGGTGGATACCAGCACCGGAGGCAGACAGGATACTCGTTTAATGTAGCCCGATGGGCATTTTCTCCTATACTGTGGCGCACACTCAAGGGATGTACCTTAATGTCATATTCAGTAGCAAAGGATGCATTTATTCTGAATGTGTTTAGCATTATTATTTAGTAATATTCTTTCCTTACAGCTCTACTAACCGGCTCAGTATTCTCTTTATCAAAAATGAATCACAGGACTATGGGTAAAAACAAAAGAGGTTGTCTGTGCTGTCTGTAATGTTGCCATTGCATTTTTACAGAGATTGCCTTCCCTAGAAATGCTCACATTCAGGATTATGGTTAATCAATCAATCAATCAAATTCCTCAATTTAGTGGGTATTTAATTTGTGGATTTCACACATCAGACTTTCTATTCTGGTCAAAATATATAAACAGCTTTTCAACTGATTTTCCACAAAATTAAGTCAATGCAGAAGTGCCAAAGACTGCAGTTCCTCTAATGACCACTTGAGGCAGACCCCATATTAACACGTCCAACTTTACAGCAGAAATGTTTATAGCCTTGTACAAATATATAGCTAATTTCTCAGCCATGAAAACTGTGTGGGGTTTTTACATAACTTGCCCGTTTAAATTATATCAAGGCTAAAAGTTATGCTTAATTAAAGGGAAAGTTCACCCCAGAATCAAAAATACATATTTTTCCCCTGGAAAAAAAAAGCTGGTTTTGAATTTTTGATGCTGCCATTAAGTTCCATTACACTGAAGAAAAGGCAGACATCGCTACGGCCGATATCTCCAAAATGCTGCAACTCACACCAAAAAAATCTAGATGGACATATAGCGCTACAGGCCAGGGGAAAATGTTTTGGGGTGAACTGTCCCTGTAGTGACAAGTGGGTGCCATCCAAGCCCCCCAGAAGTGTGCCAGGTTTTGACACCTGATAGTGATCAAACTGTGTAATGACGTCACGTAACGTCACGTGATGCACAGCGGTCAAAAAATACTTTTCCCCACAGGCTGACATTGTTAAAGAATCAGCTGTAAAACTGCATACATGTTCGAGGGGCATCTCAACCCTGTGAAATGACTCGTTTCACTATCAGGATTTGATCCATTCACTCCAATAACATCTGGAAAGCCTAGAAGAGCTGCATGATTAAATCATTTAATTTCCAAGTTAGTGGAGAGCTAAAGTTCAAGTTATCTGCTCAACCAGCAAAAGGGTCTTGTGCTCTTGTTCTATGGGTCACATGATGCAGTTGCACAGACAGAGTTTCTGACACAGAAGTTTACATTGTATTCAGTACTTCTTAATACATCACAGTGTTACCAGCGGTGAACTGTGACTATTAGACTTCAGTCCGGCCAGAACTCAGTCGGAAACACCAAAATCCAATCAAAATGGAAAAAGATTTTGCTGGAATAAGTAGCAGGCAGCAGGTAGCTTGTGATAAGTGTTTGTAATGTGTAGTTGCCACATACAAAAAAGCCAGCAGAGGGCAGCGGATGATATGATACAATGATAGCAGAATAAGTAATGTTTTCTATAGAGTTTTCTTTACTTAAACTTGTATCAAACAGTCGATAATTCCCATTTACTCTGTTACTATTGTTTGGATAAGTTATAATTCAGTTTGTGTTTGATATGAAGAGCTGTAATAATCTATAAGAATCATTCTGAGTTTCTTATTTCTCTGATTCAGTCCCACACACACAGTTACATGTAGCACAGATCTCCAGTTCTATTATTTCTGTCTACCAACACAGCTCTGTCTGCTGAGCTGCACTGTTGGAAGAAGCTTTAAAAGATTCAAGTGTCTGAAAATTATTTTCTAACAGATTCGGTGATGAAGTCCTAACCACTGAGTGAGCCAGCCCTAACCTTTCTCTGCCTAGAGACAACAACAAAAAATCTGATTGGATAACTGTATTTTGCTCTTTTCAGGACAGTAACCCTTTCATTTCTGAAGCAATAGGAAATGAGCTTTGAATTAGAAGAGAATGAAATCATGAAATAGATCAAATATAATAATTTAAATATATTTTAAATGTAACATTTGAAAAACTGTTATGCTTTCTCTGAAGGCCTGGAAGGCCCTCAAGGTTCCCCACTGGGTATTAATAATACATAATACGTCTATAGTGTCGTCACATGTAGCTAGTCACTAGTTAGCCACTTCATTCAGCCTCCTCAATTCCATTCATGCTCCACCTCTTTGCCCATTTGTGGATTATCTGGGAGTTAGCTGAGTCAGGCACTGCCAAGATGGCATCAACCAGAGATGCCATGCTGTGATCTTGACAACTGCTCTTCACAAACCTGTGTGATGTCAGAGACTACGTCCATCCTTTTTACACTCTATGTCAGTGACACATACTTTAACAGAGGATTTTATCTATATTACCCACTCCTAGTTACTCACTGACAGTGTGGTAGTTGTGTGGTCATGCATTTAAAAGTAAACCAGCACTCATGTGAAAGTCTTCTACTGATGGTGTGTTAGTGTGCTGGTGAGAAGCTGTGGAGTCTGAGTTCTGCTGTGAGAAAATCAAACCAACAAGACAAGAAATTTGTTGGCTCACTAATTCAGTGTTCACTTGTGAGTTATACACACTGTATACTGATCAGTGACTGATCAATACATCTATATAACCAGGGGTGGAAGTAACTAATTACAATTATAAGTACATTTTCAAGTCTGTACTTTTACTTGTACTTCAGTATGCATTACACTATGTAAACTACTTAGTTACTCTTAAAATTATAATCGAGTACTGAGTACAAGTTGAATTAATATCCAAACTATTCATCTGCATTTTTGTAGCCAATAAGTTGATTGACATTGGATCAATGAAAACAATGACATACAAATGAAAAGTAAAACTAAACAATGCAGCAGCACGAGTTTGGAGTAAGGATGCTACAGATTATCATTAATTAATCGCAGTAATCAGTCCCTCCAGGAAGTCGCAATGTTGTAATGAATTATATATGAAAAATATTGCAACTTTATTTTGCAATTTTCTCTTAATTTCGCAATTTCATTGCAAAAAAAGCCTATAAGCATCACAATATGCATCGCAGTTTTCTAGAAAAGCTGCCATGAAATCAGGCAATATAAGCCGCAACAGTGTCAGAAACAGCCTACAAAATCCTGTAGGGACTGAATAACTGGACCTCATTTGACACGGTTTTGTCTGGCTGAGCCATTTGTTGAATAAAGAAACTTTAGATTGAAGATTTAGAGAAACAGAAACCCCCATCAACAGGTAAAAAGTAACAAATACTTTGTATTTTTACTTAAGTATTTTTCTAACACCAGTTTAGCAATTTAACAGTACTTGTACTTGAGTACAGAGTTTCAGTACTCTTTCCACCACTGTATAGAACTATAATAGCAGTCTGAATGACCTGGTTAGGACACACACACAGAGCCCAGATTAGAACACATCTCAGTGTGATTCAGGCTCTAATTGAGCAGGATGGGGTTTAATGGCAGGTATAATGGTCTGTAGTGATGGACTACACTTAGACGACTGCTATTGTCAACCAGTCACCGTTCAGACATCACTGTGCAGGGGGAGGAAAGTCGATACAAAACGGGACCCTCGGTACAGTCATTGGGAAGCACAGAGGGGGGCTCTGATACAATACATTGATTTTCTCTGTCTCTCCTCTGGTCTGATGCTCTTTTCCCAAAAGGCCTACAGTGATGGCTTTTGTCTTTGTTATCTCATTGTCTTGTGTATCAGTGTTTTTCATTGGCCAGGGAACTGTTTAGCTTCTGGCCAATAGAAAGGCATGTTTTACTTACACTGCAGCAATACTTAACATATCTTTATACTGTATAACAAACAGAAGCTAATAAGACCGAGGGCTGAAGTCTTGCTGCAGTAACACTTCCATGTTGTGGGCTGCAATGCCCACAATGTGAAAGTGCTGGAAGTAACAGAAGCCTCGTCAGCTGAGGGGCTAAAAATGGAAAGTTTGTAATAAGGAGGAAAAGGTTGATGCTCTGAGGAGCTTCAACACTCTCAGAAATTTTAATGACCAGGGGTCTCATTACAGACAAAAATCTATGTTAACAGAAGTTTTAAAGAAAAATCCTCTCTTCTTGTAACAGAAACAATTCCTGACCTCATGGCTGTGTCCTGTCCCATCTCAGACCACAAATCCTAGCTTAAGAAATCCTAACTAGAACTGGAAAGTCCATTCTTTATTACACAATAGGTAATTCCAGCCAAGCACTCTGATTGGTCAACTAGACATTTAAAATGTGCTAAAATCAGCATGATAGTACATCATGCAAATCACTAACAATATTACTCCACCCCAGGGGGGCCCGTTTTGAAACGTTTTTATTCATGAATATAAAACACAAACCAAAGTGGACCTGTCAGGCTATTTCTTGTAGCTGTTTATGTAACATTTAAAGAACAGTCGGTTCCATTTCCTTTAATGAAGAGAATTTATGGTGCTGTTACATTGCTGTTACACCAGCCCTTTAATACAGGCGCTTCATCACAGAGAGCAAAACATTTTTGTGACTGCAGTGAACATGTTTCTGAAAGGCTAAATGCCAACAAATATGGAATATAAGGATTTTGGAAACCTGTCTGTTTTCAATACATTTTGAGTTACTGGAAATGTTTGGATGACAAAGAAACTCCTTTTAGCTCCTCCGCAGTGAGTCTGTGACACAGCACTACTAGCTTAAAAATACATGTTAGCTTTGTGTACATAGTAGCAGAATATCTCCATGTAAAATGTTGTTGGTTTTTTTTCCAATGGATATCTTAGTTACAGCAAGACTGAGCTAATAATGCAGTTTAGTGTTAATATGTCTGGTGTTTATTCAGTAGAATCTCTATAAAGCATTAACGTTAGCTCAAGCTGGCTGCTGATTCAACAGTCCCTGTTGCTCAGTTGTTACTAACCTGTAGCTGGAGTAAACTAGATTTCATTACATAGGAGTTCTACTGACATGAACCTGAACCCCGTGTGTTTTCAGGAAAACTGAGGTAACACTAGGAAAACGTTTTATATTTTCAGAAAGGAATGGCTCCACAATACAAATATATATTGATTATATCTTTTATTTTACTGGTAACTAATGGCAATATTACAATATACAATACAATATTGCTTAAATTAGCACTGGTCCTACCATAGAGACAGAGCACACTTAAGCCCTGCCCACATTGGAGAGGAAAACAATCCATAGCTCTCCATTTACTTGTATTGTGTAACGGTGCCTCTTGTCACTTTCCATTTGCTAGCAAACAGCAGAAAAATGTCTTAGAGCTGCTATGTGCTGAGATGCACTACCAATAAGTTAAAGAACCCAGAACTAAGTTTTATAAGTGGCCAAACCGAGAAAACGAATCTTTAAGGAGAGAAAAGTGGATCCAGCATGAGGCGTCAACAGGCTGAACGGCAAAACTGTGGGATCCTGACACCCAGTCACGTTCTGCCTAAATGAAATTTGACCTGACAAACTATAAAGCTACAAAAGGCCTGGTTTTGAATCTTTGTCAGGTTAAATGATTATCTTACCTGGTAATGTGATCAAATAGTTGTTCATATTGAAGTATTCAACTCTGGCCATTCAGTAGGATCATTTCTCATAGAAAAGTGAGCGAAGGAGAAGGGACACTGACATTTACTGGAAATATTGAGTTTGTCAGTGTAACTTTTCCTCTCTGGTAGACACAGATCACTAAAATAATCTGCTGACATGCTGAAATCTAATCTTTTTAGCGAGCTACAGTCACTTTGTTAGCATTTAAGCACTTGGTTTCATAATGTGGCGCCAATCTTTTTCCCCCCAATGGACATGGTTTTCAGAGTATGATGTGTTGCGCTCAGTATCTATATCTGTATCTGTATCTGTGTGTAGAATGCATGTCAGACTGCCTGCATCATTGACCATGGCTGTCTGTCCCACTTCACTTGTCACTAGCTTGCTAGTATGGACAAGAAAAGACAGGCGTTCAATATTAACTTTGATGAGCTGGGGGAATTAATCGTGTTGGTGGAGGAGAGGAAACCCCACCTTTTGGAGAGGTTTTCTTGCCGGCCCAGGATAAAGATTTGAACAGACGTAGCATGTTGATCAAATTCAAAATGAATCGTCTTGGCAGTTTGTTTACAGCCATTAATACAGTGGCTCCCAAACTTCTTCTGGAGCCCCCCCCCCCCCCCCCCCCCAAGCTGAAAAAAGTCCCTACCCAACCAACCTAAAGTAACCATTATTCTCATTAGCAATTAATTTGTGGATCATTTTCTTGGTTAATGGATTAGTCGTCTGGTGCATAATATGTCAGAGGATGGCAAAAAATGTTGATCAGTGTTTCCCAAACCCAAAGATGATGTCCTCAAATGTCTTTTTTTGTCCACAAATGCAAAATCTTCATCATTGAGCAGTAAAGAAACCAGAAAATATTCACATTTAAGAAGCTGCAATCAAATAAATTTGAGATTTTTTTCTTAAAAAAGACTCAAAACAATTATTTGAATATCAAAATAGTTCATGATTAATTGAATAGTCCATTAATAATCAATAAATTGTTGCACTTCTACTCTTGTTTGTGTTGTCGTTTGTGTATTTGACTACATAATATTCATTTAACTTTGTTTCCCCCTTGGTCTTCTGAGCCCCCCCTGCAGTGGCTCTGTGCCCCCCCCCAGTTTGGGAACCACTGCATCAATACATGGTCGAGAAAATGTAAAGCATCATATGGTTTGAGGAGCCTTTCAATCCTGATATTTTGGTGGTCATGTCGTTCCTCATCTTCATTGTCACCTGCTCAACAACTGTGCTGCTTGCCAGGTTTGACGGTTATTTTGAATTTTGGAAAGGGTCTTTAAAATCCTAATTTAAGATTCCTAACTTAGGAAATTCTTCAAGTAAAACATTTCTGTAATAGCTAAATTCCTATACTAAGATAAGTTAGGATTCTTATATAAATGCGGTAATGAAAAACAAATCCTAAATGTCTTCCTAAACTGAGATAGAACAGGATTTCAGACTTAGGAAGTTTCTGCAATGAGGCCCCAGCTCAGTAGATGGTCCTTATTTAATACTGGGTATTTTGTATGGATAGTGTCACTAGAGGAAAGATCCAGAGTCACCAAAAAACACTTGATGCATGCATGCACAACACACTTCATAGGAAGCACACTGTTGTCTGGATAATGTGTCTTTAGCCAATGTGTTGGTTATGCAGAAATTCTTGCACCCTGGTGTTTGATGGTTGGACTGGCCAACTGACCAACTTTGCCATTCCTTAGCACCATTGGCTACAATGTAGAAATGACACCACACACACCAGTTTGCTGGCCTGGCATCGCTAGACCACTTCTCAAATGCAAATTAGTCTGGAAGCTCTCGCTTCATTTTCTATTTCCAAGGGGTGCAGATGTATCTGCCAGGGGAAATAAAACATGAGCTCACAGATTCGTCTGGTTCCCAGGCTACCAGTGCACCACAAATGATCCTACAGTCTGAAATGTGGAGCTCAGATACCCTGTCTCTCTGAGAATTATTTTAGAGTGAATATTATAGTGAATATAACGCTGTTTGAATCTGAATGGGCTTTGTCATCTTCAGGGTTTCCCACTCCAGTTGCATCATAAATCAAACATGGCCACCATGTGACCATCCACTGCGAAGGAAATACATTTAAACAACACACCACATATGTAACTGTGTGTGTGTGTGTGTGTGTGTGTGTGTGTGTGTGTGTGTGTGTGTGTGTCCCTTTCAGTCGTCTCTCTCTGTCTCTGCTTGCCTTACACATTACCAAAAAGAGAAAGGATGTGTCACCATGGTAACGGCAGCAGTATGTGAAACAGAAATGAGTGAACAGAAATTTAAAATGGAAAACACTCAAAATACCTCCTGCATTCCACATCTTTCAGCGCTGTCCTTCCAGTTACACCTACATGGGCACACACACACACAAACACACACACTGAATGTATAGTCCTTTGGTTGCTAAAAATATATATTCAGTCAGCACCATAGAAACCATAGAAATTGTCTATAGACAGGAAAGACAGGTGGCTTTTTTCTGAACACAGACAAGATGTTTGAAAATGAGCCATGATAGTGATGCAGGAGAAATCAGGCGACACAACTTTACATGTTTTGCTCCACTCAGATGGAATGAACGTATGGTCAGCAGGATTTAAAAGACTTTTTACCAAGCTCTGTTTTGAAACCTCCAAAATGAAACACTTCTGGGATATAGTGATGCTGAATTTCTCTATATTGTAGAATAAATGTAAGTTAAATGGGCTGTTTTCCAACAGCTTTATATATACTATACTGTATATACTAAGGAGCACAAGTCTCTTCTAACTGACACAGAGGGCCAACCCACATTCCTATACAAGTCACGGTGATGAGCCATCGTTTGCACAGTGTGTTGTGATAAAAAATATCTAAAAAGTACACTCTTGGCAGCCTAAAGGTTTGAGAAGCAAGACTGCAGTCGTAACAACCTCAGTTCTTGCTCTCAGTGAAACTCCCCTGAAAAATAAAGTTGAAAAAATGTAGCTGGGGGAGAATGCACATAAATAACAACCACATACAGTATATAAAGATGAACAACATTACAGCTCCAGAAAAGTGAAGCCAGAACATCTCTATTGCCCCCTGGTGGCTGGCTGCAGTATAAGTATAGGTCATAAACCCTACTGCATACAACATTGTATCATCTGCATAGAAATGATATTCAGACTGTTTTACAAAATAACAGATAATATTAATGTACAAAAACAACAGTAACTCTAAAACAGACTCTGAGGTATTCCTTCACACACCATATGTGAACAATATGTCAAATATGTGTCAAATATAAATACAAATGTGGAGCACGTACTATATGTTACAGGCAAAGGGACGGATTTCTTGAAACTCTGAGGTCGGGCTGTCAAAATAGATGATTTTTAGCAAAGAATGTTTCGTGGGCCTTTACGAACTTCAATTTTCTGGATGTACAAGATATTTGAGACTCGAATTCCTGAATACAACAGAATTTTTTGTGAATTGATGCATTTTTCACACTTTTTTTGTGAGTGCCACTGATAGATAAAGAAATATTCTTCTTTGACAGTAATAAATAAGTAAATCTTCATAAAGAAAACACAAGGTCAAGGTATTTGTTCAGATTCACTGACTTATAGTCAGGGCTGTCCATAAGCCCAGCTTTCTTATGTTGTATAATTGTTGTGTTAAATCTTGACTTATAGCTAGGACTCCTGCCCGGTCATTAGACATATATTTTGGTTTTTATTCGAGACAGAAATCTGTTTAATACTGAGGAAAAAATGTGTGCTTGAACTCTAGATATGGTATTGTTTATTTGTAAAGAATAACAATAAATCATTTCTGTGAAGGACCACATTTGGCCCAGGATGCAAATGGCCAATTGCTACACTGTCATATCACCACTTTATTTTAGGTAAGCCAAGGCATTGTACATTGTACACAGGGGGAAAACTGCTTCCAATTTTCTTCTGACTATAATTTGGTGACATTTATGAAACGTGATCAGGAAACCCACAGGGTTCTCTGAGCTAAAATTAAGACTTTTAAGACTTTTTAAAACCACTTTATGACTCCAACTTCATAGCCATGCTGGTAAAAGTATGAAAGACATCATAGAAAATATGTATGAATTTTAAGCCCTAGAAAAGAATTATTTGCCAAGTACTTGACTTTAATAAAACATCTAATTATTATATTATATATAGTATTATTATACTTAACAAACCCACCTCACCTTCAACTGAGACAGACGTGGTGTGACTGACAGCTGATTCATTGGATCTAAGTGAGCCTTTGTGCCTTTCCCTTTGACTGTGACTTCCCTCTATGATGAAGATCAACTGGAACTAGATTGTGACAAATACTACGAGCATTATTGATCTTTTGTGCGTGACTCGTGTCAGACTGAATGGAGGACATAATCACTGCCTCTAAAGCCATTGTAACCTGCCTTAGTTGAGCAGTGCTGGTGCTGACTGAAACCTCTTCAACTGCTCTCAGATATTTATATCACTGCATCTCTCACAAGGTCTCAACATGGAGTGTGCACAACATTATGAATGCTGGTGCTTTATATGAAGAAGGCAGACCACGGTGAAGTGAATCCAGGGAGAAGCCATGGTTGCTTAGTGCTTTCACTTGTTGGAGAGGAGATGGGTTACTCTGCATTATGCAACACTTCTATTAAAAATACACTGAGCCTCAATCACTTACTCTCAATCTCAGTCTCCAGGTCCTGGTACCATACCGGTCAATCTAGTTGTCTAATAAAGAACTGGTGTCTCTTTACTGCAGTTAATTAACCTGCAAGAATATAAAACCTGGACTGAAATCACACGCTGGGGCTTCACAGACAAAAACACCCCTAATTGGGATCAGGTAGTCCAAAATTAGATTTTCTCTTGGTAGGAAATCTTTGCCTAAGAAATGACAAGTTGTAAATTAAGCTATGACCCAACACTCCATGAAACATGTCCTCTGCTCCCCAGTGTGTCAGAAAAGACACAAAGCTTTTTTGTTCCACACTAGGACCTGAAGCTGGTTAGTAGGTTTATCGTTTCCCATGTTCACCAACTTAGTTTAGCATGCTAACATTTGCTAATTAGAACTGAACTCCATAGCTGTGTCCAAAATCCAAACTAAACACTGATTCTAAGCAGGTTTTTAGTTTGTACTGCAGGGCCCACTGATGACTGGTGACTTTTTCCATTGTCAATCAGTGTGCATTACAGTAACACGATAAAACAGAGAGAAGCTTTTAAGAAGTGCACAGGGAGAACACTTCAATGAGGAATTAAGGAGAATCATAATTATATTTTAATATTAGCCGTCACACAAAATCCACATGTCAACATGCGCTGGTGGTTGACTGATCAGAGAAGATGAAACGAGTGGTTGGTAAAAAAGTTCAGCTCCTGTTTTTTAGCTGCTTCATTGTACACAGAACAATGCAACAGCATGACAGGCTGTAAACTTTGCAAACCGAGTCTCTGAATCACCACAAAACCTAACTGTGATGAAAGCAAGGCTGATAGAAACAGAGTGCAGGTGATGCGCTGCAGCAGACACTTCACCTGTGCGCACCGGCAAAGCCTGCAGGGCAGGTAACACTTGCTTTCTTGCCGGTACGCTGATTTTGGACCTGAACTATTGGAGGACATACAGTATTTTCTCTGACTGTGTGAAAATCTGATGTTCTCACATCAAAGGTAACGGAGAAAGGCATTGAGTCGAACTGCTGAAACCTACTCATGTAGGCTGATATGGGAGTTTAGTGTGGCACACTGAACTAAAAAAAAAAAATAAAGAATGAATCAGCAAATATTCATATTGGATGGCCAAATCTGATTCAACTAAAAATGGACAAAAACCTTAGTTGGGGACAGTCCTACTGTGTTCAAACTAGAAAGTAACTAAATAAAGTATGCTCGAACCAACATGCTGACTAAAAATACCATAGATTTTTTGAGCATGCTGTTGATGCACACTATTCTCCCACAATGCAATGCACAAAGTAAATGGTGGAGCTAGTCACAGCTGGAAAAATATAAAGCTAGTGGTATCAATGCTGATATTGTATTATATTGTAGCATTTGCTGTTGATATAAAATGTTCAAGTATATTGATAGTATTGTATTCTATCTAAAACAGACTGGTGATTAGTGTGTACTACATATTGTACAGAATTATTAGTACAGATTTGGTATATAGCCAAAGTACAGCTGTGGCAAATAGTAATGTCATTAGTTTTGCAGGCATTTGGACATAAAGTATTGGACAAATTAATATTTGACCCAATGATGATGTTGGTACTAGAGTAAAAATGAAAGAATCACCAAAGTTGTGAGAGGAAGATGAATAAACTTATAATTACAATAACTGATATGACATCAACTCAGCATCAGCATAGCTGTTTTCAAGGTCAAGATATTCAACATCCTCAGTGGAGGTCAAAGTGAACAACCACCACAGGAGATTTCACTTCAAAAGTTGCTTATCTCTTAAGGGTCTAGCGTGTATGATTCAGGGAGATTTTATTACTTGAAACACTGGGCCTCATGCAAGAACATTTTGGTATTCTTATTTTAAATTTATCTTACTTTTTTCCTACAATGGGCTCGTGAGAACATGCTGCATCGGATTCAACAAACGCTCCTAACTTCATTTAACTGTGTACATGATCCACCTGCTTGTGCATGAGACTTGTAAATGAGCATAATTAACACCCCAATCATACCATATAAGGCTGTGCTTCCTGCCCCATATGTCAGGAAGTGTTCATTCATGAAAATGACATCAAAGAGAAAAAAGAAGAACTTTACGAATTCAGAGTTTGACGTATTGGTTTCAGAGATCCACAAAGAACTTTGTCATTTTAACAGCATCAGCAGTGGAATTATAAGACCTGTTAAAGGAAAGAAACTGAAAAACGAATGCTGTTAATGCCGTGTTACAACAGAGGGTTGGACTGTCACTGATATGAAAATGGCTTCAAAGAAAAAAAAGTGCCTCACCACTGCAAGTGGTGAAAGATGACTGAAGGAGGAGGGGTCAAGGGGAAGTTTCCATCACGGAGACAGATGACAGAATAAGTGAGAATGGCAACTTCATAAACTTCATCAACCTGCATGTGCAGATATTCAGCCAATACACCTGACAGCAGGTAATAATACTTACTTAAATTAATAATGAGAAGCTTTATGTGTAAATTTACAATTAGATTATAATTCGAAATGTAGTCAAACAGGATAATGTTGAGATAGTTATGAAGTGTAATTTATTTTTCAAACTCAAAATGTCTTCAAATTAATGAAATATACAGGAATTATTGAAAAACTTTGGTTTGGATTCCAGCAGACTGACTGCACATGACTCTATGACAAGTCTGGACCTATTGGACCTAAAATTGAAAATACGAGAAAACTGGTGAATGCCACAAGTCCTCATGTGGTTCTTGCATGAGGCCCAATGTGTTCTCATTACCTTAGAATGAGCCCTTTATATCTACAGAGGGAGCAGGTGTTCTTCTATGAAGGTCGCCATGTTGTACCGCCATGTTTCTACAGTAGTCCAGAACGGACAAACCAAACACTGACTCTAGAGAGGGCTTTTCATGTTTCTTGCGATCTTTGCAGCCACCATAGTTCCACATGTGGGCTTGGAAGGGGAGGCGTTCCACAAGCTCATCACTAGATGCCACTAAATCCTACACAGCGGTCCATTAAATGCACTCACTGTTCTTGTAGAGAAATCATCAGACAAAGCAGTAGTAGAAAGGTGAGGATGTTTTGCAGAATATCATGGTGTTAGCATTAAATGTCACTTGTGAAATCAGCTCTCTCTGGATTCTACAGGAACGCGGTGTTAATGCTGAGGGATTAGTTCATCGCTCTTGAGGCTTGGATTCTTTGAGAGCTCCCTCGCAGAGAAGAGCCTTCACAGACAAATCTAACTGTAGAGCAATTTGCTATAAACAGTCGATTGGTTGACGTAAGTTATTTCTGAGTCTACTTGAGTACTGAAGGAAGCTGTGAGGATCTCATCCAGCTGGATAGATTTGATGAAGAAACAAAACAGCCATTAAAATCCCATAGAGAGAGGGAGAGGGAGAAGACTAAGCACTGCTGGAGGCTATCAACAACTCCCTCTTCATCCTTCCCCTCTCTTCCCCTCTCTCCCATCATCCCATCCATACGACCCCCAATCGACTAGAGAAGTACGTCAGAATCTGCGTGGAAAGGATTTTTTTTCTCTTTCTTTTCGCCCACTGACTGTTATGATTCAACTCAGCCTTTAGAGCAGTGTTGAGAAGAGAAGAAGAGAAGAGCGTGGGCTTAACCTGCTTCTCCCTGTCTCTCTCTCTGTATCTCAGTACCTGCTTCCCTTCTGCACAGAGCTGCAGAGCCACTCTCTCTCTCTCTCTTACTCAGAAATTAAATCCTGAGTTTGTGCACGCCTGTGAAGAAGCCTACAATCTACAGACAGATAGAAAGGAACAGCTCAGTGGTGGGATGTGTGAAGGAGGTGGGGACCAAAACGACCAGCTGACTGTGAAAGAAGCGTGAATCATATCTTAACGCCTATCTTCTCCTGTCATATTCCCCACTAACTATGATAGACTGATTACTGAGGACTGCATGTCTTTGGCTTATTTTTACAGCATTTCTGCAGCAATTGATTATTCATATCAGAGCGAGCTTTGTGTCTGAGATGAGGGTTAAACAATGACTTCAGTCTTGGATGCATGTTCAAAATGATAAGACAGCACTGGTCTATGCACGTACTGGTGACAAGCTAAAGAACAAACCGGAATAACTGAAACATTTCAAAAACAACAGGTCCAGTTAACGCTCCAGCTTCAGCACACTGAATTCAACTAGTACACATTGTGGTAATGACGATGAGTCTGCCAACCAGCCTCGACTTCGGCTTGGTCAGTCGGTGGCCTGCGTCAGGCAGTTTAAAGCGATATTCCGCCCCAGAATGATAGTCCACTCAGTATGTACTCACCCCTATGCCGATATGAGGATGGGTGAAGATCTTCAGTTCACAAAACAATCCTGGAGTTTCAGCAGAAAACAGGGTTGCAGCCAAATCCAGTACAATGGCAGTGAATGGTGACCACGGATAAAATGTAAAAAAAAAAAGAACACCATCCATACTGCCTCCATCCTGCTCGTGTGGTCTCACGATATTTTCACACATGCATCCATTAAGAGATATATGAAGTCTTGCGATACATCGACGCCATGTTTACATGCTACCTGGGAGGCTACAGTTGACATTTCAGCTAAAAACATGGTGTAAATGGCGTCTTTTGTGGTTACATTTTAATGTCGCGGCTCACAGACACTTGGATTACACCACACAAGCAGGATGGAGACATTTTGTGTTTGTTTTGTGTTCTTTTTTTAACATTTTATACGTGGTCTCCATTCACTGCAGTTGTACTGGATTTGGCTGCAACCCTGTTTTCTGCTGAAACTCCAGGATTGTTTTGTGAACTGAAGATCTTCACCCACCCTCACATCAGCATAGGTGTGAGTACATATTGAGTGGATGATCATTCTGGGGTGGAATATCGCTTTAACAGTCCTGATGATTCACAGCACCCTCACAACTAGACAAATTAGATCCATCAAGTCAGTTTCTTCACTAAAAGATGTGCTTTGGACACGTTTTCACTCAACATGAATTAAATATCGTCCGTGGGAGCAAAATACATCCCACAAACCTTGAGGTTTCACAGCACCTTTGTCTCTCTGTGACACATGTTCTGGTCCATTCCATCCCTGACCAGCTCCTGGTCCTTCAGCTTTTGATGGCATTACATCACTACGCAACAAAACGGTGAAGCCCAACCTGCTCACCGACATTTTTGGGACAGGCCACCTGAAGGAACACAATCGCGTTTAACTCCTTGCTGGCAAGTTATTCTGCATAATTGGAAAGCTAGTCGCCCCCTCCCTTTACAGGAGGTGTTGTTAATGTTGAAATTATAAAAAATCAAATTTGCTAGGTGTAGTTCATATCAAAAGTTTGATAAATCATGATCCCCATTCATTAAATATGTTAATGGTCTTACATTCCCTGTAAATCAATAAACTGTAACTCAAACTGATGATGTTCCTATTATGATGTCTGGCCTGTATTTTATTCACCCATTTATTTATCTATGGATTTATTAATGAATTTATTTATTTTTTAACCCAGCTTTTTGTATGCTTATTATTGCCATCATTGTCCTTATTGTCATGACTTTTATTTTATGTGTGTTACCTGGGACAGAGAAATGGGGGGCGGGATGTATGTAGTTTCAAGAAAATATGCACACATTTATATGTCAAGCTATACGTTTCAGTAGAGTGGTAAATATTAAAAAAAATAGAGGTTCATGCAGAAACTCCTGTAGGTTAAAACTGGCTGACTAACTCTAAGACTCACTATAAAGACCATGAAGACACTCATTAGCCTAACAACACCAACACCCTCAGCCCTACCCATAGTTCTGGAGTGCCCTCTACTGGCCAGGGGCTCTTTAGAATGGAACTTGAAATCTTTCAAGGTTCAAGATTCAAGTACCACCAGCATAACCTACGATAAAATGAACTGCACTGAATCCAAATCTGAGATAACTCAAGTCATATCACCTTACTGTTTTACGCCATTTGGTGCCATCAGCTGCTGCAGACGCTTCACTGGTGCTACTAACTTTTGCTCAGTTCAGCGTCATCTACTTCATTTTCAACACAGATACCTAAAATATTCTCCCCCTGATCTGCACTTTTCTTCATAATAGTTCCAGTTTGGAATCACAGCTGTAGTATTTTTGAATCATTCATTTTCAGTGTCTATACTGTACCTCAGCTTCCTATCTATCAGCTTGCATGCCACCAGTTTGAGAATTTAGGCAAAAAATTGATTAGTTGTTAATTATCAAGTTAATCACCAACTATTTTGATAACCAGTTAATTTGTTTGAGTATTTTTTTAAGATCTACACTCTTTTCATTCATTCATTCATTCATTTAATGTTGGTCTAATGATTGTGTAATCTGCCCCCACATGGCCATGAGGGTCACCACTGCTTAATGGAGACACAATGACAGAGTCATCGGCCAACTTTATGATGTGACGCCTCACATACTGGCTTTGACATGCATTAGTGCACAACACGAATAAAAGAGGAAAGAGAACGCACAGCTGGGGTGATCCAGTGGAGGAAAGAAGTCTGATACCATTAACTTTCACCCATTACAACCTGTCAGTGAAAATAAATCCATCAGCCTATATATCAGGCCAATCAGATACAATTAAGAGCTGATGAAAAATCAATAAAAAACTAGTCACACAACAGTTTTGGTGCCCTATAGATGTGCCTGGATTATATTTAATAGGGTGCCTGTTTAAACGTCAACACCCCTGCCTGATATATTGGCACATTGGAGCAGGTCCAAATATGCTTAAACTGTGTTCAGAAGAGCATCTTTCACAATCTTCTCAAACAACCTCATGATGATAGAAGTAAGCGCCACAGGCCTGTAGTCATTAAGTCACTTTGGAGCTTTAACTTTTGGCACCAGTAAAATTATAGAATCCTTCTAAAGGAAGGAAACCCTATGGTGTTGGAGTGACCATGTGAAAATGTAACAATATATCTGCCAACTTTTCAGCAAAGTTCTTAATTATACAGCCTCCAATGCCATCAGTGCCAGGACTTTTCTTTTCCTTTACACCACGGACAAGTTTCAAGTGCTTGTCTTTAACAAGGTCTTGAAAAAACACTCGTCAGGTCAGCACAAGGAACTGACGAGGCAGAAGACAGTACCAATCCAGACATGTTTTCACAAGAAATGTTACTAAAGCTGCAACTATTTATTGATAATTAAATTAAGTGCCAGCTAATCCGATAATCAGTTCATCAGTCTAAGTAGTAATGTTGAGTATAACGTTTGAGTAACATTATAAACTATTATACTGACAAATCTGACCAAATAGGACAGAACGAGTCAGATTCATCTACTGACAACAGCATGTGTCCACATCGGCTGTTTCAGTGTCCTGCCAATAAAAATGTCTCCCCTGCACTGATATCAGATGAGCAGAGAAGTGCAGATAACTTGCTGCTGGATCAGTTTTCAATTTTCATATGTAGAAAATGGAAATAACTAACATTTTTAATATACACGGTGAATAGTGATTTTTCTTAAACGACTGAATAATCTATTGCTTTGCATCTATATTATATATTGCAATGGATTCCTACATTTTAGCATGAATATTTGAGAAGATATGGATTTCCTTCTTTGCATGCATGCTTCGTGTTACACTGCCTCAGTTTGCAAAACGTGCTGGGAATTTTCTTCTACACTCCATTTGGAGTGTGAATGAAGATGCTCTGTTTGAAGGGTCATTTAGACTGTGTTTACACCCATTTGGAGTGGAACCCACTTTAAGTCCCTAGGAACCAATTTTCTTGGTGCCAGCTGGGAACCAACTTTTTTCAACCAGTTTATTTTTGGGAGCAATGCTCAGAACAGTTCAAAATTAGGTGAAGGAACCAGAGCAGGGCCGGTTCCATGTTGGTGGAAAATGCCTTAGAGAGAGTTCTGGGTGGAACCATAATACTATAGAAGGATTCTTTCTCATTCTAACTGGGAACCAACTTTTCAGGTTCCAAACTAGTTCATTTTTGGTGTAAATTGTCAGACCAGTTCAAAAGTAGGTGAGAGAATTTGAACAGGGCCAATTCCATGTTAGTGGAAAACGCCTAAGAGAGGGTTGTGGGTCGAACCATTATACCATGGAAGGGTTCTCTATAGAACCTCTCATAGGTGGTGGGTGAGGTAGGTGAAACCTGTCACAGACATAAAAATAAATAAAATAACCCTTTCTATTGAGTTTGAAGTAGAGGCTCCAAACTAGTTCATTTTTTGTGGGAATGCTGAGAACAATTCAAAATTAGGTTCTTGAACTAAAATGGGGCTGGTTCTATGTAGGTGGAAAAAGGACCATAGAGGGTGAGATGATCACTAGTCCTTGATTCCCAAAAGAAATGGGACACCATACCCCAGCCTAGCCTACATGGACTCACATGATATGGAGGGGCAGGGCAAAGTTTTTCTCTGGTTTCTGGAGTCAAACGTGGGCAGTTTTGAAGCATATTTGTATGAATTAAAACATTCAAAACATGATGAAGGCAGCGACAGTGAAATCAAATGTAGTGATGAGTTAGATAGTGACGTTAGGTCCATGCTCACTCACCTCCTTTAAATCCCCATCATTGTAGAGTTGTCGCTAACTGGAAGGGATTGACATCTCTGTATAACTGGTCTCACATTAACTCCAGATGTCTGGGAAAAGACACAATGTGCACACAGACATACACAAACAACACAAACACACACAGACACACAGTTACAACAGTTACATATGTGAAATATTAGTTCTGCATCCAGTCCCTTTACTCTCACATAAGCAGATCTGTCAGCTCAGGCTCAGGCAAATGTAGAGAAAATACCAAGATAAAAGAAATAAAGATATTTAAAAGGTTCAAGATTTAAAAAGTCCACTTTGACTTGATTGGTTATCATTTGACAAATTGCCATCCACCTAAACAATCAAAGCCTGTGTAATGGCTTTTCAACACATCCTGGTGGACAAAATCAGTTGTCTAACAACCATGTAACTGTACCACAGAGTAGTAATGTGATTTTCTCATGATGGTCACAGGTGAGGTATGGCACAGCTTTCTTTCAGGGAAACAACAAACCAACATTGATTAGAGATGTGGGAGAGCAGAGGCCTTCAGCGTCAAAGTCCTGCAACTAACAATTATTTTCATTATCAGTTAATCAGCAGATTATTGTTACGATCAATTGTTTAGTCTGTAAAATGTCAAAGAAATTGTGGAAAATTCTCAACAGATTTTCCCAGAGCCCAAATTGCTTCTTTTGTCCAATCACAAAGAAAAGCAGAGAATCCTCACATTTAAAGGGACAGTTCACCCCAAAATCAAAAATACATATTTTTTCCCCTTACCTGTAGTGCTGTTTATGCATCTAGATTTGATTTTGGTGTGAGTTGCAGAGTTTTAGAGATACTGGCCATAGAGGTGTCTGCCTCCTCTCCAATATAATAAGACTAGATGGCACTCGGCTTGTTGTGCGCCAAAAAATGCAGTAGAATCAGAACTACTTCAGAATTTACCGGAATTGCTTTCTTTTTACTAGAAAGAAAGTAGTTTTTACATGAAACTGCTCACAACAACATGTGTGGATTATCTTGAGTAACCAGGTCATGATTTCTGGAAAGAGTCATTGGTTTAGAATTTTACAGATGTGCTTTTTTGTCACTTTGAGCACCACAAGCCGAGTGCCATTTAGGGCCATTATACTCGAAAAAAGGCAGACATCCTTATGGCCGATTGCTCCAAAACTAACTAACAAAACAAGTATAATTGATTTTGGGGGTGAACTGTCCCTTTAGGAGGCTGAAACCAGCAAATGTTTTCATTTTTTCTTGAAAAATGAATGAAATGATTAATCAATTATCATAATAGTTGACAACAAATTTTCTTTCAATTGACTAATCAATAAATCAACTAATCGTTGCTGCTTTACATCAACCTGCTCCATTTGAGGTCACTGAAGGTAAACGTGTTCTTTCAATAAATGACCAGTGCTGTCAAACATTAACAGTATCAGGAAAACCTCTTCTGTACCTAAATCGCCACAGTGGATTTTTTTAGTACTTAAATAACAAAATACTGTAACATTTCACAGTGGTACCACTGGTCCTTATGTTGTGTGAGACATTAATTCTAAAGAGTAACGTGATGCTCACCTTAATAACATAATATTAGAAATATGATGTTGAGATGTTGCTACAATGCAATATGCTGCATGAAGTTCAACCCCCCATGGTCCAACCACATGTTTACAGTAGAGGCCAATATCAAAGAACATGCCTCTTCATCCACTTGAATTAACTGGCTCATAATAATCCTGGCTGAGTATAACCCTGCCTAATCTCCACCATGTTTGGTTCTGTTTCTATTAATCCTGGCTTTATACTAAACCCTGGTTAGTCTGAGGGGGAGCTGTCCAGCTGACTGTGGTGCTGATCACTGTTCATGTACAGCAGCCTGCTTTCCTTCTACAGGAAACGTGATCACCTGCATACACACACTGCCACGTCTGTGAATGGATTATATGTATCGTGTTCAACTGTCACTATTCAAAAGAGAGATGATAACGTGCTACAGTTTGGTTGGATGTTAAAGGGACAAAATCAACAATACATATTTTACCCGTGGCCTGTGGTGCTATTTATCATCTAGATTCTTTTGGTGTTATCAGCTGTAGAGATGTCCGCCTTCTCTCCTACATAATTGGACTAAATGGGTCCTGCCGATTTATCAGATGTGCTTTTATCCCATGAACCCTCTAGAACCTTCAGGTCTCCTGATAGTGGCCTTTTAATTATCCCCAAAGTTAGAACAAAAACCCACAGTGAGGCATCATTTTATTACTGTGGCCCACACGACTGTGGAACAGCCTGAAGACCTGAGGGCCGCAGAGAGAGTTGATATTTTTAAAAGCAAACTCAAGACCTATTAGCCTGGCTTTTAATTGAACTTTATCTATTTATTTATTGTGTAATTATCATTATTGTGTATTTATCTATTTATTAAATCTGTTTTCTGAGCTGGCATATCATTTCATTTTATCCGCTGATTCTATTCTATTTGGAGTTTTTATCCTGCCTCCATATCTGTATTGTTTTACTGTCTTTATTTATTTATCTATTTATTTTAATTAATTATTGGCCCTCAGCTTGTGGTGCTCAAGGCACCAAAAAATATATTTGAAAAATCCAAAACCAGTGTCTCCTCCCACAAATCATGACCCGGTTATTCAAGATAATCCACAGACCTTGTTGTGAGTAGTTTCATGTGGGAACTACTTTCTTTCTGCAATAGAATCTACCAGAACTACTTTCTTTCTACAAGAAAGTAAGTAGTTCCCACATGAAACTGCCCACAACAAGGTCTGTGGATTATCTTGAGTAGCTGGGTCACAATTTTTGGAATTTTTCAAAAATATTTTGCTGAGCCAAGTACCATTTCATCCCTGATATCTCCAAAACTCTGCAACTCACACTAAAACTATCTAGATGCACTACAGGTAAGATGTAAAATATGTATCCTGGGGATGAACCGTTTCTTTTAACATGCAGACTTGATGTTTACAGTGGTTGGTTGTGTGCTAAAGAGGCACTGCAGCATCAGGTTTTTGCAATGGGGACTGAAGCATCGGGAGAAAACTCCTATTGTAGGTATTTGATGGAGTGCACAATTATTTTAATCATATTCCGAAATGCTGGCAACTTAGAGTGTGTAGAATTCCCATTGTGGGCTTAAAAGCAACACTGTAGAAGAGTGACTAGTATTTTCATTTCACCTCCATCTTCATTTAAATAGTAAAAAAGAGAATTCCTTTCTAAAGCTTATTTCCATGTGTAAGCCGTTCGGTATTTGTACGCCTACTGGACCTGTCAGCGCTCTGTGCAGGGCTGCAGCAGCCGAGCTGACTTCTGATTTCCAGTGATGGATTGTGACGTCAGTCGATGGCACAGTTAAACCTCCTACAGGCCTACAAGGCTTTCACTACAGTGTTGTCAACAATTACTGTTGACAACAGCACTGCTGACACTGGTAACATCAGTGTATGGAACGTGAAGTCACAGCAGAGGGCTGCAACACAAGTCAACATCTCAGGCGACACGTGTGTTGTGTGTGGGGGGTTAGGCTTTATTTACATGCACATCATCAGCACATCCTATATGAAAATATAAGAGGCTTATTATTGAGCTTAGCCATGCATGTACATTTTCCTTCAGTCAACCAGATGTTACGGAGGTTTAATTAACAGGATGCCTTCACCTTTTCCAAAGTCAAATTCAAGCACTTTTCAAGATTTTTTTCCAGGTGCTGCTGTGGTAAATTACATTAAATGATTATTTCACGTCTTCATCGCATTACATTGGATATTATTTCTTGATTTGAAAAGTAGAGCTGCAACTAAACAATTATTTTAATTATCGATGAATCATTTTCTCAATTAATCAATTAGAAGTTTGGGCCAAACATCAGAAAATGGTAAAAATGTTGATCACTGTTTTCTACAGCACAAGGTGGTGTCCTCAAACATCTTGTCCACTACCCAAAGACATTCTGATTACTGTCCTGGAGAACTAAAGAAATCAGAACATTCACAGAACATCATTCACACTGACAAGCTGAAATCACAGAATTTGACATTTGACATTTTTTCTTGAAAAAATAGTTGACGATTAATTTAATAGTTGACAAGAAATTAATTAATCAAGTAATCATTGCGGGTCTAGACTTCTTGCACATTTACAGTGTTTTACCATTTATATATTTATATTTTTATTGTATTATTACTATTTTTCTATTCTACTTATTGTATTATTCTTGTACTTCTACTCTTATTACTCTATTACTCTAATTGTTCCTTACCTGTGTTTCACTCTCATTGCTGTTGCTGCTATGACACCCGAATTTCCCTCCGGGGATTAATAAAGGCTTATCTTATCTGCTAAAAAGCTGATTTAAAAGTGATTAATTATGAAGTAATGCAGTTACAATTTCAAGCAGTTTCAAGCACTTTATCCAAAATTGAAGCACTTTTCAAACCAGATTTCCAGAACTCGTACAAAATCTGAATTAAAACAAAATGTGCACTGAATTAGTGTATTTTGTGTTTTCAGTCTCATTCTTTTCATTATGCTGGACGTATCACTTTCACACTGCATTCATGATCTTTTCATCAGATCCTACACGCAGCATTGTGTAAACTTAAGAGCACTATAAATCATTGATTACCTCTCTGATGTCTGATGTACATGTGATTAATTCTTAATACAAGCTCCATAAATAACCACAGCTGTGTGTAATGCTTCAGTATACTGACAGCTGGTTTGACACTGTCGTGAAACTCATCAATGCAACACAATCAGTAAAACTACACTTGTTCATTGCCATTCTTTTCATTCTACAGGTCCGCAGGACACACAGAAGTATTGATATGCAAGCAGTTAATTAATGGTGAGAAGCTGTACATCGGCTTAATATGGACGTTTGCTGCTACGCTCTCATGTTACATGTATATAGGTTACACATTTATTATTAGAACAGAATAAAACAAAATAAAATACACATTTTCTCATATACATATGCAGATACCTAGAAACATACAAACCCAGAAAGTATGTGAAGTGTGTGCAATGTCAGTGTAAAATTCCATGTCATTTATTATGATGGAATGCTAACATCGTCATACTAACTGATGTTAAACAAGTAATGCTCACCGTCTTAGTTTAGCATGTTACAATGTTAACAATTGCTAATTAGAACTTAACATATATAAAGTCTAGCTGCAGCTGATGTGCCAAAAAAAAGTCACATTACAATTTCTGAAACTGCAATACGATTAGTTGGAAAGATCATTTTTGATTGAAACAAAAAAACATTAACATTGTGATGAATGACATTTGTTGTGTCTGTACCAAACAAACATGTTTTCCTCATCTGAACAACAAGATTTATAGGCCAGGAGCATCTCTGCTGCACTACAGTACTTCATTACAATCAGTCCCTCCAGGGTTTCACAGGGTTTTTGGGGGATTGTTGCAGCCTGAAGTGTCTGATTTCACAGCAGCTTTTCTAAAAAATTACGATGCATGTTTCAATGTTTTTAGGTGTCTTTTTGCAAAGAAATTGCAGGAATTTGTAGAATTCATTAAAAATTAAAGGCAACTTGTTGCAGGGAGAATGACAGCACACTCTGTTCTGAGTGATCTAACTAATCTTACAAAAAGGCTCGAGATTACAAAAATTCTACCAAAATATGCTTTAAATGTAAATAAAGACGTTTACTTGGGGGGAGAGTCCACCACACTTTGAGCTCAAACTCAAAACCAGAACTAATTTTTTTTTTAAATGCACAGAAATGCAAAGTGCACAGAGCATTTATAAATGTCAGTAACAATGATAAATCTCTTCAGTACCCGTGACAAAATATGAAAATAAAAATACAACAAAATAGTAAATAATAAAAACATTCAATTGGTTTATTAAGACGTACATGTATGATTTTAGTGTGGAGGGGCTGCTATGATTGCTGGAACTCACAAGAAATCTACAATGATCGGTCAAATTTGCGGAAAAGTTGTGGTGATTGGACAAAATTACACATGTGCAGAAGTCACAGGGATTGGCTGAATTTGCGTTAATTGCTGCAAATGCAAGATTGCAACTTCTTGAAGGGACTGTATAATGTAGTATTCTCACATAGTTTCCTAATCCAAAAATTGCAATTCAGTTCAGGATTAATTGTGCAGCCCTAAACCAAACTATTGGACAAATCAAAGTTTTGACCTAATGATGGAGCTAGAATTGAAGAAAGGAAGTCACCAAACTTATTACAATTTGCAATGAGGGGGATCAGCGTGTGAAGCAAATGTCATGGCAAGGTTGTGATTAAGAGCCAGTTGGCCAAAATGACACCTCTGAATGACTGGAAATAAAAACAGCTGTGTGCTGAAGGAACAGGACACAGGAGAGATCCATGCAGTGCTTACATACTGTGCACAGCTCACAGCACCACAAATTACCAGAATTAATTAGCCAGTGCCCTGAGAGCAGACTGACAGTCAAGATAAAGAGGACTCTGTTAGTTCATGGACATCCAAGACCTGATCTGCCTTTCAACTTAAGGTAAGAGCCTGTCTCCTAGTTTGAACCAAGATTCTTGTCAATTTGTGTCCATGTAACAGTAGCAGTAGCAGTTCAGCTACCTGTTGACTCCATATATTCCAGCACATAAGAAAAATACTATACAACAGAGATGGGACCAAGTCATTGCTTTGCACGTCACAATTAAGTCTCAAGTCTTTGCACTGAAGTACAAAGTCAAGTCTTAAGTCAAGACTGACACATCTCAATTCAAGTCCCAAGTCCTAAAGATACTGTACAAAATGTTTGGCATCATTTTTTTCCAACTTGAGCTCAGTGATGTAACATTAGTTCTTCATGGTTCTCTGCTGCAACTTGATTGGATGCTGTCTGATTGGTTCAAACAAAGTGGATCTGGGGAATTAGGTGGTGACTTGCTGAGAATGAATACTGTTAACATCAGTCGATTCAGGAATTGAAGGGAAATTAACTGATTGGTGGAAGGGATGCACAACTAATCACAATCAGGTAAATGTGTGAGAAAACAGCATTATAATGAGGTACTGTGGTGCTGCAGAGATGACCTGGCCTAACAATCTTGTTCTCTGGATAAAAGAAAACATGTTTGTTTGGTGCAGACCTCAATAAATACCACATCATCACAATTTTAAGTTTTTTGTTTTCCAGTTTTTTTAACCAAAGCATGCAGCCCTAATTGATGGATTCACACTCTTTAAATAACAGACTTTATAATGTCTGGACTTGTGGGAGGGTATTTTCAAGTCAAAGGGCTCGAGACCAAGTGAAGACACTAGTCATCTATGTTTAAGTCCAAGCTGAGTTGCAAGTGTTTCTTGATTTTGTCAAGTCCAAAGTCTGCAAATCATGTCCCCACCTCTGCATCTCTGTAGTTAAAAGAGAATTGGTCTATTAGTTCCACCCTCCTACCTTCAAGGCAGATTGAAGCGTATAGACGGGCTGATGTATTGTGCCATACTGTGTTCTATTCTATTTGAATGAAGACTGAAATCATTGATTGACCTCATCCAGCCTCCCGTATCCTTATCTATACTGTGTGGTGAAGAATACCTCCTGAGCCCAGTTATACTGTGCCTGAGAGGATATCAAACACACTGGAAGACACTAAGAAAGTTAAATATAGGAATAGGCAAAGGTTCACCACACACTAGAAGCACCATTATGTAACTATTCCACCTTAAAATAAAAGCTGCGAAACCATTTTGATGCTACACTGACTTGTAACAAAGAGAAGGGTTCCTCCGTCTGCTCTCACACTGCGTTATTTTGGTGGCCTGGTCACAACAAGTGCATAATGCTTTATGGCACTAAGTCACACACCAACTATGTCACTGATTTTGGTGAAACTGGATCATATTTTTAGGGCTTTCGTCAAACTAAGGGAAATCTTGTCTGAAATTCTACCTCTGCTTCACCCAATCAACTGGTGGATGGGAAAAAAAACTCCAAGATATCTCTAGATTAATTACTGAATTTAATTAAATTAGCCAGACACTGCACTGAGTGACTGTACCTGGTAGCCTAAATGGGTGCTAATCAAAGTTACACAATGCTGCCAAGCAAATTAATTCCTGTAGTTTGACCAGTTGTTTTTCACACATATCTATATTGCTACCTTCAGGGTACGTCTATCAAGTACATTTACATACTGCAACAACTGGGCTGCTCCCAACTAAAGATTTTCCTCCTCGACCAGCAGTCATCGGTTTTTTCTATTAGTCAACTGTTCACCACAAGTTTATGATATTAATTTGATTTAACAAATTAAATACTAACAGCAATAGGGGTAATAAACACGGGAAAAAGTAACTTGCAACTTCACAAAAACAAATACTTGCAGACTTATCAACACAATGGACAATGTGTCTTACAAATTAAACCAAATTAAGCGAAACTCATCCTGCTATGCCTTCATTGTCTCCAGAGTCAGTCCAGTTGGAGCCACAGCCACTGTAACAGGAAATCCAGTCAGCTGCTGTATTCCCAGTCACACCGGCCTCCACGGATCTCAGAGGCTGTGTCTCATAGGAGCTAACTGAGCTAACTTGCTAATGGCAGCTACAGCGCAGTTAGCAGCAATGCACCAGGGAAAAAAGGTCTGTCTCGCAACGATCCCCGGGGTCTCATGGCAAGGTGCAGCTCCCGAATGGAATTTGAGCGTTGTTTTTTTTCTGTGACTAACAAATAAATTGTTGCACAGCAGACATTTTGACTTGTCAGAGCAGGAAAAACACAGGTGGACTTAACAGTAATTATGGCTCAGGTCCTTTAGGAGTCCCAGTAACAGTGACAGTGAACCAGCATGCATGTTAGGAGGACATCCTCTAAATGGAATGTAGCAGTCATTAATACACCTGTAAGTTTTCTGGTATGATATGTCAAAATGTCTGCTGTGCAACTAGTCCATTAAGTGTGCAGTCCTAGCGACAATGCACACCAGTGATGAAGGTCACACCTGGCTTCCATAACCTACCAACCAACCTACCACTCTCATTATTTAGTTGCTTAAAATGAAGTAGAACAGTTTCTTTTGACTGTCCCTCAATATTACAACATCAAATTCAACAGGATAGCCTACAAATTAATCACTAAAGAAACATGAACCATGCCAAAACCTTCGAGTTGGAAGTCACAGACAGCCGGTATCGTTCTATCATTAAACATGAACAGTTGCCAGCTGACCCTCATTGGTAAAGCAGCCCAGGACAGTAACATCTTCACACATATTAAAATAAGATACATTGGATTTGCATATGTCCCACCCTGTCTATAATGTATTAGGAAGTGCTTCTCTCCTCATCAAAGTATCACCAGCAACTGTCTGACCAATGAGAATTTGCTGTCCAACCAGAAGGCATTAGCCCTACATTTTTTATGAGGGCTGATTTTAAAAAAAATATCAAACTGCAATTATTTTGACTGACATCTGATTTTCATTAAAAAACATTAAAATGATTAAGCTGTGATCTTTGCTGGGATCTATACCAAAGAAAGATGTTTTCTGAAGTCTGTAGAATATGATGTGAAGGCCAAGACGTCTCTGCAGCACAACTACTTCAATTTAAAATGGTATTTTGACACAGATTTTGCCTTTGACAAATATTGAGCCTCCTGTGATTTGAAAATTGCAGTGGAAAAATTGCGATTTCAATCAAATTTCAATTAACTGTTCAGCTCTACATATTTTATGTAAAAATTTCCCTCTGGAGTCCTCTGGCTGCTCTGCCTCAACTCGGTGATTTGTAGAGAAATGGGATGATGCGGTTTCAAGGCTAATATCTTACATGGTATTGGATCAGTGCATAGACTTGCATACTCGCAATACTCAGTGGCGCATTTTAGGTCTTATCACAGACATTTTTCAATACTTGTATCTGAACAACCTTACATGTACATTAAATTTACGTCACAAGTCAAAACAATCTTTCAATGTGGATTAAGTCATGCCAAGTCATGTGAAAGATTTCTCTATCATTTTGCAGTCAACCCAAGCAGCACAAGCAACGTTCTGAGTGTTTAAATGCAGTAGTCAGGAGAGAAATCAGGACTTTTTGAATGCATTCATTTTATATAATGAGAATTTTTAGAAGGCTGTGCTACTTAAAGGATAACTTCGGTATTTTTCAACCTGGGCCCTGTTTCCCCATGTGTATGTGTGTGTATGATTGATAGGTACAACTCGTTTTAAAATTGGTTCAGTATTGAAGGAGGCGGATGCAACCGGCAGCCACAAAATGAGTTATAACGGTATGAGGGCAAATACGTCCTGTAAAAGTTTGTGCATTAAAAGTGCTTTTTTCACCGCAGTCCGGCTCAGATCACCAGTGTAATCTCTGTCAACAGCATGCAAAGCGTCTCTCTTACCGTTCACTCTGTGAGGACATCTCGCGGGATCTTTGCTTGTTGAAGAATGTCTTCGTTGCAGTGAGTGGGACAGCTGTTTTCTTGAGGTGTGTTTGGTGAAGTGTTTCAGGATTGGATGTCTTCTCTTCTTGGGTTGGCAGTAGTCATCTTTGGAAAAGTGTGCACTGCAGACCTGATGGTCTGCAAGGCGCAGTGTCTGGACAGGAGTGTTAGCATCCAATTGTAGCACAATCAGCCACAACTTCAGCAGGTTGCTGTCAGACAAAGGCAGCCTATGAAAGCTGGGTGTTGCACGACATCCTGTTTTTGCAATTCAGCTAAGCACAAACACAAACCATTGTTTTCAATAGTTGCAGTAAAACTTTCAACTGAACTCCGGGACAGCTAACTCCGTTTTCTTCTGGCAACAAACAAAGATCCCGCGAGATGTCGTCACACACAGCAAGCAGTAAGTGAAGCATGCTGCTGACAGAGATTACACTGGTGATCTGAGCCGGTCTGTGGTGAAAAAAAGCACGTTTAATGCACAAACTTTTACGGACGTATTTGCCCTCATATCTACCGTTATAACTCATTTCGCAGCTGCCGGCTGCATCCGCCTCCCTCAATACTGAACCAATTTTAAAACGAGTTGTACCTATCAATCATACACACACATACACATGGGGAAATAGGGCCCAGGTTGAAAAATACAGAAGTTATTCTTTAAGGCTCTTCTACATTGGCCATTAGCCATGGTGGTAGCTGTTTATTGTATACACACACACAGACACACAGACACACACACACACACACAGAGCAACAGCAGGTGCTTAATTGTCTACAAATAAGCAATTTCTAGCTCCTGTTTTTCACAGATTAATTTGTTAACCGTCTCAGATTTGTCCCACGGCTGATGATGGGAAATGACACCCAGGGGCTCTATTAAGTTTTTTTTTCTCCGTCTCTCTGGTGGAAACCTGATGAAGTTGTTGCCTGGAAACAGGCTCATTAAAAACGTGCAGCTTTTGCAGTTTGAATGGCAGACGTGTGTTTAGCCTATCTGGGCCTATACCCTGTGTGATAAAAGGATCAGAGAGCTGCTGCACTTCAAACAGCTGACTGTAAGCGAGCTCCACCACACACAGCTTATTTACATATTAAAGCCACGCTTTGCTATTTTAAAATACATTGTGGTTTTCTTAAGCATTTATTTAGTGAAATGTAGGATGTAAATATGACCCACAGTCTGATGATAAAACATTACAACCTCAAACATGAGACCTTTCCCAATGAAAGGATTCAAACTGGCATTCGAGGGAGTTTAAACGAGGACTCCGTGTGTTTAATGATGTATCACTCTGTTGGACTAGTTGGAGCTACAGAAATACTGCACTCGCTGTTGTACAAGAGTTGCAGAGTCAAACTTCTTCCCTCACAAATGATCTTTGGCTGAGTGCAGACACTGGCAGCAGAGACAGTAGTTATTTAGTGACAGCTGATCTGACCTGCCACCAGCAGCATTTGTCACTTTAACGGGTGAATTCACCGCCTGCTACCTGAATGTTTTGTGCGCTGCTCTGTTCTAATAAGAAAGACAGGAGGGATTATGAATTTCTTACCACTGGAGATGGCAAATCCATGTACGTTGCCAACCTCAGTGTCGAGCTCAGAGTCAATCACCAGCGCAGCCAAATCATTTTTCACATTCACGCCAATCTAATTTCCAATTGGACATGTAGCACATTAGAGCCTGGCTGTACTAACGAGAGCAGCGCTGCAACACTGGCAGGAGGAGGTGGACAGAACACAGTAAAGAAACACTCAGAATAAAGAAAGATTTATTTCAGCCAATATTAATCTTTTAAACCAGTCCTAATGACACTGATCATTAGGGTTAGCTGGGGACATCTCCAGTTTGTGAAGATGTCGCACACAGGTCGATGGAACATGCATGCTGGGATACTTGTCTACCAAAAGGTTCATACACAACAGCTCCCAAAACATCCTGGATAAAATGGACAGAACAAGAACTTTACCTGGCATTTCTACTGTTACCACAATAAGTCATTTTGCATTATCACAACACTTTTTTTGCTTTTTGTGTGTAATTTCATGCTGTGCAGAGACGATGTGTCATTTTACAAGAGAATGTCAAAGAGAAAGAAATGTCAGGTGACACAGTATACAGAGCGAGAAGTTGTTCTTCAGTGGATGGGTCAAACAAAAGCTGCGTTTCCACTGCAGGAACTAGTGCGAATGAAGTTCTGGGGATGTTATTTTGCCCCCACAAAGGTTGCTGCTCAAGGGGTAGTACTTTCCAAAGGTACAGGAACTTTGGGGGTGGTGCTTGCAGCGATGAACAAGCCTGACTGGTTGAGTACTTCCAACATTTTATTTGAGAGACCATTTTCATGGCGATTGCGCAAAAGTGATCATAAAAACAGCCTTCTCCTTTTCATACATGAGTGGAATAATTTGCCTGATTTTTGCAAGTCTTTAAAAAGCAGTGGGAACACAGACAATGGGCTGAAAGAACCTTTTAGTTCCTTTAAAAGTTAGTTCCTGAGACCTAAAGTTCTGGGTAGGATTGGTCAATATTAGGGCTGCACGATATGGTAAAAAAAAAGTCATATTGCGATTATTTTGACTGAAATTGCGATATGCAATATGACAATTTTTATTTTCAATGAAAAAGAAAAAGAAAAAAATTTAAAATCGTGATTAGGTGACATTTGTTGTGATCTGTCTGGGTTCTGTACCAAACAAACGTTTGCTTATATCTGGAGAACAAGATTTTTAGGCCAGGGCGTCTCTGCAGCATCACAGAACTTCACTATAATGCTGTTTTCTCCATATTTTTCCTTTCTCAAAAAATTGCGAATTGGTTCTGGTTCTGTGATTTGGATATTGCACACGGTCATATTGCGATTCCGATAATATTGAGATTAATTGTGCAGCCCTAGTCAATATGTTAAATTTTCCAACCTGCCATCGTCAGCCCATCAATTGGCGATTGGCAATACATTTGTCCCCGCCTTGCTCCTCCTCCTGTACCCTCGAGTCTCAGCTAGGAGATGTGTGCAAGCAGTGAATTCACTATGTTACATTTGCTGCATACATTCAAAACATCCAGTAAAAAAATAAACAAGAAATTAAATATTCTCACACCTTTTTTTTTTAAACAAAGAAATACAACCATACACCATCTGAATTCAAGTGTCTCTTTTTACCAAAGTAAGACAAACTTCATTGGGTCATTATGTCCTCATAAAACACACTTCATTCAAACTCAACAGAAAAACATGTAAAACTCACCTAAACTGTCTTTGTTAGTCTGACCGCTCCTCCAACAATCACCAACCTTAGGTTGGTTGAATTAAATCAACCCCAAAAAGCCAACTATCGAGAGATTCAGCCCATCATCAATAAGTGATGTATTCATCAATTCACCCAACCCTAGTTCTGGGTACTTTGGGTGGAAACAAGGTTAAACAAAGTACTTTCACCACAGAGAATACAGTTTGTGTCCCATGTAAAATCAAAAATCAATAATGACTTATACACTTAACTTACATCACGTTAACTTAACTTAGGCAAGAAAGTTAACTTACATAACTATTTTAACCCAAATCATAATGTTTCCCCAAAACTAACCAACTAGTTTTGTTGCCCGATTAACCATGAACATCACCATGACTCTGACGACGAAGGCCATCTGACTATTGTCATCACATCTAAAACATCTAAAATGTGTCTCACAAAACAGTGCTAAATGACACATGAAAATCTCAATGACATGAGAAATGCCCTTAAAAGTGACGTGTTATTTATACGTCATACCATTAGAATCTACTAGAACTACTTTGTCAAACAATTGCTGGTTCCAGCTTCCTAAAGTGACAGTTCGTCACCAGAATAACCCATGAAAATACCTATTTTTTCTCTTACCTTCAGTGCTGTTTATCTATTTTGATAGTTTTAGTGTGAGTTGCAGAGTTTTGTAGATATAAGCTGTACAGATATCTGACCTTTCTCCAATATATTGGGACTCAATGGCACTCGGCTTATGGTGCTCAAAGTGACAAAAAAGCACATTTGAAAAATTCAGAACCAGTGTCTCTTTCCAGAAATCATGACCCGGTTACTCAAGATAATCCACAGACCTTGCTGTGAGCAGGTTCAGGGAGGAAGTACTTTTTTTCTAGTAAAAACAAAGTAGTTCCAGTAAATTCGTAAGTAGTTCCAGGAGATTCTACTGCAGAAAGAAAGTAGCTCCTACATGAAACTGCTCACAACAAGGACATTACTGTTGAGTTTTTAAAATGTATTTTTGGTGCTTTGAACACCATCTAGTTCCATTACATTGGAGAGAAAACAAAAATCTCTTCAACCAATACCGTCAAAACTCAGCAACTTGCACCAAAACAGTATGGCACTAAAGGCCAGAGGAAAAAATGCATTTATGAATTTGGGGTGAGCTGTCCCTTTAAAAGTAGAGTTACAATGCTATAAACAGACAGGAAAAGTTGTCATATTGCCTGGCTCAGACAAAGAGAAATCTTTTCATAATGGTGTTGGGGTCCTCACTGAGCAGTGTTTAAATAAAGTCCACATGACACACATGCTGCTGTCCACACACTCTTGATTTGTCAGTGTAATTGTGACCTTGGCTCCAGCTGAAGTTGTTTTTGTGTTTGCTGTCTGAGGCGTGTTTCTGGTGTAGCAGAGAGGGATCTGCTGCAGACAGAGAACAGGGGGGTTTTGTGTTATTTATGAGTAGGTAGGGGACTGCTGTGCTTTTGGGAGCTAATCATCTCAGTGGTTTAATATGATAATCCATTAAACCATTTTAATCCCTGCCCTCAGCCAAAACATCTCCACACAAAAAAAAAATGCCACAAAAAAGATTGAGCTCAACAGCCTGAAACACAAAACAGCCCCAACACTGTCAACTTTTAACTTAAAAGAGGTCATCACTGTGTAGACATAACACAGCTACACAAAAACGGCATGTGGAGAACTTCACTATCCTGCAGGTTATGCAAGATCCTACGTTTTTTTTTTTCTGTCATGCTTCTAAATTGAGGCTTTGATGAAATCTTGGCTGAGGGATGCACACAAGAACAAACACACAGAGCAGATATTATTGAACACAGCAGCTAGTTTCTGCTGGTCATTGTCTGTGCTGCAGCTATAGTCCACAGCCTGCAGTAACATTTAGTCAGTGACTAACCAGTGTTTCTGGTTTTTAATGTAGACTTTTTTACATAAAACCTCTGCATTGATTTAGAATAAATGGGGCTGGATATTAAACCTCAGTATTTTATTTGTAACTGTTGAATCCTGGCGGTTGTTATTAAATGTGTGGACCAATTATAAACCCACGTCATGTGACGTCACCCATTAGTTTGTGGACCAGCCTTGAATTTGGCATTTAGACCATCGCCAAACCAGAAGTGACCATATTTGGACTAGGGATGCTTCTGGCAACTAATTTCCCTGTCAATTAAACAAAATTTTAATTTAGACTAGTTGAGAAAACAGTTAAAACAATTCAAATTGAGCACAATTTATTAATTGATAATGTTAAACCCCATCTGAAAAAATATTGTGTGTATAATGAGCCATTTGAAGCCATTAATCACAGTCTACAATCACCAAATTGCATTTTAAATGCTGGTGAAATGTGTGACATAATGTTCATGTCTGTGCCGAATGTGGTCACATGATGCTCCAGTGGAGTGATTATATATCAGTTCATTCTGTCACAGACTAAATTAAGTCTTATTTAAATTTTCTGTATCAAAACACTGACAAACTGCACTGGTTTTTACGAGCCGTCATCTGTCCGACTTTGCTGATAAAAACATCCGGGGTGCGTAGGCACTGCGTGAAACTAACGATTGAGACCCTAAACTTTACTGAGGTCATAAATCAAGTGATAAGTAGGTTCATTTTGCCATAAGAGCACATACAATCAGACTTATACAATCAGATTCACTCCCTGCTGGTCATTAGAAAGAATGCAGGTTTAAAGCACTTTCCGGTATGGCTTCACTTTTCAGACCTGGAACCTCCATAAAATGTATCTGATTTAAACACTTTTGGCAGTTTGGGACTGTATTTTATTTGAGAAATTTGGCTTATTTTGTTCCATGAGAAAGGTAAATCCAGAAGAAATATTTTCTTCAGAGTAGTGCTGAAATAATTAGTCAATTAATTTAGAATTATCTACGTACTAAGCAGAAGCTGTAACTGCTCTCTGCTTGCAGTTTCTACAATGAGAGGATTGGCTGCTTTCCCCCTGTGTGACATCTAACTGATTATCTTAATGTTTTACACTGTTGAGAAAAAAAATGGAATTGAAAAAAAATCTACATATGAATCAATAGTGGGAATAATTTTAATAGCAGCCCTGCATTAATGTTCAGTCAAGTTATATTTCAGCGTTTTTGTTTTATCAAAACAAATTAAGAGAAAGAAATCTAATATCAAACAGGCCTGAATGGCTGTAAATTTTAATAGATAATCTACAGTAGGGCTGCAAATAATGATTACTACATTAACTGAATTAAAGTGAATTGTTTAGTCATCCCAGTTTGCAGAGTCCAAGTTAAATTATCAAATCCAAAACTCAAATATATTCATATTTATATTACAGTGATACAAAACAGTGGGACAGGGGTGATTGGTCGATGTAGTCAACGTCATCAATTACAAAAATATATTCATTTGCATATTATGCATTGATGCATTGCTGCTGCGCCCGGTCAGAGCTCAGATTCACCTGGAGAACAAGCAGCTGAGAGCAAGACTCACTGTCTGTCAGCACCTTAACACAATATATGAGATTATATGATTATCAACACATGGAACATGTTTCTGTTGGTAGAAGTCTCTTTAAATAGATTTTCTAGAAGTTTCTTCATCACCCCCGTGTTAAAAGTGATGTCTGCATCGTTGCTGTTAACTTTACACCATGTGTCATCGGTGACGCATGATGTAAACACTGGTGGCAGTGTTATTCAGCCATTTTGTACTTTCTGTTCACTTTATCAGCCACATATGAGTCAGAAACGACAAAAATAGTAAAAAGTTATAGACTGTCTGTAGTTCATTTAAATCGGCATTAAAATGACAAAAAGTATTTTCTTTGCTCCACACTGATGCAAAAATCCACTGCCAGTGATCATCTTACCTGCATGAGACTCCAGAGATTAAATAATTTAATGTCGTAACCAGTTTAAGTTTGAAGTCAAAATACTGATTGTCCACTTCAGTGAAGGGTTGACAGTGATTAATTAATCACTTTTAATTTAACTTTAATTAATCTGCATCACAGCTCCCTTTGAGTTTGAGGTCCAGTATTTTTCTGATCAGGCATCAGACATGGAGTCTATTAAATAGGGTGGAAATCAGACTAACTTTAAAATATGACACTATTATCATTATTCTAACGTGCATTATGTGTCTGCTTTTCAGGACTATGATTGAATGAAATATTGAAATATTTATAAGACAAGTTTTTGATATCTATTTTAGGTAAATTAACTGTTAATGAATTGAATCACAAAGATCAAAAGATTAATCATTTAAAAAATAATCGCTCGGTGCAGCCCCACAAAACAGAAACAAAAGAAAACATTCACCATTGAGAAGGGATAGGGGAATTTTTTAATGTTTTGCTGCGACTAAACTAAATCATCAAAACTGATGAAAATATTAGTAAATAGTTGTTGTAAATTTTATGTTAATTGACTGATCGATTGATTGGCTCATTGTTTCCACTCTAATCTATAGATGAATCCAGTGACTACTTTGTGTGCGCTCCGTCATATAGTGACACTGTCATTACTGAGGTGGCATGTTGTCGCTCTTGGTGTCTGCTGGTCGTGTCTAGAGTGTGAAGCCAAGGTTTGGGAAAAAAAATGATGTTAAAATTATCCCTCCCACAAGATCTGGGGTTCTTCTCAACACTGTGTTCTGCTGTTGCCTGCTGACACTGACACTCCTGCTGGAGCAGCCAAACTGAACAGGTTCTTCCTGACTTCCTGTAAACTTATTATGAAATTATTAAATTAATCGCCAACTATTTTCATAATCGATTAATTGGTTTGAGTAAATTTTTAAGGAAAAAAGTCTAAATTCTTTGATTTCAGTTTTTAAATGTGAATATTTTCTGGTTTCTTTACTCCTGTCTTCTTGTGGACAAAACAAGACATTTGAGGACATCATCTTGGACTTTGATCAACATTTTCTGACATTTTATGGACCAAACAACTAATCGATTAGCGGAAAAATGATCACCAGATCGCTAGTTGAAAAATGGGTCCAAAAATGTGAAAACAGCGGCAGCAGTGAACAGACATACATATTTTGATTTGGGTCACAATGGTTTGTCAATTTGAAAAAGTGGGTCCCCAGAAAAAAGGTTTGGGAAACACTGATCTAGATGACTGACAACAAGTCATTCAGGTGTGTTGTAATCTGTAGCTGGTGCAGCTAACTAAAGCTAATTATTTGACCTAAAACACATTATTTGACCTGTGTCGTGGCATTGCATAACATGGGTGTTTGATACTTAATATTGTAAAATGTACATCACGTTCCTTGGTTATTTATTTATGTTCTTCCTCTTTTCTCTCCTGATATCTTCATTGTCTCTTGTATTTCTATATTTAGGGCCCGAGCACAGAATGGTGTGAGGACCCTATAGGATCTCCTCAGATTCTTCTAATTGTTTTTCTTCTTCGTCCTCTTCAGTCACATATTTGAGGAGCTACACATGCTAGATGGCAGATGACACTTAGCACACGCATCAGTCATGGTTTTGTCTGATATAGCTTTTGGCCGTAGGTGTGGCCAAATAGCTTGGCCCTGCCCTCTAAAAAGCAGCCCTCGTGGTACATTTCACTGAAATCGGTACACATATGTATTATGCCCAGATGCATGAAAAAGTCTCTTGGACCAGTCACCTAAACCCAACAGTTAGCCATCTTGAAAAGTGCAGCATCTTGACTACTTTGTGATCAAAAGTTATTAAAAGATTTAGCTGTTGTTGAAGAGCATGGCCGTGGCGTGGAGTTTTGATGTCTCACCATGAAACATGATATTATTATAACATTGGTGTAAATGGTCCAATCTAAATCAAACTTCACGTTTGATAAGAGTCCCACCCTGAAGACATCTATATGCCAATCAGGTGCTTTAGTCATAGTGGCGGTACGCCATGGCTCGCACAGAGGTGCAAGGGCCCGTCCAATGCTGCTTGCATTTTTAAATATTGGCACTGTAAATTTTTTTATGCTTTTATATTTCTTCATTTTTATATTTGTGTCTCATTGTTCAACTGCACTGACTTTCACTGTACAGAGAAACTTGCTTTTGAGTGTGCATATGACAGTAAATGCTTTGACTTGACTTGTGACCATAGAGATAAAAAGTGAACATCAGAACACCATCTATCAGCCACTAGCTGCCGTCTGCAGGGTCATGGAGGCTACACCTGGACAGTGGCCAGTCCATCACAGGGCCGAACATTCACACTCACATTCACACCTACAGCCAGTTTAGAGCTGCCACTTCACCTCAGCTGCAGGTCTTTGGACTGAGGGCGGACATCAGAACAGCCAGAGGAAACCAATGCTGCACAAGGGTTACACTACCAAAATTTTGGCTTTGATGCCAGTATCAAGTTTAGAGTCACAATTTTCAATACCAAAACGAGATGTTACTGTATGCTGTTGCAAAATCATGAAAGCCAAAGAATGTACAAAATACATTCCATATTCTAGCAACCTAATCACTTACACTCACTGAGGGCACAGTGTTGGGGCAGAGCTGAAGCTTTTTTAAACACCCCGAGTCACATCAGTTTCTGCTCTCAACCGATGTAACGTTATTTTACTTCATAAAGATACAGAGGAGAGGGGAGAAAGAGAGAGACTGGAGGGAAATAACAGAAAGAACTGGGGTCTCCTGAGTGTGTGGTTCAGTTATAGGCTGAACTGAACACAAACACACACCCTCGGTGATGCACAAGGCAAAAATTCACTTCACTTTCTGTGTTAGCACACCAATACTGACATACAACAAGTCCTCAACACTGGGAAATTCTACGAGTAGGACTGAGCAATATATTGACATATTGTATCGTGATAAGATACTAGGTATTGTGATACATTTAGCATATTGTTATATCATAAAATGACATAAGTGGTGTCTTTTTCCAGTTTTAAAGGCTGCATATAGTAAAGTGATGTAATTTTCTGAACTTTGCCACTTAGTCATGAGATCCACATTACTGATGATTATTTATCAAAAAATCTCACTGTGTTAATATTTAGTGAAAGCACCAATAGTCATCCCTACAACATTCTTGCAAGATCAAGATCTTAGTCAAAAATATGTGATATTTACTCATTTTATCACCTCAGCTGCTTCCAACCTTTTGCGTACACAACATGTCAACAGTCACAGCCTACATAATCAATGATTATCTTTATCGACTGATATGAAACTTCACTATCATGATAGGTTTTTCACTTGCTATATCACCCAGGCCTACAAGAAAGTATTTCGTTATACCGTGCAACACTAATTGAGACCACGCAAACTCCACACTGACAGGCCCCAGCAGGCTGGTTCTGGATTCAAACCAGGATCTTCATGTTCCAACACTAGAGTACACTTCATATCTGAATCCAGTCCAGTACACCACCAGTAACTGTGAGGTTTAATATCACACGTGGGATTTAATGCAGGCTGCTGTGATGACTGCACGTGATTGTACAGGAAGGCTGAACCTAATAAGCAGATAACTTGGTTTGTACAATTCCTGTATGGAAGGAATATTATAGTTTGAGATACATACAATAATGAAACAAACAAGTGGCAGCAGACACAAACCATGTGAGCAAGTGGAAAAAACTAAAAGATAAACACACAGTTACGAAGGACTGATAACTGACTGTCTTCTGCCTGCTCATTTCTGTGCTTCTATCTCACAAGGACACACACACACACACAAAGTAAGCAAGCCTATAGGATTATATATGTGTGTAAAGTTAAATGGGACATTTCTATAAGTCACCAGCAGACCCTGTCAATCCCTTCACTTTTAGCTCCTACACCACACACACACACACACACACACACACAGGGTCAATATAGAGGATTTACACAATACATACACACACAGGAGTGGGTGTTCTGGATTAAATCCTCCATCACAGTAATAATTGTCAGGGTTGCAATTAAAGGGACAGTTCACCCAAAAATAAAAATTCAGACATTATCTACTCACCCTCTTGAGTGATGGTCGGGTTTGTTTTTTTTAGTCCACAAAACACTGCTGGAGTTTCACAGGAAAACAGTGTTGCAGAATCGCCCAAAAAATGGAGGTGAATGGTGACCAGTTTTCACACACAAAAAACAACAGAATACAAAACAGAAACTGCCTCCATACTGCTCGTCTGGTGTAATCCAAGTCTCCTAAAGCCCCGACATGCCATGCTGACTAAAAAAAAATGTTATTTACACCATGTTTTTAGCCTGAATCTTCACTGTAGATCTTTAGCTTGGAGCTACGTTCAAGTGTGCATGAACACTGTCTGAACTGGGTGTGTGTGGTGTGACGGTGTGCAAACATGTTGGGACTTTAGGAGACTTGGATTACACCAGATAAGCAGTATGGAGACATTTTGTGGGGTTTTTTTTGTTTGTTTGTTTGTTTGTTTTTGTTTTTTTTTACGTTTGAAAAGTGGTCACCATTCACTTCCATTGTTTGGGAGAATCTGTAGTACTGTTCTCCTGTGAAACTCTGGATTGCCCCCTGGTGGCTGGCAGCAGTACAGGTCAGAAACCCCACCCCCTCCATGTTAGCAGAAAACTAAAAAAATCAAAGTGCATATCAAATTAATGTTTACCAAAGATGTAGGGGTGCAACGGAACGGCCCCCCACAGTTTGGCACACCTGATCCACAGACTACATGTAACCATCATGGTGAAACTAAACACTAAACACACACGCACTAAACATGCCAAGTTAAACATGCATAGAAGGTGTATGGTTGTATTTCTCTGTTTGAGAAGGAAATAGGTGCAATTTCATGACACTTTTTGAGTTTATTCTGTTAATTGGACTTAGTGAAAGTACGCAGCGTACGGAACATAGTGAATAAACTGCTTGGACTCATCTCATAGCTGAGACTCAAGAGGACAGGAGGAGGTGGGAATACAATTGCCAAATTACTGGCACAGCATAAAGTCCCTCACAAATTATTTAACAAAATCAGAGTATCAGGGCCTGCAGGAGTGTACTGATCACGTTGATTGTTAATTGGTCCTTGTTCTAATCGGTCAAGGTGTCATCTTATCAATAATACAACCCAAGTAAGTGACCTTTATCCTGGAAAGTAAAGGTCATGTTGTGTTTGAAATTCATCACCAGTCAACACTACCAGAGGGGATCTCACAGAGTTCAAAGCTGTGCATACATCCTTCATTAGTGCGCACACAAAAACACACACACACACACACCGACATTGACAGGGGTGGGTGAATACACAAAGACCTGCCCAACATGAAATCTGTCAGGGGATGCAGATGTCTGAGTCACCTCCAACCTGGTTTTAACGTGGTTACAGGATGTCCTAGAGTGTGGGGTACTCAAATGTCTTCATTAGCATAAGACTAATCAATCAAGTAAGCTCTTAATTATACAGTATGGTACCTTTCAAGGAGCAAATGCAGCTCAAACTGATTTACAGTTAAAAGAACACGAGTACAGGTGAAGATGTAAAAGAGAGAAACAGTTTGAGAAGAATCTCCTCCAGTAAAAAGTCTGGCCTTCACACTGAACAGCATCACGACTGATGCTGTGTATGATGGGATGCAGAGAAAACGTTGAAATATTGATTTGTTCTTGTGACCTGCTGTTTCAGACACATAGGGTCTGTTTCCAGGGAGATCTTCATATGGAGGCGAAAAACTCTCTGGCACAAGTACTAATCTGATCAACATTTCCATTCTTCATCACTGGTCCTCAAATGTATCAAGCTGCATACATACATGTGCAAGAACTGATAAATTCAACACCTAGAACACATGTGAGGATATGACAGTGTGCATGTTTACCATTCATTCATTAGTTGGGCTGGACAATATGGACCAAATCAAATATCATATTTTTGACCAGATACCTCGCTCCATCCATCCAAGGGCGATGTCTACCAAATTAGCATATGACAATGTCCACAGTAAAGCATTGTGATTGGATGCTGATATCATATTTCTATTTCAGCAATAAAGCCAAAAAAAAGATCTTAATGTTAAAAATTATTTTTATATTTGTGCCTAAATCAGAACATGCTTTCACTGGGCATTAAATAGTGTGATTAAGTGAGCTGTTTTTCATTTAATAAATCAGGTGTAAGAAGCTAAAGCTTAATAAACCCTCCCTTCACTTTTGCACTCTCTGGCTGACACTCCTTATTCATCAGTCCTAAGGTGCTACAGGCTTTTTACTTGTAAAGTGTTTATTATTGCACTTTCAGTAACAAGATTTTCACTCAGCAAATGGAAAATTTACCCACATTTGGCTCTTGTCAAGTCTTAATTTTGGACCCTGTCCCACCTGACCCTGGGTGGCTTTAAAATCATGTTATGAGAATTCAGCGGCCGTTGACTGAAATTCTGCCTACTCTACAACCAATCAATTGGTCGATGGAGAAAAAAATCTGCACATTATCTCTTGATTAACTAAATCAGCCACAGTGCACTGAGTGTTCTCGACCTGGTAGTCTACATGGGTGCTAATCAGAGTTACACAGTGTTGCCATGAAAAATGAATTCCTGTCGTTTGACCCTTTCTTTTTCACAAATATCTATATTGTTACCTTCAGGAATGTCTATCAAGTCATTTTACATACAGCAGCAGCACAAACGCTGCCTTCAAATGGGGTCGTGTTTACCATGTTCATGTGTCCAGATTAACACCCCCCACTTGTGGTATTCACAGCCGCAGAAGTGGGAATTTTCTGAAAGCAGAGTTCACGAGTCATGTAAACAACTTCCCATGTTGTAACCATGAGTTCTGTTTGAAGGCATAAAAACTCACACAGCAAGGATCTCAGAGCATAAATGACCTTTGTATAAAAACAAAGCTAATACCAGCTAAGCTAACACTGGCACTGTAATATAAACTTCCAGAAAAAGCAACATGAAATAACAGTTACCAGCATCTGACCTACTACTCTCATTATTTAGTTAGCATCAAATTAGGGTTTAATGTTCACATAGTTTCTCTTGACTGTCTTACAATATTTGTCCAGCATCGTCCCAGCCTGTTAGTTAGCCACATTAGCCACTTAACGTCTTAGCACAAGGTTCAATAGGATAAACACTAAAACTACATAAGTCAGGACACATAGTCAGGAAATCAGGTCACAGATGGCTAGTATCAATCTATCATTGAGCTTGAAACTTAAAAGCCCTCACTGAGAAAGCAGTCTGACCAAGTCAAATTCACACGTTAAACTTTTTATCCACTCAGTTGTTCTGTTCTCTGAGGCCGGGGCCAATGTAGCAATTTGTGCTGGTACTTTAACATGGTGTATGTTAGTAAATGTTCAGTAAATATCCAGTCACTACAATAAAACAACAATAAAATTTATCAGGTCTGCATATGTCCCATCCCCGACAATAATGAAGCACGTATTAAAGTAACAACAGCGTCTGTCCAACCAATGAGAATTTGTTCATCAACCAACCGACCAGAAGGCCTTGGCCCTACCATTTATCCTTCCAAGAATGCCACAGAAAAACAGAATACCACACTGAGAGTCTGAGTTGATTTGACACCTTGCATTGAGAGGGCACCCAGTCATTTTGAAAAAAACAATTACCGAGATATTTCAGTGTCATACCATAAATGCAGACTGCATTTGAGTTTCAAGATGACTTGCTGTTTTGTTTCAGCAGTGAGAGTGATTCATGGGAAACACAGGTCTTGGAACACAGCAGGGATTTTATGTAAGTGGATGAACGAGTGGGCGGTATGACAGTATATATGCTACAGCAGCAGACATTTGCTAATTCTGTTACAATTTGATGTATTCTTCATAGACAGCTATCATTTTAAAGGAACAGTTTAGATCTTTTGAAGGGGTGCGGGGGGGTGTATGAGGTACTTATGCAAACACCAGACACCTAAAAAAAATCAATATCAGTTTAAGTGTACGCTATAGTTAGAAGATTTTCACCTCTTTACCTTGCTGTCAGACAGCTTTTTTCAACAGGAAACTGCTGTTATATAAGCAAAATACAGTGCATCTCTCTCTCCCTCAACCAGACTTGACTGACAAAAATCAGTAATTCAGCCTCAGAACACAGGTGTTGCTGGTCTGCCACTGCCTTTGTTTGTCTTACTGTGTGACTTTGGTGAATCTGAAGAACTGCCCTTTTAAAACACTGAAGTCAGAGATAAAATGACAGATTTTTCCAGTGGAGTCTGGTTGAGTGATCTTTGGCTTATATAATGGCAGTTTACAATCAGAAAAGGTGAAAATATTCTAAATATAGCGTACACTTAAACTGATGTCGTCAGCGTGTTGACCACCATCTATTGTAGATATCACACTGACTATGGATAAGTACCTCATACAACCACATGTCAATAATCTCAACTATCCCTTTAAATTCAGCAATTATCACCCTATATAGTAGTTCTTATTAGTAGAGTCTGCTATACCCATACTGGATCCAAACTGCCTCCAAGTCCACAAGGGATCCACAGGAAATTTGCCCACCATTTAGGAGCTACCAGTTTAGTCCAGCTTAAACTTGTTGAGACTACCAATTTACTCCACCCTAAACCTACTGATTTAGTCCACATTAAATTTCTTGGGAATCACTGGTTTAGTCCACCCAAACTTCTCAGAATCCAACCACTGATTTAAATTTGCCAGGAACCACTGGTTTAGACCATCTTAAACCTTTTTTGGGAGCCCCTGGTTTAGTACACTTAAACCTCTCAGGAACCAACCACAGCTTTAGTCCAACTTAACCACCAGTTTAGTCTAACCCAGCCTGTTTTGGGAGCCCCTTATTTAATCCACGTTATGCCTGTTTTGGGAACCACCACTTTAATCCACCTTAACTTTTCGAGAAACCACCGACTTAGTCCACCTCCAACTTAAAGTGATATTCCACTCTTAGATGATCATCCACTCAATATGTACTCACCCCTATGCCGATGTGAAGATGGGTGAAGATCTTCAGTTCACAAAACAATCCTGAAGTTTCAGCAGAAAACAGGGTTGCAGCTAATGGCAGTGAATGGAGATCAAATGTAAATGTAAAAAAAAAAAAAAACACAAAACAAACACAAAATGTCTCCATCCTGCTCGTGTGGTGTAATCCAAGTGTCCGCGAGCTGCGACATTAAAATTTAACCGCAAAAGACGCCATTTCTCTGTAAATGGCGTCTTTTTTGGACACTTGGATTACACCACACGAGCAGGATGGAGACATTTTGTGTTTGTTTTGTGTTCTTTTTTTTACATTTTATCCGTGGTCACCATTCACTGCCATTGTACTGGATTTGGCTGCAACCCTGTTTTCTGCTGAAACTCCAGGATTGTTTAGTGAACTGAAGATCTTCACCCATCCTCACATCGGCATAGGGGTGAGTACATACTGAGTGGATTATGAGTCTGGGGTGGAATATCCTTTTAAAACTGTTTGGGGAACCACTGGTTCACTGATGAATGGTTTAGTCCACCTTAAAACTGTTTTGGGAACCACTGATTTAATCTACCGTGACTTGCGAGGAACCACTGATTTAACTGAAACCTGTTTCTGGAACAACTGACTCAGTCCACTTTAAACTTACCAGGAACCACTGATTTAGTCTAATTTAAACCTGTCCTGGGAACCACTGATTTAGACCACCCAAACCTGTCAGGAATCGACCACTGATTTAGTCCACCTTAAACTTCTTGGGTACCATTAGTTTAATCCACCTTCTACCCGTTTTGGGAACCACTGGTTTAGTCCATTTAAACCTCTCAGGAACCTACCACCAATTTAGTCCACATTAAATTTCTTGGGAACCAATGGTTTAGTCCACCCAAACTTCTCAGAGTCCATCCACCGATTTCAATTTGTCAGGAACCACTGATTTAGACCACCCAAAACCTTTTTTGGGAGCCCCTGGTTTAGTACACTTAAACCCCTCAGGAACCAACCACAGCTTTAGTCCAACTTAAACCTCTTGGAGAACCACTGGTTTAGTCTAACCTAGCCTGTTTTGGGAGCCCCTGATTTAATCCGCTTTATGGTTGTTTTAGGAACCACCAGTTTAATCCACTTTAAACATGCCAGAAACCACTGATTTAGTCCAACTGAAACCTGTTTGGGGAACCACCGATTCAATTCACTTAAAACTTACCAGGAACCATTAATTTAGTCTAACTTAAACCTGTCTTGGGAACCACTGATTTAGACCACCCAAGCCTGTCAGGAATCAACCACTGATTTAATCCATCTTAAACTTCTTGGGAACCATTGGTTTAATCCACCTTCTACCTGTTTTGGAGACCACTGATTTAGTCCATCCAGTATGTAATCCAGTGTAATTTCAACTCACAGATAACAGCTTTACTGTTTCCTGTTCACTACCACTACCAAGTCAGAGCTGCATTAAGTTACTGCTAATGCTAACAGAGCATCCTCCTGCTGTGCGATGAGATTATACTCGGTGACAGCAGCAGCCTGTGGTGTTCAGGCTGGTAGGAACGGAGGTAGCCAGGAGCCCCAGCGGCGGACCTGCGCCCTGCTGCTGCTGCTACTGCAGCAACTGCTCACTGTGTGAAAGCACCTTTACATATTCTCTGTGTGTGAATTGGCTTATAGAGTCACTGAAAGATACTTTCATTTTAAGAGACAATTTGTTAAAATACACAAGCTTCCGTTCCCCTCCATCTGCAGCTCAGGCTCTTCACCGACACCATCCCTCCTGAAGCTCCCTGCTCTCATTATCCACAGCCACATGGCAGTCATGCACAGCTCTGTAATCGTATTTGAAGTTACACAATGTGTCAACACTGTAGGCAAGCAGACACTCTACAGAACTTGTACAGCAGCTCACCATGCCAGCTCATGTGGAAAAGCTGCATTCTGTCTTCTTCACTTCCAATTCACAAACAGATGCTAAAAGACTCTGAGTGCAACAGTCACTGTTTGTAGAGTTTCTCTACAGTTATTTATTGAGAGAAAGTGTGAGGTTCTGGTTTGTTTCTGCCTGTTCCTGTAATCATCCAGAGGGCTTACTGTCAATCCAACATGTCCTCTGAGAAGTGTTAGTGTGCTGTGTGCTGAGAAGGCAAAATCTTTCAACTCACTGCTCCTGAGGAGATTAGCATTTTCTCTGTGTCCTCATACACTGATGCAGTAGACAGTTAGACCAGCAACCTCAACACACACGTGCTCTGTCCTTATGGAGCCGGGTTCTCCTTTTCCCATCAAACCAATAAATTTTCAAAAACATTTAATCACCTGGATTTTGTACAGGAGCAAAATGAAAACAAGTTAAAAGTTTACAGCTCTGTTTCATTTCAGCTCTGTGTTCTGCAGTCATTTACATTAGAGCTGTGTATTGGCAAGAAGCTGACAATATGATACATATCATGGTACAGGGGTTTACGATTCAAAACATTCCAACACTAAGTTTTTAAATCTAATTTTAGGAAAACTATCATTGTAGGGATGTTCCTGGCAACTATTTTCCCCGTTGATTAAACACAATTTTTAATTTAGACTAGTCAACTAGTCTAAAAGTGAGAAAATACTCAGAAAGCGGTTAAAATTGAGCACAATTGAGCTCACTGTGGTCACATGTTGCTCCAGTTGAATGGTTACATCAGTTCATTCTTACAGTCTACATTCAACCTTATTTGCAATTTCTATATTAAAACACTGTCAAACCGCGCCAGCTTTACGAGCTGTCATCTGTCCGACTCTACTGATTGAAACATCTGGGGTTGGGTGGGCCATCGGGGCAGACGTACTGGGTGAGAGGGTCTGATCCAACAATTTAGGAGTGAACTCTTCCAGACATTTGTGAAACGGATGCAAAATTAGTTTTCTGGCTACTACTCCTTGTCTCCAGTGGTCTGGGTTTGGTAAGGTTTAGGCATCAGGAGTGTGACTGGTTAGGGTTAGGGTAAGAATGTCACAGTAAGCCAATCACAGACAGAGTGGGGCAGGTCATGCTTTCGCCATTGTGGGAAAAAAATATTGCAAAACAGACATGTCATGGGAATTTCAAAATACAGGCGTATCTTGAGTTGATGATTTGGATCAATATTTTCACTTTGTACGATAATACTGGATTGCTCAACAGTGAATCAATATTTTGATCCAGCTTGATGTATTGTTGTACCTCTACACACAAGCTTAATTTTTTCCTCACACTACTGGCTAGCGAAGCAGATAGCAAAGAGTGTAGTCAGCAAATTAACCTGTTGACAGACATTTGCATCTGGTCAACTGTCCCTAATGCTAGTTAATGCATATGGAGAAGGTTTACACAATAGTGTTGTTACATTACTGGAATACTCATTTCGATACAGTATCGGTATTTGATACCATTTTGATATCAAGGGGAGAAACTGACTCAACATGGAGAGCATGAAATTAAAAATAAATAAATATAACATATCAAAACAAGTGATGAGCAGAAGACAACACTGTGAGGGACAGAGGACAGGACTATGTGGCCACTGCAGAGGACAGAGCAACAAAGTGCAGCTGGTACCAGTGTCCACACTGCGAGAAATTAGTAGTTGAAGCATTTCAAATATAGTATCAATATTTATCAATATATTGATACTGGACTGACTCACTGGACCTATGTGCAGCTGTTGAATTAATGACTGTCCACCACAGCAGTAAAGCTAACCACTGTGTTGCAACAAACAAACTAGTGCTGGCAAAAAATGAATAGGCAAATCTCTCCAGATGTTTCAGTAAGGTTTGCTTTGTTTCCGGGAAATAGCCAAAAAAGCTCTCACCTTGTAATTCCTACTCAGCTTTTATGTGTTTCCAAAGTAACTAGGCGATCAAAATGGAGGCAACATAGCCTGGAAACTCACCCGAGTTCTGTGACAAAGTTTAGCTTGCTTTAGTCACTCAGCAGCCAGTGGGGATTCATTCTGATCTGCAGGAGTGACCTACTGCAGCAGTGATTCCTTTGACTGTGCTGCTCGCACGCACGCACACACACACACACACACACACACACGCAGCCCTCAGTGAATGCATCCCAGAGGAAAAACTTGAGTCTCCCTCCATCTCCTGTCTGCTGCTGGCTCAGTCGTCCCTGTGGGACCAACAGTCTCTTCACTCAGGTGCAGTGGAGCTCATTTAAACACAAACAGCATGATACATCAGCACTACTCTCACTGTCCTAAAAATATCACACTCATCTCATCCCATGCATGTACCAACGCTGTTTCCTCACAGAACACATCCACTCATTTCCTGTTGATTTGCTTTATTCTGCTGGCTTCAGTACGGTTGTGAATATTAACTGAGCTGATTATATTAGAGGAGATGTTGACATGTTTCCACGGATACTGTTACTGTGACAGGCTGCTCTTCATATGGGACGCTCCTCTCTCTTCTCCCCAAGGTCAGTGGGGAACACAAGCACCAGCTGACAAATGGGGAATCCTCTCTCACACACATACCCCCCCCCCCCCCCCCACACACACACACACAGGCACACACACACAGGCACACGCATACACACAGAATGCACTATCATCCATCAAAGTGATTCCATCTGGCTGGGCTATCCCCACCATTCACTCGCCCCACTTTCTCTAGTAGGCACTTTTCCAATAATACAGTTCAAAGCAGGATTAGCTCATTGTTTACCCTGCACACACACTTTCACAGAAATACACACACACACACAAAGCATTTGTGAAAATGCATTTGGTCATTCAGCAATTACAGTCATCTAGGTGTGAGGTGTAGAGGAGGACACTGTAAGACACTATAGAACTACAAGTACCTTGATACAATTTAAGACATACAGGCCTGCTGGCAGCAGAGGGCAGGGCTGGGCGATACGGCTTCAAAGTAATATCTTGATGTTTTATAGGGATAGTTCACACAAAAATGAAAATTCAGTCATATCTACTCACCCTCACGCCAATTGAGTTTCGGGTTTATTTTGTTAGTCCACAAAACACTGCTGGAGTTGTGGTGGCCAGTTTTCAAATGTAAAAACATAACTGGGAAAAAACATAAAACGCCTCCATACTGCTCGTCTGGTGTAATCCAAGTCTCCTGAAGCCCCAACATGATTTTTGCACACCGTCACACACACACACAGGTCAGACAGGACATGGCTCCAAGCTAAAGATCTACAGTGAAGATTCAGGATAAAAACATGGTGGAAATAACATTTTTTCAGTAAAGTTGACATGTTGGGGCTTTAGGAGACTTGGATTACACCAGACAAGCAGTATGGAAGCATTTTCTGTTTTTATTCTGTTGTTTTTTTATGCTTGAAAACTGGTCACCATTCACCTCCATTGTTTGGGAGATTCTGCAACACTGTTTTCCTGTGAAACTGCAGCAGTGTTTTGTGGACTAAACCTGACCTTCAATCAGCATGAAGTTGAATACATAATGTCTGAATTTTCATTTTAGGGTGAACAATCCCTTTAAGCTATTCCGTGTTATATGATATGTATTTCAATACACACATTTTATCTAAAATGACAGGGTAAATTCTCAAATGGTGGAAACATATGAAGATTTTATAGACCACGATGTATTGCTGTAAATTAAACTAGCCAACAGTATATAAAGTAGCTAAAATGAGCTCAACCTTAAACATCTACAGCAGTAAAATACAAAATACACATTAATGCAGCAGTAATATTCATTCAAAAATATCAGATATAATAGTAAAACACTGACAGGGAACATTTTACTGCACAATGAGTCATGCTACATTAATTTTGACACTTTCAGTAAATTCTGCTATAATGCTGACATATTTTTACCTCAGCAAAGTTTAGAATGCAGAACTTTTACTTGTAGTAGAGCATTTGCTTAAGTAATGGACTTGAATTACACACCCACTGCACCTACGTGTTACCGTCTGAGCCTTCGATCAGATGATCAATTGCGTTTTTTTGTTTTTTTTTTTTGGTTTTGTTTTTTTCTGCTATGGTTTTGATCCGTCCTCCACAGGCTGCATGTCCTACCAGCAGAAGGTGTTTCAGCAGCAAAGCCCTCCTGATTATGTTGACTTGCTCACATTTTGATTGGAATTTGGTTATTTTTCGTTAATTTTTGAGCTTCTACCATGAATATGTACACTACATAGTTAAATACTTTCTTTTTTGTCTGTTTTTATGATCCTGAGTCTAGTACAAGGTCTTTGATTTTGAAAATTAAGCTTAGACGATATAGCTGAAAAACACTATAGTCACAACTTCACAATAGTGAAGTTTCATATCTGTCAATCGATAATTATCGATCATATATTAGGTCATGACTGACAATATGTTGTGTGCTCCAAAGGGTGGAAGTGGCGAAGGTGATAAAATAAGTTTGATACACGATATCCAGTTTCATATCACAATACGATAAAATATCGCCCAGCCCTATTAGAAACTGACTGTTTTCTATGTTGTTTCTGGGTCTGACTTCCTGCCCGCTCCATACACTCTTGTGCAGCTTGGCGCGGCGCCGTCAAAAATAGATTTGCGCTGCAGTGCATCTTCTGGAATCACAAGCGTTGTGTAGAACAGCTGAGATCAGCTCCGGTGGCTGTGGTGGCTGTAATGCGATACAGCCATGGCCAGTGGAATCAAGCCGTTAGATACTCTGGGGTCATTTCACTCAGTCAGGAACTTTCCTCAGCAAAAAAAAAAAAAAAAAAAACGACTATTCGGCAGCAACTGTACTGTAGCAACTGTACTGTATAACTGTTCTTCATTTCTACTTTTATGATGCCTATAAAGTTCAGGTTCAGGTTCAAAGAGGAGTACATTCAATTATAAGTTGTAGCATTGAGGTCACAGTTACTGGTGGTGTGGTACTCAATAGAATTACACTAATATTCTGTCCCCTTCAAGTAAGTCAGTAGAGACGACAATATGACTTAAATATTTTTATGACTTAAATATGAAATTATTTACACATTTCTAACATTGTCCCCAAACACTTATTGTGAGCTTCTCAAAGATAGTATAGTGATAGAAGTGTAAACAGAGTATGAGTTTTAGCATAATATTGCTTAATACTCTGGTTTATTTGTATTTGTTTCTCAAGAGGAACGCTCACAAACCTGTTAAATTGGAAGATAATATTTTAGTAGCATAAGAAATGTTTGACTTTTGTAGACAAAAAACTTGACATCAAACGTCTTAAAGGCTGCTCACACCCACACAGGTGTTCTACTCAGGTTGAAGGTGGGCAGAGCAATGCTGGAAACACACCATTTTCACAGGAACAGGAAGAGTATGTGTGAACCCATTTCCACTTTACACTAAGCAATGTGGTGTTAGACAGTCCAAATTATGATCTATTTTATGATCTATCTTTTGTGTTTTACAATATAAATAGATTTTGTCAATACAGTCAAACTCAGAGCCCACAGATGCTCTCATTAACTTGTATTTTTGTTTATTTTCTCTGACAGTCGTGATCATAAAATAATGATTTCAGCAGCTTGCTAATGACTGATGGAACATGTTTATGAGCTGACATCATATTTCAAACTTGTTCTTTTGTCTTTTAACAGAAAGACAAAAATATGTCACTGCGAACAGCTATGTGATGAATTCAGCTCCATGAAAACACAGTGAGGATGATCAGAGACTGAACAGAGCTCTCACTCTTCTCTCTCTCATACTACTTGCAAGAAAAAATAGTTTTGCTGTGTATGTTTGAAGACAAAGTCAGAAACCACTAAAAACATTAAAAATATATTTAAAGTCAATTGCTGATAAATATAGGCCTCTATATACTGACACAGATCTCTTATACAGAGAGTTAGAAAGATGACAGAAATGATGTGAACTGTATGGCTGCAGCATATGAACGACAGCAGGAGGAATGATGGGTAAATGCTCCTGTGTAACAGAGAGCAGGGCAGCTGAAAGGCTCAGGGAGGCTCTGGGCATTGAGGCCAGAGAGTCCATCTTCACTATGGCAGGAATATAAAGTGCAGGACCACACAGCTAGAGCTTATGTATAATTTATCACAGTACACCAAAATATTCCCACTTAAGCTTGGACATGAAGGGTGGCACAGGGGAAGTGAGGGAGGTGGCTACAGAGGAACACAGAGGCAGCACTTCACTGTGTGATGGAATGGACCTTTACAACTCAAGAGCAGTGGGTGCTTCATTTTGCCATGTCTCCAACAGTCGGTCAGTATACCCTTTTACAGTTCATAAACAAGGAGAAAGAGGTGTGCGTGGTTTGGCAACATCACTATGGTGGACTGCAACAGCTTGTCAATGGGCGCTGCAAACATGAGCAGTTTTGATCCTCAGTCCAGTCAACATGTTTAGGAGCTTGCAGCCACAGAAATCAGAAATCAGAAATCAGAAGCCACAGATTGCTCTGAAACGGTCGTAATCCTGTACAACTTGAGTCGACCAGCGCAATACTGATTCTGACAACTGCATACGCAACAACCAGACATTTTGCCGATTTTGGTGCTTGTAAAATATCTAATTCAATGTTTGCAGATTGATAACTCATCTGGATGACTGGGGCAGGCCACTTCTTCCATTAATGAAATTCGCACACAGCTTTTTGATGGCGTCGGCTGTAAAAGGGTCTATAGAGAGGCGAAGTCACATCCCTTCAGTGTGTCCCATGGGACCCAACTTTGGAACAAAATATGAAAGGTAGTCTATGGCAGTCACTCCCAGAGACTGGGTTCGTGACCCACAGGTGGACCACAGGAGATTTTATTTCGGTCACCAAATAATAAAAGACTATGGTAAAAAAAAATTTGTGTAAATCTAAGATTTATATCTCCAATACATGTTATATAAAGCATTTAAAAAGTGTATATCTTGAGCCTATTAATTTCGCCTAAAGGCACTTATTTTGTCTCATTTATGAAGAAGCTACAATGTTTTATATTGTTTTCATGATCAGAGGAAATAAAAACAATGAGATGGCCTCTTAATGCAGCCTAAATGCATTTATTCTTATTTATACTGATTGATAAAGTATTTAACATCGATACATTTTCAATAACATGTTATGATAATATAAGGTGATACGGAAAAGGTAATAAAAATGGCCAGGAACATTCATTTATGCACAAAGTAACTCTTCCCAAGATTTATTGATAAGGCCGATTGTGAAATGGGTCAATCAATCAATCAATCAATCAATCAAATTTTATTTATATAGCACCAATTCACAACAAAGTTGTCTCAAGACACTTTACATATAGAGTAGGTCTAGACCACACTCAATAATTTTGTTTACATCCGACAATTGAAACAATTCCCCCATGAGCAAGCACTTTGGCGACAGCAGCGAGGAAAAACTTCCTTTTAACAGGCAGAAACCTCGGACAGATCCATGACTCATGGTGGGCAGTGATCTGACGGCACCGGTCGGGTTGAGAGGGAAAGAGGAGAAGGGGAGGAAAGAGGGGAGGTGGGAGGGGTGGAAGAGAGAGAGAAAAGAACAGAGGCATGATGGTTTGTCATTTTTTAAAAAGTGTGTCCCCAGAAAGAAAGTTTAGGAAATACTGGTCTGTGGCAAGAGACAAATAATTTTTTGATTTGTGTTTGAATTGTGCCATGAATTACACATATGATGTTTGTACACTTAAAGTATAATTTTACAAGACAAGAATTTTGCAATTTGTGGTACAACTGTCCTGGTACAAAATCATACCATATACCATATAGTTCTAATTATGTATCTTCACAGTCTGATATATAAACAGTTGACTCTGTTGACTTGTAAAATTATCTTTTAAATCAACAAGCATCATATATGTAATTCATGATACAATTCAAACATGATCAAAAATTATTTGTCTCTTGCCGTTGACAACTTCAGATTTTTTACCCATGGTGGTCCACCAGAAGGGGCGTGACTTTGCCTCTCTTCAGTGGTCTCCCGGTTGGCTAGTTGACAGGAGATAATTGTAAACTCATGCCTTAATGCCTTATTTATGCATTCATCATTAAATAATTAATGCCAATAAGATGAAGTCTGTATTGTCACTGATTCTTCCACATTATGAAAAGGCCGAAGAAAACTTTACAGTTGGTGTATAATAATCTGGTATCACCTACTGGGAGTCATTAAAGTACCCCTGCATGGTGTGCACTTCCAGAAGACAGCTCTGATATTCACTGTGCACAGTTAATGCACTGTGACATCAGAACAAGGAAGCCTGAAGCTCTACTGAAGTCACAGCCGCAGCCTACTACTGTACTTATTATAGACTATACAGATGAAGTCATGAGTACTCACAAGTATGTCAGGATATCTTACATACTATGAGTAATACATGAGTCTATCTGAAGTTCTGTCAGGAGTTAGAGAACCTTCATCTCCAAAGACACAGCATGTTCTTACTCAAAGCAGGGCCACCATCAGAGCTGTTATCAGCCTGGAACTTGCAGACAACCTAGTCAGGCTTTGGTACAAGCTTCTCACTTGCATTTCCACTGATTTTTTTCAAGCCAACAATTAAAACAGCTACAGCAGAACCAGTCTGACTCACTAGATGCACACTGTTGGTATAAGTCCTGCCACTGGTCATTTGCTTCAAGCGACACTGCAGCGTCCGCTGTCTACATTATCAAAGTCCCCGGGAACCAAGAACAACCTCTGAGCTGTAAACTATACGCTGAAAACAGCAAAGTAACACCTGGGACACTAATGGTACAAACATGAACAAGCTAACAGCTGTTAGCTTTTCTTTTGCAGTGATGTAGTCATCTTAATACCAGAGCTCACCTCCCAACATGCAAATGTTCCACCACAACAAGTTCCTTCACAACACTATCTTGCAGCATCACCTCGGCTGCATCCTGGGCTTAGCGCCGCCCGAAACATTTGTGATTGGTTTATAGAAATGCAAACAAGGCAGAGCGTTTTTTTGTGGACACACAATGTGTGGACCCAGACCTTGCCAGACTACAGCAGGACTGACACATACTTGCAAAACCTCCTCCTGATTTTTCCAGGAGACTCACGTTTTTCATTGCCCTGCCCCCATTTTCTTCCTGGGATCACTATTCTCCACCATAAAGTTTTAAAGCAAAGGGGTATGCATTTTGTAAAATCTGCTGTATTTTTCTTTTAGGAGCAGGGGCAAAAAATAAATGAATGAAAGAATTCTGCATTCTTTCCTGCAATTAAAAGGTACATTAAAAGTATTTCACATAAAAATTATCTCTCTGAAACTCTTTTTTTTTTAAACAAAGTCCTCCCTATTTTTGAGGTCTCGAGGTTGGAAAGTGTGGACTGATATCATAGTTTTATCACGGTTTTATGCAGTGTTTGGTTCGCAAGTAAAGTCAGCAGTTGTGCTAACACAAGCCAGTCAGTGGGTCAGTTTTCTTAGGGGATACATGATAAATATTGGGGACGATACATTATCGGTCAATACTGGATTATCCAGCTATATCGATCTATACCTGTATTGGTGTATATTAGCCAATAAATATCTGACTTAATATCTGACTTGACAGATTGTCTAAGCATTTCATTTGAATTCTGAGGCAAAATGCTCTGTGAAAGCCAAAGGGCATATGTGAAGTTTCTTAACTTCTGAACTTAAGGTAGATGAACATTTGAAGAGTCAGAACTGTTTTTTGTTTTTGTCGTAGCGATGTGAGTTAGATTTGGTTCAGTCAGAGTTGTGAATATTAAATCTAGGGCTGCACCTGATGGTTATTTTCAGCGTCGATTCATCGGCTGAGTATTTTCTCAATTAATCGCTTAAATGTCAGGAAAGAGTGAAAAGTTTTGATCAGTGTTTACCAAAGTCCAAGATGACATTCTCAGATGTCTTATTTTGCCCACAACCCAAATTCAGTTTACTGTCAGAGAGGAGTAAAGGAACCAGAAAATCATTCATTAATTATCTGTTATGGGTATACATACATATTGTACATCGCTAATTTTTCTGTGCTCCTGCATGCATTATTCTTAGTTTTCTGTCACCTTGTTTCATCTTTTTAATTTAATTTTTGCCCTACAACCGAAATTTTATCTCACAGTATCTTTTCTTGTGTGACAGTGTTATATCACAGTATTAGAAAATAAGAAGGGATAGTCAGCTCAAAACTTGATTCTATCTTTTGTTGCTCTTTTGGTGATTAACAGAAGTGTTTACTGGCTCCAAATGAGAATGAAAATTAAGTATCAGGCCTACATCTGTTTTTGGATGAGGAACCCGTCTCATAATCTACAGTAGTTAAATCAGGAAATGTTGATTCATTCTCAGAGTTAGGATTGGATTATGCCTTTCAGCTGAATTTATCTGTCAGAAAACCCAAAGCATTTACATGTAAGTCCAATAGTCAGTGTACCACAGTGCATGTCTATCAGTACATTTACATAGAGCAGCAACAAACCAGCGCAGATCACACAGCAGATCGAGCATTCGTTTTGTGTAACAACAAAACCAGCTGAGCTGAGCTTGTGTTGCAGTGTGAAGATCCACAAAAAGCGACGTGATGTCTCACATCAACTTCCTGCTCTGTTATTTAACTGCCCTCAAATGGGGCTTAACCTTCCACATCTTTCTTGACTGTCCCTCAGTATTACAACATTAGTCCAACATTGTTCCAGCCTGTGGGAGCACACAGATTGGCTACTAGCCACAGCCTGCAACATGCCAGCACCAACTACAATAGGCTAACTAAATAAACAGTAAAATAGTGAAACTTACAGCATCAATCAATCTTTGAGCTTCAGTTTTGAAGCAGATCTTGCTTTGTGCTGGCCCTCATTAAGAAAATAGTTCAGACTACAATGGTAAACACACGCACTAAAGAGTTTCCCAGTTGTTGTGGAGATTTCCATCAAAAATAAAGTTAATCCTCTGGTTCTTTACAACCTCAGGTGGTGCGAGTTAGATGAAGTCAGATGGGCTGGGTCATCGAAGTTACATATAGAAACAATATATATAAAATGAACATTCGGATTAATAACAGACGGGCTGCGGGTGGGTGAAATAGGATGGAGTGTCTGCCCCTGTCTTAACTTGTGTGCGTTTTAGGCACCTGCTTCACTCCAAACACTTTCACTGTATGAATCTCAACTGTGTGTGAGACCTTTTAGATGTGTAGTAGAACACAGAACATTAACTGACATCTGTTCCTGATGATCCTGTCGGCTTTAAACAATCAGTGAAGTTAGCATTGATGTGTGTAAATTGGCACAGTGTTTCTCTTATGCACATACAGCCTCATCCTATTTCACCCACCTGCAATCAACAGCTATTAATAAGAAGGTTAATTTTTATGGCACAAGGATTACCTGCAGTGCATTAGAAGCGGAGTGTACGCATATTGTGAAAATGACAGCTGCCCTGCACTGTGCGGCACCTGAAAATGTCGATGAGGTTGTCGATGCGTCACTTAGAGTTTTGTTTCCATTAAAGGTTAAGTTGTTTAGGTTGTTTAAAAAGTGGCTGCGGGCGTGCTAACTTTAGCTGCAGCTGCTGTGGGGGACTTTGAGGCTATAAAAAAGGGTGCACTCTTAGCTTTTAGATGAACTGTATTTTGTGTTTGTTAGAGGTGTTGCCCTCGCCAGCTTTGCACTTCACATTACAAATAGTGCAGCAAGTGTTGTCTGTGTCGAGTTTTGAAAAGTTTAACCACACTTGTGACCGCTTTCAGCTCGTTATCGCCCTGACTCACTCACTCTGCTCTGTGAGCTGAACAAACTGTTGCTGCTTCCACTTTTCCTCTTTTTGTCTATACTCTCTCACACAGGTGCGCTCCCAGATATTGACATTTGACAATAATTGATTTAACATGACTTGGTATTTGATAGTATTAATGTAATTAAAAGTACCAAGTGTGATGCCCAACACTAACGTTGATCCTTAGGTGTATTAATAGCTATCAACATGAGATTGACCCTTCAAAATAAAATTGTGGTGATGATGTTAATGAGCTTAACCCCATGGTAGGCATCACGGGCTGTGGTATTGCAGTACTGTACTTATTATCATAGCCCTCGTTAAGAGTGAAGGCAGAAGCAAAGAAGAATACAGAGGTTTCCACTAGGATTTACTAAATCATAAACAAAAAAAGCTTTAAAAGATCCCAAGACAACTGGATATGGCAGATAACAAATACACAAATGGACTCATCGTGGTGTTCTTTCAGTTAAAACACTGTCATCCAGTGTTTCAACTGTGTGCTGCTCTGCCGGATGAACAAGCTATCTCACAGAATGTAGGCAACCTGGGATGCCCCCGGTGAAAACCACAGCACTGTGGTTCATTCAAAGTGTTTCACCACATAACTAAGTGCTGCCTATTCCAATCACTCTGACTCACTAACCACAGTTTGACCCTTATGCAGCCCTTTCAGTTGGTGGCTGAATTTTGGCCTGTTCATTCACTGAAAGAAATGTTTAAAAATGTGAAAACACATTTCCATTTTTTTCTCTTTCTGTCTCTTTTCAGCTAAACTCAGTACTGGTTCTGCAAAACAAAGCCTAACAACTTTTATCTCAGCCATCGCCACTTGTCTGAAGCAGGTGTGAGGAATGGGTGCTGTGAAAAAGGCTTTCTGTGAAGTAGAATAAGTGAAAAGGCCAAATGATACAGGTTGAAGGAAACGCTGTCACAAAATAACTCCATGAGTGCAGTGAACATCGCACACTGAGTGGAACTAACAGTGAAGGAGTAACAGGCCGTTCAGAAAGAACTTGTCACGTCATATTCTAAGTGTCAAGTCACTCATTGTGTTCACACGAGATGTGTTGTCTAGGCAGCACATCAGAACCAAGAGCTGTGAAAGTACCAACAGGAATTCACTCCGACACCATGGGTGACTCATCAACTGGCAAATGTATTGAAATAGTTCGAAGAAGGTCAGAGACGAACTGTTCTCTCAAACTGCACTCGAGAAAAAGCAACAGAAGGGCTTAAACATAGAGCCCATTAATCAGCACAGCTATTTCCTCTTCATGCTATTGTTTTTAAAAGCGTGGTGGAAATGCTGGTAGTGGAATGTCTGCCTACCTGATGAATCTATCGTCTCTCATAATGAGACCAGCACCACCCGAGGTTGACTGTGAAGTTACACAGGTAACATTCAAAAAACATGACAAGACGGCCTGTTAATTCTAGCACTCAACAACTGATGGATACCACTTCTGTGAACGCACACGTGTTTTAAACTAAAGTGTGTTTGAAGACAATGTGAGATTATAAAAGGGTGGGCAATTATTTTTATTTATTTATTTATTTTTTTAAGTTTTTTTTTTTGGCATTTTTGCCTTTATTGGACAAGACAGCCAGAGAGTAGACAGGAAATGGGGCAGAGAGAGAGGGGATGACACGCAGCAAAGGGCCGAGGGCAGGAGTCGAACCAACGGCCGCTGCAGAGGACTAACAGCCTCCATACATGGGTCGGACGCTCTACCAACTGAGCTAAACGTCCAACCGGGGTGGGAAGTTATTTTCCATGGGGGGCCACATGAGAAATTGATCAGGCTGCTGTGGGTCAGACACAAATTATAATTAACCAGAATCAGAAATACTTTATTGATCCCCGGGGGGAAATTGTTAGTGTTACAGTTGCACCCATTCAAGAAAGACTAGAATATAAGTAAAAGTATATATTCAAGTATTATATTATATTATAAGTCCTAATAATGGCCAAATCTCTAACAATGGAATGGTCAGAAGTGTTCTATATAGGCTACTTCTACTGTTGGTCAGCCTTTCTGAATTGACATGTGATGAACTGTGGGCTCAAAGTGTCCAAAACGTGATGTTTTACAGTGAACCATGCAGGCTGCATACAGGCTGCAATGATAGCAGCAGCAAAAGTAGAAGAAGAAGAACTTAAACAACATGGATGTACAGCACTGAGTGAATAAAGTTACAGTTTAATATAAAAGATTCAGTTCATTATCATAACCAATGAACACAGCACTGACCCCTCTTTCAAAATAAAGGTCTGATAACAGTTTAATTTTGCCCAGCTCTGGTATGTGAGGTATGGCTTAGATGCCGTTTTTACGCTTTACCTATTGTGCAAGGTGCAAGGCCAGACACGCTGCACGCCGTCTCTCACACACACACACCACACACACACACACACACACACACACACACACACACACACACACACACACCACACACACACACACACCACACCAAAACACAAGGTCAGAGAGTGTGCATGTAAAAACATGGTGGAAATAACATTTTTTTTAGTCAACTTGGCATGTTGGGGCTTTAGGAGACTTGGATTAAACCAGACAAGCAGTATGGAGGCATTTTATGTTTTTATTCTGTTGATTTTTTATGTTTGAAAACTGGTCACCATTCACTTCCATTGTTTGGGAGATTCTGCAACACTGTTTTCCTGTGAAACTGCAGCAGTGTTTTGTGGACTAAAAAACTAAACCTGACCTTCAATCAACTTGAGGGTGAATTGATAATGACTGAATCTGAGGGCAGACAAAGAAATTGGTGAGCAAAAGGAGTTTGATATTGACATAAAATCATAAATTTTCAATAAATACATTTTGCATCTGATCAGGTAGAGACGGGACAAACAGGAGGCTTAATTACTGTGGGACTGCTGTCACTTTTAAAGTACTAAGTAGCATACAGGCACAACAGTTTGACAGCTTCTGATCTATTAGTCAGGGGAAATCTCTGCACTGTACATTCATGTTTTCTAACCGATCTGTCAAATACCGCCACTAAAAAGGGTCTACTGAGGTTCCATATGCAGTCCTATTTACTTCTGTAGCTTGTGCTATCCCTGATTTTATTACAAATGCACATTTGTTTGCCTCACAATTAGGGCTGCACAATTAATCACAATATTATCGACATCACAGTATGGCCAAGTGCTACATCCAAATCACAGAATCAGAACTAATTTTGAATTTTTTGAGAAAGGAAAAATGTTAGTAATCATTTTGGTATAAAGAAAGCCTTTAGGCTACATTCTGGTCAGAATTTTCAACAAAGGTGGCAGCCAGAAAAGCAAAGTTATTATTATTAAGTTTAGTTAGATAGGCAGGGAAAACCTTGAGTGTATCTGACAGGTTTGTATTAATTAATGATCATGTCAACTATTGACAACTGAAAAGACCGCTGGTGTTCCTGCTGAATTTAAGATATATTCTATTGACTTCATCTGGAAGTGGAGCAAAATGTTTGTAAAATGTAGAAAAAAAACAAGCTTCTGTTGTAATTCACTTGCAACTTCCTGAATCTGTGTTTTACATTTATAACTAGAAGATAACATTAAGCAGTCTGAGTTACAGTCGGTTCCTTCCAGTGGGTTTTGAGTGTTAGTACCATTGTGTGTAGAGCTGCAACAATTAATCAATTATTAAATTAATTGCCAAATTTTGATAATTGATTAATCAAAAACACTGTGGAGCTCCACAACTTTGAAAAGGGCTAGGCAAGTCATTGAAAAGTTATTAAAAATGTCATTCTCTAGCCAACCTAATTTCAGACTAATTTTATGTTCTATACATTCATTCCATCAGGCTGCCATTGACCCCCTGTGATGCATCTCAAGTTACATCAACAGTATCTTCAGTAGACTGACTTCAGCCCTGCATAATCAAGCTGACAGTCATCTGAATGAAGGTGCCATTGCAGAGCGCTCCAGCTCAAAAAGGGCACAGCTGGCCAGCAACAAAGTTTAACAAGCCTCAACTTTGGATGCAAGACAGTGCAACATGTAAAATCTACACAATCCATACAACACCTACATTGACTGACCACATTCTTTTTTGCACTCACACTGCACACTGGTGGCAGCGTGCCACGCATGACCGTCAGTAGTCTGACTCACAGTATGTAGACTGTGGGTTTAAGCGTGTTATTGGTCGCCTGTTTCAGGCAGCATCCATCTGCCATATCCCCTGTCTGCGTTTTCAAAGTCACCATTGCTACAGGAAACACCAACAGCCTCAAAGCTAGCAACCTGCATGCTGAAAATGGCGAGTTAGCAGCTGGCTACCAACAGTACAACTAACAAGCTAGCAGCTGTTACCTTTTGCATGGATTGAATCATTTTAATGTCAGGGCTACCCTCCTAATGAGCAAACGTTTCATCAAAGCAAGTCCCTGCTGACACTATTTTGCAGGGGGCACCATCGCTGCATCCCAGGATTAGCACCATCCAAGATGACTGTGATTGGTTTCAAGAAATAGAAATAAGCCAGAGTGGGTTTTTTGTCTTACAGCAGAGTGATAATGAGTGGAGACAGATTTTCCTCTGGCACTGAACACTGTGGAGACAGGTCTGGCCAGCCCCTCCAGCAAATTCAACCAGTCCCCGAGAATTCTGTGCGACCTTGCAATTTTGTCCAAATTCTGCAACTTTTCCCCAAATTTGACCAATCATTGTAGCTTCCTGTGAGTTCCATCAATCACAGCAGCCCCCCCCAGAATAATCACACATGTATGCCTCAATCAATGTTTTGTTTTATTATTCACTACTTTTTTTTAATTCATATTTTTTGGATTTTGTCACAGGTACTGAAAAGAACACAACATATGTCATTGTTATTGGCATTTATCCATGTGTTGTGCACTTTTATTTTATGATGTGCTGTTCTTGTAAATGTGAAATACCCCCCTGGTGCACTTCATTTACAAATACAGACGATTTTTATCATTTTTGTAATTCTGAGCATTTTTGGTACGGTTAGTTAGAACACTCAGAACAGAGTGTAGTTTTGTTCTCCTTGTCTTTGATTTTTAATGAATTATACAAAATAATCGCAACTTTCTTTTGCAATTTTCTCTAGCTCCTGCAATTTCATTCCAAAAAATGCCTAAAGGCACTGCAACATGCAACGCAGTTTTTTTAAAAAAGCTGCCATGAAATCAGGCATTTTAGGCCGCAAAAATCCCAAAAAAGGCCCATGAAATCCTGGAGGGAGTGTCTGGCTATGCATAACTATGCCATCAGTAATTGTATCAAAATTCTTTGACTGACCCTCACTGCCCACCATCACTACAGTTACACTTACTTTATCTAGCTGGCTACATGACCAATAGCCAGTACAACAGGTACAACAGAGAAATTTACCAACCTAAAACAACAAATGAAGAGCATGGTAAGGTATGGTTTAAAAAAAAAATATCAGTATCAATAAGTGGCTCCACAGATTTGCTTTTTTATGACAGCAATGCCAATATAATGAGCTTAGTTGTGTGGATGATGAAATGATGATTATGTTTATTGATTCAGTCAGTTTAATGGAGTTAAATGGAGATACGTGCACTGTAAGTGATCTGATACAAGACTCTGAGCTTCATGCTGTGCTGTGAGGGAAGTTAAAGTCAAATTCTGACTATGATGTATGAAACGCCCACTGTAGATAAACTAATGCTGACTAACACATAAATGTGCTCTGGTCTGCTGGCAACACCTCCTGTTTCTCACACTTTAATGTCAGACCTTTAATCAAAGTCCACATCAGTTTAATCCAACTGAGTCTCTTAAGTGAGGCCAACCATAAGATGATGAAACCTAAAAGGCATTGCTAAAGGCTACCCCACCAGCACAACCTCTAAACTTCTCAACTGGATATGTATGGAATTTTTTATAGAGAGCAAGTTTGTTATTTAGTCTTCCCTTACTGATATAAATGGGGTAGACAAAATAATAGAAATTCCTGTAGGTCTGGTGACTGAGTGTATGCGTCTTGTTTTAGCATACCTCTGGGGTCACCACAGCATCTGAAAGTAAAGTTGATGAGAATGTCAGTCCGTTCAGCTGCAGCTCTGTTACTCTCCTTGATTCTTTACAGAAAAATAAAAATGGATCTCACTGGTGGTGACAGGAAGTGTTACCAAAACCTGAAGAAGCTTGAAAACGCTCAGACAGCTCTCGATTAAACATTTACTGCCTCCGAGGCATCTTGTGGAATGACTGTGGCATCATCTCTGCCAAGAGTATGAGAGATATGCCCACTAACGGGAGAACAGGAGAAGACTTTTGAAATGGAGATTGCAAAGCTGAGACGTGGGGAACATGGACGTGTCGATTCTGCTGAGCCCAACGGTTTCCAGACACATTACAGCCTCCTAGTACAGAGGAGAGTTGAGGAAAATCCAAAGCAGGTTAAGAGAGTGTGTATGCATCTGTATGTGTGTGTGAGTGAGTGAGACAGATGGATGGGTGTCTGGAGAAAGAAAGCTCATGGTGGTGCTCTAACAAAAAACTAACAGAACTTAACATTGTACTCAGCCCTGGATCATGACCCCCATTAACCCAACACTTGCACCTCCATTTGCTCTGGTCCATTTCCTCTGACTAGACCTAACTAAACCTAATATAAAGCTCAGATTCAGTCAATAAACAGCACTGTGTTAAAACAATGCAAGGGGCTGTGCTGGTCCACGTCGGGTAACAGAATACGGTGTCGAAATGCTTATAAGATGCCAAAACACTGCACAGCAGTTTATAACAGGATTTTGTAACTCTGGAAAATTATCACAGAGGCAACTTTTTTAGCTTGTCACAACGATGACAAGGGAAACAGTAATTCAACATTCAAATAGCGTATTGTATGGATGAGTCCTAAAACCCTCAAATCAGTTCTTGTAGCATTTTTTCACTTCCAGTTCCCTTGTCTCAATGTCAGTGGCTTTTTGAATGGCTTTTTGGAAGGAATGCAAGAAAAAAAAACCCAAGCCCACAGTACGATGATAGCACAATAACAAGTGCACAATTTGATATTTATCACGACATTATTGAAAAATAGCCTGAATCTCATGTGTACAGAATTTTTTGTCTGTATAAAATTTGTCTCTCTTTTTAACTAAAGAAGTTAATGATTAATGATTGATTGATTAATTGCCATTAAGAATTTAACTAATTAAAACTCTATTAATCAATAGTATTGAAATGGCAGTAATTGTACCTCATCTGACATTATTTTGTCTGGCATTTGTAGAATAAGAAAACTTCCAACGTCAACTTAAAATGAAAAAAAAAGAAAAAAAAATAGGAAAAAATGTATCTTAATCAATAATGAGTAATTGATGACTTTATTGTTAGCGTTTTCAGCTATCAGTTAAGTAAAATGCGAAAAATTTACAGTCCTACTTTTAACTTAAAGTGTTTTTGCTTTCCTTCTTTTAATAAAATAAAATAAAAGTAGCAGCAAAGACCAAAGCATGCAAAAATGAACTGTCTTTGGCAGTAAATGCTTGAATTACGCTTGTACAAATTGCAAAACAAAAACAATGTGGAGTCACTAGCAGTCCTTTTATAAAATAAAATAAATAAAATAAAGAAGATAAGATTACCATGTAATATCACATGATGTATTGTCACAGTCTGCTACAATGTTGAGAGTTTTTATTGAGATATTCAATATAGCAATAATGACAAAAATAGTCCAGAAGAAAGCAATCGGCAATGGATTCAGCCCATCGTCGATAGACAATATATTCGTCCAATTGCCCAACCCTAGTTGAATGGAGCGAAAACTTGCAGCCGCTCAGCCCTTTGTGGAATAGTTTGGACATGCCTGCAATATAGGGTTGGACGAATATATCGACAATGGGCTGAATCCATCACTGACTGTTTTTTGGCTGATCTTTGGGGCAATATTTCTCATTTTATTTTGCTAATGTACTGATCTGCAGAGTGACAGCCTCTGCTCTGCACCGCGCTCTCATCCAGCGGCGCAGTACACACCCACTCAGCAGACCATGAGCGCGCTAAGCTGGGTGAGGAGTGAGAGAAAAACAGCCTGCAGAGTCAGACTCTTCACACTCTTTTCATGCAGTGAATTAAGGATTTAATTCAACCAAAACAGAGTTGGTGATTGTTGGAGGAGTGGACAGACTAGGAGTGTTTTACGAGGAGTTAAGGAGCCGATTACACTCGTCTCAGTTCGGTAAAAGAGAGAAATCTGAATTCAGAAAGTGAAAGTCGTATTCCTCTGTTTAAAAAGGAAAATAGGTGAGATAATGTTCAATTTCTTGACACTTTGTGAGTTTATTTTGTTTATTAGGTGTAGTGAAATGTACGTAGCATATGTAAAAGTGGTGAACTCGCCGCTTGCACACATCTTTCAGCTGAGAAACAAGTGGATGGGGGGAGGTGGGAGGGGGAACAAAGATATCGCCAGTCGCCAATGGAAGGGCTGACGATGGTTGGTTGGAGAATTTTAACATATAGCTCAACTCTAATTCAATATATTGTTACATCATACATACGGTTTTTGGTTAAATGCCTGAAATAAGATCTGTGGCTAACACAAGCTTACTTTTCTTTTTTAAAGATTTTAACATTTTGTTCTACAACATAAAATATGTCAGTAAACACCTCACTCACTCACTCACTTTTACGCCGGGTGACTGTACTGTATCTACACTACAAAAATCATAAAAGTGGTGTTCATTAGTGAAGATTAACTACAGTAACAAACCTTTCTGCAAGAGGAATGTGATCCCTCACTGGCTTCTCATCCACAAACATGACCAACTGAGTTGGCGCAAGCATGTGACCAAGCTAGTGGCTCTGCTGCTGGGAAGTGAAGCCATCACTGCTGTGGTTGGTGGCTCTTTTACATTTATTTCATCTGACTCTCCCCAAACTGATGGAGGGATGCAACTAATCATTACTTCAATTACTGATTAATCTGTTATAATTTACTTATTTGACCAATGAATTATTTGTTCTATAAAATTTGGAAAAAATGCCATAAGACTATTTACAAAAGTCAAGGTGACATCTTGTTCAATTTTCTACCATGGAAGACTAGGAACATCAGTCAGAGAAAATAGAACCAATTTATTTTGTTATTTTCACTTTTATACAATTATAAACTTTGATGGCATTAAATTTCTGTCAACTAAGTCACTGTCTCAGCAGCACAAAAAAGGCACTTTCAAACTCAAAAGCATCTCGCCTTTCAGGAGGAAATGTCACACTGACTAAACCACAGACCACTCAGTGTTTTCTTTGGAACTACTTTGCACCAGTGTGGGTTTCTCTTGCCTTTTTTAGTTGGTATCCTTATTCCCTGTCAAGTCATTTTTATTATTATCATTAGTAGTATTATTATTACGCAAATTAAATTAACCATGGCCCGTAAGCCTTTGGCCTCAAAAATTTACTCTGCAAGCCTTAACAACACATTACACTTCCACAAACATCCTGATGACATCACACCTTTAAGTTCAACAATCTGAGCAGATCATCACTGGCTAGCTACAGATGTGTCTGGTTACTGAGCCCGCTAAAACTGTTAACACGTAACATCCTTACAGAAGAACCAAACACAACACAAAAACACACAAAAGACGCACAATAAAAAAAATAAATACACAGCAACCAGTGTTGGACATCAGTTTCTGGCTTCCCGTCTCCAGCTTTCATTGAAAATGACTTGTACCCCGACGCTTTGTCGCCAGTAGTCTGAACATACCATAAGGATGTAATATACTGCAACATGCGACATCAGTTTCCTCAACTAGCTGACAAGTCGAGCTCATTTTTCATTCAAACACCACATCACAATCATGGGAAAAGTGGACAACAGTATCAAAGTTAAAGTTAACATAAGTTTACATCTGGGCCACCAAAAATGTACTTTGGCCACCAAGTTCAGGGGCTTGGTGGCTTGTGGGGCCAGTGCTTAAAATTATTAGTGTCTATCCCTGATTACTGTATTATTGTTAGGGCTGAAAAATATCTAATTGTGATTATTTTGACTGATACTGCAATTGCAATATGACATGAAATTAGAGGTTATGATCATGTTTACATCATTATTCTTATTTGACTGAAAAACGGTTAAAATGACTTTGGTGTGATTTTTTTGTGCCAAATGAATTTGTTTTAAGCCTGAAGAATCTGATGTGTAGGACAGGACCTTTATTAATTTAAAAGTTTTTTGACACACATGTTGCCTTTAACAAATATTGCACCTCCTGCGATTTGAAAATTGCAAAAAGCCCTGTTGTGATTTTGATAAAATTTCGATTAATTGTGCATCCCTAATTATCACTGTAATAAATACCAAAAAGAAATGCTAGTACAAATGAGTTTGACTTTATTAAGAGCCACACAAAATTATTCAACACTCTTCACAATGTAATTAATCACTTTGTGTTAGAGATGATCAAGAAAAATCAATGGTTGAGAATTTGATTGATCTTATAAACATTTTGGAGATTACTTTTATGAGCGTGCACCGCATGTTATTTCATTTTCCTTATATGTGTTAAATATGTAGTTCCCTATATTGATCTGAAACAATTTATGGATTCAGTGTTCAACAATCCAACATTACTGATGCAAGTGAAAATATCAATCTATATCGTCATCAAATAATCGGGGAAGAAACAGATTAAAAAATAGAATAAAACTGAATTTTGCTGTAGTTAGTTAAAGGTCAGTATGATAGCATCAGTTAACTCTTGTTTGTTCATTTCCCCTGGATAAATCATTTTCAATCATATTTCTTTAAATTTATATCACTCTATATTTCTCCCATGGTCATATACACCCCCCACTGCAGTGGCTCTGTACCCCCCACCCCCCACCCCGAGGTGGCTGTTCCCCAGTTTGGGAACCAATGGGCTCTGCAATGCTGTCAGAGAATAAGCAATATGTTGATGTGGAAATAAAGTTTGATTAAATCGCCTTTGGTATTGTTTGCTATTTAAACATTTTTTAAAATAACAATTAATTGACTAACTGATTGATAAAGGAAAGTGCTTATAATTAGCAACAGCTTGGTATAAAATTGCACTGATGGATAAGAATACAATCTTCTAGATAATAGAATATTTGAGGCCTTATATGGGAACTATTAAGTCCAGGCTGTAAGAAACACTAAAGTGTATTAGTGATTCACCTTTCCATGTTGAGTGGGACTAGAATAATGAAAAATTCATCATTTCCGAGCTGACACTCTGCCCACACTCTTATCATTAGCAGTTGGTCTTCTTGAATTAGAAACACGCTGGGATCTGCATGTCCTCTCATCCTCAGCCACGGGCGACAACTGACGCTGCTGCTGCTGCTGCTGCTGCTGCTGCTGCTGCTGCTGCTGGCTCCTCTGAGCTCACAACTTCTCTGTCAGTGAGGCGGAAGATCCAGAGAATTACTGCAGCACACAGCGCTCCTCCTGACATCACATGAGAGAGAGCCTTTACATCTCATCTCAGCCACTGTAGCAACCGCAGGAGCTTCTCAGTCTCTCCTGCATAGCAACCCTCCATCCAGCTGTGCTGCTGCTGGAGCCCGCCCCCCCCTCCTCACCGCAGCATCCAGGAGGTGTTCCAGCATGTGCGGGGACCCCCTGTCATGGTGTCTATGTGACATGGAGCCAATGTCACGTCACTTCTGACTATTCACAGTGTGGTTTTAAAGCTGCTGACACAAAGCCTGCATTTTAAGTGACGATTCAAAGCAGACATGAAAGCAGCGCACCTGCGCTGACGAGGCTGTGGCGTCTCGTCAGTTTCCTCCCACAGAAATGTTTGCTAGCAGGGCGACAGCGAGCTGTCACCGCGTCAATCAACCCGAAAACTTTCACCTGTACTGAAATTCATGCAGCTTTGTGTTTGATCTAAATCTTCCACCAGTTTCTCAGCGTTCACTCGAAGATTTTTCGCCACATTTTAATAAACACGACGTGACGTTACAGAAGCGTTGTGGAATTAGCCAGGCGACAGCAGCGCGAGTCTCCCCACGCGCGAGGACGGCACGTATCAGGCTGCTGTGGAGCTCCCCTCAACCGCTGCAGCTCAATGAGCGGCATACGGCGGTACAGAAAACATCGTTTTCCTCACCGGTGTGAGTCACCGGTCACAGCAGCAGCAGCGGCGGCGGCGGCGGTTCTGACAAGCTGTTGAATCCTCACGCACTCGAACCTGAACGTGTCGGTACGCGGTTCAGAGGCCAGCTTACCTGTAGCGGCTCTTCACTCCATCGCTGAACGGAACGGAGCCACCGGCGGCCGGGCGGGCTGCTAAATCCAAAAGCAAGGCCCCAAGACGAGCTCCACAGAGACTCACTGGTGGAATGTGTGTGTATGTGTGTGTGAGGGAGAGAGAGCGTGAGTGCGAATGTGGGGGCATCAAGTGGCGCAAGCCTGCGGTCCGTCAATTGCGGCAAGTTAACCACAGTGAGACATAGCGACACCGGAAAACAGGTGACTCTACAAAATAAAAGCACATAAACGTTTCTTGTGTGACATGAAAGGCAGAAATAAAGTGTGGAGTGTTCTTATATAACTTAATTATCTATGTGCTGAAATACAGAACATATTCAATATGTTTGTATATAATGTTGCTGAGTCTTTTGTATTTTAAGGCCCAGCTAGGGATGGGCATTACAAATTAGCTTAGGCTATAAATGCTATAGTGTGTGGCATTGATTTATGCTACATACTTGTCCCTATACAAATAAACATTCAATAAATAAATAATTAGATTAAACTTCTTAAATGCAGTCACAAGTCATCTTTTGATGTGGAGGGGCAGGGGTAAAAAAAACATAAAACGGGCACCAGCATGTGAAACTGTGATGCATTTATGGTGAAACAGTTACAATAACTCATTTAGACAAATACAACAACTATATTGCAGCCAATGGCACTGCATCACATTTTCCCACTGGAAGGCACCCTAGAGAAACGTTTCACATTCTGTCCACAGGAAGTGCAACCCAGAGGGCACTTTATCATGATTTATCACATATAATTTACCTCTTTTATCAGAGGCATTCACAAGGGCACTTTGTCATGGAAGGGCACCCTAAAACAGTCATTCCCAAAGACAGGATCGGGACCCCAAACATGGGTCCCCAAATAAATATGATTATGGAGTAAATTCTGCAAATGGAGATTTATAAGGTTTATATTTGCAGTACATCTTTTATAATTCATTTAAAATGTGTGTATTGTTTTACTGATGAGAGGAAATGATGAGACCCTGTTAATTTGTCTAAATGCACTTATTTTGTCTCATTTATGAAGTAGGCTAAAATGTCCTATATTTTTTCCGATGAGAGGAACTAAAAATTATGAGATGACCTGTTAACTCAGCCTGAATGCATTTATTTCTTATTTCTAAAGTTTTAAGCGATAACACCAGGTTAATCTTCAGAAAAGTCATATTTGCAGGTTTAACTGCAGCCAAAAAAACCATAATACCTCTTGGTTCTCCTCTGACCCTCCATCAATAAAAGAATGGTTAATCATTTTAGGGATATAGCGCTCATCCAAAGATCATTAGCTGTAATTCATAAAGCACGGGCTCCACTATAGAGACCTGGGATAGCCTTATTGATTTTCTATCAAACCCAAATTTTCTATCACAGATATAATGTGATGCTGATTGGGTGCAAGGAGATTTACTCATATATTTGTTAAAGTTATTTTTTCATTTGTTGTTTGCCCATCTGTTTTGTTTATTTTATTTTGTTTTTCTTGTTTGTTTGTGTCATTTGTCTGTGCTTTTTCTTTTCTCTTTTCCTTTTATTTCTTTGCAAGGCGAATGGAGATTGTGTATAGTTTGTGTTTATAGGAATGAAAACTCCTGTCTTTCATGTTCCGTGTATGATCTATTTGTGTTTAATTCTATAAAAAGTTGATCACAAAAAAAGTCTTCCTTGTCTCATTGCTCCCCCTATGCCTGGCCTAAAACTCTTCCATATGTAGGCCTATCAGATTTGTTTAATATGGGATAATACGTATGTTGACAAGTCAAGACTTCAACATGAATTTCTCCTCAACTTCATAAAATTGAAAGAGAAGAGTGGTTATACAAGATTACTGTAAATGATGTTCAGTATGTGCAAGCATGTGCTAACAGATTATTATTTATTTTACCACAGCTTGTCCAAAACAGGACAGATTAATGTGGGGAGGCTCAGTCTTACTTTTAAATCAACCTCACTTTACTCCAACAGGACCTGCTCCAGGTTAACTGTGTCCAGGCAGTTTGTTGTAATTTGATTAAACAGAAATTTTAGAAATAGGACAATAAAAGCACAATATCCTGGACAATAATAAAGATATTCAGTTACTTCTGTATATCATCTACCTTTGACACAAGACCCCTCTACATGTCTGTGCCTCGAGATTAAGTAAAATGCAGTAACTACCTCAAAACCCTTCGTTTTAATTTATATTGTCCTTTAGCAGGGTATATTCGTGGAATGCCATTTCAGTCTGTTTTATAATAAATACATAAATATGCTTATGAAATGAATATGGTTATGAATAAATCCTGAAATAAATAAAAGGGGCAATAAATGTATAAATAAACATAAATATAAATATCCACAGTCCATATAGTTCAATAAATAAATGGTTTGTTTTTTTAAAAGATGTTTTTCAGAGAGCTTCTTTAATCCTTTGAAAAAGTCCCCTGAAATAAATATAATATCCTATATGCCTCATTTATTACTTTATTCTTTATTTCAGACCCAGGGGGGATCCATATCACAATAAAATAAAACAACACAGTAAACAAAAAACAGCAAAGCAAAAAAAAAAAAAAAAAAAAAAAAATAAATAAAAAAAAATAATAACTACAAAGCCTTCCACAATGTTCAATGTCTAACATACAGACAAGTTCGCCAGTGGTTCCACAGTCTGGAAGAAAATCTGACAGAACTGTGTACAGGCTTTTCTGATTCAGATGCCCTACACATAAATCTATACATCAGGTTACGTAAAACAGCAGAGAGCAGGTAGGCTCTTGTACTGGAGCTTCTTGAAGCTCTCAGCAGCAGCCTCATGCTGTCATTATAAGCCACTGTGAGTTTTCTAATGCTGCCTTGTTTATAACGGCACCACAGGTAGGCAGTATACAAAGTTGTACAATACGCTCTAAAGAGTGAGATCTTCACAGATACAGAGCACATGCTAAACTTACGACACAGCATGTTCACTTGAGCATACAGCTCAAGCAGCCTAGCCCGAAGACAGGTCATTTGCAGTAACATGGCCCAAATATGTAACCTCACTGCACACACATGAGTACAGTGCCAGACAGATAGAGGTCAGGGAAGGTTGACCGCCTGTCTTCTCTACTTCTATTTAAATCGAGCTTAGTGCATTTTTTATTTTCAAACTTTTTCAATTTCAATTTTAAATTTTATTCATTTCCATTTATTTTTTAAACACATTTGCAGATAAATCTAAACCTAATCCACACAAACTGCATTATGACCCTCTGGCCTCTGTAAGTCTATAGGGTTCTAGTACAATTGGTAATTCAGCCTTTGATCCAATTCATTTCTGACATTTTTGACACATGAAGTTTGTGTCTCAAATATGAACTTTATTTTGAAGCAAAAAAGGAAGTAGAATGTTGTTCCTGCAGTGGACTTCACTCAGTGGACTTCATACATGCCAGAGTGAGATGAGAGAGAGAGAAGGACGTTTCTTTGACATGTTGCTTGTAAGACCAGAAATGGAATAATTTAATTCTTTTCTATTTATGTGTATGTGTACTGCAAAATCACAATACTAAGCCTTTAAGGCAAACTGGTCATTAGAAGTCCTTTCACTTTGCACTGAGGCTCGATTTATCCTCCTTGCACCATATTTGCTGCTGGAAGAGAGAACTAAAGTGTCAAAACATTCATAAAGATCACTTTGATTTTCAATGTTGTATTAAGAATATTTTATCCATCTCAGTCTTCATGAGAATTACAGGATTTTACCAAATCTCAACTGAAGGCATATTTCTCTAATTTGAATGTTAACAAATTTCCCCTTGTGAGCTTGAAAGTTCTTTAACTTGGAATGTGGCAAAATAATCTCAGGTCAAGGATCCACCGAGCATCTTTTTCAACCACATCATTCTCCTCATCAGCAGATAGACTGAGACGTGGTTGAAGGACACTGAAAAATGCACCTATTCTGTCAAGTGTATTTTTATAGCATAATATTATTTCAAGTTCTTCTAGCTATATTTCAGGTGAACAAACCAACTGAACTATTCCAACACCCTCATTAAAGAAAAAAATAATCTATAATCCTGAGCACACAAAATCCACACATCAGATTTACTTTACTCTGACAGCACACTGATTCAGGCTGCAGTTACAGTCTACACTCTTAGGACATGAAGGTGATAACTACAACCATAAAGAGTTCTTTGGTGTGTCCCCACAGGAGAACCCTTTTTGATTTCTGACAGAACCTTTTAAAGAGGTTCCACCCTCTCAGAGAGTTCTAACTCAAACCTAACATAAAGGGTCATACCCAGATCAGAACAACACGTGAAAGGTTTCACCCAGAACCTCCTATCAGAGATTCTACAGAGAACCCTTTTATGGTGTAATGATGCCACCCAGAACCCTCTCTGGGGATTCTATCCAGAACCATTCACCCTCTCAGGGTGCTAACAATAATCTACTCAGGGAGTTTTACCAAGAACCTTTTTGTATTATGAGGGTTTTATCTAGAACACACTTAGGGGATTCTACCAAGAAATGTTTTATATTCCAAGGTTATTATGTAGAACCCACCAAGGGAGTTCTACCAAGGGTTTTATCTAGAAGACACTCTGGGTGTTCTATGGAGAACCTTTTCTTATTCCAAGATCTTTATCTAGAACCCACCCAGAGGGTTCTATATTCAGGGTTTTTATATTCCAAGGGTTTTATCTAAAACACATTTCAGGCTGGTTCTTCGAGGATTTCAACAATCCTTGAAGAACTCTTTCTTCCAAAAGGGGTTCTTTTGATGAAAAGGGTTCTTAATGATACCCTTAGACTTACAAAGAACCCTTGAGTAATATTTCCTTCAAAAAAGGGTTCTTCAGTGGCAAGTGGTTCTGGGTAGAGCCTGAGCCCTTCAGGAAGTGGAACCTGTATTTGTCAGTGTGTATCCTCTGCTGATAACAGGTTGGTAAATGGTGTGTTTAGCTCAGGAAGTGCTAATGATTAAACAGTTCACACAGTAATCAGCACTTCATTATGAGGAGCAGAGCAGGAGTCACCTGAAGGAAAGCTGTGAACTGCCTGACGAGGACAGGGTGGGGGTGGGGGGGTTGGGGGGGGGTGGGGGGGTGATGATGATGTGCTACAACGAACTGGGAGAGCAGGATCGATCACATTAGCACTGATCCTCTGAGGGACATATCGAGTCCTCCACAGGACCAGAAGACAGACTGAACCTGAGCTAATGAGACCATGGAGCTTCAAACACACTAAAACTATAATCAAGTTTCCTCTTAACTGCCGGCTGAAAACATCATTCTGCCTTCTTATCAACCTCCTCCTCCCCCCTCAGCTTCAAGACTGCTGGTCCAAAAACATGCCAACATGTGCATTAAAATCTGACAGCTCCGACTTCATAATGTCTACAGTTCACTCTTTCAACCCTCATCAAGCTTCAAACAGTGTGGAACTATGAAATAAGTATGTCAGCTTCATGCAGGTCAGCTGCTTTAAATGTCAGGCTGTGATATTTCACGATTTTTAACAACATGAGGCATAAATGTTTTTGTCTTACCACCCAGTGACAGCACTAACAGCTATGGTAAACAACCCAAAGTGATGGAAATTAAATAAATGAGAAATGCAAATTATCAGCAAAATGTACCTAAATGTTCAGTGTGTAAGATTTAAGAGGATCTATTGGTAGAATATAGCAGAAATTGAATATAATATGTTTACATTAGTGAATAATCAGCTGAAAATAACAATTGTTATTTTTTTTGCTGCCTTAGAATGAGCCCTTCATATCTACAGTGGAAGCAGGTCCTCTTCTGAGGCTGTCATGTTGCACCGCCATGTTTCTACAGTAGCCCAGAACGGACAAACCAAACACTGGCTCTAGATTCAGCCTGTCACGGTTTGCACAGGTTTCACAGCCACTGTTTGTTTTCCTACATGTCTGCAAAGGAAGAGTGATGTGAGGTGTTTGCAATCTGCAAGCTCACCACTAGATGCCACTAAATCCTACAGACTGGTCCTTTAAAGAAGTAAAAGTATTCATGCTGCAGTAAAATGTTACCTGTCAGTGTTCTATGGTGTTCCCCTGGCCCCCTGGTAGCTCACCTGCATTCTGAGTTTGTCACATAAAGTTGCATAAAATGGAAGACTCAAGTTAAAGTACCTTGAATTTGTATTTAAGTACAGCTCTTGAGTAAATGCACTTCGTTACATCCTAACACTGATTATAAATAGATACACAAATAAATACGGACAAAATATGCAACATAACCATGAAAGTATGACAAAATCCAAGTGATTTGATCAAATTAACAGATTTTATTGGATCTCATTTTTCTCATTTCATTCCAGCTGTTACTGTTCTTCTTCCAAAGTCTGTTTTTGTTTCACAACACCATCTTCTCAATCACTGTCAATTCACTGTGCCACTTTTATTCACTCTCTGTCTGTCAATCAAGACCAACAGACCACAGCCAGTTATGGGACTGGCTGTCCGCTCATTCAGACCAAAGCAACAGCCAGTAAAAAGTGCTGGACTGAATTCATATGACCTGCAATAAACTGTGTTAGTGAGAGAAGGATGAAATAACATTTCATAAAAATGAGCTGGGTTTTAAAATGCACTGGGCTACTTCACAATGTCATGGTTATACAGTATATCTTTATCTTTCTTCAACTTTATTTGTCCCTGAAGGGCGATTGGTTTTGCAGACAATAAAAATGACAAAAAGCCTACACAGGGTGAAACAGAGGCCCCAGTAAATCAAAGACTACAAACAAGGATAAAGTGCTGAATATTGGGACAATCAATCAAAATCATCCTTGCCTTTGAACACTTTGGATCTCCATATTCATGGAAAAGTCACATTTTCTTCTCCAACTCCTCATGAAATCAGTCCGTCCATCTGGTGCTGCAGCAGAGGCTCCGTCAGTTGGCAGCAGTCACACCACAGTGTCTGCATATGACATTCACCTGCACAAACATGTCTCATTTGTTCAAGTTTGTTTCAATGCTTGTCAGAGGATTTCCCATCATGCTCTGGATTCTGCTCATCTAGTGAGGGATCAGATGGGTTTTACTGAGATCTTTGCAGTGTTTGCTGCACAAACCTTACACAATCCGAGCGAGGCCTGAGTGTGGGTGAAAACTTCTCTCCTCTCTTCCAGCATGTGAGGGACCGAGCTGGCAGGCACGAGGAGTCGCAGGTGGTATTTCAAGAAAGACAAGGTCAGAAGAGTTTTATTTAGACAAAAATGAAAAATAAGAATACAATTTACAAAAAAAGGCAACAAAGGTTCTGTGCCAATAAAGAGGTCAACTAAAGAGAACGAAACAAAATGAACATTAAGGGGAGCACCCATGATGGCGGATCAGACATACACACATACACAATATGTCTGTTGGTTTAAATCTTTTAAAGGGACACCACCTCCAAGTCAAAAAAAATTTTTTTTTCCTCAGCCTGTAGTGCTGTTTATCCATCTACTGTAGATAGTTTTGTTTTATGTTGCAGAGCTTTGGAGATATCATCCTCAGAGATGTCTGACTTCTCTCCAATATAAAACGGTGAGTGAGTAGATGCACACTTCTCTCTGTGCAGTATGGTGCTACAGATGGTGGGGTGTAGTTTGGTAGAAAGAAAATAGTCCCTCAATGAAACTGCTTACAACAGGCTATGTGGATTATTTTGAGCAACTGGGTCATGATTTTTGGAAAGAGACACTGCTGTTGAGTTTTTCAAATGTACTTTTTGGTGCTTTGAGCACTACAGGACTAGTGCCATCTACTTTACTCTACTCTACATTGGACAGAAGGCAGACATCTCTATGGCCGATATCCCATTTTATCATGTAAAACTGTCAGACCGTACTGTTAGCCAGGAAGTGTTTGAATGATAATGATAACTGTTGTGTAACAGTAAGTGGGGAACTTCTCATATATGTTGAAATATGGTGAAATAACAAAGACTTCAAAGTCAGATTCTCAGTACGACATTTGAGCTCCACGCTGAGTGTGACGTCAGAGGAAAATGGCTGCCGTGTGAATATGATGAACGGGGTGCAAGCTTTACCAAGTGAGCTACAGGGGGTCTCTGTCCTTATGTCCTTATTAAATGTTACTTAATGTGGGTGACAAAGAGTGTAATTACATGGTTAATTATGGTTAAGTGATGCTATTCAGCATTAATACATGGTTAATTATGATTAAATAACGTTAATTCAGCATTACCACATAGTTAATTATAGCTAAATAATGATTTTATAACATGCACAATAATTTATAGGTTAGACTATAAGTGATTGTGTCCTCTGATTTCAACCTTTACCAAAAATAATAAGTTAGAGGACAGACAAGTAAGTTGACAAATAATACCCTAAATAAACATATAGAACCGTTTTTCTCTAAATGAAATGGCTTAGCTGCAAACTTCTGATATAGATGTTAATTCAACATTTTATCAATCATACACTAATATTACTTAGTACCCTAATTAACATGTACACCTTTAATAAATGTTAACAAGGAACATTTATTAACATTATATTATGCTTATTATAGGGAAAGTTCATCCGAAAATGAAAATTCAGTCATTATCTACTCACCCTTATGCCCATTGAAGGTTGGATTTATTTTGTGTTGCAGAAGCTCCCAAACAATGGAAGTGAGTGGTGACCAGTTTTTGTAAAACGTAAAAAAACAACAGAATCAAAACATAAAATGCCTCCATACTGCTCGTCTGGTGTAATCCAAGTCTCCTAAAGCCCCAACATGTTCAGTTCAGACAGTGTGCGTGTGAACATAGTTCCAAGCTAAGGATCTACAGATCTACAGATTCAGACTAAAAACATGGTGTAAATAACATTTATTTAGTCAACTTTGCATGTCTGGGCTTAAAGTGATATTCCACTCCTAGATGATCATCCACTCAGTATGTACTCACCTCTATGCTGATGTGAAGATGGGTGAAGATCTTCAGTTCACAAAACAATCCTGGAGTTTCAGCAGAAAACAGGGTTGCAGTCAATGGCAGTGAATGGAGACCAAATGTGAATGTAAAAAAAAACAAAAACAAAACAAACACAAAATGTCTCCATCCTGCTTGTCTTGTGTAATCCAAGTGTCCGCGAGCCGCAACATTAAAATTTAACCACAAAAGACGCCATTTACACCATGTTTTTAGCCAAAATGTCAACTGTAGCATGTAGCAGGTAGCATGTAAACATGGCGTCAATGTATCGCGAGACTTGTATATCTCTTAATGGATGCACGTGTGAAAATATCACAAGATATACGAAGTCTCGCGATACACTGACGCCATGTTTACATGCTACCTGGGAGGCTACAGTTGACATTTCGGCTAAAAACATGCTGTAAATGGCGTCTTTTGTGGTTAAATTTTAATGTTGTGGCTCATAGACACTTGGATTACACCACACAAGCAGGATGGACACATTTTGTGTTTGTTTTGTGTGTTTGTTTTTTTTTAATTTTTTTTTTTTTACATTTACATTTGGTCTCCGTTCACTGCCATTGGCTGCAACCCTGTTTTCTGCTGAAACTCCAGGATTGTTTTGTGAACTGAAGATCTTCACATCGGCATAGGGGTGAGTAGATATTGAGTGGATGATCATCTAGGAGGGGAATATCGCTTTAAGGAGACTTGTTTACTGTTTGAAAACTGGTCACGCATTCAGTTGTTTGGGAGATTCTGCAACACTGTTTTCCTGTGAAACTCCAGCAGTGTTTTGTGGACTAACAAAATAAACCTGACCTCCCATCAGCATGACTGCAAGTAGATAATGACTGAACTTTGATTTTTGGAGTGAACTATGCCTTTCACCAACATTAATAGCATTTTGATAAACTATCAAAAGTGTATGAATTAATGTCATATTTAACAGGAACACCATCAGCAAATGATTAGTATACATATTAGTTAACTCATTAATTAACTGTTATTAATGCTTATTACTGTATTAACTGATGTTAATTTTTGGACCCTTATTGTAAAGTGTTACCCACCAAACATCCACAAGAAAAAACTAGTGTATTTCTGTAGTTATAGCTCCCTAAAAATGTTTTGTTACAGAGGTGGTTTGGTCTGGGGGTGTACTTTCAGCAGCACAGACGTTATTGAACAATCATAGAAATATTATTAATAAAGTCTCAGACCACACATTGTTATGTGTCACTTTGATCAGGCTACAACAAAATTGAGTAGTTATACTATATAGATGAGATTAAGGACAACTCTGACAGATGGGTGAGACTGTGCTACTTCAGCACCACAGACAGCTCCTTGGATTTATCAATACACAGCACAGTTAGTCTGCTGATATTTCCTCCATATGATCCCAGTCAGGAGCAGTCCTCTGTGCAGTATGAAAGACAGACATGATTTAACGAACAGGACTGGTTTTGATCAACAAGAGGTCCAGCTTACTCGTACTTCCAGAAACTTTCAACTGTATCTTGTGACCTTCCTCAGAACATCAACCCACACAACAAGTTCACCAGTGAACAGGAGGGTAAGCTCCCGTTCCTACACAGCTGTGTTCATCTCAAGGCTGACAGGAGAATAATGACCGCAGTGTGCACAAAAAAACCCTCATACACACACAGACCAATATTTGAACTTGAACTCTGAGCAGCACTTGTAAGCTCAGTGCTGAGGATCCTCCCACACACTGAGGAGGAAGATACAGACTGGCCCTCAGTTTGATCAAACGGTGTCAGCAGGGGTCATATGACAAAACATATGTCCCATCTCCTCAACACTCTGTGCTGTTGCAAACACATTTAAAGGGACAGTTCACCCCAAAATCAAAAATACATATTTTCCTCTGGCCTGTAGTGCTGCTTATCCATATAGATAGTTTTTGTGAGCTGCAGAGTTTTGGAGATGTCTGCCTTCTCTCCAGTATAATAGGACTGAATGGCACTCAGCTTGTGGTGCACAAAGCACAAAAATTACTCAAGATAATCCACAGACCTTGTTGTTTCATTAAGAACTATTTTCTACTAATTTTCTCCACAAATCTATATGAACTACCTAGAATTACTGAACTACTTATTTCTATTAGATTTGGAAAATGTGAGGAGTAAAAGTAAGAAGTTGTCAGAAATGAATTACTAAAGTAAAGTACAGATTACCTGAAAAATCTACTTAAATTATTTCTCATCCATATGGATTTCCTACTGTTAATACACACAGTGTAGATGTTAAAGTGAAACAAAGTTTGACTTGCTGATGAATGCAAACAGTTCCCCAACTGAAGACGAGGTTAAAGACAAGCAGCCTCCAGAGCAAGAATTATCACAGATTTGAGTCAATAAATGTTGATGAATTGAGCTGATGTACATCTGTGACTAAAAATATATATTTTTTCGCATTGTTTTTTAATTGAATAAAAAGGGCCCTTATTTATAAGGGGCTAACATTTAATTAAATATAATTCCCCCATCTTTCCTTGTGTTTTTACAGGTCAGTTTGTTTTGAACATTCTTCCAAAATAAAGTGATGTTACATTCTAAAATTTAAAAAAAAGTTTAATTTCTGGCTTACTATACCTGTATAGCTTTGATCAATCCTCCTGAGACCTGAAAGAAAAAGGTATCAAAACACACATTTTTGAACATAATTTATGTAATTGGGATTTATGGAACAGATTTTTTTAAAGATGTTTTTTCTCCAAAATGTTTGTTTATAACAAGTTCCTTGTAGTGGACATGAGGTCAATATGTTCCACAGAAAATGCATAACAAGGCATCACTTTGGTAATGATACATTTTCATTTGTTCAGCATTTCTATTTTATTCTTTCATTTTTTATTTTAACAATGGAATTTTAAATGATAAGTAGTATTTTATTTCATGCAAAACTCTGCTTAACTGGTAAATCTTGACTGTGGAGGTGAGTCATGACATGAACGTACTTACATGCCATGAATGCTACATTAGGAAGCACTTCTTGGTTTCTGTGACACATGTTGCATTTTACAGACTTCACAAGCATCTTCCCACTGCATCCTTCTCTCCTGCACCGTTTCTGAATGAAGTGCAGATTGTGACCTGTCCTCTGCAGGTCTCCCAGAGGCCTGGTGACCCGACCTGTACTGGATCAAGCTTCCTGGTGGCAGCCAGATTAAAGAAATGCAGGATGGGGCAGAAAATCCACTTGACATTAGATACAGGCAGATCATGTAGTCACACAGATCAAAAAGTAGTTTAGAAAATGGTTGAAAATGAGAAGAAGCAGTGGCCTGGTAGCTTAGTCAGTAGAGCGTTCACCACAGTTATTGCATGTCACTCCCCTTCTCTCTCTCCCTTTCCTGCCATATCTTCAGCTTTTTAATTAAAGGCATAAAAGTCCCCCCCCCCCCCCAAAAAAAAAAAAAAAAAAAAATTTAAAAAGGAGGGAGAAGGAAGAGAAGAAGAAGGGCTTCAAATTGACAAAAACATACAAAATCTTAATATAGTTAAGACTCCCATAAACAAAAACAACATCCTAATGAAGATCAGAACAATATGTCATTATAAATTTGATCACTTAACATTCTTACTGCCAAAAAACATCTTTGCTGAAATTCCTGCCATTTCGAAATAACAGAAGTTGTGCTCTGTTGGCCACACCCACTTGGGTTACATCACTAGAAAGCACAGGCTTTTTAGAGGACATTAGGACTCAAATAAACTTCACACGATGTCTGAAATAAGGCCTCAGTGTCATGTCTCCCACAGAGGACAAAAATTAATTGCTGGGTCTTCAGAGGCTGTGTTCGTCAGACATGAGCAGTGAGTGTCACAGTGATCTCTCACTGAGCCACAAGATGGCAGCAAACAACCAGCGTATTGACTGACTGTGTTGGTCCATTTACAGGAAGTAAAGTCAGGGCAATTTTATTTATATATGCTACAGTATTATCACAAACAGTTTGTCTGTCCCTCAGGGGCTTTAGAATCTGTACCCACTATCCTCAGACCCCTGATTCAGAGGACAGATGAGTTAGTTTTCAGTAAAATTAAAATTAAGTATTGACTCAGAAGATTATATCAGTGTTATTATTGTTAATATTATTATACATACATGTGTTTATGTTTCATAATGATACTTCCAGGGGTGAAAGTAACTAATTACAAATACTCAAATTACTGTTATTAAATAATTTTTTGGGCGTTTCACTTGTTTATGAGTAGATTTTCAAGTCTGTACTTTTACTCACACTTAAGTATGCATTACAAGATGTAATCTACTTAGTTACTTTTAAAATCATAGTTGAGTACTGAGTACAATTTGAAATAATATCCAAACCTTTCATCTGTATTTTACTAGCCAATCAGGTGATCTGATCACAAATAGGCCAATGAAAACCAGCACATACAGATGAAGAACAAAACAAAACAAAACAAAAACAAAACAAAACAAAACAAAACAAAAACACTGCAGCAGCACATTTGGAGTAAAGATTTTAATGATTCATCATTAATTGATTAATTGCCGTTGGCAGTAATTGCAGCTTATGTGACGTTGTCCGATGGAGCCATTTGTTGAATAAGGTAAAAAAAAGACAAGAATTTATATTCTTCTCAGAAAGAAACATGGGTTTGTATCATATAACTTAGTTATGAATAATAATCAATTTAAACTATTGATTAAGGAAAATGTACAATATTTGCAACCCTAGTTTGGAGAGGTAACTGTGACATCAACAGTTACAAGTAACTAATATTCTGAGTAGTTTTTGTGACAAATACTTTGTACTTTCACTTAAGTATTTTTCTAACGCCAGTACTTTTATTTGTAACTGAGTAACATATAAGCAATGTAACAGTACTTGTCCTCAAGTACAGATTTTCAGTACTCGTTCCACCACTGGATACTTCACAGTTAAGCCTGTGGAAAGTTTATTAGTGGAGACCTTTCATCAACATGATAATTCATCCTGCTTTACTTCAGACATTAAGAGCAGATATCAGAAACACGAGGCGACACAGAGAGAAGAGTTTGTTCCAGATATGTCATGGATACAAACTGAAACCTTCTCCATGTTCATCCAGACCTGTGCTGTATATTCCAGGAAAAAGAAGCAGGCCTGTGAGCTAAAAGCTTTAAGATTTAACCAGACTGATGAAACAGAGTTCAGCTCCTTGAATAAAGAGGATCCCCTGAGTATTTTAATGCATGTTTGTGCCTTCAGGCCGCCATTGGTTTGTAATGATATTGTGTGTGTGTGTGTGTGTGTGTGTGTGTGTGTGTGTGTATTACACTGTTGAAATTCATAAATCATTTTAAGAACACATCAGAACTTATTAACATGTATTTTTCAAACTTGAAGTATTTTGGCTTAAAATGCTGAGTTGAATGAATGGTCTGTAGAGAGTTAAATCAACGTATTAAATTAAATTTAGTTTCTGGAGTTTATTTGACTAGAAAAATGTATTTGTTTTGAATCATTACAAAATTACCACAACTTATCTTTTCAGATTCAGTCAACTTTAAAATTTTAAAGGCAGCTCTGACACATTTTTAAGTCAAAACAAACTGTTTATTTTTACAGTGTACCTTAGCTATATTATTATTGTGTGTTGATGAAGGTGAAATTGTGTTTGGCTCATTTCAAAAAGTCTTCTGCAGGTTGAGGAGGAATGCTGTGGAACCATGACACCAGAGAACATACACTGTGTGTACAGTCTTAAGATGATCATCACATTCTTCCAAACAGTCTGATGTTTGTAGTACAGTGAGACAAGGTATTTAAAATCTGGAGCAGTTTGTTGCCTTCAGTGTCTCACCTGTGCACTGCCCACTGTCACTGTGACACTCCTGATGCTACCACCAGGTGGCATCAAAGAGAGAAGACTTTTCTCACAGTGGATGTGTTTAGTGAAGCGAGAACATGAAGCTCACTTCCTTCTAAATGAAGCTGATTAGTAGCTAATCTGCACATCAATAATGAAACAAGTCATTATCAGCCACTTTAATGCTGAATTAGTCATCTGAACAACAGGAGTGTCCATAAGATGCGTCTGCTTGTTTGTAGTCTGGCTCAGTCATTCCCAGTATGTTGCTTTACTGATGGAACAAAAAACAAGTGCATATTAATTTCTCCTAAATGTACTAATTTAGCCTCAGTTATGAAGTCAGCTAAAATCAAATCCGATAATATAAAAAAATCAAAATTTCAAGGCAACTTACTTCAATACATTTTTGAGCCCAACTTAAGTTTTAAAAAAGTTTTAACATGAATAATGTTTTGTTGAGATTTTCTTTTCTTCTTTAGATAATCTTTGAGTTTTAGACCCCCCCCCCAAAAAAAAAAAAAAAAAATTCAAAAAAGTTTGCGTAGACTGGGAAATAATGACAAAATCAGTTCACTGTGAATAATTTTTGAAACACACTTTTTTAAAAAAAAAACAAAGGTTCAAGTTTATCTAAAGAAGAAAACTCATCTAGGTCGGCAAAACCTTTTTAGGTTATTTCAAAACTTAAGAGTCTGATTCAAAACTCAGAAAACTGTTACAGTAAGTCGCCTTGAAACTTTGAGTTGTTGAGTTGTTTGAGACCTCTGTGAGCTCTCAGCTCTGTGATAATAAATCATTATTATTCTTTTGGTGAGGATGAGTGTGTGTAAGCTGCTCTGTTGGACTGATAAAAGAAAAAATCTTAAACATATACTTGAAAAGAAACAATTACCAAAGGTAAGTTCTCAGAATGGAGACATTTATAATTCATGCATCATAATTTTTGCCAAGAAAGCTTTGGAATGAATCACTTGTTTGTTTGAATGTGTTTTAGCCTCTCCCTGCATTGTATTTCAGTTTTCATCTTTGCCTATTTTGTGTTTTAATTGTGCAAAATAAAACTTTAAAACTGTTGTGAAAAGTCAGCTTCATAGTTACCGCAGCATACTTTAAAAAAGGTCACATCAACATTTATCAATCACTGATTTAATGCACCAGGATCATTACCTTCAACTGAAGGATATTTTTCTTCGAACTTTGTATGTTTTGTTTATAGATATATTTCTCTTTTCAATGCAAAACAGAATCTCTTGATTTATTACATTTATTTTCAGTATCCCTCACTTAAAGGGAGTGTTGTGGTGAGCTTCAGACAGTCCAGAGAACTTAGTTTAGCGAGAAATAAGAAAGAGAAAGAGAGAGATGGACAGAAAGTACAGTGCAAGTATGCGGAAATATATATCATAATTAAGTATAATTAATTATAAGCCAATATTAAATCATTTGATGTTTTGTGGGCACAATAATTGCATTGCCAATGAATATTAGATTAGAAAATAAAATATTTGTCCAGTTTAATATGTCAATTCTGCCACTAGGTCTCTGATACTGAAACAATAAGAAAAGACGAGGTAGTGGGGGATCATGGGAGTTGTTGTTTTCATTGTTTAACAACCACCAGTGCTGATGTAAATCTATCAGACATGACTCAGGCAGAGGTCATGTTCAGGTCATGTATTAAAGTTTCACATTGTCCTACTTTTTTTCTCTGTTACTATGTTACTATGCCCCCCAAAAAACTGATTTAGCCAGTCTCATGTATGTAAAACTGTTTGATGATCTCAGTCACTTCTGAATCTCCGAGCATTCTTTACATCCATGTATTGTCACGTTTATACACAAATAGTGTAAATCAGTAAAGAAAAATGTTGTGCTTTTTCATAAATCTAAATCTGACTCATCATTGCCCCCCTCCCCGCCGTCCATCACTGCAGCTGAGATACTGACAGAGACATTTGGAGACAAAGTGGCCGTTTAGTGGCCAACTGTCCAACAAAGAGCATCCTGCTAATGGCTTGTGATGACAATGACTCTAACAAAGGAGTGTTGGTAGAGACACCAACAAACAGCCAAACAGTGTTACATAAGACCATCACTTGCCAACACCACTCATCCCCTGCCAATACTGCAGCACTCCTTCATAATAGAATCATAACCATAACTGTATTCTATTTATATCAAAGTCTGCATTACATAAAGTCTTGATGTGAAATGTGTTAATTATTAATTTTACTCTAAATCTCAACATAGCATCTCATCTTCTCCTCACAGTGACAGTGTTAACAAGGTGATGTTTAACAAGCATTGTTTGACATTTTAAACATCTTAGCATGTTAACATGCTACAATTTGCTAACTGACACTAAACACAAAGAACAAATGAGGCTGATGACATGTCTTTAGCTTTGCAGCAGTCTGACTCACCGGATGCACACTGTGGGTATAAGCCCTGTCATTGGCCGTGGCATCGTGACATCCGCTATCTGTGCAGTCAAAGTCCCCGGGAAATAAGAACAACCTCATAGCTGCAACCTACTGGCTGAAAACAGCAAATTAGTGCCTGGGATGCTAATAATATGAACATATACAAGCTAACAGCTGTTAGCTTTTATTCTGCAGTGATGTAGTCATTTTAATCCCAGAACTTGCCTTCCGATGTGCAAATGTTCCACCAAAACAAGTTCCCCCTCAACAGCAGCAGCACCATTGCTGCATCCTGGGTTTAGCGCCGCCCAAAGGCATTTGTGATTGGTTTAAAGAAATGCAACCAATGCAGGATGGTTTTTTTTTTCTTCTATAGCAGAATGTGTTTGTTTTGAGCCAGACCTTTCTCCAGCGCTGAGCGCTGTGGAGAGATGTCTGGCAATGCAAGATTAGCTTTGCAGGTATTTGGTCATAAACCATAACATTCAACAATGAAAATATCTGACTTGGTGATGGTGCAGGAAGAAAGTCAGAGGATCACCATACCACCATTATTATCATGTAATTGCTTCTGTGTGTGCGTGAGTGCATGTGATCACTGTACTTACAGCTTGTCAGCAGCTAATATCCAATATTACTGGACCAATCAAAGTAATTTTTTGTTCACATTCATGACTGTATACTGAAGGACCTCTGTGATTTCAAATGATTGAATAACCTTTAAAAAATGAATTTTATGCCGTTAGGTTTTTATAGCCCGTGACATTGTGAACAAGGTATCTCAGGAACACCTTGAGGGCATTTCATCAAACTTAGCACAACTGTTCACTTGCATCAAAGATGGACTGGTTAGATTTTGGTGATCAAAGGTCAAAGGCCACAGTGACCTCACCAAACACATGTTCAACCATAACTCAAAATTTCATTCGCTAATAAAAGCTGCGAGCAGCATTGAACAGGCCCTCGCACTGATCGGGATGTGCGCACCATCACCGGAGTGGACAATAAGGCTCTGAATTGTCTTGTGTTTTGGACACCGCAGGGTGGAGTTTGATGCCACTTCCTGTCTCCACTAGGTGGCACTACAGCACAGTCACTAATTATTATTAAATTCCAGTATATGAAGTGTAGACAACACTGAAAATTTAATGTAAATCAGATGATGACTGTCACACGAGGCTTGCTTCTTGTTGCCAGTAGGTGGCACAATGAGTGTAACTCCTGATTGGGATGTAAATGTGATCATGAAGGAACTCTTATCAAACATGTGAAGGGGCTGATTGGATTATTTATCCTACAATTATAGTAATTTCCTGTTTCATGGTGAGACATCAAAACTCGACACCAGGCCCTTCAACAATAGACAAATCTTTTAATAACTTTTGATCACAAACTAGTCTAGATGGCACACACCAATTTTAAAGTCAATCTGATCGATTCTCTGGAAGAAGTTTGTTAAAATACAATAAGTGTAAAGCACCTAAATTGACCATGACATTCATAAAAGGCTGACTTCCTGTTAGCTTTAGGCTGTGGCTCCAAGAGGCTTTTTTGTTCGTGTGGGCATGAAACATGTGCCTGCTGATTTTTAGTGATGTGTCCTTCCGTGTCGAGGCTTCAAGCATTTGTCGAGTAATGGGGGAAGATTTATGTGAAGCGTGTATCGAGGCTTGTGTTGATGACGTATGTGGTGACGTTCAAAGCCTTGCGAGCCGGCCGTACCATGTGACTGATTCAGGAAACGGTTCGCGGGAGATTCAAAATATAAGGGGCAGCAAAACGCAATGGATTCCCCCTCACATTTTGTGGATTTGGGTCTTTATTGCATGTTTGTTTGCAATCAGTTTGAGCTTCTTTTTTTGCGATGGAACCAGCAAGAAAGAGGAGATTTTCCCCTGTCTGGGAACATTTTGAGCTGATCTCTCCTAATAAGGTATGCACATAGTAGTAATAACTAGCATAATATAAATAAATGTGACAACACAGCATTGCCCTTGTTCTAATTTCTTTCTTATAATTTCTGGTATTTTAAAAGGTGAAGTGTCTGTTGTGTTCAAGAGAACTTGGATACAACAATAACACCTCATCTATGCTGAGGCATTATAGAGCCCTGCATGAAAACAAGGAGACCAACCAAAGTGGACCAAGCTCAGGTAAGCCATTTTAGGATGCAATGATAAGGCAGCGTACTAACATAAAATTACATGGTACGTTTGTATTAGACAACATTAATTTGTATTTTAAATTTGACTAATTAATGACATCTCTAATTGAATACTGCATGTTTTCTCATCAGGAGAGAAGAATGATGTGGATGAGGCCTTGGTCAATATGGTCATTGAGGATTCCCAGCCCTTCACTATTGTGGAGGACAAAGGGTTCAGGAAGCTTGTTAAAGCTTTGAACCCTACCTATGTTCTCCCCACAAGGCAGGTGCGTATGTGAGCACATGAAGCATTTTTCCCCATTTCCCCATTTCCCCATATTTGCCATTCCAAGAGTGTTCTCTTCTTTCCTTTAGGCTTTGAAAGCTATGGTGGAGGACATATATAAGGAGTCCAAGGAGAAAACCAAAGCCATTGTGTCAAAGGCATCAGCAGTTAGTTTGACATCAGATATGTGGACCTCTATCAACACTGATGCATATCTAGCTGTGACATGCCATTTTATAGATGCAAGCACCTCTTTGCATTCTGTTGTTTTAGGGGTGCTGCATTTTCCCGAGGCACATACTGCTGAAAATTTGGCTAAAATAAAGGCAGCACTTATGTCAGAGTGGGACATTACACACAAAGTTACTTGCCTTGTGACCGATGGCGCAGCAAATATGGGTGCTTGTGCCAAGGAGCTTTGCTTGCGTCACACAAATTGGTGGTGCATACTTTAAATTTGCTCATTAAAAAGGCTCTTGACCAAAACTCTGTGTTGTCTGACATTCGGGCAAACTCCAGAAGACAGTGGGCTATTTCAAGAGCAGCACCACTGCAAAGGTGAGTTCCTTTATTTCAGTGCAATGACACTGTTTTTTGTTTTGTTTTTTGAAGTTATTTTTTTGGCTATTTTTCCCTTTATTAGATAGTTCAGCTAAATAGTAGACAGGAAAACAGACAGAGAGAAGGGGGATGATACGGAGCAAGATGTCCAAAGCGGGAGTTGAACCAGCAGGAGGACTAGCAATCTCTTTACATGAATCAGGTGCTCTACCAACTGAGCTAAATGTCCAACTGTAATGAAGTTTTGTTTAAGTTGCATCTTCAGTGACACTTGAATTAATCACTTTTTGTTGGCTGATTTTCTAGGAAAGACTGACACAGGTGCAGGAGCAAATGGGCCTGCCAGCACTGAAACTGATTCAAGAGGTGGATACACGCTGGAACAGCACATACCTTATGCTCCAACGTCTTCATGACCTCAGGGAACCCGTAGGAGCAGCTTTGGCGGGTCTACGCACTGACATTGCCCCACTCACATCAGAACAGTATGAAATAATCGCAGAATGTCTAAAAGTGCTGTCCCCATTTAATTATGCCACTGTTGAGCTGTCAGAGGAGAAGAGAGTGTCAGGATCAAAAGTCATTCCCCTTTTCTCAATGCTACACAACGCACTGGAGGAGGCGGAGATTGGAATTGTCCAAACTCCAGAGAGCACAGCGATGGCTGAGAATCTGAGGAGACAATTGAGGGAGAAGCTACACATTCTGCAGTCGATGAGCATCAAGTCACTGGCCACACTGCTCGATCCAAGGTTCAAAAAGATAGGCTTCTTTAGTCCCAACAAAGTTGCAGATGCCGAGAAGAGGCTAACTTCTGAATGTGCAGCTGTTATCCGAAACAGCGCATCCTCCTCCTCCTCCTCATCATCATCATCATCATCACAACCGCACACATCAGAAGCTTCTCAGCCTGTGACTCAAGGTAATGGATATATTCTGTATTTTGTTTGTTATTGTATTTAGTCACTTACAGCCTGTTTTTCTGTCTTAGGCAGCAAACTGTGGCATCGTTTGGACACCACAGTCCTGTAGACGAGGACCCAAAATGTCACTGCGGATGCAACAGTGGAGGTGAAAATGTACCTCGGCGAACCAAACATTGGAAGACTGGAGAACCCCCTGGAGTATTGGGAAGGACAGAAAAATGTTTATCCCAACCTGTATAAACTTGCAGTTGCTTTTCTCTGTACCCCAGCTTCATCTGTGCCCTGCGAAAGGGTATTTTCTAAAGCAGGCGAAATCATCTCAAAGAAAAGAAACCACCTGAGGCCCAAGACTGTGGAAAAGTTGTTATTTTTAAATAAAAATGAATAAAATGTTGTGCACAGTCACATCACAAGCCTCTCCCCAATTTGTTTCCACTTTCCCCTTTGACCTCGCCATTGTATCATACAGACAGACATGGTATTAATAAGTTCATAATTTCTGTATTGGCATCACAAACCTCATTCATCTATTCAACTCAAAGCTTCACACACCAAAGCCATGATGTCATAATCACTCTGCCTGTTTTACATTTATTGTCCACTTGATGGCACAGTAGAGCAAATGAAGCACCATGAAGCTTCGGCCCATGAGTGAACCAACTGGATGGAAAGCTCCAATGCTTCATGAAGCTTCATCTCGCCATCACTACTGATTTTTGTACATGTTGATGAAACGTACCGTGGGGGCTGCTTCATTGAAATATTGTATCTTATCAGACATGTTGACAAGTGAGGTGATTTTTTTTATGTCAAAGAAACAGGCAGCGTTAGAGACACTCACACAAATAATTTTGATTACAGTTATTTTCCAATTGAAGCTTTAAATCTGTTTTTCTTCACTTCACTCACTTTCATTTAATTATGCATAATTCAAGATCCAGAAGTGAAGTTATACATTTGTTAGTTAGTTAATTTGTTAAAGATAAATTTCAATGTTTAGAGTGAACTATTTACAATAATTTTATGTTCACAGCAGCGTCTTTAAAAACAGTTAAATTTACTGAATCTGCCTCACACATTTACCTCAGCTGACCCAAGTTACTACAGCATTCAAAGGAAAGTAGGAGAAATGAGAGAAATCAGTAGAAAGTAGCAAGGAGGACATTTGGTCTCACTGGTTTCAACAGGACATTGATGTAGAAACCTGCTACAGGTGATGTGGACATTGTGGACTACAGGAAGTGGTGGAACATGTTGTTTTATATTGCCCGAGACAAACATGAGACACTTAAAACTACACTTCAAATAAACTAAATGACACTAGACATTAAAGTATGATGAAGTCTGTCTTGAGCAGACTGGACAAAAGCTTTAAATACACACATGAGTTCAGACCAGAGAACCAATAACATCTGGGAAAACTACAAAAGTAAAAGAGGTTGTCCTCCATTTGTCTCCTCTGACACTAACACTCATAAACATTTCACATGATTAATGAAGTAACTCTTGAACGCACCTGTGAGTCCATAAAAAGCCTCTTTCATGGAGCAGCTGTCTCTGTGGCCGAGGAAGGAAAAAAAAACTGTCTCCAGCAGTGAACATATATAGTGACCAAGTCAAACCAAATAACACACAAGGGGAAAACAAGATGGACGACAACTACAACTAATACAAGGCAACAAACTAACAATAGCCTGAACCCCCCTCTCTGTTGGCAGCACATGGTTTGGTCTGATGAGCTGGCTTTCAGATGTAAGAGTCTCCACCCCTCAGACACACCTTTTTGAGGAGCAGAGGGAGGTGGTGAGTTGGCAACACTGGACTGTGACTGGACGAGAGATGGCAGAGGGAAGTGACGGAGCAGGAAGCGAGTTAGGAGAGATGGAAGAAGGTGGCGGGAGGTATGAAGATGATTGGAATATCGTTAGGAATAATAAGCGCAAAAAGAGAGGAAATAAATCGGAGGATAGCGATTCTGAAGGGGGAGCAGCGGTAGCAGGGGAAAGGAGAGAGGAGTTTAAAGTAATCGCTAGACTTGCGCAAGACGGAACTTCGTTCAGCGACTGGAATCCAATACGGCTTACTAAAATCATCAGTAAAGAAATCGGGGAGGTAAGGAGTGCTAAGGTACTGAGAAATGGATCATTGCTGATTATATGTAAGGATGGAGGACAACAAAGGAGAGCAATCAGAATGAATAAAATAGAGGGCAGGGAAGTGCAGTGTACCCTGGCCAGAAGCAGAAAGCTAGTCAGGGGAGTTGTGACAGGGATCCCGATAAGAGTATCTGATGATGAGGTGAAAGAAAATGTAACAAATGCAAAAGTGAGTGAGGTCAAACGTCTGAAAGCAAATAGAAATGGGATTAAAAGTGATAGTCTCTCGGTTTTGATCACATTTGATGAAGAAAGACTCCCGGAAAAGATATTTATTGGATATATGTGCTATGATGTGAGACCATATGTTCCCCCACCCCTAAGATGCTTTAAATGTCAGAGATTTGGACATGTAGCGGCGGTTTGCAAGGGAAAGCAAAGATGTGGCAGATGTGGTGGAGACCATGAATATGGCAAATGTGATAAGGGGGCAAAACTGAAGTGTTGCAATTGTGGAGGGGAACATAGCTCAGCATACCGTGGATGTGAGGTTAGTAAAAAAGCAGCAGAGGTGCAGAGAGTCAGGGTTTCCCAGGGAATGAGCTATGCAGAGGCAACAAAAGTGGTTTCAGGAAGCATACAGGTAACAAAACAAAATGACACTAAGAACAAAGATGAAGGAAAATGCAAAAGATGTGATAAGTTGAAGGAGGAAACTCTGCTAGTGAGTAAAAATGACTTTGTACTGTTTATGGCAGATATAATTAACTGCTCAGCACAGTCAAGGAGCCGAAATGAAAGGATCAAAATAATTGTCAAATCAGCTGAAAAGTACCTTGATGTGAAGGGGCTGAGTTGCGAAGATGTTAAAGACATTCTTAATGAAGATGCTCAACCATCTCAGACATGGACTGGGGCCTCTTAATGGTCTTGGTCTTACTGCAGTGGAACGCAAGAAGTTTAATTGCGAATGGACAAGAGTTTAAGAAATATATTGATAGTTTGAGAGAGAGACCTAATGTACTTTGTATTCAGGAGACATGGCTGAAACCACAGTTGGATTTTATTATAAAGGGATATACTGCAGTTAGAAGAGATAGGGAATCTGGTAGAGGGGGAGGAGTTGCAACATTCATAGAGAATGGAATGAGATATAAAATTATACAAGTAAACACAGATCATGAAGCAATTGTGATTAGGGTATGGACGGACAAAGGTTCGATAGATATAGTTAACTACTATAATCCATGTGAGAAATTAAGTCTAGATATATTAAATTGTGTTGGGGGATCAGTGCAAGATAGTGTAATATGGTTGTGGGGATTTCAACTCACATAACTCATTATGGGGATGCAATAGCACAGATGCAAATGGTTTAGTTGTTGAGGAATTTTTAGATGATCACGGTTTGGTGTGTCTTAATACGGGGAAAGGAACACGATATAATAGCACGCAAAACACAGAAACAGCAATTGACCTGACATTTGGAACCAGTGCAATAGCAGGTGTGAGCACATGGAGTGTGATAAAAAATACAACAGTGGGTAGCGATCACTATCCTGTAATGACTATAGTTGGCACAAAGATTTGCTACGAAAAGGAAAAGAAAATTCCTAGATGGAAATTGGGAAATGCTAATTGGGATGCTTTCCAAGAGATCAGTGCAAGCAGATTTAAAAAACTTCAAGAGGAGAACCATCTGGATGTTAACATATTTAATGAGGACCTAGTTAATGAAATAATTCAATCTGCTGAGGAAGCAATCCCTAGAAGTACAGGAGCTAGAGGTACCAAGAGTGTACCCTGGTGGAACAGTGACTGTAGCAAAGCCATAAAAGCCAGAAATAAAGCATTTAGGCAACTTAAAAGATTCCATTCTCAGGATGCTCTGATGCAGTATAAAAGAGCCCAGGCAATAGTAAGGAGAACAATAAGAACACAAAAACGCACAGTTTGGAGGCAATATTGCAGCAGTATTGGTAGTGAAGTACAACTATCAGATATCTGGGGCATGATTAGGAGAATGGGGGGGGTCAGAAGAAATTACGAACTACCAGTGTTAAACAGTGGGAACAAAATAGCTGTCAACAACTTGGAAAAGGCTGAACTTCTAGCCCAAACATTTAGGAAAGTTCACAGTTCAGATAATCTCACAGAGGAGGCCAGACAAAGAAGAAGTAGAACCTTAATAAGGAACCCCAACATATTGGAGAAAATGGAGATGTCAGGAGATCCGTTAGACCTGCCTTTTAGTATGTTTGAGCTGAGAAGAGCTATCATTAGTGCTCGCCAAACTACCCCTGGGAAAGATGGTGTATGCTATAAAATGTTGGAACACCTGACAGAGGATGCACTAGCCATAGTGTTGAGGTTTTTTAATAGGGTTTGGGAGTGTGGTCAACTTCCCTCAGTATGGAAACAAGCAATAATAGTACCAGTGCTAAAACCAGGAAAGGACCCCTCAGATCCATCTAGCTACAGACCTATTGCCTTGACATCACATCTATGCAAAATCATGGAACGAATGGTCACAGAAAGGTTAACATACTTCCTAGAAAGTAAAGCTCTTCTGTCTCCATATCAAAGTGGATTCCGTAGGGGTCGGAACACAATGGACTCTGTATTGTGTTTAGAATCAGACATCAGGAAAGCACAGACCAATAAAGAAGTGGTGATAGCTGTCTTCTTTGATGTTGAAAAAGCATACGACATGCTCTGGAAAGAAGGTCTTCTCATTAAATTAAAATCACTGGGAATTGGTGGGAGGGCGTATAACTGGGTGTTGGATTTTTTAATCAATAGGAAAATACAAGTAAGAGTAGGGGCAGAATACTCCAGTATATATGAGGTAGACAATGGTACTCCACAAGGTAGCGTATGTAGTCCATTGCTATTCAATATAATGATTAATGACATATTTTCTAAGGTAGAACGAAGCGTAGGGAAATCTTTGTATGCGGATGACGGGGCTCTGTGGGCAAGAGGCCGCAATGTAGTCCATGTGGGTAGGAAAATGCAAGCTGCAATACTTGAGGTGGAGGAGTGGGCAAGTAAGTGGGGGTTTAGATTGTCGGTGGCAAAAACACAAGTGCTCTGCTTTTCAAGACGGCATAAAATTACACCACTCTCATTAAAACTGTATGGTCAACATCTTGAGCAGGTTAAAGTCATCAGATTTCTTGGGGTCTGGTTTGATGAGAAGCTTACATGGAGCACTCACTTAGGTAAAGTTGTGAGTAAAAGTAAGAGGGTCTTGAATGTGCTGCGGTGCTTGGCAGGACAGGAGTGGGGAGCAAGTAGATCATCTCTACAAAGTATATACTGGGCACTCATGAGATCGATATTTGATTATGGGTGTATAGCTTATATGTCAGCAGCAGAATCAAATCTCAAGAAGCTAGATGTTCTGCAAGCTCAGGCTCTGAGAATCTGCAGTGGAGCATTTAAAACATCTCCAGTGTCAGCGATGCAGGTGGAAATGGGAGAGTTGCCTCTGCGAATTAGGAGAGTTAAGCTAATGTTGGCATACTGGGTCAATCTCCAGGGGCATTGTGATAAACATCCTGCCAAGAATATCTTAATGGACTGCTGGGAACACAATGAAACTAATTTCAGGAGTTTTGGTTGGATTGGTGACGTGAAAGCACGAATCATAGGATTAAGTAAATTACAGTACAGCCCCACAGTCTCAATCTCTTCCATTCCTCCTTGGTTATTCCCTTTGCCAAATGTAGACCTCAATATACATCAAGAATTGAAGGAAAAGTCAGGAAAACATCCGGTATGGCATATAGTCCAGAGTTATTTTGACCAACATTTCTCAGATTCAGTGTTTATTTTTACAGATGGATCCAAAGATCCAGATACAGGATGTGCAGGTGCAGCAGTATATATCCCGGTGAGTGACACATATATTAAGAAAAGGGTATCAGATCATCTTTCAGTATACACCACAGAGCTGTTGGCTGTACTATTGGCGTTACAGTGGATAGAGGAAAAGGAGATACAAAAATCAATTATTGCATCAGACAGTTTCTCAGCACTGTCAAGTATTAGATCAGGCAGATCAGCATTCAGAATGGATATAATCAATGAAATATTCCTAATAATGTACAGAATGCATGTTAAAGGGATAGTCACACAGTTCATCTGGGTCCCTGCTCATGTGGGTGTGGAAGGAAATGAGCAGGTAGATATTCTGGCCAAGCAAACACTCCGAATTACACAGGTAGACATGCAAGTTCCACTAAGCAAAGCTGAGGTTAAGTCATTCATTAGGAAATACACACAATCTACATGGCAGGAATATTGGGACATCAGTGAAACCGGAAGGCACCTTTATCAAATACAAAAGCATGTGGGTGATGGGAGGAAGGTGGGCTTCAAACGTAGGGAAGAAAACATTATAACACGTCTGAGAATAGGTCATACAGGTCTCAATCACACATTGCACAAAATAGGCAAGCACCCTACCGGAAACTGCACACACTGTAACCAGCCAGAAACAGTTGAACATGTACTACTTCACTGCAAGAAATATGATATCCAGAGGAAGAACCTTAGTCAGTCATTAAAGAAGGCAAAACACCACGACTTTACACTAACAGGGCTTTTGGGGAAATCAGCAGGCAAGATACAACTTGACATTGTTAATTTCATTAAAGAAACTGAGTTAGATAACAGAATCTAGTTTTTTTTTTTTTTTTTTTTGGTTTTTTTTTTTTTTTTTTTTTTTTTTTCTCCTTTGTTTTTTTTTTGTTTTGTTTTGTTTTTTACTGCCTAATCTCTTGTTCACACTCCAGTCCAGTTGGTGGCGGTAATGCACCATAAGTTGGTTTGCCAACCGCCAATAAACCTCATAGAAGAAGAAGAAGACACACCTTTTCCTCAACCAGGAAGTGAACCGCCCCCAACAAGCACAGTAAGTCAAAGACAAAGAAACACATGGTTAATATAACAGAAAAGAACTTGTTTAACCCCACAGAGTGAGAGTGTGTTCACTCCATTTAAACAGAGTGAGAGTGTGTTCACTCCATTTAAACAGTGAGAATGTGTTCACTCCATTTAAACAGAGTGAGAGTGTGTTTCACTCCATTTAAACAGTGAGAGTGTGTTCACTCCATTTAAACAGAGTGAGAGTGTGTTCACTCCATTTAAACAGTGAGAGTGTGTTCACTCCATTTAAACAGAGTGAGAGTGTGTTCACTCCATTTAAACAGAGTGAGAATGTGTTCACTCCATTTAAACAGTGAGAGTGTGTTCACTCCATTTAAACAGAGTGAGAGTGTGTTCACTCCATTTAAAGAGTGAGAATGTGTGTTCACTCCATTTAAACAGTGAACTCAGTGATTTAAACTCATCTGTTTATCTATGTACACAGTTTTGATGAGTTGCAGAGTTTTGAAAATGTCTGTTTTCTCTTGAATATAATGGAACTAAATGACACTCGACTTGTGGTAAAAAATAAGCTTAACAGAAATGTCTCTTTCTCCACTTTCATGTAGGAACTGTTTTCTTTCTGCAGTCGTATCTTACAGGCTTTTGGAGGGTTTCTTTAAAAATGTATTTCAAGTTATTAATTACCTGTTAAAAAATGCAGTCAGTAACCTAATGCAAGTATCACAGTATTAAAAGAATGCAATTTGATTATTTTCTGTGACTTTTGGGTTGCCTTAATATAAAATATGCTAAATTATTTAGCCTGCTCTTTAAGTTTAAATTTAAGTTTAAGTTTAAGCCTGCTGTGGTCAAGACCATTGATGAAAGTCATTTCATATGTTCGGGCCTGGACTGTTATCAGCCATGTGATGTTTCAGGGAGATTCGACAATGTACACTGAAGTTAATACAACTTCCTGTGTATAGCATTACCAAGGTCTTAAGGCCTTTCTGACCAGATTTGAGTTGGATATGGTCAACCTGCTAGTAGGAGCATGTCAGAGCCCAAAACTACGGTGGCCGACAGGTACAAATGCACTGCATATACAGACAGGCGCTGCATAAACAGAAACATGCTGCAAATACAGAAACGCGCTGCAAATAAGAAAACAAATGCAAAAAGAAAACGCCGCATATCCAGTAATACAATGGAAGTGCTCCAGGCCTCTAGGGGCAGTGCTGAGCATCCACCCGAGAGACAGACAACAGACGTATCACCGTGTGGAGCAGATGTGTGAATGAGAAGAAGAAAGTTATTGATGGGAGGAAAATTGGAGTTGGCTGCACTTTCATAATACAGTAAAAGATGAGGGCCACATGTGGAAAAAAGAAGGAAAGAAAGAAAGAAAAAGAAAAAAAGAATACGTACTTTTTCATACAGCCTCTCCCGACGATTAAAATAAATAATATCAATTTTCTCTCGGGTGGATGCTCAGCACTGCCCCTAGAGGCCTGGAGCACTTCCGTTGTATGACTGGATATGCAGCTTTTTCTTTTTGCATTTGTTTTCTTATCTGCAGTGCGTTTCTGTATATGCAGCACTTTTCTGTATTTGGAGCGTTTTCCTTTTGCATCTGTTTTCTTATATGCGACGCGTTTCTGTATTTGCGGCACCTGTCTGTATATGCAGCGCTTTTGTACTTGTCGGCCACCGTACAAAACATATCACTTCCTGTTGCCATGTAGATGTGTTCAGGGCGGGACTTTTATCAAACGTGAAGTTTGGTGTAGATTGGATCATTTATACTAAAGTTATAGCAATTTCGTATTTCATGGTGAGACATCAAAATTCAACTCCCTGCCCTTCAATGATAGCTAAAAAAATGGGTCCACCCAACAAAACAATGTCAAAATATAATATAAATATCCATGAATACATATTTAATTGGTTAAATTCTTAACAACAATTAATTGATTAATTACTAATCATTAACATCCTTACTCCAAATGTGTGCTGCCACAACATTTTATTTTGTTTTTCAGTTGTATGTCCTTGTTTTCATTGGCCTGTTTGTGGTCAGATCACCTTACCAGTTACTAAAATGCAGATGAAAGTTCTGGATATTAATTCAAATTGTACTCAAGACTCAACTGTGTGTTTAAAAGTAACTAAGTATATTACAAGTACTGCCCCCCCACAAAAAAAAACAAAAAACAAAAACAAACAAACAAACAAAAAAACTACTTAATTGCAGTAATTTGAGTATTTGTACTTCCACCCCTGATGACAGGTGGGTGATATCACAGATGGCTAGCTGCTTCATCTGGCTGCACTCCACCTCTTTGCCCAGTTTTTGATGAGCTGGGAGTTAACTGAGTCAGATGTGCCAAGATGGCAACGGCCAGACTGCTAACATGGCTAAAGATAAATTATCTGTGAATAACCGAAGAAGAATGCTATGTTGCATTATCCTGAAGGGTGAATATCAAATAAATGTGAATAGATGAGGACTGTATGAAATAAGGAGACATGTGTAAGTTATGAGTTTTTATTGATAAAAATGATTTTTCCATTAATGACATGATGGATTCACACAAAACATTTACCCATCTGATATCTGACAGCAGTTTGACATGATGATACACTATATTTGTTTCACAATAGCCACACTCTGAAAGCTCATTTTTAAAAAATAGCATTTCATTTTTTTTCTAACGTTGATATAAAAGCTAAAAGTCACATTGCGCTGGTCTGATCTCAGTTCAGCTGGAGTAATGACTGCAGACATTGCTGATAAAGTATACTGATTTAATAAGAAATCCTATCATATATGGTGATACTGTAGCATGTGTATATGTCTTCAACTATCCTTTAAATTATTTAATTCATTCTTTAACAAAACTCTGTCTCATATGAGGACAGTGTTTAATGCACTGTGGTGATAGGTAGTACTGTTGTCATAGTTTTTATAAAAAATGGGTGAGTGACACGTATGTAGAGCCACTGAGCTTTAGTCACTGAGTTGGCTAAAGCCTTGACCACAGCAATGCATGTGTCAAAGGGTTGTGGATCATTTTTTTTATGAAAAAAAAAAGCTCCATTTACCCAGAAAGGACAGAAAAATGACACATTTTGTATTTCCATGCATTAGTGTGGACGTGGTCTCAGGCTGGACCATCAGCCCATACTGAGTAAGACGGTCCTGCACAACATACTGGAGCGTTCCATTAACATTACCATCATGAGCTGATCACCAGTCTATAAATCTACTTGCATAGAAGTGGCAGCTGTGTAGTTCCCACTGATGAATGTCACATCCACACTCGGTCTGATCACTTTGTCTCAGATGGACAAAGTGAAGCATTAATAAAAAACATTAGCTTTCACAATCTGAGCAGCTGTCTGCGGTGTGACTCACAACACAATAACGTGCATAGAAAGGCCTTCAGAAAAGGACGAACAAACATATATATTTTGAAATGATAAATTAATTATTATTATTATTATTATTGTTGCTATTTTTGTTACATATCCCTGCATCTATCTACCTCGGATGGGCTGCGTGTGCTTCTCAAGTGTAACATATGACCACATGATCTCATAATATACAGTTGCCTACATAGTCTTTTCTTCAGTGAACTAATGCTAACATAAAGTATATTACTGTTAATTAAAATGATCTTATATTTATTAACACTTCCTATAATAAAAGAAACATAACTTCTTCTTTTAGAATATTTGAATTATTGTGAAACACTTGAAATAACAAGTGTAAACAGGGCCTACGTCTCAACAGCGTCAAAGCATAAAAATCACTTTCGAAAATTTAAGATACATCCAGGTAGTCTATGTAGTAGAAAGCGTAAGCAGATGGTTTTTATTCTCTTTTTCAAGTTGATGTCAGCAGAGCTGATATAAGCTAACTAAAGACTAAAGCATGTGGAGAGCACTGGGAGGAAGAGGTGAAAGGTTTGGGAGAGGAGGGACGGAGAAGCACAGGGGTGAGAAAACTTTGAAGATGAAGCAGGGTTTATCTGAAGGAGGCGCGACCTGACGGCCCTTCAGAGGCTGTGGGGGCCGGTAGTTGTCCACCATGCAGCACGGAGCTTCTCCTTCCCCAGTGAACAGCAGGCTGCGGAACATGGCCATCTAATGAGGACGGAGAAACAGAAATGGTCAAAGGCCAGTCAGTGTCTGATTCCATGAACTGCATTTGCATGAACTGAATTATCAAAAGTGTTGTTTCTAACATGTTTAACACCATCATCAGCTGCAGGAGCACAGCAGGATTACCAAATGACAGGGGTGGGGGTATTAAGAGCAACGTTTAAATCCATAAACCCGTGTGAGGAGTGTGTGCTGTGCTCCCAGAGCCATTTGGCCCTATACGCACACTACGCAAGTTGGTAGGGGCCCGCAAAGTACACAAGGGCCCTGCCTCCCCCTTGTGTGTCAGTGTTTACAACTTTGATGTGAGGATGAAGCAGAATAAAACAGAAAATAACATCCTAAGAATGAACAGAAATCAGGTAAACTTGTGTTTCCTCCACTACAAGTTAAGTTGATGTGATAGTTTGCAGTGTGTGATGCTCCTCCCTCTGTCTGTCTGTCTGTCTGTCTGTCTGTCTGTCTGTCTGTCTGTCTGATGTTAGCTGTGCTGCAGTCTGTCTGTCTGTGTCATGCTTACAGACACATCCAGGGCTGCTCTGTGACTTTGTGTCTGACAGAAATGACAATGAAATACAACTATTCATCATGTTTGATGAGTGCCAACATACAGCGGCGTTTAATCAGTAGCTCATAAAAGATAACCATGTGGTGCGTGGACATTCGTTCATATGCATCTGCACACTTTCCCACAGCAGTCTTTGTGGAGACCAATCCATCTGTCTGTCTGTCCAGGCAATATATGGACATGATGTTACTCCTCTGAGGTGGCCAGGAGAGTAAAATCCTTTACTTTAACAGAAGTACTAATATCACACTATAGAAATACTTCACTAAAAGTAAAAGTCCTGCATTCATCAAACCTTCCTGAAGTAACAATATGAAAATATTATCAGATAACTTAAAGTACTTAAAGTAAAAGTATTCATGTTGCAGTAAAATGTTCCTGTCAGTGTTATTATGTCTGATGTGTTTGGATGAATATTATTGCATTAATGTTCCTGCTGTTTACTGCTGTAGATGTTTAAAGTTGAGCTCATGTTAACTACTTTAGAGGCCACTGTGGTTTTATCTACAGCAATGCATCATGGTCTGTAAGACCATCAAATATCTGTAGCATCACTGTCCTGTGAGAAACACGTATCTTTAGAAAGTCACAAAACAGTGTTTTTTCAGCTTTGTGGATTAAAAAGTTCAGTATTTGCCTCTGGGATGTAGTGTAGAAGCATGAAGTTGGATAAAATGGAACTCAAGTAAAGTACAAAATAAGTAGAGTACATGATGTAAATCTGGGCTGACTGATGATTGATTGAATATTGAATTTAAAATAAATTAACTGACTAATTACCAGACATCAGACCCAAAGCTCAGTGTGATGTTTTAGTATTTTCTACATTTTATATATTCTAAAATTTCTTATTTATTTTAATGTCAATATTCACTAGGACTGTAGTGGGGACACTGGGGTGTGACTGTGTGGCAAATGGTTTACATGACCAGGGTTTCTCCCAGAAAACTTGCTAAGCCTGGTGGTAGAGAAGTCCACCGGCGGCCTACCGTGTTTTTGTAAAAAAAAAAAAAAGTTAAAAGTTGACAGGAATTTTGAAATTATGACTATTATGTGTTATTATAAGCCATTTATTAACAATACTTAAAGTAGAGTCTTACAAAAAGGCACAATCTTGAGATACGGTTTTAACAAACACAAAAAAATACGAATTAAAATAAATAATATCAATTGTTTTCACTTAAGTTAAATCCTAGTGAATCTTAAAACAAGCCATTGCTGGTCACATTTAAAAGTAAAATAAATTAACATAAATAAAAAAGTGCAAACATGGCCAAGGGGTAAAACCAGGGAACTCAGAGGCTGAAGAGGTATGCTTTGCAGTGCAGTGTTGGGCACGTTACTTTAAAAAAGTAATTAGTTATAGTTACTAGTTACTTCTCCCAAAAAGTAACTGAGTTAGTAACTGAATTACCCCACTATAAAAGTAACTAGTTACCAGGGAAAGTAACTATTGCGTTACTCTTTTTTTTTAGTTTAAATATGTCTAAGAATTTGGATTTTTTTCGAAGCAGGTTTCACAAGCCAGTTGCATAGAGTAGAATTGCATAGACAGGTACTTACACAGAACTTTTAATATTTATTGATTAGAGTTGCTTACAGTGGACGTGGACAAACACTTCGCTCCGGGACATAATGGACACTTCACATGTACGTTCTTGCCTTTTACCTCAAGGAGAATAAAGTAGTGTCTGTACTTCCACTTTGAAAACGCAAACTTTCCCTCCAGACTCGTTGCTGCAGTTTACCTCTGCTAGTTTGGGTTGTGGGGCTGCGGTGTGTGTGTGTGGTTTGTGTGTAAACTGAACACTGCCTCTGATTGGCTTACCGTGAAAGCTTACGCTACCTTTAGCCAATCATCATCACTTATGCGGTTGTCTCGTCCCTCCCTCCTCCCTCACCAAAGAAAAAAAATAAACAGCTGTGGAGCTCCTGTGGCTGAGAGACAAGTCGGATGACAAGAGCTTCAATGAGTAGCTTTAGTTTATAATCGGCCCCATTTAATTGTCGGTAACGGTAACAGGCGTTGTAACGATGGAAATAGTAATTAGTTGATTACCCGTTACTGAAAAAAATAACGCCGTTAGTAACGCCGTTATTCTCATCACTGGTGATGTGTGACCTCTTCTACTTTTTGCTGCACATGGTGCAGGTTGGATCAGTGCAAGCAATCCGTCTGGGCTTTTCAAAGAACTCTTCATGCTTACCATACTCGGTCTTGTAGAGCCATCCGCTTAAATTTAGGGTCAGAACCATTTTGGATTAAATCCGCTCATTCGATGTTTACCATCGCGGGCGCGTGCTAACATCCGTGCTAACTCGCACTGGCTCTGCCTCATCAATGAGCCGCGGCTCGGTCGGCTCGCGGCTCGGGTCGCACTCCCTTGACCTGGGGGTGAACAAGCGGGCTCATCGTCTCCTCCAGTGCTCCTCGACATGACACGTAAAAGTTGTTAGCGTGTAGACAGGTAGAGGATTTTGGGCGTTCAGATGATGGAAAATACACCTGACCTCTCACCCCCTATGTGTTCACGTATCGACCATAAGCTGACGCCATTGCGCTTTCAACCGTATCACCAGATGCGGTTAAAAGGTCTGTATGCCGTCTTTGGTATCACTGTTTTGGTGCATAAAAAAACCTATTTAAAATAAATAAACAAGTGACGCTTAGCCTGGCGGGGGGGGGGGGGGGGCAAGAAAAGCCTTGCGGCCCGCCAGGCCTATAAAGCACTGGGGGAAACCCTGATGACTGTCCGGTCAGTCAGGGGGGCCCCAAAGCAGAATTTTGCACTGGGCCCCATGGGAGGTCAGGACTCTGCTCAGGCTGTACACTTAGAGGCTGTTCACACATACTGACTCAAGCTGGGAGATTTAAAAGATTTCCAGCATCATTACAGGAACAGTCCACTAATGGTTCGTACCTTTAATTGTTGACAATTAAAGACATCAGATGTCTATTTTTACAAGTCCTCCCACATCTATTTCCCAGTTCTCAAGAATGAGTGGTATATAATCCACTATCATAAATCACAATTTGCCTCAAGGGGCTTAGTTATGTTGCAGCAACAGTAGTGTAGTCTAGTGAGTTCTTGAGCAGACCACACTGTGCAGGGACACAGGGGACACTGTCTGAGCAGCACACAGCCAAGCATGGACAGCAACACGCATTCCTGAAGGCAGCACAGAGCCAACCAGCAGCTATACTGTCAGACACTGTGTGTGTCCTCTGGAGTCTGGTGGAACTTTGACAGTCACTAGGAGAGACAGTTGCTGTGTGTGTACCTGTGTTGTGGCTGGGCCAGCAGCTCTCCTACGAGAGGCTCCCCCTTTGACAGTGTGTTTCTTTGAGGAAGGGCCAGCACATAGTCATAGCCCTGCTGTTTATCTTGGTTAACAGTACTGTGTGTCAGTCAGAATATAGCAGTGCTATCAGAGGGGCCACACGTAGGGAGGGGCCAGAGGATTCAGCTGGGGTGACCTTTCAAATCCAAACAGAACTGAGTTCTTGAAGAAAAATCAGTTTTTAAACACAATGTGTGCATCATTTTTTAGAATAATTATAAAACTATTTTGATGGGGTTTTGATTTTTACTCTTCAGTTATGTTGGAAAATATATTTTAAAAGATCAAACTCTTGGCTATTAAATCTTGTAACGGCCCAACCTCCTAGTGATTCTAATTTTTATTAAATGTAGATGTCAACTCTCTCAGATGGAAACACAACACAACATGTTCTATTTGTTCATTTCACAGTGTCCTCGTAGTGAGCGGCCATTTTATTTTTTAAAGTGCTCAGAGTCTCTTAATGCTAATCAGAATACACATTTTTAAACCATAATTCTTATTTAGTTTTGATTAAGAAGGGCTACAGAGTGACATGTTATGGTTGAGACACATCTGATAGAAATATTATTGAATGAATTTGTCAAAAATATAAAGTTTACCGTGCTTGAGCAGTATTCCCACCTTTGTTAAACCATGAAATGAGACAGGGGTCCTGAGGATATAGCTAACCTTTTTACACCTGATTAAATCATGTTTTCATAAAAATCTGACAGATATCTGAGACTTGACTTTAAAGGGCCAACATTTTCATTAAAAAATCGATTTTAAAGCAAAGATGATTATAATAGCACATTTTACACCTATGTTATTAGTAGGTATTACTAGTTTTAGATTTTGAGGGCTTTTGACACATTTTTAAATTTAAAGTTTAAGTTGTGAATCCATGTCTGGGACAAGGCTGTTTTCTGGCACAGAACAAGTTTAGACATAAAAAAAAGTTAAATCAGACAAGAATTACATATATTTCATACATATAAATACTTAAGAATGTATTTTCACTAAAAATGGAATCAGAGTGTTGGTATTAATTACTTTTAAAGTTCTGCTGGTAGGACATGATTTGTCCCAGTTCTCACTTGCCATCAAATCAGTATTTTCAGTCTCTGTAGAATCATGTCTCTAATGCAGACGGGACACGGTGTGTGTTGCATAGGAACCATAATGAAACATTCCCATGAGCTCTTTAATCCGCAGTGGGTCAAATCAAAGTAAACTTGTGTTAAAGAAAACAGGGCAGCAGTACAGCAGTGTTCACTCTGTACTGCACAGTCCTACGTAGTACCTGGGTCATGCTAAATGATTACCTACCAGCATAAATGTAATATTTAGTGCAGTCATTTAGCTTCTGCTCCCTCACACCCTCCTGCTGGGGTGTTTATCTCACATGTACACACGGTGATGTAAACAGCCAGGCCTCCTCACACTGAGACCTGTCCCATAACGCACACAGCAGCATGAAGCAAAATTTCTAAAGCTAAATGAGGATAAAAGCGAGATTCTTTTAATAGGACCAAACACAGAAAGAGAAGAACTGCACTCACTGCTCAGTGGCCTTAGCAGACAGGTTAAAACCAACATCACAAACTTCCTTTTCAATATAAGAATATTGCCTTTTTTAAACTCAGAAAGATGCAGAAATTCTCACTCAACCAACTCAATCAACTGCTCTTAATACTAGTCATTTAAACTCCTGCAATTTCCTTTTTACTGGTTCGCCCACAGAGTCGATAAGAAAGCTACAGCTACTTCAGAATGCTGCAGCCAGTTTTTAACCCAAACCATGAAATGGGTCACATGACCCCACTGCTACCTGGCTATAGGGCCGCACAATTAATCTCAATATTATCGAAATCGCAATATGACCATGTGCAATACCCAAATCGCAGAACCAGAACCAAATCGCAATTTTTTGAGAAAAGAAAAATATGAGAGAAACCAGCATTATAGTGAAGTTCTGTGATGCTGCAGAGACACCCCGGCCTAAAAATCTTGTTCTCCAGATAAAAGCAAACATTTGTTTGGTACAGAACCCAGACAGATCACAACAAATGTCACCTAATCACGATTTTAAAATATTTTTCTTTTTCATTGAAAATAAAAATTGTCAAATCGCATATTGCAATTTCAGCCAAAATAATCACAATATGACTTTTTTACCATATCGTGCAGCCCTGCCTGGCTACCTGTATCTTTTAGAATTTGTTTAAAAGTTCTTTTACTTGTTAATAAAGCTTTAAATGACCTCGCTCCTCCATACATCTTTCATTTTATGTTCCGGCCACATCTCTGAGGTCCTCCACCACTTTTCTTTTAAATGTTCCTCATACTCGTGAGAGCACCTTCTGTTTTCATGCCCCCAAACTGTGGAACTCACTTGGATGACGTGGATGTGAGAATGTCAACAAGCTCTCTCAGCGTTCTTAAAAGTAAAGACCTATCTTTTTAATCTGGCTTTTAAATTTTAATTGGGAATAATGTTATAACCTTGGTTTTTAAAGTTTCAATCATTTTTTTAAAATCTAATTTTATTCTTAGTGTTTCCTTTACTTCAGTCTACTGACTTTCATTTATCATTTTTTCCAACATATTTTTAAATTATTGTGGTTTTATTTTTCCTGTATTTTATTAGAATTTTGTTTCTATTTGTTTTCTTGATTGTTTTGTCCATTTTGTCCTTCATTTACCTGCAAAACAAACCAAATCTCTGAACACTGAGCTACTGCAACCAAGAGGACATGTAAAGTGGAAAGACCTGGTTGTGTGGTGTGTGTGTGTGTGTGTGTGTGTGTGTGTGTGTGTGTGCGCAAATGAAGCAGCTGTGTGGCATAAACAACAGCTCCTCTGGGAGTCATCCAGCCTTCAGCTAGTTGGTGAGCTTGGATTTAATTTCCCTCAGCAGACTCACTCAGCAATGCTAAAGTACAAATCTGCACTTCAGTGTATCATTGTGTTCGTCTCCACATCACAGCAAGGAAAGAACATCCTATAATTGTGCATCTAGGCTTTATTTAGAGAGAGAAAACTGAGCATTAAACTTTCAGAGGAAAAGCCCATTACATTCTGTCTGTGGGTTTAATGTCACATGAAGGTACAGTGAGGCTGCGTTAATTATGTAAAGAGATAAAGTGGAAACTGCCCACTGGAGATACTGCACTCACTGTAATCTAAGTGAAACACCGGGCACACACCCACCCTGCTCTACAGCATGATATGGCCTCTTACACTCCTAACCTTGACAATGTTTGACCAACAAACTGGCTCCTTAAACCACTCAAATTCTTAAAGGGGTAGTTTGGATTTTTTTGAAGTGTGGTTGTGTGAGGAACTTATTATTTACTCAGTATTTTTGACAGTGAGTAAACCCTCCTCCATGGACATGTATTAGCTTACACTTATGACACTTACATTTTCAAAACAGGCTTGTTACTTAAGTTTTGAAGCATTTAAGGGGAATTGTTGATTATCATTTATTTTGCATCATGTGCAGCCTTCCTAACATCAACATGATTTCAGCCTAAATACATGGAACAATAACAGAGAGAAAAGACGATTCCCTGCTGTATCCATCAGTGCAAATCAAGCACAACAGACATAACAAGATAAAAAAGACGCAACAAGACATAACAAAATGTAAAGATGTAATAAGGCTTAAAGACGTAACAAGACAAAAAAAGACATAACAAGACATAAAGGACATAAAACAAAAAAGACGTAACAAGACAAAAAACACTTAACAAGACGTTAAATGATGGAACAAGATGTAAAACACGTAACACAACAAAAAAGACTCAACAAGACATAAAAGATGTAACAATAGATAACAAGACATAAAAGACATAATAAGACAAAAAAGATGTAAAAGACATGACAAGATGTAAAAGACATAAGATGTAAAAGACATAAGACGTAAAAGACATGACAAGACGTAAAAGACATAAGATGTAAAAGACATAACAAGATGTAACAAGACATAAAAGACATGAGGCAAATAACAACATAAAAGATGTAACAAGATAAAAAAAAATGTAAAATAGGAAAAAGAAGTGAAAGATGTCACAAACAAAGAGAGGACGACTTTTTACTTTTAGACTCTGCGTACATCTCAGAATCTGTACTTTTTCACTTTTACTGCAGTTAAGAAGTTGAATAAGTACTTCTACTTTTAGAGAAGTATCTGTATTTCTACTGTAGTAAAGAATGTGTGTACTTGTACCACCCCTGACTGTAGGTACTACACTGACTATGGATAAGTACCTCATACAATCCAATAATCTGAACTGTCCCTTTAATGAGACGATTGCCAGATCAGAGTCTAGTGTGTGTACGAGGCTGTACTGTAACAAAGAGACTTCTGAGGAAACAGTCAGCTCTGTTAACGCTGCACTAATTTACTGGCTGCTTTTTCTCTCTGACTCCCTGATGCTCAACACGTCACGCCTTTAATTTTCTCATTTGAAGATGAACACTTTAAGTTTCCTCTGGAGACTTCAGCAGCGCTCTCAGCAGACCACATGATTGGAAAGCTGCACTGAGGCAGCAGCATGTCCAACCCACAAAGCGGCAGTTGGGCTGCCAAGAAAAATGCCTGTATTTAAGGAGTGCCACAAATACACACAGGCTACTGTGTGCATGCTCATACACTCATGTGTTATTACACTTACATCCATACCCATGTGACCTCGCCTGACCTCGCTATATTTGAATTAAATGCAGTGTGTAATCCAGCTGTGGCCTCACTTCAGTTGTTTGGCTCTCAAACTAAAGTTCAACACTACATTTATTTGTGTCTTTATTACACAGTGCAGACCAATCTTCATATCTCTGAACAGTGATAGCTAAAACAAATGTCACTGTGTTCTCAAGTAGTCCAAGAGCTTGTTCTCCTCTATGTTCCAGCCTTTAGTGTTGTGGGATGTTCAAGAAATTGCTGCTGTTTTGGTTGTCACGTTTCATAAGAAAGAAAAACTAACAAGAAGCTATCTGCAAGACAATAAGAACATCACTTCAATAGTCAATCTTTTCCACTTTTGTGTTATGGCGAAATTGAAAGAGTTTTAGAGACACTTGATAATGAATGATCATGGAAACAACATACTGACTATATCGTGGAAAAAAAAATCAAATACAAAAAAATCACAATCACAGGGTTCTGGCACCTTTACCAAAATCAAATTCAGGCTCTTTTCAAGCAAGGTTTCCAGCTACTTCCAGCTGTGGTTAATTACATGTTTATATACAAATTCATATTTAACCTCTTCATCACATTAAATCAGATGTTATTATGATATTGTCCACCAAATGTATGTTTTATGTTTGAAAGTTTAATGCCAAAATGTGTCACCTGTCTGTAAGCAGTCTTGGCACATTTTGTGCATTTTCCTCAGTTGAAGTTAATAACATTTTCTTTTTTTTATCTGCTTTTTTTTTTTTATTTTGAGTTTAATTTTAAGTTTTCTTATCCAGTAAATGGCTCTGCCAGACAAAACAATGTAAAATGAGACCCAATTATTGCCATTGCCAGACTAGTGATTAATTGTCAATTAATACATATTTAATCAGGCAAATTCTTGTTTGGCAATTAATCGATTAATGATTAATCATTAACTCCTATGGAACCTGGCTCAGCAACATCTGACTTATTTTATTTCTTTATCTAAAAAGTTAACAAGCTAATTCAGTCAGGCAGCAATTTATTATGAAAGTAATCTGATTACAATTTCAAGCATTTTCAAGTACTTCATCCAGAATTCAAGAACTTTCAAACCTTGAATGTAGGACATTAATATTCAAGAGTTTCCAAGGATTTCCAGCACGAATGCTGTAATTTATACAAAAGTCCACGTTCAGGCTGGGGGGGCTCAAGTTTTCCTTAGTTACAAGTAGGGGGGCTCCGGTGAAAAAAGTTTGGGAATCACTGGGCTATTACTACTATTACTACTGTTTATGGCCGTGATGAACTTGTTTTAACCATGCATACCTGTAGCAGCTGTTGTGTTTGTTCCCTGCATACTGTGAACCTGCAGGATTCAAAAACATCTCCACTTGTCTGCAGGTCAGATCAGACTCTGTTATTTTTACTTGCTCAGTTTTTATATATGTTTTAAAGAGACAGTTCACCCTAAAATCAAAAGTACACATTTAACTATAGCGCTGCTTATCCATCTAGATAGTTTTTGTGTGAGTTCCCTAATTTGGAGATGTCAGCCAAAGAGATGTTTGTCTTCTCTAATACATCCGATATTTTTGATAGTGAGAAAAGCCTTCAAATACATAACTGATGGCACATTTCTCTCTTCTGTGTTGCCTCAGGGTGTCCTGATTCTCTGTGCAGTGTATTTTTCTCTTACTCATTTTGATTTGATGTCGATAAAGCAGGAGACGTACCTGTGCAGGGCTGACACTGATTGGCTCCTTGAGGACGATCCAGGTGACGCTCTCCAGCAGGGGGGGCGTGGTCAGAGAGCCATCATAAGTCCAATAATCCAGAGAAGCAGGAAGGAGAGTCCTTGCGTCAAAGTTAGCAAAGGTGGTCTGCTTTCCCTGGAAGGATGCAGGAGAGGGAGCGAGGAAGAAAAGGAAGAAAGAAGGAAAGCAACTGTCAGTCCTTGTTATAACAGTGTAGTTGTTAGTTTCTCAAGCTTATGGAGTGTTATGCTTGAGTGTTATGTTTTTACCTTGGTCTTAATGGCATCCAAGGAATCCAAAACTCTCTGAATCCTGGGGTTAGCGGCACCAATCTGCAGCACAACACACATAGTGTTCATTATTTTGCTTTTCTCAGGGCATGAATACTTAAAGCAGCTTCCCACCCTGAGCTCTGTAGTGCAGTTACAGCCTGACAGACTGTCAGTGATGAATCACTGATGACTCACCTTGAGGAAGACCCCAACAACAGCAAGTCCATCAGGCTGACTGGCTGCCTCCCCAAAGCTCGGGTACTTAGTGTTCCAGTGCACCAGGTGAAGCTAACAGGAAGAAGAGGCACAGTCTGACTTTTAACAGACTCATCTTATCCAAAACAACATCAGAAACAGTGAGGTGCATCAGTGATAATGTAGTAGTTATTTTACTGATGTCTTTCTGACTTATGCTCCTCATGGTAACTTTTACATTGCTCATATGTTCCGTTAGCTGTTTCAGCTGCTCATCTGTAAAGTCTATTTCCCTGTGAAGATGTAAATGCTGTTAAAATCCTCTTCACACCGCAAGAAATGAAATTCTGGTGGAGGAATACAGTACTAAATAATTGATTTATTCATTTATTTATTTTCTTAGCATTTTGGATACACTCAACTAATTAACTGTCCACTGAGTGGATTCAACTCTGTCTCACAGTCTCAGGGAGTAACAGAACACATGTAACAGAGTTACGTAATCAGGATACTTAAAAAGCTAACTGTATTCCATTACATTTACAGAAAAAAATATGGAATCAGATTATAAATACATTTAGTAAAACTGGGGATTATTATCAGGATTACAATTTTAAAATGCATTTTAAAATAAAGAACAATATTGTGTTATGCACAATGCACACACATTACAGCCTTTCAGTGTGGAGTCTCACAGCTTATCAGTTTATTATCACAACCTCTAGTGAAAAATATTTTGACTGGGTGGAAATTTCCACATTATTTTGCACAGTGACAGTTCTGCCATCAGACGTGAAAATCCTGTCATCATCCAAGAACTCAACATCTAATTTGAAGAAACATTTACAGGTCAGAACAACTGCTAACATTAGCTACACAGAAATCCAGTTTCCTTGCAACCTGTCAATCCTACCACTACTATTGCTACTATGACTGATAAATATATCGGGGCTGTAGGTGTTGATGCTGGTGATGTGTAGCAATAAAAACAGAAGCCCCAAAATAAGTTTATGGCAGCTTACTTCAAGTTTGAGCGTTAAGTGTGAATAGCTACTTAACAAAGTACATTTAATATAATTGCTGCCATTAATCGAAACATGCATAACAAAGAACATAACAAAGGAAGGAATGTCTGGACAAACAATTAATGAACCAACAACGAACATTAAACATTATATTGGGCTGAACTGTTTCATCATATTTGGTACTGAGGTAATCTAAATGTCACACAAGGTAATCTACTTACATTACTTTAATACTGTGATACTTGGATTAGGTTACTGACTACATTTTCAACAACGTAATTACTAATTGTATCAAATATAAATTTAAAGTAACCCTCCGAGGCCTGTGCATCTGTGATAATGTAGAACTTAGACTGATTTCTTGCTGATTTGCCCTTTAATCTCCTCATGGCCACAGTCAGAATATGAAACACACTGAGGCCCCAAACACCAAAGAAAATCTCTTTTGTCACTGTGCACATTACTCATATGTTTCAGCTGTTAATCTGTACTTTCTACTTCTATATGAGATCTGATGCTAAATGCACATAAGAAGGAATTCAATTCAGGTGGAGGAATACTGAGACTAAAAACAGTTACATTTAAATACACTGGGTCTAAAGATAGTGGAATCAACCAATTCATTGCCCAGATTAATTTTATGTATAGCTGCACCCCTGCCTTACAGTCCTCTTCCCAAGTTCTTGTGATTCTGAAAAATACTGTATATGAAAAATTATAAGAATCATTAAAAACAGATGTTATTTTTACATTTCTTGACAAAAACAGGATTGTTCCACCATGAACACCATCCATCCTAGTTATTTATTTATTTATTTATTTTTATTAAGTATTTTATAGCAAGAGTGAAGGATGTATATGCAGCGTTGGGAGGGTTACTTTAAAAATATCTTCCCATCCAATTACTGATTACTGATTGTAGTAGTAGTGACAGGTTAGCTAGCTAGCTATAACTGGATTTCTGTGTAGCTAACAGTAGTGGTTGGTCTGTACAGCTAACATTAGAGATTGGTCTGCTAACGTTAATGATTGTTTTGTGTAGCTAACATTCAAGGTTGGTCTGTGTAGCATGTGTGTATTTTCACAGCTGAGGGCAGAACTGTACTGTGATGTTGTTCCTCTTTCTGATTTAAAGACCAAATAATGTTGAAAATTCCACCCAGTGAAACATTTTATTTACAAGAGGCCTGATGATGAACTGAATGTAAGACTGACTGCTTTCACCGAGACCAGAGTGGTGTTGAGATGCTAATATAGTGTTGTAGTGTGTGCACACTGCATGTGGTAGTATATCATTCTTAATATTAAAATGTATTTTAAAATTGTAATCCTGCTAAATAATCCCAATTTTTACTAAATGTAACTATAATCTGATTATGTCTTTTTTTTTCTGTAACTGTAATGGCATACAGCTACCTTTTTTTGTGTTCTAATTACATAATCCTGTTACATTAAATCTGTTACTCTCTAAGCCTGTGTATATGTAGTGATAGTTGGCATCTTTGAATCCACATTGAGGTGAGTGCAGCATCTTGAGTACCTCACAGGGGAACTTGATGCTGTTGACGGTGTGCTCAGAGCCTCTGTCATCACTGGCTCCCCAGTGGAAATGGAACTGCTTCAGACGGTACGTTCCAGAAATAGGACCTCCAGTCAGGGCTGGTTACAACAGAACAACACAATCATTAGAGACACACTCAGGGGGTTTAACATGCCAGTCAGTAACCTGCACATTATCATACAGTCAGTAAGCACATGGTGGGACTTGTATATGGTAATATGTGTTCTTATTGCTTTCACTTGATCATATTCATTTTAATGGCTTTATTGATTATTTTTAATTTCAAATGCACATTTTTTACCCTGTTGTATAACTGTTGTTATTGTGGTGCAGTTATTGCAGTTGCAGTTATGTTCTCTCAGTCTCAGTCTCTCAGTTAAATTCAAACAGTAAATTTACTTTATTTTAACCACAGAACATAGAGAAACACATTTTTTACAGGGGCAATCCACCAAATTTTACAGATAAAGGTCAGGTATCAGTAAAGGTTATGGTTAGCACTACTCAGCCAGTGAAAACAGTTTGAGGCGCTCCATCAGGTCTGAGTCCAAAATTCCATACTAACATGCTAATTAGCCTGCTAAAATGTGAGATTTTTTAGTGTGTCCAAACCTTAGTAAGAAATCAGTGGCGAACTCCGGCTGAAAAAAAAAAATAATAAAGGCACTAGCTCTGCACGGCGCAGCAAAATTTGTGATGCATTTATGGTAAAACAGTTCTAATTCTTAGAGCACAACAACTGCTACCACAGTGTAATAAAACACACAGGGAACTATTATTTTATTACTGTTATTTAACCTTTTAAAGGTACATACTGTAGAGGCATTTTCTTGCATGTACAGCAGCCTATACAGCACTTCATCACGTTCCCTCCACTTGAAGGGCACCCTACAGGGCACTTCATCATGTTTTATCTACCACAGGGGTGTGTAAGTTCAATGAAAATGTAAGTATGTAAGATTTCACTTTGCTGGGCATAACATATTTTTTTAATTAGCTCATTGCTGGCACAGGTTACTGTAGTTATTCTCCAACTGGCAAACTGGAGGCATGTGGAGTCGATAGTACACATTTGGGTATGTAGGGGCATGTGTGATTTTAGACGCAGCGTAAGAGAAGAAAAAAAACACTGATAATGTCATAGTGATGTCATCAGCTTGGGGCTCTGTCACTTTAATACAGACTTAATTCTATTGTTAATCTGTCTCTTGTGTGTCCCCCAACTTTATTAAACCACTGAGGAGTCGATTTAATTGGAGATTCCCTTGCGTGTAGTTTCAGTCTCTGTTGCACCTTTCTGTCTTTCCTGTCATGAGGGTTGCCATAGTAACTGGCTTCTCATGCTAACCCCAGTGTTTCTTCTGTTCATTCCTAGAAAACACTGCTGGTGCTAAGTAAAAAAAAATACAGCCTGTAATGCTGTTTATCCATCTAGATTTTTTTGGTGTCAGTTACAGAGTTTTGGAGATGTCAGCTGTAGAGATGTCTGCCTTTTCTCCAATATAATGGACCTAAATGGCACTCAGCTTGTGGTGCTCAATGCACCAAAAAACTACATTGAACGATTCAAAAACAGCGTCTCTTTCCAAAAATCATGACTCAGTCACTCAAAATAATCCACAGATCTTGTTGTGAGCAGTTTTGTGTAGGAACCATTTTCTTTCTGCAGTAGAATCTTCCAGAACTACTTCAGAATCTATCAACACTACTTTATTTTCTACTACAAAAACATACTTACAAACTGCAGAGATCTATACAGCAGATATCTCCAAAACTCTGCAACTCACACCAAAACTATCTAAGATGGATAAACAGCACAACAGGCCAGAGGAAACATACTGTATGTATTCTTGTTTTGGGGGTGAAATGTCCCTTTAAATGTCAGGGGTTGGTAGAATGCTGAAAAACTGTATGCGTTTTATCATTTGGACTGCTGAATGAATGTTGAATAAGTAGTGTGAGTGCAGCAGAGAGGTGGTGTCGTGTAGATGTCCTGCTGACCTCCAGATAATGATGAAGACATTTATCAGAGTAAGCTGACGCTCTTATCTGCTGCAGCACACACAGCAGGGTGGAGCCAGAAACAAGACAGATAAAGTGTACTAATACTACTGGAACTTTTACATGATATTACATTATTGTATATTATATTATACTATTACTTTACTGGCAGCAAAAAGACATGTTTGATGCTGGGGTTTGGATTACAGATGTGCATGAGTAAATGAATGAGTGTCCAAACACTTACTGGAGCTGTCTGTGTCGTCCAGAAAGTCCACCTGGAAGGAGTGTCCATTGTTGAGGATGCTGTTGGCATTGGACGGGTCATACTTGAGTCTCAGAGGCCTCAGAGAGGAGTCATACTGGGCCTCCTTTGGGACAATGTTGATGGGAGACTGTCTGGGCCCGTCAGCTACAGGATAATCCTCTCCCACTTGTCAGGTCCTACAAATACATAATTCAAATCATAAATAACATATGTTTGTTTTTCTCCTTCTGTTATGTTCTCTGTGTAGAACACTTCAACACCGCCTCCTTAAAGTAATTCCACCTGATTTAGATATCTCTCCTCTCTCCCTTCCTCATGACTTGGACTTTTTCAGGTACTAATGTACAAAGATGTAAACAGATACTTCACTGCTGCCACAGCTGAAAAATAATAATCCATTAATAGTGAAGGTTATTCAAAAAATTTCACACTGTCACATTTACTTAACAGTGACAATGCTAACAATACTCACTGATAATAAGTAAAAGTACAGAAGTATTTTCAGTATAATGTAAAAAATATAACATTTTAAATTGAAAATGGACAGTAAAATAGAAGTACTGAAGTCATAGTTGTATTAGACTGCTGCCCCCACGACCCGGCCCCGGATAAGCAGAAGAGATGATGGATGGAAGTCATAGTTGTACTTGACATATAAAACACGTACCTCAAATTTAACCACTGATTGCAAGGAAAATAATCCTATGTTGTCTATCCTTACTTCTAAGGCTGCACAATTAACTGAAATCACAATATGGCAGAATATATTATCCAAGCTGCAATTTTTGTATGAAAAAAAAAAAAATCTGTAAAAACACAGCATTTTTATGAAGTACTATGGTGCTTCAGAGATGTCCTGAGCCACAAATCCTGTTTTAAAAAAAAGAAAGAAAATGCTACTGGCATTCAGCATTTTTAAGTTAGTAGAACCTCTAAACAAATTTTAAGTTTTCACTTCTTACCACAAATAATCAGTGGTGGAAAGAGTACTGAAAATCTGTACTCAAGTACAAGTACTATTACATTGCTAAAATATTACTCAATTACCAGTGAAAGTACTACTGTTAGAAATATACTTAAGTAAAAGTACAAAGTATTCATCAAAAAAACTACTCAGAGTATCAGTTACTTTTAACCGTTGATGTCACAGTCACTTCCTGAATCTATATTTTTGGTCATTTTTTCTCAATTCAAGTCTAACTTTAATTTTCTTTATTCAACAAATGTCTCCGCCAGACAAAACAATGTCACATGAGGTGCAGTTTCTGCCATAACTATTGATTAAACATCCATGAGTACATATTAATTAGTTAAATTCTTAATGGCAATTAATTGATTAATGATTAATCAACATCCTTACTCCAGATGTGTGTTGCTGCAGTGTTTTGTTTGTTTTTCAGTTGTATGTCGTATGTAATTGTTGTATGTAATTTGAGCATTGGCTTTTACAGTGAAGCTATTTTCAGATCCTTCACGTCGTATCTCAGATAAATAATTATAATCCATAATCCAAATAATTAATAGCAAAGGGGAAAATGAACAAATTAACTAATCAAATCACTTGAGTTCCATCCATTGACGTGTAATATTTTAATGCAGCTAATAAAGATGCTGTTGGAGAAGTTTCACTTTTTAAAAGTTTGTCTTACATATTTTGCGTGTGCATCCTACTGAGGGGCTGCAGCCAACCACGCTGAGAATGCTGTTATGTCGTTATTAATGTTATGTTGTTAATGTAATGTTGAAGTAAGACAGTGTTGCTGAGGAATGTTAGGGTGACTGCAGTGCAGCCTGCTGTCTGCACTGATGCTAAATGCAGCTCAGCATGTGGCAGCATGTAGTGAACCTGTTACATCCAGTGTTAACCTGCACATCCAGCACGAGAGCTGGATGCTGTGATCCTCACCGTTAGTCGGTCCGTATCCCCATCCATGAGACATGGCTGCTGCTGCTGTGTGGGTCCTGACAACACAAAGGAAGGATTAGTCCCAGTCAGAGTACAGGTCGAACAGCGACACAAGAGGCGGCGATGATGATGATGATGATGATGATGATGATCTGCTGACTGACAGCCGCTGAACGCCGTTGCTCTTTTATATAGTCCTCCTCCTCCTCCTCCTCCTCCTCACACACGGAGCGGGGGGGGTGGGGGGGGGGTTGGCTTGCCGGTGGCCGGTCCTGCAGCGGGCCGGTCAGTCACAGAACACAGCAGACATCCAGAGAGGCGATGGTGGCGTCCGAAATTGTCTCTTCCTCCCCTTCTCCCTCTCCGGGATATTCAGAGCTAGCTGAAGAGATGCGGTGGTGATTTCTGTCCGCACATCATCCACACACATCCATCAGCTGCTCTCAGCTCTGTTACAGGATCAGCTCCAGCGCTTTGAGGATTTTTATCGCAATAACCTGAAATCCACATGTTCTTTCACCTCCTGCCAGCTTCCACTGATCCTGATCCAGCTCCTGCTGCACGGCTTTATGAAGGCTGCGTGCGGCTGCATGGTGTGTGCATGCCTGTGGCTCTGTGCAGGGCCGGACAGAGGCTCTCAGGGGCCTGAAGCAGAACCCTCCACTCCACCACCAACCCCCAACTGTCCTAACACATTAATTATTTATCTTCACTCCTTTCCCTGACTTATTATTATTCTTTCATTCTTTTTTTTTTTTAGATGGCTACTCCTCCCACGTAATTGCAGATAGACACATCATTCAAATTTTTGAATAGAAAGCATATCTGTCTCATCCTGCTATTGTTTCATGTTGATGTCTGTAACAGTCATTTAAATATTCATTTTTTACAGTAATTTTTTTAATGGCAGTCTGTGAGAGTTTGCATATATTCATCAATATCTCAAATACTATACATGCAAAAGACATCAAATCTGGTTCACTGGTGCCCGATGGAGCCATGCAGCATGTGTTCAGTAGCGCCACCATGGGGATGGTTATTAAGAAGCATTTTATGTTAACGATTAACGAGAAGAAGAAAGATTTTTATACAGTAGATTCCTTGGATTAAGCCAGTTCAAATGATATAGGACACGCCCATTTCCACCACAAAATTTTCCGCCATTTTGGATTTTTTGATAAACACATTTTTTGCTTCTTTTCATCCAATTTTCACCAAGTTTGGAACATATCATATTTAGAGCACTCCAAACAAAAGCTATCAGTTTTTATATGTATAATTTACTGTTTTTCTGTAATTGGTTATCAAACTTTTGGAGGTGTGGCCTGATGCACTTAACATGCCATAAGTCTTCAATGCTAAATTGGATTGTGATCAAATTTTGAATGTTGTATGTACAGCGACATTCAACTGTTAAACTGTGTAAAATTTCATACAATTCTACCAGCAGGGGGCGCTACATTAACAGTAAAACTGGATGTTTCTACAGTTCCCTTGTCTTTACTGAGATAAAACTTAGTACACAGCTTCTCCATAAGCATGTGCACAACATATTGAAGCATGACACTAAATAGCTCCCCATGTGGCCATTAATAAAATACCCTCATATCTCTTGAATGGATTGTTCAGTTACAACTGATTTGGGGCAGTATTTTCAGACATGCATTACCAACACTTCTTGTTGGGACTCCTTATAAAGGTTGGCAATCAGAAGCAGCAGCAGATGCAGCAATCACACATAATATATTCCAGTTATTCATGTTTTCCCTGTTGACAAATGAGTCACACACACACACACACACACAGTAGCCTACCTAATAAACAGGTTTAGTGTAAAAAAATACTTCAGCATTTCATAACTGAAATTAGTCAAACCAACAACACCAGAGGCAGATTACAGCCTACACATACTGGTGGAATCTGCAGGACTTACTCTTTCTACTGATGGTTCCTCTGATGTCTGTTGAGGATAAACATGCATAAATACATCAAAATATGATGTAAACAATGCTCTTTATAACATACTGTTGCCTCAGATTTATCAAAATAAGACTTTTCCTGTAGTATGTAGTGATCCATGTGACTGTAACCATGGCAACAGAACTGGAACTGCCAGCAGGACAGATGCTGCCTTCAAATGGGACTCATGAACTCAAAATTCTTATGACATGGGAAGCTGTCATGAACTTTGAGCTTTCAGAAAACCTCCAGTTCACAATGCTGTGAATGCCACATGATATATGGACTCTTCTCATAAACACTCACAAGACCTCATTTGAAGGCAGCAGCAGCATGAGGTATGACATCTGTGTTGCAGATTTGCCAATATGTAACAATTTTGGACTAACAAATGTAGTAGTGTGACAGAAACAAGAAAAAGAAGGCTGGGAAAAATCCAAATCTGTAATTTCATTAATATTTACACAATGAATTATTTAACAACACCTAGGCAAAGACAATTCCCTGACTGTCTCATTCAGTGGTAGAAGCACTCAGATCTTTTACCTACTTCACCCCAAAATCAAACATACATTTATTTTCCTCTGGCCTGTAGTGCTATTTGTGAGTGCAATTAGATATCAGCCCTAGAGATGTCTGCCTTCTCTCCAATGTAATGGGACTAAATGGCATTTGGCTTTTGGTGCTTAAAGCGCCAAAAAATACACTTGAACAATCCAAAACCAGTATTTCTGTCCAAAAACCATGACCCAGTTACTCAAGATAATCCACAGACTTTACAGTGAGCACTGTCATGTAGGAACAACTTTCTTTCTTGCAATTCCAGTAGATTCCACTGCCGAAAGGAAGTAGTTCCTACATCAAACCTCTTCAAGATATGAGGATTATCTTGTTTTATGTAGGAACTACTTTCTCTCTGCAGTGAAATCTGCCAGAACTACTTTCTTTTCTACTAGAGAAGCAGTAGTTTGTACACAAAACTGCTCACTAAAAGATCTGTGGATTATCTTGAGTGGGCAGTTCATGATTTCTTTAAAGAGATGCTGGTGTTGAGTTCTTCAAATATAGTTTTTGGTGTTTTGAGCATCACAGGACTAGTTGCCATTTAGTTCCATTATATTGAAGAGAAGGCAGACATCTCCAAACACATTACATGCACAAACACAAATTAAGTAGCACACATTTTGAAAACTAGTAATATGATTGAACATACTGCAACAAAGGCAAACCAGAGATCTGGAGATTTAGATTTCTATACTAACATTTCTATACTAACCAGAACACTGAACTGATCATAAAGTCCACTTTAGACTTTTGTTAGTGGTGAGAAATATAAAAGGGATTCTGTGTTTATTGCTGTAATGTTACTTTAGAGCAGGAGTTCTCAACCTTGGGGGCACCGAAGCACTGTAGGGATGTATGATCTATGTAGAGGAAATAAACAAAGACGCGTTAGCTGCTAGCTTTATTTCACTTAAATTCAACTGCGTGTTATTAATGATTGATAAAAATGTTTTTTTTTTTTTTGTTGGGGGGGGGGGGGGGGGGGGGGGGGCATTCCAGATGTCTGGATGTCTATAGAGAAATTTCTGTGCTTTTCCTCATGTGGATGTCATAAGAAATCAGCTTTCTTGGTCAATATAGCAGCATTGATGAATTTATTGCATACGTTGATTACATTTACCATCAACACTGACTGGACATCCACATGAAAAGTGGTTAATATTACCTTGTATGTATGAGACTTCCTGGGCTGTTGATGTAGTACAAAGATGGAGAAAGCCCACACATGGAGGCTGGGGTGGGTGGATGGCTCAAACAAGCGCAGGACTTTCACCCAGGAGACCGGGGTTATTAAAAGTTGTAAGAAACATAACACAGGGGTGTGTCCAGACTTTTTCGACAGGGGTGGCCCAAGTGAGACACTGACTTATGCAGGGGTGCCATGAAGCATGCACACACATAACACACATGCACACACATGCACACACGTAGCTCAAATTTTAAACACAGAATAGAGAATCACAGCACATCAATGACACCCTACAAATATAATATAAAGCTTCTATATTTTATTTTTTAAATCTTCTGAAAGGAAGTGGTCCCTCCATTGTACATCTGTCCTCAGGCTGTGAGACTCAAAGTCTCTCATTTTCCACAGTCCATCATGAAAAATACTTTTATTTTTGTGATTTATTATTAAAATAATTTATTGTTTTATTAAGTAGGCTAAATTAAAAAATTAAAAGTTGGCAACAAACAAAAGAGAATATGGCACATTTAAAAATACTCATCAAACAAACACTTTGATGAAACTAAGGTCCCGCCTCTCACTGGACAGATAACCCATCACACTTGAAGATAATGTGTAGACAGCTACACAAAATCATAAAACTGACTGGGCTTTAATTTTATTTTTTATTTTGGACAATGTGCTCTTTGTGTCTTATCAGTTGTCACATGGAAACAAGAAAGTTCAGGCTTTAGTATTCTAAAAAAATAAAGAAATGTATCTATTACACATTTCAGGTTATCTACATCCCTAATTTGACGCACCAAAATAACAGACTGCTCTCACCTGTTTACTATAACAGAGTATCCCATATGGGTGCAATTATGGTTTACATTTTTTTTTTGTAAATCTAAACCAATTTCACCCCCAAATTCTCGCTTTTCTCCCCAGTAGGACCCTGATATTCAGATGAATGATGAAAGTGATGGACAAAACTACAAAGATAATTCCAACAGCAATTATCTTTTAACTTCTGATAATGTTGTTCGTGGTCCTGTTACAGTAATGGTCCATCGTGTCTCTAGTCTTTCACATCCTTGTCCACTGTCTCCTGCTTGATGAATCTGGAGAGGATATTAATGAGGGGACAGAGGACCCAGACTTGGCAGCAGCACCACAGAGCTACAAAAATGGCTAACAAAGCCATGTCCACTTCAAAGACACACTGGAGAGGTTTACTGTGTGTGCGTGCGTGCGTGTGTGCGTGCGCACGTGCGTGTGTGTAGCATGGCTGTCAGGATATGAAAGGGGCTTTGATAAATCTGAATGGGCTCTCTGCTTCACAGACTAGGCCACTGTTTAAGAGACAGAGACAAAGACGGACAGAGAGGGGACAGAGGGACAGTGAAGAAGGTTTGCGGTCGATGAATATGAAGGTTGTGTTGTGATTGTAAACATGATTTTTGTTAATCTGCTGCTCTGCAGATTCTGTTCTGCTCTGTTGGAGACATGCATGACTAATCCTCTGTGTTAACTCCAAATATTACATAATGAGAGGATTCCCTCACCAACTTCCTGTCCCTGCCACCACATCCACCCCTCCCCCGGCCTACAGTAACATACAATGCCACTCTCTCCGTGGCTGAGTGACAGCAGTAACCATGGCGACTGCACATTCATATCATAAATTATAGAATAGGGGGTTGTAGAAGCAGCTTTTCGTTGGAGCAGTTTGCAGGCTGACCTGAGCGATGTGTTGATCTGTAAACAGAACTGTGCCTGCTCGTCCTCATGGGATCACACGTCCATGATTCTGATGGAGTTCAGGGCTTTACCAGTATTTCTATGTGTGAATCAGTGCAAAACATTGTTGGCTGTAGTGGGGGACACAGGATGGTAACCATTTGTGGCTCACTGGAAAAACTGTTACTTGATATGGAACAGAGCAGGCTGAGAAAAAGCTGTTTATTTGCAAAGCATAAGCAAATTATCAGTGGCTGTTCAAAAGATGTATGCCCATCTACAACTATGGGTTTGGTTTGACATTTTAAATAGAGAAATGTGTTTACCCTCTTGGTGTGGATCATCTGGGCTGGTGTGAACGCTGGACACCTTCGAAGGGATCAGACGGCAAGTGAACTCTGGAGTGGTCCATTTCTAGTCCAAACAACATTCAAACCAATCACCACCATCAGTTTTTGTCATTTCATGGGTTCAGAAATGTTTTCTCTTCCTGTTTTGGTGACTGGTGAATGAGCAGCGTGTTTGCTACCAAAATATGGACTGGCAGGGGACAAACCTGGACTCATGACAAAGTGAGAAATGCCTGCCATATTAAATTATTTCATACTTGCTGTCATTCAGAGACATTCATATGCATGGCCTCTAAATTCTGCTAATATGCGCGCCATATCAATACCAACATGGTCTGACTGGACATGGATGCACACTGCTGGTATAAGTGCTGCCATTGGCAAACAAGGCAGGGCATTTCTTCGCCTGTAACAGGTTGTGTATGTGTGGAATCAGACCTGACTCCAGCGGTGAGTGCTGTGAAGAGAGGTCTGGCAATGTGAGACCAACACCAACATAAACAGATCCTGGTGCTGCTCCATGACAAACCATATCCAGGTAAAATTTGTGCCATTTACTGTCTTTTTACCTGCTGACTGTATGACCAATAATCACACAACATTTCCACCACTTGACTTGTGTTTATATTTTCTGGACTGTTTGAGTTTGACCTTTGACCTTTTTACCTTTAACACAAAGCGTAATGTATCATCCTCACATTAGTTTGATTCAGGAACTGAACCTTTAGGTGTGAACTCACTGTTAGTATGATGATAGGAGGATGATGAACGTGGGCACTGGGCGAGAAAATGACAACTGTGTTGGTCAGGAAATAGCAATGAAATCTGCACTGCACTGTGCGTCAGGCAGAAGATAGAGCCCGCTGTCTTCACTTCACAGTCTATTTTTACAGAGGAGTACAGAAGACTGATAGACAGCCGGACATTAGGATGTCACAGCGAAGTTGACCTTTTGAATAAAATGTCATTGCTTCATCATTTTATCCTATTTAATATTTGTGTATAGTTTTAATAAATATCATAAAAAATGTCATATTTAGTGTATGAATTTTTCTCCTCTGAGAGGCTGTTCTGGTGCCTCTGCTAGAATAGCTACCCTGCACACCACATGTGATGTGTGTGTATGTATCAGCTGCACTGACAGTATTGATTCTTCAGTTCCCTCCTTGTAACGCCCTTATTGCTTAAATGTGTAATATATTAGTTCTGCTACGAGGCCTCTCTGACATTAAAACAATAACAACAGATGAGGTTGGATGACATTGTGAAGTAGCATGGGATCATGGGAGTTGTTATCTTCACTTTTTAACAACCACCATAAATAAGATATATTTGACATGACTCAGGCAAAAATGATGTTCATGGACAAGGTAATGTTAAAGTTTTATTCAAGTTATGTTTAGTCACGTTCACAGACTTCCTTCCTCACTCTTTGATATATGTGACGTATCCTACCCCTTCCTCCTATCCTTTTTCCCTGAAGTTATAGCAGTTAGCAACTAGCTAGCAATGGCCAGTAGGAAATGCCAGGTCAGGTGTATTGGCCATATATCTGCACATGGAGGTTTATGAAGTCAGTGAAGTTCAGGTTACATCCTCACTTATTCTGTCCTGGATCTCCATGATGTCTTTGCAGTCATCTTTCACTCCTTACTGTGATGAGGTGCTTTACTGTAGCAGGTCCCTTAATTCCACTGCTGACACTGTTAAAATGACAGATTTTTCTTTATGGATCTCTGAAAACAGGTCATCAAACTTGTAAAGTTCATCTTTTTTCTATTTGGTGTTATTTTCATGAATGAACTCTTCCTGACAAATGGGGCCAGAAGTGTAGCCGTATATGGTTTTATTGAGATGTTAACTATGCTAATTTACAAGTCTCATGCAGGTGCACTCAGATATGGACAGGTGGATCATTTATGCAGTTATCTGAAGTTACGAGCATTTGCTGAATCTGACGTGACATGTTCATACAAGCCCATGTGCGAACAAAAGTAAGATGAATTTAAGATTAGAATACAAAAATGTTCTGCATGAGGCCCATTGTCGGTTTCTCCATGACAACGATGTTTCCTGACATTAACCATGTGGTTAATATTGCAACAGTGATGATAAAAGTCTCTTAATTTTAACCAATCAGTAACTTTGACTGAAGCCAGGCTCTTTCTCTAACTTTAACCAAGTTGTTTCTGTGCTTAAACCTGAATAAAGATCAGAAATCACATATATGTATTGTTCTGGTTTACAACAATTGTTAGTATTGCTCCATAATCTTGTAATTTGCTCAGAACTTCTATCCAGCACTTATTTGAAGAATTAATGAAGAACCTCAAGGTGGTACCAAGGTGACTCTTCTTATGGTGCGTAATGAATTGCACTACTTGGGTGACTGCTGGGTTGAAGGGTTCAACCTCTGGTTCTCACTGTCTGCATGGACAAAATGGAGGGAAACAATTGTTCATCCCGACACTGGCTATATCAGTCATGTATTGTGCAGGTTGTGTCCTTTCTCTTGTCGCTCTGCAACCTTTCCTCAAACTGTACACAGTGCACTCAATTTGTTCCTCCTCGTCTGCATTCATAGTCCCATCCGCTCCTGTGAAAGACGTGGACATAAATTTTTAATGTGTGGAATATATGAATGCACATTCATAAATGATTTTCCCAGGAGGCAGGATGAGTTGAGCCATTATGTGTCTGCTGGCCTTTCTAGGCTGTCATGTCCATGTAGGATATTAACTTTTTATCGACATGGCACCATGGCTGACCTGCTCCCAGTCATATGGATGCAACAAATGAGAAAAGAATAACAGCAGAATGTAAAACATTCTCATAAAAATCAGTCCATGTGATTAAATTGCGTAATACATCTTTATTCGACTCATTTCTGTGGTTTTCACTCTTTAATTTACCATAGAAAAAACGTTTAAATAACAAATAGCTCGCACATGTCTTATGATCATACATGTGGTCACCTCAACAGTTTAACCACTATTTGAAACTCATGTGTAAAGGATCCTAACTGTGGATTAAACATTTGGATGACTTGGACACAACTTAACCTCATGGTAAATGGTGATGGTATAAGTGCAACAGTTTGCTTAAATACTGTACAAAGAAAAAAATTCACTTTGTGAAAGAAAAGTGAGAGGTAGGAAAACATGTGATATCTACACTTGGTCTTATGCATCTATACATCAAGTAGCCCTGTTCCACAGCGGATCCATATAATGTCTTATATGTCTTTTTCTAACCATTTTTCCTTGACCTTAATGGAAATGAGGTCATGGGGTCATGAAAAGATGTCAAAGAAAGATCCTTTGTATTATGTATTATTGTCCTTATTGCTTCACAATATTGTTCAACAGACACTCGGGCAAATAAAGCAAATTCAGCTGAACTGAACTGAATTTAATAGAACTGAACTGAAAGAGGTATTTACTTTCATTTTAAAAAATATTTTGCATATATTTTCATTAATTGTAGGAAGTCTGTGTACCTTCATGTTTCTGGATAGTTTGGTGAGTACAATGGACAGACTGTAAACATACACTGTAAAACCAAATGCTCACATTAATCAATTGTTATAAGTAGTGGAAACTTTAAAGTTTAAGATTCGCCGAACATGAAATAATTGTTTTTTACTCTTAAAATCAAACAGCTCTGTCCCGTTAAAAAAAGAAAAGAAAAGAAAACCCAAGTTTTGAATTAAACTCTCAAAAGAAACCACCCAAAAAATCGTATTTAAAAATTGTTCATGGTGAATTATGAGCCAGATTTTTCTTATTTGGATGCTTAAAAATTAAAGAAAAAAAAATCTCAACAAAACATAATCAGTTGGTAAAACGTTTTCGAAACTCAAGTTGAGCAAATTTATTGAATTAAGTTGCCTTTAAATTTTAAGTTTTCTCAACTTTTTTGTTTTTACAATGTGTCATCTTGTTGCAGTGAAAGGTGTGAATGAAAATTCTTGCATTTAAGGCACAACCTGAAAGAATTACATTGTGCCACTGCACTGTGGGCCCACCTGCAGGTGTTGGCATTGGTGTCAGGTTCATTGCCACCTGAGCAGGAGGAAAAGACAGGGACCTAAGTGTCCTGAACCTGAGCAGATTCTGGAACATCACATCTCTGGTGGTGGAGAGGTATATGGACTCAAGCATGTCACTGGGTCTGGAACCAAGCTGGACTTTCCTTTTCCTTTCCTTTCCTTTTTAACTGATCTCCTACCTGCAAGTTACTGAATTGAAGGCTCTGACTGTTGTTTGTGCCTTTGCACTGAAAAGCATTTTGGAACCTTCTTGGAATCTCTGTGTGGGGCCCTGGACAGGATACTGCTACAAGAGTCCACAAGTCTGCTGCAGCAGTTTAATGCTCACATGGGCAACGATGGAGAAACCTGGAGGGTATCTGCATCTTTTCTCAATTAGTCTTCTGGTTTAAAAAACTTTTATGACTTTTACTCAAGTTTATCAAAAACCTATTTTTGCAAACATGTCTTAGACCGTTGGGCCACTCTTCCTGAAAATGAGTCTGCATCATCGACAGACTTTGCCGATCTAAAGGAATTTTGATTTGTCAACCTGCTTGGATTTTATGAGCCAATCAATTTTTATTGAAATAGCTAATATTCTAAAATGTGTAATAACTCATGAATGCAATGAGATGTCAACATGAAAATTTTGACTCATGTTCAGGAATATTCACATTCAAGCATGTCACTACCAGGGGGTGCCACAAATGCAAAAGTTTATATCTTGCAGTTGGCTGCAGGGTTTTGTACAAAAATCATTTTGCACAATCTCGGATCATGACTCAGCTGATGCATGAATTTTGGTAATAACTGATTAAAATGGGTGGGACTTATTACAACAAATGTCAATTTATAGAGATTTCACAATCCAAACTTCAAAAAATCAGCTGTCTGTCCTACAGAGCTGAAATTTCTTCAGCACATCTGCTGAATCGTGACTAAAGTCTTACTGTGACCTGCGGTAGATGGTTGGTATCAAGTGTTTGAAATTGTCTTCAGATCAGTCAAATGATGAGTCTGAAGTGATATTTAATATCTTGCTGTAATTTGTACTGTATGCACAACATTTTCTTTTTCATTCAACATTTGATGGAACGTCACCAAAATATTTGACAAAACACCTGAAACCAGCAGACTGATGTGTGATTTTTCACAGAACTTTATCACCAAGATTTTGACTTTTGTAAACATTTTAAGTTTAAACTTTTCCACTTTTGCACATCTGATGTGATTGTCTTAACCTTTAAGCTGTGTAGAGACCACATGTCCTCAGTGCTGCAGTCTGTAAGTCACCCTCTCTGGCAATCCAGAGGTCAAGGGTGCAAATCCACATGTGACCAAGTCCCACTTGCCAACAGTGCGATAACCTCTGCATGACTGTGTGCTGTGTGTCAATGCTTGTTTCTTACAAACATCCAAATATTCGTAACCTGCCTGGACCCCGTTCACTGCCACTTGCAGCTACTGTATATTTTTATATTATTTTATGTACCTCATGAAGACCAAATCAGAAAATCAGTTTCAAAATGAGCAGAATCAGGTACTGAGCAGTGAAATGTTAAGGTTAGTCCTTGAAGTTAATCTGTGTGGCCAATAAATCTGAACGATGACCTTTTGTCTGACCCTTTCTTCCACAGAGAGATAACATCTGGCTGGTCAGCTGAGTTGGTAAAGGTGTCAAGCTGTTTGCAGTTTTCTGACCTCACATGCTGGACTACAGCCACAGTCCTGTTAATCTCTCAAAATTTATTTTAAATTTGCATTTTAAACCTGTCACCCATTGGGGTTGGATTGATCTTTATCTTCACATACTTGTAGAAAATATTAGAAGAAAGAGATGAAGATATCAATAATGAGATGCCATTATAAATTAAAGGGCTTTGATGTGCAGTTGTGTGATATCTAACATGGTGTAAAGGTCAAACTGCAGGTATAATCTTTTTCCTTCTGAATATGTTTACAGTCCTAATATTGACACTTGGATAATAGGACACACAAACATACCCGACATCACAAGACTTGTGTAAATCTCTATAGTCCTTGCTTTAGGCTCTCAAAGACAAGGTGAAAATATCTGTAGGATTTTCAGAATTTCTAAGTTTATTTTCTTATTTTCTTCTTATTTTCTTCCAGACGATATAAAATGAACTTTCTGGCGCATCAGTGAGGATGTTAAAGAATAAGAAGGTTTATAAACTAGATTCATACACATGATCCTGTCAGTGAATAGGGCTGGGCAATATGTCCATATTACAGTCTGACATTTTTCTTAACAAGCTTCCCTCTATGTACCAAACAGGAGTGTTCAGTGACAGGGACAATACATGCAGGGAACTGGGAGACTAAATTTGGGAGAAAAATGAAAATAAATAAATGAATGTAGTACAGCCCGAACCCGACGTGAGCCTGTGAAATATGTGAGAAATAAGGTCCAACCCGACCTGAGCCCACTGGGTCCTGTTGGGTCTGGGCATGGATCCCAACTTCTAATGACAGATGGCATGATCGCTTGGGAGCAGATAATTATCCTAATTTCTTATAATGTATGAATATTTGTGAAAGCTGAAACACAGATTGGCTAATTCTTCAGAGTGAGTTCAGACTTTCTTGGTGTTTAATAATATATGGAGGCTGAATAATTAAATAAACAATTATAAGTTGATTCATTAAATGTGGGACTAAATTATTGAGCTCTGAATCCACAAACTCCAGCAGTCACAGTTAGTTAACTGGCTCTACGGCTGGCCAATCAAAGCTCCTCTCACTGCTCTGTGGACTTCATGAAACTTTTAGGTGACACTATTAAGTTAAATTGATCACACAGGAGAAAACTATCCATATAAAAATAATAAATTAATTATGAAATTGGCAGACAGATTAGTAAACAGAATGAAAAAAAGTGACATTTAAAAGCCTTTTTAAAATTTTGTTTGAGATTCTATTTTACAATTCAGTTATACATTCATTTGTTCAAAGAAAGTATGGGGACATAGAATTAATGATTGGACAAATGCACAAAATATTGATTATATTCATTTAATTCTCAAAAATTATTATTACATTAAACAAATCTACTTCAGTGGCAATAACCATGTTAGATATTATCCTAATATACTCCTGTAAGTTTCCCCTCAGAGCAACATTTGCTACTAAAAATCATGGTGAAACAGAAAGAATGTTACAGGATGAGATGGTTTACTGAACAGGAGGAGACACTCTGTCACTGAAAAACATTTCTGATTGGAGATTTAGGCTCAGATGAGTCAGCTGACAGCCTTGTTGTGTGAGTTTGTCTCCCTCTAGTGTTGTGATGGCTCACTGCTCTTCAGTCCTGCAGGAGGCCTCAGTGTTGCTGAGATCAGCTGATGGTTCACACTCTTGTCTGATGAGCAGCTACTTAAGCCCAGCTGTGTCTGCTGCTCACTTTCAATCTCTCTGTGTTTATCAGATCCAAGTTTTCAACAAGGTAAAGTGACTCTGCTTAGTTTTCATTGCAACAACCAGCAAGAAAAATACATACTGAAGATTTGAAAACCTGATTTCTGGAGGTGGCAGTAGATTTTTAATACAATATTTAAATAAATTCCCGCTTTAGTGATTCACTTTAAAAGTTTAGTTGGCTTTTGTTTGGTGTTTGGTGCACTTCTTCATCTTGGATTTGATTTAATGTGAATTACTGTTCCTCACATCAGATCAGAGCTTCAAACAATTTAAATTTGTGTTTGGAGTCTGAGTCACTCACTCAAGTCCAGAAGTACAGAAAAGGTTGACTTTAACTTTAATTTATTGAAATAGCTGACTGAAAAGGACATAAAAAGGTTAGAAACATGCATGTATTGAAATGGTGATGAAGCACAAATCAAAAGTAAGACATATATAATTGATAAAACTCCCACTTTGTAGGAAGACATTGAATGAATGAATGAATGAATGAATGAATGAAGGCTTTATTTCACAAACATGTGCGAGAGATACAAAAAATAGCAAAAAACAACAACAACGTTGGGCTGAAAATGTATATAGATGCTGCTGTGAGAGGTTGTTGTAATTCAGTCACACATACACCATCCTGCTGCCACAAATACTCAGTAGAGGAACAAATGTAATTTAATCTGCTGCTGAAAATAGTCCATCCAAAAATTCAGTATTTCCTCCTGTTTGAGAAAACGAGATGGGGAAATTACCGAACAAAGTCTTTATTTATCAGATTTTTGTTAAGATTTACATCAGTCCTGAGTGGAAACCACAAACTTCAGATGGCGCCACATCTTTTTCAGTCTCTTTTGTTATGCAAGTTAGTCAAACTGTCTTTGGTCTATGGGGTCCTTCTGAGTGACTTAAGGCTCATCACATCCGTAAATTCTGGCCATGACCCTGATTTCTTTCTTGGTGTTGGTACATATTCAAAAATGAATATGAGACAGTTGATATTTAACTATTTCTAGCACTCTGGATCCTCTGGACGATTAAAGCTGATGCTGATCTCAAATGAAGAATTGTAAAAATACATTTGCCACATGGTTTGACCAGTGAAGGGTGCAGTTAACCAATCTAACAGTAGTGATCTTGATGTCTATACAGTAGTTTTCCTCCTTCCTGTGGCGTAGCGTGAACACAACTAAAGTCTAGTTTTAATCTAAAGTCAAACACTGGAATAACATAAAACATGGCTCTATGCTCAACTGAAGTTGTTGAGACTTAGTCTTCTTGATTCCGTCTTCCTCCACCTGTGTGCAGGTTGAATATGGCTGCAGCAGCAGCTGTTAACAGACCTCCAGCAGCTCATCCAGGACCACATGGTGGGAACCTCCACTCTCACCCCAGCAGCGGTGGACCAAATCCTGGACAGCAGGATCCAGGACTGCATGACACCAACCAGGACCCAGGACCTCCATCCCATCCCCAACACCACTTCTCTGCCCGGCCCATCTTCTACGTCCCTGCTCCACCTCCACCCCCTTTCCTCCAGTACCACTGGCCCATGCCCTTCTCCTATAACCCCTTTGCTGGCTTTCCAGGCATGGGTGAGTCAGTGGGTTTGTCTTTTTTTTTTTGTTTAAATGTTGTAGACATTCCAGTGATTCCCCTTCTCCATCACCATACATAAGATGAAAGTTATGACTTTTACTTCTTCCAATGGACCTGAAATATGTAGTCTGTGGGTCTAAATATGGACCCTTTCTCTATCCTGCCCCTTTTGGAACCTCATTCCCTGTTGAAAAGAAAACCAAACTTTGAAAATGGTTAAATGCTGTCGCTGGATGAGCTGTAACAGACACATACAGTACAGTATATGTAGTCACAGCATAAGTTAAAGTTTGAGAACTGGTCACAATTCACTTCCATTGTGCAGGAAATTCATTTCTGGGTGAACTATCCCTTTAATGGTGCACATAGTGAAAGGGGTGAAACTAAAGAGTCAATTAACAAACTCTGGTGTTGATATTGTACAGTGGCCCTTACTGGACTTAATTATATTGCAAGTATTTTAAAACTTGAACATCTTGGTTCATTTGACAGATTTGTTTCTCTCTCTCTCAGGCTATGGTATGGTCATGCCCCCATTCCCTCCTCCCACCTACATGGAGGCTCCAGCCTATCTTTTGCCCCACCCTCACATCCAACCAGTCGACCACAGACGCCTGCTCCACCCCCAGGTCCACGCTCCCAGCGCGCCCTACCAGAACCCAAACCAGACCCGCAGAGTCCGTCTGCCTCATTCTGTCCCTGTTAGAGAAACTGTGAATTCTGCGGTCCAAACTGAACCCACACAGAGAGGCGGAGGTGGGTACAGTGATGGAAGCCCACATGTGGGCTCAGATTCTGGGCACGGAACCGTCTCAAATTCTCCATCCTCCTCAAGCTCCAGCTCCCAGAAACAAGGTTCTGCTGCGGTTGAGAACTCGACTTTACCCAGCAGTGATGCAAAGGACACAAACGGCTCAGTCAAACACAACTTGAACATCCTGCATCCTGCAGGAACAAAGACCGTCCAATCATGTATCAGAGTAGCTGCAGAAACACAGACGTGCCGTAAAGACAGTGTTGGTAAGGAGAACGTTCCCCCATACAGAAACACTCACTGCAACGTGTGGTCAGTGAGTTCTTCAGGCAGCATGGTTCCTGTGTGTAGCTCTTCTCAACAAGAGGACGAAGTGGGCAAAGAGAGACGTGTCTCTGTCCCTGACATTCTGATGAGCTGGGGAGGAAGCACACCACAGGAAACCATCCTGAAAATGGCTGACAAGGTGCTGCCTCAGAAAGACCACCAGCTGCCATCTTATGAACCTGAAGTGGAGAACAAAGAGTCCTTTTACCAAAGTCCAACTGAGCCCAAGTACGGTCCAGTGGTGGCTGACGGTACTGATGCTCATGATGGTGCTGAAAATCTCTTCAGTTCGCAGGACAGTGAAAGCCTTTTCAAGATCCTCAAACTGCCTTTTGCTCTTCATGAGCTTCTGTCAGAGTCCAGAAGAGAAAATGAGCCTGTGGGATTGGTCGGCTCTGTGAGATGTTGCCTCCCCTGCAGAGATGAATCACTGTGTTCCTTAAACAAATCCCATCAGCTTCCTGATGATGAGCAAGAGAACGGCAATGAGACAAATCCAGCTGAAGACACTCCAGAGATCATTCCCTATCAAGTGTCTTTAAACAGCAGTCAAATGAAGAGAGGAATGAATGAGTCTGTTTGGTCTGTGGAGTCTCTCGCCCCCTTTATCCCCACTAAGGAGAGTGTGTTGCAGAAAGGCCTGTTTGAGCCTGAAGTCATCATTGAGATGACCGAGGAAGCTGAAAACTCTCAACTGTCAACCCAAAATGACAAACTGATTGTCCAGTCTGTTAAAGACAGGAGGCAGTCTCGCAGGTTTTCCTCCTCTGACTCTGTTGTGATGTCAGACAGCTGGCTCATTTACAGCACCCCAGCTGAGAAGCTAACAGCTTCAGAGAAGCCACACATGGGGAGTGAAGCTGATGCTTCTGAAATGAGGCGACCAAAGCAAAGCCAGAATGTGACTCCTTTAGAAAAGGATCCCTTAGTTTCCCCGACTCGCCTGCCCAGTAGGATAATTTTATCCACCCCGACTGAAGAGGAGGTGGACAGAAATCGGTCTTCTGAACCGGAGGCTAATCGAAGCCCAAACCAGGAATGTTTGATTGTAAATGAGTGTCAGGAGAAAAGCTCAGGCTCTCCTGAGCATGAAGAAACTCTCCTCTTGAACTCTGCAGAGGAGGAGAAAACCTCCTCCACAGGCCAGCTGATTCTCCAGGATGGAGCTGACATGGAGGTGGAGGATGGAACAAGTGGGAACGAAAAAGTTGGTCAGCTGAGAAATGAGCAACTGTGTGTCCCAATGGCTGACCAGAGGACAGCCCAAGTGTCTCCGTCAAAGAGCCATTTAGTGGACTGTGGTGTCCAGTGTAGTGAACTACAGTGTCCATGTGAGGACACGAAGAGCAGCATGGGACCAAACAGAAGGCAACCTTATAAATATCCAGGTGATCCGCTGCTTAATCCATCAGTGATGAATATGTGCTGTGTCCTTTGTCTCATGTCTTTACAGTAAGTGTTTATTCTCTTTATAGACATGAGAAAAGCAAATGGTGGCAAAACTGAAGGCTTCATGAATGGACACATGCAGAAAAACCAGAAGAGGCATGGTCAGTGGAAGAACAGAGGTCAAGGTAATGGATGTAGGCAAACTGAACACATCTGCTGTCCAAAAGACTCATGTGAAAATGCAAAATTCAATGAACTGAAACTGCATTTTCAAATTTTAGAAACAACAGTTTTGCTGTGGTCTTATAAGCTTTAATTGACAGTGACCAAGCCCTAGATTTAGACTCCAGTGTTGCTAAATTCAGTGAGAGCACAGAAAGAAACACAAATCTCTGAAATAACCCAAACAGTTCAGACCCCATCACTCACACTGAGCAGCTGGTTGAGAAAACACATTTTATCATTATGTCTGTGTACAGAAAAGCAGAGCATCCAGCAGGAAGCCTGTGACAGATACTATGGCAAACCTTGGAAATCAAAAGGTGAGAAGCTTCATCTTCACCTCTCTCAGGGTGGGTGGTGATCATGTGATGCAGGTCCTTACTTGCCAACCCTCCCAGTTTTCCCAGGAGACTCCCTATTTCCTCCTGGGATCACAATTCTCCTGTTATTTTTTCTGATATCTGACAAATTTTCGTGACATTTTCTCTGTTCATTATCACAACCCGTTTTTGAAACTGTACAACATGCATCAGTCCTATGACTCTAAAGGTCTACTGTTTCCACCCAGCCAACAATACAGCTGCTCCAAACCAGACTTCCTAGGAAGAATTCCTGCATCTTAAGGAAAATTTTTAAAGAAAGGGGAAAGCGTTTTGTCAAATCTGCCATGTTAACTTTCTTTTAGGTGCAAAAAATAAATGAATGAAAACTGAATATTAGTGTAGAGATTTCCACAAGTTCATGCTAGAGGGACAAATTATCCTGTTTTCTATCCTGAGAATTAAAAGGAAAATTAAAATTATTCAACATAAAACATACAGTCACAGTCACAGTATATGTATTTTGCTATTTTTATTATTTAAAAGTGACCAGCATGCAGGAAACAAAGTCAAATTCTTTTGGAAACAAAATCATTCTAACCAAAGGTTGTGTATGTTTGTGATAAGTTTTTCATAACTTTAAATTGCTAATAGATAAATATCCCCCCTAATCTTTTTTTTCACCTGATAAAGGCAACAATGTTTCACTACAGGACACATCATTTTTTTTAGTTGTGCAAGTATCCGCTCATTTCCAATCATCAGTCTGGACTGATGGGTCATATTTTATCAGAAAGCACATTCAATAGCCTGGGTCGAACCCGCCCACTCCACTGAGTCGGCTGTTTCTCTGAATATGTGAATGAAGTGTAACGAGTTAACAGTTCAGCCTGCTATCAGACTACAAAGTCAGCCTTCAAGACCAGTCAAGTGCAACAGAGTCAGCCACCTGATTGTATTTATATTTTAAAAGCACTATGCATGCATTATTGTTGGCAATCACCAGATGGCATCATATACTTTGAGATCCTGCTCAGGCTTTTTTTGAGTAAAGTTCTATCAGATTTCATAAAGTTCCATGTTTCTACTGTTCTACTCACTAACCTGCAGAATGTCTTCATGATGAGAGCAGACTTTCTTTGCTTAAGTCCAGTTTGTTGCTTCTTCCAGGTGGAAATGGAAGGAACCCACGGTACTGAGCACCGCCTGCACTCTCCAAGACAACACCTGGTTTTAAAGAATTTTAATAAAATGAATTTAAGATTAAAAATATAACTTTATTTTTCAATAAAAGTTTGTATAAGTCATCAATATTCAAAGTTCTTCTTTAAAATTTTAAATATGGTGTAAGACAGAAGCCATGACCCCTTAAAGGGTCACTTCACCCCAAAATCAAAAATACATATTTTACCCATGAAGTGCTCATATCCTTCTATACTTTTGCAATGTGACTTCTAGAGTTTTGAGCATATCGGCCGTAGAGGTGTTTGACATCTGTTCGGTATAATGGGACTAAATGGTACTTGGCTTGTGGTGCTCAAACCACCAAAAAAATACATTTTTAGAAGCGCAACAATGGTGTCTTTCCAGAAATCATGACCCAGTTACTAAAGATAAGGCACAGTTTCATAGGAGCAACCTAATTTTCTCCCATTGTTCCTCTTACCTGTTATGCCACTCATCCATCTACATTGTTTTAGTGCAAGTTGCAGAGTTTGGAGATCAGCCTCTCGTCTATGAGTAGATGCACGCTTCTATATGTGTGGTGACATGCTTAGCAGGTATATCCTGACGTATACAACTACCTTATTGAATCTGCAGTATTTCTGACATCTGTCACTTTTTAAGACATTATTTTACTGTTTTAGTTGTCTGTCCACTGGAGCCTTATGGAAAACTAACTGCTTTGCCAACATTAACATGCATGAAAATGACACTAGTCTTTTCTGTTTGGCGCTGGCACTTCAACAACGTTTGTTTTCACCCAAAATGCGACGTGGTCAAGGGCAGTGACGTATGACTGCTCTAATCCATGATGTTGACAGATGCAGCGAGCAGTAGGGGAGCTCTTTACAAGTCAACTGAGGGGCCCATTGTGTCATCATCCATTCATGCTGCAGGCTGCTGTTAAAACCAGCCCACTTTGGTAACTTAGAGTAACCCCCACGACTTCACAAAGTCCTGCTGGTTAACTCTAATGCTGATCAAAGATGTACACATGGACATATGCAGAGATAATTACACATAGAAGAGGACACTCAGAGTGCAGATCTCTGCCAGGCAACTCTTGAAGAATATTTGGATGTGACCACTTTGTAATCACCATCATACACAGAGGTCCTTTGGCATACAGACATGAATGTACACACACACACGCACACAAAATTGATGTGTCCGGTAGTATGCGAGATTGCCTGCAGACAACCTCCAGGCCTGTTGGTTACACACATACTGTATGCAAACATGCCATTTTCTCCTTCTGCTATGACTAGATCAAGTCTTGAGTTTTGACTCGTGTTCATTCCTTCTCCTTGTCTTTATACCCTAGATCCTAGAACTATTAAAACACACTCAGTGCGCCACATCGTTGCACTGGCTGACGTGTTAATTCATTATTATGAACACACACACTGTAGTTTATTTCCACTCAGTCTCACATACAGTAGACCGACCTGCTGCCGCAAATACTCACTACAAGACCAAAAATGGATTAATTCACTGTTGAAAATAGTTCCTACTAAATGCACCTTGCCTGCCTGTTGAGTAACTTTTGATAAAAACTACAGTGACCAGCTGTTCCATGTTGTTGTGGTTCCTGCTATGAAAAGTTTGGGTGTCCCTGCTGTCGCTCTGTCAGTCTGTGGTGGTCAGTGCTCTCTTTTATGCTGCTGTGTGCTGGGGCTGCTATTTTTTCATGATTGTGTGATAAAGTATTGGTCTATATTCGGTTGTTCACCAAAATTTAAAAAGAAGAAACACATTTTCTTTTTCTATTCTGTATTAAAATTATTTTGGATTGTCTGTGGATTATTCTGTGTATTTGTCTTTAAAGAAGCATCACCCCTGACTTTTTAAAATGCAGTGGGGTGGAGACTGATATCTCAGTGAGGAATTCCTCAAAGCCTCATCAAATAAAACCAAAACTTCCTGCATCGTTAGAAAGCACTACAAGGAAGAGAGTAAATCTCATTTTACCACTGCGACTGGAGCAAACCTCAGAGCTGCACGTGGACTCATGTCATATCATGTTATGTCATGTTTTGTGACATAGGCATCAGGCAGGTGTCTTTGCTTTGTGTTGTTCAGTGACAGCCAAACAGCAGCTGGCTGCAGACCACACCTCTCTTTACCTGAAGCTCTTTAAACAGCAGCCTGACTCCACACTGTGCATCTGTGTATCTGTCTGTCTCAGGCTAGATGAGTTGCTACCACAGGCTTCAAAGCAGCTGTCAGGTCCACAAGTAATAGAGTATTTCTAGCAAAAGAGGATTCAGTAAAATATCTTTTTGAGGCCTGGACTGCTGTGAAACATCTTTGAAGAAGTCACTTTGATCTGTATTGATATGGATCTCTTACATCTGCGAGGTAAGTAACTAACTGATTTGATGACACATTGTTACAGTTTATTTTGAGAGTTACAGTTATAGTTAAATCAGTTACTCTCAATCGCTGGGGCTCATTTTCTAAACATTCTCTAAACTAAGTGCTGTTGTCACAACTAGGGCTGCACGATTAATTGTAATATTACTGAAATCACAATATGGCCAAGTGCAATGTCCAAAGCCAAATATTGCATTTTTGACAAAAGGAGAAATGTGTGAGAAAACAGCGTTATAATGAAGTACTGCAGTGCTGCAGAGATGACCTGACCTCCTCTTCTTACCTTGTTCTCCAGATGGAAGAACACATGTTCGTTTGGTACAGACCTCAACAAATATCACATCATCACAATTTTTTTTCCAGTAAAAATGAAAATTGTAACGCATTTCCACTAATTGTATCACATGTTGCAATCACAATTTCAGTCAGAATGACTTACCACATCGTGCAGCCCTAGTCGCAACTGTGTAGCATGTCTGCTACAGGTATAACTCACGCAAAACATTTTATTTATGCTTCAAAACCCAGTCATTTTGTCAATAAACAGATGTTTTTCACAATGGCAGCCAACCCAAGAAGTGTTTCATATACCTTATATCAAATCTCTGTTTTGTTGGCACTGACTGTTTACTGTAATATACAAGAATGTCAGTTTTGTCTGGCTGTGTATCACACTGAGCTTTTTACATTTGGATTTATGTATTTGTATGAGTATGTATACAGTGCATTATTTGTGTAGCAATGTGTTGCTGTGTGCTGCACACAGAAAATCAACTTTGATCTTTCATGTAAAGTCGTATACAAACAACTTGCCACCAAGTGACAACCGTGTGATTCTCAGTTCATTATTACTGTAACCTCAGCAGACATCACAGATAGATATTTATGAATCATACATGTATGTCTGGCAGATTTTGATAACTGAACAGATCATTTTTCATGTGATGGCTCAAATGATGACAGAATGTTTAGAGGTTGTGAAGAGTGAATTTTGTGAATTTCACGGAGAATCAGCTCATTAGTTTTGATCAGGATTGATATACTGTACATATTCAGTAACTGAGCCAATGCGAATGTGAACAACTTCAGTCCACGTGACAGTCTGCAGCACTGATGCTTATTTATTAAAGCATCATATTGTACCTCTATCTATTTGAATAATATGCAAAATGTTTCAGAGATCAATTTCCTGACCACTAATACCCTTCATGTGCCCTTGATAGAGAGACAGAGTGGCAGAGAGAAACAAAGAGGATAGATAGATAGCGAGAGAGAGAGAGAGAGGGAGAGAGAGAGAGAGAGAGAGAAAGAGAGAGAGAGGAAGAGATGAGATAGATAGATAGATAGATAGATAGATAGATAGATAGATAATCTATATTTTAAATTGCAAAACCAAAATATTATTCACTGAACTATGAAGCTTTTTGTGAGAAGAAGAAGAAGAAGAAGAAGAAGAAGAAGAAGAAGAAGAAGAAGAAAGAATGGTTTTACATTATGATAAGTTTAACTGAATGAATCTGAAATCTTTTGACAGGCTGCAACTTGGAGTAGTTTCTACGTGCTTGAACAAGTAAACATGAGAGTGAGCAAGACTTTTCCACTCGCACTTAGAGGATAAGATCAGTATTACCCCCAACATCTCAGGGTACTTGTTCTGTGTATATCTGTGTTTCAGTGAGTGGCACAGATGGCAGCAGGATGTATTGTCTTCTAAATGAGGAGGATTATTGCCTTTAATACAGACATGTTACTGTAAGCCCATGTATCAGACAATACAGATGGTTGTGATTCATCATCAGCAATTTCTGTAACTGGAGCAAATCCCTGAGATGATCAAGTGTGAGTGTACTGCTGTCCTCCATAAGGAGAAGCAAAGTGTCTGACAGGGAGCAGCTGAACAGATATTAGGGGTGACAGAGATCACTGTTGGGTTTCTCAGTGTGGATCCCTTCACAGGACCAGGTCTGAGCACATACTGTGTCATCTGGCTGTAGTTTGCTGATGTCTCTGAAGTTTCATGTCAGTGTGCTTTGGAAAAAAAAAAAAAGAACACTGAAAGCTGACAAATTTTGTACATGAAAGGAACAACTCGTTTCTTGTTGGAAAAATGTTGACTCATGGCTCCTCAGTAACGGAAACTGTAGAGGTAGAGGAGAGTGAAAGGATAAAAATGACACATAAAATGTCAAAAACTGAAGTTCTCAAACAATTATTCTTGGTGTTTGCACAGCTGAGGAGTGGTTGGCCTCCATTAACAGAACTTTATTCTGGGTGACAACATGAGAATGCAGATTGCACTGTAAACTTTATCAAACTAAAGCAAGCATGAAGGAGCACCTCATCATTGTTGGTCTGAAGTGAAATGCTCACAGACTGAGCAGGTGACTGCAGAGAGGTCATGGATGGATTATTAGACCACGGGCCCCTGGGGACAGAGACACCCACACTGAAAAAAGACACAAGTTGACTAGACATTTGTAGTTGTTTTGTGTCTCTGAGGTCATTTTGCATATCTCTGTAGTTGTTTCATGTCTCTTTGCAGATATTTTGCATCTCTTTGTGGTGTTTTCTGTCTTCTTGTAGCATTCTGCGTCTCTTTGTGGCTGCTTGCCATCTCTTTGTAGTTCATTCAGACAACTGTTGTTTTAAAATGTTTATTACAGAAGCATAACATAGTTAACATACTTTGGCATTTAGGCCCCAGTCTTATCATTCCCCACAGATTATGTTTACATAGAGATACTAAGGAGTGATAGCAAATATCTTAAACCCCCCAAAATGGCACGGTTTGGAGCGTGATCTACTGATGTCAAGATCTCTATGTGAAGACCTCGGCACTAACTGCCATGCAGCCATTCCCCACGAGCTCCTCGGGCATGAGGGGAATATCTATTTAGTGGAACACAGCTCTGCAAACATATAAACAAATATGCAAAAATGAATGAATTCATTATATCCAGCAACCAGCTGATATGAAACAATAAAATTAGGCATTGGGGCATTTCCAAATGTTTTATTGATGGTTCAGGGGTGCAGGAACTCAGGATCTCATTCTTGTGGCGCCTGATGCAGCTTTGGTAGGCAGAGGATGACCAGCAGCCAAGGGATTTCAGAGTTGATCTAGGCAGGTGGAGAGCTGCAGCTGTAGCTGCACCGATTCTGAGGGAGTGAAGGGAATGGCATTCGGGGGTAGGCCACAGCTCAGGCAGAGATCACACAGGTTTGATAACAACCAAGATTTCATCATGGGTTTATGACCATCAGGATGAAGAAGGGGGGCCGATGGATAGGTTGGGGATCAATGGTGGAGGAATTTTATCATGGAAGAGAAGGGACAGAAAATGGTGTTTAGTCTTTGCAATGATAATATGAGTGCCATGGCAAGATCTATCAGACTTTGAGTGTTTGAGGAAAATTGAGTACATGTCTCTTCCAGGGTTAAATCTCAGAAGGTATGTGAGATGTGAGGGTGAGGGTTGAAGGAGAGAGATCTAGTCACATATTCACCACACCTGAGAAGCCCGTAGAAAGCCATCAGCAGAACCACTTCCAACATAATGTCAATATGTAGTGAAAAACAACCTTGTCTTAACTTTGACACCAACTTATGCACCAGAGAAGCAGTAAGATAGTTTTTTTATCATTGCCTGATGAATGCGCCTTCTTAAGGCCATTAAGGAGCAGCTCAATGGAGGAATCCCCCAGAAAGCTCTGGGTTGCTGGACCTTGACAACGAATGTGAACTTGAATCCCTGTAAGCATGGCTTCAATACTTTGCATTTGGAGATGGTGGGATTCAAATGAAAATTCAATAAATACACAAACTGCAGAGATGTCTACAGGTAGAGGACTAAGGAGGTTGGCAAGCTGAATATAACAAGCTGAATAATAGGCTTTAATTGTACGTTTGGCACAGGCTTGGACATGCTTCATTAAGAGTCATCTGGTTGAACAGAGGGCATGGCCTGGGATGACAGCGGTTCGCAAAATGAAGCTGTTCAGAACACATGACCAAGGCAAATGTCACATTAGGCTGTGCATTATTGGTATTTTGGTGAGGCCTTTATTGATTATTTCTACTGCAGCTGCATTGGTCCATCTGTTGCCCCAGAGTGAACAAGCAACAACAATTGGGTAAAGTTCTTAAAAAGCAGTGGATTTGCAGACTGAATTTCATTTGGCCAGCAAACCACTCATTATTGAAGAATCCCCCAAAACCAAAAGAAGGGGCTGCATGAGTAAGAACTGGAGGGAATCTGAGGACTCAGTGAAGTCATTGTAGAATAAAGAAATGCCTTTCCATTTGTCACATAGCAAGGACCAGAACAGCAGATCTGAGGGACAGAGCCTTCATCTAAGATCACGGTGTGTTTTAGACTCTTAACAGAATTAGCCAATACAAGCAAGTGTGATACAAATGAGCAACCATGAGGGATGATGTGCATAGCAAAGTTAAGGTGGCCGAGCAGAGATAAGAGGTCTCTTTTAGAGAGAATGGCAGCAGCAGACAAGGAATTGATAGTTTCTCTGATGCAAAACAGCTCCAAAACAGTCCTGTGGCAGAGATGCTTGCATAAGCATGCTATCAAGGGTTAAACTGAAAAATTCCAAACTTGTAGAAGGGCCTATGGTTTTCTCTTCTGAAAGAGGTATGCCTAACTCCTGAAAAGGCTTTTAACTGTGGAGATGCTGCGAGCTGCTAAAAAATCATCCAAAAGATGCAAGACAAATGAAAGTTTGCAGGTGTTTGACAGAATCCAGCATAATGCCTCTGACAAGGTCTCAAAGATGGTGAGGGCTACTGTAGCAACCAGATGTCAATTTGCCAGAGAAGTAAAACTTTGAACTCCATTTAACACCAAAAACATGTCATTGTGAGAAGAGCATGACTCTGAAGGCATCTGTAATGTCTGCTTTTCCCAGCTATGCACCGATCTCTGTCAACTTAATCATCTGACCAGCAGTATCTACAGAAGCATAGTCGTAGAACAAGGAAAAAGGCTCCCGAGGGATTAAGCTATTTATACATGGAATAGAAGAATCATATGTAGTAGAGAGATTAATGATGAGATGCTTTTTGTTTGAGTATTTCTGGTACCAACACCTACTGTATGGGGCTGACTGAATATGGGAAAGGGGGATTTTGACAATGGACCTGTCATGTATCCCTTCTTAACCTCTTTTGATAGGAGTTCATCTACTACCTCTTGCTCTTTGAAAGCTGAGTGCAAGTTTTTACAGACATGGGTAATTTTTGGAAGCCAACATAGACCTGCTAATAATATTTGAACTAAGCTAGTGATGAGGTATTTAACAAAGCATCCATTAGGGTGGTTTGACAGAGGTTTGGAGAGAGCTGGAACATTCACTGGAGCCAAAGGACCAACTACACACATGCAGAAATTTACAGTTAGGAAGTGTACAAACATTCTCCTTGAAATTAATGCAGATGGGAGTATATGGGACTTCCTGAGGAAAATGGTACCTGTTACTTTGGAGGATGGTTAACAGGCAGAGGGAGCGATGGGAGGTTTTTAGGATTAAATAGACCACCAGATTGGAAGGATGCGTTTGGTATGTACTACAAAGAGTGAGGCATGTCACATGTGAATAGCAGCACAGCTCCAGTTGAACTAGCTTGCAGGTATCGCTGCATTTTTGTACCTCTTTGTGGAGTTTTCTATCTTCTTGTAGTGGTTTTGTGTCTCTTTGTGGCTGTGGTGTAGGTCAAAGAGACTGAGGTTGTTTTATTGTCTGAAAAGGAATGTGTCACTTCATACAGAGGCTCAGGTCTAGGGGCCCCTGATCCCTGGGCCCCTGGACCTGTGCCCGGTACACCCGCTCAGTAATCCATCCATGACTAAAGAATTTCACTCAGGACAGACGTGAATGTTCTCACACACTCAGCAGCTCATTAGCTAACAAACAAACGTGTGTTTTGTCGTTTCAGACAGAATCATTGACAAATCAAATGTGAGGGACAAACAGCAGGAGGACTCAGCAGCAGTCAGAGACAGAAGACAGACACCTGCTGACTTCAGCAGCATCTACAGCAAAGGTGAGAGCTCAGCCTGTCCTGGCGTGGTCCTCCTGACTGTCTGAGGTGCAGCCACGACCTGAGGCTTCCATCACTGATAGCAGCATTACAGTCTCTCGCTGTGTGGAGTACACAAAAATCATACACAATCAAGCTGCTGATTGGTCATATTAAGATTGTTAAGGGGTTCTGGACAGTTCTGTCTTCTATTATGAGCCAAACCAGGGGATGACTGTAAACCAGACCAAATGAATCCTCAGTGGGTTTTGATTGAGGTTGATGCCTGAACACATGCTGTGTCACAAAACAGAAGCTGGAACAGAAAGTACTTTAGGAAACCAAATGAATTAATACAATGGCCACATATTATTTACATTCACAGCTCCATCTGTTTCAGTCAGAGGAGTCAAATGTACAAACACTCAACTTCTTTACTCAAGTAAAAGTGAAAAAGTACAGGCTCTGAGATATGCTCATCCTCTAAAGGACATTTCTACTGACTGTTTCTGTGCAAAGCTAACTGAACCTCACTTTTTCTCCGCCAGTTGAGTCTCCCTCTCCATTTCGTCTTGTTACATCTTTTATATTGTTTTCCTCTTATTATGTCTGTTCCTGTTATTTCTTGTTTGTCTTGGTACGGCTTTTTCATCTTTTAAATCATTTTGGTCTTGTTACAGCTTTTATGTTATTTTTCATCTTGTGTCTTTTACATCTTTTACATTTTTAATGTCTTTTTTGTCTTTTACGTCATTTTTATCTTGTTACGTCTGTCCTGCGTGATATGCACTGATTAATACACTGACTGATCTTTTCTGTGTGTTATTGTTCCATCCTTTTAGTTTGAAATCACTCTTGATGTTGGGAAGGCCTTACGCAATGATGCAAAATAAAAATAACCAATAATTCATCTCATTTGCATTAAAACTTAAGTATCGAGCCTGTTTTTAAAATTTAAGGGGTAGAAAGTGCAGATATTTGTGTTCAAATGTAGGGAGTAAAAGTAAAAAGTTTTCTGAAAAATAAAAATTCAAGTAAAGTACACATAACTGAAAAATCTACTGGACAGTCCCTCCAGGAAGCTGCAATATTGCAGTCACACCAATTCATGCAAATTCAACCCCATGAATTCTGTGCGACCTTAAAATTTTGTCCAAACTCTGCAACTTTTCTGCAAGTTTGACCAATCATTGTTGAAAAAGACACATTTGCCATTGTTATTAACATCTATCAATGCTCTGTGCACTTAAATTTTATAATTTTGTCATGATTTGACTGAGTTGGAGCTTCAAAAACATTCTGCTTCTTTGTGGAATGCCCCCTTGGTGCACTACTTCATCTACAAATAAAGCAGATTTTTATATTTTTTGTAATAGTGAGCCTTTTTGATATAAGGTTAGTTAGAACACTCAGATCAGAGTGTAGTTTTGTTCTCCCTGGAACAGTTTGCCTTCGATTTTAAAACCACCATTTTTTATACCAAAAAAACTGCAACTTTCTTTTGCAGTTTGCCTAAAGGTATTGCAACATGCACTGCAATTTTTTTAGAAAAGCTGTCGTGAAATCAGGCATTAAAAGCCACAACAATTCCAAAAAAGAAAAAGAAATCCTGGAGGGACTGACTTAAGTACAGGAACAAAGTATTTGTACTTCATTACATCCCACCTCTGGTTTAAGCTAATGTGAACAATAGAAGAGTACTGAGTACCAAGTACTAATGTACTGTTAATGAGTTTTGTGATGTGTTAAGGTAATTTTTTCTTGCTGATAATCTACTAACTTTGACTTCACTTCAGAATTCAGACAATTAAGAATTGACTGCACTGATATTGTGATTTGTCAATAAACCCACTGTCATCCAATGTAAAAGTTATGTTCTTTAAAACAATGTTCCCTCATTATGTTGATCCAAATATGTAATTCAGGAGGTACTGCTGACAGAACATATTTGCTTTTGAAAATGAAAATGTTTTGAACATAATTTCTGGGAGACAGAACAAAAGGAATTTACTCTTTTCATTTACACTGATTGTATATATGTGTGTGTGTGTGTGTGTGTGTGTGTGTGTGTGTACATGCTCAGACCTGCTCCCAGCTTCAGGTGGGGATGAGATGACCAGAGGCTTTCTGCAGGAGCTGGTGAACATCTTGTTGGGTTACATCTGCAAGTCAAATCAGAGGAGCTCCAAGGTACCCAACTGTTTCTATCAAGCACGGAAGCGATATATGCTGACGGCCTGCTGTATTTCAATCCTGCACAGTATCTCGTCATTGTTCAGTGTATCTGCAGGACAGGCAAATAAGTCAATAGATAATAAAGCATGTACATAATGGGTCACTTCATTATGATAGAGCATACTGCAAATATGCAAATGTTTTGTTTCAGTTAACACTTCTGATAGATATGAAGAGGGAAAAAAGAAGGATGATAAGGATGAAGAATGAAAGACTTGACACATACATGTATGCATATTCCATCAGTACAATCTTTACCAAATCTGCTGGCTGCACGTCCACATACCTAAACAACAAAATAGATCAGACCTGGCCAAAATGTGGCCTGGGGACCAGATGCAGCCCACTGAAATCCTTCATGCGACCTGCAAGGCCATCATAGAAATACCAAAAATTGAAACTCTAGCAAAGACAATCAATGGCATTTTGCTTACCATTAAACTGTTATCAAACCTTTATTTTGAAAGGGGTCAGTCTGTGTTCATTGGTAATAATAATAAACTGTATCTTTTATATTAAACTGTAACTTTATTCTCTCAGTGCTGTACATCCATGTTGTTTAAGTTGTTCTTCTAGTTTTGCTGTGACCTGTATGCAGCCTGCATGGTACACTGTAAACATCAAGTTTTGGACATTACCAACAAAATATTTGCCCACAGTTCATCACATGACAATTCAGAAAAGGTGACCATCAGTAGTGCCCAATATGAAACACTTATGACCATTCCATTATTAGAGACTTGTTTGGACCTTATATCATTCATGTTTGGCCCACGGCAGCCTGATCAATTTCTCATTGGGCCCCCCATGAAAAATAATTGCCCACCCCTGGAAAAGATATTGCCAATGACTCCCAAAGCCATATTTACTGAGTACCAGCTGCAGGTGCACCCAGCCTGTCCTCACCAGACAAACAGATGTATATTATTGATGTTATTATGACACATATTATCAATTATTGTTGAGTGGTGTCAGACTTTATTTTTATTGCAGCTTAACGCAATTCAAAGTACTGAACAAAGAACCAAGAATAAAACAATAAGAAAAAACTGTAATAGAGTAAAATAAAACAATATACTCTGTTTTAAATAGTCAGTTAAAACAAGGAATAAAACTGTTGATAATGACATACAATAACATAGATTTAAAGGCTATATTAATAACTTAGAGTTAAATAAAAGTTAGACTGAGGGTCTGCAACCTGCAGCTCCAGAGGCACATGCAGTTCTTTAGCTGCTCTCCAGTGGCTCCCTGTGGGTTTGACAAAACATTAAATCAAAATGAATATGTTTTTTTTCTTTTTTTTTCACATTTTACTTTTCATTTATCATTGTTGTAGGTCTACACTGTAAAAGTGACAAAGTTGAGAAAACTCAACTCAGATTCTTAAGTTTTGAACAAGTTTTACTTAATTGAGATAATTAACTTTTCTTCTTTAGATGAACTGAGCTCTTTGAGTTTTAGAAACCCAAAAAAGTTTAATTTGCAGGCACCAAAATAAAGACAAATCAGGTTCACAGCTCACTGGAAAAAAGTTTTGAAATACTTTTTTTTTTTTTTGAGTTCCTGAAAGTAAAAGATTCAAGTTCATTTAAAGAAGAAAAGTCAATTATCTCAACTAAAGATTATAAGTCAGCAAAACTTTCTAAAGTTTATTTCAAAGCGCAAAAGTTTAAGTTGGGCTTAAAATGCAAAAATCTATTCCAGTATCTTGCCTTGAAAACTATTTTTTGCAGTGTAAATTGATTCTTACAAACTAAAAATATGTAGCCTGTACCCCCAAAAATATTTTGCCATCTACATTTTGATGGTGTACTCTTGAGTCTCCATAAGCTCGCTATGGATGCCAAATCAAAAAAGTCCAAAAAATCAAAAAATTAGTTGTGGCTCCAGGCAGATTAGTTTTACTTTATTTGGCCAAAAATGGCTTATTTGAGAGTAAAGGTTGGAGACCTCTGGCCTACTAAGAACTAGATAAAAATAGAATGAAATAAGAGCAAATAAAACCAATACAAAGAGTGAGAGTCGGTGTGGATGGATGGGTCAAATAAACACAGGACTTTCACTCAGGAGATGAGAGTTCATGCCTGAAACCAAAAGTCAACAATGACTTAGACTTAAAATTAAGATACACAAGTTTCACTACTTATGTGACTTCAGACTTCTGTCTTTTAGGTGTGAAGATACTTTTCTGTACCGTATGTATTGAAAGTACCATGAGTCACATGAAGCTGGGTAATGTTGTGAAATGGCAGCAGTTAGGTTAGGGTAAGGCATGCTAAACTACTTGGTTAGGTTTAGGAAGAGATTGTGGTTTGGGTTAAATGTCAAGTGATGGAAGTCTCGTGCATAATGTAACTAGGTAACGCAAAGTCACTTACAACTTTTAATTAATCTACACTGACTTTTAGTTTCACATGGGACACAAACCGCAGTCTCCTGGGTGAAAGTCCTGTTTGTTTGACCCATCCATCCACCACACCTCCTCCCAGAACTTTATTCTCTTTATACTTTTACTGTCTAATAACTACAGCCAAGAGAAATAAACCAGAGTATATTGTTTTATTTTACTCTATTACATGTTCTCCTTGTGTCCACGTGGGTTCTGTTCGGGTACTCCAGCTTCCTCCCACAGTCCAAAGACATACAACATATTTGGTTAATTGGTGACTCTAAATTGCTCGTAGGTGTGAATGTGAGAGTGAGTGGTTGTCTGTCTCTGTGTGTCAGTCCTGTGATGAACTGGCGATTTGTCCAGGGTGTACCCCGCCTCTCGCCCAATGTCAGCCGGGATAGGCTCCAGCCCCCCACGACCCTCACGGATAAGCAAATTACAGAAATTGGATGGATGGATATTTTCAAGACAAAGTAATTATGCTTGGGGCACCCTAATGGCCATGGCCAGTATATTTATATACAGTATAAGCCCACAGTATAATATTTAGCAATCTGACAGAAATTATTTGATAGAAAGCATTAAAACTATCAAAGAAATGGAAATGATTCTTCAACATGTGCCAGTATGAAACAAGTCAGATTACTTTGCCACAACAGAAAATAAATAGTTCACTCTGATGACTGGAAAAATGTGTATTGAACGTTTATGAACATGTACATGATTAAATATGAGACACAGGAAATGACATGTGTCTTAGGTCCTGGACTTCCACCATCCTCACCAGCTGAAGGACGGACTGGAGGGCTTCAGTCTGAACCTGCCCGACCAGCCAGAGACCCTGGAGCAGATACTGGTGGACTGTAGAGACACACTCAAGTATGGTGTCAGTACAGGTGTGTGTGTGTGTGTGTGTGTGTGCTTCCTAGTTCTTTGAACTGTGATATTTCCTTCCATCACAACCCTCTGCATGACACTGTATAGAAGAGACACAGATTTGATTTGTCAGCTTTTTTCCAGGCAGTGTTTTGCAGTGAAATTGTGGTTTTATTCTCCCTGGATATTGTAATTGTTGTGATCGCAACATCGCAACTTCCTGGAGAGGCTGCCATGTTTTCAGCAGACAGACAACAACAAAAAAACAAAACAAAAAACAAAAAACAACAACAAATAAACAAACAAAATCCTTCAATCCAAGGCCCTTAATAGGCGTGAGGCCTGTGCAGCCGTATCACTCATCTGACCTCTGACCTCTGTTCTCCAGGTCATCCCCGTTTCTTCAACCAGCTGTCCTCAGGTCTGGATGTGGTGGGTGTAGCTGGCGAGTGGTTGACCTCCACAGCCAACACCAACATGTAAGATCTCATCACCAGTGGCACAGAGTTACTAAATATGATTAAGTAGACTAGGCCTGCTGTACTTAAAGGGAAAAGTCACCCATTTTCATGCAGTTCTCTGCACTTGAGGACACAAGAGGACAGAGAAGTTGTATCATGAAGTGTTTGTCTTTTTACGGTGTAATACAATACAGTATATTTCTCTATCAGGTTTACATATGAAGTGTCTCCTGTTTTCATCCTCATGGAGGAGTTCTCCTGAGGAAGATGCAAAGCATTGTGGGATGGTCTGACGATGAGGAGATGGAATCTTCTGTCCAGGTAATACATGCAAAGACAGGCTGCATGGATGAGAACATTTTGATAAAAGCAGATTAAGGTTCAGTGTGTCAGATTTAGGGGGTTTTAATAGCAGAATATGGCAGAAATGGAATATAATATTCATAAGCATGTTTTCATTAGTGTATAATCAGCTGAAAATAAGAATATTTGTGTTTTTCGTTACCTCAGAATGAGTCCTTTATATCTACAGAGGGAGCAGCTCCTCTTCCACATGTTGCACTGCCATGTTTCTACAGTAGCCCAGACCAGACAAACCACACTGGCTCTAGATATGACCTGTCATGTTTTTGTGAGTTTTGCAGGCACTGTAGGTTCTTCTACACACTTTGAAGGGGAGAGTGAAACCAGGTTTGCAGTCTGCTAGATGGCACTAAATTCTACACTGTGGTTCTGTAAAGTAACACTGAACATCTGTAGATAAAAAGAACTTTGTTATATAACCTTTATTTTGTCCCAAAAAATCTAGGGTAAGTTAAAGAGCAACAGCTGAAATAATTTCAGTATAACTATAAATGAAGCATTATTCTCAGTGACAGCTTCAGTGTTGTAGAAACTAAACTGAACTTATTTAACCACTGCTTTGAGAACCAGGGCTCAAAGGTGTTTTCTCCACCCAGATATTTGGAATTTGTGCAAACAGCGCCACCTGTAATTCTCTACCACGCTATAGAACTCAAAATAATTATGTTCCAAAATTCAACATACAGAACTGAGAGACAACAATATATGAACAGAGCCACAGCACTACTACAAATGGACATATTATGAGATAACGGGTATTTTTGTTTTTCTTTGTGGTAGTTTTTGTCTCTGTGGTATGCGTGTGTCTCTTTGTGGTACTTTTGTGCATATTTGTGGTAGTTTTGTGTTTCTTTGTGGTACTCTTGTGTCTCTTTGTGGTACTCTTTTATCTCTTTGTGGTATTTTTATGTATCCCTGTGGTAGTTTTATGTCTCCTTTTGTACTTTTGTTTCTCTTTGTGGTATTTTTTTGTCTTCTCATGGTACTTTTGTGCCTATTTGTGGTACTTGTGTAAATCTTTGTGATACTTTTGTGCTATTTGTGTATTTATGTCTTTTGTGTACTTTGTGTCTTGTAATCTCATGACTATTTTTTCAAAGAATGTCGTTTAACGAGGGCCAACTGACATAGGACTTGGGCCTGTGTCAGTAGCCTGTTCAGTAATCCATCCATGCAGCTATAGTGTGCTGTATGTTAGACTGTGTACTATTTATCTATAAACTGTGCATTGTGTTTGTTGAAGGAGGCACAATCTCCAACCTGTACAGCATCCTGGTGGCCAGATATCACTTCTACCCAGAGGTGAAGAGCAGAGGGATGGGAGCTCTGCCTCAGCTGGCCCTCTTCACTTCAGAACATGTAACCACACCTCACACACACTAACTACTAGACTCACACTGTGAGGGACTGGAGGACTATGTGGATTTAACCTTAACAGGACCTGTAATATCAGTCCTCAATTCTATGTTTCATAAGGGATAATGTACAGAATGTACAGTGAGCAGGTCATTATTGTGAAATAAATCCTGACAGAATGATGCAGGACCGACATGAAAAATACTAATTTAAAAATGATTTTCTAGCTTCATTTCTCAACAATGACCTGCTCAAAGTATATTATCCTGCTTGTTACATGATTATGTACCAAAAAATCAAGAATTTGACAGATTATTAATTTTAAAAAGATTTTAGTTGTTAAACCATGATTTTTATATTAAAATAAGAATACATGAATAGAAATAGAAATGCTGTAATGACTTCATGAATGTAAAGATAATGAATGTGCTCGACTCTCTTCTTCTTCTATGAAATGTCATGTATGGGTGCTTCCCTCATATCTTAAACATGGTATAGATTCTTAGAAAATAAAGCTCTTGTCATGTAAGACCTGCACAATGTGTATGTCCTGCTCACATTCCAGTATTCTTTATGCAGAAGGTGAAACACAATGGAATTCATTTTGAATATGAATTTTGAATAGCTGAAAGCATTTTACACAATATTAAATAGAATAGAATAGAATAATAGAATAGAATAGAAAAATTAATTGTCTGTCACAAAGCAACAGAAATTCTCCTTTGACAAGGCTCAGCAATTCAACACATAAATATAAAACAACATACACATGCAAAAAGGAGCAATTTTATGTCCCTTTGTGCTGTTTTGTGTCTCTTTTTGGTACTTTTTGTCTCTGTGGTAATTTTGTGTCTGTTTGCGATATTTTTCTGTTTCTTTGTGGCACTCGTGTGTCTCTTTGTGGTACTTTTGTGTCTCTTTAAGGTACCTTTATGTCTCCTTGCAGTACTTTTGTGTCTGTTTTTGGTAGTTTTGTGTCTCTCTGTGTAAGTTTTTTTGTGTACTTTTGTCTCGTGTTCTTGGTAGTTTCAGTCTTCTTTGTGGTAATTTTGTTTCTATTTGTGGCACTTTTGTTTCTGTATGTGCTACTTTTGTGTCTAATTGTGGTAGTTTTATTCTCCTGTGGTACTTTTGTTCTTTTTGTGGTACCATTATGTCTTTTCGTAATCTTATGATTTTTGCAAAGAAATGTTAACAGTCAGTTTCAAAGTGATGATGCTATGAATGGACCACTAAACGGGCCCAGTGGGCACAGACTCAGGGGCCTAAATTGTCAGAGGACCCTTGGGCCTGTGCCCAGTAGGCCTGTAAAGTAGTCCAGCAGCTTCAGTGTGTTATATCATAGAGTCTGTGTTATTTGTCCATAAATTCTGTGCCTGTGAGTTATGCCAAATGTAACTTTACCTATATATTATGACGTGTGGTCTGATGTCTAACAATGCCAAACAAACGCTGAGCATTTTCTGCATGCATCACAGTGTGCAGGCTTTTCAGTTTCTCTTATGTAATGACTTGAGTTAGGACCTAGTAGTTTCATAACACAATCCGCAGTCGAGATCCACTCATTGTTTTCTTCAAAGCTCTGTCCTGGCCTGCCTCCTCTCACTGATGCTGTCTGTGCTCAGTTTCACTTGACTTACACACCAGGGAACTTCTTCTTCTTCTTCTCAAACAATGCCTGCACTTGTGTCAGCTGAATGAGATGTGTACCTGTGTGTAGTGTCATCAAAGTGAGACAAATGAAGATGAATGGCTTCTTTTCACCCATTCAGAGTCACTATTCAGTAAAGAAATCTGCAGCTGTGCTGGGGCTGGGCACTGAGAATGTGGTCATGGTGAAATGTGATGAAAGGTGGGTAAGTTGGACACTCACTCAGTAAACATGTGTTGGTTAATAGACTCTGTCATGCATGATAAAAGACATGTTTGCTCACCTGTTGCAGCTTTATGTGTGTCCCAGTGTTTTTCATGTGCGTTTCAGGAAAATTTTCACATGCACGTTTGCTTGTATACATACTGTATTTACAGGTTTTCTGGATTTACATTCTTCCACTGTATTTTTTATGTCACATCACGTATGCCTTATATATAAGGAGCACAGTCACATACTGTTCACTGAACTTTTGTCTGTATTTGTGGTCCTTTCAAGAGGGAAAATGATTCCTGCTGAACTTGAGGCTTCCATTGTTACAGCTGAAGAAAAGGTATGAATGAAAGGCAGAAAAATGTGAGAAAAATATTCTAAAATATTCTAGTATGTGCAGTTTTTTTTATGAGAAAACACTGAATGTGTTCAAAATCTCACAGTATTAAAGGTTAAGATTATTTGAAGTGGAGTTGTGTGAGGTACACTGTAAAAAAAAAATAGCTGAAACAACCTAAAATTTCAAGGCAATGCATTGCAATAGATGTTTGAGTTTTGAGCCCGACTCAAACTCTTACTTTTGAAATAAACCTTAAAAATATTGCAACTAAACTCCATTGGCAAACCTTTACCTTGCAGAAGATGGGAGTAGCTGGTCTGCTGCTGCCTCAGTCTGTTAGTTTGTTTGTGTTATTGTGGGACTTTTGTGTTTTAAAAGGATAGTTTGGATTTATCAAACTCATACAGGAACACAAACAAGCTAAGAGATCGAGGCAGCAGTAGACCAGCAACTCCTTTGTCCTTTGAGGTAAAAATATTGATTTTGCCAATGGAGTTTGGCTGGTTTGGAGAGAGTGATATTTGGCTTGTATAATGGCAGTTTCCTGTAGATAAGCTCCTCCAAATCTATAAGCTCCTCATACAACCCTATATCAAATAGTCTAAACTATCTCTTTAAGATACATTTTAAATTTCTGGTTTGTCACCAAAATCTTGTCACAAAATTTTGTTGAAATGTGTTGCCTGTATGTATGAGATCATTGATGGGGTGCTGGAACATACAGTGTAGTTCGTAACTGCAAGGCCAACCTCAGTTCTGTCTCTCAGGGTTTGGTTCCATTCTACGTGAACGCGACAGCAGGAACCACAGTGTACGGAGCCTTCGATCCTCTCGATGACATCGCAGACATTTGCCACAGACACACACTGTGGATGCATGTTGATGTAAGCTCTCTCTCTCTCTTACGCACACAATCACACATGCACAACTTTTTTTATATCATAACGCCGTAGCCACTGTAAAATCTTACTGACTACGGTGCCTACAGACCCCAGAGGTCTACTTTTGCCATATCTCACAGGTGCTTTATTCTATCATAATTTTTTCAGGACTTTGTTGATCAATTTGTTCCTAATGCCTTCATATAATTTTCTGTTTCTGTTTTAATTAGTGGTTTTAACCCATTAATGACTTACAACTATATTTAGTATGTTAAGGAAAAGCCCCGCTGAATTTTTCATTTTTAATATTATTAAAACAGGCACACATACACACATACATAACACCCACAGACACATGTGGGAGAGGGATCTTGACACCTAAGTTCATCATAGTCAAGAGTTAATAACACAAAAGCACATAGCAATACATATCATCCATGTATGATTATTAGGCACAACCCATCACAAATGAGAGTATGCAGGAACAAGAAAACTGAAAAGGATAAAGTGAACACCCAGTTAATATTTACATCCAGATGCAGTCCTCATCCAGATGCACTCATTGAGTCCAGATGTTGCAAAAATGGACCCCAAGCTTCTTCACGTTTATGTTTATGTTTTGAATGATTAAATCACAGTTTTTCCATGTGAAGTTCACACAGCCAGTTTCTGAAGCTCGGTGGAGTTGATGTCTTCCAGTCTTTTACGAATGAGTTTTTTGGCACCATGCCCATCAAAAGAGCTGTTTGAATGTATGATGGGAATGTTAAAGAGTCTTTTGAATGTTCAAAAAGAACCAAGTCCCTGTCAGGAGAGAGGGTCCTGTGTTAAACCCCAGAATTTTTTCTGTTGGAAGTGGAAGCACAAAATTTGCTGTGGAAACTTTGGCTATACATGAGAAAATCAAAATCAAAATTAAAATTAAATCAAAATGATTTATTATTATTTATGCTAAATATCAGATTTACACAGGATCAAAGCATGTATTGTCAAAACTGAAGTTGTTTTGAATCCAACGGTACCAAGCATTTGATATAATCACACTATGTTTAGTCATTACTCATTTTTATTTATATTTATTTGTGCTTAACTCAGTTAGTATTTTTAAGCTCTGTAGATGAAGTTATAAAATCCCACAGTGGACATTAATGGGTAAATGTGTTAGAGTACTATCAAAAGCACCCAATTCTGCTACTGTAGTCAGTTAAGAGAGTGTACATACTGACATGTCCAGATTTGCAGCTGCCGCTGCTGATACCTTTGTTGAATCATGCTTCTGGCTCGGCTACAATAAACACAACTGGCACACTGGGTGGTGGGTAGAAAACCACCCAATGTGACAGTTAATATTACATTCATACATTTTTATTACTTTCATTAAACTTAAAATCTCACTCATCTATTGGTTTGAAGACATCCTTCTCAAACACAACAGGACCAAAGATACTCATCATTTTCACACACTGGTTTTTATTCGTTGTATTGTGCGCTGCAGCTGACAGGACACAGCAAAGGCATAGAATTGGATCCAGGGATTACTGAATTGTCCAGTAATTTTGATCAAATAATTAAAATATAACCTCTGTTGTCTGTCAGTGTCCAGTCAATATTAGTCATGAGGTTTGGTACTCTGACAAAGCACCTGTGCTAATTAAAACAATGTATTTTCAAGTTTTGAAAGATTGCATGTGCCCCCTCATTATGCCTCACGGTGGTTTAGTCCACTGCCTACCTATGGCCGAATCTAATGACCGCTTTGTGTGATCTGCCATCTTGCAGCGCAGCCATTGCTGCGGTGGCACATTGTTTCCGTCACTCTTGGTGACTGCTGGTTGTGTCTAGAAGGGAACCCCAGATTTGCGAGACTCTACTCTAATATTTTTCATGCTAGGAAATTTGACAAATATGTTTCCATTTCCTCAACAAGTTCAGATTTGCAAAACATCAGCTACTTTTATTGTTCATGTTTGGATAATGACAACACACACACACACCCATACACACACTCATACAGCCAGCACTTGACTGAATGTGTAACTTCTGTGTGTTTTTGTTTTGGTTGTGTCCCTGCAGGCAGCGTGGGGTGGAGGACTGCTCATGTCAGACAGACATAGGATGAAGCTCCAGGGCATTGAGAGGTAACTGCATCAACATACAACCTGACCACATCACACAGCAGATCTTTGTCCATCTGAGGGTCAGCACTACAAACACTATAGGCCTACATAACTCACTGCAATTTATCTGAATAATAAAGAAAACTGTGAACAGAAAACTCCTTTATAAATAACATCAACAACACCATCAAACCGGCTGCTCTGGCCTGTTATATTCCACCACACCAGCCTTTTGAATTATCACAAATGAATGGTATGTGTGTCTACTGTGTGCATTTAGAATCTTCCAGGTGGTTGTGGTGGAGGTGAGAGTAAGTCACACCTGTGCACGTCACAAGCAAGTCTCAATCAAGTCACAATCAAGCAAGTCAAGTCAATGCTCAGGTCAATGAGTCACAAGGCAAGTCATACAAAATGCTGATGATCTACCTCAGTTTCCACATTTTAGGGAAGGGCAATTATTTCTCGTGTGTGTGTGTGTGTGTGTGTGTAGCAACAACATGGATATGCAGCACTGAGTGAATAAAGTTACAGTTTAATATAAAAGATACAGTTCATTATCATACCCATGAACACAGCACTGACCCCTTTCAAAATAAAGGTCTGATTTTACAGTTTAATGGTAAGCAAAATGCTACTGACTGTCTTCGCTACATTTTCATTTTTGGGTGTTTCCATGATGACTTTGGAGGCCACGTGAAACCTTTCAGTGGGCCACATCTGACTTAAAGGACAGCAGAGCTGTGCCGATTAATCTGTGAATCAATTATTAAATTAATCACTAACTATTTTGATAATCAATAATTTGGTTTCAGTGATTTTTTAAAGAAAAAAATAATTTTCCTGAATATCTTTGGGTGCGGCAAACAAACATTTGAGGGCCATTCTTGGGGGCTTGAAATACATTTTCTAACACTTTTCACAACTTTTGGACATTACATGGGCCAAATAAATCAATTAATTGAGAAAATAACAGATAGTTGCAGCCCTAGAAGACAGCGGTCATGAAAAGTTGAGTTTGTCTTTGAATTTGTGTTTGAGAGGAATAATAATCATGTAAGAAAACATACACAATATATAGGCTATACACACAGATACAACAGTGGCTGGCCTCTGACTCATATAGGAGAGCCAGATTTATGCAATAAATGTTTATGATAAAGCAGCGACCACTGACATAGTTGGTATTACAGGAAAAGTGAGGGCATTGGATCATCAGGCTAATAGTTAATGATATATGCATTTAGGTCGACTGTACAGTAGCATATATGATATTGTTGCACTTTGGATTCACCTGATGAAACTTGCAGCTGCAGAGCCACATACAGCTCTGCAGCTGCAGGTTGCAGACTCCTGCCCAGGTCAGAAGCTGTTTCTGCAGGGCTACCAGCTTTGTCTAAACTGTAAATGCATTTGATTGTTTTCCAGAGCTTGGTCTGTGACATGGAATCCTCATAAGATGATGGGTGTCCCTCTGCAGTGCTCTGTCATACTGATCAAGAAGAGAGTAAGAAATGATCCTCTACTCTTCAATTTAAATGTGCCTTACATTACAAAATATGAGTACTTTTGAAGGCTGTTCACTGAATGCTTATAACCAACAACTATTGATTGATTGATTGATTGAAGTGTTTATCTCAAATATGAAAACCAAAATAATAAAAAAGAACAAAGAAATAAATCAAGAGAAATTAACATAAGACAATCTTTCAAAAGATAAAGTAAGTTACTTATAACACGTCCCAGCCACCTGTACTTTTTAAAATGAATAACATGTCAAGAATTCCACTGTATAAACCATCTAGATTATAGCCTATATATAAAAATAATAATATTATACTTTGTTTTAAGAAAACTTAATAATTTATACATATATCCATAAATACACACATAATGATATCTACACATATACACATCATATACATCACCATAAACACGATACATACACATACAATACATATACATACATACATCATACCCCATATTAAATGTACATCTATATAACACACCCCATACATACATTACAACTACAACATATACCATATACAGATCAGTAACAACACCACAACAGTACCACACACACACACACACACGACAACACACACAACAACCACACACACACACACACACACAAAAGAAACAGAAAAGTATCCTCATAACACTTAGTGCACCAACACCTCCCTCATCCCTGTACCTCTTGAAAATAGTGTCTTTGTACCTCATTTTAAACTGTTTCATGTTTGGACACTGCTTCAACTCCATGGTGAACCTGTTCCATAGTCTCACCCCACTAACTGAAAGACAAAAACTTTTCCTGTTTGTACGAATTAAAGTTAAATTAAAGTTAATTTTTCCCCTTAAATTATAACCCCCCTCATGAATACTGAATAATTTCTGTATATTTATTGGCAATAGATTATTTTTAGCTTTGAACATTATTTGAGCTGTTTGATAATCCACGATGTCTGTAAATTTTAGTAATTTGGACTGTAGAAATAATGAGTTTGTGTGTTCCTGATAGCCAACGTTGTGAATGATCCGTATTGCTCTTTTTTGAATGGTGGTTAGTGGCCGTAGTGATGTTTTGTAGTTGTTGCCCCAAACTTCAGCACAGTATTGAAAGTATGGTGAGACTAGGGAACAGTAAAGAGTGTGGAGTGATTTCTGATCCAAAACCTTTTTTGCTTTGTTTATTATTGCAATGCTTCTTGAGACTTTAGTTTGTACATGTTTGATATGTGATTTCCAATTGATTCTGTCATCTATGGTTACCCCCAAAAATTTAATTTCGTGAACTCTTTCTATTTCAACATCTATTTTTATTAGTACCTGTGTATTCAGTGTACAATTACCAAACGACGAACCATTTTTTTAGTTTGTTCATTTCTATAGTGATGTCCTTCTGTAATTTTTGTAAATTATCCCCAGAACAGAAAATGTTTGTGTCATCAGCAAACAACACAAAATGCAATACCTTAGTGATTTTACATATATCATTAATGTACAAAATGAAAAACTTAGGGCCCAACACTGACCCCTGAGGGACACCACAAGCAATGTCCAAACATGAAGAAATACAGTCACCCAATTTCACAAACTGCTGTCTCCCACTTAAATAACTTTTCACCCAATCCAGCACTATTCCCCTGATACCATATCTTTCCAGTTTCTTGATTAATATTTCATGGTTGATTGTGTCAAAAGCTTTTTTTAACTCAATAAATACTCCAATAGCATATTGCTTGCGATCTATAGCATTTGTGATTTCTTCTATTGCCTCTATTATTGCCAGTGATGTTGATCTGTTTGACCTAAACCCATACTGATTCTCTGCAAGAATTTTGTGTTTTTCTAAAAATGTGTCTAATCTGTTGTTGAAGAGTTTTTCCAGTATTTTTGCGAACTATCAGATGGATTGGCATGAAACTTTAACTTATTCTTCAGAATTGGGACAAAACCATATTTTGAGGGGTTTTGAAACTTACTCTCAAATACATTTTAAATGATCAAACTTTTGGCTATTAAACCTTGTAACAGGCCAACCTCAGAGTGACTCATTTTTTTATTAAATGTACAGAACTGACAAAATGTTATATTTTTTCGTTTATATATTTTTACACCTGTGTTCTCAGTATTGTTAGTTTTAGATTTTGAAGGCTTTAAACATATGTTTTAATTGTCTGAAGTTGTGAATTCTTGTCTGGGACAAGGCTGTTTTCTGACACAGAGCAAGTTCAGAAATTAAAAAAAAAACAAAGCAAGCAAAAACATTTCATATATTATGTTTCATATATACAGTATAAATCCTTAAGTTTTTTTTTTTTTGCAGAAGTTGATTTGTCCCAGTCCTGAAGAATGGGTACTCATGATGATGAATCCTAATCACTCTGATGATCCTTCCCTTTAGTGCCACCATAAGGTGGTAAAATTTGGTTCATCCATGGTCTTTGCAAACCTGACTTATCTAAAATTTAACTATATCCAAACAGCTCATGTGACTGTTGTTTATCCTGCTCCCTCACAAAAAAATCTGCAAAATCCATATCATTTTTGTATCTTCAGTACTGATTTTTGGTTCCTTTTTCGAAGTTCAGAGTGAATTACTGACCAAGCAAAGTCGCCCTCAGCAGGGCCTAAGATCCCCAGATGACGCATGTTTTCTCTGTATTTTTGCAACCCTGTCTTCTTCAAAACATGTACCCCCTAGTGGTTTTGGTAAAGCTCAGTGTCCTAGCTCATGCTTCAAGTCATCATTAACTTTTTCAATACTTCACCAAGCCCATCTCCTTTCCTCGCCTGAGCTAAGATGTGAACATGCAAGTGGCTTTATTGAACAAAGAATATCACAGATTTTAAAGGTTTGAACAAACTTCAGAAGCTGGCTTATTCTTTTTGGTTCAGTCTGTTTTATCTATGACAAAGATTGTGTCTAAAGGATGTTTAATCTCCAGCTGTATCTTATATGAATGTTCGTCTCCTCTCCAGGGTCTCTTAAAGGAGTGCAATGAGTTGGGGGCTGAGTACCTGTTCCAGACAGACAAACCCTACGATGTGAGCTATGATACTGGAGATAAAAGCATCCAGTGCGGCCGACATGTGGACGCCTTTAAACTCTGGCTCATGTGGAAGGCAAAGGTATTCATCAAATAACTCCAGTGTAACAGGATTGTGTCTGTGTGTCTTTTGAACTCTGCGTCTGCGTTTGTGTCTGTCCCTCCCTGTCTCAGGGCTCAGAGGGGTTTGGAGCTCAGGTCAACAAATGCTTAGAGAACGCTGAGTATCTGTACGATCAGCTGCAGCGGAGGACAGACTTTGAACTGGTCTTCAAACACAAAGTAAGGCTGGTTTTCATCAGGGGTTCACACTGTGTGCTGAGTTCATATTACAAGAAATATTGTGTCAGAGGCCTTGAAGAGGTCTCCACAGTGCATGGTAATTTGGTGGGGTAACTGAGACAAGACTAATTAATCTATGCATGTAGGCTAAAATAACAAAATTTCTTTTCTTTCTTTTTTTTCTTAAATGTGACCTTTAGTTTTCAGTTTATACAGCGCCCATTTAGGGTAGAAGTGTAACATTTTCCCATTTAAAAATAAGGGTCATATTGCTAACTTTTAAAACATTTTACAACCAATTAATTAGCTACTTTCTTGTAAGTTTTGCATAAAAAGCTTTAAAAAGTGAAAAAAATTAACACTAGTTATACACATATGTTTTGAATGCTGGAAACAGGAAACAAATCTAATCTTTAATATATAATAAACAATGAAATATTAACATTTATAACAAGACATCTTATTTCTGTTTTTATCATACCATTTTCCCTGTGATTAAAATTATCAGAATTGTCCAAAGTATCATGAAGCGTCCATCACATCCACATAAAAATCAGCAACAAGAGGAAAAGAGCGGGAGGTAAAAAAAAAAACCAAAACGCCTGGCTCCACTCTCCACTTGCCTGAGTGACTGACCTCAGGTTAACCTCTCTCAGGAGCCTCAATCAGGGCAATTAAAGGTGTGCAGTAACTTGAAAACACTTAACTGTTATATGCTCCCATCCATTACAAATACTGCATAAATTACATTTTTATCCATTTTAAACAATCCAATTGCATTTTAAATGATTAACAATATTGTACATATGAACTGAAAATACCTGTAAATGTGCCCTCTAATTCCTTCTGAATCAATTTACTTATATTACTGTTGTTTTAACTGTTTTTAAATTAACTTAAATTGTTTATTACTTACTGTTTAAAACAAAAAATGAATGAATTGCATTTAGGCTCCTACATTGGTATTATCCTACTGGAAGGGTTAGGATATGCCAAACATGTTTACACTGGTAAATTAATTAATACTACACATTTAAGAGTAAAATAAAGAGCAATCAACAATTAACATTTTATATTATTGATTATCTGTAGAGTTTAGGCCTGTAGTGTATCTTGGAGTGATTGTCCCTGTTTTATACCTTTATCTGGGCTGTGTATTCCCCAGTAAACAGACAGTCAATGGCTGATTATTAAGTTGTGTATTTTATGGAATTCGTTGTTTTTCAACAAGAACATTTTTAAACTTTTAACAGCCTGTCAGATGGCTGTATCCACCAGGATACACAAACCATTTCAGGGTTAAAGGGCTAAAAGGAATTTTTCAGTGACCACATTTAATCATTGTAATTCTCTTTAACAGCATATTTATGTGTGCTCGACATCCAACTTCCCATTGTAGCTTGCTTTTAAACTAATATTGATGTCTCAGGCAACCAAGACAGATGCACTGCTGCAATATTACCAAGTACTATTGTTGTATCTTTTTGGTCCTAGTTTTAGTTTTAGTTCAGTTTCAAGTTAAGATCCTAGACTGTAGAACTGTTTCACAGCTGTGGCTCCGGCTCTCTCCTCTTGGCAGTGCCTGACTCAGGTAACTCCCAGCTAACCCAAAAATGTGCAAAAAGGTGGACCTGAAGGGGCGGAACAAGCAGCTAGCCACCTGTGAAGGCACGCACCTGTCACTCAAAGTGGCCACGCTCTTAATCATGCATAACATAAGTCTTATTAGGGGCCGGGCAGCCTAAGCTGCCAGGACCCTATTGTAATCCTGCATGTTCTTCTTCTTTCTTCTTTCTTTCTTTCTTTCTTCTTCCGAGGAAATCCTACTTCCCATGCACGAAAAATGACCAAACTTTGCACAAAGGTCCAGTCCCATGTCAGATTGCCTCAGCTGCAAAAACAGGCCAATAGTCCTGATGGTGGCGCTACAGCAAGCCTCTAAAGTTTAAAATTTTGAAAATTCATAACAAATCAACCATATGTGCTACAGATTTACAACTTTCACCACAATGTAGCCCCGATACTGAAGAAACTTTTGTACATTTAAACCTATTGCAAATTATGAAGTCCATCACTCTGTTTTTTTCAAAAACTGTAAAACTTATTAAACCTATCTCCTCCCACAATTTTTGTTCAATTGGCACCAAACTTGCTACAGAGCATCTTCAGACTGTCCTACACAAACGATCCACACAGATTTTTGATTTATCAAAAATTGAGCCTACAGTGCATCAAAATGTTTGACTGTAAACGGTATTATAAACATATACTTGCAAATTCTTGCTAAATACATTTTCAATGTTCATGAAAAAAAATGACAAAATTTTGGAGTCATGGTAGATGATGTTTGGAAAATATCAGAATTTTATCTCAAAAACTGAATTTTTTACAGCATTTTGAATTTCACTCTCATGCGAACAATTGGAGTCAATGCAAAAATGTCATTTTTAAACATCTGTTTTTCACTTATGGAGCCAATAAATTATTGTTAAAAACTAATGACCAACATCTCCATGCTGTCTAGATGCACTTTGTGTATTTTGGGATTTTTGTCTCAATAACTGAACTTTTGACAGCCATTTGAAATCTGCCTTTACATGCTAACAGCTGCTGTCTTGCACACAGGTGACTGGCTTAGTCAATTTGTGAAGCTACAAGTGGTGTTTCCATTTGCCAATTAGCTCAGTGAGATAGAGGATGGTTCTTGGTGTTGAAGGTTGTGAGTTCAAGCCTCAGCTTGTACAACATTTCCATATGAGAAATCTACCCAAACTTTTCACAAAGGTCCAGTCCCATGCCAGATGTCCTCAACTGGAAACACAAGACAATAGTCCTGATGGTGGCGCTACAGCAAGCCTCTAAATTTCAAAACTTTGAAAATTCACAACAAATCGACCATATGTGCTACAGCTTTGGAACGTTCACTTTGAAATGTGCTTTTCCATGGCATGGATGGCTGCTGCCTGGCACCCTGATCCTTGGCTTAGTCAATTTGTGAAGCCACACATGAACTGTCACTTGCCAATTAGCTCAGTGAGATAAAAGGCGGCCTTCAGTGTCAGAAGTTGTGAGTTCGAGCCTCGGCTAAGGCAGGATGGACTTTCAAATGTGAAAGCCTTATGTTCAGGCATCATGCTATGTGGATTAGAGACTGCTAAGATTTAAATAATTATGATTCAGGGAGTTTTGGGAAGAGACAAATACTCTTTATCAACACGTTTCCCTGTTATCCCTTGTCTCTTTTCCCTGTTTATTTGGCTTAGCTATCAGTCGATATGCAGAGTCTCTTGTGCCAGAAATTGTGAGTTCAAGCCTCAACTGATGTAAAATGCACATTAGAATGCCACCTTTTTTTCATCTTCCTACACTCTGCTTGTTGCTCAGAATTGCCTAATTTTGCCTAAAATTGCCCGGCCCCGACCATTGCTGCGCAGCAGCTATAATTATAATTTAAAGCTACAACAAGGAACATTTACATTATGCTGATTTTGGAGCCCCCTGTGGACAAAAGTGGTAATGTAACTACAAAATATAATATCAAAAATAAAATTATCAAAACAAAAATCTCCTCCTGCTTCTTTTAAGTAGTTAACGTGCTGCTCACTGTAACTTTGACTGGAAAAATGTAAATACAGGCTCACTTCATCTGATTTCAAGGAGAATTTGACCCAGTGGCAGACATTAAGAATAATTACACAGAAATAGCTGATCTTCTCGCAGATTGTCTCATTAGCTAATGTAGGTCATATAGAGGCATCAGTAATAACATGGAACTGTTTCATAACCAGTGAAAAACACATTGTAGTAGCTTTAAATGGGACCTATAGAGACCAACCAGGCTATAGACATGTTTATTTCTGCTATAAAGTTTTTTTAAAAAGACATTTTTAATATGGGGCTCTAAGAAGATTGACTCACTTTTGGAGACAGCCTCAAGTGGCCATTTGAGGCACAGTTATTATTTTGTTTTAGGTCTTATATTTCTCCTCTCTCTCACAGCCAGAGCACTGTAATGTGTGTTTCTGGTACACCCCACCTAGTCTGACAGGCCTGCCACTGGGACCTGACAGGGACAGAAGACTCCATCAGGTCAGTGCAGAACGTCACACTCAGTAATGTTCAGGCCCCACTTCATCAGGCTGAGGTTACATTAGATCTCTTCATGATCTCTGCAGGTGGCTCCTCAGATCAAAGCCAGGATGATGGAGAAGGGCTCTGTTCTGATTGGTTATCAGCCTTTGGGAGAGAAAGCCAATTTCTTCAGATGTGTGTTCTCCAATCCTGCCACACAACAGGAGGACATCGACTTCCTGCTGGACGAGATCATCTGGCTGGGCCATGACCTGTGACCTCTGATGTTTGGTCTCACCCAGTTGATGTAATGAGGGAAATGAGTGGATCTCACTTAGCTTATTGTTGCACTGTGAAGTTAGGCTACAGCAGGGTTTTTAAAGTCTGACATTGTGGGCTTCCCCTCAGAAAATGTCTATGGGATCATGATTGTTTATTTGATGCCATAGACACACAACAAATTAGACAAAATAGCTGACATGATACATAGATGCTTACATTTCCTCTGTCTGACCTGTAAATTTAAGTATTTCAAAACCATGGAAATTTTTTCTTTGTTAGTTTTCACAACCGAAAGATTAGAAAAAAACATTATGTACAAAGTACAGGAATAAACAAAGCAGCTTTTTTCAGTCCACAAAACATTGCTGGAGTTTTACAGGAAAACAGTGTTGCAAGCTGCCAAGCTGACTTGAAAGAATTCATTTGCACCATGTTTTTATCCTAAATCTTCACTGTAGCTCTTTAGTTTGGAGCCATGTTCACGTGCACATGCACACTGTCTGAACTGGGTGTGTGTGGTGTGATGGTGTGAGAACGGCATGTCAGAACTTTAGGAGACTCGGAATACGCCAGACAAGCAGTATGGGGGCAATTTATGTTTTTTTCCACTTGTTTTTTACATTTGAAAACTGGTCACCATTCATTTCTATTGTTTGGGAGATTCTGCAACACTTATCCCGCGAAACTCCAGCAGTGTTTTGTGGACTGGGTGAATCATCCCTTTAAGAACAGATATAATGGCTGTTTTACTATACTAATAATATTATAATCCTCTAATAAACAATGTGAACCCCCATAAACTCACAATGTCATCAGGTTACTTAAATATGTACTTTTATCATATGTGTGAATGATCAATGGGCTGCATTTAGGTGGTTAAAGGGTTCATGGGCTGCCAGTTGAATAGGCCTGCCCTACAGCCTCTGCTTGACATTACAACTTTTGATCATTTTATAGCATAAAGGGGCCCCTGTCCAACATTAAAGGGTCAGAGTGGACATGTGTCCAACTGGTGTTTCCAATGTACAGACCAATCTGCATGTGTCAACTTTCAACTTTTTCAAGGTCCCACATTGTATATTTCAGTTTTCAGGTCATTTCACTTTAGTTAATATATCTAACAATATACAAATTCTATGTTTGAGTGTCTCTTTAGATGTTGTAGACTACTTTTTTAAAATGACAAACCATTGTGTCCCAGTTGACAATAGGCCTCATCAATAAATCTTGGGAAGAGTTCATTTGTGCAGAAATGAACGTTCCTGACCATTTTTACTGCCATTCCTGCATCATATATGATCTTATCACATGTTATTGCAATGCTATAAACGAGATATGAATGCATTAAGGATGCCTTAACAGCCCATTTTATTGTTTTTATTTCCTCTCACCAGGAAAACTCTACGGGACATTTCAGCACTCATTTTTTATGTATGTATTTTAAATACTTTATAAAAGGTGTGCCGCAGATATAAATCTTAAATTTGCAGAATTTCTTCCATTGTCTTATTTTTGGGGGGAACCCAAATATAACTTCCAGTGACCCACCTGTGGGTCTTTGGGAATTCCTGCTGTAGACCATGTTATTAGATCATCTTGGGAACTGGTTTCTGGAAGAGGTCTTCTCTGATTTATCCTCTATCCCTTCCAATCAAACATCAGCAGCCACTTTTGTATAATGCTGCTGCTGATGCTTTCATGGATCTATGCATTTGTCCGATGCTCTGTACAGACTGTGGCAACAAATTTCCTTGGATAGGGACAGTAAAGAATCTTCTGCTCTCGTTAAACATTTGACTCAAGTTGGATCAGTTTGATGTATTTGTTAACATGTTATTGGAATATTAGGGTTTTTTACCACTGTTTTCAGGCACAGCTCATGCAGTGGAGTACTACACTGTTCACTTCTTCTGCTGCTGATTGTGGTTCATATTATTAAAGAGGGAGTTTCAGCCATGATTAAAAAGTTACAGCAGAGGCTAAACTCTTGCTCTCTTACTTTCTCTTCTGGAAAAAAAACCCATTTTTTTCCCCCCACCTGAATCTTCCAAATAGCACAAACAGCTGTGTCTATAGCTGTAAGTACAATTCTATACCTCAGAATGAGTTCTGAGGAGAAACAGACAGAAAGCAGACCAAGTAGCACAAACATAGTCCCACCAAAATCAAAACATTTTTCCTCTTACAAAGTGCCATTTCTCCAAACTGTAAGTTTTTGGTGTGAGTTGCAGAGTTTTGGAGACATCAGCTGTCTGTCTGCCTCCTCTTCAATGTAATGGGACTACTGTACATGGCACTGTGCTCAAAGCACCCAAAAATTACATTTGAAAAATTCACCACCAGTGTCTCTTTCCAGAAATCATGACCCAGTTACTCAAGATAATCCACACACAGCGGTGTGAGCCATTTCATGTAGGAACTACTTTCTTTTTAGTAGAAATAAAGTAGTTCTGGTTGCTTCTCTACAGTCAATATTTTCAGAACTCTGCAACTCACACCAAAGTCATCTAGATAAATAGCACTACAAGCCAGAGAAAAATATATTTTTTGGATTTTGGGGTGAACTGTCACTTTAATAAGTGACATAATTTACTGTCAGGATCTTAAATTAATGTTTAAAACCCAAGGAAAACTTTGAATATTGATTTATACAAACTTTTATTGAAAAATAAAGTTACATTTTTAATTTTAATTCAGTTTAATAGTAAAATTGATTCTTTAAAACCAAGTGTTGTCTTGGCAGTCAGTGCTCAGTACTGTGGGTTCCTTCCGTTTCCACCTGGAAGAAGCAACAAACTGGATTAAAGCAAATAAAGTTTGCTCTCATGCCATGAATACATTCTGCAGGTTAGTCAAATATTTGTACAATGAATTAAATTTGGTGACACTTTGCTTAATAAAAGCCTGTGTTGCAGCTGGGGTTCAGACAGCAGTACATGCACACTACTTTTAGAATAACAATCAGGTGACTGGCAAGTTGAACTAGACATCTCATGAAGTCATGAAGGCTCAATTTGTGCTTTCTGGTAGAAATATGACCATTAATCCAGACAGAAATGTGCCGCTATCTGTACAATTCAAACAAATGATGCGAAAATGTGGTTACCTTTTGATATTATGTATTACTAAGTTAGAGTTATGGACATTTAATCAGTGTAATTTTTGGTTTGCACCAAAACTGAGTTCCCATCAGCTTACACAAAAAGTAATGAGTGTTTGGAATGAAAGTCACAATTCAAAAGTGATCTGCATCACATGATCACACATCCTGACACAGGCAAGGATGAAGCTTCTCAGTCATGGAAATTTGTTGATTTCCTAGTGAGCAATAAAATACTTGAACCAAAAGGTCATCTTTGTGTATTTTATTAAATCAGTTGGATCTCCAGGGCAAATATGTTTGAGCAGAAAGGGCAGAGCCTGCTCACAGGGAGTGATAACAGTCTGACCCTGAGCACAAGAGACAGGTAGTCTTTAAAATCATCCTTATCAGTAAGATAGGACAGTCTGTTCTGCTCTCATGGCCATAATGTAAGAATTAAAAGAATACTTGAGTGAGGAGTAGAAAACTATTCAAGTAAAGGAGTTACGCAAGCTCAGCAAATATGTGGGTAAAAAGTCAGACTGTGCATAATGTAGGTATGATAAATTTCTATAACACTCACCTTTTGATTTCCCAGGTTTGCTGTAGTATCCATTGTAGGTTTCCTGCTGGCTGCTTTGCTTTTCTGTACACAGACACATGACGATGTTAAAGTCCATGAAAATGTGGTTTTCCAACCAGCTTCTCAGTGTGAGTGATGATGTCTGAATGGTTTGGTTTATTTCAGACATTTGTGTTTTTGAAAATCTGAAATTTCTTCAGTCAGCCACACGTTATTAAATCACACTGACCACTGTTGATACACTTAACAGATTTTCTGGCTTTGGTTTTGCGTCTTGTGTGGTTTTGCTAAGGTATTTTAGACACTATACCAAAGCAGATTGAAGTCAAAATCACATTTTTTAAAAAGGGATTATCAAAATGCGATCTTGCACACCATGCAAACTGAAAAGACATGCTGTACTGACTACAGGCTTGGGGAGTAATGATTACATAAACTGGAAAAGGTAACTATTCCATTAAAGTTACAGATTTAAAATAAAGATAATCAGATTACAAATACATCTAGTAAAAATGAGGATTATTAGTAGGATTACAATTTTTAAAAAGAGCAATATACTACTATGCACAGTGCACACACAGCTGCCAGTTCATCATCATGGCCTCTAATGAAAAAATGTTTCACTGGGTTGAAAATTGTGCACAAAAAAGGAAGAAACAGCTGGACAAACTAATAAACCAAACAAGGAACAGAAAACACTTAGAGCTGCACCGATTAATCTATTGTTAATCAACTATTAAATTAATCTGCATCTATTTGATAATCAGTTAATCATTTTGAATCTAAACTGTCCAAATTCTGATTTCAGCTTCCTAAATGTGAATATTTTCACATTTCTTTACTCCTGACAGTAAACTGAATATTTTTGAGGTATGGACAAAGCAAGACATTTGAGGGCGTCATCCTGGACTTTGGGGAACACTGATGAATATTTCTCATCATTTTATGGACCAAATAACCAATTGATTAATGGAGAAGATGTCCAACAGATTATCGATAATGAAAATAATGATTACAGGAAAGACTTTAAAAATAAGTCCAAACATGTGGGGAGCATGGAAGTACACCCTAAGAGAGGATGTCCTCTTTACTTCTCTGACAGTAAACAGAATATCTTTGGGTTGTGGACAAAAACAAGACATTTGAGTATGTCATCTTGAGCTTTGATCAACATTTTTCACCATTTTCTGACATTTCATGGACCAAACAACTAACAGATTAATCGTCATAAAATAATCAATTTCACCATATTTTGTATTGAGGTAATCCAAAAGTAATGGAAAGTAATATAGTTACTTTAATATTGTGATACTTGGATTACAATACTGACAAATTTTTTAACAAGTAATTAGTAACTATATCAGAGTACATTTTTAAAGTGACCCTCCCAACCCCGATTAACCTCATCCATTACCTTGACCTCTGTTCTTCCACTGACCATGCCTCTTCTGGTTTTTCTGCATGTGTCCATTCACGAAGCCTTCAGTTTTGCCACCATTTGCTTTTCTCATGTCTATAAAGAGAATAAACACTTACTATAAAGACATGAGACAAAGGACACAGCACGTATTCATCACTGATGGATTAAGCAGCAGATCACCTGGATATTTATAAGGTTGCCTTCTGTTTGGTCCCATGCTGCTCTTCATGTCCTCACATGGACACTGTAGTTCACTACACTGGACACCACAGTCCACTAAATGGCTCTTTGACGGAGACACTTGGGCCGTCCTCTGGTCAGCCATTGGGACACACAGTTGCTCATTTCTCAGCTGACCAACTTTTTCGTTCCCACTTGTTCCATCCTCCACCTCCATGTCAGCTCCATCCTGGAGAATCAGCAGGCCTGTGGAGGAGGTTTTCTCCTCTTCTGCAGAGTTCAAGAGGAGAGTTTCTTCATGCTCAGGAGAGCCTGAGCTTTTCTCCTGACGCTCATTTACAATCAAACATTCCTGGTTTGGGCTTTGATTAGCCTCCGGTTCAGAAGACCGATTTCTGTCCACCTCCTCTTCAGTCGGGGTGGATAAAATTATCCTACTGGGCAGGCGAGTCGGGGAAACTAAGGGATCCTTTTCTAAAGGAGTCACATTCTGGCTTTGCTTTGGTCGCCTCATTTCAGAAGCATCAGCTTCACTCCCCATGTGTGGCTTCTCTGAAGCTGTTAGCTTCTCAGCTGGGGTGCTGTAAATGAGCCAGTTGTCTGACATCACAACAGAGTCAGAGGAGGAAAACCTGCGAGACTGCCTCCTGTCTTTAACAGACTGGACAATCAGTTTGTCATTTTGGGTTGACAGTTGAGCATTTTCAGCTTCCTCGGTCATCTCAATGATGACTTCAGGCTCAAACAGGCCTTTCTGCAACACACTCTCCTTAGTGGGGATAAAGGGGGCAAGAGACTCCACAGACCAAACAGACTCATTCATTCCTCTCTTCATTTGACTGCTGTTTAAAGACACTTGATAGGGAATGATCTCTGGAGTGTCTTCAGCTGGATTTGTCTCATTGCCGTTCTCTTGCTCATCATCAGGAAGCTGATGGGATTTGTTTAAGGAACACAGTGATTCATCTCTGCAGGGGAGGCGACATCTCACAGAGCCGACCAATCCCACAGGCTCATTTTCTCTTCTGGACTCTGACAGAAGCTCATGAAGAGCAGAAGGCAGTTTGAGGATCTTGAAAAGGCTTTCACTGTCCTGCGAACTGAAGAGATTTTCAGCACCATCATGAGCATCAGCACCATCAGCCACCACTGGACCGTTCTTGGGCTCAGTTGGACTTTGGTAAAAGGACTCTTTGTTCTCCACTTGAGGTTCATAAGATGGCAGCTGGTGGTCTTTCTGAGGCAGCACCTTGTCGGCCATTTTCAGGATGGTTTCCTGTGGGTGCTTCCTCCCCAGCTCATCAGAATGTCAGGGACAGAGACACGTCTCTCTTTGACCACTTCGTCCTCTTGTTGAGAAGAGCTACACACAGGAACCATGCTGCCTGAAGAACTCACTGACCACACGTTGCAGTGAGTGTTTCTATACGGGGGAACGTTCTCCTTACCAACACTGTCTTTACGGCACGTCTGTGTTTCTGCAGCTACTCTGATACATGATTGGACGGTCTTTGTTCCTGCAGGATGCAGGATGTTAAAGTTGTGTTTGACTGAGCCATTTGTGTCCTTTGCATCACTGCTGGGTAAAGTCGAGTTCTCAACTGCAGCGGAACCTTGTTTCTGGGAGCTGGAGCTTGAGGAGGATGGAGAGTTTGAGATGGTTCCGTGCCCAGAATCTGAGCCCACATGTGGACTTCCATCACCGTACCCACCTCCGCCTCTCTGTGTGGGTTCAGTTTGGACCGCAGAATTCACAGTTTCTCTAACAGGGACAGAATGAGGCAGACGGACTCTGCGGGTCTGGTTTGGGTTCTGGTAGGGCGCGCTGGGAGCATGGACCTGGGGGTGGAGCAGGCGTCTGTAGTCAACTGGTTGGATGTGAGGGTGGGGCAAAATATAGGCTGGAGCCTCCATGTAGGGGGGAGGAGGGAATGGGGGCATGACCATACCATAGCCTGAGAGAGAGAGAGAGAAAAATCTGTCAAATGAACCAAGATGTTCAAGTTTTAAAATACTTGCAATATAATTAAGTCCAATACAGGCCACCTTAGAATATCAACACCAGAGTTTATATAGAATAGAGCCTTCCCAAGTCCCGCCCCCTTTTATTATGTGCTCCAATAACAACTGAACAAATATGGCAGCATCACAATTTCAAAACCAAATTTTGAAGATTGTTAAAATGTTGCTGAGGACCTGTAATTAAAGATATGGAGCTCTGGAGCAGGGCCAGCAAGCCCTAGCCTAAAGCTGGGGTTAGCCCACTTGGGAATGAGCCAGGATTGTACCAGTGTGAAAGCCGTCTTAACCCCTGGCCAAGAAAGCTCTTAACCTTGGCACACAGTCTGAAATGCCCTTAGCCAACTTAAGATGTCGCTATATAATACAATGTATATGTCAATTTTACAGGTCCCCCAGCAACATCTTTGAGCCATCTTCAAAACTAGCTTGTCTGCCTAGCACATCACATTTTTAAGTACAGGATGCAGGGAGGAGAAAGTTAAACCAAAGCTTCAAGAGGGGTTGGATGGTCAGAAGGGTCAATTTGTAGACCAAGTTTAAAAGTTTCACACATTTCAGAACTCAGGACTGTTGCTGGATGGCAAAAGGTTTGTATCATACTCATTAAAAAACTGTATCCAGCAGTAAAAGTCATAACTTTCATCTTTTGTACAGTATGATAATAGAAAAGGGGACTCATTGGAACATCTACAACCTGAAATAAAAGAAAGTTTCCAACATTAAACAAAGAAAAGACAAACCCACTGACTCACCCATGCCTGGGAAGCCAGCAAAGGGGTTATAGGAGAAGGGCATGGGCCACTGGTACTGGAGGAAAGGGGGTGGAGGCGGAGCAGGGACGTAGAAGACGGGCCGGGCGGAGATGTGGTGTTGGGGATTGGAAGGAGGTCCTGGGTCCTGGTTGGTGCCGTGCGGCCTGGATCCTGCTGTCCAGGATTTGGTCCACCGCTGCTGGGGTAAGAGTGGAGGTTCCCACCATGTGGTCCTGGATGAGCTGCTGGAGGTCTGTTAACAGTTGCTGCTGCAGCCATATTCAACCTGCACACAGGTGGAGGAACCGTTAGACTGTTGTGCATCAATACTGCAGTGATAGAAGCAGTTTAAATCTCAAAAACCTCAGTGGAGCAGAAATTCTGTTAATGTTTTGTGTTATTAATGTGTTTGAATTTACATAAAACTACCTTCAAGCTTCATGTTATGTTCACATTGTATCACAGTAAAGAGGAAAATAACTGCAAACACAAAACCTGCTCATCAACATCACTACTCCATCGTAAACTGTAACCAACGACTAATTATTGATTACGCTGGTGATTATTTTCACAATTAAATCAATTAGTTTTCCTTTACAAAATGTCAAAAATGTGAAAAAACATCACAACAACCAACAATTAATGCAAATTCAACCAATCTCCATGAATTCTGCACGACCTTGCAATTTTGACCAATCATGATTGCTTCCCACAACTGCTACCAACCATAGCAGTCCCCTGTGCAAAGATCTTACATGTAGGTCTCAATGAAACAACTCAACGTTTAATTATTTACCATTTTTTGCCTTTATATTTTTAATTTTATCACTGGTACTTAAAATAGTGTTTCTCATCATTATTGACATTAATTGCTGCTCTGTGCACCTTTATATTTTATAATTCTGTGTGCACCGTTTTGACTGAGTTTGAGCTCCAAGAAGATTTTGTTTCTCTGTAGAATACCCCCCAGTGCACTTTTCAACTACAATAAAGCAGATTTTGTTAAAATTTTTGTAATCCTTAGGCTTTTTAGCAAGGTTACTCAGAGCCCTCAAAACAGTGTGTTTTTTGTTCTCCGTGGAACAAGTTGCCTTTGTTTTTTAAATGAATTATTAAATTATAGAAAAAAAAACAAACTTTTTTGCAATTTGCTCTGGCAAATCAGGCAATTTAGGCCACAACAATCCCAAAAAATGCCTGCAAAATCCTGTAGGGACTGACTAGACACATTTTGACTATGATCAAAAATGTTAACTGCATCATTTGTGGTCACTGTCAACTTTAGGTGTTCACAGGATCAATTGTGCTGAAAAAATTAACCATCAGTTTGCTCATGAGTTTGACCCAACTACTTTTTTCATCTTGTGTACTTTGTTTTATTTACTATTTTTTATTTTGTGTTTAGCTGTCTGAATTTACATTTAAGTACCTCTAGATTTTCATTTTCTTGTATACAGCTTAATACTTTTCTGTATCCATTTATTGTATTTTACATGGCTGTTAATATACAAGTTGTTCATGTTAAATGTCTGTTGTCATCCCATGCTGAAAACTAAAATAAAATATGAATCATGAAAAAAGAAATACAAAGGTCATGAGTCTCAGCAGGACCATATTGACCATGATATTTTTAACTTACTTGTTTTTTTAAATGAAAACTTTAATTGGGCCTTACTCGAGGTGGATTTAAAACAGCTCGCAAAATAGTTAAAGATTCAATCATTTCCCATCAATCACACGTGTTCTTTGACTGAGTACTTGTGGCAGCAGGATGGTGGATGTGGGATCGAGCCACAACAACCTCTCCCATCAGCCTCTGTACACATTTCCACACAGCAGACATGTGGTAGGAAAACCAGAGGGAGTAAAGGCATTAATGGCTGCATTCGATTTACTTTCTGTCTTCCTGAGTCCTGGTTGGTTTTGTCCAGGTGGTCTTACTTGTAAGCACAGGATCAGGTTCCGTCTCTTTATGCAGCAGTGCTAGTGACCAGTGAATGGTTTTAGATTCTTAAATAACATATTGTGGCCTTTCATGACAAAATAACATTTCAACTGGTGTTGCTTCCAGAAGCAGCTGAGATGTTCACACACTAAGCATGAGTCAGTCATTGCTTCATCACCATTTGAAACGTACACTTCTGACCCTCGAGTGTCCTTTTCAGTGGGTTATTTAAATAATTTAAGTTTTAAAGTCAAACTGAGCTTTCTGTACTTTTTGTGAAGAAGTGACTCCAAACACAAATTTAAATTGTTCGAAGCTCTGGTCTAATGTGAGGAACAGAAGTTACCAATATGAGGAAGAAGAGTAAAACACAAGATAAAACTAAACTTAAGACCTGATCTGAATCAGTGAAGGGGGGATTTATTTTAAAAACTGCATTTAAAAGCTAATTAATCTTCTGGCACCACCAAAAAATCATACTTCCAAATCTTCTGAATGCATTTTCCATGCTAGCTGTTGTAATGAAAGTAGAGTCACTTTACCTTGTTGAGAACTTGGATCTGAGCAACACAGAGAGATTGGAAGTGAGCAGCAGACACAGCTGGGCTTAAGTAGCTGCTCATCAGACAGGTGTGTGAACCATCAGCTGATCTCAGCAACACTGAGGCCTCCTGCAGGACTGAAGAGCAGTGAGCCATCACAACACTAGAGGGAGACAAATGCCAGTCGCACAATGGGGCTGTCAGTGGCTGTACTGAAACATACTATAACTGCATTGCTTGCTATAATTAAAACAAAATATTTGTGACAGGGACAAGGATAGGTGAGTAACATGAGATAAAAAGAGTCTGAAGGGACAGGAGATTAGAAATCAAGAAGAAGAAGACAAAAAAGAAGCAGCGGTGGCACAGGACCACAGCAGGTGAAGAGATGTCTGCTTTCTCTCCAGTATACTTGAACTAGATTACAACCAGCAGAAAAACTCAAGAGCAATGTCTGTTTCCAGAAAGCATGACCCTGTTACTCAACATAATCCACCTTGTTAAAAGCAGTTTCATGTAGCAACAAGTTTCTATACCAAACCCCACCCGGCTCCCTTATCACTGTTCAGAAGGAAGTGTGCATCTAGTCATCGGATGAGAGGCTCATACTCATGGCAGCGGAAGATGTAAACATTAATCAGTAGATGCAGGCTTCCTTCTGTGCAGTGGTATGTTTGCAGGGTGTAGTTTGGTGGAATGAAAATAGATCCTACATAAAACTGATCACAACAAGGTGTGTTGATTATCTTGAGTAACAGTGTCATAATTGCATTGTTCAACATTGCTATTGAGTTTTTCAAATGTATTAAATATGTATTTTTTGATTTTAGGGTGAACTGACCCTTTAATCTAATAGCTATTCTACAAAGGAACTCAAGAAACGGATAGTATCCAATCCTATTTCAGTGTAAACTAATATTATTGAAAAAATACGATTTTTGTATTGTATCGCATTGTATTGCATTGCATTGCATCGCATTGTAATGTATTTTATTTTATTTTATTTTATTTTATTTTATGTGTAGTACCATTCTGATCCACAGTCCATAGTAGCTGGTATTTTATTTTATTTTATGTCATTTCCTTTCATTTTATTGTGTTTTATTTGTAATACCATTCAGATCCACACTCCACACCAATTGGTGGCGGTAATGCACCACTTTGTTGTTTGCCAACAGCCAATAACCCTCACAGAAGAAGAAGAAGAAAAGAAGAAGCAGCTGGTGCTGGGCGGAGCTGGAAGAAGGAAGTGAACCACAACAACAGAACTCCGTTACAAATATTACTGTTACGTATATAGATATGAATTAATCTTCCACACGGTTATCCCCTAAGTGCCTGAGGTAAGAGTGTGTGTTGGGTGTGTGTGAGGAGCTGCTTTCTGAAGCGGTCAGACAGTGTTAGCCTTTACCCTCCCTTGTTAGCTTAGCTTATGCTATGAAATGAACTGATCAGGCAGGTTTCAGTCAGTTTGCAGGTTAGTTCATGTTTGATTGGACGCTTACACGTCACACTGAATAGTCTGTCCGGCTGGTGTTCACTAACTGTCAAAGTAAAGCCTACACTGATCTGTCATTACTGTACTTGTAACTCTGTAGCGTTATAGCTACGTTACTCGATGCTACATTGGAACTAGTGAAGCCGTGTAACAATGTTTGACAGCTGAGTAACTGGAAGAAAATGTAAGACAGGTTGTGTCCCAGCTGTCCGTCATACACCCCGGCCACATTCTGCGTGTCTCATAGTAACAGGAGGAAACAGTGTCATGTGGATGTGTTGTGACAGGATGACATCCTCTTCATCTGCAGCGTTGTATATTCATGCTTTATAGGTGTGTTCCACTATAGAAATAATGCTGTTGTTTATTTATATTTTAAAGACACACTGTGCAAGATTTTCTTTAACTCAATAATAAAAATAAAACACTGTATAGATCATATAAACATAAAGTCTCTAACTGATGATCCACCAGAACTGTGTGGTGGAGTCTGTATCTAAACAGACCCTGCAGCCCTCTGCCTGTATTCTCTTATTTTCTCATGTTTTGCTTTACTTGGAATGTTTGTGGGCTTCAGGCTTGAGCTGCAATGATTAATTGATTATTAAATGATTATTAAATGAATTGCCAACTGTTTTGATAATAGATTAATCAGTTTGAGTATTTTTTTAAGAAAAAATGTAAAAATTCTCTGATTCCAGCTTTTTAAATGTGAATGTTCTCTGTTGTCTTTACTCCTCTATCTCTGGGGTATGGGCAAAAGAAATTTTGAGACATTTGAGGACATCATCTCATGGTCTGGGGAACACTGATCAACATTTTTCTCCAATGTCTGACCTTTTATAGACTAAACAACTAATCGATTAGTCAAGAAAATAATCAACCGATAAATCAATGATGAAAATAATCGGTAGTTGCAGCCCTACTTCAGCCTGTTTGTCAGTGTTGTGTACCCCCCAGCCAAGAGAGCATACGGGTTTTGAGGTCTGGACTCAATTCTGTGTCTGTCTGCTCTGCTCTGTGTCTGAGAGCGGCAGAAAGAGTTTTACACACACACACACACACAGGCAGAACAGACTGAGAATGGCTTCAACTGTATTCACACAAAATCTGGCGTGCAGAGATGTGGGCATGTTTATTTGGGGATTAGAACATAACCACTGTGAAACAATCAGAAAATAAAGCTTTATTTCTCTGATTCACTGGTTTGTTCTCACTCATAAAGCTCCCTATCTTAATTCACACTCAAGCAATCTTGCTTGTTGAGCGAGGAGGAGGAGGAGAGGCCAAATTTGAATGGTGCAATTCTGCATATTCTTTTTTTTTTTTTTTTTTAAACAGTTGCCCTACTGCTCATCATTGACATTGCTGGCTGCTATGGTGGTTCAGTCACTGTTAATTGGCTCACAACACTGTTGTAAACCAATGAAATGTCCAACCAACAGCCCAAACCCAAAGACTCTTCATTTACTGTCATAAATGACAAAGAAAAGCAGCAGATGTTCACATTTAAGAAACTTTAACCAGGAATCTTTAACATTTTTGCTTGAGAAATGAATGAAATGAAATGAAACGATTATCAAAATACTGAGCAACTAGATTTTTTTTATTTCTTCGTGTGGCAGTCATAATTCCATAAAGAACAAGAAATCTTTAATCAGTGTCTTCTTCAGTCAAGTCTGTGATGCATAAAAACTGCTGTGTCACCATGTAAAAGTGTGTAATTTTCAATGTTTCAAACATCACATATCAGTATGTGATTGATGTGCACGAGGCTCACAGATGATAAAATTGTATTTTTCTCTTTCAGCTCAAGTGTGAATGAAGTCTTAAGATACAAGTGGTACTTTATACTACTGAGCAACACTATGGAGGAGACGAGTCGGGAGGCGGTTGCCACGGCGGTGCAGCGTGTGGCGGGGATGCTGCAGCGATCGGACCAGCTGGACAAAGTGGAGCAGTACAGAAGAAGAGAGGCCCGCAAAAAGGCATCAGTGGAAGCAAGACTGAAGGTGATGTGTTAACACACTATACAGTACAGTATAGTTCAATATACACACCTTCATTTTACACATCTGTTCACTCACTGTTCTGTTCAGCAACAATTGTTTTGTCAGTAAAATGTCAGAAAAATTATTTTCAAATGTCAGCAGTCCAAACGGCAAAGACAGAAAGTTTTAAAATGATTACATATGGAGACAAGCAGCAATTTCTTACCGATCCTCAGAAGAGGGAACCAGGGAATGGTTGGTATTTTTTTATTCTTACATACTTAAACTGTAAAAAATATGTAGCTTATACACCAAAAAAATATTTTGCCAGCTACGTTTTCCTTTCCTTTCCTTTCCTCTTTCTTTTCCTCTAAATTTTGACAGTGGCTTGTCTTCTTGAGTCTCAATAAGGTAGCTATGGATATCAATTAAAAAAAAAGTCCTCAGAGCAAAAGAGAATTTAATAGTTGTGGCTCCTGACAGATTTGTTTTTCCTTTTTTGGCCAAAAATGGCTCTTGTGACCATAAAGGTTGCAGACCCCTGCTCTGGTGCATAGTTTTTTCCATGTGTAAACAGGCTGTTAATGTTTGGATAGAGATCTCTATTATTTGTGCTTTATTACAGCTAAGTTAAAATGCTATAATGTATTTAACAGTGACCAAGCACCCAGTTCTGCATGGTGATGTGACACACGCATTCATTATATACCACACTATAATTAATTGACATAAAAAGTGTTTAATAATGATCTATCTGAAGTAATTAACAATCAGATCTGTCTCCTGATGTCCTTCAGGCAGCCATCCAGTCTCAGCTGGATGGTGTTCGCACTGGACTGACCCAGCTGCACAGCGCCCTGCTGGACGTCAAAGACATCCAGAGCTCGCTGGCTGACGTGAGTAAAGACTGGAGGCAGAGCATCAACACCATAGAGAACCTGAAAGACGTCAAGGACGCTGTAGTTCAACACAGTCAGCTGGCCTCCGCTGTGGAAAACCTGAAAAACATCTTCTCTGGTAAGCTTAGTTCAACCCTATATAACATACATACATATATACATCCGAGCCTAAGCTGTCAATGAAGTTTGACTCATCTTATGTGAAGGAGTTGTGGTTTTGTTTCACTCTCAGTCCTCTGTGTGTGTCTCTGCTGTGTGTGCAGTACCAGAGATTGTGGCAGAGACGCAGCAGCTGATCGAGCAGGCCGAGCTGCTGCAGGCCCACAGGAAGCTGATGGAGCTGGAGTGTTCTCGAGATGACCTCATGTATGAGCAGTACCGTATGGACAGCAAGAACACAAGTGACATGAACCTCATCTCCATCTACTTTGAAGATGTAAGTTCAAGTGAATGTTGAACCCAAACTTTTCTCTCCCCAGGTACTGGTTCATATACAGATATCTAAACTCTGTGTATTGTCCAAGAGAGAAAAGTGACCTGATACCTGTGGTTAAAGGGACAGTTCACCCCAAAATTAAAAATACATATTATTCCTCAGACCTGTAGTGTTGTTTATCCATCTGTACTCTTTTGGTTTGAGTTCCCTAGTTTTAGAGATATTGGCCAAAGAGATTTCTGTCTTTTCTCAAATATAATGGAACTAGTTGGCAAAAAAACTTAATTTGAAAAACTGAACAGCAGTGTCTCCAGAAATCAGGACCTGGTTACTCAAGATAATCTACAGACCTTGTTGTGAGCAGTTTCATGGAGGAACTACTTTCTTTCTAATAGAAAGAACTGCTGTCCTACATAAAACTGCTCACAACAAGGTCTGTGGTTTATCTTGAATAGTGGGTCATGATTTTTGGAAAGATTTTTGGTTTTGAATTTTTCAAATTCTTTTTTCTTTTTTGCCAACTTTAAGCACCACAAGCCAAGTGCTGTTTCAGGGCTCAACAATAAGAGCTGCCTGCTTACCTGAGGCAAGTAAAATGCCATGTCAGGCAAGTAAATCTAGCAACTCACTTGCCCAACTGGGCAAAAGGTGTAAAAGAAATCAAATCTGAAACTATTGTGATTACCAATTAATAGTTACTGTTATTTTTCATGCAAAAACCTTTCCAGCCTCTCACATGTGGAGATTTGCTGTCTGTTCTTGTCTGTTGTCATATTAAACTGAATATCTTTGAGTTTTAGTCTGGCAAACAATGAGCTTGGTATGAAACAATAATCAGTTTCATGATAAACCACACTCAAATTCCCAACAAATTAAGTCAAATCAAAGTTACATCATCATTTAAAATGTGTTTGATTACCATGTTTTGATAAACTCAGTAAATACTATCTAGCATCAAATGAAGTAAGCAGTAACATAGCTTTATTTTGTGTCAGTGAAAACACAGACACTGCACAGCACAGTATGTCATATCAAATTATTGAAAGGCTTTTGAAATAAAATTTGGCAAAATGATTTCAGTGTGTGTATCAGTACTTTTTGAACATTTTCAGCACATTAAAAAAATACCACAGCAATACTGATGATGTGATCATTTTGGTCACTATCATCATGATGTAGTTTCATCTCCATTATGAGCCTCATTGTTAATTGTTTGCCTTTCTTGTGGAAAAGTTAGTTCTCTGTCCTTTCACCTCCAGGTTCAGGGGCTGTCAGACGAGCTGGCCAAACAGTTATGGATGGTACTGCAGAGGTCCATGGTGACGGTCCGTCGTGATCCAACCATGCTGGTGTCTGTTGTTCGCATCATTGAGCGGGAGGAGAAGATCGACCGGCGTATGGTCGACCGTAAGAAGCAGACGGGGTTCATCCCACCTGGGCGACCCAAACGATGGAAGGACAAGATGTTCGAGGTAAGAGGAGTGATGAAGGACCAGAGGAATTCCCTTTAAATACTCAAAGTTATGGGCAATTAGAGTAAAACTGATCATCTCTTCATACTGTTTGAATTTTCCACTGTGTTGTCTACTGTACTGTACAGCCCCTAGTTTGAGGACCCTTGTTTTTCTTCATCTAACTCTTCTTTCTCCTCTTCTGTTACCCGTCATCTTCATCTGACTCATCCCCTTCTTCTACTTTTGATCCTTATCCAACACGATTTCCCTTTTTATTTTCCAAAACTCTTCCTTTACGTCTTTCTTTTTCTTTTTTTTGGTGAAATTCTTCTTCCTCTTTTCTTCTAACTCTTTTGTTCAACTGACTCTCATCTGACTCTTGCTAGTATTTTTGTCCTCTGTCGTTCTTCTGTCTTCCTTCCTTTGTCTTTGTTAAACATCACTACATTTTCCTCACTGGTCAAAGTAATGTTTACTGTGTTTGTGAAACATGTTCTAAAAAGGAGGCTTTGTCGATTACATTTCAACACTTCGTGCTGCAGTGTAATTACATTTTGTGAAAAATATGGAACTTTAAAGGATTCATGTGAGATATGATTTGATTTGCTAGTAGAGCTGCAGCGATTAGTTGATTAATCAATTAATTGTCAACTATTAAATTAATCACCAGCTATTTTGATAACTGAGTGATTGTTTTGAGTCATCAACATTTTCTGATTTTAGTCTCTCAAATGTGAATATTGTCTGGCTTCTTGAGTCCTCTATGGCACTAAACTGATTTTACGGACCAAATAAATAATCAGTTATTCTAGAAAATGATTGACAGATTAATCAATAATGAGAATAAGCATTATTTTGCTAGATGATGGTGTTGAAGTTTTAGATGCCTTTACCTCAGTAAAGGATGGTTTCTAGGCAAACGCACAGATTTGGCCCCTGAACCAGCTTTTCTTGAAGTCTTTGCTGTGTTTCTGTTGTAGGTGCTGGAAGCCACGGTCAGCACCCGCATTGAGGGCACCCAGTCAGTGACGAGAGAGGCTGATAAAATGTGGCTGGTTCGTCTTCTAGAAATAACCAGGAAATATGTTCTGGATGACCTCATTGTTGTCAAGAACCTCATGGTGCAGTGCTTCCCCCCACATTACAACACCTTCAACAGGTAATCTGTGTTTCTGTCAGCACACAACAGCTCATCGCGTGGAAGGCATCACATTCAGAAACTGTCCTTCCTAATCCGAGCGCTTCTGATGTACAGTTGTACAGATGAATGTTAGAATGAATTGAAATGGAAATGTCACCAGTCACCAGTACAATGTGAACTGAACTGATGAGAACCTGCAAAAAGTCAAAGTACTCAGTTCTTCATTCATTCCACTATCATCTGACACATTCATCCGAGTGTTTGCTTACATGCATGTATGTGTTTTTCAGGTTTTTCAGTCTCTACCACAATGCTGTGTCCACTCGTGTCAAAGAACTGGCCTCTGAGGACTTAGAGGCGAATGAGATCGTATCCCTGCTGACCTGGGTCCTCAACACATATAAGAGGTACACACACACACACAGTGACAAAGACACACACATCCTGAAGTCCACTTGGATGGGTGCTGGATCAAAATACTGTCTGGCAGTTGAAACAGACAGACCTGCACACCAAGAAGCACCTGTTAAAAGGATGTTATGCAGTTGATGTTTTGAGCATACAGGTTCTCCCTCAGACTTCAGAGAGCTGCCACCTTGAATACCCATAATCTGGTGAAGGCATGTGATGTACCCCACCTGTTGCAAATAGTCAATCACTAAATATTTAGAAAACTATCAGTCCCTCCAGGTTTTGCAGGCTTGTTTTTGGGATTGTTGTGGCCTAAAATGTCTGACTTCACAGCAGGATTTCCAAAAATTGTGATACATGTTGCAAAGCTTCGAGGCATTTTTTGCAATGAAATCGGGGGACAGAGAGAAAATTGCAAAAGAGAGTTGCCTTTGTGTATAATTTATTAAGCATCAAAGGCAACTTGTTCCAGGGAGAACAAAACCACTCTCTGTTCTGAGTGTTCTGAGCGGGAACTGCTGTAATTGGTGGAACTGTGTTGGTGGGAAGCTATGATGATTGGGCAAATTTGCAGAAAAGTTGTAGAGTTTAGACAAGATTGCAATGTCGCTCAGAAATCACAGGGAATGGTCGCATTTGCATGAATTGTTGTCACAACTTGCTGGAGAAACTGAGATATACATACAGTTTATAGATATATGCATATCAAGTTAAGGCATTGTATATTAAGCATTACATATCACACATATACAGATATATCTAGGTTACAAAGAGTACAAAAGGGAATTTATAGCATATAGACGACATGACAATATGTACCACCAAAATATAGTATTTCTTACAGCAGAGGTTCTCAACCTTTTGTATCACAATGCTGACTATTGATTGATTAAAAAGTAAGTAAGAGGTTTTAGGAGACTTGGATTACACCAAACAAACAGTATGGAGACATTAATGTTTTGGTTGTTTTGTTTTGGTTGTTTTTTTTTCGGTTGTTTTGTATTGTTTGAAAACTGGTCACCATTCACTTCCATTGTTAGAGAGATTCTGCAACACTGTTTTCCTGTGAAACTCCAGCAGTGTTTTGTGGAATAAAAAACTAAATCCAACCCTCAAGCAGCATGAGGGTGGGTAGATAATGACTGATTTTTCATTTTGGTGAATTATCCCTTAAAGATGCTGTTAGTTTGATTTACCTGATACTCAGTAGTCTAAAAACAGATGCAGTTTAATTGTCCACCTGGCACGAATAAGCGTGTTTACCTTAAGGAAAAGACCTAACTCATAATGTGTTCCCACTGGTTCGCAGCATTCACGCGACGCCTGGAGATGGAACTGATTGATAGAATGTGTGTTTGTGTGCATGTGTGTGTTTCAGTGTGGAGATGATGGGCCATCCAGAGTTGCTTTCAGAGTGTGATGTCAACCAGCTGGAGCCTCTGCTGCCTCAGGAAGTGGTGGACGACCTGCTCAGCAAATATGTCCAGACCTTTACAGTAAGCACCACACACTCACCTATAGCCTGTAGTCTTCATACACATTATGCCTGCCCCAATTTTTAGTTTGGACCAGCTGGTGGAACCCCCACATAATCAAACTGTGAGCACTGCACTGAAAACAGAGCAGACTCTGTGTCTGACTGTCTGTGTCTTCAGTCTAATATAACAGGCTGGCTGCGGAAGGCCCTGGAAACAGACAAGAAGGACTGGCAGAAAGAGACAGAGCCTGAGGCTGACCAGGACGGATACTACCAGACCACACTGCCTGCCATCGTCTTTCAGGTAACACGCGTGCGCACACACACACACACACACACACACAGCCACAGCCACTTTAGACTTTTGATGAAGTACTCGCACTACCTCAGTAGTTAGGGTGCAACGGATCACAGTCATCCCGTGTTTCATACAGATCACCCCCTGTGGTTTGGCACGCATGTCATCTACAGACTACATGTAACCATCATAGATCGAAACACATTTTTACACTTCACATATTTCACATATTTTACTTTTACTACGCTGTGTCTTACTCTGCAGTGCATCTCTGTAAAGAGCGACTGAACAAAAAGCTGTCACGTCGCCTCAAGGGGAATCCCGACTGTGACTTGAGACATTTTCACTGGTGTAACTTCGCTGTCGTCATAGAAACAGATCATAAGATTGTGATATTAAGTGAAGTGACAACGACGATGACGACGACAACGATGCAGCTGCCACATTAATGCGTACTGATGCAGTAGGACTGAGCAGATATAGAAAGGGCTGGAGGTGCAGGTTCAGGAAGGACACTCAACAACATTCAGACACTTTTCTTAAAAGTGTCCCACATTTAAGTGACCTTTGACTTGCCTTGCTGACAGGTGAAAATTTACCCATGCATTTCTGCAACATGATAGCTTGTAGTTACTAGGTGGGCAATATGGGCCTAAAATAATATAATATTTTAGGGTAAAATTAAGTTTTAAGTTTATTGTACATCTGTTTTTTGTAACCAAACCATTTCCACACTGTTGAAGCTGCTTCCTCTTTTGGAACTAAATCCACCACTGTGGAGCCAGTAGCAGCATCACTTGTTGTCTCTGTGTGTAACTGTGTGATGTCATCCTGTGTCATAATATTTCCATTATCACCACATGAATTTTTTTTATCATGAAAAAAATTATAACAACATATCATGAACGATAAGATGTGGCACACCTCCATTGGCTTCTCCTGTCCCTCTGCTGACAGACAACCCAATCACACACAGCCACTGTAAATGTTTCACCATAGGAGTGTTGTCATCCAGGTGTTGAACTCTACTGCAGGTTTTTTCAAAGTGTTTCAGGCCATGGACCCCTTAGATAGAGAGATGGAGCAGGGACCCACTACTACTTATGTTGCATTGAATATTTTAGGGTCTTCTCTTGTTTGCGCTGATCTGTAGCTGCTAAACAGCAGCAGTTATAACATGGCTAATGTTATAGCTGTGTTAGCCTCACCCTCTGCACTTTAGCTGGTGGTTTCTGAGGTGGAGGGTCTGTCACAGTCTCGTACTAACTAGCTAACCATTATGGATAGGTGCCACACAGTGATTCAGTTGGTTACCTTTTGTCAGTGTTGTGTAAATTAAATGTTTTGAGGGTTTTTTCTTGGCTGATTTATCTTTGATGGTAATTTGTCTGATTCATGTTGATATTTTAAAATCTTAACAGATTTGGCACTTGCTTATCAAACCAGATTGGTCAAGCCAGACATTTTTTTCCTCAGTCCCGCAGATTACTCTGTGTGTGTGTTGTTTGGGCAACTGATGTTTCCCTCAGGAACTGATGGAGAACAAACCAGAGCTAAAAAAAAGAGGAGGGCTGTAGTCAACCGAAGAAAATCTTGGTCAACTGAAACTGTACCTACTCTTCGACCAATGAGGGATAAAAACTTGCATCTTACCTCTAGTTTAACTAAGTCAGCCACAGCGCACTGAGTTAACTCCACCTGCTAGCCTAAATGTGTGCTAGTGAAAGTTACACAGCATCCCAATGAATTTCTGCACTTTGACCATTTCTTTTAAACATGTAGCTTTATCCTTATTTTCAGCTCATTTCTGTCAAATACATGTACATTCAGCAGCAACACACACACACACACCAGTGGGGAGAATCACAGTGCAGAACCAGCTTCCATTTAACAACAGAGCTGCATGCAGTTTTTGCTGCAGTATCTTCCACATAAAGCCCCACAAGCTGAATGTCATTTAGTCCCATTATATTGGAGAAGACAGACATCTCTACATCTGATATCTCCAAAACTCTGTAACTAACACCAAAACTATCTGGAGGAATAAACTGTACTGCTGGCCAGAGGAAAATATCTACTTTTGATTTTGGGGTGAAGCGTCTCTTTAAAGCAGGTTTAGGAATTTAAGACAAGAACTCCAGTTAAAGCTTCAGTTGGTAACAATTATTCAGTCATATTTGCTGGAACTGTCACTATATTCTGATAGTCGGACATTAAATGGGTAATTTAGGACAAAATCCAACTCCTCTGGCTCCACCTACAGCCTGTAATCGTATTTGCTGAAATCCACCGCGACCGAAGATTCTCCACCAGTCAGGTAGAGGGAGCAGGAGGAGCAGCCAATCGCCGCTCCTACACGTCGTAGTAAACTGACAAAGTGAAAGTAAAGTCCGCGACTTGGTCGGACATTTCAAGATGATACACACCGTCAGCTCCCTCTTTCACCTCTGTCAACCCCCCTCCTTCCCTCCACACACGCAGACACACACAAGAAGAGTGTGTTTCATGGTGAGAGAGATGTGACATCGTTTTGGAGTCTCCGGTTGCTATGGAAACGGTACGTCGTCTGTGGGTGCGTTTATGGCTACTTTGTGTGCGTGCGCCTGCACGTGTGTGTGTCTGTGTGTGCCAGTGTGTGCCTGTGTGTGTCTGTGTGTGTGTGGGGTTCTTGGCAGAGGTTCATAAAGAGACCTGATGGAGTATTGTCTTGAAATTTCCGACCAAGTCGCGGAGTTTACTTTCACTTTCATCAGCTTACCAACTGGAGCTTTAAGTTCTGGAGACATGTCACCTGGATGCATCAACTTAGTTTTAGTTTGAATGTCACATGTGGTCTGAACTCATGTAAATAAGGTACAGTATTTGTGTATTTCAATTTGAATACTGTTGAACACATTTATCCAGTGTAACTTCATGTACTGATAAAAAAGTGAAGGGTTGTGTTTATTTGGAATGTAAAGAGACCACAATACTCTTCTCAGTCATTCTCCTTCTTAATGATCTCAGTGCATCTTCACTCTTTATCAGATGTTTGAGCAGAACCTGCAAGTTGCTGCACAGATTGATGGGGATTTCAGAGAGCAAGTTCTGAAGCTCTGCCTGAAACAGATGAACACTTTCCTTATCAGGTAACTTTTTTCATACTTTGTGATGTGATACAAGTCCCCTAAACCTCCCCCTTAGATTTATGGGATTCTTTTCACCATATAAAACACAAACTCAAAAAAGAAATATGTCAGAATCTTTTTATTTTATTTTATTTTATTTTATAAATTTTATAAAATTTTATATTATTATTTTATTTTATTTTATTTTATTTAAGGCCAAATAAAACACATCTTAAATAACGTACTATTAAAACCTGCATAATGAGTTGAATGAGTTCTAACATCCAGAATTAGAAGAGTTACCCTTGGAATATTGTCTCTCTGCAAACAGGGATCAAGAGAACAAACTACAGGATTAATTCTACCAGTGACTGTGTAAACCTAACAGATGTGTGTGTTGTGGTGTGCAGGTACAGAGAGGAGGCGGTGCTCTACAAAGAGGAGCACCTGAGAGACAGACAGCTTCCTCAGTGTTACGTACAGTACATGATCGCCATCATTAACAACTGCCAGACATTCAAGTAAGAGTTCATTTTACACACATGAACTAATGTTCACAGTTTCAGTAAATGATAACTTCAGCCCTCCCTGTCTCACACTGTAAGGACCAATGTATTTCTTTCTTCTTATATCAAGAGGTCTTTTGTCATATGTACAACAATTACAGTGAAGCAGCACTGGCAATGAAATTCTTAGTCCTCCAACAATGATAATCATAACAATATGTATAAAAAAGAAAAGTGAAATTAGATTTTAAGACATGAAAACATAAACTACGCATAGACACTGTGGGGTTCCATATTCGGATGTGTGACAGTTGTCCCCTGTGTTTCTCAGAGAGTCCATCAACAGTCTGAAGAGGAAGTACTCTCAGTCGTCAGAGCCTACTGACAGTGATGCTGCCATAGAGAGAACACTCAATGAGGTGGCCAAGGAGGGATGTCAGTTCCTATTGGACGAAGTCTTCCTGGACCTCGAAGTAAGAAAGGCTTTTTTTTTATACCACCACTACTATATTATTTTTATGGCAATTTGTGTTTTGTATGACATAATATAATGTAATATATATGCACACATCTATCAATTCATGTGAAATCTGACAAATTATTTGCTACAAGTACAAATTTCTTTTCTACTTGTGCTCAGGGGCTTCAATAATCCAATCAAATTCTGTCATCTTACACAGTGTGAATGAAATTCACTGGTTATCAAAGGAGTTTACCCACACTGAAAAAGTGCTTAGCACTTACTTATCTAGTTAAACAGATTTATGTGATGTGATGGTTTTGAGATTTCCTCTAGTGTGAACTCTGCCGCCCCCCCAGTACAATTAAGGTGAATTTAATTTGGTTTGTGCTGCCTGATGCAATCAAATATTACATCTTAAAACTTAACATCCCTTTCAGTTGCTCTGGTTAATTCACTGGCTCTTGCTATGATCTCTAGATAGATCATTTGACAATAGACTGACAAATGCAGAATGTGTGGGAGAAAGTATTGTTGGTCTTTACACCACAGATAGAATGACAATAAGATTTTAAACTTTTTGCAAACATTTGCTACAAAGTAGAAACAGAATTTAGCTACAAAAACTTTTCAGTGCTTTTTATATTAATGTTGCCTCTTTGATTTCAACAACAGTATGTCAACCTACTGTGTAAGAACTGGCTAACTGGCTTTTATACAGACTAAAGATGGATGAGTGCAGTGCTTTTCATTTTAATTAACAGTAAGAAGGACAAAAACAGCTTGACACTGATTCTGACATTGCATTGACCAGCATCACCTGAATGAGCTGCTGACCAGGAAGTGGCTGACGGGCTCTCATGCTGTGGACACCATCTGTGTGACAGTGGAGGACTACTTCAATGACTTCAACAAGATCAAGAAACCCTTCAATCAGGTAGGATTGGAGCAGAACACAGCGCTCTGAGCAGGGGTGTCTCTTCCCTATGAAACCTATTGGAAATGTTTGTCATGGGGTGAAGTGGAACTGACTGACTTTGATGAATCTATCATGTGGAACAAGTGTCATATTCCCACAGTTCCACGGCTGTGAAAGAACTGAGTGCCATCTTGTATTTACAGTGCTTCTTAAAAGTATGTGAGCAGTTTATAGTTTTCTGTTGTTTTACCATGATTTACTTATTTTATCATCACCAGTTTTTATATATGAGATGTCAAGTTTATGTTTATCAATTGAATGTGTGGAATTATGTGAGTAGCCAAAAAACTACATGAAACATGGAATTAGTGCGTGTGCAAAAGTAAGTGAACCTCACCTGCATTGGTAAATTCAAGTAGGTAATAGATTCAGGTGAAACACATTTGGGTGCTTAATTAATCAATTAAGCAGACCGATCAAATAAGACATCCATAGAGTGGGATTTGGACAGCACTGACTGAAAGAGAGAGGAAACCAACCAAACCACTGTAGTGCCAATGCATACCCACACAGATCAACTATGCTGAGAGGAAAGGGGAGATCCGAGGACATCAGGAAGAAGGTAGTGATAGCCCACCAGTCTGGGGAAATCTATAAGACCATCTCCAAAAGATTCCAGCTCCATCCATCCACTGTAAGACAAATCATTTACTAATGGAGGGCATTCAACATGAGTGCAACTCTGCCTAGTGGAAAAATAATAAATCAGGTAAAGGCCAACCCACACATCACCTCTAGAGAGTTGCAGACCTCTCAGGCAGAATCTGGAATCATCTACAATCAGATGAATATTGAATATATGTGACATTCATTGGAGGAAAAGAAGCCTCTGCTCTCAAGAAAGAACAAATCTGCCTGTTTCAACTTTGAGGAGGGCGCTTGGACAAACCAGAGACCTACTGGAAGTCCATTCTCTGGGTGTGTGATGAGTCCAAAAGAGAATTATTTGGTCACAATCAAAACTGCCATGTTTGGAGAAAAGGCAACACTGCGTACTGAGAAAAGAACCTCCTCCCAACAGTGAAGCATGGTGGTGGAAATGTGAAGTTCTGGGGCTGCTTTTTCTGCCTCCGGACCTGGACGACTCCATATTATCCAGGAAACCATGAATTCTCAGGCCCATCAACAGATTCTTGATCAGAATCTCCTGCCATCAGTCAGGGAGTTGAAGTTAGGCCAAAAATGGGTTATGCAACAAGACAACGACCCAAAGCATTCCAGCAAAACTACCAGGGAATGGCTTAAGAGAAAGAGGATTCGTACCCTGGACTGACTGAGTCAACATCCCGACCTAAATCCAATAGAAATGTTGTGGCTAGACCTGAAACAGGCAGTACATGCCAGATGTTCCCCCATCCTCTCTCAACTGGTTCGGTTATGCAAGGAGGAGTGGGCAAAAATCCCCAAAAGCTGGTGTTAGAGACTGGTTAGTGGTTACAGAAGACGATCGGTTAAAGTAATGGCTACAGAAAGAGGTGACACAAGCTACTAACTAAAGGGGTCACATACTTTTGCACATATCAGATTTTCAGTTTTTGTGAGATAAACCACTTTTGTTGCAAATATTTTTATATACAATATTTTCAAGGTCTGCTTGGTTTGGATTTACATTTAACAAGGTTATTTTAATGTTGTTGTTTTTTAATAAAAACAATGACCATGTCTGAAGGGTTCACAAACTTTGAAGCGGCACTGTATAATACAGAGACTGTTAATCTGATCCTCTAACATGTTGGCTGTGGTGTGTGCAGGAGATGACGAGCGAGGCCCTGCGCAGGGTGGTGGTGGAGTACATCAAAGCCGTGATGCAGAAGAGGATCACCTTTAAAAATGCAGATGAGAGGAGGGAGGGAGCAGAGAGGATGATCAAAGAGGCTGATCAGTTTAAGTTCCTCTTCAGAAAACTGGCTGCTGTGAGTTCACACACAATGCTTTGCTTATACTGCAAGTTTGCATTCCCTCAAGTAGTGACCAGGGCCTTTATTTACCTCAACTGCAGAGGGTAACAGGCCTTTATTTGAAGCAGGTTTGTATTAGTAGTAGGCATTTATTTCCCTTAATTGCCCCTGTTTGATAAGTATAATTGGACATATTTTAGTACAAAGCCTTATTTTGATCTACTCCTGTTTGCTCTGTTAAAGTTACGGCATCATGCTGTAAATAAGAACTCAACACTTCCTGTATCTGTTTTAAATTAAGGGCCTTCTATAAAATTAACATTTACAAGAACATTTGGAAAATTAAGTGACTTGCAAGGCTTCAATACTGTATCTACTGATTAGACAGTTACACTTAGGATGAGTAATTCAGAACAACAAAGTGTTGGAAATTGGTGATTATATTGTTGAATTTATTAAATTAAAGTGATGGAAGTAGACATTATGCTTACCATAGGTGATGTGCACACAATATGACAGCCACCAGGAGTTTATACACCCTTGTTTTTTTCCCCCAGCCATTATTCAAGACTTTTATTTTTATTTGAGGCTTTTATTTGAGGAAATATGGTGTTTCACTTTCAGCATTAGTATTACAGTTGTAACCAACAATTAGTTACTGTGTTGAGTTTAACAAAGCTGTCAACCAGTAGTGCACGGTACTGTGGACAGATCCAGTGTAGCCACCACTTCACCGGTGAAACTCTGTCTGATTGTTGTGTGTAGGGTGAAGACACAGACAGGCTCTGTGGTGCCATCGCCGCCATCGCTGAAGTGTTCAAGCTGACTGACCCCACTCTGCTGTTCCTGGAGGTCACCACTCTGGTGTCAAAATACCCTGACATCAGGTACACAGTCACACACACTTTTTTCTCCTTCAGTGACTTACTAATAACAAATGTGCCTTGACATTGAGAGCATATTTCGATTAAAATGAATAAATCATATTGTATAATGCATTATAGTATCGTGCCAACATCTGTTGTACACTGTAGTGTTTACACCTCACAATGAATAGCAGCTGAAATACAGTTTCTCCTCCTCACTGCACAGTATATTTTAGTTTGACAGTAAGCACACTGTCTGACTTAAGGCTTAATCATGCACTTTTTTTTTTTTTAGTTGTTTAAACTCATGACCTTCATCATTTCATACTTTCTCAGACACATCTGGGTGATTTCAACACATCAAACCTACAGTGCATGTACATTTTTTTACATTTAGCAGTACATCATATTATAATTAGTTTTTTTGACACTTCAGCAGAAAAAAGCTTACACAGTACAAAGGGCCCTCAACTGGCCCACCTAAACTGAATGCAGCTATTAATCATATGCAGTCTTTTAAGTATTTTGGATGAGTCACAGTCCCTTGATGCCACATTGCCTGAACATTGCTTTGCTTGTTTTTTTTGTCCTTCCTGCTCTCCGTAGGGAGGAGCACATCCAGGCGTTGCTGGCAGTGCGTGGTGATGCCAGCAGGGAAATGCGCCAGATGATCATCGGGACTCTCAGCGAGAACAAAGTATCTTACTCTGGTGTGACACAGCCCATCTTCAAAGATATCACTGTGCCCACCATCACCATGACGACCATGACTACCATGACCTCCATGGCAACTGCAAAGCTGCTCAAATAAAGCTGATCGCCATGACGCTATTTCCACCCTCAGCACCTTCTGATTTGATAACATAAGCAAACTTCTTTTTCCAGACACTATTTTTAATTGTTTCATGCAGCCTGCTGTGTTTTACTGTCCCCACTCTTAATTTGCTGCCTTTATTGTCATCCTGATCACATGTCTGCTTTGACAAAATAATAAAATTAGAGTTGTAAAAATACACTGTGGCATAACTACTAATTAGAGACGGGAGCATCACAGCATTCGGGTCAACGCTTGTTTATCCTCTCTTCCTCCTTTTCTTCTTCTTTCTTTTACTTCTTTTCTTCCTCATCCTGACTGATGTGCAGATGTCCCAGTTATCAGTTTATCAGTTTGCTTTATTTGTTGATGCACAGACTGAGACTGATTATAGGGTCCTGATTTTCTATAAACTCACAGTTTAGCACAGCAGGAAGTATTTAACTATATATGAAATAGAAATGGATCAAAAAGATGCAGACAAAGTAATACTTGATAAAGGTATGCTGCTATATTGGAATGATGATCTAACCTTAATGAAAACTTTAGTGAGCCAAAATAATTGTGTGTAGCTGAGATGAAGGCTCAGCACTATCAATAGATGAGCCTACAGTCCCTCCTGCTGTCCTGTTCAGCACATAACGATCATTTACAGTTTTTTATGATTGCTTTGTTTTCATTTTCACACCAGACAGCAAACACAAAATGCTGTATTTTTAATTTAGTTTTCACAGTCCCACACAGCACACAAAATGAAAGTCATACAAAATGCATCAAGTTCATCAGAGCTACACAACATTGCACATGCTTATCAGGGTTTTTTAATAATCATGACTAATTATCATCAAAAAAAAGTTTGCAGTGGTCATTTTATTAAGATTATACACATAGTCATTGGTGCAGATATCTGCATTTAAATTCTGTACAATAATGATAAAAGAATAAGAATTGGTTTTAAAAATTAAATATGCTCTCTGTAAATATAGTCTGACTTTACATTACAGAAAATCTACCTTTGTACTAAGCAAACACTGACTTCACTGTATCAGTTAAATGAAAGTAATTTTTCACCTCTGCAGTGATGATAAATTATCTACATTATCATGTGTCCTGATTGCTGTCCATGGTGCTGAACCTGGGACAACCTGGGATGTGGGAGCTGTCAGTTGGGACTGTCTGTAGGACTAATGTTATTGGACTGTTGAGTGGCAGGACATCAGAAACATTAGATTATGAGACAGCAGGTCCCTGGACACAGGTGCCTTAAAGATAACATAATAGCTGGCCCCAGCACAAAAACTAAATTCACCTGCATCTCAACAGAACATATAGCACAGTAACACACAAACTCCATCATGATGATTTCTTTCTTGGGACATCTTAAAATAGATGTTTTGGCTTCCTTCAGTTTTTCATTGGGACTTCTGGGGCTCTGATATTGACATGAGTCACTAAGCCCTTTGAGTATATGATGAAGAATGCAAAGTGACTTCATGTAGAGGCTTGGGCTTAGGAGCCCCCTGGGCCTGGTAGGCCAGACCAGTAATGTAATGCAGTCTTACCATTTATCTCATTTTTGACTGCTTTGTGTAATAGTATAATAATCAGAGTAAAATATGCTTTATCGGCCAAGTGTGTGTACACATAAAAGGAATTTGGCTCATGTTGCTCTTAATGTTCCCACACAGAGAACAGTTTAGCAAGATAAAAATAGATGTACAACCAAAAACAAAGCTGAATAAAGATAGGTCAAAATAGAACTATATTTAATTCTGGGAAAGAAAGAAATGACTGTATTTCTAAAAGGTAGAGTCAGTAGCACTTTTCCCAAGCCTTTAGGAAACAAATCAGGGTGTCAAATACCAGCGTTTCAGGTGGGTGAAACATGCTGCGCACAACAATACAATTACAGAAAATAAGGAAATACAGGCAGAGGACAGAGTTTTTTGCAGATAAAGCTACCACTGCACACTTCTAGTTAATCATAAGTGATGATTGAAAGGAATTATGCAATATGAGTCATCATCAATTTTCTTTTAGGGGCAGGGCAAAAATTAGGGAATGACAGAAAACTAATGAATATTACTTTATGCCAAAGATTTACAAAAGTTCCCACCAGAGGGCTGACTTATTCTGTATTCTTTCCTGAGAATTTTCCACAAAAATTCTGTTGCAGTGTACTTATTCTTTTCTTGTTTTCATTCGTTAAAAGTTGTCAAACTGCAGGACACAAAGTCTCTGAAACTTGATTTTTTTTGCTTTCGAAATCCTCCATATTTCTGAGGTCTCGGATGGAAAGTTTGACCACCAGACTGAAGAGCAGCTTCTTCCCTCAGGCAGTGAGACGGCTTCATTCATCCTCACAACTTCTAAAATAGTTTGTTTTATTTTTAGCTCTTCAATCAGTCTAATGTATGAGATTTTAATCTTTTTATGCATGGCAAAAAAAGGGAACTGCAACTTCATCTCACTATAATGGTAAAGAAATCAACCTTGTACAAGTGGTTGATAAGTAGCTATATGTAAGTTATATACTGTTTAAAAAAGCAATGATAATCAACAACATACCTTAATGTATACAAACAAACACAAACAGTGTGACTTCAGTCAAGATTTTGCCTCATCCTTTCAGTGTTAAATCAGTGTTCCTGAAAAAGAGATAATTAGAGATAATTAGAATAGACAAGGGGTCCAGAGCCACATGCCTGCCTGGCTCCTGTGGCTTTGACAAAAAAAATATAGAGAAATAAATATCAGTTGTTTTTTAACATTTCTCTAGGCCTTACGTGGTTCTTACATTCACCAACTGTCAAATGTGCAGCCTATTATTCCTCTATTATTCTTTGGCCAAACATGGCTCTTTTGAGAATAAACGTTGCTGACACCTACAGACCTTTTTCACAGCAGCCATTTTGACATGAAACAGTATAAACACAGGTGTTACCAGTGATACTAATGAAGGTTTTGTTCCAGCTTGTTGTTATTGTGTTTAATGACTCACCGGAAGTACTTTTCTACGGTAAATGTAAAAACTGTAAGTATCACCGTCACACCTGTGTTTACTCCAGTGTTTCGTATCAATATGGCGCCGTGACAAAGCTGTGAGTTGATAATGAGGCCTCACTGTGTCCAGTAGGTGGCGGTAATGCGCCTGTAAACTGTAATGAGCGCCTACACACAAGAAGAAGGAGATGAAGAAACAGGACGTTGCGTCTAATCTGAAGCTGCAGCCTGCTGAACATGAATAAACCTGTTTAGTGTTCTGTCACAGACTGAATAACAGACTGTCTGTCTGTCTTACGTATCTGCGGAGAGCACGGACAGCTGGACGTGAAGTGGGTAAGAGTGTCTGACAGAGGAGCTAATGTGGCTAATGATGTTTACTGCTGAGCATAGCTAAGCTAAGCTAACGCTCCAACGTTAACCAGCTTATGTGAGGTTCGCTAAGGTTCGCAGCTAACACCGCCTCAAACCAAACCAGTTCACTGACACGTTATCCTCCACTGGGAATAGTTGGACATACTGTGTGTTCAAGCTGTGTTGCTAGTAATTCCCGCTCCGGCTCTTTGTATTAATGAGTGTTAGCAGGTAGCAGCAGACATTCAGGGTCACACACATAAACAAGCTAGCGTCTCCCAGAGAGCTGAGCACTGACTGCAGGTCAGCTCTACACTCAGCTGTCCTACATTTTCACCGTAGTCCTGCACATCTCCACGCTAACGCTAAACTTATAGAAATAAATGATTTCAAATGGTATAGTGTTTAGAAATCAGGACACAGACAGCGAAGGTTTGTTCAGATGATATTATAAGTATTGAGGTTTCATGCCCTGCAGCCTTGACGTGGTTATTATCGACTGAATAATCACAATATGGAGCATCAGTACAGCAGGCAGGGAGCTGGATGGCTGCTAGTGGCTGAAGAATAACTACTGTACTCAGTACTGCTATTAATACCTGGATTGTTGTTAGCATTAATGACTGCTGCCAATGTTTGAAAATGATTCACGTTATCATATACAATGATATTCAAACTATGTGCAAAATGTGCAGTACTGGCTGCATTGGAAGTATTGGCTCCACAATACTTCATGCATTTAAGATGTGATGGATATATGTATATCACAAAATAATTCATAAACTTCATATGCATCATAATGAGGTCATGTTAAAGTTGATCATTTTGCAGCATTGAGTATTTTGTTAAGAATGGTGTTTATAGGTGCAGTGATTAGTTAATTAAAAGAAAGCTAGTTACCAACCACTTTGATAATCAATTTGTTTTGTATTTTTTCAGGGAAAACTGTCAAGGATTTGCATAAAATAGAGTTGCAATAATAAATTGATTAATTGATGCAAAGTATTTTTTTTCTCCAAACTGTATTTATTATTAATTAATTGTTTCAGTCATTTCTTAAGCATAAATGTAAAACATTTGTTGGTTCCACCTTCTTAAACATGAGGACTTGCTTCTTTCCTTTACATTTACAAATAAAATGTCTTTGGGTTTGGACTGATGGTTGCACAAAAGAAGTAATTTGAAGATGTCACTTTGTGCTCTGGGAAATTGTGATGAGTATTTTTCACAGTTTTTTGAGACAGTTTCTAGACTAAGTGATTGATAATTATGAAGACAATATTTAAGTTCTATTTTAATTAAACATATCGTCGAACGTATTTCAACAAAGTTGTGTGTCAGATTTTGTGTTGCCCCAAATTTTGACACCAAGATTTTCAATTTTATTGCAAATGTGTATTGGTAAATATCAGTTGGTTATCGGTTTACTTGACTACTGCAGTCATCAATATCGGCCCTGAAAAAACAAACAGGCTGACCCCTAATTTGTATCATTACAAAATTCATAATAACTCATAAACTGTATGTCATAATTTTATTTTGCATGCTTGCCTAATGTGCAGTAGTGAGCATTTGGAAATTGAATAGAGTTAGTATATGTAATGATGACTGACACATAAATACAATGTATGTCCTTGGGAATGTTTTTACAACTTGATCCAGTTACTAATAATAAAATTCATAGCACCCATCAACAAAGTATTCCATACACTTTTATAATATTAAGTCAACAGAATGTTAAATTGGTTCTTGAATGTCCTCATTGTCTGCTTTTGTCTTCCTTTTAGCTTCTGCTTTAGACCAGTTCAGTCTGACTCAGTGTACCAGAGGCTCTGTTATATACCAGCAGCTACAAAGGAGCCTTTGTTAAACACATGACCACAAGCATTTCTGTCTATGTATGGACATCATGTGAGAAGAGAACATCAGTCTGTGGTTGGACTGCTCACAGCTCACAGACATATGTTGACACACATTACCTTACATTACTTGGCTCTTTAAGGTCCAGAGCCAAAAATGTTGCGAAAACAGTTGTTTTGACTGTTAGATCAGGACACTAACCAGAGTGTCTCACAGTACTGACAGCAGCACCAGTGCTTTGTTGGTTTTTGGCTGACAGATTTCATTTAAAGCTACTGCAAGAGTATCATCAGTCAGCAGCTTTCTTTTTCTTTCAGGTTCATCGAGCTTGCTGAAGTTTCTCCCTTCATCCACTCATCATGGTGGAGTACTACCAGGTGTTAGGAGTACGGAGAGATGCGTCTGCAGACGACATAAAGAAAGCGTGAGTTGATGAAATTGTATATCTCAGCTGTGAAACAATTCAGCACAGCGGTGCTATCACCTTGTTGTCCTCCAAAGGCTGTGGCTGGCAGCCAGACATACACATAATGACTCTCTGTAGGCTCATCACCTTTCTACAGAGCTTCATTAACAACAACACTATAGAGTGAGCTCAAACTAACTGCGTAATCAATCTGCAGCTCAACATTTAGGAGTGTGAAGGGACACATTTGTAAAGTCAGAATAAGTTAAAAAAGCATGCAAGGGTAGAGTGAGTTTCCTGCGCTCAGTGTCTTCAGGCTGCTCTCACACACAGACTGCACTGCATTTGAGTTGGCGTAGCTGCACTTTGGCTTGTGAGGTGTCATCTGTTATTACTCCTTCTAAGTATTGTTGAAGTTGCTTCTCCGTTTGCTCCATCAGCTTTAACTGCCATAAAGAGTTGAGTTTAACAGATCAAAATGAGCACATCCTGCTGAAATGAGGTTAAGTTGCTTAAAACGTGTTTTTAATCTGTTCTGTGCTCTCAGATCATGATTTGCAGAATGATTAAAGCAGTTTTGTGCTCATTTTGATCATTTAACTTCTATTCTCATTAGCAATAATCATGTTCTGAAGTTGTGGGTATTATACAAGACCTTATTATGTGAATTTTCTTGTAACCCCCATTTGTTCATTGTTGTTTCTCATCAATGGGTGCATTCACCGCCACATTTTAACTTATTTTTGAGCACTCCAAGCATGTTTCAGCTCTTTTCGACAACATAGTTAGAACGTACACCTAATAATTAGGGGTGTAATGATACATCGATCTGGCCCATTACATTGATTCAGTGTTCAGTGATCTAATATTATCGATGCAAAGCGAAAATACTGATCTGTTTTGTCATCTGTAACGTACACCTTCATTTTGGCATGTATGTGTTATAAATGTCTAGAAGAGTTAAGTCATAAAATTGTAAAATCATAATTTAGTTACTTTTTGTGAGTTGTTATAAATGAAACTTGTGATAGTTCTTGTGATTCACACCCCCACTAATAATAATCCTAATGATCAGTGAGGAACCCTGGGTGTATTGAAATGACTTATACCTTGTCTGTGAACGTTCTTTACCAGTTATTCCAGACGTAACATGATTTATCTGTTACATTGTTCATTTGTTTATTTGACCACCTCAGCTCTTTAAGTTTTAAACCTAGAGTGAGGGGCATATAATAGCAAAATAATGCCCCAAACTGAAGCTAAATTAGGCCTCAGCGATACAGCTGAAAAATCTATCACAATAGTGAAGTTTCTTATCAGTCGCTATCAGTAATTATTGATCATTACAGGTAGAGACTGATAACATGTTGTGTACTCCTAAGGGTGAGAGTGGCGAATGTGATAAAATAAGTTTGTTTTATTATCGCAGGGCAATATAGAGAGAATCACATATCATGATATTTTTGACCAAATACGATGATGATATTGATATTGCAACAATATTGTAGGTGTGACTTTTGATGCTTTCACAAAATATTAACACTAGGGTTACAAGTTTGTGCATTTTTGTCAACTCAAGTTTAAGTGTCCTTATTCAACAAATGCCTTGGCCAGACAAAACAATGTCAGACAAGGTGCAATTACTGCTATTTCTACAGTATAGATTTATTAGCAATTAAATATTTTTAGTCAGTTAAATTTTTAATAGCAATTAATCGATCAAGGATTAATCATTAACATCTCTAATTATCACAATGGTGTTTTTGATAATCATCAGTAATGTTGGTGTGATGACTAAACAGGTAAAGACAAATAACAGAACAGCTAGAACAGTCTGGTAAGCTCAGAAAATGACATCACTGTAATACAGCCTTTAAAAAACAGGAGAAGACAACACTCACTCTATATGATGATGTAATGATGTCCAGAATCTCAAAGACAATTAGAGAAACTCATGCATTTTAAAATGCATTAATAAATAAACAACCAACCACAACCATAAACTACAGACCTGGAGCATTCAATGGGTGGATGGCTTTCCTATGTATATTGACAATAAGCAGGTCTCTGAGCAATTCCAGAACTGTGGTGTTCATAAAGGTCTTGGTGTCTTATTGTGGTATTTTGGAGGGATTTTAACCATTTTTATCAATTCTCAACTGGTCAGAAATCCTTACAGTCTGCACCAAATCTGTATAATAAATGGCATTAACTCAAAAACTGCTGCAACAGCATTAGAGGATAAACGGTTTTACCATTAGCATTGCAATTATAAAATGCAGTGAGGTAAAGAGACCAGATGTAATGAACCGCTGATCTAGATCACCTGTTATTAGAGTCCTAATCCTTCCGGTGTCCGTTCTGGTTAATTTGGTGACACCTGTCTGTGGTAACTGGTAGTAACAACAAGTCTGTTAGGTCTCAGACATTGACATTTACTGACTTTTGGCTGCAGCAAACAAATTCTCTGCAGATGTTTATGTACTGTGATTGACCACTTGCAATATTTTAAACTCATCCACTGACAAAAAATGGCCAAAATATCTTTTTTTTCGTGTCTTAGTGAACATCACTGCCAACAAGGTGAAACTTATCACTGTGACAAATACACTGCATTTCCTCTGGCTGCTTCACAATAAAAGCCACAGAGCTCATGTGACGTTGCAGCAGGAAATGTTAGGCTTGCATTAGCAGTAACTTAATACAGCTCTAAAATGCCTGTAGAGAGCGATGAGTGAACACAGAGGCTTTTAGAAATAAGATAAGTTACAGAGTACACACTGCATTGTTTCCTGTAAATTCTGGGATTGGTTTAGGAATAACCGAAGAGTAAATTATGTGATAATGATAATAATACAAATAATGATAATGATACAAATACTACATTAATGAGAAGGTTAGAGGACTGGGGTTGGAGACAAAAAAACAAAATGAGCTTTGTAGTCCATAAGAATCAGGGGTGTTACAATTCTTCAAATACATGATTCAATTTTGACTTTCGATCGTAAGGTCATGATTTGATTAGATTTTTTAATTTTTTATTTTCACACACTGATAGTTCTGCCATCTCTAGACTGTCACGTCTTAATTTCGTCCTTTGGAATTATAAGGTTCTGTCTGCTCTCTGAGTGGTTTTGAGATTTGAGCTTCAAAGTTTTTGCTTTCTAAATAGCCGAAACGACATGTGGAACAAGTCTCAGTAATACATGAAAAGGACGCTCTAAATGTACAATATCAAAATCCTATCAAATTTATAAATGCAGTTTTTCAAAAGAGGTCATATGCAGATTGAACCTTCTAATCCTAAGAACTCAGTGTCAGCTCAGAATTATAAAGTTCTGTCTCACAAAACATGAAAAGAAGCAATGATTTTCAGTGAACAAAAACAGTTTACTCTTAATTTGTCTTAAACATAAAATAAGTGTGATGACAGAGGGTTTAAAGTTAAGGCTTTCTATGACATTTTTATGAGGTTTTATTTTATCAGAAATGTTGATTCTGATACGCCAAATATGTCTTATTTTCAGAGGGAAAGGAAAGAAAAAGTGATGGATGTATGGAATTAGTGTTTTATGTTGTGATTAAGCCCCCATCAAATCAAATGTAGACTATTTAATGCACTTTAAAGCGATATTCCACCCCAGAATGATAATCCAGTCAGTATGTACTCGGATAAAATGTAAAAAAAAAAAAAAAAAAAAAGAACACAAAACAAACACAAAATGTCTCATGTTTACATGCTACCTGGGAGGCTACAGTTGACATTTCGGCTAAAAACATGGTGTAAATGGCGTCTTTTGTGATTACATTTTAATGTCGCGGACACTTGGATTACACCACACAAGCAGGATGGAGACATTTTGTGTTTGTTTTGTGTTCTTTTTTTTACATTTTATCCGTGGTCTCCATTCACTGTCATTGTACTGGATTTAGCTGCAACCCTGTTTTCTGCAGAAACTCCAGGATTGTTTTGTGAACTGAAGACCCATCCTCACATCGGATAGGGTTGAGTACATATTGAGTGGATTATCATTCTGGGGTGGAATATCACTTTAAGGCTTATTTTTTTTAAATATTAAGACATTTTAAGACTTTTTAAAGAACTGCGAGAAGACAGACAGTACTTCAGTAAAATGTTTTCATGTTTCATTGTTTTTTTTTTTGTTTTTTTTAACTTAACTGTTTAGTGAACGTGTTCTTCAGACACAGTAAGTTGGTGGGAGTAGAGAGGAAAACAAATACTGAGAAACACAAATGCCTTCTGATTTCGATCATTTCAATCAATTTCTAATTTAATATTGAAATTGTGACACCTCCAATAAGAATGTACAGAATGGAAGAGAACACTGTTGAACAGCTAGCAGTGTCATGTCAGTTAGATTAAAGCTCATGAGCATGGTATTTAATCTTTTATCAGCTGACTCTTATTATTAATCAGCCCTCGTCCTCCCTGTGTCCTGGTGCAGGTACAGAAAGCTGGCCCTGAGGTGGCACCCTGATAAAAACCCAGAGAACAAGGAGGAGGCTGAGAAGAAGTTCAAGGAGCTGTCAGAGGCTTATGAAGTCCTGTCAGACGGTTTGTATTACAGCTCTCTGTACAAGTGTGCTCATAAACACCAGACAGCATTGAACCACTGCACAGGAGTTAATGGAGAGACGCTAACAGCAGCAACACACAGTCTGAGGGGAAACACACCATTCCTCTGTCCTCTTCACTGGTGCTCATGTTTCTGTAGTTGTATCCTCACTGTTGTTATCCTGCATTTGAGTTTCTTTCACTGTCCTCTTCCAGCTAACAAGAGGAGCATATATGATCGCTATGGCAAAGAGGGACTGACGGGGAACAACGCAGGAAGAGGTGAGTGTTCCTTTTAGAACAGCTCAAAACTTACTAAGAGCCTTTTTTATTTGAACATTTCAGTGATGAAATGATGAGTAGCAGAACAGCAGGACTCTGTCTCTAAAAAATATGTACCTGCTCATTGTTTGTTCCACAGTATTATTAGCAAACCAGACCCATGTTTTCCTTCACTGTCAGGATGTTGATATTGATTGTCAGTTGTCAGCAGGTTTTGTTGATTGTTACCATGGAAACAACTCTGAATTCAGACATAACCTGTTTGTAAAGTGGTTGTCTTTTTGGGTCTTAAATTGTTCTGGTGTTTTGTTCTCATGCAACTGTCTAACTCATCCAGAATAATCAGAAATTACAGTAAGTCAGGCCTAAGGGCCGTGTCCACATAGCATTTGTTTTCTAGCAGAAGGTGCTGGCATGGTGCTGTGGAGCACTGGGTTGAAGCATGGGTATTGTTTCTATCACAACAATACTTTCATTGATTGCCATTGTTGCACAGTCTAGCATCGCCCCTTAAGTTTTTTTTTATCTATTTGATTGACATTTTTCCTCTGTGAGCACCAGCTGGAATATGTGCTGGCTTGGTTTGACGGTTTTTCATCTGGGCTACCTGCTTAAAGGTGTGGCTAGGAGCTCGTCTTTAGTCAAGTAGCTATAAAACGATGGTTAACCACATGCCATTTCCTATAAGTCTTCACAATAGAGGTCACTGATTTTATTATCTAAAAGCTTTATTATAAAGCAGCAAACATCAGGAAATGTTGGGTTTTCACTAACTGTAACTTGACATATCTAGCTGAAGGTGAACATAAAAACAGTAAAATAAAGCAGATACTTCAGAGTACACACAGCAACACAAGAGAGAAACTAAAGATCAAACCACAGATTCAGACACAGGTCGACAAGAAGCTACAAATGCACTGACAGCTGAACACAGACACTTTTAAAACATCTTTCTCTCTGGGCTCCTGCATAGACATGAGCTGATGTCTCAGCTCTCTGATACACATCAGAAAAAACACAGGAGAGGGTTCCATTTTCTTGGTTACCATGGTGAAGAGTCCCCATCTAATATGTGATTGTTTACCTGAAAAAAAAAGTGAGGTGGCCATGCAAAAAAGGCGGAGCACTCAGCACATTTTCTCCAGGCAGCCGCTTGCTGCTACAGACACTCTGACCAACTAAAAAAAGATGCTGGTGCTCAAAAAAAGGGGAAAAAAAATTAAACATTAGACTGATGTCTGTCAGTCTCAGTTTGGCCTTTGAATTTCTGTTCCCCCTCCCTGCATAAAGCAAAACACAGCTTAGAAAAGGTTCTGAATGTAGCATCACAGAAATATCATTAAAGCTCTAAAGATGTGCAACTTCCTCAAAATTCAGTATACTTATTTAAATGGGTAGTTCTGATTTTTTTGAAGTGGTGCTGTATGAAGTACTTCTCCACATTTTTGAGGCTGGGGAATGCAACAGAAGCTTAGTTTGATGTTGAATGGGAGAGATGGAGATGCCTGGACAGGATTTTCGTCCGGATTCATTCATTCATTGACATTAATGTTTCAGGGGGCCATTTCCACAATGGAGAACATTTCCACGAACCGTTCACATTCCGCAACCCAGAGGACGTCTTCAGGGAATTCTTCGGTGGCAGAGACCCGTTTGCAGACTTTTTTGGTAAGCCGCATCATTTCACGTCACAAAGTCTGCCACTGTTTTAGGAGTTCTTACTGTTAAAAACTTGCCAAAATGCACTTTTGAAAAGTTTGAGCCTGAAGGTGCTCCAGTTTTTACTTACCTAAATGTCGTCTTCCGTCCTGTTCTCTCAGGTGCAGATCCATTTAGTGATGATCCATTTTTTGGCAGTGGCCGGCGGCACCAAAGTCGGGCAAATCGCAGCCGGACAGGTGGCTCGTTTTACGGCGGTTTTGTTGGGTTTCCTCCCTTTGGTGCTGGCTTCTCACCTTTTGATCCAGGTAAGACCTGCACCAGTGAAACGTGTTCCACTGCAAACCACACCGGCTGACCTCTCTCTGTCTCTGTGCAATTTATCTCAGGCTTCGGTCCTTTTGGTTCCATGAGCACCATGGGTCACATGGGTCACATGACAACCATGGGCAGTCTGGGAGGTGGAGGCTTCACCTCGTTCTCTTCCACCTCCTTTGGCGGAGGAGGTGGAGGAGGAGGCATGGGCAACTTCCGCTCGGTGTCTACTTCCACCAAGATCATCAACGGCAGGAAGATCACTACTAAAAGGTACGTACATACTGTTCAGCTAGAAGATCACAGTGACATCCGATATTTGCCATCAGGCTTTGACTTTTTCACTTTCTACACACATTCCTGCAGTATGCATAGTATCATTTTATTTCTTCTTTGCTATCACTGGAAACAAAAATCCAAGCTTAGTTAGTAAAGCTCACCCTGCTCTAGCAGACAGACATTTAGCCTGGCTCTTTGTATGCAGTTAGAAAAGCTCAAGTCCATCCAGTATTGCTGAAATCCAAACCATACTGGAAACTAGCTTATTGATTCAGTGAAAAATCAATAGAAAGCAGCAATGCCCAGATCCAGGCAGTTTCCAGCTGCTCAGCACTGCAGTAAGTTACAGTACTAATATACTTACATTAACTTTACAAGGATTTTGTAATACATCCAACAAATCCAGGGCTCTTAGTGAAACATCTTTTTTTTCAGCAGCTTTTTTCAGATTAAAACTGAAGTGAGAACAGCTGGTCTTCACTCATTCAGAGCACTACGGAATTAAGAAGTGTGCCCAGCTGGATAAACTAAATAATAACGGGATGATTTCTTGTCAAAGATGAATCAAAGAGTTTGGCCAGTTTGTAATTATAGCAGTGGTGATGTACTAGTTGTAGTATCCAGGTAGGTCACATCTGTAACAACACTTAAAACACAGCTCCAGTCTGATTTGAAGGCTGTCACACTAACGTAAGGACTACAACAGGTTATATTGTCATTCATTATGCACAAAGAAAACTTGTTTTGTTTACAATGAGTTTAATAAACCAGGAAACACTGTGACAAAATGAGAGCCATGGTTTTATGGTTATAAACTCAAAGGTGTAAGGATTTATTACAGAATATCATATTGAAACAAACAATACTGAAGGAATGAGGTGTGCTAGTCTGTATGATCAGTGTGTCAGATGAGTGAGTGAATGATGTGTGGAGGCTGTTGTGTGGTGTAAATCTGACCTAATGGAACCAAAGCCAACCGCGGGACCACATAGTGCCGGCCTGATGGAGAGTAAAGAGGATGCAAAGTGGAAGGCTGTGACTCTTTATACCCCTGGAAGACTGGCCAGGTGCTCCCAGGTGTATCATATTAGCCCCGCCCACCAGGACCTGCAGGGATACCACACTGACAGACAAAAGGGGAAACATGCAATGAGCAGGAGGGCCATCACAAGTAGTTAAGGAAGTTCCTTCCCTATCACAAAATCATGGTGGCCACACCAAAAGAAAGTAAATAAATAAAATGCACAGAACTAGAGACACATTCACCAGTGAGACACAAGTGACAAAGAAACCTGCTGCAAATACAGAAACACAACATAGACAGAAGATCATACAAAACACAACACAAGTTTTCAAGACACAGTAAAAACATATGAACACACTAGCCCAGGGATCAGCATCCTTTACTATTACGAAAGTCAAGTCGAAAAAAGTAATCTGTCTGGAGACTATTCTTTTTTTTGGATTTAGCATCCATAGCTAGCAGAGGGAGACTTAAGACTTGCCACCAGCAAAAGGGAAAGGAAAAGCACCAAGCCAGACACTTAAGCTATAACACACATTTTACTTAACAAAATATTAGAAATCTTTTTTTTTAAAATTCAGTATACAGTTACACATTTTTACAATTTGAGAATGTAAGAATTTCTTTAGCCCTTCAACAATGATAAATGAAAATTAAAATGTTGAAAAAGGTGATTCCGTTCCACAATTGTTTTTGTCGAAGCCACAGAAAGCCACTGTAGCAGGGCAAAAGAGCGGCATGTGGCTCCAGAGCCGCAGGTTGTTGATTCCTGCACTAATAGTGCTAACAGTGTGGCCAGTATACACAGTAATATCAGAATCATGCAATCGCAATGTTCAAATTGAAACGAACATCTGTAGCTCATTTCCTAACATCATTAGGCCCTCACAGCTTGTTCATGATAGCAGTGTTACATGTCACTATTCTGTAAAATTGTGGATATTGTGGTTCTTCCTTCAAGCAAGCAGCAGAGGTAGTAACAGAGCCGAGTCGTGGTGTAAAAAGGGTTAGAAGGTGGGACGGGCCACTGTCCATTGTCAGTGTCTGCTCAAAACTTGCTGCAGTGTGTTGAACTCTCATGGCTGCTATCAGTCAGCCTCACTTTTTTAATCTTTCATTCATGCCAGGTGTTTACACCATTATAGTTAATGGCAAATAGACAGCTGGATCCTATAGTCCAACGGCTTAATCCCACCAGGCATGAGTGTGTCACGTTACGGCTGGGCCACATCAGCCGGAGCTGATCACTGCCATTCTACACAGTGCTTGTGATTACACCAGAAATGCCTGTATACATTGTAAATCCATTTTTGACAGATACTGTGTCAACTTGCACAGAGCAGATCAAGCAGACAGGAAGTCGCACACAGAAAAGACCCCTTGCAGACTTGCTTTCATAAAGCCATACAGAAAGGAAACCATTTAACTGTGTAGCTTATTTATCCAGCAAAAGAGCAAGTAAAAATCAACAAAATTTGAGTATACATAATCAGGCAGGCAAAATGCTCCACTGCTGAAACACTTCTGAAATGGTGCAGGTTGAACCTGCAGCTGTGTGGAGGATGGATCAAAACCGTGGAGCAGACCAGATGGATCAAGCAGTAACCCAGGGGATCTCAAAGTGCAGCCCCCGAGCCAGTGGAAACATTTTGTGCTGCCCTCAAATCTGACATGAAATGCATGCATCTTATTTTAATCATTACATTTCAATACTTTCATTAGCATATATTTAATACATAGCTCAGCTACTGCATCGAGTAGGAATGACCCGATACAGTACGCAGTGTCAGTATCGGTCCGATATCAGGGGGCAAAAAGTATAATCCAATACCATCTCTCAACTTAAACTAACACGTAAAAGCTTAACTAACCTTAAAGCGACTTGCCATCAAGTGTCACAATAGCACAGATGAAGTTTATCTGGATTTTGAATGTTGTGGGTTATGTATTTTCTTCCTTTGCGGGACTAGAATGTTTTTCATATTTTGAGCATGATGTTTTTTGGTGGCTAAGTTAAGATAAGGTGTATCCATTAACAGGTACTAATAATTCAAGGATATTATTAACAGCTTAGTTGAGAGGGGGAAAAAGAACTATTAGACTGGTATCAGCAGATACTCAAGGTACTCAAGCTAAATTGGCACTCAGCTGTCAGAACTTTTAGAAACCCCTGGCCTAACCAATGAAAGGTCACATTGATGAGGAAATGTATTTGGGGATGTGGGTGGTTATAATAGTGAGAAGTGGGGGAAGTGTCTTTCTGTAAGAGTCCTGACATGTTTGAATAAAGCAGTAATAGAACATGAACTCAATAGAGACCTCTGTCTGAATGACAGGAAAACGTCAACTTTAACAGATGGATGAACCCAGCAATGTCTCTCATTCAGTTCAATTCCATTTCTGCTTTATATGAGGGTTTTTGTCTGGTTTAAGCCCACATGTGCTTTGTCTCCTCTTCCTCTCTTCCACCAGAATTGTGGAGAATGGTCAGGAGCGGGTGGAGGTGGAGGAGGACGGGCAGCTGCGGTCATTAACCATTAACGGTAAGGAGCAGCTGCTGCGACTGGAACACAAGTAAAGACGGGAGCATCGTCCGCTGGAGAAGTGTTACCTCAGCACAAACAGACCAACAAACTTGAGCTCGAACAGAAGGGAAAAAAAAAAGCAACAAAACAATGTAATAATAGTGCTCTACTGTTGTTTGGATGTACATACTTAGGTTGTGTTGATTTCCCCTCATGTCCTCTCCCTGCTGACTTTCATTTGTTAACATTCGATTCAAATCTGAGGATTTGGATGCAGACTTTTCTATGCATTTTGTTAATGTATTTCTGAATTGGAGCTGTCCTTATTTTTTTTGGCTCAGGGTGGTGTTATTGTTTCAGTGTTTGGGACCACAGTATTGTTCTGATGTATATGACCAGACCCCCCTGATCCCCCCCTCCTCATTCCAGTACTTTCTGTATGCACTCCACTGTGTGTCAGTCTGTGTGCATTCAGCACACACACTGTGTTCAGAAAACAAAGCATGACTTTGCTTTTTCATCTGAAAAGTAAAAAAAGAAGTGTTGAATTTGATTTTTAAAAAGTGGGTAGGAGTAACTGAAGCATCTTCCCTTCTCTGTTTACTGCTTGTCTAACCTCTTCTTAGTCCTAATTATTTTTTATTAAAAAATACAATGCTGGTAGGATGAGTTATGCAATTTTATATGTTCTAATACCAATGTGTTTTTTGTTTATTTAATAATGCATGTACACCTGTTGATGTTGAGTCTTAATGTTAAAGCTGCATTATGATGCACAAATAATGGAAGGCATTCTATAAATGATATATGGATATGGAAGGAATTTTGTGTACTTTGTAAACCAGTAAATCTGAGTTTCATCCTGTTTTCAGGATGCTGACATCTTGGCTGGTCTCTGCTCTGTTAGTTTGCACTGAGGTAGATAAACAATTTCTGTTCCAACCATCAAATATCATGGATACTAACCCGAGTGTCAGTGCTCACAATTAGATTAGATTTCACTTAATCAGATTTCCTAGAAATGTGTCACAAGAGAACCCTTTCATGTACACAACCAAACAGTATTACAAAAATTTGTCCATCCATCTGTCCTCTTTACAGCTCCTTCTGGGGGATCCTGAGGCATTCCCAGGCCAGATGAGATATACACTGATCAGCCACATTAAAACCACCTGCCTCATAATGTTATATTGTGTAGATCCCCCTCATGCTGCCAAAACACCTCTCAGCTGTTGAGGCCTGGACTCCAGGGCACCCTCTAAAGGTGCCCTGTGGCATCTGGCACCAAGATTTTAGCAGCATGTCCTTCAAGTCCTGTAATATGGGACATGGGGCCTCCATGGATGGGACTTGTTTTTCCAGCACGTCCCACAGATAGTTGATCAAATTGAGATCTGGGGAATTTAGAGGCCAAGTCAACACCAGACCACCTTCTTCCATTTCTCTGTGGTCCAGGTCTGATGCTCACAGGCCCAGTAGGCTTATCGGTGGTGGACAGGGGTCAGCATGTTCTCTCTGACCAGGCTGAAGCTACTCAGCCACATATGCAGCAAGCTGGGATTATCTGTGTGTTCTGACACCTCTTCTATCATAACCAGCATTGACTTTTTTGTGCTAGAACTGGGGCTCACGTATTTAATGGCCTTATGTCAGGTTTGGGCTGTATTATATTTATTTATTGGTTTATTTTGATTTTTCTCCCCCATTTAGTCATTGTCCAATTCCATTTCCCCATTGGATTGTCCCTGTCACTGAAAATGCTAATGAGGTTCGGGTCAGTTTCAGACAGAATTCTGTCAGCATCAAGCCTTAACTGGCTCAACTTTTCAGGCAAGATTAAAGTGCTAATTTGTTTACAGTAGCTTTTCTGTGGGATCAGACCGTATGAACTAGTCTTCACTTCCAACGCACATCAAGAAGTCTTACACACCCATGACCCTATTGCAGGATTCACCGGTAATCCTTCCTTGGATCAATTGTGGTAGGTACTAACCACCGCATGCTGGGAACACCCCACAAGACCTGCTGTTTTGGAGATGCTCTAACCCAGTCGTCTAGGCATCACATTATGCCCCTTGTCAAATTCACTCAGATCCTCACATGGTCCCATTTTTCCTGCTTCCAGCACATCGGCCTAAAGAAGTGACTGTTCACTTGCTGCTTTATAATCTCCCACCCCTTAAACGATGCCATTGTGAAGAGAATAAAGAATCAATCAACGTTGTTCACTTTTTCCTATCAGCAATTTTAATGTTGTGGCTGATAAGTGTGTAATCCCTTTAGAATTCTGGGTTTGCCCATCTAAATTAGATGCCCGAATGTTAGCTGGTTCTTTTGACAGAAGGAGCAGCGGCTCTACTGCCTCCAGATGTCCACTTTCTATATATATGGCTGAGCTTGCAATTTCATTCTTTCAGTCACCACCCAGAGCTCATGACCATAGGTGAGGGCTGGAACGTGGATCAACTGGTAAATTGAAAGCTTTAATCCCTTTTCATCACAATGGTCTTGCACCGCGACCATGTTACTGCTAACACCGCACCAATCCTCTTGACCATCATACACTCTGGTGTTGCCTCGTATCTCGGCCACTTTACACACGGCTGCAGACTGCCCCAGTGTGTGCTGACGGTGATGGTCTGATGAAGCCAACACCACCCTGTCATCCGTATAAAGCAGAGATGCAATTCTTAGGTTCCCAAACTTCATTTTGCACCTTGAGGTCCTTCACAATCAGGATGATCAGAGAAGAGGGGGAACCTTGTCCAACACCCACTGAAAATGTGCAGAAATTTGGATGGCGATAAAATATTGCCAAAAATAAATACTTGTAGCTGCAGTGCACTCTCATTGCTTGCTTCCACATGTAGTGCTGTATCCACACAGGTACACACAGGGTCTGCATTACATCCCATCCCCTGTAACATTACCTCTGGCCTACTGAGAGCCCAGACTCTGATCTGACAGACTGAGGGAAAAAGAGAGTTCTGTTGTAAACTGTTTGGTCTTACTTAATCCTTTTCGTTCCCTGTGGAACATAAGGCTGCGACTATCTGCCTCCATCTGGCCCTATCCTGTGCAGCATGTTGTGCCTCGCCCCAACTTAGGTTAGCCATTTTCAATTTACAGGTCACAGTTTTCCACCAAGTTGTTTTTGGCCTCCCTTGTTTCCTTTTTCCAGGTGGAGTCCATCTCAGGGCAACTTTAGGAATGCAGTCCTGGCCCATTCTAAGGACATGTCCAAGCCATTGGAGCCATCAGTGTTTAATTACCAGCACCACATTTTGACAGTTTGGGTTTTTATATGGCTCTTCATTGAATATCTTTTCTGGCCAAATTATGTGACATATCTGGAATGCAATGAAATTTTTTTGACATTAAAAAGATCAATCTCTTTTCCAGAAAAGATAAAATCCTATACTTGATTTCAAAACTGGTAGAGTGTTTTCATGGCTGGAGGGCGACCGTGTTGGAGGCACTGAACGTTAACAGCACAACTGTTCCTGATTAAAATGGTCAATTTTGGCCAACCAAATACGAGCTGTAAGAATAACAAACTAGTTGACTTCTTTAATGAATTGGTTGAAGAGGAACATTTTAATTTGTGTGACAGATCGGAATTTTGATTCAAAAAGTGTCCAACTTCAGACGGGAGTTCAGGCGCACTCCCGTCATCCCGATTGTTTGGTGGCGTTTGTCTCTCATAATACATGTCATTGATGAGTTGAGAGTCTGAACTCTAGCCTCTCTCACCATTCACACACCGTCTGGTTGTAGGCTTCCAAACCTTTGTAACACTTGAGGTCCTCAGCTGTGCGTGGGCGTGGAGAACAAATGAGATAATTTGCTAAGTTGGATCATTCAAAGATGAAAGAGCCAGTTTGTATGGATCCACACCACCTATTAACTTTCTTTCTCAAAATGTCGCATCCTTTCCTGCTGACCTTCTCTGTGAATTTAAGCTGCTTCCACACATTTTCCTGAACTTCTCCAAAGTTTAGTTAAAATCAGTTTTAATTGAATATTCAGTGTGTAATTCATTCAGTTATTTATGTACCAGTACCTCCAACATGACTGTGAATCTGGCCAATCTGTGGTGTAGGTACGAACATTCTGTTTGCCAAATGAAGCATGGGAGGGTCTGTTGGTTCAAGCATTTAGGCTTTCTCTTGCAGGCAGGACAAATCTATATTTACAATAAGATGAACAGGAGTAGACATTTGTACATTTATGCCATGCAATGATGCCACTTTGTATCACACTGAGACTGGAAAAATGACAGTGTTTGCTCCAGTTGACCTGAGTCTCTTAAGAAAATAAATGACCCATGCTGCTGATATAATCTGTATACATGCTCCAAAATAAGGCAAAAATATAGATTTCTAAATATTGTATTTGTAGGAGGAAACTTGTTCAATCTGTGTGTTAGGAATTGTAATGGATGGAGGAGAAAATTCTTCTGGAGGACCAACAATTCTTCCCACACCACTCCACTAATCTATCTTTACAGTGCTAGAGGATTCCACTGTCATATTTAGTGCTAAAACCTAGTGTAGTGTTTTCTTAAAAGTTTAATATGTATCAAAACATCAACTGTTTGAAATGTCAGTCATAAAAGAAGTGTCCTCAATAAGTTCCCATAAAATGGCTATTAGTGCCTATTTTAGCATCATATCACCTCTTAAAGGAGCTACTGTATGAATTGGCAACCAATCGAATCCATACTCCAAACAAATAGGGGGCAGCATAAAACTACAGTTCTTTCACGTTTAATTTAAACAGTATAATGAAAGTAAACACATGCCCTATTCTTGAACAAAATGTTTGAAAGATGTAAAGAATTCAACCTCCCCCTTTGGGGTAATTGCCATAAAAATGATGTCCATCCCCAAACTATTATTAATTACGTTACATGTCACTACTTTATATGGAACAAGAAAAAGGTGTATTTCAGGCTTAAAACTCTGCAAACATCAAAAGACAAATGAGGGTTCAGCCTACCAAATATTCAGTTTTACCACTGAGCGTTCCACTTACTACTGCACTCTGAGGACAGACAGATCTTGTCAGCTGAAACCTTTCTGGGTCAGAATTGAGCAGCAACCTGTCACATCCAATCATTTCAAATATTCCCTTTTTGTCAAACATCTCTCTAAAGGTCTTCTCACCCATGTCAAGTTTATTATACTGTATCTGGACGAAGTAACAGTTACACTGAAGAATCTGTGACACTGTCACCATGGATATTAATTTGGGATAACCCATCAATAGCCACTGGAGGGAAACCTATTAGATGGCACAATTTATATGTAAGGAAGATTGATAAAGAACATGATCTTTATAATGACAAAGGGTTTAAATATTTTGCAGATGTCAGAGGCTTCCAAAGAACAAATACACAGTTGAGGTTCCGTCAATTGAAGAATGCAGTTCTGACAAGTCAAAATTATTTCTGACTTGTTGGCTTGGAATTATAACTAGGAAGAGCAGAATTTCAAATATCTAAATTGCAGTTCTAACTAGTTAAAATTATTTTTGTACTTTTGTTATTTGAGATATCCACAGTTCCTTTCACTCATCAGAATTGATTTAGATATCAAAAAAGGAATTTCCACCAGTCAGAATGTCATTGCAGAGATCCTCAATCTGAAATATAATTGCTGATCATTTTTACTGGTCACAATCCTTTTTCAACATGTGGAAATTCAGTTATAAGTATCTGTAATGATATTCTTACCAGTGAAAAAGATATTGTTCCACCAGGAAGTTGCAATTTTGCAATTGCAACACTTCATGTAAATTCAACTGCTCCCCATGAATTCTGCACAGCCTTGAATTTTTGTCCAAACTCCACAACTTTTCCACAAATTTGACCAATCATTGTAGCTTCCCGTGAATTCCACCAATCACAGTCCCCCCACACAAATGTCATGCATATACGTCTGAATGAAATTAATTGACTCAGTGTTTTATTTACTTTTTTGATATTCATATTGTTTTATTTTGTACAGGTACTGAAGAGGAAACAAGGTTTGTCATTGTTATTAACACTTTTCAATGCCCCGCGGACTTGAAATGAAAATGATTTTGTGCTGTCAGACTGAGTCTGAGCTTCTTTGTGGAATGTCCCCAGGTGCGCTTTTTTTAAATTTACAAATGAAGCAGATTTTGTTAGAATTTTTGAATCCTGAGCCTTCTTCATAAGGTTACTTAGAACACAGAACAGAGTGCATTTTTATTCTCACTGGAACAAACTGCCTTTGATTTTTAATTTTTAAAATTTTAATTTAATTTAATTAGCAACTTTTTGTAGCAATTTTCTCTTCATCCCACAATTTAATTGCAGAAAATGCCTTAAAATGTTGTAACAAGCATTGCAAATCAGGCATTTTAGGCTGCAACAATCCCAAAAAAAGCCAGTGGAATCCTGGAGGGACTGGATATATAATCAGATTGAAGATATCTGTAAATCAGTTTTGATTTGTTGAAATTTCTACATGTGAAAATAATAATTGTAACATGAATTGTTTTGCAGATAGCTTAAATTAACTTTTTGACATGTCAAAAGGGTGCACATGACTTTCTCACTTTGTTGCAGAGAACAAGAGAACAAACGCCAAGTCTCTGCTGTAGTAGAATTACATACAACTAGCATGGCCGTTAGCACTGGTCCAATTGAAGCGTTGTCTTGTCACCCCCCTCCAAGCTGGCAGAGTCCTCATCTCGAGACGATGCCAATATTCTATTTTAAAGTCTATTTTTTAATCCCCCCTGTCATTTCCATATGAACTGCAGTGTCCCCAGGTTTGGGTCTCTGTTCTCTTATTTCCTGTCAGATCTCTACTGTTCACTCTCTAATCATATAAAATGAGGGGGATAAAAAACATATTTATGGAACAGTATGCAAACATCCGAATCATGAATCTGTTGTCACGTCACAGATTTGATGTCTTCAGAAGTTCTGCTTGCAGAAAGAGAGCTCACTTGCATTGTGATGAGCTACAGTAGCTCTGACTTGGCTGGTGATGGTTCCACTGTTTGGCACTGTGAGAATTCATCCACTTAGTCTGAATGGAGAGTGAGTGAAACACGCGGGGCAGGCAGGGTGGGAGGGGTGGGGGGTACAGTAAAATCCACTCTGTGTCTTAATTAAATGTGTCATCATCATGAATCATGAAGAATCAGAACTGTTCCCAGCACAGCTCAGATATGTTTTACACCAACATCATGTCACAGTCGATTCAGCTCCTGATATACAGCCTGTTGACTTTCAGCCAAATGTTGGCCAGAGTCATTTTACTGCCACAACACTTTTTATATTCCATACATTCATATCTGTCAAGGCCCCACACAGTTTCAACTTGAGTCCTCTCATATTTAACCAATCGAAAGTTGGTCTGGGAGTAAAACCAGCTGTGTTGAAGTAAAAAATATGAATTACTTTGCAAAAAAAAAAAAAAAAAGGCCTCAAAGTTGGCCTGCATTGCAGAAAACACAGGTGACCAGAGGCAAGAGTGAACTCATTTGCTGTTTAGGGCCCTGCAGTCACCGGGGGCCTGAATAAGCAAATCACAATAATCCCACACAGGACGATTTAGTTAATTGACACGGCTATTTTTAGGTAACTTCTGCATCAGCAGTAAAAATTGCCATCATCCAAATATTTAAGTAAAGTTAGCTGATCTAAATATAGTTTGATGACCTTCTTCCTTCTGCCAAAAATAACATTCTGCTGGTAAAATTTGAATTATTTTTTAATGAATGTTTTTATTGTAGAAAGGAGGGCTGTACAGTGCACAAATCTGAATATAATTATTCAGAAAAAATGTTGACATCAGCCTTCAAACCCCATTATGAACACTGTTTATGTAATAAAGATTTACAACCTCACTTGGGTTTTAGCTTCCTCTGAATGCTTAAATTCTGCCTGTCTGTATCTGCTCTCTCCACACAATGTACTGTCAGCACAGACAGACACACACACTGACAGACACACAGACAGACACACAGAGACAGACAGAGGGTTTTGGAGAATACAGCGCAGTGTGACTGAGCTCCACCACATATTTCTTACTTTCCACCTGCTGCCACCTATTGATTCATCACATAACTGCAACATGTGTGCACACCTTCATTAATAAGTCAGTTCAATAGTTCATTGAGCACACATAGAGGACCACCAAGTTATGAAGTTGTTTGTGCATTTTTGTAGATTAAACTCACCAACAGTATACAAGGTAGTTAAAATGAACTCAATGTTAAACAGCAGTAAAACACAACATACACATCCACGCAGTAGTAATATTACTTTTCATACTTTGAGTACATTTAGCTAATAATACTTAAATACTTTTAGTGATGGAAAGATCTAAGTATATTTACTCAAGTACTATACTATTTATTTGACAGCTTTAGTTTGTAATTACTTTAGAAATTAAGATTTTTACATACAAAACATATGAAGAACTTTTTAAACACGTGCATTGTAAAAAAACAGAAATTAAACTACCCAACTGTGTTTAGAAATTAAACTTAAATCATTCAAGCAAATTAATCAATTAGTTTAATCAGATAAAGGATTACTCATTTATGTCTTTTCATTTCATGGTGAAGATTTGATTAAGATTTGCTGCTTTTCTTGTCTTAAACGACAGTGAACTGAATCATTTTGAGGTCTGACCTGTCGATCAGACAAATAACATTTCAATGTGTCATTTGGAGCTCTTTATTTGTGACAATAATATAAAATCAATTCATTAATGGAGAAAATAATCATCAGATGAATCCATGATAAAAATAATCATTGGCTGCTGTCCTCTACAAAACAGTTCAAAATGAGCTCCAGCTCATCTACAGCAGTAAAATCCTGCTTTTAACATTAATACGAGTCACAATCATCTAATGAGGTCAGATAGAATAGTACAACAGTCGCAGAGTACTTTTACTTTGAATACTTTAAGTATATTTTCCTGATGATACTCATATACTTTTACTAAAATAGCATTTTCAATGCATTTTTTACAGTGTGGTATTAGCCCTGGAACTGAAGTAAAGGATCTGAATACTTCTGTCACCACTGACTTTTGGAGCCTGGATGTGGATGGACAACTCAAGGGGCAACATGTGAGGAGCGTGGCTGGAGTTATGATGTGACGAGGAAATCTTTCTTATGACACTAGAAATACATCAGAAGACAATTGCATGGAAGTCCATTTCTCTGACAGAAAAACTTTTAATCTCACAATGAAGACTTATCTCATAATTACTTTTAATGTCATAATTATGACTTTACATTTCATAATTATGACTTTTTTTAAATCCCATATTTATTGCTTTCCCATTTCATAATTCTGATTTTTAATCCCATAATTTTGACTTTTTGATAAATAAGTATCTCATAATCATGACTTTTTATCCCATAAGTGACTTTTTCATTTCATCACTGCGACTTTTCATCCCATGATTATGACATATTATCTTTTAATAACTTTTAATCTTACTATTATGACTTTTTTGTCTCATAATTATGACTTTTTACTCCATAATTATACCTTTTTCATATCATGATGATGACTTTTATCCCTTAATTATAATTCATTATCTCTTAATCACTTTTAATATCATAATTATGACTTTTTATTCCATAATTATGACTTGCTCATATCATGATTTTGACTTTTTATCCCAGAATTATTACTTTTTAATACCATTGTGCCCTTTTCATCTCCTTTTCATCATCATGATTATGACTTTTTATTCAATAATTAGCACTTTTTATCACAAGATGTGACATTTTATATCATAATTATGACTTTTTTCTCTCAGAGTGATTTTTTTTATCTCAGATTTATGATTTTTTTAATTCCTCAATTATGACTTTTATCTCATAATGACTTTTTCATCGAATAATTAAGACTTTTTATCTCACGATTATGACTTTTTATCTTATAATTACTTTTTCATTGCATAAATATGACTATTTATCCTGTAATTATGACTTTTTATCACATGATTGTAACTTTTTTAAATCTCATGATGACTTTTCATCTCCAAATTATGATTTTTTTAAATCTCATAAGTGACTGTATCTTATAATTACTTATTTCATTGCATAAGTATGACTATGTTTTTTTTATCCTATAATAATGACTTTTTTTATCGCATTATTGTGACTTCTTATTTTATAATGACTTATAATGGGATTTTTAAATTTTTTTTCTTTTACTGGTGGAAATTAGTTTCCATAAAAGAGAGACCATTGGGGAGTTGTTGTTCATACAGGGAGTGAACACACAACAGTTTTGGCCTCTACACAACTCGAAATGAAGAAAGAGGAAGAGGCTGATGGTCAGCAGCTCCGCAGTGAGCACGAGTTCATGTGGAAACAAGCTGTTGATCTGAGGAGCTGTCCTTGGTGCTGAACGCCTCATCCAATTACTCTCCTCTCCTCTCCTCTCTCTCTCTCTCTCTCTCTCTCTCCTCTCTCTCTCTCTCTCCTCTCTCTCATCCACTCACTCTCCACCCTCTCTCGTCTCTGTCTCTTGTCTGTCTCTATCTCTCTTCTCTCTCTTCCCTCCCTCCTCTCTCTCTCTCCTTCCTCTCCTTCTCCCCTCCCTCCCTCCCTCTCTCTCTCTCTCTCTCCTCTCTCTCTCTTCTCTCCCCCCCCCTCCTCCTCTCTCCCCTTCCTCTCCTCTCTCTCTCTCTCTCTCTCTCTCTCTCTTCTCCTCTCCCTGTCCCCGCCGCCGTAACACACAACACTACCACACATCTCTGTCTTGTCTCTGTTCCTGTCTCTGTGGATCTTCATCTGTTCTATGGCGCTCGCAGCAGCGCTGCGGACTCTCTTCCCGGCTCGTCCTCTCCTGCACTGCACCTTTTTTTTGTGTGTTTTTTTTTGTTTTTGTCTTTTTTTTTTTTCTGGTCAAAATGTGGCTCTTGGTCCGCGGTGTGGTGTGTTGTGCTCTCGGGAGGCTTCGTGGATCCGCGGCCGGAGGGGAGGAGAAGCAGCTCAGATAACTAACTGTGGGTGCTATGGTGGGACCTCCTGGAAGCGCAAGAGTTCGGCTTTACCGAAATATCATCAGTTCACACGGAGGTAGGAGGAGATTCTTTGACTTAGCTGACTTTTTAATAGATTTAAAGACATGTATTTAAATAATAAGCTTCTACTGATGATATTAATTGAATGAACAGACCTTAGTGTGGTGTGTGCTGTTCCACATATACTTTATATCCACTTTCTATCGACCTTGTAGCGTATAAACTTGCTGTGGACAGGTGGATAATGACAGGTTAAGCCTGAGTTGGACGCTCTCACATTGTCCAGGACTCAGCCTGTCTCTGCAGGTGATTTGGTCTGTTTGATGAAGAAAGTGGAGAGAAGACACAGCCAATGAAAATGGTCATCACAATGGTCATCATCAAGTGAATCTCCGTTTTATTAGCTCAAGATATCAACTGCAAAGTCAGTTCATGTTTCAGAAATTAATAGTCATTTATTTTGGAGAGGATGGTCTGGATAAGAGCGATTTGTGACGTAGTAGCTTGGTTCCTGACGTAGCCGTGTGTCCTATGAGTGTCCCAGGAGAAGATAGACAGTCTATAATTAACTAAGGCAGACTTGAGCCAGGGGAGACGAAGCCTAATGCCACTACTGGGATTTGTGGAACTCCATTACACAATCAGATAAAGGTCCCGCAGTCAGAGGACTTCTAATGGCAACATAAGCCTTTATAGTCCAACAGGAGAAAGGCTTCCAAGAATGAAAAAAATGCAGTTTAGATTCCATCCATTCTCCTGACCATGCAGCGGATTAAAACACCAAATTAGTGTTGATTACATAAGAAAAACTTGAAAGATGCACTGATTATTATTCATGGATTTAATGAGAGGCTCCTGTCTAATTAAACAGAGCAAAATGTGCTGCTTTTGATGAGTCTCCAGGGTTTGTTAACAGGACTACCACATCACAACGTGTCACATCTCCAATATTTCCATCCATAATGTGGCTGGAATATGGCTTTGCAATGTAAATACTCAGATTTGCAATTTTGATTTGGTGTAAAACTCAGTTGTGGGTCTGCTGCTCACTCGACCAAAAATCACTTAGTGTGTGCACTGAATTATAACAACAGTCCGTATCTAATATGAAAAAACAAGACATATTTATTATTTTTTATTATTTATTTCTTAGAGAAAGTTCATATTACTACTGGAAATATAACAAAATAAGCCAAAATACCAGTTTTCATCCATAGTCTGTGGTCAGATGTGAAGCTTGCAGCCTAAAATCAATCAAAAATTAAGTTTAGAACAATAATCATAATATAAATAAGGCATTTTAATAACTATTGATTTTTTTACAGATGTCAAACTGCTTTATATTCCAGCCAACTGCAGTTTAGATTAAAGCTTTGACACATTTATTGCATATCTGAATAATGCAGTGGTGTCCCTGTCACTGTCTGGACACGCATGCTGTGCCCTCGTGACCCTGATAATGATATTTCAGTAGATTAGTAGATTTGACCTGTCCACTGGCTCTTTGAAGCATGCCGTGAGCAATAATGAGCTGCTCGACCCGTACTGAGCCCTTCTTTCTCCCCTGCATCAACTCCTGCAGTATGATAAACAAAAGAATTCAAACTTTTGCAAGAAATTAGTGGCATGTGGACATGTGACATACAAGGTTGGGTTATTTATGGGGCAAAGCTTAATTGCCCAGAACTCTCTGTGTCACTGAAAGCTGCAGGATTACTGTGTGTCAACTGGGTCAGGCTAGTTGAATTGAAAATGAGTTTGGAAATAGTTTAGTTCTTTCACACTCACATATATAGCAATAAAACACATGAATGAAATAAAGTAAAAGTATGTGTGAGGATGTGATAAAATTAAAACATAATTAAATTAAAAATAATTGATTATTAATCGATCTAATTTGAGTGTGACTGTGTTGATAAGAAATGACATACAAAAGTTAACATAGAAACAATACTAAATCACCAATACATTTTAAATATCACTGTTTGAGAACTGCAAGTATAAAAGTGTAGAATTATTATTATTATTTTTTTTAAAAAGTGTAGATAGTTTATATGAAAAATACAAAGAATAAAAAACACAAAGATAACAAAGAGGCTGGAGTAGTTGCCATGTCAACAGTATGAGCAACAAGTTCTATTTTTCTAAGATGTATAATATTTTTCCAAATCAGATGTTTTTTATAGCAAGGCATTTCTAAGAGGAATTCATTAAATGTAAATATGTATTCCACAAGCTAACTCCATGATATTTGACAGAACACTGACCCTTAATGTATAGATCAAGATTACAGGCCTGTAATTGGGTTTTAATGGGATCATGATTTTTTTTAACAAAATAATATCTCAAACGATAAGGAAAATCTGTATTCTTGTATCTCACTTGAAAGACAAATATACAGATTTTAAGAATGTAATACACAGCACTAAAGTATTATATCAACTGGGTCATAAGGTGAACCATGCTTTATTATTTGATGCTGAGGTCCTGTATTGTAAAAAGCGAGTTCAAGACATTCGTTATTTCCTCATCTTGTCTTATCGTATCATATTGTATCATATCATATCACATTGTATAAGATCATATCATATTGTCTCTTATCTTGTTTTGTCTTATCTTATCATTTCATATTGTATCTTATTATCTTATATCGCATCATATAGCATCATATTGTATTGTATCATTTTGTATTGTATCTTCTTATCTCATCTTATTTTATCGTATCAATATCGTATCGTATCGTATCGTATCATATCGTATCGTTTCTCTCATACAAGCACAAGTGTTTCACATAGTAAAAGACAGTTAATTTAGTAAAGGGTTGGTGATATGATCCTTAGCTTCTCATAGAACCAAAGATTTTGTCTTTTTGGGAAAAATGTATGTGGCTTTTGACATGAATGAGTGTATTGTAATGTACAGAGAGAGTGTGGGGCAAAAGATTAACAGCCCCTCATTTCTTCCTCAGGGTCCCCTATCAGGTCAGTCTGGCCACAATGTCTTACTTACTGAGGTTGTATAACTTATTATCTTTACATCTTCTGGCTGCTGAGGCTCCAGAGGTCATTTAGTTGAACCATATAGTCTAATGTCCTCTGCTCAGACTGGGTTAATGTGTGTCGCCTTGTGTTTGCAGCCATGGATCCCTACAGGAGCTCAGTGGTGTGAACACAGCCAGGTGATCTTGGTGGGCCTGGACGTGCTCCCCCCTCTGACCACCACCATCACCTCACTGAGACACTCACACACACACACACACTGACCTCTGACTGAGGTGACCCCCCCACAGTGAGACAGCAGCACACACACACACAGAGCAGACATGACAGACAGAGTGACCTTCAGCACACCCAAAGTCAACCCCCGGCCTGCCCCGGCTCCCGTGCTCCCCCCTGAGCCCATCGATATCATCCGCATCAAGGCCCGCTCCAGACGGGTGCGGCTCAACGTGGGGGGTCTCACACACGAGGTCCTGTGGAGGACACTGGACCGGCTGCCCAGGACCCGTCTGGGCCGGCTAAGAGACTGCAATACCCACGAGTCCCTTCTGGAGATCTGCGACGACTACAGCCTCACTGAGAATGAGTACTTCTTCGACCGGCACCCGGTGGCCTTCTCCTCCATCCTCAACTTCTACAGAACGGGGAAGCTGCACATGATGGAGGAGATGTGCGCCCTGTCCTTCGGCCAGGAGCTCGACTACTGGGGCATAGATGAGATCTACCTGGAGTCATGCTGCCAGGCGAGGTACCACCAGAAGAAGGAACAGATGAACGAGGAGCTGAGGAGGGAGGCGGAGACGCTGCGGGAGAATGAGAGAGAGGAGGAGGACCAGGGCTGCTGTCCCGATAAGAGACAGAAACTGTGGGATCTGCTGGAGAAACCAAGCTCCTCTGTGGCTGCCAAGGTAAACACCGCTGCACACACTCTGCACACACAAACAGGCTGATAAAGGGACATTTCACGCTAAAACATCATCCCATTTTATCATCCTTTGGTATAAGATAAGACAATGCCCAAGGACCAGACAAACATTTTCTGGTTCACAGTCTGGTCATGGTTAGTCTAACTCAGCCTGTGAAAACAGTCTTATAAAGTCTTCTGTGTCTCTGGAGGAGCTTTATCAAGTCTGAGAAAATACCCCTGATGATGTCACTAGGGCTGCAACGAACAAGTATTTTCATTATTGATTAATCTGCTGATTATTTTCATCACTCAATTAATCCATAAGCCCCTAAAATTGTGAAAAATGCTTATCACAATTTCCCAGAGCCAACCAACAGTCCACAACAAGACTCTTCATTTACTATCATAAATGACAAAGACATGACTGAATTGATTAATCAGTTATCAAAATAGTTGACAGCTAATTGTCTTTCAATTGACTGATCAGTTGATGGACTAATCCTGCAATGATTAGAATAGATGTCACAGTGACGTCATCAGGGATATCTCACCATGAGTGAAAAGACTACAAATGAATAACATAAAGTGTCACAAACTGGCAGTGTGGAGTTTGAAAGATGTGGTTATTTATCAAGTAGGGAGGGTCTTGAGGGAAAATGCTATTGCGTTGCATTATGGGAAATGTAGGATCCAGTGTTTTTGAAGCTGGGGACTGGAAGTCAGGATATCTCAGCCCCTGCTGCAGATTTTAAAGTTCTTTTTGCCTTTATTTTGATAGTATAAAGTATATAAGGGTTGAAATGGATCAGAGAGATTCCTCAGCTCGACAAACAGTTTTACAATTTTACATCAGAATTCAATTTAAATTATTTGACATAATCTGTCAAATCAGATATTCTAATATCCAATATTTATCAGTGATTAATTTTCATTATCAGAATAATAAATAATAAATAATTTGATCAAACATCCTGAGCCACTAAGACCTGACTGTTCTTCCTTTTTTTAACCTGTTTCTGCTAAAAGAGACTTATTCAAGACCTGCGATCACTGGGACAACATTTAGTTATTTTTAGTTGTAGGAGTAGTTGGAGGGATTCTATTGTATGTCATGGGGTCTGTTAGATTAAAATGACAGTTCATCCCCAAATCAAAAATACATATCTAGAATCTACCGGAACTACTTTTCAATCTACCTGAATTTCTTTCCAGCAGAAAGAAAGTAGTTCCTACGTAGATAAATCTGTTCACAACAAGGTCTGTGGATTATCTTGAGTAACTAGGTCCTGATTTTTGGAAAGAGATGCTGGTTTTGAGTTTTTCAAAATTATTATTATTATTATTTTATTTTATTTTATTTTTTTGGTGCTTTAAGGACCACAAGCTGAGTGCCATTTAGTCCCCTTATACTGGAGAGAAGACAGACATCTGTGCAGCTGATATCCAAAACCATGCAACTCACACCAAAACTATCTAGATGGATAAACAGAACTACAGGCCAGAGGAAATATATGCACATTTGATTTTGAGGTGAACTGTCCCTTTAATCAAGTAGGTCAGAGCAGGAAACAGACTCCAAATTCTCAGAGTTATTTACTGATGCTACTTAGACATTTGAACATTTTTTCTTTAACTTCTGAAAGTGAGGAGGTGACACCTGCTGTATCTGTATGTGTATTTAGACTCATAGCTGCACACCTGTCACTCCTGACATGTTAGCTCTCTGCAGGCAAACATACATAATGACATTCTTTAATTTCCACCAACAGGTTGATTCCTACAATTTACTTTCGTGTTTGTTCAGGTCCGGCGCCTCTTCTTGCATAGTTTAGTTGTATTTGTACCTTCCTTGAATATTTGCATTTTAGTCCTCCTAATTTTCATCTAAAACATATGACTTTATATGATGATGCATTATTACAGATTAAACAAGAATATGTTGCTAAAATAATTACCTCCTCGATCGTCTACTGCATTAAATGCTGCTCTCACATTAATTTGTTAACAACAATAATAATAATATTAACTATCTTCTGCTTGATGAGAAATTTTACTTTTGTTTTAAATACATTTTGCTCATAAAAGTTCTGTCAGACTCTGTAAACACTTCACCAACTGTCATTTGGAAAACTGAAAACACAGTGGGGTCCATTCTAACTGTGATTGACTTAGTTGCAAACTTGCAGTTGCACTTAATTGCACATCAATGTTCCAAAACAAAACAGACTCAGTCATTTACCTCCGACTGACAGGACTGTGTAGATTTTTTCGAGTGCAGCCACAGTGTGACATTCTGGGGTGGCTGCTTTCAGTGCCAGTCCTTCTTAGAAATGAGTGTGAGAGGGCAGCTGATCTCAGGTCTGCTTCCTGCCTGCCTCTTTGATTAGCAGCCTCATGCAGGTCCACAAAGAAGCATCAGAGGCCATTAGAGAGCTATCAGCTCCATAATCCTCCTTCACCTGTAAAGTACAGACACTGAGGAGGAGGAGGAGGAGGAGGGATTACTGCTGCATGTTCTCCTGCCTCGGCCTTCTAGCTTGTTAGAGCTGTATTGGACTGTCCTGTAGTCCTCTACAGTGGAAAGGTCGTGGGTTTTATGTTTGAAGTGTCAATGCAACGTGTTCCCAAATTGCAAAAAAACCTCAACAGTCCAAAGAATACAACATATTTTTGCTTTCCTCTCGCAGTATTTATTTATTCCACACAGATTGTTTAGGTTGATTTGTTCAGGGTTTGAGATATCTGATATCTGATGACTGGATTTTAGCCAGTTGGGCTCACGATATCGAAAAATGACATTTACACCAAACACACTCTCTGGATAGTCTGGGTTTCATTGGATGTACTTTCTGCTGAAGAAATAGTCTCTATAAAAAGTGTTGACAGTCAGTTCTGTGGAGTGAAATTCACCCTTTTATTATGTGATAATACTGTATAATCATAAGAACAGATAATATTCTCCTCAAATCCAGATACACAACAATTAACCTCACATGAATAAATGTGACTGATAGACTTCAGTGTTTTGACCGGTGTTTTGAGTGCAATGATCCTCAATCCTTTTGGCTTGAGACACCTAAAAACAAAGCAATGTTTCATTCTGTGTCCTTAATCACAGGTTATGACCTTAATGTAGACATCAATAGTATTTTACAAAAAATGAGAGATAAGAATAGAGAGAAAACAGAGAAGTAAACATCATTTTGTAAGAAAAATGTGTCTTTCATAACTATCTTGTAGCCCCTCATGTTTATCTACGATTTGGGCCCATTGCATTAGAACCTGACAACTGTCAGTCAATCCTTGATTCAATTTTATTCATATATCTCCAAATCTCAAACATAATCTAAAGGCACTTTTCACAGGTGTGGAAGCAACTAATTGCAAATACTATATATTTTTTATTTTTTTTATTTGTACATAAGTATGTAATTTAATCATGATTAAGTGCTTATTAGGCCTACAATTTGAATTAATATCCAAACCTTTCATCTGCATTTTTGCAGCCAATAGGGGAATCAATAGGGGAATCAGAGCTCAGTTGGGCTGATGAAAACAAAAACTCTGCAGCAGACTCAGTTTGAAGAAGTGAGTGTGACCCTGAGCAGAACAGAGCAGGAGCTGGGAGTCCCTTTGACTGAATGCTGCTGTTGATAATGCACTAAACATCAACTGTTAAAATGTAGCCAATACTCTGAGTAGTTTTTGAGAAGAGTACTTTAATGTATTTACTTAACTAAATCATAAAATTACCATAATATTTCATCATACATCTGCAGTAAGATGCTGCAGATGTTTTATCAGTCTATTGTGGCAAGTGTTTTATTTTATGCTGCAGTCTGCTGGGGAGGAAGTTTGGGAAAAAAGCAAGCAAGTAGGCTGGATAAGCTTGTGAAAAAGGCTGGCTCTGTGATCGGAGTAAGGATGGACTCTCTGGAGGAAGTTGTGGAGAGAGACACAATGAGGACGGTGGAGGCCATCCTAAACAACATGGATCATCCACTGCATAACACCTTGATGGACCAAAGAAATAATGGTGGTGGAAGGCTTCTCTCTCTTCGTTGTAGGACAGAGAGATACAGAAGATCTTTCATACCAACTGCCATCAGACTCTATAATTCTTATACAAATAGATGAGACTACAGACAAATGAATTTCCCCTTGGGGATCAATAAAGTATTTCGTATCGACGTATCGTATCGTATCGTATAATATTTCATCAGAAATCAGAGAAGCTGAAATACTAACTTCCCTGACAACACTGCAGCCATCATGTTCTCTTTTGAAATTTCTGTTCAGGTTGGTAACTTGTGTTATTGTTCGCCTGCTTCACATTAATTAAAGTTCAAATTAATGCTGACAGTTCGCAGACTGACTAAGTGTGTGTTAATGAGTTTTAAGAAATCATTTTTAATCTTGTAGAAGGCGTAGATCTTTATAACTATTAAACTGAGTAAAATGCGAATGGAGTTTGGTAGCAGTGAGACACTAAGCAGCCACTGAACTCATCGTGCAGAGTGTGTTATTTCAGAGCAATGGGCTTTTGTTTTCAGGATAACAGGCTGAACTTTACTTTGACAGACAACTGACAGTTATCACCAGCTGATCAACTGACAGTGGAGGACTCGTCCTCGCTTTTTATTGTCAGTTTACGAGGTTGTGCTCATCTTGTGCTCCTGCAGTGTTCCTGCAGCCTGCCTGAGTCTGGGGGCAGATGGTATATTAAATGGGATTTCAACCTATTTAATACACCATCTATGGCTCCAACACACTTTTTGGACAGCAGTACCCATTTTTGTACGTGCAATAGGAAACATCAACAGTAGTTTTACTTGTAGTTAATATTTAAAGCCTGTGAACACCCACACAGGTGTTTTCAGTTAATCTGCTGATTTGACCTCCTCTCAGGACTGTGTGGGCGTGCACAGACTTTAATTGACTGTCATCTTCCTGAGTCTCCCGTTAGCTTTGTTGCATCTTCAACCTGAGCAGAATAACTGAAAACACCTGTGTGTTCATAGGCTTCAAATCATGTAACAGTACTTGTACTTGAGTACAGATGTTCGGTACTCTTTAAAGAGTACTGAAAATATGAACTCAAGTACAAGTACTGTTAGATTACTAACATTACAAGTAAAAGTACTGGTGTTAATGATGTCACAGTCACCTCTCCATACTAAGGTTGCAAATTTTGAGCATTTTTCTTAACCAATAGTTGAAAATATTAAAAATTGATTAATTTTTCATAATTTATAAGGTACTAAACACATTTTCCTCACTCAACAAACACCTCCGCCAGACAAAACAATGTCAAATGAGGTGCTGTGACTATTGATTAAATATCCATGAATACATTTTAAATTCTTAACAGCAATCAATAGATTAATGATTAATCACTACCATCCTTACAGCTGCAGCGTTTTGTTTTGTTTTTCATTTGTATGTCCTGGTTTTCATTGGCCCGTTTGCAATCATATCACCTGATTGGCTACTAAAATGCAAATGAAAGGTTTGGATATTAATTCAGATTGTACTCAGTACTCAACTATGATCTTAAAATTAACTAAGTAGATTACATCTTGCAATCTTACATCTTAATTACTGTAATTTGAGTATTTGTATTTAGTTACTTCCCCCCCTGCTTGCATGCAGAACAGGTCTAAACTCTTTCTTACATTATTTACAGACACCAAACAACTCCCACTATGTCTGCTTCTATCACACAGTTATAATATGAGAAAGCCTGATGTATCAATACTAATCTGTTACACGGCTCATATCTCTCAATCTGCTCTTTATTGCACCACAGTTTATTCATAAAGAATTGGAAGATGAAATGGTTGAGAGAGGAGATACAGTCGATGAGTGCACTGCTTCCACTCACACACCAGCTTTTATGACCTGCCAGCTCGAATTGTGATTTTGGACATTGGTGTGTGTGTGTGTGTGTGTGTGTGTGTGTGTGTGTGTGTGTGTTTCATATCCTACAAACAGGAACTCTTTTTGTTACTTGCTTTCCAAAATTGCTGCAACATCTCTTCAGTTATATTTCTGTTTTTTGGGGATAAGTGAAAGCATTTTTCTGGGGGTAAAGGCTGTGTCAGGTCGTGGTGGAGTTCACAAGCTCCATGATTTATTTGTTTTCTGTAGGAATAAGTGAGGATTTCCACTAAGATAAGCTTTATTGTGTGTGTGTGTGTGTGTGTGTGTGTGTGTGTGTGTGTGTGTGTGTGTGTGTGTGTGTGTGTGTCCAATGTGTACTACATGCTGCAAAATGTTTTTTCTCTAAGCTGTTGTGTAGTAGTACACACTGCAAGCTTAAAACATCATTTGACAGTTTGTTTACCACAGTGAGCTCATTGTGCTGCTTTTATTATCAGACAGACAAACAGACAGACAGACAGACAGCTAGCTCCCAAAAACACAATCCAAGAGCAGCATTAGAACATTATTAGTGATGTGAAAGCAGTGCACATTTGTCTGAGTGCTGAATACACTGCTGGTGGTAAATCCTTATTACTGGAAGGAAGTATTGCTGTGTGAAGGAGAGGAGAGGAGAGGAGAGGAGAGAGAGGAGAGGAGAGGAGAAGAGAGGAGAGGAGAGGAGAGGAGAGGAGAAGAGAGGAGGAGGATGGTTTGTTTCCTGTGTTGCGTTTAGTGAATCTGTTGGCAAAACGTGATCTTCCGCAGCGTAAATGAGCTGTCCTGTGTTTGATTCAAGGGATAGGGATACGGAGAAACGAAGAAACAGACAGCAAAAGCAAGCGGTCAGGGAAGACGAGAAGTGATATTGCTAATTGATTCTCTGTTTCCAGCCGGCCAACTGCGCTGTCAGCAGCCAGAGGAGGGACTGTTCAGAGCCGAGGCTCTAATCAGCTAGATTCACACAGGACCACCTGATTATCTTTAGAGCTCAGATCTGGGCTCTAACAGCTGATTCAACACAAGTAGACTGAACAATGAGTGTTTGTTGTGAGCTCAGAGGCTGCCAGAAGACATCTGATCTCTTTGTGGGATACATTTACATCATGTCAGACAGAAGAAGGAACTGACCGTTTGTCTGACAGTTACAGTAGTAGCTCTACTGTTTGAAGGAGATCTGAGACTCTGGGCAGCAACAAGGATTCAGTTTTAGTTCAATCGATGATCAGATCAAATCAGATCAGATCAGATGTACTTTTGTCTTTTTTGAAATTTGGTCTCAGCAAGATTTTTTAGGCCTGCAACAAATGATTATTTTCATAGACAATCATTTGATTATGTTCTCGATTAATCAATTGATGGTTGTTTATTTTAAAATGTCCAAAATGTCCAAAACGGTGAAAAATGTCAATTGGTATTCCCCAAATCCTAAAATAAGGTCCTCTATTATCTATTTTTACTCACAAACCAAAGCTATTCAGTTTATTGTCAGAGAGGAGTAAAGAAACCTCAAAATATTCACATTTAAGAGGCTGAAATCAGAGATGTTAGACTTTTTTCTCAAAAAATTACTCAAACCAATTAATCGATTGTCAGAATAGTAGGGATTAATTTAATAATCAATTAATAATCAATTAATCTTTGCAGCTGTGATATTATTACACACAACAAAGCCAACAAAACAGTACAGTTATACGCCATAGCACAATACTTTATACTTTATAAATTTACTTTATTTTATACTTCATTACTTTATAAATTTACTTTATTCTTGAAATGCAAAATTGTGGCTTTATTCCCCACATTTCAACTTTTTTCTCGGCATTTCGACTTTATTCTCGAAATGCAAAATGAGAATCATCCTTTTCTCATTTTTATCTTCATTTGGCCCTCATACTCTTCTGTAGTAAAATACGATAGAAAATGTGGAGGAAAAAAAACTTATGTAAAGGATAAAAAAAAATTCTTAGATATTATAAAAATTAGGAATGAAATCATAAAAAAATACATAAAACCATAATGTATAATGCATAGAGACGCTACACAAGGGAGGATCGAGCTGGGTTTGTAGAATAGTGTGATGGATGTTGGAGGGAATGAAAGCTTGAAGCAGTTGCTTTTACATGACATATTGCACATTTGCACATTTGCACCAGCAAGTTGCTCCTCTTACACTCATGCAATGCTGACATGAGTCTATCAGCAGAGAAATATATGGAAATTCTAACATTGTCGGGTTATAATGGCCACACATTGTATCCCTGCATGAACATTACCACTGCAGCTGTTTTCTTTGCCTGTTTTTCACCCATTCACTACAAACTGATATTACTGTCACTCCATCAGTTTTTAAATTGATTTCCATTCTTTCTATGCAAACATTGGTTACAGTTCATTTCAGTGCACTATGAAAACTGAGTTGCAGAGAAATCTGCATGTGGTAATGTACCTGCCAGACAGGCACAATTTCAGAAGTCATCAGTGATGCTGAGCATCGCTGCATGAATGAGCCTCACTGTCAGCAAATCAAGACAAGACAAACAATATGCACACATGTTGTTTCTGACTGTTATCTAAATGTAATTCCTGACCTGAAATACAACATCATTGCTCCAAACTGTGCAATTTTCATATATGATGAGGACATGTCAGTTTTACTATCATTTCTATTAGGCTGCCCAGTGAACAGGCAGTAGCACCAAGCTAATAGCATGTGGATTTAGTCATTTATTAAATTATTGTCACACCTCAGTGTGCCATTAACTGTTGTAACCACACTGTAAGAACAAAAAAGTTGAGAAAACTCAAAATTGAATAAAAATTCTTTGAAATGAAAGTAAATGTTGAAACTTTAATATTTTCAATTATATTTTTGTAGCTCATTGTGACCAATTTTTGATTTTTTTTAAAAGTTTATTTAAAAAACAGAAGAGTTTGAGTTGGGCTCAAAACTAAAAAAATGATTGCAGTGCGTTGCCTTGAAATTTTAAGTTGTCTCAACTATTTTTTTTTACAGGAATGTCTGTGATTTTGTGGCAGTGGGGAAGTCTGCTTTAAGCTTTAGGCACGCTGTTGTTGAGATGCCACGTCTCCAGTTTGGCCATTTTATTTCTCTGCACTAAAACTAGCAATTTATGTTCTGTGAAAATAAAGGGATTACATGGTGTCGGAACAGAACTGTCAGCATTTTAGGTTAAAAAATGAAGTTGTACCACAGAGCCCAGCTAGTCTCAGGAGTCCAGATAATCTCGAATGCTGAGCTGTGATTCATTAGAAACTGAGAGAATTCAGGAAAAACAAAGTTCATGGGTTCACTGCATGTTCACTTTACATCCTTTACACTGTAAAAGGTCATCATCAGTTACATTAAATTAACTCTTGTTTTATCTTAAACTCACCTTTAACCCAGTGATCGCTTTCAGACTTTGTAATTACACTTCACACTGAATGTGACTGCTGTAATACCAACAAAAGCTTTAATGATTAGATGTTGAAGCTCATCAGGGGTCAGATTCAGTTAGCAAAATGCTAGCTACCTTGCCAGCTAATGATTGATGAAAATTAGTTGGCTAGTTAGCAAGTGTTTTGCTAACATTATCTGACTTGAGATGCAAATATGTTACTTTCCTAGGTTCCCCTAAAAACATAATTTAACCATCTTCAAAATTTATTTCTTTTCAACAAAGTCGATGGCGAATCAGGAAACAAGAAAGGAGAAAGTTGACCAACGTACCAAGCTGGCTCAACTGTCATTGGAGCACAGAGTAAAAAGGGGCAGAACTTAGGAGGACACTGTATACATATTTTTACAACCTCTTTTTTTAATTAAGTCAGTGATCAAAATACATGTTAAGTGCACAGTGTATGTGTTGTTAATTGGTCTTAAATGAATTAGGCTGTACTGGCTTTATACATTTTTGTCAAATTAAATCAAAAATCAGTTTATAATTGACTTAAAGGGGCAGTTCACCCCATAATCAAAAATACATGGTTTTCCTCTAGCCTGTAGTGATGTTTATCCATCTTTCTAGTAGGAAAAAAGTAGTTAGACTCTAAAGTAGAAAGAAAATAATTCCGGTATGTGATTTATCTTGAGTATACTGGGTCATGATTTTTGGAAAGAGACACTGATCTTGAGTTTTGAGTGGTTTGATGAGTTTGTCAATCTCACAAGTGGTGTGAGTGTCTGTTTCTGTGTCATTTTGACAGTGGTGAATTCTACATTAGGTTTAGGTGTCATGGATAAGTTGGAGTTTACAGTGAGAAGTGAAATCTTGAAACTCAAAAGTTTAATTATCTTATTATATTTGTCTACTTAAACAACAAAGTTTTCTCTGCCTATCCAATGTCACTGTTTACTCATTTTCATGAGTGTTAAACCCAGCAGTGGTAGTGTCCCCTCCAAACTTACCCAGCTCGACAAGAGCTCTCTGGCTCTACATTTATTTGTGTGTGGAGTTTAGGAAGGCAGCACGAGGCTCTAGAGACTCCTTAGATGTTTTTTACAGCGCTGAACAGCTGTGGACCATGTTGACAGCTCCCATAGTCTCATATCTTGTCCTCTGTATTTGTCAGTCATAGATAACACTGTCTCTGGCAATAAGGCCAATAGAGAGTCCAGTATGTGACATGTATTATGTAATCTGGTACATGTCATTTATATACGCATGTCCAGGGCCGGAAGTAACTAATTACAAATACTCAAATTACTGTAGTTAAGTAGTTTTTTTTTAGGTACTTGTACTTTTATGAGTAGATTTTCAAGTCTGTACTTTAACTTGTACTTATGCATTCATTACACCATGTAATCTACTTAGTTACATTCAAAATCTTAGAGTACTGAGTACAATTTGAATTAATATCCAAACCTTTCATCTGCATTTTAGTAGCCAATCAGGTGATCTGATCACAAACAGGCCAATGAGAACAAAGACATATGGATGAAAAACTAAACTCTGCATCATGAATTAAAACTGTATTAATGGATGTTTAATCTGTACTCTAGAAATGGCAGTAACTGCACTCATTTGACATTGTTTTATGTGGTGGAACCAGATTGTGGAATGAGGAAACTAAAACTTAAAATGAGAAAAAAAATGACAATGACCATAATTTTTTTGGTAAATATATTCTAATTACCAAGTAGCATATTTGAAATTACTCAGAAATTACCCCCAGATTTCATGGTTAAGTATGTGATAATTAGCACTTATCATTTTCATGTAGTTGGTGGTAACTACAAAGCAACATATTTGAACTTTCTTCAGAATTAACTGCCAATTTAATATGTTACTATATGTAATTACCACCCACTGCATGAAAACAGTACTTGCTAATTATCACATAATTAACCATGAAATATGTGGGTAATTTCTAAGAAATTTTAAATATTTACCTTGGTAATTACCACCTATTTACCATGATATTATGTGACCAAAGTAATTAGTACTCTGAGCGGTTTTTGAGATGAGTACTTTGTACTTTTACTTGTCTTTTTCTAACACCAGAACTTTTACTTGTAATTGAGTAATATTTCCACTTTCCACCACTGTTTATGTTTCATGATAAAGGTGCAGTTGACACAAAGTTCATCACTCTATAAATACGACAGCGCTGGCCTTCACAGGTCCATGTGACCGTGATGGAACCGTAGTGTCAGCAGGAGGGAAGCTGCTTAGGCCCTCTGTGCACCGACACCAGCCGTGTGTCACTGTGGAGCAGCCGTGATGCAGCTCAGCTCTCAGCCAATGGGAGCGTCTCCTCTCGGTGACATGTACAGCTCAGTGCTACTGCTGATTAGAACATTACCTGGCCATTTGGAAAACATGGTGCAGCATTCGTTCAGCAGCAGACACACACACACACACAAGGACACACAACTGTGTAGAGTCCAGATGGGCTACTATCCATAATAGTTTTGACTTTTATTGGGGAATATGAGTATTAAATGTTCCAATAATAGAGATTAGTTTCATACACTTTACATAATCTGTATAATCTTCTTATTTTTGGCTCTGATTATATTTTTTGACATGTTCCTTCTATTGTAGTGAGGCACACAAACACACACACACACACACAGGCTATGTGTGGGGGAAAAAAACGTGTGTAAGGCTTCTGGCCAGACATTTCCAGTGATTTCAGGATTGGTCACAGCCATATTGTAGAGTTTAACAAAGTAAAACACTTTATATCCTCTCATCCTGTACTCACTTTCGTGTAATCTAAAATTCAAAGTGAGTTTGGGTTGAACCAACAGTGAGTTATGACAGCATGTCTGCATGCATGGTCACCTGCGGACACACACTCACACACACACGGTATGACTTAGGAGTATGGCTTAATCTCCTTTGGAGCTTTTACAGGACTGCTGCTGCTGCAAATAGACTAACTGTTGGCAGGTTGGATAGTCTGTCCTGTCCACTGTCTGACTTGCAGGAGGGAGGAGGCAGGACAATTAAGAGCACGGTGCAATAAAACTCATGCAAACTGTGATTCACTGACTGCACCAGCACACAGGACATAGGAGGTTATACAGTGATATTTAAAAAAAAAAGTTTTATGAATTATGTGCAAGTCATCCAGAATTTCCCATCTGATCAAATGAGGCGGTGCTAAAAAAGAAAAGAAAAATGACACACATGGCTGAAGCTTGACTGCCTTTTTAGTCTTTTTAGTTTTTAGTATTTCACCTATTTACAAGAACTGGGACAAATCATTTCCTACCAAAACAATCAATCAATAAAAATGATTAAATAATCAATACCAACACTCAAATTCCAATCTTTGGGCAAAAATTTACTATTGAAGGATTTCTGTATACGAGATACATGTAATTTATGAAAATTTTAGGTTTGCTTTATTTTTTCGAATTTCTAAACTTGCTCTGTGCCAGAAACACCTTGTCACACACAAGAATTCACAACTTCATATAATTTAAAAATGTGTTAAAAGCCTTGAAAATGTAAAACTAACAACACCTACTGATAACATAGGTGTAAAAATGTGCTATTATAATCATCTTTGTTTTAGTTTTTATGAAAATGTTGGCCCTTTAAAGTTACATCACAGATTTCCATCAGCTCCATCAGATTTTTACAAAAACCTGATTTAATCAGGCATAAAAAGGGTTAGCTATACCCTAAGGACCCATGTCTCATTTTCCAGGTTAAAAAGGCAGGAATTCTGCTCAAACACTGGTAAACTTTCTATTTTTAGACAAATAATATTGCTGTCAGATGTGTTTCAAGCGTAACATGTCGACTCTGTAGCCCTTTTAGATCAAAGCTAAATAAGAATTATGGTTTAAAAATGTGTATTTTTATTAGCATTAAGAGACTCTGAGACACTTTAAAAAATAAAATGGCTGCTCACTACAACTATACTGTGTAATGAAAAAATGTTTTCATTCACATTTTGTCGACTCTATGAAGTCAACTCTGTCAGATTTTTCATCTGTATATTATTTACATATACATTTTGATAATTATTAGGATGCCATATGAGCGGTGTATCTGAAACCCAACCAGCCAATCAGAATCAAGGGTTCTAAATATATAAATATATGCACGACTGCAAATTACATTCAATCCACCAAATAGAAAACTGATTGATTTGAAGGACAAGATAAACAAACTGTACAGAAAAGATGGAAATAATTGTTTACTTCCTTTGGCACCGTATAGGACTTATTTTTTTTTTTTTTTTTTTTTTTTTTGAACATAATAAAGTCTTTATATCAATCATTGATCGAGTTAGGATCACTATGAATTACAATCAAATTTTTTTTTTAAATGTAATAATAGTTAAAATATTCTATTCCTCCTTTTACTGAAGGCCCCCTACAATCCACTTAAGGACCCCTGCTGGTCCCCACACCCCAATTTGAAAGCCACTGTATAAGGCCACAAACCTCAACCTCCCAATAAGAATGATGATGAAATGAGAGGAGACTCAGCGAGATGTCAATCATTTAGAGTCTGTACCCGCCCACACAGTCCTGAGCACTGCTCTAATCAGCCACATGAACTGAAATCACCTCTGTGTTCACAGACTTTAAATATTTCAAGATTATTACATGAACTAAGATGCATTTTGTATAAATAAATAAATATTTTTTATGTATATCATGATGAATCTGAAACTCTAAGTCAGAACCTCTGACTTAGAGTTTTACTATGACGTTGATTCAGTGTAATTAATAAAGGTTTGTAAACATTAATGAATGATTGATAAACTATCAGAACCAGAGACATTTCTTGTGATTTGGGGGATAAAATGGTGTGTTTCTTGTGTTTCTCTGGTACACACTGCAAGAAGCACTTGTTTACTCAGAGCACACACACTGTCTGTCTGTGTGATGAACCAGTGGTCCATAGCGGACAGAGAAGTCTCACTCTGTCCTCCACTTCCAGCTCCAGTCTTTCAAAATGTTGTTTTCCTCTCTGACCTCCTGTGCTGCTCTCTGCCAGAGGATGAAATGAGTTCCGGCAGCTCAAAAGGGAAAAAAGGTTGTGACCATAATTTTTGGGGGGCTGTTTCCTCATGTACAGACATGACGGCGCTCCTCACAATCACAGACATACCTGTGGTCTTATCCACTTTTCTGCTTCTCTTCATGGCTGTTGAATTGAGGCTTCAAACTTAGGAATGATGTAGTCAAAGTTCTTTGAGCACGGTTTATTAATCGTAAATTAATTACCAACTATTTTGATAACTGATGAATTGTTTCAGTCATTTATGATAAATGAAGAGTTTTTGGACTGTTGGTTGGACAAAAGCAATTTTAAGATGTCACTTTGGGCTCAGGGAAACTGTGACTAGAATTTTCCAAATTGTGACATTTTATAGACAAAACAATGAATCAATTAATCTTGAAAATAATCTGCAGATTAATCCATACTAAGAATAAACTTTAATTGCAGCTCTAATGTCTATAAGAAGCATGAAAAATTGTATTTAATATGATACAAATGCTTTACAAAGTGACAGGATCAGTGCAACAAACTACAGAATTAAAATGTAACTTGAGTATATTATTATTGTACAAATGATTGTGTATTATTTACAACATATCCTCCAAATCATACGCCCAGATAGGTCGTACGTGGACATACGACCCAGTAGAGCGTTTCTCATACGCCCAGATAGGTCGTACGGTCGTAGTAGAGCGTTTCTGGTCACGTTTCTGGTCGTCTTCTCTTGGAGAACAGCCTGCATTAAGAAAAGCAAAAGTCAATGGAACAGTTGCGTGGCGCATCAGGGAGGGTGCACACCCCTGAAACAGGAGACCTGAGTATGAACCTTGGCAAGGCTGAGCCCAACAGCATTTCTATTTTTGGGGGTTAGGGTTAGGGTAAACGTACGTATAGGTCGTATAAAGCTGCTTTCAAAAACGACCTCTCTGGTCGTTTTCTGTTGGAGGACAGGCTCATTATTTAAGATGAGTGAGTATTTTGGTCACAGTTTAGTGCCAATGGCACTGCCTGCCTCTCTGTCCCATCATGCTCCCTGTGAACCATCACTCCCCTCAGAAAATAACTGACATCTGTGTGGGTCTCCATTTTGTGTGGCTGCACTGTTTGAACATACAGCGTTATTGACAGGTGTGTGTAAAGTGTATCTGTATGTGTCCCATTGTGATGTTACATATTGACATATGTTCTAGTGAGGAGGGGGTGTCTGCTGGTCAGGATACTGGTTAGGTTTGCTTCAACGGATACAAAACTGACCTGATGTTCTACTGTCTCATTAATGTCATACATGTGTTGGAAGAACAGTGATGTGGATTCTACACTGTGAGCCCATGTTGCCACCAGCAGCTCATTCATTTATTCAAAACATGTAACTCTGTCAGGGCTTCAGCTTTGCTGTGGGGCGACTGTATTTACATTACAACAACCAACTCTTTATCTGTCTACACTGAAAAAAGAGAATTGTCAGCTCAGCTTTGAAAAAAAAAAAAACAACTTAAATTGATAACAAACAAATTTATTAATTTTTTTCAAATCAAGTTAAAGTGATATTCCACCCCAGAATGATGGTCCACTCAATATGTACTCACCTCTATGCTGATGTGAGATCTTCAGTTCATAAAACAATCCTGGAGTTTCAGCACAAAACAAGGTTGCAGCCAATGGCAGTGAATGGAGACCACAGATAAAATGTAAAAAAAAAAGAAGAACACAAAACAAACCCAAAATGTCTCCATTCTGCTCGTGTGGTGTAATCCAAGTGTCTATGAGCCACAACATTAAACTTTAACCACAAAAGACGCCATTTACACCATGTTTTTAGCCGAAATGTTGCGGCTCACGGACGCTTGGATTACACCACACGAGCAGGATGGAGACATTTTGTGTTTGTTTTGTGTTCTTTTTTTTACATTTTATCCGTGGTCACCATTCACTGCCATTGTACTGGATTTGGCTGCAACCCTGTTTTCTGCTGAAACTCCAGGATTGTTTTGTGAACTGAAGATCTTCACCCATCCTCACATCAGCATAGAGGTGAGTACATATTGAGTGGATTATTATTCTGAGGTGGAATATCGTTTTAACAAGTTGAGCACAGTTGCTTTTTGCAGTTTGCATCAGTGCAACCTAAATGTAAAGCAGATTAACTTGAAAATTTCCAATTTTCCGCCTCAAGTATTTGCTTTAAAGCAAAAAAGAAAATGAGATACAACTCTTTAACAAGCTAACAGCATGGTTAAGTAGTTTTTTTGTAGTGACCTTAGTGTTTTTAATCAAATATAATTAATATCATTTGCTAATGTAGAATGACTTAATGATAGCCTGACTTAATTTCATTTAGTGAATTTGCTCAAATTTTAAACAACACAATTTTATTCAATTTAGGTGGATCATTTTATATATATAACATATTACATCATTTGATCACAAAAAAAGCCTTACATTCTTTCTGAAACACCAAAAGAAAATGGCAGCTCAATTCAGGGAAAGTCTAGAAAAGACACACAATACTAAGAGAACCATAACTGACATGTTCTTGGTAAAATAAGAGGAGCAGTTTCAGGGAACGAGATGTAATTTCAGACTGTCGTCACTAAAGCAGAAAGAGCCTGTCCACGTAGACCTATCTGGGCGTATGATTTGGAGGATATGTTGGGGAGCAGAAAGCTGAATGGGATTCATTCAAAACATTACATCACTTCAGCTGCTCCTGAAATAGACTTTTCACAGTGTAGTTTTGGACATCATTATTATTGATTATAATAGTATAACCACAGCTTCAGTACTGAGGCCTGCTGGGAACAGACAGCTTTATAGCCGAGAGCAGCAGGCGGTCAGTCAGCCTGTGAACCAGCTGAACCATATTAACTAAACCCTCACATGTAGGTTCAGCTGAAGGAGAGTTTAAGGAGAGTTAAGTTATTACTGACACTGTCTGTTAAAACGTCCATTAAGATACTTCCTGCTTCACCTTTGACCTCGTGCTGCGACCTCATATTATTGTAATATTTTTGTCCTCATGGTGAATGAATATTACAGAGGTTTCCTGTGTGTTTACTTATATTTTCATCTTCACATAAAGTGCTTTATATAATGGGGTTAAATTAGAAGATTGGTGAGACTGTCTGACTCACTCGGCTCATTAAACTCTGAATATTGCAGTTTTCTAGACAGTTTTTTAAAGAAAAGCTGGCTCATGTTCCTGTTATGACATTGTTTAGTTTGCTTGATTTATAGTGCTGTGCATCAATTCTTGCATTGTACAATATGAAAGGAATAATCTGCAACGAGCGGTGCAGTTGAAAACAAAACAAACACATAATGTAAAGGCAAATTAACATCAATTAGCTGTTTGGTACTTTGTTATTTTTCAGTACCAACATGATACACCAATAGCTAGCCCCTTTAACATTTAATAGTTTAGAATAACCATCATCAATAAATAGTAAATTGAATAGATAATTAAATTTTAGTTCATGGTTGTTTCAATGAACAACAACAAACAATGAAATGATCATTAATAATATTCATGAAATATTGTTTTAATTTTTTATTTCATTATTAGGCTGTGTAATATAAAATAATTTGTTCATAAATTTTTATATATATGTATGTATGTATATATATATATATATATATATATATATATATATATATATATATATATATATATATATTACATATATATATACATATATATATAATTTTATTTCTGAATAAATGAGTAAACTAACAACAGTTTATTGTTGTACACATTATAATATTTTAAGTATTTGTTAATGATTACCAAATTATTTGTAAACCTTAAGAAATTATTACACAGAGATATGTAACACTTTGTTATTTGGATGGCTATTATAAAGTGATGATTATAATACATACAGTTAATGTTACATTTATTACCGATGGTTATTATTATTATTATTAATGATGGTTATTGGAAATATCTGTATTTCATTCCTTCACAGTCAAAAAGAACTTCTCAGATGTCCACAGTGACGTTCCTCCCAGGACAAATGATGTCACTTCTGCAGTTCATATGTTTCGATCTTTTAATGTCACATATTCACAATTGGATATCCAGAATGAATATTTGATTCAATCCAATTATTAGTCAAATTTTTTACTTCAGATATATTCACAATGCATTTGTAGATATCTGCAATTTCATTGCTTCTATGATTCTAATTGTAGATATCTGAAATTACATTTTTCTAGTGACAATGAATTTTGTATTCTCAGGATTACACTATGGATATCTGGAATGGTTTTTCATACAGGATATCTGAAATTAAAATTATGACTAGTAACAACTGGATTGTAGGTATCTGAAATGGGAGTTTTTCCTAGTAAATTGTATTGCAGATATTCATTCTAGATATAAAAAACGGACCTGTGGGTAGCTGAAATTAAAAGTTTCAATAATACATTAAGGGCAAAAGTCAGGTCATTAGTCCTGTAGGAAGAATGTGTTTCTGACTAGGAAGATTTCAATTAGAGATATCCATAATATAGCCTTGTTGTTAAATGTTACAACGGCAAGTTTTAAGGATTTTTAAAGGATTTGCACATATCTTAAATTCAGTTTCAATTAGTACAATCGGAGTTGTATCTTGAAATATAATTTCTACTAGTAGGGATGTTATTGTGGATATCTTTAATTTCCATTCTGTCTGGTGAGGATGCAAAAAAATATATAATATAATTATATATATATAATTTATAATACTATAAATTATAATTACAGATAGGAGGCTGGTTTGATTAAAGGTTACAACAGCTTGTCATAGTGTTCCAGCAGTCAAACTACAAGAAATGTTTTTCTTCTTCACAGTGTTATATTGGCATTAAGCTTCTTAAATGGAATCTTGATTATCTAATTATCATTTCAACACTTGCATGAGTTCTAAAATTCATCGTGAAATCCTGAGTGAGACTCAGAAGAGTCAACAGTGAGTCATGCATTGTGTTGTGAGCATTGTGCAGGAAGCATGTTTTCACAGGCAGACAGATAGCAGTCAGCACTAAATGGCTGCTCTGAGGTCTGTAGTTTACTGGCCCTGTGCCTTCAGAGAGCAGCAGCACAATGATGTGTATTCACTAATGTACTGTAGCTTTCCCATATTGACTGCTTTAATTCAGATGAGAATGATTTATCACTCCAGAAGCAGAGATGGAGGCTGCTCCAAAGTGCTTTGCAAAGTTCATCCTGTCCACTGTAATTCTTTAGCTGGCAGATGTCTCCATGTCACACTGCTCAATCAGTGTGTATGAGCGTACCGCAGATCACAAGCTGCCACGCTGTCTTTTTATGACTTATTTCTTCACTACTGTGTTTATCCTACGAGAGACGTCAGTCGTGTTTCATGCAGCTGATTCATGCTAAAATTATACAGACGAAAGAACTTACAAATGTAGCTCCCTACAGACTCATTCTACGTGACCTTTTGTCAGATATCAGGTCAACTCCAGGTCAGGAGGTTAACATTCTGCAGCAGAACAGAATCACATTAAATCTATCTCCCTGCCCTGGAGCCAAATGTAACACTGCGCAAGTATAAACCATTAATAAACATCCAGAAACATCTTTTCAATGTTGTAAATATGTTTTCCTGCAGATAAGGAGGGAGTGTGAGGGATGCTGCTTTTGAAGGAAGTAGTCAACAGTGTATCACAGCTAACTGTTGTGTGCAGGTGACAGAAGCTTGTTCTGATGACAGCAGTGATCACACTGTATGTGAAACATCTAATCTACAGCAGTAATAGCAATTATAGACATCATCAATTGCTTTTCGACTAGTTAGAATTCTGTGCCAACATATCCATAATGTTAATCAACAATTAATTTCATTCTAGCTTGAAATGTCCATTGGAGATATCAGTAACTTAATTGCAACTAGCTAGCTTTTACCATGGCCTTCTATTCAAACTCAGTTACAATCAGTAATTCAATTCTGATGTGTTATCAGACCGAGAATCAGAATCAGAAATACTTTATTGATCCCTGGAGGTAAATTATTAGCTTTACAGTTGCTCCCACTCAAGAATAGAAGTATATGTATATATAAACAAACAGAACAGAATAGAAATTAAAATAGAAATATTAAAATAGAAAAAATAGAAATAAGAGGTGTATATATAACAATATATATTGGTACACATAACAGTGTAAAACAACAGTAATGCTGAGATGGGGGACAAGTGTGTTAGCATACACATATTATAATACGAGTATTAAACAGTTGCAATTATTGCACATATTTTAGGTCAGTGTTGCACATATGAAGATATAAATATATATATATAAATAATAATGTTTTGATGAAGTGTAATTGCAATTTAAATTTAATGACATCTACAAACAAATACTCACTAATCAAAATGTTAATTATTGATGTCAACAATTTAATTCTCACTAGTTTATATTTCAGTTATTGATATCAGTAATGATATTTGTACTAGTGGCAATGTTTATTTTAGATATCTACAATTGTTCTTTCATTACAGATATCATAAATGGAATTTTAAATTATACAATTCAGTTCTGACAAATGAAGAATGTCATTTCAGATCAGGCTATCTGAAATGCAGTTGTAACTTGTGATAATTACATTTCTACTATTAACAATTATATTTCAGAAATCTGCAGTTCCTTTTATAACTAGTCAATTTTAGATATCAAAAAAGGAATTTTCACTGGTGAAAACTAAGTAACCACCAGTCAGCCCTACTGATTAAATGTTAAAAGGTTTGCCATAGTTGCCATAGTACAGTATGCATTGTGCATAAGGCCACTGATGCAGGGTCAAGGTCAAAGATCTGATGTGCAGCTGATGGAGGTTCTGCTTGGATCTTTTGAAAACCATCCCTTCCTTCCACCTGAAGCAGCTTTACCCCATGTAGCCTATACAATAAATGCCTTTATTTTGGTTACCTAGCCCGATTTGGAGGTTGTATACTGTTTTAGACCAAAAGGTTATATGGGTGAACCTGCTATAAACAGGAGATTGGGTCCTTTCTCATTTCTTTTCTGATGTATCATGTTTGAAGTCACAAATGTGCTGGGAAACAGGTTTAAGTGACCAGCAGAAAACAGCATGAAAGCCAGTGATAATGTTACAGTGGGTACTTTTTATATCTTTTACTTAAGTTTGTTTTTGTAATGAGCAATGTTCAAGAGCTGCCTGAACAGAGACGGATGAGGTGTGTGGCTGAGATGACAAAGAGTCGTAGAAGTTATGCAACAAGCTGTCATAGCATTGTGCCAGAGAAGGGGCAAAAAATTTGTTTCCACCCAGGTGCCATGTTTCCATCACTGTTGGAACTGGAGCTGAAAAATACTGTGATGTCATGTGAGACAGAAATGACTGCCGATTGTACCCTTTCCCAATGAAGACAAAAGCCAGATGTTTGTGTTTTTTATCCAGTAGAAAGAGGCTTTAAAGTAACTTTCAACCACATTCTGTGGCCTTCATCACAGGATAGATTTGCTCCGTACTACCGCTAATAATAAAAATGAAAGTAATACTGACCACTCCATCCACTGATGATGGCCAAATGTGGCTGAAAGCTCCACAAAAACTCAGCCAGTGGATCCATTTTTCATGAACCATCCAATTCTAAAGTGTGTTTCTTCTCAGTCCCACATAAAACAGAACTGCTTCCACTGAGAGCTGCTTTGTTTAGACAGAAGGCACAGTGGCTCTGGATTCTATTCATTTATGCAGAAAAGGGCAGCAGTTAGTAAAATTTGCAAGCATTCCAATCATTTTTGCAGGTCTACTGAGAGAAACTGCCTTTGCAAAAATAACTTGTTTTAATTAGCATTTTTTAAGAGACTATTTTTGCAGTGTTTTTCACCCTGATCCAATTAGCATGGGGATAAATGTGGACAATGGTTCCAACTATTGGAGTTTTTCTTTTAAAGACATTCTACATGTTAGAACATAGTCGTTGAAAACATGAGAAGACTGAGAGCTATGTAGTACTGAATTAGTAGTACAGAGTTACACTGTTCAGAATTTTTTGGTCTGACCTCAAACATGGCTCAGTGATGTGTCGGAGCCATGATCCCCCAACTCTACATAAGCCCCAAGAACTGACCCACGGACGACACCTCCTCCCCCTCCCCTCACCCTCCCTAATAGTCAATTACAAACATACCCTCAGCGACTTGCTCAGTCCAAATCAGCCCAGCAGTTCACTTCAGCTCACTTCAGTTCCAACAACCTGACACAGAAGGAAAAAAAATACCATCCTGTCACCATTCATTTAGGTTGTTTTCAGGTCGTAGTGGTGTGTGACACTGAGACAGCGGAGTGGACTCGCCCCCAGAGAAAATTTTTTCAGGATTTTGAGACTTAATTTCATGTACTTAAAGATTTTTTAATCATTCAAATTAAAAATGGCTTGTTGGTTAATTACATGTTTCTGTGGTGTGACAAATAGGATTTTTAAGGTTGCAGACAGTCACCATGGAAATCCACAGAGACGTCAGCTGTATCAGCAGGCAGAAGCTCCATCAGGTTCAGCTCCTGTGGAGCCACCAGATGTAGAGACCTCTTCACCCAAGTGATCTTTTTTGTTTAGTTATTTATATTGTTTTTATTTTGTGACTCTTGGACAGACAATTTTTTTCCAGGTTGGTCTGACACTAAAAAGTGTTTCCTTATAACAGTTTATGGGTATTTGTGCTGCAGTAGATGGCTCTACTGAACACAATACAACTTCACCTTCATATGTGTTATAGTTGGAAAAGGTGACTATAAAATTGTTCACACTTCTTAGAAGGATTTTGTTCATCTCACTGATGTATTGTGTATTTGTTCTCTCTGGTCCTTACTCTTTAAAAAGTAGCTGACGTGAATATGGTCATAATGCACGATTTTGGTTGTTTTCTTTGTAGGCTTGACAATAAATTGATGTTAACTGCAGGTGTGACATGGCCACCATCCTACATCTCTGAGAAGATGGGGTGTCAGGGGTTTGGAGGGTTTTTCTTAAAGTGTGTGTCAGTATTTTTGTATATACAATATATTTATATGATTACAAAGATCACAAAAAGCGTCACATCAACAAAGATTCCTCACATGACCTTAAACCAACAGATCCACAGTGGGGCAGCTTCCGTGATGGTTCAGTGTAGGTGTTGTAGTGATCACTCTGCCTGGATGGCTAATAACACTCCATGTTTGGCTAATTACAGCCCGGTGTGTCAAACAGAGCAGCAGAGGCTTCTCTTTAGAGTAATTACTATAATTCTGACTCTGTCTTTCTGCCTTTATCTTCTGCTCCTCTTCTTTCTCTGTCTCTATCTTTGTGTGTTAATTGGGGATGACTGGTGCAACTGGGGACAAAAGCTGTCTCCCCAGTTGTAAAAATGCTGATTTTTGTGTCAGTGGTTCAGTTTAGGGTTAGGTTAAGCATAGGGCAATAGTGGTTATGGGCAGGGTTTGGGTTAGTCTTCAAGAAATGAATGTAAGTCTATGTAATGTCCCCAGAAATGAGAGTGAATGTGTGCGTGCATGTGTTTTGGCGTGCACAAAGCACCGCTGAACACCATCATCACAGCATCCACAGCCTAATGATACACAGAGTTTGTCTTGTTAAACACTGACTCAGGTCTCAGAAGGGTTCATGCAGTCTCCATTTCTGTCTGTAGAAATTTCGTCATACATCATGCTGTAAATGATTCATAAATCTTTTTCCCCTGAATATTTTCAAAATTTCATATTGTTTGTTCACCACCATCCCCCCCAAAAACACTTAACTTGACTGTGCACACCAACATCAAGATGTTTTTCCCCTGTCCTGTAGTGCTGTTTTATTCATCTAGATTTTCTAGATCTAGATCCAGAGTTTTGGAGATATTGGCTGTACAGATGTATTTCACTACTGGACCTACCTTCTTTCTAGTAGAAAGAAAGTAGTTCCTATATCAATCTAATCACAACAAGTGAAGTTAAATTTTTCAATTGTATTATTTTGATGCTTTGAACACCACATTCTGAGTGCCATTTAGTTCCATTATATTGGAGAGAAGGCAGACATCTCTACAGCTGGTATCTCCAAAACTCTGCAGCTCACACCAAAACTATCTAGATGGATAAACAGCACTACAGGCCAGGGGGAAATATGTATTTGTGACTCTGTTTTAGAAAGTCCATCTGCTGATGACTAAATGCACTTTGTGGTGTTTTCTCAACTGCTGTTTCCAGGATCATAGCTGGACTCTGAACCTCATTCATATAAACTGTATAAAGAGAATTCAGTAACACTTTCCACAACAGTCATGTGTATAATTCATCCATCCATCCATCCATTTTCTGTAACCGCTTATCCGTGAGGGTCGTGGGGGGCTGGAGCCTATCCCAGCTGACATTGGGCGAGGGGCGGGGTACACCCTGGACAAGTTGCCAGTTCACCGCAGGGCTGACACAGACAACCACTCACATTCACACCTACGGGCAATTTAGAGTCACCAATTAACCTATTATGCTGCATGTCTCTGGACTGTGGGAGGAAGCCGGAGTACCCGGAGAGAACCCACGCAGACACTGTGTATAATTCATTATAAGTACATTCATAAGACATTATAATGCATTTATAAGACTTCACAAAACTCTTTATAAATGTTTATAATCATGCATTACACCTTATAGCAAGATTTATAAAGAATCATAAGTGGTGGACATGCCACACATAGGTAACTGCTCTAATGCATTATAACAGATTATAAATTCAAAGTTTCTGAAATGGAATAATCTCTTACAAATGTCAATAATACACTATATCATGATTTTGTGAGCTTAAATAAAGTGACAGCACTGCATAAGGTTATTATCAAATATATGATGTTTATTATTCCATCTCAGACACTTAGAATTTAAAGTCTGTTTTGATGTGTTAGAACAGTTCACATGTTTCTTTATAACTGGCTATAATGTGCTGTGTAACCCAGGACTATGGACTCTTTTAAACACTATTGTAACTTTGGCATGGAGCTATAAAGCATTATGAATGCTGAACTTGTAACACATTATGTCAACCACATATAACAGTTTAGAAACCTTGTTATAAGTTGTAATGAATGATTGTAAACATTTATAAAGAGGTTTATAAACCTTGTAAAGGCATTATAATGTCTTATGAATGGACTTTACATTAATACATTATACTGTAGACATGACCATCGTAGAAAGAGAGGTACAGAAAATTCTACTAAAAGCACACATGTTGTCAGCAATGCAAGTAAAAATTCAAAATGCTATTGTGGGGTCTCAGGGGTAAATTCCCATTGGAGGTGTGAAGATGAATTGATTAATTGATTATTAAATTAATCCCCAACTATTTTGATAATCGATTAATCTGTTAGAGTCATTTTTTAAGAAAAAAAAAAAGTCCAAATTCTCTGATTTCAGTTTCTTAAATGTGAATATTTTTCTGGTTTGTTTACTCCTCTCTGACAGTCAACTGAATATCTTTTGGTTGTGGACAAAACAAGACATTTGAGGACGTCATCTTGGACTTTGGGAAACACTGATTGACATTTTCTGACATTTTATGGACCAAACAACTAATCAATTAATGGAAAAAATGATCAACAGATTAATCAATAATTAAAATAATAATTACAATGAAGACTGTAATGTTTGGACCCATTTGTCAACTGACAAGATTGAGACATGATGAATTAATTGGTTAGTTGCAATTCCCATCTAATTCCCATCTCCTTGTATAGAGATGTAACTTCTGTTGAAGCTTTACCAAAGACTTTTTGGACAATTTGACAACAATTGTTCAAAAATTATTAAGCCTGTAATTGGTGAAAGGGGAGTCCAGCTCTCTGTAGTGTTAGTAAGTCACACAGGGATGAGTATAGGAGGTGGAGCATTCCATTTCTCTTTAGTGTGAGTCCAATTCCTTGATGTTAGTCTTGGTTACAGCTGTTTCCAGGCACCCATACACACCCACCTCTGTGCTATAGTGCACGTCAGGCATCATTTCAACTGATATGTTAGTCTTGATTGATAATATCTGCAAAAATAAATGCTGATTGTGTTTACTGGTGAAATATTGCAACTTGAGGGTGCATGCTGGGAGCATCAGTGGGGAGATTTGATTTGGGGATTTATTGATGTTACATTGTAGTGAATATCCATTACTGAAAGAGGATGACTGGTGAAAGCAGCAGTGTTATAGATAAACTGTGTTGACCTCTGCACAAACAGCAGTGCATCAGATCCTGTCCCTGTTGTTCCAGAAATACCTCCACATATTGATCAGGGCTTGGGTTTCTCCGCCCAGTCACTTCATCCTTTCTTTCATTCCATCTTGTGTTTTCTCCCTCCGTCAATTTCTCTCATTTCTTACCTCTCTTTCTATCTGTCTAATCTGTAATTGTTCCTACTCTCTTGCTTTTACTTCAGTTCAGACTTTGCTTTACCACAATTGACAGAGCTAATAATAGCTATAATGTTATGTTTGTGATGGGCCAGATCTGGCCCCTGATAGGCTGTGAGGTGGCCCTCCAACCATTTTCAGACTTATAATGAAAATAAATTGATCCTGACTGTTATTCCCAAGAAGAGGATCAGCTCCTTGTAACTTCCACCTATGGTGATGTGGCTGACCTGCGGGGATGCTGGGGTCAGATTCACTGCTTGGCAGTAATGAGTGTGGATAGCAAAGGTGGAAAGGTCAACAATGAGGCGATTCAGTGAAAAATGGACAGATTGCCTTATTTTGCCACCTCATACCATACTTGATAATCCTCCCAATTTTACCAGTTTTTCATTGCCCTGTCCCTATTTCCTTCCTAATTCTTCAAATTTCTGACAATTTTTCACACTTTTTTTTTCCTTTTCACTCTGACAAACTGTTTCTGGCACTGTATAGTGTGCATAAAAGCCTAAAAGTCTTCTGCCAACAGCTACACCAAACCAGACGATGAAAAATTCCCATTTTTGAATGAAAGTCTTAAAGGAAAGGGGCATGCAAATCTGCTGCATCAATTTTCTTTTAGGGACAGGAGATTTACCCAAGTTCACACCAGAGGGGCGACTTATTCTGTACTCTTACCCGAGAATTCAAAGAAAGAAAGTATTTGATGTAAAAATGCTGTTGCAGTGTATTTTGTTATTGTTATTATTTTTATTCTCTAAAAGCCACCAAAATGTAGGAAACAAAGTCTCTGAAACTATTTTTTTTTTAAATCTTCCATATTTTTGAGGTCTCAGGTATGCCTCATTCTGATCCTAAACCTGTGTGTTTAATTTGCCAGATGACAGATGCTGTATACAAAGCTGCTAATATCAGATACCATCACAAAGTCAGAGTCACAAGTCAAAAAATGCCAGCTTTCAGTGCAGGGTTTCTGCTTGGTAGCACGGCAAGAAATTTTTATTATAACATAATTTTATCTGATAAATAACACTATGATTACTAATGTTTGTTTAATAACTGGCCCCTGGCCTGCTGTCATTTCGCAAAAATGGTCTCTGGCCAAAGCAGGTTGAGTATCCCTGCTGTATACTAACCCTTAACAATGAGAAACAGGCATACTGTTTATTGTATATGGCATTAGCTATTAATAGCGCTGGCAATCATGGTAAAACAGACTCCAGATCAAAATAAAAGGAGGAGAGAATGAATAATATAGATTTTGTTAACACTATTTAGACTCAATTTATTCAAGGAACACTTAACTTGCAACTTTTATTTATTGGTTATGATGAAAATTTTAATTTGACTCTCTATGAGCATGAGTATGCCCAGGATCATCTTTCATTAGGAAAAATGTCAGTATGTTATTATCTGAAGCATTCTTTCATTTTTTATTTTTTTTTTTTGGAGGCATTTCCACAAGGTTTGCAAGTGTGCATCAACACATAAACTCTGTCAATCACATGACATACTGGTATACCAAGGCAGTGATAAAGAGGCACACAATAAATTGGAAAATAATAATACAAATTAAAGAAAAGTACTTTTTTCTTATTGGATTCATAACTTAACATTTAATCATACTACAGCTCCACTAATATGACTACAACAGTTCATGATACAGTACAGCTACACAAAGCCCACCTCTGCACTTTTGATTGCTCGTTTACACTGAACTCCTCCTTCCCCATGAGTCTCACAAAATCCTGTTATACATTCTGTATCCTGCCCCGTTCATCCCAGCAACTGAGAGCTCCGTAGCTGATATCTCTATTAAGAGTGATTGATGAAATGATTATTAGACAGTACATCTTTAATCAGGCCTGAAAAGTTGAGCCTGAAAAGGCCAAAGCCTGACAAAATTCCGTCTTAACCTGACCTGAACCTGTCCCTCATTAGCATATCTCAGCCTGAACCCATTTACAGCTCAACATTTTTCTTAACAAGCTTCCCTCTATGCACCAAACAGTGGGAGTTGGCAGTGACAGGGACAATACATGGGGAGAATTTGAACTGGCAACGACAAAATTGGGGAAAAAAAAAAAAAAAAAAAAAACGACTACTACTACTAATAATAATAATGAAGATACAGCCCAAACCCAACGTAAGCCCATGAAATATGTGAGAAATACAGCCTGACCTGATCCAAACTTGACCCGTCGGGTCCCGCTGGGTTCGGGCACAGAGTTAAAGCTACAATAACCAGAGTGTGTGCCAGTTCTTTTTAGAAACAGTACATTCTGATGACCACAGCTGTCTTTGAGTATAGACAAATCCTGTCCTGAATTGTCATTCGCCAGTATAAGTTCTGGCAGTTACTATCTAAGCCACATGCTTCTGATAGACATTTTGTTATTTGCTCCCAGAAGCTTTTGACTGATGGACATTACCACATGATATCTAAAAATGTCTGGTTCAAATCACACAGGGTACATAGGATTTCAGAGGCATCTCTTCATCAAAAGTCATATTATGTAGATAAAACTGGCACCAAAGCTTAGCATCAATCAGAGCATACAATGTTGGTTTATGATGTAATGACCTTCCTTCTTTTATAATCTTCTTGAAGTAGCTTTTGTGCCTTTATTTTGAAAGTCTGGCCACATGTTGCATTTTGTTTCTGCTTACTTGATGTCAGAGTCCTGCATGTGCAAAACTGATGCCAGAGCAGTACCCACAGCATCATAGATTGAAGTGTAGGACTACTGACCAGGCTGACATATAAATTTGATGAGTTGGGAGTGAGAACATGTTGGGATATATACAGAGGCAGGTTTCATGGGTACCCAGCCTGTCAAGGACTAAAAGTTTAAGGAGGAAATGTCGCAGGACCATCAAAGTCATGAAGAAGTAGATTCTGACAGTAGATTTTGTTCATGATGGCAAAACGGTGAGCTGAAGGCACGATGCAGCGTCATCAACACTGACTTTCCTCAGCTTTCGTCTCTATTTGAGGAAGTGTTTCACTGTTTCTAATTGTTTGTCAGTCGAGTGGAGCTCAATTTTTTTTTTTTTTTTTGAGTGACTCACTGTGATACAAACTCAAAGTGTTATTGATCAGCTGAATCTTAAATGTGGAGCCTCCATTAATTCTTCCTCCACTGTACAGCTTCTAAAGCAGCTTGTGTGTTCCTGGTACTGCTTTAAATCTGCCCTGGGTGCCAAGGTCACAGCATTTGGCAGCCATTAAGCCATTAAGACGCTGCAGGGTGGACACACTTTGATACACCTGCCCTCTACTTCCCTTTGTCCCGTCTCCCTTTGGCTCTCAATCATCTTCTCTCTCATCTTTCTTTCTGTTTTCTTTTTTATTGCTTGCCTATGCACTTTTGCCCAAAACTCTTGTTTTTGTCTAACACAAAGAACAAAGTGACTCAGTCTGCACGAGGATTATTAAGCAGCAGGAACAGTTTACGCTGTGTAATGCTGTAATGCTCAGTGTCCTTTGACATGACTCTGATAGGCCAGACGCTCCATCATCCGGAAACAGCCCAGACAATCCTTCCATCACATGATTTCACAGGAACTCTCTCTATAGTCACAAGGACACTTGTCAAAGTAGAATAAATAAAGTAAATACAATGAATAAAGTGCCGACATGAAGATTAATGATGCCTTTTTTTAACTGCACATCAGTCACACAGTCACTGCTATGCAATCCATCCCAGCAGCATTTAAATAAATAACTTGACTTCTACTTTAGTTTAAGAGTGGCACATTATCTGCATGTCAATAAAGGCATATTTATTAAAAAATATAAAGAAGTGCTTGTAACTGATTCTAATTAGTTTCATATGCAGTCCACAGTGTGCAAATTTAAAAACAGTAAAAAACTGCTAAAACATGAAAAAGACACACTGGTCCAAAACACAAAGAGGGTGCTGTATGCTGTAGCACAGAGGTTTTCAGTATTATCACTCAAAGGTCTGCATCTGACTTTTACTCAAGGTCAGAGGTCTGAAACAATTTGCAATTTAAAAAACAACAACAACATTTAATCAACTCTTGTATAACTTAAGCACCACACATTCATGCTCAAGAATTTAATTTATTTCAGAATAGGAAATGTTACATTTCATAAAGTATTGTATTCATAACATGAGGTGTGGGCTGCATCTGGTTTGACTTGCTCTCAGACATCGGCCCTGCTGTAACATACAGCGTGGTGACAGTACATGTTGATGCACAGAGAAGTGAAGAGTTTCCAGATGGCAGAAAATGCACAGATGGTATCTTATTATTAATTACAACAATATTACTAATTACTTTGGAGATGGAGATTTAGACTGCATATGAGATAGCATGTAAAGTTTTTGCTATTGCTTATTACAACTTTAGGTAAGAGTCTTGGTATCTCCAAACATATCATCTTGTCAGGAAAAACAGCCACTGTTCACATTATGTGAATAGAAAAGGGAAAATCTGACTCTTTTAACTGATCTGAAAACAGCACTACAGCAGTCATGCCCACCCCCACTCTGACTGTTTATAAGATTCAAACACATCTATCATCAAACACTCTGAAAGGGACCGCACCTCTACTTATGACACTAGCCAGATTTATTAAAGTTTTATATTTTTAATTGGTTTGTAATTTTATTTTATTTTTTATATCATAGTTTTATTATTTAATTTTTTTAGTTTTATAGTAATACAGTAAAAACACAACTCCTTGTGAAGGCAGCTGACTCAAAATCATGTTGAGATCCCAGTCTCTGAAAACAGATGCAGCAATGCTTCCTCACGCTTGTTGTGTTGATAAATTGACTAAAAAGACAAAAACTAAAGACATTTCTTGTATATTTTTATTTCATTTTAGTTAGTTTCAAAGTACACAATATTTTATATGTTTTGATTTTTACCAGTCTATTTTTTTTTATTTAAATTAACTAAAAAGTTTTTCACATTTAGTTTTAATTTAGTTTTAGTCGCCGTTAATAACAACCTTGATGTCAATACACAATATCTCGTTTCCTGTCACTCACACTATAAGTGCAGCTACATTTGCGAGCACTCATTTGAACACTAACAAAATCAAGGAGTGAATCAAAGGCTTCATACATTTACGGTATACAGTGTGCCAATCTATGTGCTAGCAGTGTGTTGTTCTATTTGTTTCCACCATCTAGAAATTCCTGATACAGTCTCTCAGTTATTAACTACTTATTTCTTCTGAGCTTTTTATTATTATTGTATTTTGGTATGAAGCATTTTTGGGGGGTGTTCAACTATTGCTTGATTCTTCCTGTTGGGGGAGGAAAGAATGAGTAAACACTTCTAACCTCTCTATATCCTTTCTATAGATAGCAACACAATCCTATTACAATTATCCTGAAATGTCCTAGCAAGGGCTGCAGAGAGAAGACTCAGAGCGCACATGCCTCAGCTCGGACACTATAGAGTTTTCCATTCGTTTTTTCAACAATGGTGTGCACTTTTTTCACAGCAGACACAAAACACAGCTGTTACCAATGATACTAATTAAGGTTCTGTTCCTTTCAGGTCAGACAGAGTCAGGGTGCTGCTATTGTGCATGCTGGCTCACTGGAGAGGCTCTGCTACACTAAATGGAACAGGGAGTTAATTAGTTCCATTGGTAACACCTGTGTTTATCCTATTATTTCATGTCAATATGGCTGCTGTGCAAAAAAAAAAAAAGTTTATTAGGGAGTGGTGTTGAATTTCAATCCATTGTCCAGGTGAGCTGTGATGAGAAAAGTAGGACGAGTGTAGCTTCAATCAGCCAGGAGCAGGACAGGAAGGGCCTGGGGTGCAAAAACTCAAAACTTCAATGATTATCTGTGAAGTTAAATTTGCAGGGGGGACTCACTCTGTCACATTTTACTCAGCAATTTGCAAAATATTCATGCTTGAATGCCTGGTGGCCCTAGGGACCAATTGTTGCTAGTGCACTGTGGGAAAAAATGTACCAATCAGTAAAAGAGGCTGTTAAAGCAGTTGACACCAAAAAAAGAAGCTCTAAAAGAGAACATTGTAGTTAAGTTACCAATCAGTCAGGGAAAAATATTATATAAGTACATTTATTCAAGTACAGTTTAAGTAAGTCAAGGACAATTTTAAGGGGACTTTAATATAAAAATATAATTAAGGTCTACTTTGTAAAACTTGGACATGTATTTCACTACATTTCAGAGAGAATACATCAAGTTCTTCTACTTTTGATACTTTAAGTTTATCTTACTGATATTTTATTCTAAACTTTTAAATGCAGAACTTTTACTTTTTACATCGTTTTATCTGTACTTTTACTTATATAAGGGATAAGAGTACTCCTTCTAGAATTTAAGAAAAGCTTGTCAAATTATGACTTGGTAATGGCCATTTAACAGTTCTTTTTCACAGTGACCAGAATTTGGTAGATTGTATTTTAAAGAGATGTTCCAGTAATTTAGAATTGTACTTTGATTATGTTGTGGGACTCACAGGAGATTAGATATATATTATAACAAGAATTTTCAAATTTGATGCTACAGATGCAAAAAAAGAATTTAAATCAAATTCCAAAAATGCTGGATCCTACACTTCCCATACTGCAACATGATTTCATAAGACGCTCCTTGATTGGTAAATGCTCACACCTTTCAAGCTCCACACCTCCAGTGTGTAATGTAGGCTTGTGATTTTGTAGTCTCTGGGCCTAAGGTGAAATAACTCTGATGACATCACTGTGACATCTTTAGGGTTATTTTCTCACACTGAACAAAGCTCCTCCAGAGACACAGAGGACATTACTGTTTTCTCAGGCTAAGTAGTGCTAACTATGATTAGAAGGGTAGCTCAGCCACCAGCACTCAATGACGGAGTCTGCTACACCCCTGTACCCAGCCTCCTTCCCCTCGTTGATCCAGTCCCCAGCTACAGATTCTTCAGAGAATTTCTGCAGGTGGCAGCACGTAGAGTTGTATCTAATGTCTGAGATGTAGAGGGTGAACAAAAATGGTGACAGGACCATCAAGGTACATGACTCTCATAGTGCTGCCCGGCCTGTCCAGGTGATCATAGACACGGTGAAGCAGGAAGATGATGGTGTTTTCCACTCCAGCGTTTGGCTGCTAGGATCCAGTCATAGTTTAACCAGGGACTGTAAGTGTGACAGAACCGCCCTCTCCAGGGACTTCATCATGTGAGAAGTCGGCAAGTGATCCTTTGCAATCTGAGGTCATGAGTAGAAAAATTGTGACTGTCACTATGCATAACATGACACAGCTTTTACCGCTAAATCATCTTAAGACCCTTGCTGACCTTTCCTCTAGTGCCACCCTCAGGACGAAGCTTTTTTACCTCACTGTTAAGGCTCTTAGAGAGCTGGTGTTTAAATGCTATAACATCTTTATACAGTATGTTAAGCGTCTGATGAACACTGCAGCTACTAGGAGCCACTAGACTTTTTCCTTTTCAAATGATCAGTTTTTAGAAGTGAAGCCTTTTAAAATTATATCATCTAAAAGACTTGGTGCAAATATTTTTTTATCATAGTCATCATGCATTTGGGTTTGCCTAATCATAAAAATAAAACCGAAGACCAAAGGTGCATTGTAGGACTCCCAAAAATACAAAGACACAAAGTTCAGCTGAGGCTGGTGAGAACAATATTGTAAATAAATCAAAATCATAAATCAAAATATTGGACAGATTGAAATTTAAACTTAATGATGATTTTACAGTGGTAGATAAAAAGTCATGGGCTCACCAAAGTCATTACAGTCCATCCTGTAGGAAACAGGAATGTCTGTACCAAATTTTAAAGTAATCCATCCAATAATTTTGTCCCTGATAGTAACTCACAATCTTGTCTTTGTCTTTTAGGTCCTGGCTATGATCTCCATCCTGTTCATCATCATTTCCACCATCTCACTGTCCCTCAACACCCTTCCGGAGCTCCAGGTGGTAGATGAATTTGGTCAGTTCAATGACAACCCCAGCTTAGCCCACGTTGAAGCCGTCTGCATTGCCTGGTTCACCATGGAGTACATGCTGCGCCTGCTCTCAGCACCCAACAAGTGGGATTTCATCAAAGCACCACTGAACATCATTGATTTATTGGCTATCCTGCCTTACTACGTGACCCTCTGCCTGACTGAGTCAAACAAGAGTGTGATGCAGTTCCAGAATGTGCGCCGGGTGGTTCAGATCTTCCGAATAATGAGGATCCTGAGGATCTTGAAGCTGGCAAGGCACTCCACAGGGCTTCAGTCTTTGGGCTTCACTTTGCGAAGGAGCTATAATGAATTGGGTCTCCTGATCCTCTTCTTAGCCATGGGAATTATGATCTTCTCTAGCTTGGTGTTCTTTGCTGAAAAGGACGAGGATGCGACCAAATTTACCAGTATCCCTGCCTCTTTCTGGTGGGCTACCATTACTATGACCACTGTTGGTTACGGAGACATCTACCCACAAACCCTGCTGGGCAAGATTGTAGGAGGGCTCTGCTGCATAGCAGGTGTGTTGGTCATTGCCCTTCCCATCCCAATCATTGTCAACAACTTCTCTGAGTTCTACCGAGAGCAGAAGAGGCAGGAGAAGGCCATCAAGAGGAGGGAAGCTCTTGAAAGAGCCAAACGGAGTGGAAGCATAATTTCTATTAACCTAAAGGATGCTTTTGCGCGTAGTATGGAACTCACAGATGTGTTGGTGGAAAAGAAAGAGGACAGTAAGTGTCCGGTGGACAATCATCTGTCACCTAGTCGCTGGAGCTACCACAAACACTATAGCAATGCAGAGGTGGGCAGCCCAGGCAAGTCCCAACATTCACATTACCAGGAAGTGGCTCAGCTGGGCTCCCCTGAACGAGCCAAACCTTCGCCTAACAAAGCTACCCCTCAACACCTCAGTGTAAAGCGTCTGGATGACTCTGTCAAAGAAAAGGCAACCATCCTAGAGCAGAAAGAAAAAATAACTGAGGAGAAAATGGAAATGAAAGTATTGACCTCAACTCAAGCCCGGCAAACTTCACCTGAAGTCAACATTGCTAGAAGATCCTCTAATGTGGCTGATGATTTTTCAGTGGAAAGAGGAGAAAGAAGCACTCTGCTCCCCAGTGGGGAAGGGTGTCCAGCTGGTGCCAGACAACAACGTATCCCCCCTCCTTTGGATCTAAGTCAGATTAGCACCAAGGAGGTGAACAAGGGCCCTGACAGCCTCCAGCCAATGACCATCATTAAAGAAGGTTTGTATGAGTTTGTGTCCAGCCCCAGAGGAAGTGGGACTGGAGATGTAGGTTTGGTGCCACAGAGTGTGGAAAGCTTTGGGGTGACCTATGACAGCATCTGCAGCTCTTTGCAAGATTATAACAGCCCTCAAAAGTCAAGAGCCATCACAGTTGATTTCATTGGATCTGACGATGATGTACTAATGGCGGTGATGACACCTGTGGCGACCCCAGCCTCTGCTGGCTCAGCCAAGCTGGCTCAACTTCTTTCTGACGATGTGGTTTCCAGGTTTTCTACATCTCCTAGCTCCGTAACCCAGGAAGGTAAGTCTCCATCGGCGATCCTGCAATCTGCGTCTCTGGCCCAGCAATCTGTCAGTCCAAGCAACTCCCAGGGGGGAGGTGAGGGCTCAGCAGCCAGAAGCTTAGAAGGTGAAGGGCAGCTCACGGGCTTAAGTCACCAGGGAAGGAATCACATGGATAGGTCTGCTGTCGGCTCAGGCAACAGTCCTAGCCCACTGTCGGCTAAAGCCTGCCCGCTCAACTGCACCCAGGAGCTAGTAACTATGGAGGTAGGGGAAGAGGGAGAAGGGGGGGAGGGAGCAGAACAGAGTGAAGAGAAGCGAGAAAACCACATTGATTTGGACAGAAGCCTGACACCACCCTGTGAAACGAGCATGTGAGCTCAAAAGTACAGAAAGGTTCACAGACAGGGATGCCAAATGGACGGGTTGAGGAAAAGGTCAATGGGATGGATGACAGCAGCTCCCCAGAATAAAACGTAACAACTATTACCTAGTGTGGACAAAGACACATTCATTAAACAAAACTGTCATAACAGTTGTTGTAGTTTTTCTGGAGAGATGTACTTGTCAATTCCCATAAGACTTTTGGACTCTCATCTCTGCTTTGACAAGCACTGCTGTCAGGAAGCAGACACCTCTGCAGTGTTGTCACATAACTTTATTACTGGACAATGGTGGAAGTCAGGAGCATGTGCCCACTCTCTGGGTCATTTGAAAGACACTGTCTCATGTCAGTGTCATTGACTTAATCTCTGAAGACCAGACTGATATGCTGCGGAGCAAAACAGTGACAACTGATTGATCTTTTAGGGCTCAGACCTGAGCATAAATGAAGCCTTGTGTGAATGAGAATATTTACGACTACCCTGAAGAGTTTTTGTGTAGCTCAACAGGTATAATTTACAGTTTCCTATTGCTTGCTATTTAGGCCTATTTCTTATAATGGACTAATAACACCAAGGAAAGACAGAACGTGGAAGGAAATAATACTTTTTTACAATTGCCTAAGCAACTTTTGAAAATTTATCTTTTACAAGACTTGAAAACATAATGATTTATTCTGTATTATGGGTCTTGCTAACTCATCATTTTGTCGGGCCAGGTATTGCGTTCTTGTAAGGAGACCCAGATCAAACACAAGCACATGATACAGGACTAAAAGTCCCACTCTTGTCACTTCATTGGACACAAATAACATTGTATAATCCAAGAGGACATAAGCATCTGCCGTATCCTGAACACTGATATTTGACCCATTGTTTCAACAATGTATTTTCTGTTTTTTTGTTTTTAATTTTTGTTTTTCCTTTTTCTATAATACCTGAATGAAAGCAGGGTCTTGAAGGTGAAAAGGGAACAGAGTAGCAATGCAAAGGCTATTGTATTCACTGCTAGATCTCTGTTTGAATGCACTTCTAAAATCCTAAAAAATGACATAGCTTAGGATACAGCACCATACTGCATAATCACAAGGATACAGGTGAAATGAGCAGACATATTACAACATAAAGACAGAAAGGAAAGCGCACAAAGACAGTGGACAAGTCCACTGATCACTCATGTGTGGGTCATCACACAATACCTGTGTCCCAGCTCAGGGGCTCCTCCTTCAGTGTCATGTACTTCTATACTGAATGTGTCATAACCGGCTGATGAGGCTTGAGCCATTCCAAAGGAACCTCCAAATATGGCTGAGAAATAATCTTCTCTTCCCATCCTTTATCAGAACATTGACAGGCCACTTGTTCAGGCAACCCTCCTCAATTAAGGAATATGATATGAGCATGTGGTGTTAGAGTTGATGAAGAGCACCCAAACACACCATCTGTTTTGGTCTCTGTGAGACTAGTGTCTTATTAATTGATAATTCCGGTTTCTTACAACTGGGGTCTTGTGAATAGTTTTGACCACCTTTTCTATTAGTAGTAATAACTCTGTATTAACCAAGTTAAAAGCTGAGATCTAAACATCTATCAAAAAGAAGAAGAAACGTGAGACGTGAGACAGGTTGGAAACAAACCAACATATCAGGCAAACATATGTGGAAAAGAACAGGCAGACTGTCCAAATATCATCCAAACAACCATTACATTTTTCAGACCCATCACTCTCCTCAAGGCCTCTGTTGAGCCTTTTTCACCAACATGGAACCAGCCCTGTTCTGGTTCATGCCCCTAATGTTGAACTATGCTGTTCTTTTCATCCAAAAATTCATTGGTTTGAAACCCAAACTAAAGAGGGAAAAAGGACCTTGTATGATTCAAACAAAGTACGTATTTGATTTGAATGGGGAAGTAGGCCTCATCAAACAACTTGTGAAACTTTTCCAAAACAACAACCTGACGATCACACAGTGATGGGCCAGATGTGTGGAGGTGTGAGAGCAGAAAAATGTCTCTCTCAAGCTCTCCTTGATCATTTGATACTTTTCATGTGAGCACAACACCATGAATGCATTTGAGGAGAGCTCATCTGAAAGTGTGTGTCATTATCTCCATTTGTTCGATTCATATCATCTGCCTTCTTTCAAGCATACTGAACCCTCCACTGCAGTTGTGTGCACACAGTTTTTCACACACAGTAAAGGATTATTAGAAACATATCAGGTTTATCTGTAAGTAAAGTGATTTAGATCATTTGGATAAACTGTTGGCTTGTTTTTTACCTGTCTGATCATCTGACTGTGAATGGACTTCAGCAGTTTATTTGGAGACCATGTTATCATAACCAATAAGAAATATGGACAGAACTTATGAGAATAAGGCCGAGTGTATCCTTTGAGGGAGGAGGTGCAGGTTCACCCTTCTGGCCTTGACTACACCTCTGAAACTCACTGAAGGAGGAAGCCCCTGAATTCAAGTGACTCCGCACACTGTTTGTACTGTTCTACCCAGCACACATTTATATGTGATGACCTGGGGGTGATAGAGAGAGGGAATGTGTCTGTGCGACTTATTATGCATGGGTGCTGATTGTGTTGTAAAGGTAGTATAAGAGTGCCCTCTACAGGCGTTCTCAAGGCACTTGAATGACAGGACCTGATGCCTCTTTAGCACTCTGTAATCTTATTTAATGGATATCTTTTTATTAGATCAGCTCTGCATTCATTTGAATGCATGCTGACACATTCACACGCACATTTGACTGTGTAAACAATGGATTACTCACACACAGCGCAGAGTGTGTAGTAATGGGACCAGGCAGTCACGAGGTGAAACATGAATTATAACTGTGTTCCCAAGTATACTTACTCACTCTTTCTAGTTGAAGATGTCATATTTTTTTGTCAGTTAAAACTAATTTGTTGCATTTTTATAAGAGGAACCTGGAGCTGTGTGTTGTTGTTAACATCTCAGTATATTTTAAAAAATGGGTGCCTTTTCATAAATAGACAATTTATGAGAAGGTGAAAAAAAAACCTGTATCCTCAATATGTCCAGATATTTTCTTTTTGTTTTTGTTCTTATTTTCTCTCTCTTGTTCATTTCTGTTTAGCGATGTTGATATGCAAATCCTCACATTCTCAGGATTTGCATACCTTTTATGTTGTTCTTTAACCAACTTCAATGTCAGACATCTAGTTTTCATGCAACATAGCTCACAGGTCTAACCTCACTGTGCCACAATGTCTTTTTTTTTCAGCAAATGCAACTTTTTGTGGAATACGGCAGCGTATTGCTGCTACACACGAAAAGGAAAAACGGATCAGTATGATTTCATAATGTGAAAAGTTTATTCTCATGATTTTTTTTTCATGCTACTATGACAAATAAACTTATTACAATGTAACAAGAAGCATTCCTCACTAAAACATGCTAATTTTTTTTAGTTATAACACGAAACGTTTCTCATTACAAGGTAAATAATATATTGTTATAAATCAACCAATATAAGTTTTCAATGTTATAACAATATAAATCATCAAATTATCACTAGATATTTTCATGTTACTATGACATACAAACTTATTACATTGTAACAAAAAACAGTCCTCGTCTTCAGGTGATAATTTATATTGTTATAACATGATAACATATTATAACGTCACATTATAAGTTATCACATTATAACATGAAATGTTTCACATTGTAAGAAGATAAATTGTATATTGTTAGAACAAGAAAAGCTTCTCGTTACATTGTAATAAGTTTGTATGTCGTAGTGATATGAAAATATCTTGTTATAACGTGATAATTTATATTCTTAAAACATGATAACTTTATTGTTAGAATTTCACATTACAGCAATCTAAGTTATCACATTATGACATGTTTCTCATTACAACAAGATAAATAGTATAATGTTGTAACAAACAAGTTTCTTGATAGATTGTAATAAGTTTGTATGTCGTAGTAACAGGAAAATATCTTGTTGTACCACAAAAATCATATTGTTATAACAAAAACTTTTCACGTTATGACATGGTACTTTTTGTGGTGTGGCAGGAACACGCTGCCGTAGTGGAAAGCAGTGGCTTCAGTTGCGTTCAGTAGTGAGTTCAGCTTGGATCACTTTGGTGCTGCAGGAATATTCTATGTCAACTGCAGCACTGTGCTAGATGGACAGCGACATTCAACAGGGGATGATAAGTACATGATTCTTTTATGTGTTGGTAAGTGATAACTTCTAACTGTATTTACACTGTTTCTGGGAGCCAGTAGCCTATCCCAAGCATGGCAGTCACAGCAACTTGGGAACAGGATGTCCCAGGCATGCCCTGCTCAAATAGGAATGATTAATTGGTGGAATGCATACTGTACATGGCTGGTTCACCACTGTCCACATGTAGAAGAAGGAATGCTCCACTCCAGAAGAGTCCAGCTCTGCTGGTGTGTTTGATCAGATGTGGCTCTGTGATACAGAACATGTTGGTTTGTCACTGCTGCAGATCAGGGACCATATGAACACTGCTTTGGCTCTCCTATGCACAAACTAATTTCCACACAATCATCTCAAAAATGTCATACAATCTCAATTTGTACTTGTGTAACCATTTAGGTTTTGTACAGTTAGATGGATATACAATCATACAAACCAGACACTAAACCCTGCTTCTTCATCTCTCCTGCCTGCTCTCCTTCTTTTATTGTTTCTTTATTGTTCCACTCTTCCACCCTCATCTACTTTGTTTAACAGTAGCCTGTGTGATGATTAGTCAGTTTCATTATTTGTAAGTCATCAATGATAGTGAATGATAGGGACCTTTGATTCAGTAACCAATATGCAAGACAAATAAATGTGTTCATGTGACCTACTTTTGTTTTGTGTATTTTTGTGTTGCGTTATGTTGTATTAGATGCATGTACGCATATTTGTGGACTACCAACTAGGACTTAAATCGGGCCTGAAAAGTTGAGCCCAAAAACACTCAAGCCTGACAAAATTCTGTCCAAACCCGACCCGAACCTGTCCCTCATTAGCATATTTCAGCCTGAACCCGATTACAGCCCAACATTTTTCTTAACAAGCTTCCCTCCATGTACCAAACAGAGTTAGTAGTGATAGGGACAATGCATGGGAGGAATTTGAATTGAGAAAGATAAAATTGTGGAGAGACATGAAAAAAACCTACTATTATTTATAATAACAATAATAATAAAATAATAATAATAATACAGTCCAAACCCAATGTAAGCCCATGAAATATGTGGGAAGTACAGCCCGACCCGACCCAAACCCATCAGGGACCCAGCAGGTTCTGTCTGGCTCAGGCAGAGATCTCAAGCTGCAGATTAGGCATAATTGACTTTTCACTTTTTTACTCAGAGATGTTTTTTTTAACCTACATATGGAATATTTCCAGGCAAACTACCTATGCTGTATGTGTCTGCTATCATAACCCACTTAAAGTTTTTCAACAGAGAGAATATCTGATGAGGAATTAAACCTAAAGTGGATGCTGTCCAATGTTACAACTGAAGATCACGCGAGTCCCAGTTGTAACAGCATGAGCTTTGGATGTAACGTGGCCAAAAAACAAGTCAACAATATTTCAGTCAAGCAAGTGTTTCTGTTGAGTTCATACCAAGGATGTGAACAGATAATGTATAAAAACATAATAAGTTGGCATATTTGTCAACAAGTATGTTGATTACACCTACATATTGAAGTTGTAAGCTGAAGTGAAGTTGTAAAACACTATAAAACTCTAATGTGATTTAGGAAATAACTGAGGGACTAAACACACAGTAGCCTCCCGGCCAATACAGCATACTTTTTGGGGACACTGTGCATATTGACCAAAAGCTGCAACGTTTAATTGAATAATTGATTATTAATCGACTATTAAATTAATCATCAGCTATTTTGATAATTCATTAATTGCTTTGACTTAGTTTTAAAAAAATGTGCAAAATCTCTGATTTCAGCTTCTTAAGTGTGAATATTTTCTGGTTTCTTTACTCCTCTCTGACAGTAAACTGAATGTCTTTGGGTTGTGGACAAAACAGGACATTTGAGGATGTCATCTTGGACTTTGGGAACCAGTGATCAACATTTTCTGACATTTTAAGGACCAAACAATTAATTGATTAGTGGAGAAAATGACTGACAGATTTACTGATAATGGAAATAATTGTTACAGGAAAAATTTGAAAAATATTTTTTCAACTGACAAGGTAGTGGCACATTTAATGAATCAATTAATCAAGAAAATAACTGACAGATTACTCGACAATGAAAAGCCCTAGTACTGACCGCAGGAATAATAACGTATTATACAAATGAGCCGCTAGTCCAGACCTATTATGCATGACATGTGAAAACTATTCTAACTGATGAAGAACAGATACATGCAGATAACCATGTGGATTTTAGATTCACAACATACAAGCACAACTTCATATTTGAAAAATACTCCTGGATCTTTTCCAACTGTCACTCCCTGCAGAGACAGGCAGGTTACAATTAAAGGTCGAGTCAGTTTTTGAAAGTGCCTGCCCTTTTCCAAACAGTTTCAAATGACAACTTCTCAGATGGTTCTGTGTAACAAACCATCTGGGGTGTCAGGTTACTGAAAAGAAGGCTCTGACTGATAGCTCAACCACATATTTAGGAGAAGCAAAGTGTATTCTGTCCTGGCTGTGAAACAGTGGACCAGCATTTTACCCTTAGAAGGCTGCTAGCGGGGTCATGGTACTTGGAGAGAGCTTATGACTGTGTCCACCCAGGAATCCTGCTGGGGGCTGTTGCTACAGACCATCTGGTCCTGTTATAATCAAAGTTGGGGCTGTGTCTGTATTCCTGGTGCAAAGTCAAACATCTTTTCATTCAGAGCTGGAACTGGACTCCTGTTTGTGATTTTCATGGACAGGATCTCAGTGCCCATTCGGGGAACCTCAGAATGGCATCTTTTTGCAGATGATGTTTTTCTGTTGGCTTCATCAGATTGTGACCTTCAGCACGCACTGGAGCTGATTAGGGTAGTTGAGCTCATCCTTAGGATGTAGTTTCTACTACATGCTTGGAAGGGAACAACGTGTCTGCAATCTACAAGTTTGCTACTGGATGCCACTAATTTCTACATACTGGTCCTTTAAGATGTGACTGTGGCTTTTTCAGCACCATCTTTTAACCATCTTCAAAATTTGGTGCTATTTTCAAAAGAGCTTAATACACAGCATATCTAAGTACAGGAAACAAGAAAAAAGAAATTTGACCATGGTTCTGCTGGTATCACACTTGCTCAACTGTTATTGGAGCACAGAGCAAAAAGGGGAGGGATTTACGAGGGATCAGTTGCAACACTGTGTTACACTTGCCCCCGAGCCATATGGTTCAATACATAAGATTGGCATTATGTCATCAAGCCCCAGCCGCTAGGCCACGCCCCATTCTGGAGGGCAACTCACAGTTTCGTATAATGGGAGAGATAGGACAATGCTGAACAGCTGCTGTGTAGCAGGTTGTCAAACAAATAAACATACAAATGCACCATGATCTCTGGTTCCCTAAACTTACTGGAAAGAAAAGGATCCCAAAAGAGAGCAGAAAGACTGAACTGTAGTTCTATATTTTGGCAGCAGTGTTAATTCCATTTTGTTGCAAATAAATATTGATCAGATAATTCATGCTGAATAAGAAACTAGAAAAAACTGTTTTTATAACTGAGGCTTACACACTGAGATTTGAGGCACATAAGACACATGAATATTCACTCAGTGTGGTAAAAAGCAAAATAATGCTGGTGAGTTACTACTGACAGATGGGTGAGGCCACTGGAGTTCAATCATAATGTTACAGCACAGCAGTGTCAGATTGTCGTCTCTGACTAAATCTCAGCCTGGCTGAGATCAACAGTCTCTTAACAGGTCTTGTTATTTACAGACAACACTTAGGCTAACGATACAGCAGTGTGTAACCACTGTTGGCTCAGTGATCCCCTTGGACGGGGAAAGACTGAAGGAGCATGATGGCTGAGTGATCAGCTTTCATTTACTAAAGGTATTGTGAATGTTAAGATTCAGAGACGGTCACTAAATAATTTTTAGACTTATTTATAACAGGTAAAATTGGATTGTTGTCTACTGGATCCCTGGTTCTCAATCCATCAAAAGGAGGTGCGGCCTGACGTTTTGCTGATGTACTCGTATGTGCTGGTCTGATGTGTGCAAGCACCTTGTTTATCTGTGTTGGCATTACTTCTCTGTTGTTCTCTTCTTCTGGTGCAGGAGCTCATCAATAAACGTTTTTGTGTAAAATGTGTTTATATGTGTTCAAACAATATTGGATATTGAGATAAAGTTTGAATATTATATGCGGGCAACACTTTTGTTAAACTGAATAATAGAGTATGGCAGACAACAAAATGAGTATAAATAAATGAGTGTAAATAAATAAATGTGGAAATACAGAAATAAATGCCTAAGTAAATGTAAAAAGAAAAACATAAATAGTCAACAGATAAATAAATAACCCTTTTCCTTGCCAGAATGCATTTATAATTAATTTATTATGTCATTTTTGGTCCTTCATATTATAGTCTTGCCATTATTAGTGAAAATGTATCAACTGCATTATAAATTAATGTTTCATATATATAAAAAGATGACTATAGTATTTTGTGAATTATAAAGGACAATTTAAAAAAATGTTACAATGCCCCTGCTCTCCCCTGTTTATAAATAAATGATGTGCAAATGTAATATAACAGGCTGAAATGGATGCATGAAATGACAGCCATCAAATTTATGGCTATCAACAATATAATAACATATGAACAATTGTGCCAGGGAATTCAGTTCAGTTATTACATGAAATGAAGGTAAAATAAATGAATAGTGATGATATTCAGTTAGGAGATTGACTCTCAGTAAAAGTATAATAATAGGAGTAAGGGGAAAAGGGGAGTAAATAAATATGTAAAGGAGGCAGATAGTACATATTTCAGTTTTTTTTAGGTCTTGTCTTATCTTTTTTATTTTTTAGTTTGACTATAGAATTGTAAATTCAATTATAAATTAGGTTAATTTTTTTTTGTTTTGTTCCACTTTAATTTGCGTATGTGGACTTTGCAAAAGAATGCAAATAGTTGTATTAAAAAGATAACACATTTGTCCAGTGTATTTTCAAAATAAATTAAAACATCTCTTCCATAAAGCACATAAAGCACAATCAGCTGACCTGTTTTTCTAGATAGAAAACTCTACATAATCCATAATATTACAGTAGATACAACGGAAAAACAAGTGAAAATAGTTCATTTGTTTAGATCACAGAAATCACTTTAATAATAATAAAATTTAGAATAACGACAAAATAAAAATAATATGTTATAAATAAAATAAAAATAATGTCAGCCATAATACATCCGTTCAGGAGCATATGGGTGACGTCACCTACGCTGCGTCCATGTTTTGCTCCGGTGTGAGGAAGGAGAGAGCCGCTGTGTGTCACTGAGAGCATGGTGGAGCTACACTGGACGTTATTCAGGAGCACTCAGTGGTTACTGTAGATGTTAGAGTACTGACACTGCTGTGACACTGACCAGCGGACATCACGGTATTCAGGAGTGAATGAAATCAGCGCGCTAAAGAGGAGGAAGAAGAAGAGGAGGAGCGCGAGCAGGAGCAGCCAGTAGGTCTCGTGCTGTGTTTGTAGGAGCAGAGGTAGGAGACAGCAGCAGCTTCACTGTCTCCTCACGTCAACGCGTCAGTGTTTAAGCTAGCTACAGGTTTAGCCGCTAGCTTAATAATTCCACTGCTTCTGAAGCGTTTTAACGTCAGTTTGAACGTGTGACTTCATTCAGCCTGCTGCACAGTGACGTGACCTGACATCCACATGTAGTGATGACACCGCTGACTGCTGTCTGACTGGAACAGCAGGCTACAGGTCCTATAGTACCTGTCTCTCTAACAAAGCTGAGGAAGCACACCTTCAGACCACACATCAAGTACTGCAAAACTACTCAGAGTAATAGTTACTTTTAACCTCTGATGTCTGATAGTTGCAATCGATTATTAATCATTAATACATTATAAAATACAAAACATGTTTTTTTTCTGTCAAATGAGGTGCAGTTACTGCCATGACTATTGATTAAACATTAATGAATAATATTTTTGATTGATTCAATTTTTATCGATTAATGATTAATCATTAACATCCTCACTATAAATGTGTGCTGCCGCAGCGTTTTGTTTTGGTTTTTTTTGTTTGATATTAATTCAAATTGTACTCTGGACTCAACTATGATTTTAGAAGTAACACATACTTAATATGAATACTTAAAAGATGCATACTTAAACCCCAAAAATACTTAATTACAGTAATTTGAGTAGTTTTAATTAGTTACTTCCACCTCTGCAGACATGATGTTTCCTCTTCCTTCTCTGTGATCACGAGGTTGAAACAATCTCTCATCTATTTTTTAATCGTGAAATATCCCCAAGAGTTTGTTAAGTTCTGGACACTTCCTTTAATTTTTAATCTGTCAACACGGTCTACTCTTCTAATCTTAAAGATATTGTTGGCTGCTCTGGAGTATATGATTAACTTAATTATTGTATATGCAACATTTTTATTCACAAACAGAAGTTTTGGCATCACTTCCTACCTAAGATTGCATCTTTTCTCCTAGAACTAAATTCTGTATTAAAAATCACTTACTTTGATTGATAACAAAAAGAGCAATAAGCTTCTGGATTATTATGACGTGTTTCTCCCTGATACCTCGATTTAAATATATTTGCTATATCCCTGTACCTTTTTTTCTTCTTCTTTTTTTAAATATAAATTATTAATTATATATTTATCATTAATAATTCATTTCTATGTGCTGTGTTTTACTAACCTGACTGTTTCTTGTTGTCAAAAAAAGCTACAAGTCTAATATTACAAATATTATTGAGGTAAAATGAATGTTTAATATCAAAATAGAAGTTTGCATTTCAGAATAAAATGACTTGCATAGGCATTGTAGCTGGTCCGTGCGCTGCTTGCATATACATATTAGGTACACTTTATTATGGGCTCTCATTAGAGTGGCAGTTATAGTCAATTAATTGATTATTTGTCTACTGTTCTCCAACTATTTTGATAATCAATTTATTGAGTCCTTTTTTAAGAAAATGTATCCAAATTCTCTGATTTCAGGCTCTCAAAGGTGATATTTTCTGATTTCTTTCTTCTCTCTGACAGTAAACTGAATAGGACAGCAACTAGCAATCATTTTCATAGTTGATTAATACATCTGAAAGTGTCACCTCTGGCTCTGGAATTTTTTTTTTTTTTTTTTTTACACTTTATATGTGAAAAATGAACACATTCATTAAAAAAATCAACCAATAAAGAAGACTATACCCTAGGAGAAACTCCTCATGAATCCTCATACCCCTGATATCTATGAAACATCATCTTTTATAGACATTTGTGACTTACTGTAAATACATCTGTATGGTTTTTATTCCATGTAATTACATCTGAATGCCACTCACTGACTGTGTATGTGTGTGTGTGTGTGTGTAGAATGCCGTCTCTGTCGGAGCAGCTGCAGGAGGTGCGGAGTCGGGCTGAAGTGTGTCTGTACTCTGGTGGCAGGGTGGTGGAGGTGCGGGCGGGGGTCATGGCTATGGCTAATCTGCCTTTACCGCCCTGCTCCAAATACCACCACATTTCTGCAGAGACCATGGTGATAGAGAACAGCTTTGGCAGCAACCGCAAGGAGGTGAGAGGCAACAAGTGCACATACAGGACCCCCCACCTGGATTTCTTACTACTCATAAACAGACACTTGCGAAAATTCAGCATTAATTTGAACCCTGATTAATGTACAAAACAGTTACAAATAGGGCTGAACGATTTATCATTTTCTGATCAAAATTGCGATTTCAGACAGTGCGATTTTTTTTGCAGCGGTTTTTTGCAGCACTCCTGACTGACCCAAGATCTGTTGTGTCAACTATTTTACACATACATGCCATCTCCCTACCATTCTGCCAAGCTCACCAATCAGAAGCGGCATGCTACTCGTGGACAGGTCACGCTAACCAATCAGTAATAACCTGCTCCTGCTTTGTAACGTTAACGTGTTTTGAAATGGCTTCAGCTAGAGGTGCAACGGATCGCAGTTGACCCGTGTCCCTTACGATTGCCTTCTACGGTTCAGCACACATGTGATCCGCGGACTACGTGTGAGCATCATAGTTTTTTATATTGTGTGTCACTGTTACTTTTGTATAAGTTATAATACCTGAAATCTCAATGCAGAGTTGCAGTGAAAAGACAGGACAGATGCTGCTGTGTGCAGTGCATCTCTGCGAAGAGCGACTGATTTAAAAGCTGTCACATCATCTTGAGTGAAATCCAGACCATGACTTTTTTCACTGATGTAACTATGCTGTCGTCAAAGAAACAGATCAGTGATAATTATTGGAACTTTGGTGATATCAGGTGTCTTAACCTCTACACAGCTCCTCCCTGCTCACCAGTGCAGCTCTGTCTCACCCTGTCTGTGACACAGTGTGTCTGTGCTGATTGATTACTGGTAACTTCTAACCAATCAGACAGTGCTATAGGCGGGACATTGAGCCAGACGACAGAGCGTAGTTGTGTCATATACTGTGCAGTGTATAATGATCTAATGTATGTAGATTTTAATATTATTACCATTCTCATTACTATTATCATTATTATTACATTATATAATTATGGTGATAATTATAGACAGACACAGATCAAAGCCAAGTGCATTTTTAAAATAATTTAACCCTAATCCCACCATTTTTTTCTTTTTTGCTGATCCGAAAAATGATCCGATCTGTGACTCAAAACCTTGATATAATCCGAACCGTGAGTTTTTTGATCCGTTGGACCCCTAAAGACGGATTTAAAAACCTCCTCCGCACGCTGGACAGAAGATATGTGATTCCCTCCCGCACCTACTTCAACCAGGTTGCTTTGATGGTACAATGTAATTTTCTGTCATATTTGTAAATGTTACTGTACATTGTGAATATTGCACTGAAACTTGATTTGAAGGAAATTGTGAATCGAATTGAAATTGCAATATCTGCCAGAAAAATCGCAATTAGATCTTTTCCTAAAATCGTTCAGCCCTAGTTACAAAACAGTTATTCCACTCCACAGTGGAAATTTTAAACAGGGACAACACGGCTGTAGTGTTCATGTCAAGTGAAGCGAGTATTTCAACTTAACATGTTTCCTTGATGTTTGATGACATATTGTGGTATATTATAGATTTCTCCTTTAACTTCATGTTTCTATTTCAGATGAAACTTGAACATTAAAACTATTTAACATGTGGCCACATGTCTTGTTCTCTCTGTTAGACCCTTGCATCTCTCCAGCGCTTGTCTACAGCACTGAACATCCTGGAGAAGTACGGCTGTAACCTGACCAATCCCAACAGGCCGAAGTACTGGAGGACGGTGAAACACAACAACCCAGTGTTCAGGGCCACCGTTGATGCTATTCAGGCAATTAATAAAAACACAGTGTATAGTGTAGTAAAGTGTTAAAAGTATTGGATAAAACTGTACTACTCAAAGGATCAAAAGAGCTTCAAACAATAGGAAGTCAACAAAGAATAGATGACCGAGCAAACCATCTAAACGCTGATAATGCTTTCCTTCCCTGAACCTGCCCTGAACATGTCCCAAGCTTGTCCTAAACCTGTCTCAAGCCTCTCCCTAACATGCCCCTAAACCACCCTGAATCCTGTTCCAGTCTTGTCCTGAACCTGTTCCATCCCCATCCTGATCTTGTCCTGATCTTTGCCTGAATGTATGTTCCACTGTCTAATTTCATACTCTTTTTGGGAAAAGAAACACAAAATCTTTGACTTCACATTGCATCCTGATCCTGTTTGTTGTTTTCACTCCCAGGGAGGACGAGCAGTGCTCTGTCTCTATGGTTACTCCAATCAACAACCTGATGGGCTCAGCTTCCCCGATGATGTCATGGATCCTGATGTGGGTCGAGTAGCTGCCGTCACACTGGAAGTGATGAGCCTGAGGATGGAACTAGAGATGCTTATTAAGGTGTGTGCGTGTTTACTACCTGCCTACGCTTGATGAAATGAATCCTTTGCATCTACTGTTTGCAGTGATGGAATGAGTGTTCCAAATAGTTGTGCCTATCAGTCTGCTCAGACTTTTTTCGCAGATTGCTGTTGAGCTAAAGAAGGCTCTAAAAACTTTTTCATAAAATATAACAGCCCGCTTAAAGTGGAAACTTAGAGACCCTTTGTATATTTGTGCACCTTATTCTTGTTGACAAGTATGAAGATTCCTAACTCCAGGATACCACCTCATCACTGAATACAGTTGAAGTTATGATTTAGGTGGTCCAGCAGGCCATATTTTCAGGAAGTAGTGGGTGAAAATAAGTCAGTAATTCTCAGTAGGGCTGGGTGATACTAAGGTATTGTTCATTTCTTGTGCATGTGAGATGTGGACACCATGATGGTTAAATTGACTGAAAGGAAAGGACCTTATACATCGTTGTGGATGACATTAGTGAGGCTCATTCTGAATTCACACAGTCTCTAAATTTTACACATTTTATTTTGTATGTGGTGGAAAATGTCTGTCACAGTGAACAGAATTTAAAGTGTGCAACCATCAAGTAGCTCAAAAACATTTCACTCCTTCTGACACTGTCAGTAGTATGAAATTAAATGTCTTCCAGGTTAATATCATGGCGGAGAGATCACTGGGTTTTTTGCGATGTCTCACTGGTACCTCAATAAACATGCCTCCGCAAAACAAGACCCTTGTGTTGTTTTGCCTGATAACCCACAAAGCCATTACACCATGGAACCACTGTACAGCATAGCTAGGACTGTTGTAGAACACTTTGTTGTGTGATAGCACCATGTGAGAATATGTCATTGAAGGCATGCAATCACAGAACAAGCAAATTGCTACCAGCTTGAAAATATCAAAAGGTTTTTGGATGGGGGGAATGTTGTTGGTGGAGATTTTTTAGGCCTCAAAAAAGGACATCCTGCTATCAAAATGAACTAAATTTAATCTCTCTTCTCAAGCAAAAACATGGTTTAATTCTTATTTACTAAAGAGGAGTCAACAGGTCACCATTGGTCATATTGAATCTGAATGTCGTCAAAGTAAAACAGACATACCACAAGGATTACTGCTTGGACTTTTGTTCTTTAGCTTAGATATTAATGACATCTCTGAACGCTGCACAGGCGGTGGGTTACAAATGTACACTGAGAATGCTGTTATTCTTGTGGCAGCATAAACGCCTACCATTGTCGGTACCAAACTAATGATAATATTTGAGATTGTGTAAAATTTTAAGGGTGGCCGAAAACTTTTTTCCACCACTGTAGAATGCTTTAGTAAGAGTGCTGTGATATGTCACAACTCAATTTTTGCTACAACCACAGTGTCATCCAATAAGAAGCTTCATTGGTCATGCATGTAAGTGCATGTTCCTGGTAGATTAGTTTGCAACATCAATGGTGCATTTCTACCGCTTATCTTAGTCTTTGCCTAGACACAGCCTCACAGGGGGCAACTGGAACTACTACACAACACTGCACACTTGATTTATAATATGTTATACAGAGCGTGTGACACACTAGATAATCTACAACCAGTGACAAAAGTGGTTGACTTTGTGGAAAATCAACTTTTACTGCCTGTAAATGCAATTAACATATTTAACTTATGCTACATGGTGAGCTCACTCTTTGGCAAGGGTCTCACTTGAAGATTAGGTGTTTAACCCATGTTATCCAAGTGATCAGGCCCAGAGGTGTTTGAGGCAAAGTTACAGAAATGGCTGGACACAGCTCACCCCAATCCGACACCAGAAAGCTGTTGGGGGGAGGAGATTTCACATGCATTTCTGATGCAGTATACTGGCCTCTTAATGATTAGCACTCTACTCTCCAAATGCAGCCATCTGAGTTCAAATCTTGGTGAAACCTCATTTTTATGGTGAGGATGAGACAGAATTTAAAGTGTGCAACCATCAAGTAGCTCAAAACCATTTCACTCATTCTGACCCTGTCAGTACTGTCAGGTTAAAGGCCTTTCAAGTTAATATCATGACAGAGACAGACCACTGGGTTTTTTGAGATCTCACACTGGTACCTCAATAAACATGGCTCTGCAAAAAGAGACCTTTTGGTTGGCCTGACAGCCCACAAAGCCTTGTAGCAGGAGACTTGAACTCAGATTACTGGATTCAGAGTCCAGAGTACTAACCATTACACCATGGAACCAGAATTGCTCAGACTGTTGTTGAACACTTTCTTGTGTGATAGCACCATGTGAGAATATGGCATTGAAAGCATTTAACAACAGAACAAGCAAATTGCTACTAGCTTGAAAATATCAAATATCAAACAGGTTTTTGGATGGGGGGGATGTTGTTAGTGCAGTGTCAAGAATGGCATCCTGCTGACCAAATGAACTAAATTTAATCTCTCTTCTCAAGCAAAAACATGATTGAATTCGTATTTACGTGAAAGTAAAACGGGCATACCACAAGGATCACTTCTTGGACCTGCGTTGTTTAGCTTAGATATCAGTGACATCTCTGAATGCTGCTGGAGCTACACACTCCACTGTCATGTGATTCTTGTTTGGGAATATTTGACTTCTCTCTCAACTCTTATGTGTGTGATTTCTGTGTGCACTGCAGTCTCATGCCCTCATATGGCGTTGGTGGGCAATTTACTTATGCTAATTAGGAGCAGCTGGCCCTTTCAAGCACAATAGTATTCATCATTATAGGAACTCAGACAAGAACAAATCTGTGGTTTAAGATCACCTTCATTATTCTGACCTAGACTTTTCTTAGGATCTTTCTTAAGAACAAATTTAAGAAAAAATGTAAGGAGAGAATGAGGAATGAGGCCCAATGTACTTAAGGGGTATGTGTGTGTGTGTGTGTGTGTGAGTGTCTAATTTAATGTTTTCAACTTGCTAAAATTGTGCAAGTTGCTCATGTTTGGAGCCTGGATGTAACAGTAGCAAACAGGTGCAAATGGAATCAGCCAGTTAGTGATACTGATGTCAGTGTGATGGTGAATCAGTAAGCTGTCATGGTTTGTTAACCTTTGGTTTTGCTTTGATTGCAGGAGGCTCATCCCCACCCTGAGTTCTATGAGAGAATCATTCCTACACTGAGACACAAGGTATAGTCCATCCTAGAGCCATCACACTGCCATCCCCTCACTCACATGTCTCATTCAAAGAAATGTAGTAGTAGTATTTTTTTATTCAGCCATTACTCACAACAGAGTATGTGTATACAGTATACAGTGTAATATACTATGTAATACTACTACTAGTACTGCTACTAATAATAACATAAACAATATAGACAGTAGAAACATGGTCAAACAGTCTATGTATTAAGTACATGCTTCTGCCTCTACAAAGGCACAGACAGAAGCAATATTCTCGTATATGCCTGTCCTACATTCTTAGCATGTTAACCATACCCTCCAGAAATAAGTAAGTGACAGGGGACAAAACCCACACTCCTCGTTCTGTGCACAAATTCATTGTAAAGTTTATCTGAAGTCCATCTCGGAACCCATCAGCTATTATCTGGTGACTAGGGTTTAATCCCAGGAAATGAGATTCCTGGGAATTGACCACCACACCATTGCCCATTTCCTGGGAAAGAGAAAATGGGAAACTGGTTAAAAATATTTCTAAAACATTCATTAGATATTGGAAAATATTTAGAAAATATGTGGGCCCGATTTACTTTCTCAACCGGTCACGGTGCCAGCCTTCTGCTGGAGTCACGCAGCAGCCTCTGAATGCAAACAGAGTATGGATTCTCAGCTTAATAGAATGACTTTGAAAGCACCAAATGACTTGCTATAATGAATTTTGTCAGTTTATAATATGAAGAATTGTAAAATAATACTTCCATGAGGCTGTTTGGTCAGACAGTGACAGATCACAGGCATTGAATTTGGCATTTCATCCTCATAGCTGCAGTGAGGGCCAAACTACTGCGCAATTTATCTTGTGTTCATTATAATGTCGATTAATGATGTTCTTCTGTCTCAGTAATTAATACCATCAGATAACACACTAAAGCAGTCAGGTTTGTAACCAGCATTTCTCTTTGTTACATCTGGTGTTGCCTGAAATATGATCATGTATTTTGACAGAAACCAAAATTAGACCTTTAAAAGAAGTTAATTTCCCAATATTGCCTAGGCAAAAGCAGACATTTTTCCCTGAAATATAATTTTATCTAAAATTTTCCAGGATTAAAATATTAATCAGTACTGGTGGTGATTTAGCCTTTGGGGGCAAAGGCAAGACTTTCTTTTCTTTGCGCCGGTCACTGTTTCCAGTCCGAATAGCAACTTGAGATGTGAGAAGTGCTGATCTCTAGAAATCTGCATTTGAATACTGATACAGTTGCTAAAAGCTAATAGAAAGCTAAATCATCACCAGACAATAGCTGATGAATTCTGAGATTACATTTCAGCTAATGCTTTCCACCTCTTTTATTTTCCATGGTGTTCGTATTACATTATACTGAATGAACCATGTCTTATTTTGAAGTTTATGATGACTGTATTTCCAGTTCCTCCGGTGAGCTTTGAATCTCTCTCCTCTCTCTCTGATCCTCTCCTCTCAGGATGTGGGTCTGAACACTGACGCTGTGGTCTACCACTCCTCCTCTTCTTCAGGCCATTCAGATGGGCAGACCAAGTCTCTGGCCTTCCCCCTCCACCATCGCTCTTCCAGGGAGAACAGCCACAGTCACTCCTCCCTGTCCTCCCACCATCAAAGCCTCAGGTCCATTCAGGTCTTTAACATCTCCTCAAACAAACACCCAGGTAAGCAGAGACACAACTGGTTCATTACGCTGACTTCTTGGTTAGCTATATGTGGATTTCTGCTCATTAGCATATGTAGCCAGTATTTTCTTCCTTTGCTAATTGAGAGAGAGGTGATTTTGGTTTTAACACATTAAAACATCATGACTGTGTTAGAATAATAGAATAATAATAATCAGACACATGGTTTACATGTACGTCTTAGTGCCAGTGATTAGTGTATATGGGGGTGCCCTGGTAGCTTAGTTGGTGGAGTGTTCACCCTTTGAACTGAGGCAGTCAAAAGTCCTCTGAACCTGTCTGGGTAGCTCAGTTGGTAGAGCGCATGCCCCATGTACAGAGGCTGTGAGTCCTCTGTGGTGGCCATGGGTTCGAGTTCCGCCTGTGGTCCTTTGCTGCCCCCACACTCCCTCTCCCCATTTCCCGTCATATCTTCAGCTGTCCTGTTGGTAAAAAGCTCAAAAGAAAGTCCTCTGAAAAATAATTTTCAAAAAGAATAGTGTATATGAATGATTATTGATTAATCTATCTATTTTCGCTTGTTTAGTCTATTTAAAAAGATCTCTGCACACCTGGATGTGTGACAGGTGCATTGGTGGAAGATTTAACTCAAAGACAATTAGGGAAACTGCTGCACACTGTCTCACTTTCTGCTGATATATTTATTAAATATTGACGTTTCAGTCTAAACATCTAGTCTAGAAAACAAAAAAAAATTGTGAAAAATGCTCATCAGAATTTCCCAGACCCCCAGGTCTTCAGATGTCTTCTTTTGCCCATCCAGCAGTCCAAAATCCAAAGACTCTTCATTAACTGTCATGAATGACAAAGAAAAGCAGCAATTTGTCACATTTAAGAAGCTGCAACCTGCAAATGTTTGATATTTTTACTGGAAAAAAACTGAAATGATTAATCAGTTATCAAAATTGTTGACAATTAGTTTTACTTCATTCAGCTAATAATTGACAAACAATACAAAAGAGGAATGCAAACTTAACCTAAGAGACAGGGCCGATGGGTGCTGCTCAACACAAAGAAATAAATATAACAAAAAGAGGACTCACTAAAGTGGAGCTGATAATTACCTAAAAGCACCCCTATGCCTAGTGTAATCTAACAGAATTTTAAAGCTAGCAGGTGTATGACAACGTTTTAAGCTGGTTTTAAGCTTTTTCCTGGCCCAGTCCCTTTGAACTCATACATTAAGTGCCTCATACAACACAGAACAAATTACAAGGGGTCAAAATTGAGAGGCACATATGGCAAGCTGTCTAAGTGTTAGCCGCCCTGACTGACGCGCTCATCGAGCTTATATAGCTTAGGCCCCAGCTGCATCCCAGTGATTGGTGGACGGATGAAGGACGACAGCAATCAGCAGGCCAGATAGGGCAGGAGCAGGTAGCTGAGGTATACCACACCCCCTTCAGCTGGAGCCAACCTCGGGCCAGAGATCACACACTTTAATTAACATAAAGCAGAACTACACAACAGGAAGGGTTAAACATGAGGAGGGCACGGCGGCGGCCGTAACATCTGCACTAACAATCAACAACACCCTGAACCGAGAGTTTACCCAAAGCAGTCAGTCAACCTTCTAACTTCACCACCAACCAGCAGCTAGGCCTGTTCTCTTCCAGCCAACCACAGGCAACTACTGCAGATTTACCTCAGCAGCTGGAGACTTTGATTTTTTTCTCCATCCGGGAACACTGAAAGATATCAACCTCTTACTTCCTGCTTGCATGTTTTTTCAGTGTTTTCTTTAGAGCCCGACTGATATTGAATTTTTAATACGATAACAATGTTAGAGGGGAAAATTCCCTGATTATCAATATGGCAGTAGATATAGATATAGTGAATTTTTGAGCTGGAATAAAAACAGACTTTTTCCATGTGGATTATGTCCTGATTTGCACTGATATGACTGTACAAAGATACTGAAAAGGCTGTTTTCTTCAACAAATAACTTAAATATAGAATATTAAATATTTTATTTAGCATGTTAAATGATGTAACATATACTGTACATATGTCAACCAATTGTTGGAAGGATCTTTATTCCTAATAAAGAATGAATAAAAACAAAATAAATAGCTAAATAAACATCAGGAGCCGAGTGCACCAGCTGGGCGTAAAAAAGAAGGTCTTAACTCTTAAGCCGGACTTAACTACGTCCGACGTTGTGACTGGAATTTACACCGAGTGCACCAAGCCTGACTCACCACGGTTGTAGCTGCGCCTGGTCTTACAATGTGCGTCCACGTGAGTACACACGAATTGTTGATTGTTGCCAAGCAACACACTTCTACGCAGAGCATTACCGTGCATTTATCATGTCTCTCGCAGTACTTTGAAAGTACTTTGTTTTTTTTAGAGTTTTGCTTTTTAACTTTCAGTGATAATTAACTACGATGTTGAACATCACAGTGCGCGCGGTGCGAGCCGTCTGCTCCGCTCAGCAGCAGCCTGTGAATGGGAACGAAGTGTGGTACCTGTTTCAGCTCAATATCATAACTTTGAAAACACCAACTGACTTTTTTAAACGAATTTCGTTAGATTAAAATATGAAGAATCTCACTTCCACGAGGCTGTTCATTCAGGCAGCGACAGATCACAGGCTGAAGTTGGCATTTCATCCTCACATGCAGCCGCAGCGAAAGTCAAGCTGCACGCAGCTGTGCAGTTTATATTATGTTCATTATATTGTTGATTAATGTTGAAATGACGTTCTGCCTCAGTAATAATTATTAATACCATCAGATAAAACACTAAAGTGATCAGGTTTTGAACCTACATACATCGGGATAGTGCAGGATAGTTTCTATCCTGTTTCCAGGATAGAAAATGCAGTTTTATGGAAAATATTAATCCCTACGCCCCCCAAAAGGCTATCTATGGACACTGTCAAATTACGAAGTACGAATTTGTGCAAAAATAGCTGCAGAAAATAACAGTGAAACAGTACCGAACAAACAAACAAATGAACAAAGGCAGGATCAGCACCCTGGAAAGCACCGCGGCACCAGCGCCTTCAGAGAGCACAGCGGTACCAACGGCTTACACCTCGGGCAAAAGCTCTCAAACTCTGTCACTCTGTCCATGTGACTGTCTGTATCCCTCCCTCTGTATCTCTGTCTCCCTCTGTTCAGACTGTTCCTGCGTATGAATATGGAATATATAAATATAAATAATAACTAATTTTAAAAAAAAACTTTGCCATGGGAAAACAAGACTGCGAAATGTATCACTTCGCACCTGGTGACCTATGTGTGGTCTATGTGACCGCTGTGGCGGTCAGAGGTATAAATGCTCAGAAATCTTTTGTGTTTTATTTAAGCACCTTATAAGCTTAAAAAAACATACAAAACACATATTTAGGAAAAGTCACAGAATGAGAGGCTTGTAGTTTTTTTTTAAACAAAGTTATTTGGATTATAAAAACCCAAACGGTCTGTCAGACCGTCTTGGCGGTTCTAGTGTTAATCATCCTGTAAACAAGATCCGCTGTTCTCCTTGTTTCTCTTTTCTGGCCGTGTGATTCCATTAAAATTACCATGGATACAAGTCTGAGTTTCCAACTTAAGCCTGCTCCACATTAGGTGTAAAAGTTACACCCAGGCGAACCACACACGGGGTTTAAGTCTAATTGGTGCACTTGCCTTAACCTTAAACTGGTCGTAACTTTCCGTTCTAAGTCGGACGTAACGTTACACCCAGGCGTATGCCCAGCTGGTGCACTTGGGTCCAGTACTCATAAATGTTCCTCATGCTAAATCTAAATCAGTCCAAGCGCTGTTTCTGTATTATATGTTCAGTTAAGTTTTCATATCGGTAAACATACACATACTGACATTGATACGATACTGAAATATCCTCTACAGAGCCATATTAGGCAGATATATCGTCTGACTGATATATCAGTCAGGCACTAATTTTCTTTTTAAGCCACCCTTTACAGCCCAGCAAATAACAAGATTATAATTAGTCACAGAAATTGTACTGTTGAAGTTGCGAACTGGTGGGCATTGTAACAGATTACATTAGAAAGTAATGTGACAGTGTATGTTACAGTGTATTGTTTATTGTTTATTTATTGTTCTCTGTTTCAGAGAACTGCACGATTTGTGAAATATTCCGCATCTCTGCCCACTGCCTCACCTGCCTCCAGGGGCTCTGCTCCGAGTGTGACAGGCTGTACCACTCCTACCCTGAGAGGGCCAACCACCGTCGAACAGCTGTCACATCGTCATCTTCATCATCATCATCATCATCATCATCCCAAAACCGGAACAGTCACAGGTCAGGATCAACAGGTCTGTCAGTATAAACTGAGAATAGTGTGATCCCGCTGGTCCACAGCCTGCCTGTCAGTCAGGATTAAACAGTAACAGTGAATAATTTAACATTAACTACTGAGGTAAAAGCTCTCAGCAGGTGTGTGTCAGCACTGTGAACATTAGGAGTCCCTGTCTTTGCTGCTCCGCTGCCTTCTGTCCCCACCTGTGGTTTGTTGCAGATCTGTTGTTGTGGTTCCCCTGTGGATTAGACAGCAGGTTTCAAGTATGTCATTCATTTGGTGCAGAAGAGATGGAAATGAAAGGCTGATTTGCGTTTATAATCTGATCAATGGTGACCGAGATCCCAAGACTGTCTCTTCCTTCACAGTTTGTATTGCTCTAAACAGCTGATTAGTCTGTTGATTATTTTCTTGATTAATCGATTAGTTGTTTGGTCTATAAAATGTCAGAAAATGGTGAAAAATGTCAACCAGTGAATTTTGATCTTTTTTTCTTAAAAAATGACTAAAACCCATTAATCAGTTATCAGAGTAGTTGGTGATTCATTTAATAATCGATTAATGAACAATTATACAATTACTTGTTACAGTTCTGCTATAAATAAGCTCAACCAATCAGATGCTGTAGGCTACAGACAGTCAGGGCTGTGGTGATTTTTACTCTTCAATTATGTTGGAAAATATGCTGGAAAAGATCAAGCTCTTGACTATTAAATCTATTGTTTTTATTGAAGTCCACCTCCTGCTATATTTCAAACAATATAAAATGCTCTGCAAGTAGTAATAAATTGTCTGATATGTGGGTTTTGCGAAATATGTTCAAATACCTCGTTAAAATGGCTTACATATAGCTCTACACCTTGCCTTCATTAACTATTATTAACTATAAATATTGTATAAATTAAATACATTTCATATATATATATATAAATCCTTCAAGAATGAATTTTCACCTAAAAATGGAATTAGAATGTTGGTGTTAATAATTTTTATTTTTTAAGTAGGACATGCTGTGTCCCAGTTCTTTAGAATAGGCGCTATACAAAGTGATACAGCAGCCTAACAATCCCTCTTCCCCTGTTTCAGTTCCTCCACCTGGCGTTGCCTTCACTGCACTAAAGTCAACTCAGTCCAGGACGTGCTGTGTGAGGAGTGTGAGCGCCCTCGCATGGAATCCATCAGCTGTAAAGCAGATGAATCTCAGCCTGCCACCATCACTGGTCTGTGTTTTCTCTGTGCTGTCCTCCTCCTTTATTCTACTGCTTTGTCTGTGACATAAAGAGAGAGAGATGTAGCAAGTAAAACAAGTCAGTCTATAAATGGACCTTATTTTTCTACTGCTGCTGTCCCAGTGGAGAAAGTTGTTCAGTTTGTTAACTTAAAACCATTCATTATGTGATATAGGCAATTGAAGTGTATTTAATGTGTAATGGTACTTTTTTATTTTGGGCCGTAGTATAGACTGACAATCAGTGTGGGTCTGAAAATGGGCCCCTTTGACTCTTTTGGGTTCCTCTAGGGGTCTTAATCCATTCACTCTCATGTAAGGCTTTTATTGTGAAACACCTGTAGGAAGTGTTGAGCTTTATTAAAGGGTAAATTCACAGCTTTTCGTTTGGATGTCTAGTCAGGCACACAATTTTCCTGCTTGCAGAGTCGTGACAGTAGTGCCTTCATGTACCAGGATGCATTGCGCACAAGCTTCTGCTGGCCCATGTCCATGTTGAGGTGTATCACCACCATAACCTATAACTGTTACTTTGCTGGCCATAACATAGTGTTGTGTGACAAAAATACTCATCTAACATACTGCTGGCTACCCAGAGGAGGAGTTAACAAATCCAGCTGAAAATAATCTGTAGTTCTTCTTTAACACCAGTGATGACTGGTACAGCTTTCTTGGTCAGTATAGCAGCACTTTATATTAATGAGTTTATTAATGAATTTATTACTTCAATTGACTACATTTCCCATCAACACTGACTTAACATCCACATGAAAAGTGACAAATATTCCCTTTAACAGCAAATTTAAATTAAGAGGGAATAGAAAGTTGACTTGATGGGAGTCTTTGTTTGTCTCTACTCTGTTTTAACATCCTGTATGTTTTTGCTAATACCACACCCGTCACTTTTTCTGGAGATTATTGAATACCAGCTTTTATTTTAAAAATTACACCTGATCTCTAACATCATTAACCCTTTCATTGTCACGTAATGATGGCCAAAGCTTTTTTACTTCCTAGGACAGCAGGAAATTGCCACCATGGTCATGATACCTCCGGACTGAAACAATAGTAGTTTTCCACCAAGTTGAGGACAGTTGATGAGCCTGTGAGTAGAGTAAACTGACATGTTTGTGTGTGTGTTCATATGTTCTTGTCAGAGTGGCAGTGTAAGAGCTGCACCATGGTGAACGCAGCCAGCAGTATTCTGTGTGAAGCGTGTGAAAGACCTCGCTTGGCCACACGACCTCCAGTGACCCCATCACACCCACCCATCAACCCCCCCAGACCACCTGCACCAGTATTGGGCATGCCCGGTGACCCTGACAGTCAGGTCAGTTAACTCTGTGTTTGTGTGTGTGAATTTCAGTTTGTCCAATATTTTGGTCTATCCCATCAGCCTCAGCTGTACTATATGTTTATTGTTGATAAGCTATAGTTAACATGCTAACAGACACCAGGGCTCACCCTTAATGTTTTCTTTCACTTGCCTGGCCAGACAAGTGGATCAGAAATCTACTTGCCTTAAGTCAATTTTGACTTGCCCCTGTCAAAAATCATTTTATGTATTATTCCTTCATTCATCTATCCCAGCTGACACTGGGTGAGAGGTGGAGTACACCAAGTCAAGTCACCAGTTCATCACAGGGCCTTTTGATGTTTTAGCGGTTGTCAAATAACAACAAAGACTAAAGTTAATTGTCATGTTTAATCCAGGGTTGCAGCATCTGTAAAAGACAAAGAAAATATTGAAAACTGTCCTTCCCAGTTTCGCAAAGCCCAAGGTGATGTCTTTCAATGTCTTGTTAGTCAGTCCAAAACCTATATATATATTCAGTTTAAAGTAATAATAGAGCTGCAACTAATGATTAATGATTATTTTCATAAGTGATGAATCTGTTGATTATTTTCTTGATCAATTAGTTTGTTTGTTTGGTCCATAAAATGTCAGAAATGGTGAAAAATGTTGATCGGTGTTTTCCAAAGCCCAAGATAAAGTCCTCAAATATCCAACCCAGAGATATTCAGTTTACTGTCATAAAGGACTAAAGAAACCAGCTGGACATTTTTAATGAAAATTTGACACAAAGCTATTAATCGATTATCAAAATAGCTGCCGATTAATTTCATAGTCTGTTAATCAGTTAATTGTTTCAGCTGTCTGTGATAATAGAACAGAGAAAGCAGGAAATCTCCATATATGAGAGGCTGAGAAAAGCTTTTTTTTTTTTTTTTTTTTTGCATTTTTTACATGAAAAATTACTTTTACCATTAATCAATTATCAAAATAGTTTAGTTCTTTTTACCACTTGCCTGGTCGGACAAGTGAGTTGTTAGATTTACTTGCCTGATGCGGCATGTTACTTGCCCCGGGCAAGCGGGCAGACCTTATTGTTGAGCCTTGCACACAACTAAAATGGTGGAGATGTTAAACATTATACCCTCTAAATATCAGCATCTTGTCCAAGACAGTCCTTTCAACCACCATTTGCATTAGATTATTACACTTGGTTTATTGTAATTTATTCAGATTTTTCTGAGATAATCAGTATTTTTTCCAGCTGCAGCTGACTGCATGCAGTTTTCACTCTCATCTTCTAGTTGTTGTAGTGGAACATCTCCTGATGCTGAGTTAGGGCAGATCATCAGTGATGTTTCAGGTGTTTCGGGTCCTGAGAACATCATACATCCTCGCCCAGGCAACCCAGGTGGGGCTGATAAGACCTCAGCTAACCCATAGCCACCTTGAGACTCTCTACACAGCTTCAGTGGTTTTTTCCCCCTGATATCTCTCCTCCACTTCTCCCCAGTGATGTCTGGTGCTTCCTAGGCCCTGTAGAGAGAATGCTCTGCAAAACCTCTGCACCTGACTTCTACTGGCAAACGCCTTGCTTTCCAGCCTTGCTTATGACAGTCCTTGATCAGACCATTGTACTTCTCCCTTAATCTCTGACAGACCTCCTTGGCACATGTGCACATGCTCCAGCATCACAATGTGCTCCGGGCCTGCTGGTGGTCTTAGCTACATGCTGTGCGAACTTAAGTTGTCCACCATCAGCTGCAAATCTTGAGAAGCCCTGGTGCCACCTTGCATGTTCTGTTTGGCCTCTCTCTTGATTTAATGAAGCAGATGGCTGACTTAACTGGTTTTGCCCTCAAGCAGTCGGTGATGACCCTACAGATGGACTCTGCAGTGGTCTTGAGCACCTGGTCATGCCTCCACTGATACTGATACCCAAAGCCTTTGGGAAGCAGCTCAGAATGTGCTCAAGGTATCCAGTCCTTTGACAAATAGGGCATTAAGGTGACTCGGCCATGCTCTGTAGGTACAGGTTGGATGAGCACTTGATAAGGTGTAGTTCCACCCGCCAAAGGTCCATCCCAGGAATCTCTTTTTCCTCCACTTGTTCCCATCTCATCCAAGCATCCTGCTGTCCCATTCTCACTGCTATGCTTGATGTGCTGTCCACTGCTCTCACTCATCTAGTTATCTGCTAAAGTAGATGGCTTTCTTTACTTGAAGAATTAAACTGATTTTAAAACTAGGCAAGAGAAAAGCCACACTGCAAATAATTTTTAATTTTAAAAGCAAGGTTCCAGCGATTGCATAATTTGGTATGAGTTGTAGGAGAGATAAGATTATAAATGCAGAACGACTAACTGAATGCTGTCTTTATATTGCCTATAAGTTAGTACCAAATCATGTAATTCACTCCAGTGAACTTAGCAAGAAACTAGTAGGAAAATATGCACCCATAAACAAAGTGTTAACTCAGTGTATCAGTGTTTGTATCAGTGTTCCATGTTCCACATAGTGTGGAAAAGTATGAAATTCGATTTTAGTCACCTCCACATCTGTGTTTCAGGACTATAACCCTAATTATGGTTTCTAAATTAAGATCTACCAAAAAAAAAAAAAAAAAAAAAAATCCTGATCATGTTTTAATGCTTCTAATCTGTCATGAATAGGTGTAGTTTTAAATGTTAATAGTTATTTGCTGACTGTGTGGACTAAAATGCACAAGAAGCATAATTCCCCTCTCCTCTTGATTCTCAGGTTGACATACACATTAAAATATACAATAATTAAGATCAATGTATATGATGAATAGGGGCAGAGGCCACCAAATTTGGCCCCCCGAGGTGGCTATTTTTTTCCCACTGGCTGGCTTCTCTATATCTCTGTGGAAAGCCTGCTTATGAGTTGTATAAAGTTATCACAAAATTAAACACTCTTCTTTGCATAAGGAAACCTTTATGCCTGTGTTCATCGTCGTTTCCATGGACACAGTGAATTAAGAAAGCTGCACAAGCAAGAAAGCATGAAAATTAAATTATTTAACCTTTTACAACTCATTTTTGGCTCTTATTTATAAAAGAGACTTAAGAAATGTGGGGGGAGTAGAGGTAGAAGTGGTTAGTTTACTTCCTCTCTGGGTAGGAACATGTGTTTTTGGATCGTTATCCCACCTCTTGTGTAGAATACAGTAGGGGTGGGCGGTATAAATGGCATACGGTAGAAAACGATATGAATTTGGCCAGCGGTAGAGATTTTGACTATACCGGCCTATCGCAATATAAATAAGTAATCAGGTTAGCAGGAAGTAATTGTAATGTTTGTTTGTATTTTTACTGCGGCTGTCAAAGTGAACGCGTTCACTTCAAATTCCTTTTAACGCCACTAATTTTTTTAACGTGCGTTAATGCACATTCTGTTATATTGGCCTGATCAACAGTTTGAATCAGCCCGCAGCTGCGAAGACGCAAGCTTCTGTCACCCGACAATGTAAACAGGCTTGTCTGTTTAAGCGACTGGCTCAGTGCATAGAAACAGAAGTATAAGAGGGAGACGAGTGAGTGCTGATCGAGCTGCAGCTCCCCCTGAAACCAGGTAAAAGTAAAAATAAGTCTGACCCACAGCAGAGAGAGAGAGAGAGAGAGCGAGCGTGAGAATATGGACAGATGTGTCGACTTGATATAAAAATCTTTTTATGATCATGAATTATGTTATTAACGTACATGTCAGTGGTGCGTGATTTTTTTTTTACTCCAAGTCCAATTTATGTTCTTTTAAATACTTAATTATTTCATGCTGATCAATCATAACAGCGAGGGAGGAGAGTGTGTGCGAGTGCGCGCAGTACCGACCGATATAAAAACTTTACTGATGATGAATCCTAATGTTACTGTACAGTTCTGTGGTTTAAACACTACAGATAAAAATATCTGTCTCTGCAAAGACCAAACTGACAGACGCTCGTCTCCTCCACAAAAACGTTTGTGACTGCGCTGCATTATTGTAAGTCATGATGAAGAGTCCAGACTCTGTCTCTCCTCTTCATCTCCTCAGTGTGTGTCAGTGTGCAGTTTGCTGTCTGCTGTGGTCTAAAACATCCTCACTGATGTAAACTGCCAGAGTGACACTGATGTAAATGATCCTGCTGCATTAATACAAAAACATGAATATCGCGCATCATTTGATCATTATATAGACTGAGCTGAATAAAGGTGAGGATTTTTCTCATCAGAGGACAATATTTTATTAAAGAAATAAACTATTATTAACAATAATAATACTAAATAAATAAATAAATGCATATAAATAGTAACCTTTTCCTAAAATATTGCTGGTTCTGTGGTGTTGAAATTTTAAATCTGAAGCTTCTAAATCTGAAACTGACTTTTCTGTTTAAGTTTTTATGCGTTTTGGCCTTAAAGTGATATTCCACCCAAAAATGAAAATTCACTCAGTATGTACTCACCCCTATGCCGATGTGAGGATGGGTGAAGATCTTAAGTTCACAAAACAATCCTGGAGTTTCAGCAGAAATATTCTTAAAATGTTCTTAAACTGGTCATTTTGACATATATATACAGAAGAAAAGAATATATTGCAATATATATCGTTACCGCACATGCTTCAAATTATATCACAATATAAATTTTAGGCCATATCGCCCAGCCCTAGGATACAGCAGCCTCAGAGTGTAAATGCAGTCTGCCAAGTTTTCCCAAACATGAAGCCTTGTTAGCTATGGGAAATGGCAGGCAGATGTGAAATAAGCTCCTAGAAATCTACAGAGAAGTCTGGAAACATCATTATCAGTAGTGGCTGGAGAACAAATAATGGTACAGAATATTGCAGTCAATTAAAAGGTGATCATGAGCTTAAATGAAGCTGAAAGAAGAGGCAAAACACAAGCTAACAGACCAGAAACTCAGTCTGTCTTACTTTCTCCTGTTTGCCTCCCTCTTGGATTTGTCTTATTTTCAGCTTTTCAGCTTCTTGTTGTGAGTCATGGCATCCTACATGAATATAAACTTCTCTGCCAAAATGGATCAGTTTTGCTTATCATACATGAGGGTTCTCTGCATTCTCTCATGTAAAATCTTATTATCTTATTGTCATGTTTTAGTTTAACATCACAGCAGGTCTGAAGCTAAACTTCATGTGTCAGATGACATTACAGATGATACACTGATAAAATCTGCTCATTTAAAGGAAAGTGAAACATAATATTATGGCAGTGAAATCAGAAAGGCTTTCTTTCCTGGAATAAGTCATTTTAAATCAATTTCTTCTCCAGCCTTCAGAGTGAGTTAGAGCGATACTGTCCTCTGCAGCAACATCTCAGAAAAGACTCCTCACCTCACCTGATATGTTTTCATGGCTGCTACAGGATAAACACATCGACCCCTGACTAAAGCTGTCTGCTGAGCAGCTCCTCAGAGCTTCCCTGAAGGACAAACACACTGACTGTTGATCTGATATTAAAGAAGCTGAAGAATCCTTTGCTGGACTTCTGACAGGTCCTATGTGCTCTTTTCACATGCTGATCATTTATTGCGGCTGTATTTCACTGTCCACACCTACCAGGCAAGAAAAAAATCAGACCTTGTTGAAGGTTTTATATTCTTGTCAGTTTATAAATTCAAACAACGTTTGTTTTTCACTGCCTATTAGAGATTAACTGTCTCTTAAAGGTTCTCTCACAAAATTAATAACACTAGAACACTTAAAGGGACAGTCCACCCCAAAATCAAAAATGCACTTTTTTCTCCTGTCCCCTGTTTATCCATCAAGATTTTTAGGGTGCGAATTGCAGAGTTTTGGAGATATCGGCCATAGAGATGTCTGTCTTCTCTCCAATATAGTGGGACTAGTTGGCACTGGCATTTTGGTGCTTAAAGGACCAAAAAATATGTTGGTAAAAATGAAAACCAGTGTCTCTTTCCAGAGATCCTGACATGGTTACTCAAGATAATCCACAGACCTTGTTGTGAGCTGTTTCATGAAGGATTTCCTTTCTTCAGTAGAATCTACCAAAACTACTAGTCCTACATGAAACTGCTCACAACAAGGTCTGTGAATTATCTTTAGTAAGCAGACATCTCTATGGCTGATATCTCCAAAACTCACACCAACAAAATCTAGATGGATAAGAAGCACTACAGGCCAGGGGAAAATATGTATATATGATTCTGGGGTGAACTGTCCCTTTAACAGAAAATATGGATTGCAAACCAGATATGAACCCTGACCTGCAGACCCAAAGAAACCACTGAGGACACAGAGGTCATGTCCTTGGTATTTGTTCTGGGTCTTTTTGAATTTTTGAATAAATATATACATAGTTCTTGAAATGTGAAAGTGCCAAAATGCTTAAAACTACGTATTTGTGTGGTGTGTTGTGAACCAAGATTGACATCATCTCTATGTGACAAACATATAACAAGTTGTAGTATGGTTCCATCATCCTATTCACTCCACGGGCTAGAGGGTTCTAACCTACACACACACACAACCCAAGATCACTGTGTTTAAATACAGGTGGGTAAATCAAACATTTACCAACATGGGATTGGTAATATAAATCCTGATAGAAATCTTTGGTTGAATTAAACTCTGAATTCACTGAGTGAAAACATTGTGGCTATACACACCATTTCTCCCCGCTACTTCTCCAATATCCACCCTCCCTCTCACTCCTCTCCTGATATTTTCACATCTAAGGGTGTTTTTACACCTGCAGTTTGGTTCATTTGGACTGGGTCAAAAGAAAAAAAGAAATATCGTTGCATTTTAGTCCTGGTGCAGTTCGTGTTCACATTAACTTTTTACAAACGCACCGGGAGGAGGAAACATGCAGTTTTACAGAGAGGTAACTCGTTCATTTGACAGTTTTGGTGACTGTCATCCTGCATCATCATTGCATCATCATACTGTCGATTAAACGCAAAATTTAATTTAGACTAGTCGACTAGTCTAACGCTAAGAAAACACTAAGAAAGCAGTTAAAATTGAGCAGAATTTATTAATTTATAATGTTAAACACTGTCTGAAAAAATACTGTGTATTAAGAGCCATTTGAAGCTGTTAATCACAGTCAACAATCGCCATATCATACTTTAAGTGCTGCTGAAGTGTGCACTACAAACCTTACACATTAACATACAAAACATGACAACAACTTACTAAATGCTTCATCTTTTCAGACCGAAGAGGATGACAGTGTCTGCATGTAAAGGACCCAGAGCTGATGTTAGCTGCCAGCCTGCTTACACAATGTGGCTAACGTTAGCAGAGCTAGTAGCCGCAGCTGTTCCACTTACAGGTTTATGTCCGTGTCTGTGCTTAATGTGGTCACGTTTCTCCAGTCAAGTGAATATATATCAGCTTATTTTGTCGCAGTCTACGTTCAACATTATTTCCATTTTCTAGATTAAACCAATGCCAAACCCCGCTGGTCTTACGAGCTGTCATCTGTCCGACTTTGCTGATATGAACATCCGGGGTTGCCTAGGCGATCGGGGCGTTCATGCTAGGCGAGAGGGGCAGCCGTCTGACAGTGCCACAGCCCCGACTAGTGGTGGGCAGCTGCATAATTAGTTAGAGGCAACAGATAACTGCCATTGTGCATGAATGAAATATTGATAAATAACGACTAGTAATTCTGGTGCCAACTAACGAGGGTGGGGACGTTGAATCGTATAGTCGACTAATCACGGACATCCCTAGTCCACACAGAGAGAGCGCTCTGTAGCGCTGCGTCTGACAGCCCAACTGATCTTTAGATATTGAATTTACAGAAGTTTTGGGAGGAGAAGAAAAGAATAAGAAAGCATCAGGATTTTTGTTTTCCCCCATTCAGAGAGAGAGAGAGAGAGAGAGAGAGGGAGAGGGAGAGAGAGAGAGAGAGGGAGGAAGGAGCATATCTGCTCTTCACTTGACTTTTTCATGTGTGTGACATACAGTTGTATTACTGTGGGGTCGCTGTCACACACTTTTTAATCAGACAAAGTACACAAAGTAGAAACACAGCAGTTGCCTTTTACTAAATTAATTTCATCAATATACATTTAATGATCAGCTGATGGATTTATTTGCACTTTAGCACTTTAGCGTGCCAAAATCACATCTTCTTTCATACAATCCTGTGTTTGGTTCATTTGCTTTCACATCACAAACGGACCGCACCAGAGTTCGTTTGGAGCTGCACCAAGACTCACCTTTTCAGGTGGACTCGGCCTGGTTCTTTGGGCTGGTGTGAAAGCTGTCAATCGAAGCCTGGTGCGGACCAAATGACTAAATGGCAAACGGACCACGGTCTGTTTTAACCGGACCAAACAAGGCAGGTGTGAAAACACCTTAAGTCACTGTTTTTGGTGAGTTTCATTTTGTTTTTGTTGAATTTGAAGTGTGTTAAATGATGCAATTACTCTTTTTGTAAATGGAGTCTGGTGGCTTTGAAAAGAGTGATAAAATAGCTGTTTTTGGTTTAAAAAAAAAGGATATTATTCTTTGACAAAAAGTGCTATCTCTGTACAGATCCTCTCCATAAAGTTGTCAGACATGTGGAGTAACAATCTGACCCTGGCAGTGGCAAAAACAAGCACTTTTATGGGATGCATTTTAAAGGTTTGCAGTTGCCCATGAGCGTTACATTGCAGCCTGTTTCACAGCTGCAGCATTTCCCTCAATTCTGGACCAATTCAAAAAGTTGCTGTTCCTATTAGTCACTTAGATACAAAAACATGGGACACTAGGGTCCAGGTTGAAAAATATGAACAAGTTACCCTTTAACTGTAACTTCTTAAATAAAAATGTCTGACAAATTAATGTAACGTGTATCTTTACTTTCCCCTTAGTTGGTACCAAATCACATTATCCCCAGGACATTTCCTAGGAAATTATTAGGATGTTATGTTGCTTGTAAAATAACATGTTTTCATCTGTGTCTCAGCCAAGTCTTTCAAGCTCTCAGACTGTGTTCAGATCCCAACTCTATGATTAGGTTTTCTCATTTCTTTCTCATTGAATTATTTTTAAAAATAGCCAAAATGATCAAAGCAAAGCAGCAGCTTCCTATCTGTGTGTGGGCTTGTGTAGATGTTTGAAGAGTTCAATCCTTTAAAGGGATGGTTTGGATTTTCAGATTTTGGAGTATGGTTGTATGAGGTACTTATCCATAGTGTAGTATAATGTACAGCTGTGGACAGAGTCAGCAGCAAAACATTTTGGACACCTAAAAAATTCAGTATCATTTTAGGTCTACACGATTTTTGTCACTTTACTTTGCTGTCAGACAGAAGTCAGACAGGAAACTACAATTATATAAGCCAAATATCACTCTTTTCAAACCAACCAAACTTCTTTGACAAAAACAGTAATTTTACCTCACAAAACACAGGAGTTGCTGGTCAAGGTAAAATTGCTGTTTTTGTCAAAAGGGTCTGCTGGCTTAGCTTTCTACACCAGTACTCCTGCTGCGTCTCATATCGCTTGAAAATGTCAGTTCATCGTTTTGCATAATTTAAGCAACTTTAGATGTGACTTAAACTCATCATAGTTCCAGTTAACATGGAAACTTTTGCTTGGACTTTTGTACAATGAGTGACTCTCTCTCTCTGTGTCTCTGTGTCTCTGTGTCTCTGTGTCTCTGTGTCTGTCTGTGTCCAGTGGGTGTGTCAGTTCTGCACCTATCTGAACTACTCTCCTGCTACAGTGTGTGAGATGTGTGACCTGGCTCGTCCAGAGCCCGCACCCCTGCCTGCGAAGCTCCGCCCTCCCTCTCCCGTTAGACGTGTCCCAGCCCTGCCAATCAAACCCAAAGAGCCCGCCTCTGAAGACGTGGACTCTTGGAGACAGAGACTGATGAAGGAGGAGGGGTTGAAGCTAATTCAGCTGATCAGAGCAAGTCATCTTCATCACCTTTCATTGTTTTGGATGTAGACTTGGTTTAGTGTGTGTGTTCTAGTGTATCTGTCCTCTCTGTGTGTGTCAGGACGGGGAGAAGAAAGGAGTGAGTCCAGAGGAGGTGTACACCAGCATGAGGGTAGCAGGGGACAGCAGCATCCTGCCCTGCAAGTGGTTAAAGACAGAGCTTCCTCTACTGTTGGACCAGATCAGGATGTCGGTGGCAACATCCTCCATCCAGTCTGTTAGTGACAGGACCAGCACAGAGCTCACAGTCAGTATGCTGCTTCTGTCTGTGTAAATCCTGACTGACTGTCACTGTCAGTAGTGTTTCTGTCACTGACACACCTTCCTCTAACACAGAGCGGCTCATGTGAAGCACCAGCTGAGGATGCTGGGAAAAAGGTGGACCCTGCAGAAACAGAGGGTGTGGTCCAGTTGTCCAGAGCAGAGGCCAAGCAGGCCTGGCTGACAGCAGGGGGCGACACTGAGCGAGCTGCCAGACAGGCTCTGAGGGACAGACTGGCCAAGGTGACTGAAATGTCTCCATAAAGTTGGGCTCATGCTACAGGAGTTTAAAAACAAAATCAGGCTGTATCACGCACACAAAGAGGAACTTCACAGATATTTTTCTCTCTGATCTATCTAATCTAATCTAAACATCTTAATATCTTGTGTTGTGTGCATAATTTAAGATATTTAGATTATCTTGCCAGAGGAATCACAATCTTGACCTCATGGGGAAGCAGATGTAAACAAAACTGAGACTGACATGGTGCTGTAATAATGCTTGCAGTGAGAAAAAAACAAAAGCAGAATGTTAAACAGTTTTGGATGAGAAAGTGTTTGAACTGGAGGAGAGATTTTAAGAGTCAGTTTTAATATCTGTCAACAGTGGTATGCTAGCTAACGTTATCCTGAAGAGCTCTAATGTTTGCTTGGCAACATCGTCAGCTGGTCCAGGACTAAGTTACAGTACTCTACGTTAGGTTAGGTTAGGTTACATTACATTACATTATGCAATGCTTTGTTACACTGTGTAGGACTGTTACGCTTTATAAGACTATTTTACATTATGTTGCGTTATGCTATGTTGTGTTACACTATGTTGTGTCCCATTGCGTTATGCTATATTGTCTTGTTGCACTATGCTATATTGTCTTGTTGTATTATGCTATGTGGCATTACGTTGCATTGCATTATTTTGTTTTGCATAACATTGCGTTGTGTTGTGTAACACTACCTTGCATTATGCTATCTTGCGTTACGCTGTCTTGGTTTTGCTATCTTGTGTTATGTTATGTTGCATTGTGTTGCATTAAACGACTTGTGTTACAATATGTTGCATTACAATATGTTGCATACATTACATCATGTTGTGACAGTTTGAAAATGATTGGGATGGCACTGATGAGTGTGCGAGCAGATCTGGGGGTTAAGGACTTTATTTGTGAACCTCTCACACTAGCAGATAATCTGGGCTGATTATCAGTACTGACCAAGGTTCCAGAACAGATTTCTCCTCTGATAGATCTTTTTGTGTAAACACAGGTGTTACCAATGATACAAATCACAGTTCTGTTCCATTCAGGTCAAAAAGAGTTGGGTGCTGCTATTGTGCATGTTGGATCACTGGAAAGGATTTGCTATACTAAAGGAAACAGGAGCTTAATTAGTATCATTGCTAACATCTGTGTTTAGTCTGCTATTTTATAGCAACATGGCTGTTGTGAAAAAGGTCTACTGTCAGAGGGAGTGAATCAGGAATAAATCAGTCCAAAACTCCTGTAGTCTGAGCCTGGCTTAAATTGATTCCAGATGCACAACAGTATCCCAGCAGTCTTCCTTCTGTCTGGCCATGCTATCACGTTTTTCTTCACCCTGTCCTCTCAGGTGAAGGAGCTGTGTGCGCTGGGCTTCAGTGACGAGGCTCGCTGTCATGATGTTTTGAGGCAGAGTGGTGGTGAGGTGAGAGGGGCGCTGGCCCTGCTACAGCGACCCCTGCTGGAACCCTTCCACAAACGCATTTGGAGTGACAAGCCTGAGCCTCCAGTAGACATCCATCACCCTGACAAACAGGTGAGAGCAGGTCTGGGTACAGCCACTGTAACAGTTCTGTCTGCTATTTAAAAATTTTAACTTTTCTTAGTTGCTCATCCTGCCCTTTCATGTCATTGTGATGCAAAAGACTTCTCCACATTAAAGGCATAGTTCAGATTTTGTGGGGTTGTCTGAGGTACTTGTTAGGATTGGACTGACTGATGATGCCATTGTCCCTCACAGTGACTAACCTGCTGAGACGAAAACCCTTGTAGACCCAGTAACGATATCATCGTCCATCACAATGTTTCACTGTGACATGAAAGTACACCTTAATACCGAATACTTGTGTTCAAGCTGCATTAGATAATATTTTGATATTAAGAATGGATCAAATCAGTGTGTTTTGTGTAACCACAGAGAAACATCCCCACCTCAGCAGTTCTCCTCAGTTCCAAAAAGCTTTTTAGCCATTTTTAATGGACAGTTTAGGTCTTCTAGGTCTGCAAACTCCACTGATTCAGGGTTGTTTCCAACAGTGTACAGTACCTGCACAGCACCAAACAGCTGACAGACACAGTTAGAGACTAGAGGGTGAGCATAGTGTAGCATTTAGCAGTTTAAGAGACAGATATTTCTCTTAATTTCCCTCCGGAGTTCAACCTCAACCCAATACGACACTGCCAGAAGGAAGAAGAGGCACTAACTGGGGACCCTCAAACACAACCTGAGCAGCTGATCCAAGGCACTGGGCAAGGGATGCTAGCACTAGAGACAAGACAAAGGTCCTCATGTCCATCACTGAGGCAATCAGCAAGGGGAGAAGCGATAGCAGGTACGCTCACGGAACAGACATGACAACCATGTTCATCAAAGAGGGAGAACAGCTGAAGAGAAGGGTCAAGAACAGTTCTGTGGGTTTGCTCTCCACAGCACAAGACTGGGTGATGACAGCTGACCTGGAGAGGCTGCTGAAAATTCCTCTACATATCATCCAGTCCTCACAGACTCATTGTCCTGGTCTCTGAGGCTACAAGACAGCTCATGCTGCTATAGCTAACTGGGCCCTAGGAGAGGATGGAGGAGATGCTAGCGAGAAAGAAGGCAGAAGAAAGAAGAAGACCATCAACAGAGCAAGAGGAGCCATCAACAACAATGTAGAGGTAGCAGAGACAGTGTCTGGATGCTACTGGCTGCAAAGTGGTGACCAGGAAGGCTAGTAGAGTGCAACTTGAACACAAGCTGAAGCCTGATCAACCTCAGTTGGGTTGCCTGGACAAGGGAGTTTTGTTTTTTTTTTGCAAGACCCGAAACACTTAACTGAGTTCAAGGTTCAACACAAATAAGTGCATCAGAAGTATATGGAGGTACATGGAGACCATACCAGAGTGAAAAAGAGAGTGAATATTGGACTTGGATTCATCAGGTGGCCAGAGAATTGACTCGTAGATTCACAAGATCACAAGATCTTGCAAGAATCCACCTTGCCAGGCTTCAAGTTATCCGTTTGTGTGTGTCCTAGGAGGGACTGCTGGCAGCTACATGAGTGTTTTTAGGTGTGACGACATTGAGAAGCGTCCATGGAAGCGACTCGCCTTGAACAAACAATGGCAGCTCCTGAAGAGGTCAGCATAGATACTGTGATAGCATCAGTTATATCAGAACTGGAGAGTATTTCTTCATTTAAAGAAGAGCAAAGACGACACTGAAGGCTTTTCTCCATGGAAAAGATGTTTCCGCTCTTCTCCTGACCGGCTTCAGCAAGAGTTTGATTTGGTTGTTTGAAGTTAGCCAGTGATAGACACATGGTTCATTCAATCACCTGCCAAGTGTTTTTTTTGAAGTGGCTCCCCTTTTCCAACCAGTTTCTAATGACCTCCCATAACAAACCATCTGGCATGTCAGTGCAGTTCTTAATAATGCCACAAGATGTCTCTGTAGAAATACGAAAGTATACAGGGAATAATGCACCGCAGAGAGGAAAAAGAAAAGAAATCATTTGCCCATCTGCCTTAACACTAATGTTTCTGTCTGCTGCATGGGAGAAACTGTTTGCTAACATGTTTTCAATAATAACTTTATGGTAATATGTCAATTTTCTGTTTTCAGGATGTTCTACTGCCCCAAGTGGCCAAAACAAATCTTTAATGAGGACCCTTATAAAGCATAGAGCTGGCTGTGAGCTGGTAGGGTATGTGAGGCCTGTCTTTGTTGTATCTTTCTACATACAGTAATTCCTTTCTTCTTTTTCAGCGGATCTGTCGGAGGTTACTAGCAGTGTACGATCTTCCTAGCTGGGGTCGCTGTGAGCTGGCGTTGTCGCTGCTTCTGGAGCACAGTGCCCCCTACTCACTGGAGGACGTAGTGCAGGCTGTACGAGAGTCCCATGACAGGGAGTTCATAAAGCGAGTGCTGGCTAAAGAGTGTCCCATCTGCCTGTCTATCTTCCCCCACAGCAAGGTACACCGACAGTGAATCTTTATATGAGCTCTGCAGCGTTGAAGCGATCTTACCAACAGTCATGACCTCTGGCCCTCTGTTCTCCCTCAGATGCAGTCTCTGACGTCGTGCCAGTGCTCAGTGTGTTGTGGTTGTTTCCAGCAGCACTTCACGATCGCTGTGAGGGACAAACACATCAGGGACATGGTGTGTCCTGTCTGCTGGGAGCCTGACATCAATGACCCTGAACACCTCAACAGCTACTTCTCCACCCTGGACATCCAGGTAGGAAAGAGATGAACGGAGGGATGAATGAGGGAGGACTCACAGTCCATCAGTATCAGGATGACAGAGGCACTACTGTTAGCACCTGATCATAGCAGAAGAATCCAATATGTCCTTGTGAGACAGGTGGTTCTAGAAGTCTGATGACAGGGTGACTAAGTGCACTCTCAGTCACTAACCACACTCACCAGAGTGAGGTTATATAAGACAGGATGGTGTAAGACTGCTGATATCATAGCTTCCTCCCTTTCCGAGTCAGTATACTTTTGCAAATAATGGTTCCAAAAGGCCTGAGGTTCTACTCAGAACCATTTGCTTCTGAAGTGCACTTTTTTAAAGTAAGGATTTGTCAAGGATTCTTTGTTTGACTAAGGGTTCCATTAAGGACCGTTTTCCTCCAAAGAACCTTGTTGTTGAACTTGGGGTTCAGCAACAAGGATTCTTGAAATTCTTGAAGTTCTTGAATTCTTTCATCAAGGGTTCTTTGTACCATAATATAATAGGGTTCTCGGTAAAAGCTCCTGGGTGGGTTTTAAATAAAACCTTTGGAATAGAAAAGTGTGGTCAATAGAACCACCCAGGTGGGTTCTAGTTAGCGCCCTTAGAAGGTGGAAACATTCTTGGAAGAACCCCCAGATAGGGCCCTGGGTGGAAACATCACACAATAGAAGGATTCTCTGTAGACCTTTAATAGGGGGTCCTGAGTGAAACCTTTCACAGATTGTTCTAGGTATAACCCTTTATGTTTCGGTCGAGATAGAATCATTTCAAATGGTACCTTTGTAAAAGGTTCTACCAGCAATCAAGAAGGATTCTCCTTTGGGACAAAGTGGAGAACCCTTTATGGTTCTAGTTAGCACCTTTATTTCTAAAGAGTTTACTGTCAAGATGGTTTGCTATCGGTCAGGAACTCTACAGATGATGTGCAGGTTACCACAAATCCACTGTTCACAGTCATTCCATTGGAATGAACTGGTTTCAGGACAAAATGTGCTGTTGTAAATATTGGTGTGACCAAGCTACTATGGTCATATACATTTTGACAACCTTGGATTTAATCTGTCATTCAATCTGACAATAAGTATTTTATGCCAATAGTAAAGGCCCATACCAGTTTACATTACTGCTTTGACTGTGTTTTTTTATTTTATTTTGAGACAGCCATTTGGTTTCCTTTCATTTTGGGGTTGTAACTCAGGGTGTTTCCACAAGCTGTCAACTGACAGTTATTTGGTCAGATGAACAAATGTGTATATTTAGCGTCTTCAGTGTCACAAAGAGCTCACAAAGGGAAAAAAAAAAGATTATTACCATTGTTAGTATTAGTAGACTGCAAATTGACTGCATGCTCTGATTAATGACTAACAGGCAGTGACCGGACGAAAAAGTGTCTTGTGCAATGATGATTTAGGGCTTATTGCTGTGAGATCCCTGTCACACACTTGTTAATCTGACAAAGTACACAGAGAACGATACAAGCACAGCAGTGTTTTGTAGTTGGTCATTTCACCAAATAACCAAACCAAGACTACTTGAAAAGGTGGTACTCAAACAGACTCTAGTGTGGTTCGTATGTGTTGTGATGGCAAACGAACCAACCACAGGATTTAATAAGGGCAGATATGTGATTCTGGCATGATTTTAAAATATCAGCTACTCATAAATCATCTGCTGATCATGAAATCTCTTCAAGAAGCCATCTTATAATTCATCTGTATGAGTCATGTATATATGTATGCAAATCATTTAGTAACACATACAACTGTGTGTATGTCAGTAGAGTATATTGCCTGATTAACAGGTCAAAAGCTGTTCACACTGCTCCTTCTCTGTGTATGTTGTCAGATTAAAAAGTGTGACAGCGATCTCACAGCAATAAGCCCCGAATCATCATTACACAAGACGCCTCATTTTCCTGTCTCAACCTGTTAGCCATTATTCAGAACATACAGTCAATTTGCAGTCTAATAATACTACTCACAGTTATAATCATTTTTTTCTTTGTGAGTTCTTTGTGACACCAAATCATACAAATACAAATCAGAATCAATGAAGTGCTGCATAAACTTCCATCACTCACCAGAATATGATTTTCAGGATCACAGTCATCAAAATTGTCCAAGCAACAAATTACCTGTCAGTCTGTATAACTTCAAGCCTCTTGGTTTGTTTGTAAAAAGACAGTGTGAACGGAACACAAGTAATATGCAACAGTGTATCATTTTGTATCATTTGTATTATCAGGATTATTTTGTCAGATTGAACAAAGCTTGTTCAAGGCCAAAACACACTAAAAGCTTCAGTAGACACGTCAATAGACGTGCGTCAGTTGAAGCTTCTATGCCACACTGCAGGCTTCAGATTTAAAATTCCAACACCACAGAACCAGCAGTATTAGAATCAATCAATCAATCAATCAAATTTTATTTATATAGCGCCAATTCACAACAAAGTTGTCTCAAGACACTTTACAAATAGAGTAGGTCTAGACCACACTCAATAATTTTGTTTACATCCGACAGTTGAAACAACTCCCCCATAAGCAAGCACTTTGGCGACAGCGGCGAGGAAAAACTTCCTTTTAACAGGCAGAAACCTCGGACAGATCCATGACTCATGGTGGGCGGTGATCTGACGGCACCGGTCGGGTTGAGAGGGAAAGAGGAGAAGGGGAGGAAAGAGGGGAGGTGGGAGGGGTGGAAGAGAGAGAGAAAAGAACAGAGACAGAGAGAACAGTAGTAACAGAACATCAATAGTAAAACTACAGTATGTGTAGGGAAAAGTAGTACATATAAATATGTAAGCTGTATGTAAATAATAATACTAATACTAGATGTTACAATAATGATAATAAAATAATGATAATAATAGTAACAACAACAATGTGATGAATGTTTGATTGATTAGGTGAGTTATAATAATCCACAGTGGGAGGTTCAGCTGTGATCAGCGATCCATGCGCAGCCACAGTCCATGGGAATCTGCAGGATGACAAAGCAGAAAGACTCCGGGGAAGGAATCAAGTCAGTAACAGGCATTAATGGAACATAAACATAAACATCTGGGGAAAGAGCTGAAGAAAGAGAGGAGCTCAGTGTGCCTTGGAGTCCCCCAGCAGCCTAAACCTATAGCAGCATAACTAGGGGCTGGTCAGGGCAAACCTGAGCCAGCCCTAACTATAAGCTTTATCAAAAAGGAAGGTTTTAAGTCTACTCTTAAATGTTGAGATGGTGTCTGCCTCCCGAACAGAAATTGGAAGATGGTTCCACAGGAGAGGAGCTTGATAACTGAAAGCTCTGGCTCCCAATCTACTTTTGGAGATCTTTGGGACCACCAGTAAGTCTGCATATTGAGACCTAAGTGTTCTAGTGGGATGGTAAGGTACTATAAGCTCTTTAAGATAAGATGGTGCCTGATCATTAAGCGCTTTGTATGTAAGGAGAAGGATTTTGAATTCTATCCTAGATTTTACAGGTAGCCAGTGCAGTGAAGCTAATACCGGAGTAATATGCTCTCTTATCCTAGTTCCTGTTAGTATACGAGCCGCAGCATTTTGAATCAACTGCAGACTCTTTAAAGACTTATTGCTGCAGCCCGATAATAACGCATTGCAGTAGTCTAGCCTAGAAGTAACAAATGCATGGACTAGTTTTTCTGCATCCGTTTGAGACAGGATGTGCCTGATTTTCTTGATATTGCGGAGGTGAAAAAAGGCAGTCCTTGAGATTTGTTTAATATGGGAGTTAAAGGATAAATCCTGATCAAAAATAACCCCCAGATTCCTTACTGTAGTGCTGGAGGCTAAAGTAAAGCCATCTAGTGTAGCTATATCACTGATTAGTTTGTTTCGGTGATGTTTAGGGCCAAGTATGATAACTTCAGTCTTATCTGAGTTTAGAAGCAGAAAATTGTGGGTCATCCAGATCTTAACATCCTTCAGACATGCTTGCAGTTTGTCTAACTGATTTGTTTCATCAGGTTTTATCGATAAATATAATTGGCTATCATCGGCATAACAGTGAAAGTTAATGGAGTGGTTTCTAATAATATTGCCTAAGGGAAGCATATACAGAGTGAATAAAATTGGCCCCAGCACTGAGCCTGTGTGGAACTCCATAACTAACTTTACTGTGCACAGAGGATTCATCATTAACATGTACAAACTGGAAGCGATTTGATAAATAGGATTTAAACCAGCTTAGTGCTGTTCCTTTAATGCCAATTAAATGTTCTAGTCTCTGTAGTAAAATATGGTGGTCGATCGTGTCAAATGCTGCACTAAGATCTAACAGGACAAGTACAGAGACAAGACCTTTGTCCGATGCTAACAGAAGGTCATTGGTTACTTTCACCAGTGCAGTCTCTGTGCTATGGTGTACTCTAAAGCCTGACTGAAATTTCTCGAATAATTCATTGAGATGCAAAAAATCACACAGCTGATTTGCAACTGTTTTTTCAAGAATCTTAGAGAGAAAGGGGAGGTTCGATATAGGTCTATAGTTAGCTAAGACCTCGGGATCAAGAGTTGGCTTTTTAAGAAGAGGTTTAATTACAGCTAATTTAAAGGACTGAGGTACATAGCCTACTGACAAAGAGAGATTTATCATATCTAGTAGAAAAGTGCCGACTACGGGCAAACTTTCCTTAAGTAATCTAGTTGGGATAGGATCTAGGAGACAGGTGGATGGCTTTGATGAAGAAATAGTCGAGGTTAATTGTGGAAGATCAATGGGAGAGAAGGAGTCTAGATATACCTCTGAATCTGCAGCTATCTCTAAGGTTTCTGTGTTAGGGAATAAATGAATATTGGTAGGGGGCATAAGTTGATCAATTCTGTCTCTAATGGATGTAATTTTATCATTGAAGAAGCTCAAAAAGTTATTACTGTTGAGAGACAGAGGAATACATGGCTCTATAGAGCTATGACTCTCTGTCAGCCTTGCTACAGTGTTAAAAAGAAACCTGGGGTTGTTCTTGTTATCCTCTATTAATGATGAGTAATAGGCTGCTTTAGCATTGCGGAGGCCATTTCTATAGGTTTTAAGACTATCTTGCCAGGTTAATCGAGACTCTTCCAAATTGGTGGAACGCCATTTCCTTTCTAGTTTTCTTGATGCCTGCTTTAAACGCACGAGTTTCAGAATTATACCAAGGGCTTGCTTTCTTTGTTTTATAAACTTCTTTTTCAGGGGAGCAATAGAGTTAAGCGTAGTTCGCAAGGATCCTGCAGCATGATCGACAAGATGATCAATTTGGGAGAAATTAAATAAAGTGTTATCAGAAACATTTAGACACGACATTGAGTTAAGAGCTAGGGGAATCTTTTCCTTAAATGTAGCTACAGCACTTTCAGAAAGGCATCTAGTATAATACTTTTTAGGAATTGGTGTGTAGTCTGACAGTAAGAATTCAAACGTTATTAAAAAATGATCCGATAAAACAGGGTTTTGTGGATATACTATTAATTGATCAATTTCAATGCCATAGGCTAGAGCAAGGTCGAGAGTGTGGCTGAAACAGTGTGTGGGCTTATGTACGATCTGGCTGAAACCAATTGAGTCCAGTAATGACATAAACGCAATGTTAAGGCTATCATTATCGACGTCAACATGAATATTGAAATCTCCTACAATGATAACTTTGTCTGTTTTAAGGACTAAGCTTGATAAAAACTCTGAGAATTCAGTCAGAAATTCCGAATATGGACCAGGAGCTTGGTACACAACAACAAATATAACTGGCTGTAGTGTTTTCCATTTCGGGTGTGAAATACTCAGAACAAGGCTTTCGAATGAGTTATAATTAAGTTTAGGTTTAGGACTGATAAATAAGGTGGAGTCATAAATAGCTGCGACTCCACCTCCTCTGCCAGAGCCTCGAGGAATGTGAGTATTAATATGACTGGGGGGAGTAGCTTCATTTAAGCTAACATATTCTTCAGGGCCTAACCAGGTTTCAGTGAGACAGAATAAATCAATAGGATAATCAGAGATTAGTTCATTTACCAATACAGCCTTAGATGACAGAGATCTGATGTTTAAGAGTCCACATTTGATGTTTATATTTTGGTGTGGTTTCACACTGGTGGTTTTAATTTTTATTAGATTTTTATGATTTACTCCTTTTCTGTTAATTTTTGATATAAATGATTTGCATGGTCGGGGGACAGACACCGTTTCTATGGGGTGTTGGGTGGGTAACTGCTCTAATGGAAGCGCAGAGAGGCGTGTAAGACTGCAACTCTGCGTCCTGGTCTCAACTCTGGGTTGTCACGGACTGGGCTGATTAATAAACTTGTCCAGATTTCTAGAGATGAGAGCAGCTCCGTCCAAAGTGGGATGAATGCCGTCTCTCCTAATAAGACCAGGTTTTTCCCCAGAATGTCCGCCAATTATCTACAAAGCCCACATTGTTATCTGGACACCACCTCGACAGCCAGCGGTTGAAGGATGACATGCGGCTAAACATGTCATCACTGGTGGTGTTAGGTAGGGGCCCAGAGAAAACTTCGGAGTCCGACATCGTTTTTAGCATATGTGCACACCGACTCTATGTTAATTTTGGTGACCTCCGATTGGCGTAATCGGGCGTCATTACCGCCGACGTGAATAACAATCTTTCCAAATCTACGTTTAGTCTTAGCCAGCAGTTTTAAATTTGACTCGATGTCGCCCGCTCTGGCCCCAGGGATGCATTTGACTGTGGTTGCTGGTGTCGCTAGTTTCACGTTTCGCACTATGGAGCTGCCAATTACCAGAGTTTGTTTCTCAGCGGGTGTGTCGCTGAGAGGGGAGAATCTAAAAGGAAAAGGAAAAGGCTGATAGAAAAGGCTGCTATTTATATGCATCTTTTTATTTCTTACTGTTATAATTGTTAATAAATTAACTTTAATAAAATATTGTCCTCTGAGGGGAAAAATCCTAAACTTTTTTCAGGTCCATCTGTATAACTAAACGGTGTGCGATGTTCATGTTTTTGTATTAAGGCAGCAGGATCATTTACATCAGTTTCACTCAGTTTTCATCAGTGAGGATGTTTTAGACATCAGCAGACAGCAAACTGCACACTGACACACACCGAGGAGATGAAGAGGAGAGACTCATTGTGATTTACATTAATCCAGCGAAGTGACAGACGTTTCATGGTTGAGACAAGCGTCTGTCTGTTACTAAGAGAGAGATATTTCTCATCAAAAAAGTTTTGGTATCAGTTGACTTTTCACACATGCTCCCCTCCCTTCCTCCCTCCACTCTGCTGTCTCTCTCTCCCCTCGTAGTTATGATCAATCAGCATGAAGTAATTAAGTATTAAAAGTACACAAATCGGACTTGGAGCAAAAAAATCACACATGACAGAAATGTGAGGTAATATTATGATTCATGATCATAAAACGTTCTTATATCAAGTTGGCACATCTGTCCATGTTCACACACTCTCCCCCTCTCCCTCCCTCCCTCCCTCCCTGCTGTGGATTGTTTTGTTGTTGTTGTTTTGTTTGTTTGTTTGCTTTTTGTTTTTTTAACCTGGTTTCAGGTGGAACTGTAGCTCCAACAGCACTCTCTCCTCACGTCCATGCCTTCTTTATTCCATTTAACTCTCCCCAAACACAGACTGCAGAAATAAAGGCCTGTTCCTCATTTGATGCTCCAAAATCGAAACAAATTCGGAGTGCAAGTGTCAAGGCAGTTTGACGTGCGTTGAGATGCTTTTAATGCGTGTCCTGCCATTTAGAACAGCGGATGTACTTCAAAATGTGAGTGTCAGACACCTTTAGTGTGTTTTGGCTTTCAGAGACACAGAAAACATTGGGCCTCATGCAAGAACATTTTTGTATTCTTATCTTACTTTTTTTTTGTATGAAGGGCTCATACGAACACGTCACATTAGATTCAGCAAACGCTTGTTACTTCAGAAAACTGTGTTAATGATCTGCCTGTGCGTATTTGAGTGCACGTGCATGAGACTAGTAAATTAGCGTAATTAACATCCCAAAAACACCATATAAGGCTGTGCTCCCTGCCCCATATGTCAGAAAGTGACATATGGGGCAGAGAAAAAGAATGTTTGGAGTTTGATGTCCTGCTTTCAGAGAAAAGGAAAATCTGTCATTTTATCAGCATCAGTAGTGGATGAAAATGGCTTAAAAGAAAAAAAAACGCCTTGCCACAGCAAGGTTATTGATGATTGCAATGGGAGGAGGGGGTCAAAGCAAAGCCTCATTCACAGAGACGGATGAAAAATACATGCCATAATCGTTATAGATGTCATGGATAAATTTAGAATTGATATTATAATTTAAGAGTGTAGAGTCAAAGTGATGAAATATATTTGTGATACCAGCAGACTGACTGCACACGACTCTGCGACTGGTCTGGACCTCGTAAATTGTGTTTGTATCTAAAGAAAATTCAAAATAAGGGAAAACTGTTGAATGCAACAAGTCCTCCTATATCACTTGTAAACACCAGTTAAGAACAAATCTGTTCATATGAGTGGTTCTTGCATGAGGCCCATTGTGTGTAGAACTGTTTTTACAGTCTGAAGTGTCATGGTTGTGTTTTGTTGGTCATTTCCTGTTTTATTTTGTAGTATTGGTTTCCCTTGTGTGTCCTTGTTGCTTTTACTTCCTGTCTTTGTCCTTTTCCCGCCCTTGGTTGATTACTGATTTGGTTCACCTGTTGTTGTCCACCCACCTGTGTTTGATTACCTCCCTGTCTATTTAGTCCCTGTGTTTCTCTTTGTCTTTGTCAGTTCGTTTGTTGTACTTGGTGGAATGTTCCTGTGTCTTCCCAGTGTGGTCTCCAGTGTTTTTTGGTATTTTTCCCCCTTTTGGTTTTCCTGGATTTTGTCATCTTGGTTTTGTCTTTTGGATCCCTTCTTCGTTCTATTGATTTTTCACCGCACATAACAGTACGAACTGACCAAGACATGGACCCAGCGGACTTTTCTGTTTGTGAGGAGCTAAAGAAGGCCTACTCTGAATTTGAGCAACTGAACTGTGCCATTACAGGTTGCACGGATTTTAAGCGGAGAATTTTTGTTTATTCCTTGATGGAAAAGACTTTTTTATCAAGGCCCAAAATTTTGTTTTTCCCTCAAATAACTCATAACCTGACAGTGATTGCAGACCTAAAGCGAGAATTACAGGCGGAGTTGGATTCTACCTGCAATTCTGAGCTCAGCAAGGACTCGCTAACCCACCAGCCACCTGCAAAGCCTGCTCCTCTGCCAGCCAGTCCTCTGCCTGAACCTGCCCCGGACTCATCGCCTGTGGAGCCCCCCAGGCGCAAGCGTGGCTCTCGCCGACGTCATGCCCCTCAGCTGCCCAGCGTCCCCGAACCCCAGCTGCCCAGCGTCCCCGAACCCCAGCTGCCCAGCGTCCCCGAACCCCAGCGCCACGAAGGTTCTGCTGCCCAGCGCCACGGAGGTTCTGCTGCCCAGCGCCATGGAGGTTCTGCTGCCCAGCGCCACGGAGGTTCTGCTGCCCAGCGCCACGGAGGTTCTGCTGCCCAGCACCACGGAGGTTCTGCTGCCCAGCAACCTAGTCTTCGTCTCTCCTGTTCCGGTGGGACCGTCGCCACCACCTCCTGTTCCGGTGGGACCGTCGCCACCACCTCCTGTTCCGGTGGGACCGTCGCCACCACCTCCTGTTCCGGTGGGACCGTCGCCACCACCTCCTGTTCCGGTTGGACCGTCGCCATCATCGCATGTGCCTGTGGGGTCACTGCAGCCATCTCATGTTCCGCGCTGGGTCACCACCACCATCTCCTGTTCTGGCTGGTCCGCAGCCATCACCCGTTCCAGCTGGGCCGCAGCCATTCCCTGTTCTGATGGGGCCGCCGCAGCTACCTTCTGTTCTGGCTGGGTCATCGCCATCGTCTCCCGTTCGGGCTGGGCCGCAACTTCCTCCTGCTCCGGTGGGACAGTCGCCACCCTCCTCCTGCTCCGGTGGGACAGTCGCCACCATCTCCTGTTCCGGTGGGGCCGTCGCCATCATCACACCCCGGTGGGGTCACCGCAGCCATCTCCTGTTCCGGCTGGGTCACCGCCACCATCTCCTGTCCCGGTGGGACCGTTGCCACCATCTCCTCTTCCGGTGGGGCCGTCGCCATCCTCTCCAGCCCCGGTGGGGTCGCCGCAGCCATATCCTGTTCCGGCTGGGTCACCGCCACCTCCTCCTGTCCCGGTGGGACCGTCGCCACCATCTCCTCTTCCGGTGGGGCCGTCGCCATCATCTCCAGCCCCGGTGGGGTCGCCGCAGCCATATCCTGTTCTGGCTGGGTCACCGCCACCACCTCCTGTCCCGGTGGGACCGTCGCCACCATCACCTCTTCCGGTGGGGCCGTCGCCATCATCGCCTGCCCTGGTGGGGTCACCGCAGCCATCTCCTCTTCCGGCTGGGTCACTGCCACCATCTCCTGTCCCGGTGGGACCGCCGCCACCCACCTCCTCTTCCGGTGGGGCCGTCGCCATCATCTCCTGTCCCGGTGGGACCGCCGCCATCACCGCCTCTTCCGGTGGGGCCGTCGCCATCATCTCCAGTCCCGGTGGGACCGCCGCCACCACCTCCTCTTCCGGTGGGGCCGTCGCCATCATCTCCAGTCCCGGTGGGACCGCCGCCACCACCTCCTCTTCCGGTGGGGCCGTCGCCATCACCTCCTCTTCCGGTGGGGCCGTCGCCATCATCCCCTGTCCCAGTGGGACCGTCGCCACCACCTCCTCTTCCGGTGGGGCCGTCGCCATCATCCCCTGTCCCGGTGGGACCGTCGCCACCATTTCCTGTTCCGGTGGGACCGTCGCCACCATTTCCTGTTCCGGTGGGGCCGTCGCCATCATCTTCTGTCCCGGTGGGACCGCCGCCACCATTTTCTGTTCCGGTGGGGCCGTCGCCATCATCTCCTGTCCCGGTGGGGCCGTCGCCATCATCTTCTGTCCCGGTGGGACCGCCGCCACCATTTTCTGTTCCGGTGGGGCCGTCGCCATCATCTCCTGTCCCGGTGGGACCGCCGCCACCATCTCCTCTTCCGGTGGGGCCGTCGCCACCATTGCCTGCCCTGGTGGGGTCACCACAGCCATCTCCTATTCCGGCTGGGTCGCCGCCACCATCTCCTGTCCCGGTGGGACCACCGCCACCATTTCCTGTTCCGGTGGGGCCGTCGCCATCATCTCCTGTCCCGGTGGGACCGCCGCCACCACCACCTCTTCCGGTGGGGCCGTTGCCATCATCTCCAGTCCTGGTGGGACCGCCGCCACCACCTCCTCTTCCGGTGGGGCCGTCGCCATCATCTCCTGTTCCGGTGGGACCGTCGCCATCATCGCCTGCCCCGGTGGGGTCACTGCAGCCATCTCATGTTCCGGCTGGGTCACCGCCACCATCACCTGTTCTGGTGGGACCGTCGCCATCATCGCCTTCCCCGGTGGGGTCACTGCAGCCATCTCATGTTCCGGCTGGGTCACCGCCACCATCTCCGGCTCTGGCTGGGCCGCAGCCATCTCCTGTTCCGGCTGGGCCGCAGCCACCATCTTCTCCTATTCCGGTGGGGTCACCGCAGCCATCATCCCCTGTTTCGGCTGGGTCACCGCCACCATCTCCTGTTCCGGTGGGTCCGCCACCTCCAGTTCCTGCTCTGGCTGGGCCGTCGCCACCGCAGCCACCTCCAGTTCCTGCTCTGGCTGGGCCGTCGCTGCCGCAGCCACCTCCAGTTCCTGCTCGGGCTGGGCCATCTACGTCATCGCCACAGCCTCTTCCTGTTCCTGCTCAGGCTGGGCCGCCTACGTCGCCGCAGCAGCCATCGCCTGTTCCTGCTCCGGCTGGGACGCCGCCGCAGCAGCCATCGCCAGTTCCTGCTCCGGCTGGGTCGCCGCAGCCGCAGCCACCGCACCCACCGCCTGTTCCTGTTCCGGCTGGGCTGTCTACATCGCCGCCACAGCCACCGCCTCTTCCTCTTCCTGTTCCAGCTGGGCTGTCTACGTCACCGCCGCAGCCATCGCCAGTTCCTGTTCTGGCTGGGCCGTCTTCGCTTCTGCAGGCTCCTCCAATCCTGGCTGGGCCACAGTCACCTTCAGAAGGGTCCCACCTTCGCCTATGCCGCTGGCCCCCTGTTTCTCTGCTAGCGGGGGCTGGCCTTCGTCTTCGCCTTCGCCGCCGGCCTCCTGCACGTCTTCCCCAGGGATCCCGCCTTCACCGCCGGCCTCCTGCATGTCTTCCCAAGGGCCTTCACCTTCGCCGTCAGCCGCCACTGGGGTCCCGCCGCCTTCGCCGTCAGCCGCCAGAGGGGTCCCGCCTTCGTCTTCGCCAGCGCTGCCGGCCTTCAGAGGGGTCCCGCCTTCGTCTTCGCCAGCGCTGCCGGCCTTCAGAGGGGTCCCGCCTTCGTCTTCGCCAGCGCTGCCGGCCTTCAGAGGGGTCCCGCCTTCGTCTTCGCCAGCGCCGCCGGCCTTCAGAGGGGTCTCGCCTTCGCCTGTGGCCTCCTGCTCGTCCTCCCGACGGGTCCCGCCTTCGTCTTCGCCTGTGGCCTCCTGCTCGGCCCCCTGAGGGGTCTCGCCTTCGTCTTCGCCTGTGGCCTCCTGCTCGTCCTCCCGACGGGTTCCGCCTTCGTCTGTGGCCTCCTGCTCGTCCTTCCAACGGGTTCCGCCTTCGCCTGTGGCCTCCTGCTCGTCCTCCCGACGGGTCTCGCCTTCGTCTTCGCCAGTGGCCTCCTGCTCGTCCTCCCGACGGGTCTCGCCTTCGTCTTCGCCAGTGGCCTCCTGCTCGTCCTCCCAACGGGTTCCGCCTTCGCCTGTGGCCTCCTGCTCGTCCTCCCAACGGGTTCCGCCTTCGCCTGTGGCCTCCTGCTCGTCCTCCCGACGGGTCCTGCCTTCGTCTTCGCCTGTGACGTCCTGCTCGGCCCCCTGAGGGGTCTCGCCATCGCCGCCGGCCTCCTGCTCGGCTCTGCTCCCCTGGGTGGACTTCAGGCCGTCCGCCTGAAGTCTCCGGCTCCGCCTCTGCCCTGCCTCCAGGCCGCCCGCCTGAGGTCTCCGGCTCCGCCCCTGCCCTGCCTCCAGGCCGCCCGCCTGAGGTCTCCGGCTCCGCCCCTGCCCTGCCTCCAGGCCGCCTGCCTGAGGCTTCGACCTGGCCCCTGCCCATCCACGGGTTTACAGACTTATGGACCCTGCCTTCTGTTTGTTGCCAGGCTGTGTGCCTGAGCTTAGTGACGCTTTTTGTTTTGTCCCTCCTCCAGGCCCCCTCCACCCACCCAGCTCCTTGTGGACTTGAGTGACTTTGTTTTGGACTTTGTTTTTGGGACGTCTGGGATCCGTCCCTTGAAGGGGGGGTACTGTCATGGTTGTGTTTTGTTGGTCATTTCCTGTTTTATTTTGTAGTATTGGTTTCCCTTGTGTGTCCTTGTTGCTTTTACTTCCTGTCTTTGTCCTTTTTCCCGCCCTTGGTTGATTACTGATTTGGTTCACCTGTTGTTGTCCACCCACCTGTGTTTGATTACCTCCCTGTCTATTTAGTCCCTGTGTTTCTCTTTGTCTTTGTCAGTTCGTCTTGTTGTACTTGGTGGAATGTTCCTGTGTCTTACCAGTGTGGTCTCCAGTGTTTTTTGGTATTTTTCCCCCTTTTGGTTTTCCTGGATTTTGTCACCTTGGTTTTGTCTTTTGGATCCCTTCTTCGTTCTAGTAAGCTTGTGTTTTGTTACCCCTTTTGGTTTATAATTAAATCACCGTTTGACTCTGCCACCTGCGTTACGGTCTGCATTTTGGGTCCACCTCTTGTCTTTTTCTAGTTGATTTTTCACCGCACATAACACTGAAGGGTACTGACCATGATGATTAAACTCAGCTTCATGTGTAAAATTGGTCCATCTTAAATGTTTTTTTTCTACTACACACAGTGTTTCTGTTTCTACACTGACTGACTTCTTGCCACCCCTCAGGCATTGATGTCCAGCTTGGATTATTGTGTTCTGTCCTTCAGCTGCGAGAGTGTCTGGAGTCAGAAGTATATGAGCTGTTCCATAAGAAGCTGACAGAGCAGGCTCTGATCAAGGACCCCAAGTTCCTCTGGTGCTGTCACGTGAGTACACAATCACTCAGTCTTGGCTTTGTCAGCGAAAATTATGTTGAACAAATTTAATAATACAATGGAAGCTTTAACAACATTAAGGGCTCTAATGCTGTTGCAGCGCAGCTACCAGCACCAGCAGCACTCAGACAGTTTGACATTTTCCTGCCCTAGAAATTCACTTCATCCATCTGTGGTATTTTGGTGTCCAGCACAGAGCACATGGTGCACAGGTGGAGCAGAGGAACAAACAGGTGGAGGTTCATTCAAATGAGGCAGCTGCAAAGACAGTTATGGGTATTTTGATGGAAATTGGCTCTTAGAAGCCACTCTGAGGTTACACATCTCAGAACCGTGTCTGTTTCACCCTCTAACCAGTAGAAGGGTTTAAACTGGCATCAAAAATGAAAGTTAAGATGTAGTTAAAGCAAGAACTTTAGTAAACTAGTCTGCAGTGATCTATAAATGAATATGAGTAATCCTTCCAGTATCTATCTCCACAGCTGCTTTATACTATATACAAATGTACAGGAAAAATATGAAAGGAAATCAAATTTGATTGCAATGTTCATCAGTAGGACTGAACAGTTGTTAGTTCAACTTAATATCTTGGGTTTATTGTTTTCTCAAGTTCAGTTAACTCAATTGGTTTTGCAAAACTTTAAACCCATTATTTGAATGAAGTTCAGTCAACTTACATTTTTAAGTAAAACCAGCTCAAAATGACTTACTGTGCACAGTAGGGCTGCTGGATATGGTAAAAAAAAAAGTCATATTCCAATCATTTTGACTGAAATTGCAACCGTGATATGCAATATGATTAATGGCAATGATTGTTTATGCGTTATAATTTTTATTTTTACTGGAAAAAAAAAACATTCATAAAATCAAGATGATGTGATATTTATTGAGGTCTGAACCAAACAAACATCCATCCAAGATTTTTAGGCCAGGTCATCTCTGCAGCACTATAGTCCCTCATTATAACACTTTTTTCTAACACATTTTTCCTTTTTCAATAAATTACAGCTCGGTTCTGGTTCTGTGATTTGGATATTGCACTTGGCCATATTGCGATTTTGATAATATTGTGATAAACTGTGCAGCCCTTGTGCACATTAAAAGTTTTGTGTACAAGCTGTTTACGATAAACTTTTAAGTTGAGTGAGTGAATTGGTGACCACAGTGCAAATGTTGATAAATCTGTGTTGAAACAGAGCACAGTTCCATCACACTTGGTTGCCTGCTGTGTTAATTAAATCATGTGCAACTGACACCAGGCTGGTGCAGAATAACCACACACAGCACTGCACACATCAGACTGGTCTTTTATGTTTTATTCTTGAAATACATTATGATGCAAATACTGTTGTGTCATATTTTATGATATGATGTGACAAATTACAACACTGTGAGATTAAATAGGACCCTGAGAAGATTCAATGACACTGTCCATGTTTGTCATACTCCTCTCCTCCTCTCAGTGTTCGTATGGGTTTATCTACGATGGAGACCAGCTCAAGGTTACCTGTTTTCAGTGCCGCAACAGTTTCTGTGCTCAGTGTAAAAAGCCTGTAAGTATTCTGTGTCTCTTTGTTGTCTTGATCTGTTCTCTACCAGTCATATATGTCATTTTGTCACTGGTAAAAAACCTATTCTGTCATCTAGGTACAAGGACATGTCTTTTATCTCTTTAAATCATTGGTTTGATGAGGGAGTGGACAGGTGGTTGGACAGGTGGACAGTATATTCACGTTTGGCTCTTGTCTGTGCAGTGGGAATCTCAGCATGCAGGTCTGTCCTGTGAACAGTACCAGTCATGGAAGAGAGAAAATGATCCAGAGTATCAGAGACAGGGCCTGGCTGGATACCTCCGAGACAACGGCATCAGTAAGTAAACACAACGCATTTCTACAGCAGTGTTTTTTGTAGCAGCAGTTGTTGAAGGTAATATGTGGCTCTACATTAGCTCAGGGTGCACTAATAATGAATTGTGATGTATGTAAATAAAGCAGCATGTAAGCAGCTGGGTGGTTGACAACAGTATGTCCTGCAGCTCACACTCAAATCTAATTAAGCATAATCACAACAACTGGTGAACTCCAGAGGCAGTACACCAGCACCACTACACTGAGCTTTATTAAACTCTTTCATTTTCAACAATAGAACAGAGCAGCCCATCCAGGTACTTTGCCGCTGCGTCCTGTCTGCACACCTTTTTGGGTGAAAATAACCACTCTGATTTATCTCGCAGTCAGTACAAATTCCGTAGTCTTTGCCAGTTTAAATGCATAAAATAAGAAAACAGTATTGCTGTTTAGCTATTAGGAGCACAAATCCTCTTGTCAGTCAGGTGAGCAATTACTATGTCTTAAATAACGATCTCGTCATTACATAAAATTAAAGAATTAGGGGTTCTTTCAGACTGCCTCCATCAGAGTGGACGATCCTGACATACAACTACCTTATTATATCTTTGGGTAATGTATTTCAGAGATTTGTCACTTGCTATATCATTAAAACACTTTATTTTAGCTGTTTTGGTGCTTCATTCAAAAAGCAGGTATTTCATGGAGGGGTCATATTTTTTCACAGTAAAGACTTCAGTTCCACCATCACTAAAATTACTTTCTGATTCACTTTGATCTATAGGCACAATCAGAAAACACTGACTGCTTTTAAGTGCTTCTTTTCACTCAGGGGGTGTGGTTGTGGGACATATTGCTGCTCTCATCCGTCCATACTTTGAAATGAAGCTGGTGTGTTAAACTAATACCTGCATCATCGGTGTCAGCCAAGAAATGCTTTGAAATGAAATATCAGAACATCGAAATGAACATTTCTGCCCATATAACAGGCTGATGAGATGAAGCTTTAATTATGTATGCGTGACACAAGTATGTCTGTGGAGATTTTTTTATAGTGACTAAAACAAATTGCAAAGTTCCTATTTGCAATGATTTCTTAGTGTTGGTTTACACGGTTATTTTTGGTCAGATACCTTTACAGAGCAATACAGCTTTACAGCATTATACACTATAACCTAATTATGAAACACAAAAATAGAACATGGGCGTTTTTTTCCATTTGAGGTAATAAAAAATAAAATTTAAATTTTAAGAAAGTAATCATGTACATACATAAGATATATACATGTACATACACATATATAGATTGCTGAAAACAACTTTAAACAGAATAAGGTTTGGAGGCAATCTGCTTTTTCGACTTCTCTCAGATTTCCTCAAATTTATTTTCCTGAAGCATCATGGAGAAGATGATTCTTTCCATTATAAATATTTCATAAATGATATCATACCAGTCCCCTATAGGTTTCTGGCTTAAGCCGTTTCCTTGTTATTGCTTTCCTGGCAGCTACGTTCAGGATTCATTTTAAAACAAGTCAGTTGTTTTGAAATGTGTAGTTGTTGAATGCAAGAGTCCAAAGAGGAGTTTGCCCCAATTAAAAGTAATTTTTGCCCCAAATATTATCACTAATTCTGTATAAATTTTATGTTAAAAAGTGCATACTTTTGGACAAGCCCAAACCAAATGTTAGTGATTTGCTTCTTGGGAGCAGCTGGAAGAGCCTGGTGAGTGATGAGACTTCTGAACAGCTGAGATGAAATATCTACTGAGACTCTACCAGCCAAATGTTCTGCATGAGGTAGAACTGAATCTTCTCCATTGAAATTCACAATACTTTGACCAGACTTCTTCTGGGATGCTACACATAGTTTCCTTTTCCCATTTTTGTTTTATATAGGTGGTACTTAATAATTTAACTTCCAGAAGTTCCCTGTATAAACTTGAAATTATTTTAAGCCCAGTGTCTCTCCTATAAGCACTGTTAAAAACTTCAATTAATTGTTTTCTAGGGCCTTTTGACTTTCTAACATAGAGCAGTTGATGTGATGGTGTAATTGACGAAACCTAAAGGAGGCCCTATTATTTAGCCCTTAACTAGCCATCTGAAGAGCTTCATCCAACAAGAACATCATGATGAGAGTAGGCAGAAAATGTTCATACCCATGAGGAGAGACTTGATGTTCTCCGACATTAGCTGGAAAAAATCTGTGCATTTATCAGTATCAGCCAAAACGAGATGGAAAATATCGACATATTAGATATCAGCAAAAATCCAATATTGTGCATTGCTTCTAAATATTTGAAATAGTTCCTCCATCACAGAAGACAGATCAGGTGAGACTGTGCAGGTGGTGTTCAGGTGAAACGTCAACTGCTGGCACGTGTTAAGGCCACAATGACTGACACTGTTTTGTAGTTTAGCAACCTGCCCTCATTCAGTTTGACCTTCCCACAGGAGTCACAGGGATGCAACACTTTGGATCAGTGAATAAATCTGTACGACAGAGTAGAATAATGTAACTTCATGTACTGACCCTGCCTCTCTCCTCTCTCTGCTTCTCCTCTTTGTCTTTCTCTCTGTTCACATCCGGCCTGTCACTCCTCCTCCTCTCCCCTCCTCCCCCAGCCTGTCCTAACTGTCGCTTTCAGTATGCTCTGTCTAAAGGAGGCTGCATGCATTTCTGCTGTTCGCAGTGTCGCTACCAGTTCTGCAGCGGCTGCAACAACCCTTTCCATACTGTAAGTCTGACACACAATGAAAGCCTGGATCACCTACATATATTACATATATTATTAGAAAAAAATAGTAGGCAAGGTAACAATTATCTATTTTATTAGATGAAATGCTGGTCCACATATCACTGGACACAGGATACATTTGTAATTTAAAATTATTTTAAGAGCAAGACCGTGGTCAGTGTTACACAAGTTAACACTTAAAGAGACAGCTCAAACTTCAGTTCACAGAGATTAAAATGAACTATAAATCACATTTTTTAATTTTGGACTAAGTTCGCAGTCCCTAAAATGAATACGTTCATGTTGATTTCTTACATTTTTTTGTTTATTTGTCTGTTTGTTTTTCATTTCATTTTTTTTAAAAATAGAACTTCCTGTCACAGGCAAGAAGGTCCTGAGTTTGACTCCCTGAGCCGGCAGGGCCTTTTTGTGTGGAGTTTGCATGTTCTCCTTGTGTCTGCGTGGATTCTGTCCGGGTACTCCGGCTTCCTCCCACAGTCCAAAGACATGCAGCATAATAGGTTAATTGGTGACTCTAAATTGCCCGTAGGTGTGAATGTGAGTGGTTGTCTGTCTCTATGTATCAGTCCTGTGATGAACTGGCGACTTGTCCAGGGTGTACCCGCCTTTCGCCCAATGTCAGCTGGGATAGGCTCCAGCCCCCCATGACCCTCACGGCTAAGCGGTTACAGAATATGAATGAATGAATGATAGATTAGATAAGTACCATTATTAGATACTACAGCAGGAATGCGATTACTTTGGGGTGTGCTTATATTTGAGATCCAGTGAGTTAATATGACACTCTGTCTTCTTGCATTAAATTTAATATTACCGTCTTGCCCTTATTGGTGCCTATATATCACCTGTATTATTAATTAGTGCACATATATATATTATTCTTATCAAAATATGACTAGTGTATTTCAAGTAGTCTGTGAGTTACAGAGGCAATTTTAAGAAAATGTTGTCCTGTCTTAAAATTTTGAGTTTGTATCTCTAAATTACATAATATCTTAAAATTAGGGATGCACCGATGCCACTTTTTTTCAGACCAAGTACAAGTACTTAAATTTGGGTACTTGCCGATACTGAGTACCGATACAAGTACTTAGTAATGCCATTAAAAGTTCTTACAATAACTTTAAAAACATGTTTTATTTTCATTAGATGCTAACTTTCTAAATGTAACAAATCATCGTTGCTGTTTCCTGCTACAAGTGTAACCGTAGTTATTGTACACATGACATTTTTGGGTTATTTGTAGTAAGTTACCTACTGATTTTGTGTTCCTTATTAAGCTGTGCAGTTTACTGTGTACATAATATATTTCAGTATAATCATTTCACAGCATGAATATGGACTTGCAGAATTAAGTTTACTGTTACAAATGGTGTTATATATGATAATTATTTCATTATCCTTTACAGCACTTTAACTAGTATTTTAATGACACATTTACAGGTGTAGTATTTAAGTTTCTTCTTCATGTCCCTCTTATCTAAGAGCTAATTAGTTCCTACCTGCTGTTGTTTAGGGGGGACAGGTATGAGTGTGGTGCCATGTGTGCAACAGATTTGTTCACTCTGCTATGAACCCCAAAGAGTGAAGTTGGGTGTACTGTGCTGTCAGGCCGTTTTGGTGAAGATTAAGTACACAAAGAGAGGTTGTAGCAGCTTGTTACGAAAAGAAGAGGGTTACAGACTAGTGGCAGCGGTGTTTCTTCTTCTTCGGATTAATTAGTCAACTAGTTTACCCACGCCGGGACTTATTGGACAGCCGCTGGCTGCGGTCTACAGGTGCACTCTGTGCATTAATTTCAGTTTTACATGGACTTACATGGAGTTTAACGGACAGTTTCCACAGTAGCAGTGGTCATTAGTGGATGATGTTGGGGACAGCTAGTCTCTTGCTGTTGGTGACGACGCCACCAAAAAAAGAGGGTAAGTATCAGCAAGTGTCTTGAACTCTGCGTCGTTGCGCTTCTTTAAATGTTTGCTTGTACTGAGCGGCTACTTTTCATAACGTGGTATCGGGTGTAGGGTATCGGAGTAGTTTTATGAGTATGAGTACAAATATGTGAAGACAGTATCGGACCGATACCCGATGCTAGTATCGGTATCAGTGCATCCCTACTTAAAATAATGACATAGTATGTAAGTCATTTTGAAAAAGTTTCTCATTCTTTTGAGATAGTTGTCAATATTTTGAAATATTAAATCATTATTTTAGATTCTAACTCATTATGACAACATCTCTCAAAATAGTAAGTGTCAGGATCTCCTTTTTCCATCATATTGGTGGAAATGGGTTTCCATAGTTACAGATGTTTGGAGATGAGTGTACAATGTGGTTTTATCTCTCTGTTTCACACTGTTTATACACTTCACTGATACATCACCGAAATATAGAGAAACATGAGGCTTCAAGTTCAAATAAAGTTTTTACATCACGTCGACACTTATATCCATATTCTCACACACTCTCTCTGCTACAGTCACGCTTTTTTTAATCATCGCTGTTATCTCTCTCAGAAGTGAATGACGCTCATGTGCATTAATTGCAAATGTGCACATGCTCATGCACAGTACTGACTGTGGTATACACCTGGAATTTAGCAGGATTTATCATTTTTTTCTGTCACATTAGTTTTTTCTTATTAAAGAGGAGCCCTATGTCTGATTCATGAAACATGACATGATTTGTTGTTGACCACTGATTTGCTGAACATTACATTTGTACTCAGATTGTTTCAGGCGATCAATAATTAGCATAAATAAATCCTTCTTAAATTTAAGAATTTGAGCCGCAACTCACTGTTAGAAGGGAAACCATTACTTACTTTGCCATCCATCATAAATTCTTCATTTCTCAATCTTTTCTTCTCACATTGAGCCCATGTGGAACAACTGATGAATGGAATCAGTCTAAACAAAAGAAGGTTCAGAAGAGCGGAAGCCTCGTTTAGCAGCTTTCAAGAATGAAGTGTTGACTGAACTCAGGTCCCTGATTCGTCTGAGTAATGATCCTGCTTTAACCCTGGTCTGATGGTTTGGTTTGGTTAACATTTTTTCCGTTCATTTCTGCTCTTTAGAAAGAAAGAACAGAAATAAACGAGTGGTAGAGAATAAAAAACAACCAAGTTGATCAGTTGACTGCAGGTGAAAGAGAATTAAAGAATTAACTGATGACATATAAACATTACATTAAGGCTGCCTTAAGGTTAGTATAGAGGTGATTAACATTTGACATACGTGAACAAGTGACAGTTGTCTCCTCTCCTCCTGTCCTGCTGTCAGACGTGTGCAGTGGACGAGTGCAGTGTGTCTGGATTACATGCACATCATCCCAGAGACTGCCTCTTCTACCTGAGAGACTGGGAACCATCCAGACTGCAGGCTTTACTGCAGGTACACACATACACGCACACACACAGACACACACCCGCACACACGAAAACATGCCACGAGATTTTTGCCTGATTTCATTGCTGTTTTATGTTTTCCGAAGTGTTTTTGTGTTGTATGTTTTGTTGTGTTCTGTTGTGTGATATCTTTTCTCCTCTCTTTTCAGTTACTGTGTTTCGTTCAGTGTTTTTGGACCTCAGGGCCTCCGTAGAAAACAGCATAAACAGTCTCATGAGAGTAACCAGTGTTTTTCTTTGTGACTCACAGAATAATGGAGTGGCCTTCAACACTGAACCCCCTCCTGGAACACAGACAGGTAAGCCGGGACTCCATGCACACGTCTGTAGTTCTAAACATGTCTATCACAGCAACTCAGAGTGGAGTGGGTGGAGATGGTCTTGAACTGAGCATTTTAGTAATTGCAGTATTGTAGGTGATATTTATTTTTCCCTGAATGGCAGGCATAACCCGCCCTACTCTGTTTCTGATTGGCTTGAATGTAGCACTCGTATTCTGAATATTTTGGCTTCATTTTTGTATGGTGGGAGGAAGAGGAGACACGGCAAAACCTTCCATTTCCAAATGCTTTGAGCACCACAAGTCAAGTGCCATTTATTGGGCTTTTCCCCTGACACTTTTGACCATTTTGAGTCAAACCGTACTGCACTGATTTGCATTTCCATTACCATTTTTATCATGCTGAGCTGTGCTGAGATGGACCTACTCTGGAGCTGGGCCAAAGCCAGCCTGACCCCTTTGAGGTTTAGTTTCTCTCCTGCGTTGCTGTTTATACTTTTAGGTGTCTGCATTATTCTACTGTCCCATATTCACTTTCAGCTGTGTTGGAGTCATGTTAAGTTACTGCTGATGAACCCCCCACCCCCCGAATGAAAACATTTCCTGTTTCTGCTGCTTCATAATAAAAGTGTTTAAATAACAAGACAACAGGGGACCTTTTTGTGAAGAGTTTAAGAAAACAGCATGTTCATCCCAGAGACATATACGAATGGTTTATCCACCACTTTACAGACACTCGACTCGAGCCTCCTCAAGCTTGTCTTCACTTAAAAGACACACCTTCACGCAGGTAGCCCTGCTGTAATGGAAATGCAAACCTCTGCCATGCTGAGCTGATGAGCTAAGTCAAACTGAGTCAAGCCACGCCAGCTCATGTGCATAGAAAAGGGGTGTTAGTCCCATGATATTGGAGACAAGGCAGACATCTCTCAGGCCGATATCTCCAAAACTCTGCAACTCACACTAAAAAAATCAAGCTGGATAAATAGTAGCACAGGCCAGGGGAAAATTATGTATTTTTTATTTTAGTTGAACAGTCCCTTAAATCTTCATTCTTGACCAAGTCTATTTTTAATCCTTAACTGGGGCATAAATCCTTTTTCTCTGTTACAATCCCTTTCCCCCCTTCTGCTCTTTGTGTCTCTTTCTCTCCCCCCCTCTGTGTTCAGGTCTGTGTGGAGTGATAGAACAGAAGGACGAGGGAGGGCAGCAGCCAGATTCAGCCTGTGGAGCTCAGACCCAGCCTGGACACGCTGGACTCTGCGAGTATGACAGCTTTATTCTGTATTTTTTGCTCTTATCTCCAACCAGAGTGGGGTGTTATATGTGCTACTGTATGTGTCTGAGGCCTCTGAGTTATCAGGAGTCCATGAAGTTCAGACATTTTCCACGGTGTCTGACCCTTGTGACGCTTGTGCTACCTTTAGGTTGCACCATACAATATCACCTTTCCAGAGACTTTCAGAATGTGCTCCACTTACTTGTGTGATTTGGCACAAAAAGTGGTTATGAAACATTCCTATATATTTGTTTTTTGTCAGTATTATTTATAGCAGCTGTGTTGAGTCAGCAGTGCAGATGGTCAGCGGAGCTGTTTGCACCACCTGTTCTTAAGACACAGTCTGATCATTTAAGTTTTTACTAGATTTACACATTCCTTAATTAAACAGGTTGCACCACAAAAACTAGTTCTTGCATAGAGATTAGCTGTTACTAAATATTTACGCCCAGTAAACCCAGGGGGCTGTGGTACGAAGGAAGCTCAAGATGTTTGGCTTTCTTTGCATGAGCTGGTTTGACGAAAACTAAACACTCAGAGATAACAAGTATCACAACAATCGTTATTAACTGTTTTTGTTAACTCAGGGTTTCTTCTTCAGACTCTGTCCGCACTCACATAAAAAGGTGCTTTTGGTGTGTCATTTGACTTCTCTGCACAAAATGGAGCGATCGCGTGATACGCGTGCCTACTTCAGTCAGGAGGAACAAGTCATAATGGAGAGCTCTAGAGAAAATAAAATAACATACTTAGGCAAAAAACAGCACTGTTGCTGTAAGGCAAGACAGGAATGCTGGCAGAAAATTACTAATTGACTTTATGTGCTCTGAATGCTGCTGTTTATTTCTAACTTGACAACCTCACTTTAAACATGAACTTGATAAGGATATTTAAACTTGATACTGTCCTCATAAGGAAGGGGACGTGTAAATCACTTCAGTTTCTGACCAAATCAAAGTAAAATGAAGGTTACTAATTGAATCTGTTACTAATTTATCTGTCATAAATAGGATTGATTAATACATTTTCTAATCTGTGTTCTGAGCTGCAGTATCAGCAGGGTAGAATGAACTTGAGAGCAAATCAGGATCAAGTTTAAGAACATCATTTCATTTCACATATGCCGTCTCCATATATTGCACACCCTTGCTCTTTCACTTTTCAAAGCAGGAGATCTGTCTCCTTGCAGGAAAATCTTTTCTCCTTGATTCCTCTTGGTAAATTCGCTGTCATACTGCCAACACTGGCACTTCTTAAAGGTGATGAGAGCTGACTTTCTGATTGGTTTATTGCATGTTGCACCCAAAACTCACCCATGAATTAATCAGTGCACTTGGGCACAGCTGATAGGTGTATCCTGGTCTGATCTTTTTAGGGAGCATTACCTATGCTAATACCAAACAATTGGCCACACCTCCAGTTCATGATTAAGTGGGATTCATCATACAGCTCACCTGGGTAAGAGCAGATTTAGGTTTGGATTAAGAACGTTGCCCAGTCGCTGTCATTTGTTTTTTCAGTCACTGTCAATAACTTATATTGACTGTAACACCAAACAAAAAAAACAAAACTTAGAAGCAACTGAAAGATATTCAGTCAGTCAGTGAGAACGTAACAAAGGCATATTCACATTGTGAGGATTGGTTGGCAAAGTTCAGCAGTCCAAGTGAATTTTATTTTACAGCAGGGAGTCCTGTACAGATATTACGTGAAATAACAAGAATGGTTGACCAAAATCAGAAAAAATGACAAACAATCCTAAATTAAATATCCCCCCCCAAAAAAAAACAAACAAAGAAAATACTTGAGAAAAAAAGAAGCAAATGTCTGCACTCTCTGCAGGAGCTGTGGTCTGTGGCTGTGTGTGTGTGCTTCTCTCTCAGTTGGTCTAGTTGCCCCGAGCCACCCCAACCTTCTGTCTCTTATACAGGTGAGCTCCACCTTAAAAAGAAGTGTTTTAACTGCCTTTAACAGACAAAACACCCTTCCACTCTACCGCACATGGTCTCTTCCTTTGGGAAAACCTCTACTTAAACAGATGGACCACTCAGGTCAGGTTTGGCAGTCTGGTCTATGGCAGAGGAGGAGACAAGTGAGAGAGGAGAGGTGAAACACAATTTAAATTTTTTTATTTTTTTTATTATTTTATTTATTTATTTATTTACACAGATACACTGTTTTTTCCTCAACTGTAAAATGTGTTAAGTGTGTGTTGTGCATGTCAACATCAGCAACCAAATAGCAAGAAGGAGGAGAGAGGCCTGCTCTGTGTGTGTGACACACTTTATGAAGAAAATCATTTTTTGCATGCATCATTAATTGTTTATAAGATCTGTTAAAATGATTCTATGGTAGCAGAGCAGATTGGAGGTGTGTGGAATTTACAATTTGTTGAACTGTGACTGGGCCATCTTTGTGTGTGATGCCAATCCTGCTGACAGCAGCTGAACTCCAGAAATTGTAAACAACAGTCATGTGGTGGAATTGTCCGTCAATTATTGGTCATACAGTCGCGGGTAAAAGACAACAAAGCTCTTCTAATTTCTAATAATGCAGGCTTTTCTCACTTCAGGTTTGTCCCATGCCTCTCCATATTTTGGTAGTGAATAGTTTAGTAGTCATGAAACCAGGAGGGAAAAATGTTTTTTTAACCATGAAATGGCACGCTTCACACAACCCAAATGAACAGCACCACAGAGGCAAACAGTCCAGGATTCAGTTTCAGCTAGACTCACCAAGTCTAGTGTGAAGGCACTCCTAAAGATGGACAAAAAATATTACTTGTCTTTGTAAATGTACAATAACAAACTGGCATCATAGAGAGCAGACAAAAAAAGATATTTGTTTGGCAAATATGCCTGCAGATGCAGCTTCAAGGTTTATTTCACTGTTTCAATTAGCAAATAAGTCTTGTATTTTCTTAAATACAAGACTTATTTTGCTAATTGAAACTGGTGGGGAACTAAAGCTCTAGAGTGGTAGATACAACATGGCAAAAGCCCCATGTGTTTCAGCTGTAATGTAAGTACAGTTATGAATTGGTGGCAAGAGTACTGAAAATCTGTACTCAAGTACAAGTACTGTAACATTACCAAAATATTACTCAATTACAAGTAAAAGTTCTGGTGTTAGAAATACTTAAGTAAAAGTACAAAGTACTCATCTCAAAAACTACTCAGAGTATTAGTTACTTTTAACCATTGATGTTTAATACTTATCAATAAGACATTCAAGAAGTTTCTGTTTCTCCAATCTTCAGTCTAAATTCTCCAAACTTCTCTGTTTCTGCTCAGTGCTCACAGTCACCTCTCCAAAGTTGGGGGCGCAAATTTTAGTTTTTTATGCTAACAATCGATTAATCATTAATAATGAATAAGATACAAAACACATTTGCTTTTAGTTTGTTTTGTTTGTTTTTTACTTTTTTTTTTAATTTATTTTAATTTTTTCCTGTTGTGTCATTTGTCATTTTGTCATTTTTTACTTTTTAACTTTTAGTTTCTTATTCAACAAATGACTCCACCAGACAAAACAATGTTGAATGAGGTGCAGTTACTGACATTCAAGACTGTAGAGTAAATATTTTGTTAAATTCTTGATGACGATTAATTGACTAATGATTAATCATTAACATCCTCACTCCAAACCTGTGCAGCTGCAGTGTTTAGTTTTTCATCCATATGTCCTGGTTTTTATTGGCCTGTTTGCAATCAGATCACCTGATTGGCTACAAAAATGCAGATGAAAGGTTTGGATATTAATTCAACTTGTACTCAGTACTCAATTATGATTTTTAACTTTAACTAAGTAAGTACAAGTAAAAGTACAGACTTGAAAAACTTCTCATAAATGTACAACTACCCAAAAACCACTTAATTACAGTAACTTGAGAATTTGTAATTAGTTACTTCCACCCCTGAGCTTATGAGATCAAAGAGGGACAGTAAGAGCAGCAGCAGAGTGACTTTTGCATTGAAGAAATCAGTGCTGTGGAAATGTACATTATACTGATTGTATCAAGACAACAATGTAAACATGAGGGCTTCTTATTAAAATATGATAGGTAAAATCAAGAAATAAAGCTTTCCTCTAATATAAGCCTGCTTCAAATAAAAGCCTGGTTCTTTGTGCAGTCGTAAATGAAGTCTTGGTCAGTACTTGAGAATTGATGGTAAGTCAAATGTTCTTATAACCAGCCAAAACTATGAATAAGGCCCAGGTTGTAAAAAGGATCAGATGCTTCTTTGACATACATCATAAACTCTCACTCTGACTCGTCATCTGTTCCACCATCATCAGTACCAGCAGGAGGCTGCCCGCTCTGCTGTGTCATCATAACTAACATGGTTGCTGTTTTCCAGGAAGCACTACCGGGAGTACCTGGTGAGCCTGATCAACAGCCACTCCATCGACCCCGCCCCCCTCTACAGCTCCAACGAGCTGCTGCTGGCCTGCAGGAGGTACAAGGTGGACGACAGCCGCAGGGACGGAGAGGATGGCTTCACCTACTACAGCAGGCTGCTCGAGGTCAGTTTGTGTGTCTTTCATTGGTAAATTTGATTTAAATTTTATATGTACGTTGTAATGTAATGTTAGCACCATGTATCTATGAATGGCTTTGTGGGTCTGTCAGTCGGTTGGTCCACCACTTTGTCCAGATGTAAATGTCTAAAGTACTGGATGGATTGCCATGAATGTTTCCCTCAGGATGAACTCCCACAAACATTCAGACTGAACCCATGCAGCTTTCACTGTTTTACTTTGATATCAGAAAACAACAACTGAATTACAAATCAAGAACATACATCCCGGTTAACACAAACACACAACATGTCATCACAACAATTGCCAACAGGCCAATAACACAAGTAAGTAACAAAACACCAAAAATTAAAATAAATAAAATTCCATTATTGAAGGGACAGTTCACCCCAAAATCAAAAATACATATATTGTGGATAGTTTTGGTGTGAGTTGCAGAGTTGTAGAGATGTCAGCTGTGCAGATGTCTGACTTCTCTCTAATATAATGGGATTAAATGGCACTTGGCTTGTGGTGCTCAAAGAACCAAAAAATACATTTAAAATCTTCAAAATCAGTGCCTCTTTCCAAATATCATGACCAGTAAATAATCCACAGACGCTGTTGTGAGCAGTTCTGTGTAGGAATTATTTTCTTTCTGTTAGAAAGAAAGTAGGTCCTGCATGAAACTGCTCACAACAAGGTCTGTGGATCATCTTGTGTAACTGGGTCATGATTTCTGGAAAGAGACATTGCTGGAGAGTTCTCCATGTTTTCTTGTGCTTTGAGCACCGCACGACTATTGCAATCTAGTTCCATTATACTGGAGAGGAGGCAGAAATCTCTTATCTCTAAAATTAGGCAAACTCACACCAAAACAGTATAGATGGATAAATCGCACTACAGGCCAGAGGAAATGTATGTCCCTTTAAAAGGGAAGCAGAAATATTGAATTCTAGCCTTGTTCCTTTAGTTTCCTTGCAGCCTTCAGCTTCAGTAAACCTTCCCCATCTTTTCCTGTGTTTTTTAAGGTCATCATTTGTAAATGAACTACATTCATATAGAGCTTTTGTAGTCTGTCGACCACTCAAAGCATTTTTACAACTGCATGTCACATTCACCCACATTTTCACACGTGGACTGGAGGACCCAGGGACTGAACCACTGATCTTATGATTAGTGTACGACCTGCTCTACCTCCCGAGCCACAGCTTGCAATATATCCCTTCAGAAAAACATGATGTTTTACCCAGTGATGTTCTGCTTAGCTTTTACTTTTATATTCTGTCCATATGCACATCACATGGATACATTATAATTTATTAGACTTGCACTGATTACAATTTTTTGGGCCAATCCCGATTTCAGATTTTTGCAGAGTGCTTGGACGGCCGATTCCGATTTCATTTTTTCCAAACCACTTTACAGTACACAAGATATTGCAAAATTTTCTAAATTTCCTTTATTAGAACATTTTATCCAAGATACAACCAGCTTTTCAATAATCATGTCTTTGCTAAAACACACTCTACATTAATAAATAATATATAACTTTTTGTCTACTATATCATCATCATATCAAAGCATGTGCTATATTATTCTTAAGATTTAATTTTCATTCGGGGTAGTGTGTGTTTTCTGGCTCCCATTTGCTACTGGCTGAGTAAACAGGGTGCTTTTATTAATTGGTTAATGATCACAAATCGCCATGAATTCAAGCATGTCTGATTATGAATGCACTTCATACAATAACTTTTGGCTCTACCATCTTAATGAGACACATGACACGCTGTCTGCCACCAGCTTTGTGTGGAAATACTTCAAAATATTAAACAATGAAGATGCAAACTGTGCGCTGCGCTGGATGGATAAAATCCTCTGGACTTATGTTTGCTGCAACTTTTAAAATCTCAGATAAAATTCCAGGTGAAGCTCGAAGCTTCAAGATCACTGGATTTATACTTTATCCAAAACACGTCGGGGTGAAATACTGCATGTGATGGATTTACCGTCAGAGGATGGTTGTGGCAAAAAGTGCCCCTCACTCAAGAAAGACGCCAAAATCTCCAGGGAATGCATACAAAGCCCTAGAGCAAGTGAGTGAGAGCTTTTTTTAGAGTTTTGCTTTTTAACTTTCAGTGATAATTAGCGGACGTTTAGCTCAGTGGGTAGAGCGTCTGACCCATGTATGGAGGCTGTTAGTCCTCTACAGTGGCCGCTGGTTCAACTCCCGCCTTCGGCACTTTGCTGCATGTCATCCCCTCTCTCTCTGCCCCGTTTCCTGTCTAATCTCTGGCTGTCCTATCTAATAAAGGCATAAATGCCAAAAAAATAACTTTAAAAAAAAAAAAAAACTTTCAGTGATAATTAACTTAATTAAGAATAATTTAAACTTAATTAAGAATTCGTAGAATTAATTACATTAATTCTACGATGTTGAACATCGCAGTGCGCGCGGTGCGAGCTGTCTGCTCCGCTCAGCAGCAGCCTGTAAATGTGAACGAAATCTGGAACCTGTTTCAGCTCAATATCATGACTTTGAAAACACCAAATGACTTTTTTTTAACGAATTTCGTTAGATTAAAATATGTAGAACTGTAAAATATCACGTTCAGTTAGACAGTAACAGATCACAGGCTGAACTTGACATTTCATCCTCCTGTGCAGCCGCAGAGAAGGTCAAGTTGCACGCAGCCTGCAGTTTATAATGTTGATTAATATTGAAATGGCGTTCTTCTTCCTCAATAATAATTATTAATACCAGCAGAAAATACACTAAAGTGGTCAGGTTGAGAACCAACATACATCGGGACAGAGCGCCTCTGTTTCCAGGATAGAAAATGTAATTTTCGGGAAAATATTAATCCCTACGCCCCCAAAAGGCTCTGTCAAACTACGAAGTACGAAATTGTGCAAAAATAACTACAGAAAATAACAGTAAAACAGTACTGAACAAACAAACAAATGAACAAAGTTGGGATCGGCACTGTGGAAAGCGCCGCGGCATCAGCGCCTTGGGAGAGCGCAGCGATACCAAACACCTCGGGCAAAGCATGTTATAGCCTGCTATAAATGTAATCATTAATTGTCACATACTGAGCAATACTGAAAACAACATGCAGAATACAGTGTATACTGGTGTCGTACGCAGTAAGTAGTATGTATGTGGTTTTGAATACAGCCGCAGTTGGCCCATGGGCCGTAGTTTGGACACCTCTGGATTAGTCGTACCAAACGTTTTCGGTGTTGTTCCTCCACGCCTTATTTTAGCCTCGCAGGTGTTGCATACTGCAAATTTGTGATCCTCCTCACACACTTTAAAAAATTTCCATACGACCGACATGGTGTAGGTCACCAAAGCCGTGAGTTGCACATGTGCGTGTTTGTGCGCTGCTGATGTTATTGACCTGGGCAGGCTGACATAAGGGCTGACGTATCCCATGAGGCATTGTGAGGGTTCAAGGACTGCTCATCGCTTTGCAACGTGTTAGCATATAACCAAAAAGAAGAGGCAATGCGTTTGCTTAGTGTGGTTTTTTTTGTTGTTGTTGTTTTTTTGTTTTTTTATCCTTTTGCTGCCGCAGCGCGGTGGGAATTTGACCAGCACTTTAGACCGGCAAATTTTAGACTGACCAGCCGGTCGCAGGTCATGGCCAATCACGTAAAAACCGGCCCAATTCCGAGCATTGCCGATAAATCGGTGCAAGTCTATAATTTATGTCATCTTCCACAGAATAAATTTAGCAACGGACTTTTTACCATATTTTTATTCAAGGGGTTTAACTATCAATATGTATGTATATATGTGTGTGTGTGTGTGTGTGTGTGTGTGTGTACATATATATATACGTATACGTGTGTGTGTGTGTGTGTGTGTGTGTGTGTGTATATGTGTGTATATATATATCTATGTTGTATTTTATTTTTCTTTAATATTTGCATATAATGTGTACAAGTAAATTAAAAAATCTTCTAGGAATCCACACCAGCAGCTTTTGAAATAAATCTTTTCCCTAAAAATAATAAAATTAATGATGTAATCACCTAACAAAACAGAAAAACTCAGGTTGGAAGCACTTTACACCTCCTCTGAACTTCCCTCCAAGATGTACAAATGACAATCCTTTGGCAAGAGATAATGATATGCTCAAATTTATATACAAATCATATATGTGTGTCATGTCAGTGTGTTTAGACTTGACTTGAGTTGCGACTCTCAAGAAGCAGCTTAAGTACATTAATCAGCTCCATGAGCTGTGCGTCACAGACACAGCTGCCACTTTCAGCTGCTGACAGTGTTGGTGATGGGTCAGATCAGTCAATCAAAACTTCCTGTTGTGTTTGAAACACCTGCATACACCTGTCACTCTCACCTCACCTCTCTCCCACTGTGTCCCCCCGTCACCTCTCCTGAGCCCCTGTGCGGAGTTTAGAACCTACCAAGCAGGTTGCTGTGGCTTCATTTACCTGGATTAGTTTTCCTATAGAACCCCTGATGTTACAAAGAGTTTTTCTTTTACTTGTGAAAACAGGATTTCACTTGTTGGACCAAAATCCATGAGCTCACATTTCACTATTTTATTTGGCTCATGTCACAATAATAATTGTTTTTGTGATTTGAGCCAAATAAATGAGTGAAATGTGAGTATTTTGTCCCCTTGGCCTTAAGACTTATAATGTGCTACAGCTTCAATTTTTTGGAACATGCCCACTGGATTTTAGGTTTAGCACTCCACTGAGAATCCCATTGTTGATGCCCAGCCTCTTTTCCAAATACAGTAAAATGCATAAGCTGTACAAACGGACACATATATGTATCTGAGAGGACCAGTTTGATATAGAAACATGCAGTCTCAGCAGTAAAACACAGGACTGTCCTCAGCAGGAGCAGAGATTAACTGAATTTAAGTGATTTTATTTGCAATCAATTTTTGGCAAAGAAAACATCCTTGAAGTTCATGAAGAGCCCATAATAATATGCTGCCTTCAAATGGAACTCATGAGCTTGTGGTTACAATGTTGGAAGTCGTGTAAACAATATGAGAATGCTGCTGCTAGGCAACGGGCAATGTGGACGGTGTCTAGAACCACTGAAGCTAACAATTTAGCAAGCTAGCGAGCAGGTAATGCAAGAAATGCAAATGAATAATTAAAAGATGAAACATTTTTCTCTGATATATTATAAAAAACTCAAAACTTTACATGACTAAAATGATAAGATATTAATTTACCATCCATTAAAAAATGAACTTCCATGTCCTTACAACTTGTGAGCTTTTGGAAAATTTCCACCTCAGAGGCTGTTATCACCCGGAGGGGGCTTTCATATGGACTCTTTTCGTGAACATGGTAAACACGACCCCATTTGAAGGCAGCAGTAACTTGTTTTCATAATATCTTGTTCCTACATCTATATTGTTAGTTAGTATATTGTTCTTCCAGATGAAACAAAACCATCCTTGTGGGTTTCATGGACTTCATATATTCTAATGTCACACTGTATGAAGTAGTATGTCCTATATGTCCTTATTTATTTGGTTATGATGACACTATCATTTCTCTGTGGTCTCTGCAGAAACTGATGGATGAAGTACCACTGGGTGACAAGGTGCCACGTAAGAAATAATGACGGCCTCACTTCCTGTTTCCTGCAGCTGTGATCATGTTGACCTTTCAACTCAAAGCTCAACTAGAAGGGACAAAATGGCAATGGTCTCCATTAGCTTTTGGTTCTGTGAAATGTTCCTATGATGCAGCGCTGGCACTACGTACAGGGACATCACACGCTGTGTGGAGGGGGCGCCAAAACAGCCTCTCACAGCTCCTACCTACTGTATTGATGAACTCAGCGGCAATGTCTTCATCCTTGGCTGACATTACTGACTGTTTTGGGCACAATTTTAGATTGTTCAGAATGTTGTGTCTCCCCTTTATACACATGCCCACTTCATGCTAATCCCATGCAGTTTGGGCCAAAAATCCTGCATTTTTTTGCATGCAGCATAATGTGTTATTTTCTCCTATTCTAAAAATGATATTTGAATATTCCAGCATACTGAGGTCCATAAGAAGTCTTGGAATATTTTAAACTGGGCCTGACTGGAATGATGAGCCCAGTTGTATTCATGTGTGATGATAGAAACCACTTCATTGTACTGAGAGCATTTTTTGAAACGTGACCTCTCTATATAAAATGACCTACAGTGACCTCTAGGATAATCACAGCCTCATGAAAGTTACAACCACAAACTAGAGACCTGGAGCATTCAGAGGATGAATGGCTTTCCCACGGGTGCTGACAACAATGGGGTTTCTGAGAAATCCCCAGAACAGATGAGCTCACCATCCCAATGGCTGAAAAATTCTCAAAGAAATCTCCAAATGTTAAAAGATCTTGATCTTAAATCACAGCATATTTTTTTCTGTGGTGTTCCTCAAGGTTTCAATGTCTTAATGTGGTATTTTGGAGGGATTTGTGACCATTTTCAGCAATTCTCTGTGGTCAAAAATGGTTACATCATGCACCAAATCTGTGTAATAAATAGTATCAGCCCAAAAACTGCTGCAGCAACTTATGAAACATAATAGAGCATCATGAGAATGATCATCATATACTTCCATCATGATGTTCTAAGCCCTTATAAAATCAAAAGTAAAAATGTCTGTTTATCTTTATACTTTAATTTTATTGTGAACACAGCACTCGGGACCCTGTAAGGATCCTGTTGGCCTGGACAGTGACCTGATTGGTCAGAAGTCAGGCAGTCAGCAGTCAGTTGGCAGGTATTGATGTGATCTACTGAATGGTCTCTACAGCAGTTAGCCATGCTGCATAGGTTACCATGGTAATCTACACTGATTTAAAATGTGCCAGCTTCATGATATCAGAAAGTCTGAGTTAAGCCCAAAGATATCTGACCCACTAAACCCACTGATCTCTACTGCACATTTGTTATTGTTATGTTTTATTTATTGTGTGTAAAGTTAAATACTGTAATTGTGCATGTTTAAACTTGACATGTGAGTATTGTATCCGAATCAGTTTACAGATATACAGATGGTTTGTCTTGCTGTCATTGTTTCTGATGTGACGTTGCAGGTGAAGTCTCGCCTCACAGGACTGGACTTGGTGCAGTGAAAGTGATAATATGCAGCCGTATCCTCAACCTGATGAATGTGAATTCATGTTGAACAGTGTTGTGATTTGCTGATGATGTAAAAACTACAAGTACTTTTAATTAGTGACTTGTTTTATGGGAGCATGTCTGGTTTGCTTGGATTGACAGGCCTGAGGTGTAAACACTGTGTTCTGTACTGTGTCTAAATAAATGTTAACTACAGACTGCTGATGGTTCTTTCAGACTGTCACCCATGTTTCACTCAAGTCTAAGGTGTCATTGTTGAGGGGTAATGCTTTATGATAAGCTAATTTAATCAAAAATTCTCTGCACAAAAATCTCTGCACATAAGGAAGGTGAATGGAATAAGAGGAACACCTACAATATGGTATTAAGTCAAACTATCACAAACAACCAAAATGGTTACAAAGGACACTCAGGGTGTCACTGAGCGTCATCATTAAAGCTTTACAATGGACTGTGGCAGAGCTGTTTCACGTTCATGTTCTTCATTGTCATATGCACAACAGATATAGTGCAGCAATTCAATTCTTAGATCTCAAGCTACCTTCAACAGTGCTTTTACTATAAAAATATGTCTAAAGAAAAACCCTATAAGTGGAACAAAATGTATTTGGATCCCAACGCATAAAATAGTGCAGCTGCTAAAATATAGCATTGGAATTTAAAATAAAATAAATACAACTATAAAATAAATGTAATAATATAGTAGGCAGGTGAGTAAATGTAGTGAATTGTAGATACTGTATCATGAATGGTTATGCTTATACAGCATACTGTGATGATAAATAACTTATAAACAAGTAAAATAAATATGATAAATATAACAAAGTTGAAGAGCAACTCTGTGCCACCAAAACAGCTCCACAGACCTCTGATGGTGTCCTGTGGTATCTGGCACCAAGACGTTAGCAGCAGATCCCTCAAGTCCTGTAAGGGGCGAGGGGGGGGCTTTCATGAACTGAACATGTTGTGACAGTACAGTACATCCCACAATCCTCAATTAAATTGAGATGTGGGGAATTTGGAGGCCAAGTCAACACTTATCAACACCAGACCACCTTCCATTGCTCCATGGTCCAGTTCTCATGCTAAGATGCGCATTGTAGGGGTCAGCATGGCTACGCAGTCCCATATGCAGCAAGCTGCAATGCACTGAGTTCAGACACCTTATCAGAGCCAGACAGCACACCAGCATTCACTTTTTCAACAATTTGTGCTACAGTATTTCCTCAAGGCTACAGGCTAGCCATCAATCACCATGTACATCAGTGAGCCTTGGGCACCCATGACCCTGTCACTGCTTCACCAACTTCATCTTCACCTTCCTTGGACTGCTTTTGGTAGTTACTAAACACTACATACTGGGAACACCCTAAAAGACCTGCTGTCATCTGGCTATCATAATCTGGTCCTTGTCAGTCTGTCACATCCTCACACTACCCATTTTTTCTGCTTCCAAATAACTAACTGTTCACTTTCTGTCTGATATCTCCCACCCACCGACAGGTGCCATTGTAAAGAGATTATCAGTGTTATTCACTTCACCTGTCAGTGACTTTCATGATGTGGCTGATCACTGTATACATTTGTATCACAGTGTGTAGGAGGCAGCAAGGAAAAGGAACCAAATGCAGAAACCAGGCAGAAAGGAACAGTTCACTGATTTTAATTTTGAAATCATGATACAAAGGTTTAGACACCAAGAAAAGAGCCCAAACAGAAAGGGCTGAAAATCCAGAGGTGAACACAAACAGGGCAAGTAAAAGGTGCAGAAGAGGCTGGAAAGCAAAGGCACAAAGCAACACTGATGATCCAGCAACTGAGTGGGGAGAATCATTAAGATCTTTAATGCTACTCCATCACTGTGTAAAAACAATACAATATAGCAAAAACTTCCAACTCTACTGCAATCATCTTCTCTATCACACATCTTCACCAGCTTTATCACAAAAACCCTGTCATAGACTTCAAAAACCTTACTCAGACACACACAGTTGGGAGACACCAGTTTCTAGAATATCTACAACTAAAATCCATAATTAAATCTAAAATTGACGTAACTCATAATCCACTTGTAGCTTCTAAAATAATTAATGATATCATTCAGTTTACAAATTTAAATAAACTACTTTTCTACAGACTACTAATTCTACAGACTTCTGTTAACCTCAGATAATTCCAAAACAGACCCAACAGCTCACTGAGACACTGATCTAACCATTTCTCCCTCAACTGTCTTCTGGATAGAAATAAATACAAATATTTTTGTGATGACATCCAACACAAACCTACTGTACAGTCAGTCCAATACAAAATAATACACAGAACACATATTACTCAATATAAAATGAACTAAATGGGACTGACAAACAGACACAATGCACAGTAGGCACAACAGATAATTTCTTTCATGCACTCTGGATTTGCCAACTGGTTCAGTCTTTCGGGGACCTTCATCCCAACAACTCTGGACATCAGTAATCAACATATCAAACAAATACAAGAACAGCTTGCTTATTTCTCCAACTGTTGCCAAGAAAACAATTCTCTTAAACTGGAAATCCAAACATTGGACCAATGTTCTTTCAGAATACATATCCATGGAAACAATCACTGCTTACTATAACAACAAATTTTAACAGATTTTATGGAAAGATGGTCCCCATTCTTGTCCTTAATGGGACTGGGTTAGCACCGCGCACATTCCCACATTCGTACACCCCTACACGATATTGCAACACACACTTAAACTTTGGCAACACACACTCATGGTATACTCAATTTGAATCTTCATTGTTTAATACTTTGAAGCATTTCCAACACAAAGATGGTGGCAGACATTGTGTTGTGTGTCTAATTCAAATGGTAGAGCCACAAGTTACTGTACTAAGTGCATTAATGAGCAGAGGGGTTTGAATTCATGGTGTTTTGTACTTGTTAATGTAGTGGTAATTTCAGTAAGGGCATTTCTCTTATCAAAGTAGAGGTACTCATGGTAGAAGAATTTCACCTTGGTAAATCTAGCAGGGGTGTCTCTCCCTAGAGGTATTTTGCTTACTGATTTTAGCCAGTGAAACACCTGGCTGATCGAGAGACACACCATAAGTCAACTGTCAAGGGGAAATTAGTTGGAAAGAATTATATGACCTTTGATTTACTTTGTTTTTAAAAAATACATGATTAAACCACACGAATCTAAGCGAAGCAGATTCTTGCTGAATACTGGATTAGAGAAGGCCTAGAAACAGGAAAAAATGATACACCAATATGTTTGCAAGTGATCCAAAATGTTCAAGAGAGGAGACTCATTCGAGTCTCCAAATAGTATATAAACAGGTGCATTGAGCTCCTTTCTTTAGTCTAACCCCGGGATTGACTCGGGCTTGTTGATTTTTCCTTGTCAGAGAAATCAATAAACTTTGTATGGCTGAACTTTCAGTGATTTTCTTTTTGTGTTAGTGATTTTTCCTTTATGACATGAACTTAGAGTGAAGTGAAATAAGAGTGAAAACTGAAGATTTTTAACAAGGATTGATAAGGTGTTGTGGCATTAAGCCCAGACCTTACTGGTCCATCATCTGAGGCTTTTTGACACGACATTAACTAATTAATTATAGCGCTTGGTGTGCTCGGCCAGTGACACACAAGAGCAACAAAACACACACTCAGCCTCATCATGTAAATTACATATTAAGAATAACATAGCGCATGGTATGACTTCATTTGTGGTCCTTTCAAATGCCAGTTAAATTTATTCTTGTTTGTACACACAACCCTGCAGTCTCATGCCCTTATATGGGCATTGGTGGGGCATTTCTCTGTGCTAATTAGTAACAACTGGTATTTACGAGGACAATGGCATTCACCACTGTAAGAACACAAATGCAAACAGTTCTGCAGCTTCGACGCCTTCATTTAACTGACTTTTCTTAGGAACATTCTTAAGAACAAATTTAATAAAAAAAAACGTAGGAAGATATTGGTGAATGAGGCCCAATATTATCATCACTCTTTTTATGACATACTGAACTACGCATAGTTAGGAAACAAAACTCTTAAAATCACATGTCTGTGTTTGAAAACCAACTTCTTCATGTTTCCAGTTGTTGATTTTTGTTTTAGTGCATTGGGGTTGGCTGCTTGCCAAGATAGCCATGTAAGGTCCTTTATCTCTTTACTGTCTCTGCAAATTTATAAATGAGTCCAGAAATATTGATCAAGTTGGACTTAGAATTACCGAAGTGGTTTATAAAGTTGCACGTGTGTTGTGAGGTTTGAACTGTTTTTATTTGACCAAGATCATGGCAGATAACACAAGACAATGTAGCCAAAAGCCAAAGCACACCAAGTCTGAGAACAGCAGCATTCCTGCTCTAATGAATCAACAGAAAGTGCTTAATGTGAAATTAGATCATGTGCAAGACACAATGCAAAAACATGTGGACAGTAAAATTGTAAGTCCAAAGTGTAACACCTGTTGTGGGAGGCCTACAGGTCCATACAGTGGAGAGAATGCCAACGGGGGCTGGTCAAGGTGGAACTTCAGTCTGTGCAGGAGAAAGTGGCAGTGCTCTGGGGAAAATCAAAGCTGAAGAGCAGCAGCTCCTCCCAGAGAGTTTATTCATCATCGGCGAAATCACACACAGATCGGCTGGTGGATTACAATTTTAGGACTCCAGCCCAGAAAGATTTTTACGTGGCCAGGAACAATCAGCTGGATAAACAGAGCCCCACGGGAGCTACAACAGGTGACAGGCTGGTGTGAGGAAAACATGCCCAGCCCGTAAGTACTGATAGTTCATTGGATTCTTAGCAGATGAACATCGATAAACTCTGAGCTTAGAAAAATGCTGCTGATTCTCTGTCAGTGTTGCAATAAAGCAACTGCAATGATCCATTGTACCAGTCCAACTGTTTTGTAGTGGACACATATCTCACCACCATCCAATACGCTGACAACTTACTTGAGGCAAGATAATTATTACACACTGGGTATGTCATATGATTTCAGTTCTTTGCCACTGATGTCCAGGTCCTTGAGTTTTTATCCATTTAGTTCTTGGGCACCCTCCTCCACTTCTCTTTCAGTTACTGCAGTGTCATTTAGTGTCTGTAATTCTGCTGCCCAGCACTGCCTTATGGCTGGTTCACACTACACACTTGGGCAAGGTGAGTGTATGGTGTTACCTACTGATTTTCATTTTGACACTCATTGTCACAGCTCCACTCTCCTAGTTTCCCTCCTGTCTCTCTGCCTCAGTAATTTTCCACTCTCCCTGCCTCTGCTCCACTCTACCTGTCAGCCACTCCCACCTCATCAGCCCAACTCCACTCACCTGCAAGCTCAGCTGCAGCTAATCCCCAATCAGCCCAGTATATAAGTCTCTCCAGCATGCTCACTCCTCGCCAGATTGTTCTTCAGCATTCATGCAAGACTTTTAAGCACTATTTACCTGCCTGATCTCCCGTTGCCGACCCTGCCTGCCCCCGACCTGTCTGCATCATCCATCTCCCAATAAACTCACCAGCCTTCTGTCCCCGACCACGAGTTCTGCCTCAGCGTTTCTGGTTTCCATCTGCCCATGGCTGTGTGGTGTTTTCCTGCGACTACACTTCAAGCGTGAGTGTTTCTACCTGCTTGCCTGTTGCCAGCCACCACACACTGCCTTGTGTGAGTGTTCTCCTGTCACTTGCCTGTCGGCTCCTTGATCCCTCACCTGGCTTCTACTTACTTCTTTTTCATCCCTTGCCAACTCATCTGCCTGTCCTGTCTACTCACCTGGTCCCGACTTCTCTGCCTGGTCCCGACTTCCCTGCTGCTTGACCCTTGTCTGCTCTGTTGCTCCTTCGGCCTGCTCTTCTGTTTCGGGACTCCTCGCCTTGTCGACCTCACCTCCCATAAGCCCGTCTCTGTCACTTCTGCCAGCAAGTGAATGGAACTGTTCAGGTCCGAGGACTCTCGTCCTCACCCTCAGTCCCGCTTCCGGGTTCGGCCATACCTATTCCCAGAATGGGTAGAAAGATAGGACTTTCAGTAGCTGTCTAGCAGCAGAAACACAGCCTGTGTGAACACCACAGTGTGTGTATGAACCAGCTGTAAGATTCCATTTTGAACACCTTTGAACACCATACTTGGTGTTAATCCACCAAGTATGGATATTCTCAATTGTTCAGTCTTTACAAGTTTCTAAAGACTGATGCTAATACCATAGAATTACACTGTCTTGCTCTACTAGCAGCTACTTTTCTTATATTTTTGGTGTCAGCTAGGATTAGGGCAAATCTAGGCATACTTCTACTTGGTCAAATGAACTAGGTGAAAATGTAACCTAGTGTGCACACAGCACTCCTGAACTGCCCAGTCTTTTTGCAGAACTCCAGTTCTTCTACAACCGTGACTATCTACAGCAGTATATGAAGTGCATGAAAAGCAGCAAGATACAGATAGAAGCTGCTGGGGGCTAAAATTACTTTCAAAAGATTGAAAGATTCGTTGTGAGTCATTTTGAGATTATTGAACTATACATGGAGTACCCGAAGGGAGGTCAGTTTGCACACTGTGTTTGAAAAGAGTTTGATTTCTAGAATGGTTAAGAATGGAAGTAGATGTGTTTTTTTTTTTAGATCATCTGTATTTCATGCAAAGAGTACATGTTTTGCTGATATCTGCTTTTTCCCAGTCCACAGACTCAGGAGCTGTTCTCTGTGGCTTTTGCAACTCAGATCCCCCCTCTGGTCCACCAATATCAAATCAAATCAAATCAAATTTTATATATATAGCACTTTTCATACATAGAAAAATGCAACCCAAAGTGCTTCACAAGATAAAACAGAATAAAATGACGAAACATACAACAATAAAAAGTGAAAGCCCGTCCCACCCATCCCCACATATAGACCCAACCCCCCACACGCACACACGCCCACACTCACACTCACACACACCTGCACACACGCCCACACTCACACAAACAGTAAATAGACTGGTAACATGGCATGGCACTGAGGATCCAGGTGAGGAGAAGCCACCTATGGGTGGCCATCCACACCGAGAGGCACCATAGTCCGCAGCCACAGGGAGCACCGCCACAGAGACGCCCCCTCAGCCCGGACAGACCAGGGCAGACTCCACACCCACTGCAGAGCCCCCCCCCCCCCCCCCCAAAATCGGACCTAAAATTGACCCTTGAGGCACCCCACACCTAATTTCATGTGTTCTGGAGGAACATGTATCCACAAAAGAAACATCGATCTGTGAGATAAGAGCAAAACCAGTTAAAAACAGCATCAGAGAGGCCCACCAGGTTTCTCAGTCTATTCAATAAAATGTGGTGATCTACTGTATCAAAAGCAGCACTTAAATCCAGTAGTACCAAGACTGTGAGTTTTTGTGAGTCTGCGTTACACCTGAAGTCATTTAAAATCTTTAAAAGGGCTGTCTCGGTACTGTGGTTCATTCTAAAACCAGATTGATATTTCTCTAAAATATTGTTTGTATTTAAAAAATCAATTAATTGGTTAAAAACCAGTTTTTCTAAAATCTTACTTAAAAATGATAAGTTGGATACAGGTCGGTAGTTATTAAAAATGTTGAGGTCTAAATTGCGCCTCTTCAGAAGGGGCCTCACCACCGCCGTTTTAAAGGAGGTGGGGAAAACACCCATCTGAAGAGAGCAATTTACTATATTTAAAATCTGTTCCTCAAAGAAACCATAAAACGTCTTTAAAAGTGATGTGGGAATTGAGAATTGGAAAGGCAGGTTGTGGGCTTTACTTGGGAGAAAACTCGACCAAGTGTCCTTGCATCAACCAGGGCAAAACTCTCCAGTGTTTCCTCGGATAAAAGCAACTGTCCAGATGTGTTAAAAATTACATTTTGATGTGTTAAAAGACTGGACCTAATGTCATCGATTTTACTTCCGAAGTGGTTTGCAAAGTCCTCGCAGAGAGCGTCTGTTGGTGCCTCTGAGGGTTTTTTAAAATTGGTATTGGTTAAAAGATCGAAGGTGGAGAAAAGAATTTTAGGGTTGTTTTTATTATCTGTTTTGAGTTTTCAGAAATGGGATATTCTTGCCTGTTTGACGGTTTTATTGTAGGATTTGAGTTGTTCACGTAATATTTCATAATGAACTGTAAGTTTACTTTTTCTCCACCTTCTCTCCGCACTCCTGCATTTTCCTTTTGATTTTTTGATTTCATCACTTCTCCACGGGGATTTAGGTTTACTTTTTATAGTTTTAGTTAAAAGTGGAGCCACAGAGTCCAATGTTGATTTCAATTTACTGTTAAAATTGTCGACAATAAAATCACAAGGTGCGGGTAAAATTTCAGCAGGAGTGCTCTGTAAAATCTCGATAAAATTTGCAACCACTTCGGAAGTAAGGTGGCGTCTCCTCACCGTTCTCACCGGGGCCTCCTGATGACTAAAACTGGTGATGTTAAAATACACACAGTAGTGGTCAGACACAGCCAGGTCAATAACAGAGGACACACCAGTGGACAGGCCATAGGTTATGACCAGGTCCAGGGTGTGTCCTCTGTTGTGAGTCGGCTGTGTTACGTGTTGGTTAAAATCCATGCAGTTTAAAAGGTTTAAAAAGTCTCTCGACAATGGGTCGGAGATGTTATCAATGTGCAGATTAAAATCACCAGTTATTAAAATTCTGTTATAGGTGGCGTGTATGATTGATAAAAGCTCAGAAAATTCACTGATAAAAGAAGTGGAGTTGTGGGTTGGTCTGTAAACAGTAATGCAAAGGATAGGAGGACTGCTAAAAACAAAGGCATGAAGCTCAAATGATGAATAGCTGTTAAAAAACACTTCCATTGAGTTTAATGTATTTTTAGAAATCAAAGCAGTTCCGCCTCCTCTTTTACCACCCCGATAGAAAATAAAAAGTTAAAATCTGGTGGGCAAGCCTCAGTGAGAACAACTGATGTGTCAGTGCCAAGCCATGTCTCTGTTAAAAGAATACAATCTAACTTACTGTCTAAAATCAGGTCATTCATAATAAAAGATTTGTTCGCAAGGGAGCGAACATTTAAAAGTGCCATGTTGAGGGTGACAGGTGGTCTACGGACTGTAGAGGTGGATTGTTGATGTTTTGGGAGAGGTCTGAGGTTATTGAAGTTCACAGAGTGAACTTCGTGAAATCTGCTTTGCAAGCGCTGTGTGATGATGACAGGAATTGGTGAGTTGTTAGTGAAAACAGAAGGTCCAAGTCCAGTATTGTGTGTGTTAATATCAGAGGTGGAACTAAAAACATAGGAACTGGGACCGGGAGGACATCAATCAGTAGCGTACAGGTCAGTCTGTGTAGATTTGGGGTGGTGGGAGGAGAGAGTGGTGATGTGCACGTGTTGCACACCGTATGCCAGGTTGGGGGACAACACGCGTGTGCTGGCCCTGTTTAGATGAAGGCCATCATTTCCAAAAAGATGTCTCCTCTCCCAAAAGACATCAAAATTGTCAATGAAACTGACATTGTGGGTGCTGCAGGCGGAGGAGAGCCAGGTGTTCAGGCTGAGCAGCCTGCTGAAACTCCCAATGCCCCTGCCACAGCTGGGGGTGGGGCCGGAGATAAAAACACACAGCTGGGACTGTGAGAGCTTGTTAAAAAGCTGCGTAAAGTCCTGCTTTAAAATCTCGGACTGTTGTCTGGAAGTGTCATTGGTGCCCACATGGATTATGACACGATTTACCTGGGGGTGAGAATCCAGAATGCTTGGAATTTTCTCCGTTATATCTGTAACGGTGGCGCCGGGAAAGGACAGGGTGAGCGCCCCCCTCAGACGGACATTCCGGAGGATGGAGTCCCCGGTGATGAGCGTCGTAGCCCGTTGTCCAGGGGGGATGGCGGTTCGGTGACCCCATTGTCCCCGTTTGTGGCCCGGTGGTGATGCGTATCCCGGTGAGGAGGATGCCGGGAGTGCCACCGCACAGCATCCCTGAGGAGCCGCTGGGCTGAGGAGCGGAGGGATGAAGGCGAGCGGTCCGATGCTGGACGTCCATCCGCTGGGGCGCAGGCAGCCGCGAGTGGAGGGAAGGCTGTGGTGTCTGTCAGCGGGGGCATGACACCCGCCAGAGGGGAGGCATCGGGATCGGCAGGGGCAGTTCCCTGTTCCAGCACCCTGACCGGCTCCACGGTCATGGATAGCGCCGAGTATTTGTTGGTGAGGGGGATGGTGAAGGAAGAGGGAGCCCCGCTCGAAGCGCCGCCAGGAGCCCTCTTCCGATTGCGGACAACAACTTCGGTCCAAGGAGTCCTGTTGCTCGGAGTAGAGCAGGAGGGCCGCTGACAGGTGGAGGAGAGGAAGACTCCCAGAGAACGGTGTCCCCCAGTGTAGCAGCACCGCCATGCTATTGTAGCTCACCAGTCTGCGAGGTCTCCAGCCAGCCGGACAATGTCGGGAGCCGAGCTTTGAAGGTGGCCAGCAGTGAGTCCTTCCTCCGCAGCTCATCGGACAGGCATCCAATATCCTCGAGAAGGTCACCAATCTTTTTCTGAGCCTTCGTGAGCTGCTTTCCTACCTCTGCAGGTAAGGGAGTGTCCATAGTGATGGCGTCCATGGTTGCCATGTAGCTCTGTCGCTAAAAGCGTAAAATCCAAAAGTCCGATGACTAAAACCTTTTACCCAGTAAAAGCAAAAGTTAAAAGTGACCGTTTGCTTAGAGCTCAATGTATAAAAGCATTCAGAACCTGTTTAAAACTGGATAAAAGCAGGAGCTAGCAGCTAGCAGCTAGCACTCTAGTGTGTGCGTCTCTCTCACAGGGTCCCACAGATTCCAAGACCTTATTCACCAATGAGATTTGAACTACTGCCCTTACAACACAACTCCAATAGATGATTGACTACTAGATGACTTTAAGCCACATGTTCAACTTAAGAAGGCAGTTGGACGTAGAGAAGTCCAAATTGGCAATCCTGGCTCCATCTCTGAGTTCTCACAGACGTATGTGGTGTCTGAATATGTACAACACATTGAACATATGAAATTGGTGAAGGCTAAGAGATCTGCCAAAACAGAGGTCAGAACAGTGCAGTCTGATGTGAAAACATATGATGACTATGACTGGGAAGAACTATACAAACAAGGTCAACTGTCAAAACTTAGAGTGTCAGAGTCGGACAAATATTTGTCCAAGCACGGGTTTCAGCAAACAGGAAAGATGGAAATAGTGGAAGTGAAATTTTTTTGCTGAAGTGATCTCAGTGGCCTTGCAGTTCTTCCAACTGATGCCCTTTCTTCAGAGTCCAAGTTTTTTTCAAATAACGAGAGTGAAGATGAGATCATTCTGGAGGTTGACAGTGATGCTCTAACAGGTTCCGGTAGGACCCACTAGCAGCACACAGGAACCATCAGACGTTTGGTAATGACCTTAACTAAATTAAAATAAAATAGAAAAATAAAAAATCACCAAACAGGAACTCAAATAGTTGAAACAACACAGATAGCAGTTCGTACTTCAGGCAAGGAGCCAAAACACAGTCTTTGAGGTCCGGGCTTGAGGGACAAGCCAAGCCAAACCTGAAAGTGGGACCGTGAGCAGAGAAGTGAGCCCATGGACCCAAATAGTTCAATTAAGCTGCTGGCGATGGTACGTGGGAAGGGCAGGCAGGAGACAAGGTTGATGAGGCAGAGGATCTGGAACCAGACAAGCAGGCAGAAGAGGCAGGTGATCAGACAAGGGATGAGCAGGAGGAAGGCCAGGCGAAGGAGTCAGAACCAGGTAAGCAGTCACAGAGCAGAGGAGTCGACAGGGGACGAGCAAGAGGTAAGTCAAGGCCAGGCGAGGGATTGAGGAACCGACAGGTAAGTGAACCTGCTGCTTACACTGGAACACATGTGACATCTTGCTGACAGTCTCTGTGTCACAGCCGTGTACAGGTAAGCAGATGGGAACACTCACACTGTAGCGTTGTCAACAGGCAACAATGAGCAGCCACAGGAAAACAGGAATCAGAGCCACTGAGACAGAACCCATGGTCGGAGAAGCAGGCACATCAGAGGCAGGCAGAGTCAGCAACCAACTTGAGCTAATGTTGATGTTTTCTAGAAACTGTGAGATTTCCCAAACTGAATAAATTATACACACACAACCACAAAACTGCTTTGTTAGCTCAGTCTTGGTGTGACTAAGATATCTGCTGAAAAAAAAAGTATTTTACATGGGCAGATTCAGCTTCTATGTCCACAAACTCCATATGTATTTTTAAGCTAATGCTGGGCTCTCCTCTGGCTGGTCCACAGGTCTGCAATTTCTTTGTGGTTTGCTGCTACAGAACAGTTGAGACACAGGAGTGAAAATAAGTCCCAGAAGTTTGAAACATACACTCTGAGCCTCCCTCCTGCCAAGAAATGAGTCGGCATCAGAGTTATTCTGGTGTTTCTTCCTCCAGGAGCTCCAGTCTGCCACCGACCCTCCCCTGCAGAGCTCCCCGGCTCTGAGCAGCTGTTTGTTGGTTCTGTGTCTCAGCTCCGCCCGGTCCTCTTAGCCCTCGGCAAAAGTCCTGCAATAGACGCAAATGAATGCAACTGAAGGTGAAGTCTAAATAAACCGAGTGAACTGACAAATTCCTTGGCTGAGCATGTTGCTCATTAGCTGGACTCTTTTTAAGATTCGCTGTCTGATAATTCTGTTTAATAGTGACTTTTCCTGCAGGAGTTTCCTCCATTGACAGGGTCTGACCAACGTACATAATGTACATGTGCATCTGCACTAGTAGAACAGCCAATTGGAACACCCAGTCAGAAATGACCTATGATTGGTTTAAATCTACTGTCATGGGCCAGATTCCCTAAAGGCTGAAAACAGAGCCAAGAGGAGGCGCAGAAGTCTAGTTCTGTCTCAGACATTTCAATATGTTGAAAGGTTATTATTAAATTCTTTCTCCATGATACCAAACCAGTGTTGCCTACCCTAACGTTAATAGATTCCTGATAGCAGACTTAGTCAGTTACAATGTTTTATGGTCAGAAAGTAATGTCAAAGATGCCCATCTCTACTGAGCTCCAATACATGCCTACTGTTAGTGTTGTAGATAGTAGAGCCAAAGGTGGGGCATCATGCCTGAGCTGATACATCATCGGGGCATCAAAAAGTAGTCCTGACTGCCTCTCCAGGAACTGTGTGGAGGTGCTCCTGTTGGTAATATGGTGTACAGACTGCTCAGAATTTCCCCAACATGTCTCAAACAGTATCACGTACTGCATGATGCTAGTCCTCTATAGTATTTATACTCATTCAGTCACATCCCTGATGTTTTACAGGTCATGATGACATGTTACTCTGAGATTACTCATCACACTACAGACAACAGTAACATCGCTACATGTAGAGCTCAGAGCTGTAAATATAACTTTGTGATGGATTAGTATTATTCATATCGCTCAGATCATTTAGGAATATAACAAAATAATTTTTCTAAATACATACCTTTGTTACTTTTCTCCAGATCCTTTGGAGGGCTTCAAATTGCTCCTCTTCATCCTCCAGCGAAGCTGCCAGTCCAGGGCCCCCCTTGCACCCCTCCCTCTGGCCCTGGCTGCTCTGTGACTTTGGCCTCTCTGCTCCTTCCCTCTCCCTCTCCCTCTTCCTCACCCTCTAACCCCGGACCCATAACGTTTGATTCTTTAAAAGGGGAATGAATATACACACTGAACACACTGAAATACAATTTCTAAAATTATAGCTGCTGCGCAGCAATGGTCGGGGCCCGGCAAATTTAGGCAAAATTAGGCAATGCTGAGCAACAAGCAGAGTGTAGGAAGATGAAAAAAAGGTGGCATTCTAATGTGCATTTTACATCAGTTGAGGCTTGAACTCACAATTTCTGGCACAAGAGACTCTGCATATTGACTGATAGCTAAGCCAAATAAACAGGGAAAAGAGACAAGGGATAACAGGGAAACATGTTGATAAAGAGTATTTGTCTCTTCCCAAAACTGCCTGAATCATAATTATTTTAACTTTAGTAGTCTCTAATCCACATAGCATGATACCTGAACATAAGGCTTTCACATTTGAAAGCCCATCCTGCCTTAGCTGAGGCTCAAACTCACGATTTCTGACACTGAAGTCCGTCTTTTATCTCACTGAGCTAATTGGCAAGTGAGAGTTGATGTGTGGCTTCACAAATTGACTAAGCCAAGGATCAGGGTGCCAGGCAGCAGCCATCCATGCCATGGAAAAGCAAATTTCAAAGTGAAAGTTCCAAAGCTGTAGCACATATGGTTGATTTGTTGTGAATTTTCAAAGTTTTGAAATTTAGAGGCTTGCTGTAGCGCCACCATCAGGACTATTGTCTTGTGTTTCCAGTTAAGGACATCTGGCATGGGACTGGACCTTTGTGAAAAGTTTGGGTAGATTTCTCATATGGAAATGTTGTACAAGCTGAGGCTTGAACTCACAACCTTCAACACCAAGAACCATCCTCTATCTCACTGAGCTAATTGGCAAATGGAAATGTCACATGTAGCTTCACAAATTGACTAAGCCAGTCACCTGTGTGCAAGACAGCAGCTGTTAGCATGTAAGGCAGATTTCAAACGGCTGTCAAAAATTCAGTTATTGAGACAAAAATCCCAAAATACACAAATTGCATCTAGACAGCATGGAGATGTTGGTCATTAGTTTTTAACAATGATTTATTGGCTCCAAAAGTGAAAAACTGATGTTTAAAAATGACATTTTTGCATTGACTCCAATTGTTGGCATGAGAGTGAAATTCAAAATGCTGTAAAAAATTCAGTTTTTGAGATAAAATTCTGATATTTTCCAAACATCATCTACCATGACTCCAAAATTTTGTCATTTTTTTCATGAACATTGAAAATGTATTTAGCAAGAATTTGCAAGTATATGTTTATAATACCGTTTACAGTCAAACATTTTGATGCACTGTAGGCTCAATTTTTGATAAATCAAAAATCAGTGTGGATCGTTTGTGTAGGACAGTCTGAAGATGCTCTGTAGCAAGTTTGGTGCCAATTGAGCAAAAATTGTGGGAGGAGATAGGTTTAATAAGTTTTACAGTTTTTGAAAAAAACAGAGTGATGGACTTCATAATTTGCAATAGGTTTAAATGTACAAAAGTTTCTTCAGTATCGGGGCTACATTGTGGTGAAAGTTGTAAATCTGTAGCACATATGGTTGATTTGTTATGAATTTTCAAAATTCTGAACTTTAGAGGCTTGCTGTAGCGCCACCATCAGGACTATTGGCCTGTTTTTGCAGCTGAGGCAATCTGACATGGGACTGGACCTTTGTGCAAAGTTTGGTCATTTTTCGTGCATGGGAAGTAGGATTTCCTCGGAAGAAGAAAGAAAGAAAGAAAGAAGAAAGAAGAAGAAAGAAGAAAGAAGAACATGCAGGATTACAATAGGGTCCTGGCAGCTTAGGCTGCCCGGCCCCTAATTATCTATATATACAAGCCTCATTACTTGACAGACTGTTAATGCAGGTGTTAACTACACCAAATTGTCGCCTGATGGCCACTGTACACTTGGAAAGGGAGTCGGGTCTGGGGGTTGCACTCTGCATTCTGATGTCACTGAAAGTTAAACACTGGTCCTTTAACAGGAAGAGAGATTATTAAATATGAAAAGGTTCTTCAAAGCACCGAAAGTGCTGCAAGTGCGACCTAAAGAATTCTTTTTATTCATTCAATTCCTCCGACAAACCTTAAAAGGTTGTTCAATGTAAAACATGCTCCAAAACACTTATAAGGAACCAGTTTTTCTTAGAATATATGAAGAAGATCTTCTCTGGAAGAAAAGGAGATGTGTTGGGTGGAAATTAAATGTCGTACAACAACTCAATGTATACATGTCTTGATGTGTTAAATTGTAGAATGTTAATAAATATATTACGGATCATTATATAGTAAGGAAAAGATTGAAAGGCATCCATCTTGAGTAACGTCAGCAGTTCTCACACTCCATTCATGGCCAATACCTGTTTTTTTTGTGTGGTTTTTTTTTTTTACATATTTCAAAAGAGCTACAGAAAAACAAAATGCAATGAAATAATGCAGTTATTTCATTAATTTCTCATAACAAACGCTGAAATTTAATAGTGTTTATCGTGTGTGGACTTTCATGTGTCTCCTCACTTTTGGCTTATGGCTGAAGCTCTTCCCACAAACACAACAGCCAAATGGTTTCTCTCCTGTGTGGACTCTCAAATGGTTCTTCAGATTTCTTTGCTCTGTAAATCTCTTCCCTCAAACGTCACAGCCAAATTGTCTCTCTCTTGTGTGGACTGTCATGTGTTTCTCCAGATGTCCTTGTTGTGTAAATCTCTTCTCACAAACATCACAGCCAAATGGTTTCACTCCTATGTGGATTCTCATGTTTCTTGAGACCTCCTTGTTCTGTAAATCTCTTTTCACAAACATCACAGCCAAATGGTTTTTCTCCTGTGTGGACTATCATGTGTCTCTCCAGATTTCGTTGTCGTGTAAACCTCTTTCCACAAACATCACAGCCAAATTGTTTATTTCTTGTGTGGACTCTCATGTGTGTCTTAAGATTTACCTTAGGGCTAAATCTTTTACCGTTACGTCCAAAATCACTTACAGAGGCTTCCTCATATTTCAGAGCATCTACACTTGACTCAGGTGGCCTGGTCTCCGTCCAACCATCACTGTCTTCAGTTTCAGCTTCATAGTTTGACAAAGGTTCTTGCCAGTCTTCATAATTGAGTTAAGTCACAGAAGAGTCTGACGCATTTTCATTGGTGTCTGCTTGTGGACGATGGGGTGTATCCAGATCTTCACTCTTAACAGAGACAGCAGTGGATGGGAACCTGATGATATCAGCCTCCTACAGCCCATGAACCTGCTCTCCCTCCTGACTGGTCCAGAGTTCATCCTGTTCCTTTTTTATCTGTAGGGGCTCTGAGTCTTCCTGGCCCGCATTGGGGCTCCACTCAGGGGGAACCCCTTCTTTAATCATTAACAGCTGCTGGACATCTGTAAGGACCACTGAAACACATGCACAAAAATGTTGGCATCCATTTTCTAGGAACTATTAAAGGAAGAAAAATGAATAAAAACTAATCAGTAATGTGAAAGATGGAGTTCCCTCACAAACTAACTGACCAGCTGTGTCATTTATAACATCCCTCCAGAATGACATATATAACAACACATCCTCATACCTACAGCACAGAACAGGTCGATTGCCAGTGACTCCCACAACAACACATATGATTGGTGGAGAGTAACGGCACCGGGCCTACTGGACCTTAAGTACATTTCATTAGTGGCATGGTTTCACATGGGACACAAAACTAAGTCTCCTGGGTGAAAGTCCTGTGCTTGTTTGACTCATCTGTCCACCCCAAAGACCTCATTATGTTCCTTCTTTGCTCTTGTCATAATTATTACGTCCACTAGAGGTCGCCACCCAACAATAAATGAAAATACTTGTACAACCTATATCTTGTCAGTGACCTAAAACAGTTACAAATTTCAAAGATGAGATTGTTTCTAATTTCATACAGCTAGGGTTAAGCCTGGTTAGGTTAAAATGATTGCTTTCTTTAGGTTAGGGGATGTTTGTCACACCTAAATCCACGCCCGTAGCTGCCAGTGGTCCCTCCCAGAATGCTGATTGGCTGCACCACTTTTGGTGCAAGCTAGCAAACAAACATCTCCACACTGATTAAGCTCTATTTAATTTCAGTATACATCAATAACTTAAATTTACTAAATGGAGATTAGTTTTTATTTGTGTAAGAGTGCTCTGTATATTTAAAAAATCGAGATTTACTCATTTTAAACCTCATTCTGCTAAACTCTGATTAGAACAAAACTGAGTAACGAAATTAATCTTCTTTGGTGCAGCCCAGTCTAAAACAGGTCTCTGTCACACAGGTAACTGCTGCTGTTGCTAGGTTACGAACTGATGATTCTCTTCTCAGTTAGTTGGCAAGCTTCACTTCAGCTAGTGCTAATTTCATCAAACACCCGCTTTAGCTGTTGTTTTGCTGCGGTCCTACAGAACCTGTGTTCCTTTTGACAGAGCAAATGGATTCAACTTAGCACACGCTGCCTTTTAAACCCCTGAAAGTTCAGGTTTAGTTAAAGCAATTCAAAACCGCAGATTAGCTCAATGCTAAGTGACATAAATCATGCTAAAGAATCACATTTTACCAGAAGAAAATCTGTTGCACAATTATCAACAAATATAAAATGCAGAATTGAGATCATATTGAGAGTTGAATCAATATAGCACTGAAAATGATCTGTGGAACTGACCTTTAGGCTGGACAGTTGCATCTAGTAGTTTGTATTGTCGGTCATTTTCTCTTAAAGGATAACTTCGGTATTTTTCAACCTGGGCCCTATTTCCTCATGTGTATGTGTGTTTATGATTGATAGGTACAACTCATTTTAAAATGGGTTCAGTATTGAGGGAGGCGGATTCAGCCGGCAGCCGTGAAACAAGTTATAACAGTAGATATGAGGGCAAATACATCCCATAAAAGTTTGTGCATTAAAAGTGCCTTTTTTCACCACAGTCCGGCTCAGATCACCAGTGTAATCTCTGTCAACAGCATGCAAAGTGTCTCTCTTACCGTTCACTCTGTGACAACATCTCGTGGGATCTTTGCTTGTTGAAGAATGTCTTCGTTGCAGTGAGTGGGACAGCTGTTTTCTTGAGGTGTGTTTGGTGAAGTGTTTCAGGATTGGATGTCTTCTCTTCTTGGGCTGGCAGTAGTCATCTTGGGAAAAGTGTGCACTGCAGACCCGATGGTCTGTAAGGCGCAGTGTCTGGACAGGAGTGTTAGCATCCAAATGTAGCACAATTAGCCACAACTTCAGCATGTTGCTGTCTGACAAAGGCAGCCTATGAAAGCTGTACAGGGTGTTGCGCGACATCCTGTTTTTGCAATTCGGCTAAGTACAAACACGAACCATTGTTTTCAATAGTTGCAGTAAAACTTTCAGCTGAACTCCAGGACAGCTAACTCCGCTCTGACCGGCTCTCAGCATGACTCCTCTGTTTTCTTCCAGCAACAAGCAAAGATCCCGCAAGATGTCGTCACACACAGCAAGCAGTAAGTGAAGCATGCTGTTGACAGAGATTACTCTGGTGATCTGAGCCGGACTGTGGTGAAAAAAAGCACTTTTAATGCACAAACTTTTACGGGACATATTTGCCCTCATATCTATCATTATAACTCGTTTCGCGGCTGCTTCTGCCTCCCTCAATACTGAACCAATTTTAAAACGAGTTGTACCTATCAATCATACACACCACACACACGGGGAAATAGGGCCCAGGTTGAAAAATACCGAAGTTCTTCTTTAAGTGAGAGAGTTCCTCCTCGTAATTTGCAATTGTTCTTTCAAAGAGGCCAGATATCTCCTTAGCAGCCGCATCAAGCTGCTCTTTCACCAAAGCTCTCAACATTTTGAATTTGACAAGTAGCTAAACACATTCACAGAAGCTTTTTCTCCCCCAAAAATATCAAACTGAGGTAAAAACAGTTGGTCTTTTTCAAAGAATCACTGACTGCCGTTGTTGCCAGGTTACAACCTGAACATTCCATTTTCAGTTAGCAAGATGAACTGACTGTAACAGGCAGCAGGTCTTTCTCAATATGCATTCTTGTCTGTACTTGTGTTCTTGTTTCCTTGTCAAATGTAATCTTTTGCGGCCCAAGTACTGACCCAATTCACACGTTTGGATTTCATCCAGAACCTTTAGCTTTAGGTTAGAACATTACCTCAGGTTTTGTACTTAAGAACAAATTTGAGGTACTTGAGCATTTTCTTTTCACCCCACTACATTTCAGCAGCAATTGTACTTTTTACTTCACTACATTTATCAAACAGCATTAAGTTACTTTACAAATTTTGCATAAACATGCAAAGGTTTGTAAAATATGCTGTTTTTGAATTAAGCTACCTACCTATGAAGTACACGTAAAATGATTAGTCTGTTAACCCATTTAATAATTTAATTGGCCTCTATTTTGATGATAATTTCTGTCATTTTTAATGTAAAAATATTTAATGGTTCCAGCTTTACAAATGTGTAGATGTGCTGTTTTTCCTTTGAATGATTGTAATAATTGTCATGTATTTGTAATAATGTTGAGGTTTGAACTGTTGGTTGAACAAAGCAAACATTGTGAAGGTGTCACTTTGGGCTCTGGCTCATTGCGGCCACATTTCTCACTATTTTCAGAGGTTGTATAAACCAAACAATCAATTTACTAATGGAGACAATAATCAACAGATAAATATAATAATAGTACAACAGTCATAGGGGACATTTTTCTGCATGACTAATTTTACTCACAGTACTTGCTGTACAATTTCCTGATGATGTTGTCTCTTTTGCTTTGTCCAGAATCATTATCAACAAGTCTGGTCTGGCTGTCACAGCCAAGCAGGCCATGAAAAAATGAAATAATCTGAAGGAAAAATACAAGGTCATTTACTATTCTATCAACTTTTCAGTGATGAAATGCATGCTTGAGACTAATTCAGAATAGGTTTGTCAAGTTAATATGCACCTATTTTGACAAGAGAAGAAGACTTTATGTGTAAGGACAAATACCTTCTCAAACATGAAGGGCCCTATGTCATGCTGATCTAAAGCACAAGTGTAAAGCGTGATGTGCCATAAATTTAATTTATTCAAGGTGTGTCTAAATCCACCTTTGCTGTCTTGCTTTAGGGGCGCATGGGTATCCTGCCCTGTCCTGCCCCTTGTGCCAGCAGTGCAGAGCTGGATACACCTATTAGCTGTGTGCAAGTGCCCTCATTTACTTCACGGATGAGTTTAGGTTGAACATGCAATAAACCAATCAGAGAGTCAGCTCACATCACCTCTAAGAAGCATGTGCACTAGGAGCGGAAGCAGTGGCAGCATGACAGTGGATTTATCATAAGGGAACAAAGAGAAAAGACAGATCTCCTGGTTCATGAAGTGAAAGCACGAGAGTGTGCAATATATGGAGATGGCCGTACATCTCCAAAGCAGCTTCATGTGTAAATAGCTGTTTGCACTAACACCTGATAAAAGTAATACAATAAATGAACCATTAAAGTCATGCAGATATGTAACTGGTTATGTCCTATGTCATTGTGTTTTGGGATCCTAATAAACATGCAGACACAAACACTACAGCTGTTCCAGCTGTCATGTGACTGATCTGTTAAGGACGATCTGACAGCTGTGATCTCGTCCCGTCCCATTTGCAGGTCTGTTCAGATTTATTAGGCTTTATAATTATGCTAATAATTCCTTATTTATATCAGTAAGATTAAGTTAGTAAGACACACATGCACACATGCTGTTTAACATAAATGAAAGGTGTTTTGTGATTGTGGAGATGTGTGTGCATGCCTCAGTCAAGTGCGAGACATACACACACATGCATGCTGTTAACTTCACATTTTTTTATTGCTGATAGAAAATATGTTCAAATGGCACTTTACTAATCCACACTCCTGTGTGAGAGAAGAAAAACCTGAACATAAATGAAGGTGTTTTGTGATTTTGGAGACGCGTGTGCTCCGGCCAAACACGCTGGCTGCTATCTTGTGCAGACATAATGACTGCACCTTAGACTTTGCACTTTTCACCAGGTTTTAGTCTGTCTAAGGCACAAGTGATTTTTACTCCAATGTGCTGAGCACAAGATAACAAATGCGCCTGACCAGCACAGACCAGGCGCATTTGCTAACTTGCAGACATGACATGTTAACTGCACTGGTGTAAGATAGCAAAGCCACCTATGCCACCGGCGCAGCAACTTTGCACTGGATGTTAGATTGGGCCCTATGTGTGCTAAAATTAACTAAAAGTCAACTAAACTACATATCCTACTTTTTGTTATTTAGTTATGTGCAGAATTCATTAGCTCATATTTTGACATCATTGTTGCAAGACATTCCATTAACTGCTGCATAATCACTTGACATGAAGTGAAATTAAGCAGGATGGCATTGCAACAAACACATTGGCTAGCATTTGTGTGGCCATTCAAACTGTCGAAACCTTTTAGTACATTATATACCGATCAGACATAACATTATGACCACCTGCCTAATATTGTGTAGGTCTTCCTTTTGCTGCCAAAACAGCCCTGACCCGTCGAGGCATGGACTCCACTAGACCTCTGAAGGTGTGCTGTGGTATCTGGCACCAAGACATTAGCAGCAGATCCTTTAAGTCCTGTAAGTTGCGAGGTGGGGCCTCCATGGATCAGACTTGTTTGTCCAGCACATCCCACAGATGCTTGATTGGATTGAGATCTGGGGAATTTGGAGGCCAAGGCAACACCTCAGACTCGTTGTTGTGTTCCTCAAACCATTCCTGAACCATTTTTGCTTTGTGGCAGGGTCCTGCTGAAAGAGGCCACTGCCATCAGGGAATACCGTTTCCATGAAAGGGTGTTACATGATCTGCAACAATGCTTAGGTAGGTGCTACGTGTCAAAGTAACATCCACATGGATGGAAGCAACCAAGGTTTCTCAGCAGAACATGGCCCAAAGCATCACACTGCCTCTGCCGGCTTGCCTTCTTCCCATAGTGCATCCTGGTGCCATGTGTTTCCCAGGTAAGCGACGCACACATACCTGGCCATCCACGTGATGTAAAAGGAAACATGATTCATCAGACCAGGCCACCTTCTTCCATTGCTACATGGTCAAGTTCTGATGCTCACGTGCCTGTTGTTGGGGCTTTTGGCGGTGGACAGGGGTCAGCATGGGCACCCTGACTGGTCTGCGGCTATGCAGCCCCATACGCAACAAACTGTGATGCACTGTGTATTCTGACACCTTTCTATCAGAACCAGCATTAACTTCTTCAGCAATTTGAGCTACAGTAGCTCGTCTGTTGGATCGGACCACACGGAACAGCCTTCGCTCCCCACGTGCATCAATGAGCCTTGACCACCCATGACCCTGTCACCGGTTCACCACTGTTCCTTCCTTGGACCACTTTTGATAGATACTGACCACTGCAGACCAGGAACACCCGCCAAGAACTGCAGTTTTGGAGATGCTCTGACCCAGTCGTCTATTCATCACAATTTGGCCCTTATCAAACTCACTCAAATCCTTACACTTGCCCATTTTTCCTGCTTCTAACACATCAACTTTGAGGACAAAATGTTCACTTGCTGCCTAATATATATTCAGTCTGTACAAGCAGTGGTAATAGCAGGGAAAGCATGAATAGTAAGACTTAAAGTGAGACACCAAAGTTATGATAGCAGTCAGGAAAATGAAATAAAATCACATCTGCTACATAGTTGAAAAACTTTTATGACTTCACATGTAGATAGACAAATTTGGCATGCTTTGTTCAAACTGAAACTGTTCATTTAATAATTCAATAGTTGTTTTTTCTGTTATTACATTCTACTGTATGTGGTGTGTATTTAAACAAACAAAACTATAACTGTAACAGCTGTAACCATTAGTTGCCATCTATTTTGGCACTAATTCTGTTGTTTGTTATTTTTCAAGCAAAAATGTGAAACATTTGCTGGTTCCAGCTTCTTCAATATGAGGATATGCTGCTTTTCTTCATTTATGACAGTAAATGAAGAATCTTGTGGATTTTGACTGTTGGTTGGACATAAGAAGCAATTTAACTTTATGAGCACCCACAGCCTCAGCGCACAGGTCAAACACTCCACCAACTGAGCTACCAGGCCACCATTTTTTGATATTTTTATTGATAAAATGATTAATATAGAAAATAATTGGCAGATTCATTGATGATAAGAATAATAATGTCTGTTACAACCCAAAATACACAATCATTTCTAATTATTTTTCAGCTAAACAATATTGACAATAATTTCATTAACGTTGTGGTAGGCAACATTTTTTGGCATCAGTGTTGTTAATCAAGTGGTCTGAGACAGAATCAATGTGGGAAACTCCTGCAGGAAAAGTTTCAGCACCATGGACAGATCCCTCTGTCGTGAAGCAGTAACATCAGGATCTGTCCATGGTGCTGAAACCAGTCAGCACAGCAGCTGCTGCAACTCAGGGTTTTTCCTATATCCCTCATTCATGGCAGACTGGTTTAGAGGATTTCAACAATAGCAGTGTTTACTGAGAGCTGTAACAGAGCTCAACCAGTCTGCAAACAGCCAGAGAGAGAGAGAGAGAGAGAGAGAGAGAGAGAGAGAGAGAGAGAGAGAGAGAGAGAGAAGAGAGAGAGAGAGAGAGAGAGAGAGAGAGAGAGAGAGAGAGAGAGAGAGAGAGAGAGGAGAAGGATGATGTCATAGTTTTCAGTCTGTGCCATGGAGGAAGAAGCAGATGGCTGCAGCCCTCCTCTTTCTCCCCGCTCCTGTCTCCATCTCCTCCTGCATCCCCAGCAGCTGCCTCTGGACCAGGACTCACCGAGGACACACACTGACAGACCGCAGGAGCAGATCGGGTGCAGGTAGGCTGCTGTCTGCAGGTGGAGGAGACAAAGCGGAGCGGAGGAGCTTCCTGTCGGCTGGATGTGAGCGGACCGTCACCCGGAGCAGGAGCAGGTGTCCAGCACTGACGTGATAACGGAGCAGAACATGGAGACTGCGTTCACTCCTCTTTTCAGTCCGGATTGTGTATTATGAGCAGGCAGCCGCCGAGAGGAGCTAGTCCAGCCCAGAGAGGAGGAGGAGGAGGAGGAGGAGGAGGAGGAGGAAGAGGAGGAGGAGCAGAGCCGCGCAGAAGGGTGTCGACGGAGAGAGGCAGGGGTGAGGAGAGGAGGAGGAGGGGAGGAGGAGGACCGGAGGAGAAATAACAGAGTAGGACTATCACAAGCTTACAATAATGGCGGCTAAGTCGGACGGGGTCCTGAAGATGAAGAAGAGCGACGTGGCCTTCACCCCCCTGCAGAACTCGGAGCACTCCGGCTCGGTGCAGGGGCTGCACCCGGGCGCCCAGCCCGACTCTGCGGGCACCGGGGACGGGGACTTCGCCAACGGGGAGTCGCGGTGCTGCGGCGGGGGAGGCTCCCAGTCGACGTGCCTCCGGCTGGGCCGGGAGCAGCAGCGGTACACGGTGTGGGACTGCCTGTGGATCGTGGCCGCGGTGGCCGTGTATCTGGCCGACGTGGGCACCGACGTGTGGCTGTCGGTCGACTACTACCTCCACCGCGACTACTGGTGGTTCGGCCTGACGCTGTTCTTCGTGGTGCTCGGCTCCTTCTCCGTCCAGCTCTTCAGCTTCAGATGGTTCGTCCACGATTTCAGCACGGAGGACGGAGCCGAGTCCGCCGCGGACTGCGCCCATATGGATGGGAACAAGCTGCTGAGCGGCTCCGCCTCGCACGGAGACGTTACCGCTCCACAGCACCCGGCCACGCCGCAGAGACAGGCGTCGACCGCCAGCAAGAACACCACCACCAACAGCACCAACAGCACCGGGCCCGGCAGGGGCAGGAGGCGGTCGGCCTACTACTCCTTCTGCGTGTGGTTCGGCCAGTCCCTCATCCACATCCTCCAGCTGGGCCAGATATGGAGGTAGGACGGAGGCTGATGGAGGCCTCGGGATGGCTAATGATGATGCTGTGTGTGTGTGTGTGTGTGTGTGTGTGTGTGTGTGTGGTGTGTGTGGTGTGAATAAATGAATGAAGCAGCAGAGGGCTCTGTGACTAGTTGGCACCATGGTGGCCTCTGAATGATGCCACCTCCTACAGCATGGCTACCAACTGCCATCTTTAGCCTGCACACCCCACCACCACCCCCACCCTCCCCTCTGCAGGGCCAGCACACAGGCTGCTGTGAGAGGCGTTCAGTTCACTTCTCTTCACCCAAAAGAGAAAGCTAAAATGGGCTAAACAGGGATGCTACAGTCTGTCTTGTATGAGACACACAGGGAGTGGGCCCCTGCCTGTCACTCACACATGATGTCACAGCGGATGCTGCTCATGCTCAGGGTAGATTCCCTGTTGGTGCCAGTGGAAAGAACTTCCACGGTTGGTCAAACAGCTTCTGGGTGGAGTCGTGAATCTGAATATACATTAAAGGTCCAGTGTGTCAGATTTAGGGGCTATATTGTCAGAATGTGTCAGAAATGGAATATAATAATCAGAGGTATGTTTTCATCAGTGTATTCACCTGATAGTATGAACTGTTTTTCTGCTATCTTAATATACTGATCATATACAACTACATACTGGAACAGCAGGCCTGAATTTCAAAATATATGGTGATTTACTAGCAATGTTTGTGTTCCCTGTTAAACAGAACTTTATTAATTAATTATTAATTTAGATTGGTCTACAAGACTAAAAGTAAGGAAAGCCCAGGGATAAATGTTAATGTTTTTAAGCACTGTCCCTCAGGCCACCAAGCCCCTAAATTTGGTGGCCAAAGTATATTTATGGTTGCCCACATGTGAAATTATGTAAAAACTATAGATTCAATACAACTCAGTACAAGTGATGAGAGATGAAAAACAAGCCTGACTTTTCAGCTAGTTGAGGAAGCTGTCAGCACATGCACACGCAGTACATCACATCTTTAAATGTGTTAGATTCTACACACTTAAACTCCTACTTCCATTCACTCCCACATTTCTGTTGCTGTTTTGTTTTGTCATTCAGTCCCTCCAGGAAATTGCAATGTTGCGATTGCAACAGTTAACGCAAATTCAGCCAATACCCGTGAATTCTGCACAACCTTGCAATTTTGTCCAATCTCTGCAACTTGTCCACAATCATTGTAGTTTCCTGAGAGTTCCTGCATTCATAGCAGCCTGGCACGTTAAAATCATACAAGTCTAAATGGACTGACTCAATATTTTATTATTTACTATTTTGTAAATCTTGTAAATTTGAAATTTGTCATGGGTACTAAAGAGGTTTATCATTGTTACTGATATTCATCAACACTTTTTTTTTGTTCTGGTTTTGAGTTTGAACTCCAAAAAGATTTTGCATCTTTGTGGAATCCCCCCAAGTGAACTTCTTCATTTAGATTTGAAGCATATTTTGTTAGTTTTTGTAATCTTGAGGCCGCATCAATCCCCCAAAAAGCCTGCAAAATCCTACAGGGACTGGTCATAGTCGCCTTTTGTGTTTCTGGTTCTTCTGTGAGGATCACGTTAGCCGTTTGAGTAGGCTTATGGCTAAGCTTGGATATCAAAACCCAGCGCCAACATGGCACCGGTTCCAAAATAGAGTGGTACCTACCAGAGCAAGTCACACTGCAGATTACAGTGTCTCATTTTAATGCCATGCTCCTAAGCTGTCACTTGAAGTAGTTGCCCTTTGGTGTGGATGTTACAGACATATCTCCAAGTGTGCCTAGTTAACATTAAGGTAACGTAATGTGATTCTCAATTTCAATTTCAAATTTGTTTTGGCAATGAAAAATGCCTTTCTTTGATGTTGTCAGTTTGTATTTCCTTTAGGTACTGTTTAGGAACCGGTATTGTTATAAAAGTATAATTTTAGCACCAGTATGGGAAATAACCCAAACGATACCTAACCCTACTTATGGCTTGATTCCACTAGGCTGCGTCCTGTTATGACTGCGTCATGGCCATCAGAGCTCATCGTGGCCATTCTATACAATGCTTCTGATTCCACCAGAATCACTGCTCTGGGGTGAATGCGCACTAGGTCTCTTTTTGACACATGCCATGTCAAGCTGCACAGAGCAGCTTCAAAATTGAAACAGCACAGAGAATCCGGTCAATTTTCAAAATAAAAGAGCCTGTGCAGGCAAAAATGAACCTGTTTAACTATGTAGCCTACTGAGCCATGGTAGAAGCACAAAAAGGAAGGAAAAATGACCAAAATCTGAGCAAGCCAACATAATCAGGCAGGCAAAAAGGGCACCAGAAACGCTTCTGGTGGTGCATGAAGCCAGGTGGAGGACTGACCAGAACCATGGTGCAGACGCAACATGCCCAGTTGAATCAAGGAGTTAGTAAGCCCCTGACTTCAGTAGTCCTAGACCTTATTAATAAATCTTGGTAAGACTTCATTTGTGCATGAAACACCATTTTTTTTCCCATTTCCGCATCACCTTATATTATCTTGATTAAAGCTGCAACTTTTAATCAATTATTAAATTAAATGCCAACCATTTTCATAATAAATTAATCAGTTCAAGTCATTTTTGAAGAAAAAACTCAAAATTCTCTGATTTCAGCTTCTTAGATGTGAATATTTTCTGGTTTCTTGACTCCTCTCTGATAGTAACTGAATCTCTTTTAGTTGTGGACAAAACAAGACATTTGAGGATGCCATCATGGACTTTTGGAAACACTGATCAACATTTTCTGACATTTGATGGACCAAACAACCAGTCGATTAGTGGAAAATGTATTGCCAGACTGATCACGAGTTGAAACATTGCTCCAAACCTGTGAAAACAGGACATACACCCATGCGCTCCACCTGCTTTCACATGTTTGGATCTATTTTTCAATTGACAAGATTGTGACAGGATTAATTAATCGATTTTCATTATTTTATGGACCAACCAGCTAATTGATTAGTGGGAAAATTATTGCCAGATTGACATTTGTCACCATTTTCATTTCACCAACAACTGATCGATCAATCGTGAATATAATGGACTGATTTATCTGCCATACATTATTTGCAGCCCTAATCTTGATGCATGTTATTGCAAACACATGCACATGTTTAATACTTTATAAATGAGAAATAAATGCATTTATGCTGAGTTAACAGGATATCTCATTGGTTTTATTTCCTCTCATCAGGGAAACAATATAGAACATTTTAGACTACGGAATTATGAGAATGTCATACTTATACATGCTACTAAATTTCTTCCATATTATATTTATTTATTTGGCGACCCAAATAAAGGACCCACCTGTAGGTCCCGACCCAGTGTTTGGGAATGACTGATATATAGTACAATCATTGTTGTCTGTTCTTTGTTTTACTTTATTCAGCCTGTCATTAGACTGCACCACCCCAGGAAGAAGCTGGTTTAGATTTCAGATTATGGCTATGGTTATGGTTCCCTGTTCTGCTGAGGGGAAACTTTATATGACTTATTTATTTAAAGTTTTCAAAATAGGTTACAGTGTGGTGTTGGTGACTTTTACCTTTAAATGTTCCTTATAAGTACAATGATGGTCTGTTGAGCTTAGTCATATCTAGACGTACATTAAACTTGCATAATTGTTTTATAACAAACCACTGCTAGTATAGAATAATGCACTGATTCGTGTTAATCATTTAAGTCATTTAAAACTGGTTTCAGTACCTGTAATATCAGGATTTGATGCCTTCCTCTGTTTTATATCATTGTGATAACAGTGATACTCAAGAGGAAGTCCATTTCATGTCTTATTGCTTATTATATGATGATTTAAAGGTCCGGTGTGTAAGGTTCAGGGGGATCTATTGAGGGAATATGACAAAAATGGAATATAATATTCATATGCAGGCAAAATGTCCATCTTTGCTTCCCCTAGCTCACCGATTATAAAAGACTAGAATGGAGTTTGACAAACTGAGCCTTTTCTGTGACAGATCAAATTGATAATTTGTAATATTTAAGCAGTTATGCTACATTGCTGGCCATTTTGATGTGCATGACACACAAACAATAGAGCATGAATAGGGTGGATATTTTGATAGAACGACTCATAGGGCTGATTATCTGGCATTTTGAGATAATATGCATTATGCTCACAAAGCTGATAAACAAAACCTGTGTACAGACACATCTCCAGGCTGTCTCGTCAGTGTGGCTGCTGGTGAACGATGTGAGCGCTCCCTCTGTGAGTTTTGTGAAGGTAGTGAAAAGTGAGTTTGGAGCGCTGGACTATAACTGTCAGTCATCCTGCTGTGAACGTTTGTCTGAATGTCCTCAGTCGCTATTGTCTTTTCTAAATGTGAACACGTGTCTGCTGTCATTTGAAATGACACAAATCTCATCTAAAACTGATACTGCTCAAAATATGTTAAAATGCAGAAAAATGCAGTTCAAGGCACCATCTCTGACATAGTGTACTGACCCGTTCTCCATTAAAGGACCAGTGCGTAGGATTTAGTTGCATCAAGCAGTGAGCTTACAAATTGCCAACACCTCACATCACCCTCTCTTTCCAAGCATGTAGGACAGTGGTTGGAAACTTTTTTTTCCTTGGAGCCCCCCATATTTGGGCCTTGTTTTTTTAATGAACTGCTTGAAAGTACTTGAAATTGTAATCACACTACTTTCGTAATAAACTGCTGCCAGACTAAATGACTTAGTTAACTTTTTAGATAAAGAAATAAAATAAGTCAGATATTTGTTGAGTCAGATTGTATAGCAAGTTAATGATTTATCATTAATCAATTAATTACCAAATAAGAATTTAACTGAATAAACATGTATTAGTTGATAAATAATCATAATTTGAGATTGTTTAGTCATTGGATAAGGAAACTTAACATTAGAAAAAGAAGAGAAAAAAAACACGTGTTTTATAACTAATTAACAAATTAATTATTAATAATTAATCAGTTGTTAACATTTTCAATCATCTGTTAAGGAAAATGCACAATTCCAACTGTAAAGACAGCCAGGTTTGAAAAATGAACCCTGAAAATGCTTGAAAAGGGCTTTGATTGAATTTTACTTTTGGAAAGGTGTATGAGCTCTGAAATTGTGATTTTTGTTAACATATGGAGATTTGATTTTGAGAATCTCAGAACAGACAAAGTCTTGGGGACCCCCTGTGATTTCTGCCATCCCCTTAAGGGGGGCCTGGACCCCAGCTTGGGAACTAATGAGGTAGGACAAGTCTATTTCAACTGGAAGCCCATCAGCTGAATCCGGTCCTTTAAATGACCTCAATCTGTCCCTTATCAATTATAATATGAAAAAAGTGTATCATCGTGATTTTATTTAAATAACCTGAATAAAATTGTTAATTTATGTTGGTGTCGCATTGTTCATTAGAAGATCATTCATTAGTTCAAACTGTTCATTAGTGCTAGTCTGTTACTGAGCACAGGTGACATTATTTCATTGAAACGTTGTACTCAGACTGTTTAAGCAAAGGATGAGTCAACAATTAAAATAAAAATGTTTAAAGCAGCACTGAGTTTATTATAATAAGCTACTTCTACTCCTTAGGATTACAAAGCTCATTGTTTTCTCCTGTACTATTATACTTAATGTTTTTTTTTCCAACTGTGAACTAATAAAGTTAAATGTTTTAAATATTTTATGACTTTACAGGTCAGACAGAGAAAATGTAGCACGTTCTAAAAAAGTAATTGAATAGGCCTGGTGTAGGAGAACCTACATTGGCCACAAAACACACGGGAGACATGCAAGTCTCTCCAAAAGTTTCATCACCATTGCTTTTTTTCCAGGCAGCCATCACATATTATTGGGGATTATTATTGGGGACTCATCAACCTGGTGACCAAGAAAATGAAGCCTTTTCCTTGTTTTTTTCTGATGTGAGCTGGAGAGTGAGAGAGCCAAATCTAAATTTGTGTGTGCATGTGGAGCTTCTTGTAGACCTGTGTGTGAATCTTTGTGGTCTGAAGTTGAGTTTCTCTCCTGTGTCCCTGTTTTTACTCCGAGGTATCGGCTTTATTTTATTTTTTTGTTTGCTTTCAGCTAATAGGAGTCATGTCAAGTTATTGTTGGTAAAAACCAACATTTTTTGCTGCTTCATAATAAAATCTTTTAGATAACAAAATATCAGGGACCTTTATTCTGAAGAGTTTATAGAAAATACAATGGTTAACCAGAGTTTTATAGCCGGGGGGGGGGGGGGGGGGGGGGGGGGGGGGGGGGGGGTCATTGGCAGCATTATGGCAGGAAATGGAATATCGTCACCCTCCTAAAATAATGGCCTAAGTCATTTTTTGACAAAAATTATTTTTTTGCCTAACTCATCTCCTCATGATCCTGGCCACCTCTGGTAAAATCGCCTAAATCCTCAGTTGAGGAGAACATGCAATTCCACCCCTGTTGTATAATGACCTATGTCAAGAGTGTGACTTTGGCCGTATTATTTTGCCTAAGTCAAAAGACAATGTGACTTACCTGAAAAAATGACTTAGGCCATTATTTTAAGAGGGTGTCGATATAATATTCAGTATGTTTCATTAGTGAAAACAAGAAGTTGTGTTTTCATTGCCTTAGAATGAACATAGAGGGCTACAGGGGGAGCAGCTCATCTTCCACTGAGACTGCCATGTTGCACCGCCGTGCTTCTACAGTAGTCCAATGGACAAATCAAACACTGGCTCTAGACAGGGCCTTTTGAGTTTTGCTGCAGGCGTAGGTTCTCCTACCCACTTGTAAGGGAACTCTAAGGCCAGTTGTTGTAATCTGAAACCTCATCGCTAGATGTCACTAAATCCCATACTGGTCCTTTAACTAATTGGTTCAGCTAATCCAATACAGTACATTTAAAGGAGTGAAAGGTGTTTTGGCAATGATTTAGAGCCTATAGAGGTGTGTATGAGGTGTGGCTAGAATGGTATGAATGTTTTGACAGTGAGCGTTTATTCATCCCAAACAGCAAATGGACCAACTGTCCAGACTTTAGCTGTAAGCTAGCTTGCAGGAGTGTACTTCTGTGTGTTTGTGTTCACTTCAGCATCTGACTGATCTCTGAACTCAGCAGGAGTGCTGATTCTTTCTGTTACTTCCCTCCAGTCTCTCTGCTTTCCCTCTCATCTCTGTACATTTATGAAGCACATTGATAAAGCCCCATGGACAATCGCAAAATTTTCACCCAAGCTGAAACATTTTCAACTTTTGCTGACGTTGTCTTTGCGTCAGTTCCTGCTGCTCCAGGCATATTCACATCTAATTGCATCTTTCCATTCGCTGTGTTTATTGCTTTGCCTCTAAAATTCACTTTGTGCTCAGCCTGAGTACACAGTCAGAGACAGATATCTCAAAATCCGGAGAAATAGGACCAAACCTATCTGAAATAGACATATCAGCCTTTTTTTTTTTTTTTTTTTTTTTTTTTTGGATTGTTTGGTTATTATTTGGGTAAACCCTTGGTTTCTCATTGGAAAATGCCATGCAGCTTTGTTTTTATTTTATGCCCTTTCCCATGTGAACCGTGTATTATTCCCACACTAATAATGACAAACTGGGGACCAATCATTAATCTAAAGGCCCTACTGGTTTTATATTCTCCAAAGTGATCAGAAATGCATTTGGCCCGATATTTTTAAGTGATTTATAAACTACGAGCAGTACTATAAGTACCTGGGAACCTTTAAGAACAGGAGTATTTTACTCTGCTTTTTGGGGAAAACCAGACAAGATGCCATTACAGTAGCCCAGCCTGCTGGAAAAGAAGGCATGAATGAGTTTCTCTAAATCTTGTCTGGAAATGAGATCTCTAATTATTGTCTGCATTTTTGTGTTTACGGTTCTGAAATCAAGTTGAGCAGTAACTCTGTGTTAACAAATACATGATTTCCATCTTGACAGTATTGAATTGGGGGAACTTTAGATGCATCCAGCTATTTACTGACTCTAAGCCTTGATAAAGTGAGTCTAAGGGACCTTAGTCACTTGGTGAGAGAGCTGAGTCTGTGTCATATGATTTGGCCTTGACGTAGCATGTACAGTTCTGAAAAAATAGAGGACCAAGAATCAAACTCTGGAGGACTCCACATGTCACGGTAATCCACTCAGAACACCAATGGCAACAATATTGCCCCTGTCTTTGAGATATGAGCTGAACAAATTGAAGACTGTACCAGATAATCCCATGTGCACTGTCAAGAAGTATTTTACGGTCCAAGGGTATACCGATATCACAGTATACCATGGTATGCAGATTAGGATTGGGGACCGTTCACATTTGAACCAATTTAAAAAAGTCATTTCTATTGTTAAACAAAATAAGTCCAAACTTCTCAAAGGACAACTTTCCTATAATATTTTGCTATTTATTCAGAGCATTTTACATACCACACAAAATAAAATCCAAAAAAACATCCCCACAACCTGCAGCCTGTCAGTCAGTCACCAGAGCGATCCTGTTGTTTTGTCATGGTGGAAACACGTGATTTCCTTCCTGTTATGTTGTTGTTACCACCGCTGTGCTTGAAAACTGTAATATTTCCCTGTTAATAGTCTGCAATTCATGAATATTGGTTTCATACTAAGGTTTCCAACTAGGGCTGCAGGATTTGGTAAAGAAAAAAAAAGTCATATTGTGATTATTTTAACCAAATTAACCATATGCAATACAATTAGTGGAAATGATCAGTTTTGCATTACAGTTGTGATGATGTGATATTTATTGGGGTCTGTACCAAACAACTTTCATCTGGATTTTTGGCCAGTTCATCTCTGCAGCTTTACAGTACCTCATTAATGCTGTTTTCTCACACTTCTTATTTTTTCCTATTTCAAAAAATTGTAATTTGTTCTGGTTCTGCAATTTGGATACTGCACTTGGCTGTATTGTGATTTTATTGCAATTGCACAGCCCTATTTCCAACATACTAATAAATCTCACACACTGTTGTTGCGTACTAATGTTTCAGACAGCCAGTGACTGAGTGATGGCTCACTTGAAGTTTTGTTGTCTGTGGAAGGTTAAGTTACAAACTTAACTGCAGCTGCTGCTGTGGGATTTGCTTTCGGGATATAAAAATGTTTGCACTCTTTAGCTTTTACATATACTGTGTTTTGTGTTTTGTCAGACATGTTGCTCAGGCCAGATTTATATTTCACGTTGAGAGTTTTGTCTGTGTCAAGTTTTGAAAAGCTTAATCACACTTACGTCTGCTTTCGGCACGCTGTTTCCCTGACTCACTCGCTCCACTCTGTGACTGAACAAACTGCTGCTCTCTTTCTCTTTTCCTCTAAAGTCTTTACTACTCTCTCACATGCACTCTCAGGTATCAAAATTTGGCACCAACTGATTAAATGTGAAGTGGTATTCAGTAGCACCGATGTAATTGGGTCAGTTACATTACAAAGGACAGAATTCAGTACCCAACCCTAATGAAGATCGACAGTTATGTCAATATGTATATTTGTTGATCTATGATATTAAATTCTGCCATAGTGCTATTTTTAAAAATTCAGATTTACATCAATTTAACACAATTATCACAGAGTCACGGTGTTTTAATGTGATCTGAAGCCAGATTGAAATCAATCCAGAAGACCATTTACATTTAAAAAGTGTCTTTGTATTCAGACTGCGCACTCTACCAGGTGAGCTACCAGGGAACTCTTTTCCTGCATTCTCTTGTCTGACAGCTGTGCTTCCTGCTTGCCAGATATAGTTTTTACCTTCACAGGTGCAATGGTGTCAACAACTTTTAGAGTTTTTTAGAGTAAGATTATCCAAGAGTGAATCAGCAGAGTCTGATGATGAAGTGTTGTGTCATGGACATAGTTTCCATAAAAAGACTAGCATGCTCATTCATATTCCCTTTTTGACAAACCTGACCTGGTAGATATCACAGGAGTCAGCAACCTGAGGCTCTGGAGCTGCATGTGGCTCTTGTGCCCCTGTCCAGTGGCTCCTGGGGACATAAAATTATATAGAAATTAATAAATGGTTATATATTTTTTGAACATTTTAAATTAATTATTCATTAATATCATTCATTATTTGTAGGCCTAAAGTGATTCTTATTCTCCAGTAGTAAAAATATGCAGCCAATTATTTTATTGAAATTATTCAAGCTGACCAATTTACTATCAAAATAGTTACTAAAATTAATTAATTAACTTAATTAATTTTATTAAATAATTTAGTAGTTTGAACAATTAATCAATCATTGCAGCTCTAGTCTTAAGTCCCCCTAGATTAGCTGTGGACGCCAGATGCAAAAAATGAAAAAGTCTCTGAGTAAAATAGAGAATGTAATAGTTGTGGCTCCAGACAGATTTTTTTTTCCTTTTTTGGTTTGGCCAAAAAAGAAAAAAAAATCTCTTTTTCTGGCTCTTTTTAATAAAGGTTGCAGTACCCTGGGCTGTCGTCCAGGTCGTCTGACAGAGATCCTGGGTCTTGCAGCAGTGGTGAAAATCTGTTCCCAAGTCACTCACTTCGTTGACGGGTAGGTTTGTCGTCTGTCTGTGTGTTGTATGTTTTACCTGGCTGCACAACAAGCTGAAGTTGTCCCTCTAAGCACGAGGGTTGTTGAGGCGCTCTGCTCAGATGGTAGTGCAGGCCAGCCCGTATCATCACATATCTCAGGGCGCAGGGCTCTGCCTATCACTCGTCCTCATATTTCCCAGGGAAATGATTTATCCTTTGGCTTCACACCAGCAGAGTTCCAGAGAGGCTACTGCTGCAGATTTATTGCCAGACAAGCACCTCTCCTGTTTTCAGTAGACTTGTTGGTTGGTTAGCTGTGTGTTAGCGTCTCTTGTCCACTCTTTTGAGTCCACAGTAAAGTGGTTTCATTCCCATGCACCCCATTCACTTCTATTAAAGTCCCAGCGAAGTACCGCCGTCCATATGTTTGAGCAGGAAAAACAAGATCATCGGACCAAGAATGTAAACAAAGCAGCGAATCATCTCCACTGTCTGAAAGGTTACTGACAAAAAGACAAACTCAGCAACAGATGAAATACATCATTAAATGAATTAATAATTTAATGAATTTTAGGCTTATTAGAGGGTAGCTGCTCTGGTAAAAGTAAAGACAACAGAACAGACTCTGCACACTCGGTGGATTGGATCTGGCAGCCATATCTGGTGGACATAAGGGGTTAAATTAGTTGAAATTGAATAGTTGTATTAGTTATTTATCATCAAGCTTTAGTCTACAGAATATGAAAAATAACAAATGTAAAATTGACCAAGCAGTTTGATTTCAATATAATACATTTATTTTCCCTGGCATCAGTTTTAAAGCTTAACATAGCAATATGTGAAGCCTTTATAACACTGCTGAAAATGTTATTTCTAGATTTGCTGATTCAACCCTGTTTTTTGTTCAAAGAAATAAACAATAAATAACACTTTTATTTGAAAAAACACAAATGCCATGATTTGAAAAGGAAGTTTTAGCTGTTCTAAGAGGAGAGGTTGACCTTATTGCACGTCATGGATGCGAGTTACAACTGTATACCTTTAATTTAAAATGGATGAAAGCTCCAGGATTCTTTTGAATATTTTTGGACAAATGGGAGGCCTACAGTTTACAGTATATCACCACCCATTATCATAGATTGTATTCGTACCTTTCTTTATATATCAACAGCAATGAAATGGTGTATGTTTTGTATGAGACATGTTCTAAATAAAGGTTTGGGGAAAAAAACAATCCTAATGTCCAAAGGGACAATTTACCTTCATATCAAATAGTACTAATAATAATATTGAGGAGTTGGAACAGATGACTTTTACTATTTTAACTTAATAAATGACTAATCAGTTAACAGAATCAGAATCAGTGATTTATTGATAAAATGAAAAAGAAAATCTGCCACTTGACTGAGGTAGAAAATGCTGATAAAAAACTCGATCATGCCATTTCAGTAATGGACTTGATCAGACCCACCACACGTCAACATGTTGACTTTGGGCCTATGAGTATTCAGTCATTACTACATTATTGCATCAGAATTCAGTCCTCGTGGGTTGGACGGCACCCTTTGAACTCTTCATTTTGAGCTCAACTACACATCAAGTTTCATGACTGCATCTTTGCCACGTCATTTACAAAATCTGTCTGTAGACACACATATAGATATCTAAAGACATATAAACACCTGCCAAAGTACTGAATACTGCTTCTGCGCTACAGCCGGTGTCTCCAGGACCACATTTTGCCATGATGACACACACACAACCACACACACAAAGGTGAAAACAATAGCAGCCACACACATTGTCACAGCTGGTAAATATATGCCAGTCATACATCACAGTCAGTATGTTGAACCTGTATGCTTATCATACTTTTCATTAGTTACCATGCAGCATCTTAATGAGCTATTAATGGACACACAGAGCTTTATTCTGGATCCAGTCAGTCCCCCAGTGGGTTTCGCTCACAGAGATGTGAAGGCTGAGTTGTCCTGCCAGCTCCGGCCATGCATATCATCATCACACATACACACATACCTGGCAGTGAAGTAAGGAAGCAGCATAAATTCATATTTTAAGCTTTGTGAGGGCAACAAATGTGAGGATTCAGCTTCAAGTACTTAATTATAACCATTATGTATTTTTAATGTTGTGCGTTTTTAGGTTTGAAATAAACATGTATTTAAATACAAGAGGTGATTTCCAACATAATCTGGTGTTTGATCTGCACAATCATTCATGTAAACCAAAAATCTTTTTATATGTTAAATGAAACAATCCCATCCTTGCATTTGTCATTCAGAGAAGTAACTTGTCAAGAGACCTCTGTTGATCCCTACTCTGGAAATTAGCAAGCATTAAATAATCACCATCATAACATCCAATCAAAGTTATTATGAACAGCTGGTAAAATAATCAAAGGGCCAGTATACACTGATTGCTGTGGGTAGAAAGGGATTTGAAAATTCCATTTATAGTAACAATTTAGATGTGTTGATAAAGGGCCCTATCTTACACCTGGCACAAAGCCGTTGCACTGCTGGCTTTGTTATCTTACATCAGTGCAGTTGTCATTTTTGACACATCAGCAAGACAGCAAATGAACTTGTGTCTGGTCTGTGTGGCCATGGGTGGGAGGTCTAAAAATGAAGACAAAACAAAGGTGTGGCCAGGTCTGTTTTCTATCTTGTGCTGGTGCACTGGAGTAAAAACCACTTGCGCTTTAGGCTACAACCTGGTCGAAGCACTCAGTCTGTGGTGCAGTTGGTTTGTCTTCACAAGATAGCACTCAGTGAGTTTGGCTGAGACACAGGCCTCAGTCGGGCTCAGGTGGGTGTTCAGCCAGATTGGGGTGCAGCTCTGCAGCCAGTATCTCCTCTACCCTGCTCCTCACTCAGGCAGCGGGGCACAGCTGATAGGAGTATTCAACTGTGCTCTGCTGGCGAAAGGGGCGGGACAGGGCAGGATACCCCTGCAGCAAAGGTAGATTTGGACACACCTTGAATAAATTCAATACATGGTGCCTCACGCTTCCAACTTGCTTTTTATATCAGCGTACAACAGAGCCCAAAGGCTTTGAGAGTCTGGAAATTTTTGGTTTAAGTACCTTGAAAGTGCTTAAAATTTACTCTTGAAACCTGTGCAAACCCTGACATTGTCTCAGAGTGTCTCACTGATCTCATCTTATCAACCAGCAGTAGACAGCTGTTTGTAATGATAAAGCTCTACCTGTCACTGGTGCTGTACACTACCTGCAGACAGACAGGCTGGTGAGCACAGAGGAACATCTCATAACTGAAGAGGCAGATATTTCTCTGAGTCCAAACCAGAGCTAAAACACAGTGAATATTGTAACAATAATCCAAGTGAACAAGTCACTCTTCTGGAAATTGTAAACGTTTGAACAAATGTCCAGTCCTGTCTTATGTTTTGCAAGGACAGCCTCACCTGTTCCTGGATGAGTCCTCAGACCTGTGCAGACGGATGTCATAATTTCAGGGAATAATGTGAAGAAGGCCTGGGAGCAGAGTGTACCCTGAACCATCCCTTCACTCACATACACAGGCTGGTTTGAAAGAATGGCTGACACCTGAGTTCACAGGGGTGGACAGCAGTGACACAAGACTGTGAGACTGTCACGTCCTGGACATGTCCAAGACTGAGGTTTGTCCAGTTACATTTGATAAAGAGTCCAAAAGGTTTTCAATACCAAGCCCAACTAAAACTGACAAACAAAGTCCTCATTCACACTCACAAGTCTGTTAAATTTTTGAAGTTTATGTCTCTTTTCACAGATTGGGACACATGGAGAATGTTCATGCTGAGACAACCTGGATGGTTTTCACTTGTGTTTGATCAGTGAAATTAGGTTGTAGCTTTGTGATGTTTGACTAGGTGTGAATTTGCTTCTGTGGGTCTGTGTTTTGAGGATATTTCTTTCTTGTTGAGAAGAAAGTTCTACAAAATTATTGTGGTAGTTTATGATAAAAAAATCATTCTCAGACAAAAATAATTATTTTAAAAAGCCAATTTCATCTTTACTTATTACAGTTTAACATTTCATATTTGATTTTACATTTTACTACAAGACTATGTGTATACTGGTATTGGTCACTGATAAAACACTGTTTAAGCAGCCAGTGATACAAAAGAGGAACACATAACAGATGCAGATCTTTTTCTGTGTGGGCTGATTGCTTGCTGATCCTCCTGTAGGGGGGCCGTGCTCCTCTCCCTCACTCAACACATATTTTTAAGAGTTTTTGCTGTTTCTGTGGTTTTATATGGGGATAAGATTATGTTTTGTGCTGTTTCTGAACTGTTGTTGAAGGAGTTTTTTGCCTGACTCAGATGCCATGTAAGTTAGCAGAGCGAGACCCCGTGGTCTCACCACTGTTTACATTTCAGCCACATGCTGTTGTATTCATACCATTTGTGCTGTAACAGACATGGAGGTAAGGTTAGACGAAGAAGAAGTTTCTTAACTGCAGGGGAATGAATGGGATGGATGAATGGCTGAAGCACAGGAAGGTAGCAGGCGAGCAGGCAGGCAGGCTGATGAGGTCCTGAAGCAAAAGGAAAAACCACGGCTCGCCACCAGGACAGAAGAGTTCACAGAAAAACAAACAGAAAAAACAGATAACTCCTAAACTAGACTTAAGCTGAACCACCCAAGAAGTCAAAGCAATGATGACTGGTTGTAGAGCAGGGATTTTTTTAGCAGTGGTGAGCAGTGATGCCGGACAAGTGAGCTGATCGCTGATGATGAGCAGGCGTGAAGCAGAGCTGGAGCCAAGAGAGGGAGGAGGGAAGACCACACCCACAATACAAACACACACGCAGACAGACAGGGGTGGAGAGAACAGTGGCAGGGGGAGAGCAGAGGAAAACATTAAGTGATCATAGGAGGCATGACCATGGAAAAAGATTTAATCATCATGTTTAACCTAGGGCAACAACGTCTATAAAATGTCAGAAAATAGTGAAAGATCCAGTTTTTCACTATACACTACGTATTTCACTAAGTCTAAGGTGATGTCTTTAAATGTCTTGTTTTGTCAGTCTAAAACCCACAGATATTCAGTTTAATGTGATAATAAAGCTCAAACTCTCCATATTTTTCTGCCATTTTACATCAAAAATTATTTTACAATTAATTGATATTGAAATAGTTTAATAATTTGAATTCTTTTTTTATCACATGCCCGGTCAGGCAAGTGAGTTGCCAGATTTACTTGCCCGACATGGTTTTTACTTGCTCTGAGTAATGGATTTTTGGAGACATTTTTGTTTTCAAATTAGATTTTCATTGAAGCCACAATCTTTTATATGATTTTATCATCTTTGAAAGTTTTCTAATGTTCCAGGACCAGTGATACAGCACCTCAGAGTCCTCATCAGCAAATGCAGTTTGCTCAGTTGTCATGGAGATGGCTCAGTTGTTAGCTCCAAGGTCTTATGATAACGTGGAGGTGGTGGCTCCTCCTTGATCTTTCTCTGTTCGTCCACTGACTCGTGCTCCATGCACCTTCCCAGTGCATGCTGGGAGAAGGTTTGGTCTTGTGTTCATAGGCAGCTGATGATGTTTCTGTGCTGTGTCATTTGATGTCATGATGATGTCATACACCACTCCACTTTTACTCTGCAGAGGAAAAAAAAAAAAACAACTTTAACTCTGCAGAGGGGTCCTGTCTTTAGGGTGTAGCAGCAGAGCTGTGCAGTTGTTGTGTTGAACTGAGATGTTTCAGGTAGCGCTTGTTAATTTAGCAGTGACTGTCTGTCTGTCTGTCAAGAGTCTCCTGTAGTTAATGTTTGTCTGTCCTTCAAACATAATGTCTTTATGGATGTCAACACTAGAGGGTACCAAAGGGAGACGTTCAGACTCTAAACTCAGGGGCTTTCATTTTAGTAGTCTAAAGAAATCCAGCAGTCAGTCTTTCTTGGTTTTATCCTGATAATAATAATGTAATAATAATATGGAAATTTGAGGATGATCTTATGCACCAGTCCCTGGAAAACTGTGTGTGTGTGCATGCGTGTGTGTGCGTGCGTGTGTGTGTGTGCCTGTGTGTAAGGCCTCTCTGCCTCTTGCATTATTCACAGTGCTCCTCCAGAGCTGCAGAGGGACAGTGAGACAGTGAAGGGGGGTAGAGAGAGCAGAACACTGTAATGTAATGAGACTCTCTCTCTTTGTTTGCTCTCTGCAGGTTAAGCAGCACAGAAGCAAGTAGAGCTGGAAAGCAAAGAGTTAACCTCTGTGTCTTTATTTGTCTTTACTCTCACACTGGTAATAAAACAGACAGCTTGTTAATGGGATATTAATGCACGTGAGGAGTTGTTGAAAAGTCACAGGACACATGAGAGCTTTGACGTAAACTAAACTTTAGCAAAAATACAGAGCAGAATGTAGAATGGGTCGTATACATGTAGTGTAAAAGTTGGAACAAATAAGCAATAATTCTTATGATATATTCAGTATGACTCTTATCAGTGTCAAGCTCTTGTTCAATGAATAATGACAACCATCTGCAGTGTCAACATTTACTTCTTTATTTCTTCTTCTTGTTAGGGGCCGGGCAGCCTAAGCTGCCAGGACCCTATTGTAATCCTCCATGTTCTTCTTCTTTCTTTCTTCTTCTTCCGAGGAAATCCTACTTCCCATGCACGAAAAATGACCAAACTTTGCACAAAGGTCCAGTCCCATGTCAGATTGCCTCAGCTGCAAAAACAGGCCAATAGTCCTGATGGTGGTGCTACAGCAAGCCTCTAAATTTCAAAATTTTGAAAATTCTTCAGACTGTCCTACATAAACGATCCACACAGATTTTTGATTTATCAAAAATTGAGCCTACAGTGCATCAAAATGTTTGACTGTAAACGGTATTATAAACATGTTTGCAAATTCTTGCTAAATACATTTTCAATGTTCATGAAAAAAAATGACAAAATTTTGGAGTCATGGTAGATGATGTTTGGAAAATATCAGAATTTTATCTCAAAAACTGAATTTTTTACAGCATTTTGAATTTCACCCTCATGCGAACAATTGGAGTCAATGCAAAAATGTCATTTTTAAACATCAGTTTTTCACTTTTGGAGCCAATAAATCATTGTTAAAAACAAATGACCAACATCTCCATGCTGTCTAGATGCAATTTGTGTATTTTGGGATTTTTGTCTTAATAACTGAATTTTTGACAGCCATTTGAAATCTGCCTTTACATGCTAACAGCTGCTGTCTTGCACACAGGTGACTGGCTTAGTCAATTTGTGAAGCTACAAGTGGTGTTTCCATTTGCCAATTAGCTCAGTGAGATAGAGGATGGTTCTTGGTGTTGAAGGTTGTGTTCAAGCCTCAGCTTGTGCAACATTTCCATATGAGAAATCTACCCAAACTTTTCACAAAGGTCCAGTCCCATGCCAGATGTCCTCAACTGGAAACACAAGACAATAGTCCTGATGGTGGCGCTACAGCAAGCCTCTAAATTTCAAAACTTTGAAAATTCACAACAAATCAACCATATGTGCTACAGCTTTGGAACTTTCACTTTGAAATTTGCTTTTCCATGGCATGGATGGCTGCTGCCTGGCACCCTGATCCTTGGCTTAGTCAATTTGTGAAGCCACACATGAACTGTCACTTGCCAATTAGCTCAGTGAGATAAAAGACGGACTTCAGTGTCAGAAGTCGTGAGTTCGAGCCTCAGCTAAGGCAGGACAGACTTTCAAATGTGAAAGTCTTATGTTCAGGTATCATGCTATGTGGATTAGAGACTACTAAGGTTAAAATAATTATGATTCAGGGAGTTTTGGGAAGAGACAAATACTCTTTATCAACACGTTTCCCTGTTATCCCTTGTCTCTTTTCCCTGTTTATTTGGCTTAGCTATCAGTCAATATGCAGAGTCTCTTGTGCCAGAAATTGTGAGTTCAAGCCTCAACTGATGTAAAATGCACATTAGAATGCCACCTTTTTTTCATCTTCCTACACTCTGCTTGTTGCTCAGAATTGCCTAATTTTGCCTAAAATTGCCCGGCCCCGACCATTGCTGCGCAGCAGCTATAATTCTTCTTGTTCTTCTTCTTCTTCTTTTTCTTCTTCTTCAGTATCTTTCATGTATTTCATTTCATTTATTTATTTAAAATAGGGGCCGTGCATATTAATGAACGTTTACATGTCAGTATTTAAGATTATAGCCAGTAAAGCTGGGTTAAAAAAATCAATTAATCGATTCGACTCAAAATGATTTTCCTTTCCTGGTCTTATATCGATTCATAAAATCCCAAAATTGATCTTTTAATATGTGTCTTTTCTCCTGCCAATGTGTGGTGCAGCCTGCATTTTCAACCTTTTGGCGTGAGATCTCATAGTGCAAGATCTCATGGCGCAAGATTTTGCTAATATTAGTGTGTTGGTCAGGTCATGTTTAATAAAAACTACACGAATAATGTAACTACTTTGGGATCAATTCTTAATGTCAACATAATTTTTTAAAATAATGCACCAGGTTAGAGGGTTCCCGGTACAATTTACAGCATTAGTTCTCTGAGAATCTCTTTCATATCCAAGCAAAAATGGGATTGTAACTGAAATATCCCTGGCTGAATTGATAATGAATTGAATCAAATTGTGAATCAAATCAAAGCGAGACCTTGTGAATTGAATTTAATCAATCTGGGAAATCTGAATCGATACCCAGCCCTAATAGCCAGAGCCTAATTTCCATCTGTAGTCTCTTGGCAAGTTGATGTTACTTAAGAAACTTTACATAAGAAACTTCACAGATTACAACTTTACAGTATATAACTTCAACAACAACAGAATATAAGTAAAACAAGAAAAAGAATATTAGTAAGAACAAAAATGAGAAATTACAAAAAATGTACTGTACTTTTCAGATGACTGTCTCTCTTTGTCCTGAATTAACAGTATAAGTAATTCAGCATTTATTTTATAACCTGTTTGACTTTGGACTGTAGGAGGAAACCAGAGTTATTCTTGTGTATTAAGATTTATTTCTCACGATATTAGTAACACAATTAAGTAAAACAATTTTAAAACTGCAGTGATTCTATTGTTTTTTTATTTTTATTTATTTATTTATTTATTCATTCATTCATTTATTTTACGATACTTGTATGATACTGTACTTTGTCTTGCAGTAACTTTTGTTCTGCTGCCGCCTCTGTTTGCTGTGTGCACATTAAAATCATGACAGAAAAGGGGGCGGGCGTCTAGCTCAGTTGGTAGAGCGTCCAACCCATGTATGGAGGCTGTTAGTCCTCTGCAGTGGCTGCTGGTTCGACTCCTGCCTTTGGCCCTTTGCTGCGTGTCACTTCATCTGCATCTTTTCTGAGTTGGTCTCCTGCTTTAAAAGTGTCAACTTCCATGACTTTCTCTCAGTTCTATCAAAATCCTATTTTCACAAACTCATCTGAGATCAGATGAGAGAGTCAGAATCATCTACGGACTTCTGCTCGTCCAAATTTATTAAAGGAATTTCTATATATCAATCCGTTTAAATTTTAAGAGCCAATCAGTTTTGAGCAAAATAGCAATAGCTCCACATATCTTCATTCAAATGCTACAAAAATCAACACAGATTTGAATGGTGTTCAGATCAGTCAAATGATGTCTCTGCAGTGAAATTTAATGTCTTGCTGTATTTTGAACTGTATGCACAACTTTTTCTTTTTTGCTCTGAGTTGGACCAAACATTACTGAATGATATAGACATTAATGCTCCAGTTTTGCACATTTGATGTCATTGTGTCAACTTGTAAGAAGGTGTGAGGACACTGTGTCTCTTCGGTGGTGCAGTCTGTAAGTCACCTTCTCTGGGATTAAATAGGTTAGGGTTCAAATCCCCATGTGGGCAAGTCCTACTTTCCTCCAAGGAAGCATTCAAGTATCCAAATGTTCACAATCAGGGCTGCATTTCCCAGTTTCAATGTACCTTAGTATTCTACAAAGGTTTCTAAGGTAGAACTTAGCAAAGGAATTTCTTTTCCTACGAGTGTTTCTCAGATTGTCCCTTAAGGAAGAGCTGCTGTGCTACATCGTAAACTGTAAGCTGTCTTCCCCTGCAGTGCACACATCAAGGCTCATAAATGACGTTTTAATATAACAAGTGTTACCAAAATTATTTTACCTCGATCTAATATTACAGCAAAGGAAGCTATGATATGACTACTAAAGATCATCTGCTTCATCTATTTAAGAATCCAGACAAGACCTTGTGATAAATCCAATAAATACGTAGTCTACAGCCTACAAAATATAAAACAGAGTATAAATCAGGACATATGACAGAGACTTGTTGAAGCATCAGGATAAATGATGTAGATAAATGGGTGAATGATTTTATTCTCATTCAAGCAAAATGTCTAATACAAATTTATTGTTGTCACACAATAGGCACCTGTTGCAGCATATCTTACATTTTGGTGTGTGTGTGTGTGTGCACGCGCATGCACACGTCCCCATGTGGTCTCTGTCAGCACTGTGCTTCTCTGCTGGCAGTGTTCAGCTCTCTGGCTCAGTCTGGGGTTCAGGCTGTTATAGCCTAATCGGACAGTCAGAAAAGCCAGATCCTCAGTTAGCCCCATTACATTAAAAAAATACACAGTTTTTCACAAATTATGGAGAGGTTCTACATTGTATGAAGTTACCATCATGATACCATCATGATAAGAATCAATTTCATTCTCATTCTTATGATGTGTTCTGCATAGAAACTTTGTTTTCATAATTAATTTTCATGAAGTTCATTTTAAACTAATGATGAAATTTGCACAAGTAGTCTAGATGGAACTATACTGCAACTGTCCATTTGAAAAGCATTATGTTGGTCTAATAAAGCTAAAACTGTGACAGGATGAGCAGAGAAAGGTAAACCTTTCAGAAGGTGTATCTTAGCTAAGGAGACTCTGGAAAACAACCCGTAAGCTTAAGGGAGACCTTAAGGTACAGCTTATGATGCATGTAGTGCTAAGGAAGCTCTGGGAAACGGGGCCCAGGATCCTGTTCATTGCCACTTGCAGCTATATTTTAATAAATCAGCTAACAGCGAAGATGTCCATTTCATTATTTTGTACATAAATGTCAGTTAGATGCTAATCTACATGAGTGTACATATACGTACACTGATCAATCTGTCATCAGGCTGTCATCAGTCTGACAAAAAAGGAGCCTAACAGCAAGATAGCATGGTAGACTAAACTGAACTCTGCCGCAAGAGCAGAATATGACACCCAAGTTCAACTTTCATGTTGAACTGAAATGTCTAAATTTTTTGTTTAAATTTGTTTTCTTGAGGATCCTTCTGCTCGGTGAGAACAGAGACAGATGAAGTCAGTGTCTAAGCTGAGCTGCTGGATGGAGCGTGTTTGCTTTCTGACTCAGTTGTTCAGCAAATGTACGAGTCTTCTATAGCTGGAGTCAAAGCTTAATGCACCAAACCAGACAACAACTCCGTTAAACACTAGCTGCCACTGGTTCTCGCTGGACCTACAGCTGATGTTTGGTATAACTGACCCCACTCTCCCCTACTCATTGTCAGTGATCACACTGACCTGATGGCTGTAGTAAATCATGTAACAGCATGTCCAGACTTATAGAAATGCTTCTCCTGGTGAGTTAAAATCCAGTCAACCCCTTTAATGAGACGATTCACTGGTTGACAAATTGAAGTAATCCTGTTGTTACGTCAAAGCTGCTGCGTGTAGTTTGAGTCAGACTGTGGCTGTGCCTCGAATCCTGTAATCATCTGTCACAGAGCAGCCAGTCGTCCTGCAGATGGCAGAGAGAGGACAAACAGGCCCTGCTTGTTTCCACAGACGAGGTGACGTGTGGCTGCTGACTGGATTTGGAAACTTTTGTGAGGGGATGATTTTTTTTTACCACCATTTTTCTCAGGAGCTAAATTCAGGTCAGTCAGTGTATGAGTCAGTTTAACAAGGTGTGCTCACATTTCACTTCAGCTGCTGGAAGAGCCTGTGTGACATCATCCAGCTGCTTATTAATCATTTAAAGCCTTTTAATAGACTATCAATCTGTGGGATGGTTCTCTGTCTCAGCTGAACTTCATTATCCATTCACTGATCATTTATCAGGTTAAGACAGAACACTAGCTGTTACATCATTTAGAAGTAAATTCATTTTCAGTGGTGCTACACACTTTAGTACAATTCAAATAGGTCTGATTTTTATTTTTAAATGTATTCCAGATATGGCCGAGTATGTGTGGAAACTATTTGGTTTGCAGGGTTAATTTTAAAGAAAAGGATTCCGATACAGTTACTGATAAAATGTTAAAAAATGTAACTTGATTTACTTTTAGTTACTTTTGGATTACCTCTGTATAAAATGTGGTGAAATTGTTTGGCCTAATATAGTCTTTTGATTAATAGGCTGATTATTTTTTCAATTAATCAATCACTTGTTTGGTCCATGAAATGTCAACTGTCTTGATTTGTCCTCAACTCAAAGATCTTCAGTTTACTGTCAGAGAGGAGTAAAGAAACCAGAAAATATTCACATTTAAGAAGGTGGAATCAGAGAATTTTGACTTTTTTATTTAAAAAATGATCAATTATTTAAAAGCGCCAAAAAAAAAAAAAGTGTCTCTTTCCAAAAATCATGACCCAGTTACCTTGTTGTGAGCAGTTTTATGTAGGAATTACTTTCTTTCTGCAGTAGAGTCTACCAGAACTACTTTAAAATCTGCCAGAAGTACTTTCTTTTCTAAAAGAAAGAAAGTAGTTCTTCCATGAAACTGCTCACGACAAAGATGTGTGGATTATTTTGAGTAACCGGGTCATGATTTCTGGGATGAGACACTAGTTTTGAATTCTTCAGACATATTTTTCTGGTGCTTTGAGTGCCACAACCCGAGTGCTTGGAGAGAAGGCAGACATTTCTACTCCAAAACTCTGCAATTCACACCAAAACTGTCTAGATCAGTCATTCCCAAAGTCTAAAAACATGAGTTAGCCACACTGCAGCTCTGACATGTTCTTTCATTTGTACAGTTTTGTACAGGCCTAAAACTGAGACCTGCACACAAGTCATACCCGAGTCTTTTAGACCCAGTCCACATGATCTCGAGTGGTGCTGCCAAATTCGATACTACAGCCTGACCCACTGAAAATATTGGTGATATTTTTTTGTTTTCTTTACTTTTCTCCAATTTAAAGCTACAGTGCATAACTTCTACATGTCCGTAAATGTCCGTTTCACCCAAGTCACTACTAGAGGAGATGACACAATGCTGATTAAGCCGATCGGCTCTTCTAACATCTCGCGGTATTTTTCAATATATATCATTTTTGCTTTGCTTGTCAACTGGCGACATTCCCGCGCTGCCGCACAGGAAATGACGCATTTTACCTCACAGCAAGAAGGGAGGGGGAGGAAGAGCGGAGAGTCTCATAGCAAGAGGCAGAGCACAGGTAGAAAGAGAAAGCAACATGGTGGAGAACCCAAAGAAGCGGCCGAGACACGGTTCAGAAGTGGATCCTACCACAAAGAAAAAGCCTGGATGTTCAGCTGAAGGACTGTTAGCAAAGAAGGAAAGTGACCGACGGACAACAAATGACTTCTGCTGACTACCACTGGGTCTTTTCATTCACTAACCTGTCAGCTACAAATTAGCAGGCACCTTGTCTCCCGTTTGTAAAGGCTATTTGTGTTTCTGTGGCAGAAAAAAACACACATTTTTTTTCACCGGCTGTCCTTCAAACAGAATAAAAATGTTGTGGAATCGTGAATCACGGTGGCGGAGGGATAGCGGTGGGGAGTGGGGGGCATAGTGGGGGGGGCGGGGGTGCACCTGGGCATACGTCATATGGAAGTGCCGGCTTTATTGTTGTAATAACGCAGAATTCCGCTAGGGGGCGACAGAAGTTACGCACTATAGCTTAATATTTGTGAGGACTGGGACAAAGCCATAGTTGGAGGATTTTTTTATTTCTACTTCTCAATTATGTTGTGAAATATATTTAAAGATCAAACTCTTGGCTGTTAAACCTTGTAATGGGCCAACCTCCTAGTGATTTATTAAATGTCTTACGGACTTGACAAAATGATAAAATTTTTCATTTCACAGCAGAGTCATAGTGAGCAGCCATTTCATTTTTTAAAGTTCTCAGAGTTCTCTTAATGCTAATCAAAATACACATTTTTAAACCATAACTCTTATTTAACTTTGATTTAGGAGGGCCTTTTTTAAATCAGGAAGTGAGACAGGGGTCCTTAGGGTATAGCCAAGCCTTTTTATGCCTGGTTAAATCATGTTTTTGAAAAAAAAAAAAAAAAATCTGATGAGATGACACAAATCTGAGACAGAAATTTACATTCTTTAATAAAAAATCTATTTTAAAACAAAGATGATTATAAGAGCATATTTTAACTCTCAATAGGTATTGTTACTTTTAGATTTTAACATATTTTTAAATTGTTTGAAGTTGTGAATTTTTGTTGTGACAAGGCTGTTTTCTGGCACAGAGCAGGTTTAGAGATTAAAAAAACTAAACTAAACCAAAACATTTCATAATTTGAATAAATGATGCAAATTCAAATGCAAAAATGAGTGATTTGGGATCCCTGGTCTTCTGCCTTTGCCACTGCTGTCATGATGATGATTGATATTGTTGATAACTATCAATAGCAGGTGTTCTATTATCGTGATTGTTGTTGTTAACATTGGAACATCTTTATATTAATATTAATCTCATTTAATTTGATTTTCTATTCTTGCTGTGTGTATCCTTGCTCTTGTTTTTTCATTACTCTTTACTTATTGCGATATATTCTTTATATTCTTACTTAATGTATACATATACATATATACACACACATATATATATATATATATATATATATATATATATATTACATATACATGTATATACATATAATTTATTCACAACAAATAAAACAAATACAAACAATAGGATTAAATTCTCAGTAGTCAGTAGTGTAGAAGTGGATGAGTCCAAGTATTCTGTATGGATCTCAAATGGACTGGGTGCTGCTCTGGTCTTTCTGTATGGTGTGTTCCCTGTCACTGGTTAAAGTGCTCCAGGTCTGCAGCTCTGGAAACAGAACAAACAGAGCAGCAGGAGTGTGAGCCAAGCAGAGCAACCCTCAGACCACCATTATGATTTTAACTTTCCATAACACACAATCTGTGCCCAGCTTTCCTTTTTCATTTGCTTTTCATGTGCTTGGTTAAACCCATTTGTACACGTCACTGTCTCTAGACTGCAAAGACACAGAGCTGTTGGCGAGAGAACAGGGAGGCAGTGGGATGCAGCCAGGATGAGGCCATCGTGACTGGCTTCCACTTTTGATCTGAGAGTAGAGTAGGTTTGCACAATCAAAATCACAATATGGCTTTCTGCAATTTTCAAATCGCAGGAGGTGCAATATTTGTAAGAGACATAATGTATGTCAAAAAACTTTTAATTTCATGAATTCATGAGGCAGAGATGTCCTGTCCTACACATCAGATTCTACAGACTGAAAAAAAACATCTTCGTTTGGTGCAGATTCCTGCAAAAACGTCACACCACAGTCCTTTCAACATGTTTTTCAATCAAAATAAGAATAATGATATAAAAATGATCTTTACCTCTAATATCGCAAATCGTACTGTAATTGTGATATCAGTCAAAATAATCGCAATGAAGTATTTTTTCAAAATTGTTCAGTCCTACAGTAGAGAGATAACATGAAATGAGGAAAAAGAGATGAGGCATCACAAAGATCCCAGGTGGACAGGTAGAACCAGGGCATTCACAGTAAGAACCCTAAACGTTTCAGCACCCAGCTGTTCTGAACCTTTTATTGTATGGATATGTTTATGGGAAATACACAAAGTACAAACTTTAGGATCAAAATCAATATGAGATTTTGAGATTTCAGAAACTGTTGCAATAACATATTTCCAAAAAGACAGGTCCAAAGCATGTGAAGAAGAGTCCCTGTAGAAATTCTACATCTTTGACACATGGCATGAATCCCATCATCAAGCTTGTTTAGCCTATAAGGTGTCACCCTAACCGAGGCCAATATTGGGCTGATAATATTGGTTAATTTCTGGCAACATTGTAGCATTGTGTAACAACTTTACAACAATCAACAGTTCATCAAACCAAATTATCAGAACCCTCCAAAAACAGCGTTTAATCATTTGTGTCACATTTAATGCTTGTTTTAAGTTGCCTGGTGTGTGTCTTTCCTGACAGACAGTATATTGCATTTGTCGTGTTGTTGCCATCTTTGGCTCATTGATTATGAGTTAAATTAAAATAAAATAGTTATCAATGCATTTAACACCCCGTATTATATTGGTTCGGCGTACATAAACCTAAATACACGAAAACCAAAAATGTCACAGTGGGAATCCATAATGGTACAGTATTACTTCAAGGCAACATTTACATTTTAACAGTTTCCCATTAGTTAATTATCAAATGAAGTGCATTAAACAATTAAAAATTCAACTTTACTCAACTATTAATGTCAGTATATTTTTTGCAGATTGTAAAATGACAGAAAAAGACGTTTTCAGACCATTTTAGTGGGGAAAGATAATGGAGCTCATGTGAGGAAGGCTGCAAGAAGGGATTGAGCATGACCTCCAGAGAGTCATGTGACAAATTAAAACACTGCTATCAGTTTCTTTGGACCCCTGCTTCTTTTTTTAAAGTATTCCACCACAATTGAGGGTGTATTGTGTGATTGTAAACGGCCAAAAATAGCTTGTTGCATGTAAAAATATCTGAATCAGTGAGTTGCTTGGACAGAGCCCACTGCTTTTTCAGAGGAACATAAAATTGCAGTTGAGATGGTTCATCAGTGGAGTGCTGGTAGTTGCCCTCAAGCTTCAACCAGCCAGTTTCAGGCTCAGTGCATGGACAAATGGTCCAGTGCCATAAATGTCCCACCATGCAGATAAAATCAACTCTGCAATCATCTGGATCCATGATAATATTACAGTAACTGCACATCATCTGAACAACCAGCCTCGCCTGCACAAACACTAGCGTTGTCAGAGAATATGTAGTATAGATGAATTTCTGGCAGTACTGCTGCTGCTGACGACCTCACTCGAAATGAGAGTGAATGAATTGGTTTTTCTTTTCAGTAGATGTGAGTGAAGCAGGTAGAACTGGGACACCTTCAGCTCCAGTGTGAGTGTAGCCTGAGTGGCAGGTTAACAAGTCTGATCTATATCTGTGGACTTACAAACCAACACACTCTTGCACACACACAGAGTGAGAAATGTGTTGGGTCCATCTGTCCATGTACAGGCTGCAGCTTTAATGCCCTCAGCCCAGATTTAATTTCCAAATTCTTTATTGACAATGGAAGTTCATTTCACAGCCCATTAGCCTGCAGCTAAATGACGCCATGTGCTGGTGATATTCAGAGATAGAGGGAGAGAGAGAGCATGGAAATGAATGAAGGGTGCTGACAGAGACACAGAAATGTAGGCCACAGACAGACTGAGAAGTAATAATGAATTCACTTCATTAAATAAGCTCTCGCCTCAGGTCTGCAGAGGTGCAGTCGGAGTTGGATTGCCAGGAGCTGCAGTGTGTGTTCGTGTGTGTGTGTGTGTGTGTGTGTGTGTGTGTTTGTGTGTGTGCAATGTCCATGTTGCAATCCAACATTCTCTAATGAAACTGCATGGTGAAACTATTGTTTAAACTACTGTATATACCAGACAGTCTTTTTGAGCCTCCACAAAGAAAGCTGGTATTTGTCTGCCCTGAAAGTTCATTAGAGACAAAAGTGTTACAAGTTGAAGCAAATTCAAGCCATGCTCAGTCTGTAAATCAGGATCTGAAAGATTGTAAGTTCTGAACAAGTTTGATGGGTGTTCTGATTTTATGCACATTCTGATCTGATCCTCCAGCTGTTTCCTCCAGCTGTTAACTTATAATAGGTAAGGTAAGGTTATGTTACAATAGGTTTAGGTGTGCTTGTCTCTCTGTGAGTGTTTGAGCGTTCTGTCAGCAGCTAATCTCACACACTACAAGACCCATCAACCTAATATTTTTTGTGCGCATTCATGACTGTATGCTTAAGGGCAAGGACTACTTTCTTTCTTCAGTAGATTCTAGTGGAACTATTTTCTCTCTATACTAGAAAAAAGCAGTTTCCACATAAAACTGCTCACAAGGTCTGTGCATTATCTCGAATAACAGGGTCATGATTTTTGGAAAGAGACACTTATTTTTTTAGTTTTTCAGATGTATTTTTTGGCCCCATGAGCACCACAAGCCAAGTGTCATTTTGTTCCACTATATTGGAGAGATGGCAGCCATCTCTACAGCCAGTATTTCCAAAACTCTACAACTCACACCAAAAAAAAAATAAATAAATAAATAAATCTGAGGGATAAACAGCACTACAGGCCAGAGGAAAAAGATGTACTTTTACTTTTGTCGGTACAAGCTGCAAGTTATCAACAACTGCTAGGCTAAAAACAAGGTAACTATCTATAGGTATGGCATTATCATGTGTGTCTGTTACAGACCACATTTTGGCCTTTTAGAAAAGTTTCATCCAAACTGGAGCATCTGCAGATTAGTTACATACCTGATGTTATGATCCACTAAACTTATACACGATACGAGATGAATAAATCCCTGATTTTGTTATCTTTGCCACAATCTTGACTTGGTTCAGAATTGAGCGAGTTACAGCTAATGAAATGTTTGATCCCGTCTGTTTGATGTTGAAGCACATTATTTTTCCTGCATCTCCTGCAGGTACTTCCATACCATCTACCTGGGCGTGCGGAGTCGTCAGAGTGCTGAGACGGAGCGCTGGCGGTACTACTGGAGGATGGTCTATGAGTTTGCAGATGTGAGCATGCTGCATTTACTGGCCACCTTTCTGGAGAGTGCTCCACAACTGGTGCTGCAGCTGTGCATCATCATACAGACACACAAGCTCCAGGCTGTGCAAGGTAACACACACACTCTCTCAGTTCAATTCAGTTCGGTTCAATTCAATTGATAATGAGTGTTTGGTGAACAATATTGCTAAAGCATCTCTCACAATCTCTCTTACACACAGATACATGAAATGAAATGAAATAAAATGAAATAAAATGAAATAAAATGAAATAAACAAAATTAAATTCATTTAAATATGCATTTGACTCTGAAGTAGCCACCTTCTGCCTGTTTTCTGCAGTAAATATAGGATGTAGTACTACAGATTATACAATAACAATATCTAATAAGCTAATATATAACATATAATACTAAACTGTATTATAGTATACTATAATGCATAAATAGATAGATATTCAGTACAATACTATACTATACAGTACTATACTCTAGTCTCGCTCAATGTCCTGCCCACAGTACTATTTGATAGGCCACATGTTACCAGAAAAACTGAAAGCTGTGTCACAGACAGGCAGAGACAGAGCTGTGTAGAAGGGTATCACAATCTTATGATCTATTTCTTTGATGACAAGTTTACCCAGTTTCCCAGTGAAACACCTGAAGTCACAGCCTGCAGGATTCCACTCAGTGGAAAATCAGCCGCTCTTCCTTTTTTATAAAGACTCCGGTGCTACACAGAGCGCTCTCAAGAGGAAGAAAAGCATCTATCTTGTCTTTTTGCTGCAACTCTGTATCAAGATTTAGAGAATTATTACTTGAAAAAGTACCAGCGGCACTAAAACTGTATTTCACACGATGGTGGTTAAATTTATAGTCTGAGGTTCACATGTATGCGTTCCCTTATACCTCTTCATGACACCATCATAACATATGAATGTTGATGACGTTGTCATTAAGTGTCACTTTATCAGTTATGTCATTTTTAATACATTGAGATGATTTATATGACAGCTTGATATTAAAACAACATAACCTGTCATAAACAAAAACATAACCCAGCAAGCGTAATTATCAGAGAAACTATTTCTCGTCACTGTGTTAACATTACATGAAACTGTCATATGTGGTTGGTAACTTTTTGCAACTAAAAACAAGTGTTACTGTAGAGATAATGCAAAAATAAGTATTGATGGTGTACCTATCACCAAATCTCTAGTTTTTGCTTTTTAGGTGTTCTAGTAAATGGAAAGCTCATGTGAAAGCAACATCGAATACATCTAAAAAAAAAAATGCAAAAAAAAAAAAAAAAACCCACTGGAATCACCTGTAAAGTGGGTAACATGATTAACACTAACTTTTCTTGCACTTTATTACAGCTTCATATATCCATATCTTTCCTATTGTAATATAGTCTGGGCCAGTACATATTTCTCATCCATGAAGCCACTTTTTCTTCAGTTCATTAGAGCTGCAATATTTTCTTCCAAGACAACCTCTGCCTCACTGTGTCGTAAGCGGAATATTTTGTCCGTATTTGACATTAATAGACTTCAGATATGTGAGTTTGTTTACAAAGTTGTTCATAAAACTGCTCGCTTGCCTGAATTTTTCAGAAATTATTTTCATTTTAAGTCAGATCGTCATTCCTATAAAAACCAGACAGTCTAGTCACCTTCACATTCCGTGTGTTAAAACACGTCTCAGACAGTTTTCTGTCAAATATTTAGGACCCAGGTTGTGGAATGATGTAAATCAGCTCCCAAGTCAGTCCCTGTCAGTGTTTAAAAAACATCTGAAAAACACTTTTTTACACTGTAAGCCCAGATAAGTCAGCAGTACTCAAAAAAACTGAGACAATGGGTTGCCACATTTTTTTTAAGTTCATTAAGTCAAATGTTTATCAGAGTTTAAAGTTTATCAGAGCTTAAATATCTGGAGTTAGTTACATGTACTTTTTGATTAAAGTTGATTAAGCCAAGTCAAAAATAAAGTGTAGATTTAAAATAAAATTTTAAAGAAAAAAAATGTTTTTAAAGAAATTTAAAATTTAAAATTTTAAGTATAAGAAGCCATTAATTCATGTTCAGTTAAGTTCATATTAATCAAAATTTGTAAGTATTACAAGCGTGGAAGTAACTAATGTCAACTCCTCAAATTACTGTAATTCAATTGTTTTTTTGGGTGCCTGTATTTTTTCAAAGTCTATTTTACTGGTACTTAAGTATGTATTACACTATGTAATCTATTTTGTTACTTTTAAAACCATAACTGAGTACAATTTGAATTTATTCAGACTGTTTGTTTGCACGATTCACCATGATTGACACCATGATTCGCCGTGTAGGCTTTTACACACCCTTGCACATTCTTGTTAGTTTTTATATTGTTTTGTTTATGTCTTTTCTTAATATGTTTTAAATAAAATCAAATCAAACCATTTGGACTTTTCATTAAAATGTCATTAAATGTTATTACACTGTCATATGCTTTTAAATACTTTATGCAAGAACTGTTTTTTTTTTTGTTTTTTTTTTTTTTTTTTTTTGCAACTTGGCACCCTACCGTTTGCAGAGTGCACTTCTCTTCAACACCACTGTCAAACTGAGGTGATTTACAGCATCTCTGACCAGAACTCTGATCTGGATCAAACTTTATGGGGAAAATATTTTCTGTTTTTCCATCTGATGTCATCCTGCTGCTCTGCCACAACTCTCAGAGATTTATGGAGTTTCCTGTTGGACAGCTGCTGCAAACTGTAGCTGCCATTAGCTAGTTAGCTCTATGCAACAAGCTGTCCTGTTAGGTGACTCTGCCTGGTCGGGATCTCGGAGCACCAGTGGGGTGTTGGTGTTTATGTGTCGATGGATTTGCTGTCTGACGTGTTACAGATTGCTATAACTGTAAAACACTGATGTGACACTGAAGTCAAACCCACTGTGTGTGTGTGTGTGTGTGCCTGTGCGTTGCAGGTATGACAGCAGCAGCCTCCCTGGTCTCTCTGGCCTGGGCCCTGGCGTCCTACCAGAAGGCCCTGCGAGAGTCTCGTGATGACAAGAAGCCCATCAGCTACCTGGCTGTCATCATCCAGTTCTGCTGGCACTTCTTCACCATTGCTGCCAGGGTCATCACCTTCGCCCTGTTCGCCTCGGTGTTCCAGCTCTACTTTGGCATCTTCATAGTCCTGCACTGGTGCATCATGACCTTCTGGATTGTCCACTGTGAGACGGACTTCTGCATCAGCAAGTGGGAGGAGATCGTGTTTGACATGGTGGTGGGAATCATCTACATTTTCTCCTGGTTCAACGTCAAGGAGGGACGGACAAGGTGAAGATGCTCAACTCCGTTCAGTGTGATGTAGACGTGAAGCAAAAATCTATTTCAGTGGCTTAATTATTTAAAATAGAATATATATTTTTTTAATGTTATTATTCTGTATGTTTGAACTTTTTTAAGGCAGCTGGTTGCATGAAATTCAATCAGCTAACTGTATAAATGAACAAAACTATGATAAGCTTGGAATTAATCACTTGTAGGAGCTTTTGGCAATATGATGCTATATACAGTACCATGTACACTGTATCCACTGCTAAAGATTTGGTATAACCGTTTCCACCACGGGAGCTACCCCGTAAGGCCCGAATATACTCCCAAAGGGACATGTACACGGACATCACAGACACACAGTTTCTATTTAAACTGCTTTCTGAAGTACACATGGAGTAACCGTTGCACACATGCACAGTAGATTGACGTGTACAGGGTTGGCATAGCGGCCACATGGACAACTCTGCGTGGTCACAAACTGGGAGGACGGTATGCAGATGTCTGCACAGAGCCTACATACACGTCACACAGACCCGAGCAGACCCTTGCACAATCTGTCTTTGTTGTACCTTTGGACTATTTGGCAAATCAGGGCTGGATTCTTGCATGATCTTGCCTATCCAGCTGCCTTTCAAGATAATATGATTTGTCAGAAGGACTGCTTGAGTGAAAGTGTCAAGCTCAATTTCATCCAGGGTCACATCAGCATACACAGTTGCCCACAAAGGGCCGGTTGTAAATTTAAGACTGCCTTTAGTTGTTACCATATTACTAGGGGTGTAACGATTCATCTACTACATTGATGTATCGATTTATATTCCTATGATCCAACTACATCGATCTGTGCTCGGCAAGTTGGCTATCCGGACGACATATATCGATCTAACATCGTTTTAAAAGGTAATCAATCGATTGTATCGATACTAGGAAATAACGCATTGGATTTAAGCATGGCAGACTTTATATGGATGTGTTTTTTAATGATAAAGGTGTTAAACGTTATTCGATTCAGTCTGCCTGTCTGTGACGTCATCGCCATGCGCCAGCAGACAACAAAACATAGCATGGCGGATGGCAGAGGAGAAGCCGGCGAGCAAGAAATTATCAAGCCACCATTGTGGTCCAGTGTGTGGAAACACTTTGGCTTTTGCAAAGACGGAGATATTCTAAATAAGTCGCTATTAATATTGTATTATTTTTATGTTGAAAAACAAAAAGCAGAAGTAGCAGGTAAACCTACTGCTGAAATGTTGGTTGCACTTACTGTACTTTTATTGAAAATGTATTGAATATTGAAAATGAGAGCAGAAAAGGTTAACCTCCTGTTAATTCAACCTGAAGTGTTGGTTGCACTTTATTCAAATAAAATGTGAATGCATTTGCCATTAATTGTTGTTTACTTGTTTGTTTATATCCATAATTAATTTATACCTGATTCCTTTACAAGAAACAACAGGAATCTAGGAAACTTCACCTGCACCGTCCAGTATCCAGGTTTTTATTTCACAGTCACGCTGGTTGAATTTTTGGCTAAAAAGTTACTAAATCGATTTCAAGTCACTGAATCGTTTCGGATCGTATCGTTCTAAATGAACCAATATCGTCCTTGAATCGTATCCGCAACCACGAATCATGATACGAATCTAATTGTTGTTAAAATGAATCGTTACACCCCTACATATTACACAATTGCCTCCTCTTTCGATTACCATCGGTTTTATTAAAAACTTCTTCTTTTTCTTGGACATTTACGAGCCTGTTACTATTAACATTACTAGCTACAACCAGTCTGCTGGCATGCCACTGCTGGAAATGGGTATGTGTTATTGAGATGCTATTTAGCGTATACTGCCATGAAAAAGCTATATAACTCAAAAAAAAAAAAAAAATAGGATGCATTCTGGGACATGTAGTTTGTAGACACCAAACTTCAGTGACACAGCATAGAATAGTGTTGCACATATAATTTTTGGAAGCTCTTGAGTGCCACATAGAAGTTACAAGGAGACGTAACAACAGCGTGCTGTCTGTTTCCTTTTCCACAGAGGAAAGGTGAGGTTCACCTTACCCGTACCTTTTCTCTTTTATTTGAGTACAGAAGTTGATTATTTATTTCTTTATTTATTTATTTCCTGTTAATACTGGAGAACACTGCTTCATTCTTTGGTTTGGTTTCACTCTGTCTGATTCATTTCTTCTTATTGTGTATCATGTCTTTGTTTAGGTGTCGGCTCTTCATCTACTACCTGGTGATCCTGGTGGAGAATGCTGCTCTCAGTGCGTTATGGTACCTCTACCGGTCTCCTCACACCACTGACGCCTTTGCAGTACCAGCACTCTGCGTCATCTTCAGCAGTTTCCTCACTGGCGTGGTTTTCATGCTCATGTACTATGCCTTTTTCCATCCCAATGGGCCGCGCTTCGGACGCTCGCCAAGCGGCCAGGGTCTCGACCTGGACCCCACCGCTCAATTCTCTACACTACCATCTGAAGGTGCCACCAACTCGCTGCGCTCCAACCGAGGCGCCACCACAACCCTGGAGCGCGACATGGGGAAGTATTCAGAGCGGGACGGCTGCATGCCGGTGTTTCAGGTCCGACCCACAGTGCCATCCACGCCATCGTCTCGTGCTCCACGCCTCGAAGAGACCGTCATCAAGATCGACCTTTGCAGGAATCGCTATCCAGCCTGGGAGCGCCATGTTCTTGACCGCAGTATACGCAAGGCAATCCTGGCTATAGACTGCTCCCTGACTCCTCCACGGCTGCAGTACAAAGATGACGCTCTGGTGCAGGAGAGGTTGGAATATGAGACCACATTATAGTTCCACACTGCTCTAAGAACCCAGCCATCAGAGGATTATCCTGCTATCACATAAACAGCAACAGGGACTGTGGCAATAAGAATTTGTTTCTACCAACAATCTCACTTTTCATCTCTCATTCCCCTTTTTCTTTTTCCATTCCTCGGCATCAGCACCCTGTTGGTAGTGATCGGAAGAGCAGTCAGTGTGCAGTGTAGTTGATGTTGCTGGATATGTTTGGGGTCTTCGTAGGGTTGATGCTGTTATTTTTACTTCCTATCATCAGGGAAATCCTGTCTGGTATGAACTAAATGCAAATCAGAGAGCTTCAGCACTCTGCTCAGACCCTACAAGAAGGTGATGCACTGTCTGGAAAAGTTAAGGATAAAATAAGTATATGTCCATGTCCTTCCATCATCCAATATCCCACTTTAACCTAAATGACACCTGAATTACACACAAGTTCCTCTAATGTGATGAGGAAAGGAAGCTACCCCTCATTCAGCAACCGTAGAAATTTCAAGCTGTCATATCTGTCTCAATGTGTCTGGAAGTGTGTTTAGAAGTTCTGATGATGTGTCTCCATAACAGCCACAACTGGGTGAGTACTTCCATCAATATCTACATAAACACTCATTGCTCCTGTTCTCTTAGTGCCAAAAAAAGTTCCTTGGAAACATCCTCTAGCTTCTGAGGAGTGGAACATCTTCGAGATGGCTGGGCAGTCCAAAAAGTTCTTCTCTGGCCTGGACATTTCAATCCTCTTGGATAATTCTGGTCTACACTGGAAGGCAGTCAGAAGGTCAGTGAACTACATGAAGACAGTAGTCAAAGTAGCATCTATACTCAGTCATTGTGTTTTGTTTGGATCAAATCAACCAAACCTGGCTGGAAGGAAGGACAGGGAGCGAGACAGACGGAGTGAAAGCTGCACAGACACAAGCTCCACAGCCTTTCTCCAACAAGGAAATAAGTCAAACTCACACAATGCCAAGAAAAAATCTTCCTGGCAGCTCAACTCAACTATTTGCAGTCCAGCCTCATAAACCTGGTTGTGGAATGACACTGATCTTTGCTTGTCAGTGGAGGAGAATGAGGAGGGGAGGGCAGAAGAACTGAGCAAAGTGCCAGACAGCAATGAAAAGGAGAGGATGACACAGGAATTGGAGATGTGTAGAGGGTGGAGAAGAAAAGAAAATGTAGACAAGCAGCCATCTCAGCCAAACGAAACCAACCACCAGGATGTACAGTACTCTGATACAACATGCAGCATTTTTTACTTTAGAGATGATAGAGGGTACTGAAGTCATTGTAATTCTGTGTTATTTGTGGTTACGTGTGTATGTGTTGGTAACAGGTGATGTGTGTGTGTGTGAGTGCGTATGTGTGTGGTGTTTAAACAAGAGAAGCAGCTCAGGAGGACATGTGGTTGGATGCCTGAATCGGCTCTGTGCTATCATCGATCAGTGAAGGTACACCTTGACATTTTGATTTGAAGTCTGTTTGTTGATCCTGTTTTTGTCCTCCAGCTAACCCAGCAACAGCTTTTAACATTGTTACACCAAGCCACACAACACATGTTAGCATGTTGCTGGTAGTGTCCACCGGCTTCAATGAGAAATGCTACAGAATGATCTTTAAACTGAAGTGCTAGTCTAAAAACTTGATCCAGGACCATCATACCACATAGCATGGTCTGGGAAGAATAACAGTTGATTTTTTTAGTGAGTGACAACAATTCCAACAGATATAGGTCCATTTTAGCCTGGGAACCAGACGAGTCTACCAAGTTTATGTCTTCATTTCCTCTGGCAGATGCATCTGGCCTCCCTTCCATTTAGACAGAATTCCACCTGCCTGATATCCAGTCAGGCCAATCAAAACCGTTGTGTGCAGTCAGCAGGTCCATCGAGTGCAACATCTCAGACTGCTGACACTTAGATCAAACTGTCAAACTAGGCAGTGCTGATCAAATATGGATCAAGATTCTGTCTTCATTAACTATTTCTCTCGTTCAGACACATGATGTAGTGTACTGTATGGCTGTAATACAAGACAGATTAAGGCCAGACGGTTGCCTTTCTGTGTCCTGTTTGGAAATGGACCAAGCACCATCACACATTTCATTGTTCTGACTGGTTGTAGGTCTGTCCAATTGCATCCAGAGGTATTTTGGCATGTGCATGTTGATCACACCCCTTGGACATTGAAAATTGAGAGGTTCCAGGCGATGCCAGGACTCAGTCCCTTTACTGCAAAATCAAAGATCGCACAAGGTTCCTTCCTGTAACTGTTGGCTAAAAGATATATAAATGACACAACAAACCACTTTCTATGTAAATACTTCCATAAAGGAGGTCACATTTTAAGCCATCTGTTTGTCAGCTCATTTACAGAAAAACTACTAGCCTGAAACATGGTGGAAAGGTGTAGTATGGGCCAAAGAAGAAGCCATTCAATTTTGAAGAAAATTTGAATGATGGTGTGGACACCTAGATTATTTTTTACTTTAATTAACATTGCATGATAGGGCATTTGGCCTTGGCAGAGTCTTCGCTCTCCGAATGCAGCGTGGTATGGAGGTCCTTGATCAGGGCACGTAGTACCTGATGATGAAACAAAAGGTCTAGCAACAGATCATTAACAACATACAGACAGTGTCTGTGTTTGTGATGCTGAGAATTGAAGATTTGCCCTGATGGTGGCATAGGAAGAAAGATCAGGGACTCATCAAGATTCATCATGTGTAAACATTAAAATCAACAGCAAATGTCATTACAATCCAGGCTTTTGTTATGATTCAAAATGTTAGTCAAGGAACATTCAATGGAATGGTGGCATTAAAGAAAGGGTCAGGAGGTTGCCAAAGTCATTTGCAAGGGTCTATGAATACCGTTGTTAAAGTACCTCGATCTAATCAAAATGTTGCCACCCACAGGCACCACTGATATCATGACCAGTATCAGTCAAACCATCACGGTGTCTCGTTAACATACTGCACATATCTGAAAGCCAAACTCTCAAACATCAGTGCACATGGACACGGCTAGAGCAGATGAGAGCTTTACCATCTACACTACACCCCATCCCATACACTCCCAATTCAAACAGCTTGACTTCAGGGAATGCTGGGAAGCCAGAGGCAATGACATCATCAGTCAAATCCACAATGTTCAGGAATTTCAACTCTCTCACTCACAACTGTACAGCAGACCAAGGCAGTGCTATTCAGATGGTAGCGCAAGTGTTTATTTTAAAACTGAAATATCGGCACAAAAGAAAGTTCCATGTTGTCTTACTTAGTTTGTTACGTCACAAGTGCAATGTCTTTTTTTTCTAAAGATGGCAAGAGGAGAGAAAAGCACAAAACAAGTCAATGGGATAATCATGGCATGAGACTGTAAACCTCTTCATTCTGCTGTTGGACCGAGCTGTTCTCACCTCAGCTGGTCTCATCATTCTTTGTATGAAGTCTGAATTGTGTTGCAGGTCATTACAGTCAATGTCCAAAACTAAAATAAAATGATCCTCTTATTATTTTGGTTATGAATATATAAGCACTAAACAGAGGATTAGTGTGTAGCCCAATATTTACAGACCACAGAGAGAACCACCTTTGTGACAAATATTGGGATATTCCTGATCTTAGTTGTGGTTTTCTCAGCAGATGTAATTTTAAATGGCTTATGTTAGTTTTAATAATGTGTTTTGTTGGTGGTGGCAAGTCCAAAATGGACTATGTCGAATGCTTCAGAAGTTTATTGTGCTTATGAACAGATCCGCTGTGTTCTGTTAGGGACACATTTTAAAGGACCATACCAGCAATTTTCATCATCACATTTACTTTACATCACAGCAACCATGTTTAGGAATTTGAATGTTTTTTTTCTACTGTTACAAGACACCACTGTATTCCTGGAATTGCAATATGGTATAAACTTGTCATGTAATAATCTAGTGAAAATCATTCATATTGATTATTGAGTTTTGTAGATATCAGCCATAGAGATGTCTCCCTTCTCTACAATATAATGTAGACTTCTTACTACTTTCTTTCTAGTATAAAAGAAATTATTCTAGATTGCAGATTCTACCATAGAAACTGCTCACAACAAGGTGTGTGGATTATCTTCAGTAACCAGGTCATGATCTTTGGAAACTGACGCTGGTTTTGAGTTTTTCAAATGTAATTTTTGGATATATTGGATAGAAGGCAGATATTGTTACGGCTGATATCTCCAAAACTCTGCAACTCACACCAAAACTATCTAGATGGATAAATAGCACTACAGATCAGGGGAAATATATATATATATATATATATATGTGTACATATATATATATTTTTTTTTAAATTTTAGGCTGAACTGTCCCTTTAAACTTTGTTACCAACCATTTCGTACTGTGAAAAAATAAATGGAAACCAAGGGAGCCCTGGAACTGTGGGTAAAATACATCCAAAAATCTAACAAAATACAGCCTGCATCTGAAAATGGTTGCAAAAAATATTAAGTATACACAATGTGTTGTTAGAGATAAAACATGCAAAAACAGTGGTATGGTTCTTTAAGTTTGTCGAGGTCATTAGTTTAAAGTTGGCTGCTTTTAACATCATTTCTAGTGTCTTTTTCTTTCAGTTCACTGTGTGCTTCATGAAACAGTTTTTATATTTTTATTATTATTTATTTGCCTTCTTGCCACGACATTAAATGTGTGTGCGAGTGTGTGTGTTCTGATCAGTGTGTGTAGTGTTATACTGTACTGAGCAGTTTGTAGAGATCATTTTTGGTTAATGGCAGCTCCAGCTCTTTTTAAATGATCTTTTTGCCTTGTATTTAAGTTGAGCGTTTAGTTTACTTACATCATGTGTCTACAGGACCTGGGTCTGAGTATATGTGTATATGTACGTTCTATGTGGCTCCAGAGGAAGGTGCATGAAATTGGATAAATTGCCTCATGATGTCACTTGAGTCAGTGTAAGTTGGTGCTGGAGAAGTTTGAAAATGAAAGAAATGTGTTGGTGTGGATTCATAAAAAGTGAGCTCACCAGACCTCTGGAACCAGCTCCATATTTCTGCTGCAGGCTCCAGGCTACATTAGCCGCTACTAGCATTACACCCATGAATTTCCAACTGTCAGCGGTCAAGTTGCATTGTGGGTAATGTAAACACCACGCATTTTTTTGTTCAAGTGTCTAAGTAGAAGAAGCACAGGTTTCAGGATGGCACAATACTGTTAGACTTGAAGTGTGGCACACACTGTACAAGGCTGCATTTAGAGAGCACTGCACGAGTTGCACTCTGCTCTGCTTCTGGGCCGAAGAGGACGGAGAAATCAGCATTGATTTAATTTCTGCCTCTTCAGGAAACCATCAAAACAAATCCACACCTAAAATTAATTTACATTCATTTTGGCATTATATAAATGCTGTGGATGGAACATTGGACAGAGTTTTCTTTGGTAGACTAACAACAGCCAATATCATCTTTCCTCTCTATTACTGGTCTCATTCACCAGCAGAGGTCCTCAGTGGGTTTATCTGTCAACACTGGAGCTGTGAAAAATGAAATAAATATCCACTCACTGAAAGCATGGCCATTATTTTATCCAATTGTCAGACAGTTGCTGATAGGAAACAATAAGTGTGATTGAATTCATTTCTTCTCTGTAGCCTACTCTGTGTAAATGCAGCCTTATATATTATTTGAAAGGTATGTCAAAGCATTTTATGTGTTTATTTTCAGTGTCTCCCAAATCCAGTGTAGCCTTTGTTTACTGATCACCATCACATGAACTAACATATATACTGATATATATGATGTGTACTGATATATACTGAACATAAAGCTACCTCAGTTTGTTTCATGGACAGAATACCCTCCACCTTCTCACTGGCAATACATTTTCTTCTGTAACACAGGCGACACTTTAGATTCAGCATCCTGTTCCTGAACGGAACTCAATTAGTAAAATAGCCTTTCCCAAAATTAAATTGGAAATTCCATTAACAAATGGTACTACAAAGTACACAATTATAACAGCAGTGTGTTGTTGCCATGCCAGAGAAAGAAAAACGATTATATCTGTTATGAAGGTCAAAAGTTTATTTCACAGACATGTTTTTCATGTTATAACAACATAGTTTTGGAGTTTCATGACATACAAACCTGTCACATTATAACTGAAAAATTCTTGTTAGAACAATTATATTGTGTATCTTATTATAATATGAAACATTTAACGTTATAATGTGATAACTTGTTTTATTATAGCCTGATAACTTATATGTTATAACATCATATCATGCATTCTTATAACAGGATAATGCCTGCTGTTATAATTTTCTAACTTACATTGTTAAAACATGATATATTGTTACAATGTAATAACTTAGATTGTTATAATGTGATAACTTGCACATTATCTTGTACATTATCCTGCATGTTACATGGTTACGTACCAATGAAAAAATCAATAATTTGACACAAAACATTAATTTTAAAATGATTTTAGTGATTTAACAATGATTTTATTGTTCATCCAGGGTCTATGATCATAACTGTGTCTATAGCAACAGTCTGCTATAAAGAAATAACAGACCTTAGAATGCTGTATTTGACCAATCAGAATCGAGTATTCAACAAAGCCATGTGATAAAACGTGATAACTCATATTGTTATAATGTCAGGACATAACAATAACTTGTCACGTTAAAATGTGACACCTTTTATGTGATAACTTAATTTTAGAACATTTTTTATGTTATAAGAAGATAAATTGTTTACTGTCATAACAAGAAACGGTTCTTATAACACTTTTCACACTACAATATGATACTGATCCATTTCTCTTTGTCTGGCGCGGCAGCAATACACTTCCATATAATACTGACAGAATGATCATGAAATTGATTGTGAAATGGACTGTTCATTTTCAAATGTGCAGACAATGTGCCAAACTGAAATTGCAAACAGTGGTCTTATTTTAATTTGAACTATGTACTAGCTTGATGACCATGAAAGTCCATTTCTATCCTATTAAATCGGCTTAAATCATTCATTCATTTTCATTTTGGCAGTAATATGTAAACTTGTCCATAGAAATTGGATTTCTTCACTTTAAGTTGTTATACATCATGTGCACGCTTGGCAGCACTGGACTCCAGTGCACAGTTTTTAATGCATGTGGCCTTGGATGAAATATTTTATCAGTAAAGTTTATTGAAAAGAGCCATTGCAGCAGGAGGGGTTTGGTCTGCCTTTCTTTATTTCAACATTTGTTTCATCCCTCTATTTATAAAAAGAAACAAAGAGGTGCTGTCATTAAAAAGAGGAATCCTCCATTAATGTTCTACAGGTGCTCAAGTTCTCGAACATGTGAATGGTGGTGGGTATCCTGCTCTCTCAACAGGACATGACACATTAACACACTCCCTCCCTCACTCTGCTCATGACTCTTAAAGCTGCTTTCTATGTTTTGTTTGCCTTAAAGAGAAGATATTTCTATTTTTGTCTTTATTTCACCCTCATAACCCAGGATATTGTTTGAGGCTGTACTGAAAGCACAGCTTGGTTTTCTGGTTAGCCCGGTGTGTGTATGGTGTGTGTGTGGTGTATGTGGTGAGTATGTGTGTGTGTGGGGTGGGGGGCTGTGTGTGTGTGTTCTTTTTACACTATTCAAAATAGCATAATGTGTCAACAGCAGTTACTGTGCTTATACTGAGACTGAGTCATTGTCCAACAGACCTCAGTCCTCCGTCCTCACAGCCTGAACATTTCTCAGATGAAACTGCAGGAAACATGGCTGACTGCTAACTTGCTTCAGTTATCAGAACTCAAGGCACCAATTGTGACAAAACTGTTAAGAAATAAACAAACAATGTAGTAGATCCCAACGCTAAAAAAGACATTTGGAGAGGAAGAAGAAAAGAAATTTTCACTGTCGGAGAGGCTTTTCAGCCTCTCTCTCTCCTCAGCTGGTTTTCACTGCACTTCTTCATCCTACACTGTTTTAAATACAAGTCTGAGTCTATGAATAAGACCGTCACAGTAAAGGTTATTCATAAATTCCTGAACATCTCATTGTACTGAAATTCAGCTGTTGTAGGGAATTACATTAGCAACATTTACAAACAACAGGGATATAATCAGTAGGTAATTAGAGGGGTCATGCCACCCCCCTTGTTAGCAAAATGACCAAAATGCATCCCCCTTGTTTAACCCCTTAGAATCTGTGGCTCTAAAATACCAGCAGTCTACCTCAGCTGTGTGTGGAGAAATCCATGGAGCTGTCCGTGGTGCTGAAATAGCAGACTTGAGCCTTTGACAAACACCCTTCTGTCATCTTCCATCTTGGATTTATATTCTCTAAACCAGTGGTACTAAAAAATTTTCATTAATGTACCCTCCTTTGAAATATTTTTTCAGCCAAGTACCCATGACCAGTGTAAAACATTTTTGGTTAAAAAAAAGCCCATATGAAGAGGTAAAATACAGCGCTGTGCTCCCAGTGTCACTTTGTTAAGGTAAATCCCATTAAAACATATTTTTCCTGATACTTGATGTATTCCGTTGGCTGTTTTCACATTCTTTTTTATTTATTTCTCTGTTTTCAGCTGTGTTACTACTGCTTCAACCACCGATCCTATTTGTCATTCAGTAATGAAACTGGCTCCCCACTGACGTGATCATGATGCTTTCTTCTTCTATGATGTTTTACAGCACTAGATAGTTTTCGGCTATTGCGATTGTGTTGAAAATAGGAAAAGTGAATAGAAAATGTGGTTTAATCAAACTTTGACTACATTTACATTTTTGTTGAATTTATTCAAGTTTATTTTAGGAATTACGCATGACTAATATGTTTTAAATTACATTTTTAACAAAATTCCACGTACCTCTGCAGTAATCTAAAGCAGTGTTTCCCAAAATCTTTTTAAATATGTGAAACCATGGTGACCCAATTCACAACAGATCTTATCAATAAATCTGGGAAAGTGTTAATTTGTGGATAACTGAACGCTCCTGACCATTTTACTGCAATTTTTGAAATTCAGTTTTATTGTTATTTATTTACTTTTGGGTTACGACACAGTCTTTGGGAATGACTGGTCTAATGTACCCCTAGGGGTACTAGTACCCCCATGAAAATTTCAATCATGAGTCAGTTCACTCGTTGCAGGTGAACAAAACACACCAGGTCCATCTACCAGATATAATAATATGTGTTTAATATAATACCATAATAAAATAAATGTTTCAATGGCTATTGATATATCCCTCATGAATATTGAGGACAGTGCCACGTCCAACACAACTGGATGGGACAAGTCTTTAGTAACAAGTGTTGGGTGGTGGGAAGGTGAGGGATCACGCCCTTATTGCTGCACTGCTGCTGGTCGGTTGGGTTTCAAAGTTGCAAAGGAGGTGAAATGCTGAGGTACAACATGAATCACGTCATTGTTTTGCAAGTCGCAAATAAGTCTCAATTCTTTACACTCAAATACCAAGTCCTAAATGTTAAATTTCGAGTCGTAAACAAGTCCTAATGTGCTTGTCACCAAATTTAATGCCATTTTAACAGCAATCATTCTTTACAGAACTTGTTCAGAAATGCAGAAATGTTCACTGAAGCTGGAAGATGTCTCCATCTATAATTTTGACACGCACATTTTGCATTCTACAATTTGTTTTTGGTTGACCTCCTCATAGTTCAAATGAAATTATCTTTGGTGTCATTTTTTCCAACTGGAGTTCAGTAACGTTGATGTTAGTTCTCCATGATTCTCTCCTGCAACTTGATTAAATGCTGTCAGATTGGTTTAAACAAAGTGGATTCTGGGAATTAAGTGTCCACTTGCTGAGAATGAACAGAGATGACTTTAGTTGATCAAGTCACGTGACTTTTCCACAGTTCTGAGATTAACCCAGACTGTCCTTACCGGAAATCGATTTGTTTCTGACCACCAATGTGAGTGAAGGGAACCAAATTCTGTGCAAAAATGCATTTCAATCTTCAACAGAAGCAAATCTGAAGGCAGTCTTTCCCCAACCTTGGTCAAACAGTTTGAGTTGCCTAAACTTAGCAAAGTGCAGATCAGAAAACTGTCATAGGAATAATTTTTTCACGGTCACGTGTCACTCCAAGTAACGTCTACTGTCATTTAGTCATGAGGACTTGTTGGAGGAAACAGTGAGAGTCAGCAAAGACAAAAAGAATTCACAGTCAGACACTCCGCTCACACAGCAGTTAGTTCATGTGTTTCCATGCCCTGTGTAGCTCTCTGAGATGTGAGTGGGCACCGCAAGCGTCCCCTGGGCTGTCTCTGTTCACCAGCTGTAATGGATCAAAGCTGTGCTGTAGAGGTCTGCACGCACCGGCCAAACACAACAGACGAGTCCACTTTGTTACTCTCAGCTCACGGCTGTCCAACCAGACAAAACAACAGTGTTTAGTTTGGACGGCGAGGAGCAGATCTGTGCAGCAGCAACAGTTCCACATGAGATCATTGAGCCTCAGTACAAGCACAGTAACCAGCAGGTGAATACTGATAGGATCCAGTCACACTTGTATAATCATTCTGTACAGATGTCTGTTTAGAGAACTGGTTGAACAAGGAGAACCACAGATAGTGAACTGATCAACTTAAAGCTTATCTGTAAATAAATGTATGCAAAGTGTACACGTTAAAAAAGAACATTCCTCTCTTTTTGAGTTCTGACTGTGAAGGGTGTCTTTAGAGGTTTGATGCCACCATGATGGCTGTAACTATGACGATATACTACAGAGAAAAAAATGATAAATGTGGTGTATGTGGTGTATTTAAAAAAAGATACAAATGTTTAAGACAAAAAAAATATTGGTCTTTTCAGTAAGTTGCATTGTGTGATGAAAGTCTGAAGTGCTAAAAATGCGTTCAATGGGGAAAAAGTACATTTTATTGTAAAAATAAATCAAGAGTGATGAACATGAACAAAATGACATTTTTGTATATATGGGATTTTTGTAAATTTTTATTTGAATCTAATGCAACACAAACTACCAAAATTCATTTAATAAAGTACACTGTGGTCATTTTTCTGGCCTCAAGTTTGTTCATTTGTTCCTTCATTTATCTGCCAGGTTGAAGCAAGAGTTATTCTGGGAATATTATTATCCAGTTTATTCATTTATGAGGACTGAACCATACTGTACAGCAGTGTCTTGTATTGCAGAGTAAGATTTTCGTGGATTACACAGCTATCTAAGCATTAAAACTTTAAACTTGGTCACAGCCAGGTCTTTGTCTGTGCAGAGCTACTGAACCTCACATTTTCTCTACGGTCGACTTTCCCTCTTTGTCTTTTCCCCCTTGTTACATCTTTTTACACTGTTTTTGTCTTGTTATGTCTTTTTTGTCTTTAACTACATTTTCATCGTTACGTCTTTTATGTTGTTTTCATCTTGTTACAACTTTTACATCATTTTCATTTTGTTACATCTTTTATATCTTTTATGTCATTTTCTTCTTGTTACATCTTTTACGTCGTCTTCGTCATGTTACATCTTTTATTTAGTTTATGTTGTTTTCATCTTGCCATGTCTTTCATATCTTTTGTCATTTTCATTGTAAGGCCTTTAACATCATTTTCCATGTTACATCTTTAATATCTGCCATGTCTTTTATGTCGTTTTCATCTTCTGTGGTCTTTAGCTATAAAAATCTGAAATTAAAATTTTGCAAATTTCATAATCTGCTGAGCCCATTTAAACCTGAGTCTTGTTTTTGAGTTTTTACTTGAATTTATATATTTTTTAATCTATGATTCTGATAATAGATACTTTACTTAAGTAAGTTTTGAATACAGGACGTTTACTTGTAGTGGAGTATTTTCAGTGTGGTGCTGACTCTATTACTTAAGTAATAGATCTAAATACTTCTTCCACCACTGGTAATATGGTGGAAAAAGTACTAATAAGGATATCCATGCAAGCAGATTGATAAATCATGCGCACCGATTATTTAAGTCAGGATGGTCATGTCAGGATGTATTTTGGGATGTAGCTCATGTTCATCACTAAAACAAGAGAGAAATTCACAGGAAAGGTCTTAATAAAATAGATTTATTAACAGGCTGAAGTGGATCTCAATATTTAAAAGTGCAACATTTATATTATATTGACACAATTTAAAAATACATGTTAGATCATCTCAAAATTAACAACATAAATATGGATAAAGGCAACCAGTTCACAGAAGTAAAGCATCCAGTTAAACATCACTCAGAAACACACGTGGTCTTACAAAGGCTTTTTTAAAAATGAAAACATCTGAGTTGGCAGTGACACTTTGAAGACTATGTCTGCAAAATCATTTGTTGAACCACCATATTTACACATTCACACATAAAGACTATTAAGACTATTACACTTCATTTCCAAAGCACAATTTGTACACGACAAATGATTAGTTTACAACACTGCTGATAAAGCACTGAAGATTCAGGAATGAAACAAAATGATCATATTACAGCATAATTAGTAAACATGCACCAATAAAGTGATAGATAAAGTGTTTGTACTGATATGAGAAATATTACAGTGAGTTCTGTGAGGGGACATTGATGGTGTTATTAGCAGTCATCTGAGAGGGTCTGTCAAGGTGAAAGGCTCAGTTTGGAACTGTTCCCAGGAGCACACACACAAACACAGAAATATAGAAATCAGACTGAAGTGCATAACAAGTTTTCCTACAGTGTTCATTTAGTTTCAGTTTATTTACATAAAGAAATAATTCAGATTATTGGATATGAGTTTGTTTGAAGTACTTAGCAACAGTCAGTGTACAGATGTTGGTCATCACGGCAGAGAAGAGTACCAGCATGGAAGCTGTCTCCATCTGTTAGTTTGTTTGTGTTTGTATGACTTCAGTAAATCTGAACTAACCCTTTACGAGTCACACATTAAAAGGATATTCCACCCTAACATGATAATCCACTCAATATGTACTCACCTCTATGCCGATGTGAGGATGGGTGAAGATCTTCAGTTCACAAAACAATGCTGGAGTTTCAGCAGAAAACAGGGTTGCAGCTAATGGCAGTGAATGGAGACCAAATGTAAATGTAAAAAAAAAAAAATGTCTCCATCCTGCTCAAGTGGTGTAATCCAAGTGTCCGTGAGCCGCGACATTAAAATTTAACCACAAAAGACGCCATTTACACCATGTTTTTAGCTGAAATGTCAACTGTAGCATGTAGCAGGGAGCATGTAAACATGGTGCTGATCTCGCAATATTTTCACATGTGCATCCATTAAGAGATAATGAAGTCTCGCGATACACTTGGATTACACCGCACGAGCAGGATGGAGACATTTTGTGTTTGTTTTGTGTTTTTTTTTTTTTACATTTACATTTGGTCTCCATTCACTGCCATTAGCTGCAACCCTGTTTTCTGCTGAAACTCCAGGATTGTTTTGTGAACTGAAGATCTTCACCCATCCTCACATCGGCATAGAGGTGAGTACATATTGAGTGGACTATTATTCTGTGGTGGAATATCACTTTAACACAATCAGATGGAGGCAGCAGTAGACCAGCTACTCCACTGATACGTGAGATAAAATGACTGTTTTTGCCAATGGAGTTTGGTTGGTCTTTTGATACTCAGCTTATATAACAGTGGTTTCCTGTCAGAAAAGGCTGTCTAACAGCAAGGTAAAATGCTGAAAATATTCTAAATATAGTGTACACTTGAAGAAACAGTAAATGTGTGTTCTGAGGTTGTCACACCACAGAAACATGTTAACCCCCCAGCCAAATTTGAATGATTAAAAAAAAACCATCACTAAATACATAAAATTAGGTCTCAAAATCATGGTAAAATGATCAGTGTTCTCTGCTCTGAAACACCGGAGGTGTGTCTGCTCCACTGTCTCAGTGTCAAACACCACTATGACCTGAAAACAGTGTTGGGCTGTTGGAAGTGAAGTGAGCTGAAGTGAACTGATGTGCTGATTCAGTGAAGGTACGTTTGTGACCACAACATGAGGGAATGAGGGGAGGGGGCCAGTGTCATTCGTGTGTCGGTTTGTGGGGCTTAAGTAGTGTATGAGGACCATGACTCTGGCACATCACTGAGCCATGTTTCAGGTCCACCCAAAAAATCCTGAACACAGAAATCATGAACAGTTTAATGGTCTAACTCCACAATTCAGTACTACGTAGTTCTCAGTCTTTTCACAATTTGTTAGCAACTATTTTCTAAGATGTAGAATGTGTTCAGAAGAATAACTTTACACCCTTTACACAGACTTTAACAGACTTTAAACGGATATTGCTTTTTTCTTCTCTAATCTAGTGATTAATTTATTCTTAATGGATCTTAATGGATGCATGTGTGAAAATATCGCAAGATATACGAAGTCTCACGATACATCGACGCCATGTTTACATGCTACCTGGGAGGCTACAGTTGACATTTCGGCTAAAAACATGGTGTAAATGGTGTCTTTTGTGGTTACATTTTAATGTCGCAGCTCACAGACACTTGGATTACACCATACGAGCAGGATGGAGACATTTTGTGTTTGTTTTGTGTTCTTATTTTTTACATTTTATCCGTGGTCTCCATTCACTGCCATTGTACTGGATTTGGCTGCAACCCTGTTTTCTGGTGAAACTCCAGGATTGTTTTGTGAACTGAAGATCTTCACCCATCCTCACATCAGCATAGGGGTGAGTACATATTGAGTGGATTATCATTCTGGAGTGGAATATCGCTTTAAAAACTTGTCTCATTAATATTTCAATATTTTATTCAATAATAATCCTGAAAAATAGACACATAAAGCACATTAAAATAGTGATAATAGTGGCATATTTTAAACTTAGTCTGATTTCCACCTTATTTAATAGACTCCATGTCAGATGTCTGATTAGAAAAATACGGGACCCCAAATTCAAAAGGAGGTGTGATGCAGATTAATTTAATCAATAATCACTGTCAACCCTTCACTGAACACTGATCAGTATTTTGACTTCAAACTTAAACTGGTTATGACATTAAATTATTTTATCTCTGGAGTCACATGCAGGTAAGATGATCACTGGCAGTGGATTTTTGCATCAGTGTGGAGCAAAGAAAATACTTGAAATGAATTACAGACAGTCTGTAATGTTAGTTTTAGCATTTCTGTCTCACACGTGGCTGATAAAGTGAACAGAAAGTACAAAATGTCTGAATAACACCGATAGATGACTCATGGTGTAAAGTTCACAGCAGCAGTGCAGACATCACTTTTAACATGGAGGTGATGAAGAAACTTCTGGAAAATCTATCTTAGGTGCTTCTACTTCCATGTGTTGATAATCCTCATATGTTGTGTTTGGGTACTGACAGAAAGTAAAAAGAGTGATGTAGCTGCAGGAGGAGGACAGGTCACTCTGTGCTTCACTTCCAGCACTCAGAGCAGTTTGTCCTGCTGTGATAAGTCACGTCCAGTTTGTGGAGCTTATGGGAGCCAAACTGTTGCATCTCTGTCTAAAATATGACCATACTTTAGATGGTCGTGATGGGGATTTCTGCAGCTTGTTCTCCGGGTGAAGCCATGCTCATACTGGGCGCAGCAGTTTATAGCATCGCATCAATACACGTCATGCAAATCAATAAAGTTTTATAATCGATGTCGAAGAATTGCCCCAGCCCAAAGTGTATTACCTACACAGATCTACGTATTTTAGCCACCTAAAATATCTGTTTCAGTTTAAGTAATGTTATATTTACTGCTGTTATATAAATCAAACACCCTCTCCAAACCAACCAGACTCCTTTGGCAAAATCAGTCATTTTATTTCAGTTTAAGTATATGTTATATTTACTGCATATAAATCAAACCCCCAAACACTGATGCTGTCTTACTCTCCGTCTGCTAGTTTGTGTCATTGTGTGAGAACCACAACTAACCTTTTCAGACATAGAAGTCACACAATAACACAAACTAACTAACACATCGAGGCAGCTTCCGTGCCTGTCGTCCGGCATCTATCCACTGACTACGGGTACTTCATACAAACCCACATCAAATAATCCAAACTATCCCTTTAAATTCAGCCTGAGACTCGTTTGCAGATCAGCATTTCTATTTGCCTTCTCTTAACTTAAGTTCTTCTGTGTCGTACCTGCACAGCACAGCTGATAATATGCAGTGACATGTGTGCTCTTAAGATCTGGTGAACTCTTCTGTAAAAAATTACCCCCCCCCCATACTGCAGTATAGTTTAAAAAACTCCTCAATAATGCATAATGATGGCAGTAATAATGGCAGTAATCTTAGAACAGTCAGACAGATGTGAGGGGAGCTGTGTGCAGATATCTCCAAACATACATTTCAAACCTGCCTTTTTAGCTTGGCTTCTGTTCAATGAGTAAAACTGACATTAATATCTTTCATCCATTTTACTATTTTCAATCATTTTGTTTAATTTTTCATATATTTTGAACCATCCTTCAATGAATATGGTCATATTCTTGTCTTAGCCAGTCACGTGTGAAGTTTGTCTGAGTGATAAAGGCACAGTCTGCTCTATCAGCTCTAACAAATTAACTCCTATCAGCTCATTTTGACATTTTCAGGCATACAGCAAGTCCACTGCTATTTGTAGGGCTGCAACTAATCATTACTTTCTTTAACCAACTGTTAGTATTTGTAAAATGCATATCATAAGCTCCTGAAAAGCAGTAAGTGTTCAAATGTTTTCTCTGATAACAACAGTCCAATATTACATGTTCATTTTACAGTGATATAAAAACAGAGAACAGTATCCAATCCTCACAGTTCATGCACAGCAGTCATGCTGATTCATTTTGTGTTGATCAACTAATGGTTTCAGAACAACATGGTTGCTCTTCCTTCTGAGCCAGCAGCATCCGTTACAACACAAAATCTAAATATTAAAGGCATTACAATAGGAAGCATCAAGCAACATTTTATGTTCTGACACTGATAAAGACACACAGAGTGTGGATTTAGCTCAAGATGTAACACACACCTGGACATGTCAGAAATAATCCCTCAGTAACAGTGGACGGTTCATGTACAATAAACACTTTGACAAGTGATTTCAGCAGAGTCTGAAGCCTTCCAGTGAGTAGAATTCATTGAACCATGACTCAGCTGCCATGTGTCTGTGACTGGGTTCATTATGAAGCTCAGTTATATTGGAAATAGCAATTTGTCTAACAGTGGACAAAATAATAGGAACACCTTATAATATAACATCATCTATTACAACAACATAAACTACAGCTTCACAACTTACCAAGAGATGAATCAACAGTTCTGTGACAGTCTCAATTAAAAATTTAGCACCCAGAGCCGTTTCATTTTCAGGTGTTCTAGTTATTCTGTCCAGCCTCTTTGTCTATGTACATTAAGGTAAATATATTGGAGGAAGCTTCCACAAACTACCAAAAACTATTTGAACACCATATCTGCCTGTCAGTGACAGTGTGCTAGGATTCATTTCAAGTTTAGCCAAAGAAATACAAATGTTTATTTCATTACTCGGGACCTGACTTCAGAAAAACTGTCACACAGTTTTACAGCATAATTAGCTTGATTATTATAGTAATTAGCTGTTATGTACCTATTAAATGACTAATTATAGGGGAACAGGCAAACTGGTACAGTAGGTAGATTATGGCAGCCTATTTACTTACATTGTTATAACATGACATTATAACAATCTAAATTATTACTCATAACAATATACATTATCAAGTTATAACAATCTTATCATAAGTTATCATGTTACAACAATGTACGTTATCATGTCATAACAACATAAGTTATCATGTTATAACAATATAAGTTATCTTGTTATAGTATGAAATGTTTCATGTTATAACAAGATAAATAGCTTCATGTCATTTTTAATGTGAAAACATCTTGTAATAACAATAAACTTTTCACTTTATAACGTATCACTGGTCCCTTTTTCTTTTTCTGACATGCACTGAAATACACTGCTGTAGTAGACGCCTACTCATTTGAGGAAATAATATAGTACTTAGATTGTAGAAGAGTGTAGGTCAGTGGAGTTTATAAACAGACAATAATATTCAAGGAACAGAACTTTCTCTTTGTCCTTGTAAGTCCTCACCCTGTTCCTTATAATTACACAACCAAATTAGTAAGTAATACATCTCCTAAGACCATACCAGATTATTTTTCAGAAATCATTAGGTAAGTTTCCAGGAAATTAGGAAAAAAGCAAGAGGACTGAGGAACAAAGCATTACCATTAACTGCATGCTAGATATGAATTAAAGGATTGGATGAATTAAGGGGAGGGGCTGTATGTTCCACATGAAACTCCAACTGACAAGTCCAAACCAAAAAGCTGGTCTGTTACAGTGGTCCAAACCTGAACCAGCGGGTTCAGCTGTGTCTGCTCCACATAATGAGATTAGTGTGTGTTCCACTGTTTGTCCCAAGTCAAGTAAGATGTGCTAACCTAAAGTGCACTTTCAGTATTTATCATTACAAGCAGCTGTCTGCATAGTCACTGCAATTCATAGACATGGACAACAAACCAAGTGTTCTGACTGACCAACATTATCTCTTTCTGACCTGAATGTACTTAGATAACAATGTACAATAAATAAATTGCCTTAATCTCACATCAACTGAGAACAGCTACAACGACCAATGACATCTAACCTTAAGTTCAACCAACCAGTCAGCCCACAACTCATCTTTAGTCCATCTGTAACTTGTCATACTGTAATAAATCAAGACAAAGGATATCACAAGAAATAAGATATTGGAAAAATAATTATCTTTTCATTTACGATTTTGAGGTCTGCTTATTGTCACATCCAATAACACAACTCCAGGAAGTCTGGCTTTAAACACAATCATCCTGGGAATGAGCAGATGACAAAGGGAGTCAACATACACAAGAGTACACACCAGAAACGTGCGTTGTATTTAAAAGGAAGCTGAGCAGCTGCAGTCAGTGGTGTTTGGGGGCAGTGAAGAAAGCTGTGCAAATATTCCAACATGTTAGGCCACCAAACCTGTGCACACTGCTGCTGTCTGAGCCAATGTGACGTGTCGTTTTGGTCACTCACACACTGGACAGTCTGTCTCTGTTGTTGAAGTACTGCTGATGTTAATGCTCTTTGTGTTTGGTGTGGAATCTCTCCAACAAGGCTCTCAGGATGCTCCCTGGGATCTGCTGGTGCTGGTCTATCAGAGACTGGACTGCCTGCTGCACCTGCACGGCAAAGAACGGAGTCAGTGGCACTGCGTGTGAACGACTGATATTTTGTAGAGTTTTTAGGACATCCTGCAGGACACTCCTCACATTTTATCACAATCAGAGGTTTGATTTTAATTTTTGACAGAGATATAAGAATATATTTTTGCCCTTGTCTCTTGAACCATTGTGCGTTATCTTTGACATCCCTTAAAGGTAGAGTCAGTAGTATTTGCCAGAGCTGTTCATAAACGCATCAGGATGTCAGATACCAGGTTTTGGGTTGGTGAAACGTCCTGAACACAGCAAAAGAATCAGAAAAAATAAGGAAATACAGGCAGAGGGTAGGGTCGCTGCAGATAAAGCCACCACCACACATTTTTTCTTTTTAGGAAAATGTTGTAGGATATAACTTTAAACAGTAACCTCAGTATTTTCCACGTGGACCCTGTTTTCTCATGTTTTTATGACTAAGTGACTAATGGGGACAGCAATATTTTAAATTGGTCCATTATTGAGGGAGAGTGTTGCAGTTGGCAGAAGCAAAACTGAGCTACAATATAATCCCCTCAGGCAATTGTAAAAGTGTTTGTTTTTGTCAGAGACAGGCTCAGCTTGTTATTTTAAGAGTCTTAAAACATTATGGAAAGGATCCTTTTCATTTAACCACAAACAGCTGTTTTATTGCTCTATTCAAAGCCACCAGAGTCATTTTGATTTACAGAAACAGTCATTTTATCATTGTAAAACACATTTCATTCAAACTGGACAGAAACAAAATAAAACTCATTTGAAGCATCTTGGCTCATCTTTCCACTGTTCGGACAATCACCATCTCTGGTTTGGTTAAAATAAACTCTTAATTCATTATTTTGTCTCTGTCGAACTTGAATAAAGATGAAAATGACACTGGATTCGTGAGATCACGTGAGAATCCATCTTGCCAGGTTTCAAGTTACCCGTTTGGTTCTGCACCAAAAATGGTGCAGCCAAACAGTGTCCTTGGAGGAACTACTGGCAGCTATGGGCGTGGTTTTAGGTATGACGACAGTGAAAAGCATCCATGGAAGCAACTCCGTCTCGACCAAACATTGTTGGCTCCTGAAGAGGTTAGCATAGATACTGTGATAGCATCAGTTATATCAAGAAGTGGAGAGTATTTCTTCGTTGAAAGAAGAGCAAAGAACACACTGAAGTCTTTTCTCCACGGAAAAGATGTTTTTGCTCTTCTCCCGCCTGGCTCCAGCAAGAAACTGAATCACCCATCACTGGCCAAGCATTTTTGAAAGTGCCTGCCCTTTTCTGAACAGACGATTTCCCAAATGGTTCTGTGTAACAAACCATCTGAAGTGTCAGGTTATATCTCTGTAGGGATCCTTTCCATATTGTCAATAACAATCTGAGCCTGTCAGTGGCAAAACAAGGCGTTTTAGTGGACATACTTTGATGGTGCACAGTTGTACTCATGTGTATATATATATATACATATATTTCAAAAAAATAAAAAACCCATTTCTTCTGTTTGTGTACTTTTTGTGGTTTTTACTTCACATTTATGTTAACAATGTGCTTTTGTTGTTGTTTTTGTTGTGTTTTTTCTCACAATTGCTTTGGCAATATAAATGTTTTTTCCCCATGCCAATACAGCTCTTTTCAATTGAATTGAATTGGTGTGCAGCTGCCCAGAGGGATTACATTGCAGCCCATTTCACGGCTGCACTGGTCTCACTCAATACTGGACCAATTTCAAAAATTATTGTCCCCAGTCCCCATTAGTCACTTAGACACAAAAACGTAGGGAAATAGGGTCCAGTTTGAAAAATACCAACGTCACCTTTTTGATATATGAGAAAATATAATTTCTAAGTTTATTGTTTCGCATTATTTGTGGGACAAAAAAAGAAAGAAAAGAAAGAAAGAAAGAAAGAAAGAAAGAAGAGAAAAGAAAGAAAGAAAGAAAGAAAGAAAGAAAGAAAGAAAGAAGAAAGAAAAGAAGAAAGAAAGAAAGAAAGAAAGAAAGAAAGAAAGACAGACAGCTTTAGCTCCCTCACCTTCTCTGCGAGCTCTGCAGCAGTGATGTCGGGGTCATACGGGATGGGGTCACCCAGGAAGGTCCGAAACTTCACAGGAAATCCTCCATAAATAGGAGCTGCAGGGAGACGAAACCTCTCATACACCCAGCGGAAAAACCCTGAACAGACAGAGACAAAGACAGATTATGTTACATGGACACATATACAGAGAGGACTCAGAAAAGACTGCAGACAAGGACAAAAGAACAGGATAGCATCAGATTCATGTCAGCACACTCCCCTTGCTACCACCTGAGCACAAGTTTGGTGATATTCTGTTTTTCATCTTGTCAACAAACAATCTACTGTGTGTATGGAACGTCCTGTGCTATGTCATGTGTGAACTTTACATTGTGCAGCTCCTTGTTGTTTGAACTTTCTTCTACACTTACTGAGTGTTCCCAGAGATCTGAAGCCTTCCCGCACATTTTGAGTAAACATTGGAATTACTGGCTGAAAGAAAGAGAGAGCAAGAGAAGGTTAGAGAGGAGGACTTTCTACACTGCACAATTCTAACATGGAGAACAACATGAGAGAGTAAGAAAAGTCAATTTAGCATTCTGTTACTCAGAACAATCCACACATGCTGTGAGAATGCCAACAATTAACATGATCCTGGTGGTTTGCTGATTAGTTACACATCCATGACCTTTTGGCTATATTTGTGATAACTTTGCATACACATACAGTGTCATTTGATGGTGAATTGCCTATTGCCACTTCTGCTGCTCAGCTGCAATTACATGTCAGTGAAAACATCCAATACTTTAGCTGATACAGAGCGTGAAATGTAGTGATCAATTATGTCACAGGACATTCAAATCGATTGAAAACGAAATAATATTATTCCATATAGACAATTTACACTTAAGATTAACTAATAAAAAGGATGTGTATCTGGTTAAAGGGATGGTTCAGGTTTTTTGTAGTGTGGCTGTATGAGGCTGTATGCTGTCAGACAGACTTTTCTGATGAGAAACGGTTGGAAAAGGCCATTATATACAAATATTATACTGTTACTGTTATTATATATTATAATGCTATATAAGCCAAAAAAGTTGCACATAAATTATCTCTTAAGTTACAGGTTATTGACCTACAACACCACGACCCAGTTAACCAGACGGACCATTGTTCGTTCACTTAAGTTTTTCAATCAGACTGACAACAGGTTGCCAAATTCTCTCAAACAGTCCCCTCTGTTAGTGAATCTAGTTTTCTCTGGATTTAACACATTTCCTAATTACTTTAGCCACATATCAAATGTTGGCAGGCTTCTCAGATTTCCAGAATTGTAAGCAGCAGTTTTCTAGCCAACAGTGTGGACAAAGATATGGCCTGCCCCTCACGCTACCTGGCTCAACCAACCCAAACAATGCAGTAAGAGGGGCAGGGGGGAACCTAGTATTGAAAGCCTTGGCAAAAAAAAAATCAAATAAATGACCCCATAAGGTTTGTAGTCTAGGACACTGTAAGAATTGGTGAGACACCTTGAGTACCTTGTTCTTTTGAACATTTCACACAAAGGGATGAGGCATCTTTTAATATCTTTTGGAATCTAGTAGGAGTGAAGTGCAATCTGTGCACAACTTTGAACTGAATCAAAGCATGCCGAGTATTTATCAAACTACTGTGAGTATTTAGCCAAAGGAATCTGGTTGATTGGGACATATTTGGTTTAGGTGTAAAATGATCCTGTCCACAATAGTACGTTTTCCTCATCTTCCTACACCTGTACAAACTGAGGACATGTCATCTACTGCAGATAATACACTGACTATGGAGAAAGTATTGCATATGTTCACTGACATGTTGCTGCAGCTGAGCAGCAGAAGTGTATTAGAGGTCTGATGATACAGGCCTCTGGACAGAGCATCCTGGCTGGCACAAAATATTGTAGGTCACCGTCACATTTAGGAGGCAATTTATCATCAAATGGCACTGTATTGTATGTAAAGTTATCACAAATATAGCCAAAAAACTCCACCAGACCACCAGGATTATTTTAGTTATTGTTTGCATATGTGCATGTATCAAACAGCTCAAAAGTGCCTCATACAACCCCTCTTCAAATAATCTGAACTATCCCTTTAATGTGCTGAAATAAAAACAATGTTACAAATATGGAAGGGAGCAGGCTGGTCATGAGGAGTCATGTTGCAGCAGTCTGTTAATGTTATATTAATGCCAAAAACATTTTAAACATGTATGAACTGCAGGTATACTGTATGTGTAAGTGCACTGGGAAACACAAATTTAACAAGTGAAATTTATAATCTACTATAATGATCTACAGTGTTCATGACTGAAGCTTTAATAAAAGCACTGACAGACAGTGACAGTAGAAGTCAGCACATAGTAGACGGTAGCAGATTTCAAAAACACACCACTTGAGAGTCGATGGCGACCTGGGCGAAGCCTTTGCGTTTGCCCCAGAGGAGTGGGTAGGTCTCATCACTGAACAGAGCCTCCCGCACTCCTCCAGGAGAGATCCCCAACAAGTGACCATTCCTCAGAGCCCGCACACACTCCTCCTGAGGACCATGGATCACACTGAACACCTCCAACAGTAACTTGAACCCTGCAGGAATGGGACAGGATGAGACGGATGATGAGACGGACTCCTCATGCCTAACCAAGTCAACAGATTCATATTATTATTGTATATTTTGTAGAACTTCCCCCCGGTAGCCTACAATTCGTATTCTACTGAGATTCTTCCAGTCAAACATTTGTTTTTTTCACAGGGAGAACATTTCCATGAGGAATTAAAGGGAATCATATATGAGTTGGATGCACTTATTAAAAAAATCCTTGTGTCAACATGCTGATGGTTAAATGGTGAGAGAGGGAGAAATGAGAAACAGCACTTGTTCTATCTGGGTCATTGTACACAGAGCAATGCAACAGCTGTAAACTTAACAAACCGAGTCTCTGAATCACCACAAACCACAAAACTAACTGTGACAGAAGCAGAGAAGAGTGATAGAAACGAGCACAAGAGACGCGCTGCAGTTGCCACTCTGCCAATGTGCATCGACAGAGCCTGCAGTATAGGTGATGCTTGCTTGTTGTTCGTACTTTTTTTTGGCCCCAGACAGGCTCAGATTGTTATTCTACATATCTGACGACATTATGGAAAAGATCGCGACAGTGTGAGACGTGTTGTTCAACCAGAAACAGTTTCCTTTTTGCTCTCGCCAGAGTTACCAGAATCCTGTAAAACATCACCATCGTCAGCTTCATTCAAACAGAAACGAAATAAAACTCACCAAAAACGTCCTGGTTCGTCTTTCCACTGTTCCAGTGATCACCAACTCTGATTTGGTCGAAATAAATCCTTAATTCACAGCGTAAAGGAGCCTAAAGGAGCACAAAGCGTGCAGCGCAACTGACATCAGACAGCAGCTGCAGCAGCCTGGGGAGAGAAGCTCCACGGTCCACTGATTTTATAACGGAATTAATGGAGGATGTACATTTTTACTTCTTCTGACTGTGTGAAAATCTGATGTTTTCACATCACAGGTGATGAAGAAACGCATTAGAGCGCGAGTCTTGATGGTAGTTAGTGTGGCGCACTGCACTGTAAAAAAAAAAAGGTTGAACTGTCGAATATTCTTATTGTACGGCCAATCTGATTCGAGTCAAAAAAATCGACCACGTTTGTCCAGGTGAAATTGAAAACTGTGAGCAGAACTGAATTCTCTTTCTCCCTTTATCTCATGCAGATTACCATCTAATTGACATTTGCATATTTATTACAATAATATAAAGTAATTAAACAGACAGCTTCACTATTTGCTGAATTTTTTGCTTTTCAAAGTACTGCACAATTAAATAAATTTATTACATATGATTTAAATATACACTACAATAGAAAAGACAGTAAATGACTCATTTTCCTGTCATGATTTCAATGTGAAAGAAGTGATTAAAAACAACAAAAAAGAACAGTTCATCAAAACACTGCAAATGTAACAAGCTCAGCAGCACTTGGTGGATATTAACAGTGCATTCGTGTGTCATGTGTGTGAGTACCTGGGATCTTGAAGAGGAAGTGGTCAGCCACAGAATGGCAGGTCCGTCCCTTCTGGATGATTACATTGGCCAGAAAGTAATAGTAGTCGATGGGAATGGCTCCGTGATAGTACACTATGAGTGCCGGTCCTTTGTCAGGGATCTTCTCCATCCCATGGATCTCATAGCCTGGTACAAGTGATGTCAAACATGTCAAACATACAGTGCATTAAAACCTGATAAGCTGTGACCTTAATACCATATTACATGTGAGCAAAATATTGATAAGCAATACGTGACTGAATAAGAAGTTACTCAATTCAATTAATTTTCTTTTGTCTGCCATGTTTCTGAGAATATGACCTCAACAGACAACAAGTCGGCAAGTTGTTGTTCTAACTTGAGAGGGCGGGGGAAGTTTTTTTTTTCAATTATTCTGACCCTACATGAATGCAGGATTCACACACACCCTCCAACACGCTCACAGCTAAAATATCACCAATGACAGGTACAAGTGCAGCTTCACCTCAGGATTGTTTTCTTTGATGGTGATAGCAGCAGCTGCATAAATGTTATCTGAATGGACAACATCTAAAAGGATTCATCAAATCTCTAATAAATGAAGCTCACGGTGTCAGTCTTACCATGCCATATGGCTCCGTGTCCATCCCACAGAGTAGCCAGCGTCTTCCTGGCTCCATCCCACAGGTTGTTGCAGTAAGCCTCCCTCAGCTGGTTCTTCCTCTGTCAGAAGAAACATCAGGACAGATCAGATTTGGAGAGAGTCAAGGAAGGGAGAGAGCTGACTTTTAACAACCTGAGTCTGACATCAATAGTTTTGCAGCAGTTTGCATTTGAGTGACTGTTTATCTCCATGGTTTAATTAATGGTCATCAGGTACTATGACTCTCATAGTTAGTTAAACTTTTAGAACTGAAATTAGACCGAACCTACATACACTATATTGACAAAAGCATCAGGACACCCCTCCAAATCACTGAATTCAGGTGTTCTAATCACTTCCATGGCCACAGGTGAATAAAATCAAGCACCTAGGCATGCAGACTGCTTCTACAAACATTTGTGAAAAAATGGGTCACTCTCAGGAGCTCACAGAATTCAAGCATGGTACCGTGATAGGTTGTCACCTGTGCAATAAGTCCATTCATGAAATTTCCTCACCACTAAATATTCCGTGGTCAACTGTTAGTGGTATTATAACAAAGTGGAAGTGATTGGGAACAACAGCAACTCAGCCAAGAAGTGGTAGGCCACGTAAAGTCACAGAGCGGGGTCAGCGCATGCTGAGGTGCACAGTGCGCAGAAGTCGCCAACTTTCTGCAGAGTCAATAGCTACAGACCTCCAAACTTTGTGTGGCCTTCAAATTAGCTCAAGAACAGTGCATAGAGAGCTTCATGGATTGGGTTTCCATGGCCGAGCAGCTGCATCCAAGCCTTATATCATCAAGTACAATGCAAAGCGTTGGCTGCAGTGGTGTAAAACACGCTGCCACTGGACTCTGGAAGCAGTGGAGACGTGTTCTCTGGAGTGACGGATCATGCTTCTCTGTCTGGCAATCTGATGGACGAGTCTGGGTTTGGCGGTTGCCAGGAGAACGGTACTTGCCTGACTGCATTGTGCCAAGTGTTGTGGATTATGGTGTGGGGTTGTTTTTCAGGGGTTGCGCTTGGCCCCTTAGTTCCAGTGAAAGGAACTCTTAATGCTTCAGCATACCAAGACATTTTGGACAATTTCATGCTCCCAACTTTGTGGGAACAGTTTGGGGATGGCCCCTTCCTGTTCCAACATGACTGTGCACCAGTCCACAAAGCAAGGTCCATAAAGACATGGATGAGAGAGTTTGGTGTGGAGGAACTTGACTGGCTTGCACAGAGTCCTGACCTCAACCCGACAGAACACCTTTGGGATGAATTAGAGCGGAGACTGCGAGTCAGGTCTTCTTGTCCTACATCAGTGCCTGACCTCACAAATGCACTTCTGGAAGAATGGTCAAAAATTCCCATAAACACACTCCTAAACCTTGTGGAAAGCCTTCCCAGAAGAGTTGAAGCTGTCATAGCTGCAAAGGGTGGGCCAACTCCATATTAAGCCCTATGGATTAAGAATGGGATGTCATTAAAGTTCATGTGCGTGTAAAGGCAGATGTCCCGATACTTTTGGCAATATGGTGTACTTCCATAAATGTTCTCAACATTGTCATTATTAATAGAAAGAAGGAATTCAGCCACCTATTAACCTACAATCTGACAGTTATTTAACCAGAGTTAAACAAAAACAAAATATATCTGTGTCTAAGAGATGATGATAAAGTGATAAATGTATAATAATGATTTTAAAAGACTGACCAAGATGTATTTTTAATCTCTCTGTGTATCAAATCATGAACTGCTGCAGTCTGACAACTTTCACTTCAGTTTTTTCTGTGTTAGAGATATTTTACAGGTCTGATCTCAGCAGATTACGAAAAGTGACTCTTCATATAAAGATGATTATTCAGACATGAGACCAGCAACATCTGCAGAGCAAAGTGCACATATTTTCTGAAGTTTAATGGTTTTACTGTTTTGTGACTTATCTGCTCAGACAGTTTACCAGTGATGCACAGAGAGGAAAAAAACAGCCTTAGTTGTGCTTAGTTCTACCAACACTCTAATCAACTTTGAGCTTTGACATTTTGTCTAGGCATGCACAGATTTTAAAATTCTGGGCTGATAAAGACGTTAAAAATAACAATTTTTTGTGATTGTTTATTTTGTTTTTGTTGTTATTTATTTCTACCTTTGTGCCAAGGAAACAAAGAAATCTGCATTATACAAAACATGGCACCCGTTGCACTCTTACATCATACCAGAGTGTCCAGCCAGTAATTTCTTTCTTTAGATGGTAACCTCAAACCCACAAAAGATCTGGCGAGAGTCATAGTCAAATGTTTTTGATACCTAAACCTCAGCGCATTTTAAACAGTGCTGTCATTTAATAAAACATTAAAAGTTTGTATGATGTGCGCTATGAAGAAACAACATGTACAAGTTTCACAAATCTAGGGTTCCCATATAGACATGATCCCAAATCAAGGCGAATGTCGGCCGATAAATCAGTGCATCAGTAATAATCATGTGAAGGTATAAATATTAAGAAGCATATGAGAGTCATGTTAGAGCACCAGCAATTGGTATTTATGCTCCAAAATAATGGGTGGTATTTGGGATCAAGTACTTGTAAAATCTGGTAATTATCATGAACTGTGGTTCAGATGGTGGAGGATGGGGTCTGCATACCTTATAGACATGGAGGAAGAGTATAGAGAGGTAAAGGAGGATGACAATGAGGAAGGGTAAGATGAAGACGATGGCCAGAGGGGTGAAGACCCACAACAGGTACTCCAGAACACTCAGGTAGTCCTCCATCTGACCGAGGCCGGCCCACTCCTCCCACGTGTGAAACACACATAGCTGCGGACCAAGACAGACACGTCAGTCATCAGATCTACTAAACCAAACATGAGAGTGAGATTACCAAACAACAGTTTAACACATATACCATACCAAACTACAGTTGTGAAATGGTCACAAATGGGTTTAGAGCTGCAACAATTAATCCCTTATTGACTGACTATTGAATTATCGCAGGCTATTTTGATAACTGATTGATCTTTTTGACTCATTTTCTAAAGAAATATGTCCAAGTTCTCTGATTTCAGCTTCTCAAATGTGAATATTTTCTGGTTTCTTAGTCCTCTATGACAGTGAACTAGAATATCCTTGAGTTGTGGACATTGAAGAACATCATCTGGGCTTTGGAAAAAAAAAAGTTTACCATTTTCTGATATATTATGGACCAATAAACTAATCAGTTAATCAAGAAAATAATCAACAGATTAATTGATAATGAAAATAATGGTTAAAAGGTTTTGAAGCAGTTCTGAGTGTCTGTCTCAGGGGATCTCAGCAGAGATGTGTCTGCATCAGAAGTTTTCCATGAAACATTATTAAAATCATTAACAGAGTCAACATGAAATAATTACTGATTAGTTTTTATTTGGTTCCAGATAAGCTCCATACCATTTCACTATCATAGAAAAAACATGAAACTATGACATTTTGTAATACAAAATGGGCAACAATATTGTACAATTATGCTTAAGGCTGTAACAGTTATTTTCATTATTGTGAATCTAATGATTATTCTCTCAGCTGCTTTGCACTCATTCTTGAGATTTGCGACAAAACTGTATTTTGAGGGGTTTTGATTTTTACTCTTAAATTATGCTGGAAAATATATTTGAAAAGATCAAACTCATGGCTATTAAACCTTGTAACAGGCTGACCTCCTGATGATTACATTTTTTTTTAATCAAATGTAGACATCAACTCTGTCAAATGGAAAATCTAGATTAGATTTTGAAGACTTTTAACACATTTTTAAATTGTTTGAAGTTGAGAATTTTTGTTTGGGTCAAGGCAGTTTTCTGGCACAGGGCAAGTGAAGAAATTAAAAAAGCAAACCAAAACATTTCATAAATTACAAATATTTCATATATATACGAAAACCCATAAATTTTATGTTTTAACCAAAAAAAAAAACAAAAAAAACAAACAAATTAGAGAGCTGGATTAATATGTTTCTTTACTTTTGGTATTTGGTAGGACATGATTTGTCCAGCTCTCAGAATGGGTGGTTTATAAAATGGCAGACATGCAAAATGCAAAAATGCAAAATGCCAATTAATTCACCAGAACATTTTATTCGCTTACTGAGATTAAGCAGAAAGACGGAACAAATCCTCACACTAGAGAGGCAAAGTGGTTGGTCTTTTTGTAGAACAATCACAGTTGATTTTCTGTCACAGTAGTTGCTGATGATCTTAATCAATCGGCTAATTGATTAACTAACTAATCATTTCAGCTCTAAATGCAATAAATACTGTACCAGTTCACTGACACTGACTGTTGCCTGACTGATACAGGCTCTTTGAATCAATGGAGCTATAGCGTCAATCAAAAATACATAATTAATACATATAATGGCACAAAATGGACTCCAAAAAAGCCAAAATGCAGTGTCTCTGTCCAGAAATCATGACCCAGTTACTCCAGGTAATCCACACACCTTGTTGTGTTTCATGTAGGAACTTTTTTTTTTTTTACAATACAACACCCACCAACCAAGGAACTTTTGGACCTGTGAAACAAACAGTCTTCATTTAACTCGTCAGCTATGTAACATCCACACTAAAGGTCCATTCTGCCACTGTCCACTTCTGACCATTAAGGTGGTCTAACTTATTCCAAGCTGCCATCCTTTCTTCTACATCTCACCAGGGACAGCAATTGATAAGATTTTATTGATACCAATGCAATTATCAGTTCTGCTTATTGGTCCTATTCTTTATCGATTCCCTCATTGAATACTGATCAAAGTCTGTGATTAATAAAACTTTGCCATGGAACACTGTGCAGTTTGGAAAATTGTCTTTGCATCTTTAAAAGGCTAAGCCAACCAGTATGGATTATAGGGGTGTAAGAAAACACTGACACAGTTAAGTATGGTGATATTCTGTTTCGTGGTACTGTATCAGTTCTCAAAAACACTGCATGGTGATAGCAGTGGTTCATTTTGTGTTGTGTTTAAACCACCAACTGCTGGATGACCGTGTTATTTTCTATCTTCACTGTTCTGATTGCATAAAAAATTTAACTTTTTAACACAGATTTTATGCACATGATGGTGTGTTCTTTATACCGTGACAGTTTTCTTAAAATTAGACTGTAAAAACAGCAATATATATAGAATCGTGACACCTGTATTGTGATGTGTACATAATAAACACCCTACATACCACCACATTAGCAAGCTCAGTGGTGCTATTTTTACAGCATAGTCAAGGAGGATGACATCAGTGTTTTCATCCTGTACTGTCAGGAGCATGAACCTCTCACCCATGAGTGGATGCACGCCTTCTTCTGTGGGGTGAAGTGGTTGGCATGTGTAGTTCAGTAGAAAGAAAACAGTTCCTACATGAAACTGCTCACAACAAGCTCTGTGGATTATCTTAATCACCTGGGTCATGATTTCTGGATTTCTGCATTGCTGTAAAGTTTTTCAAATTTATTTTTGATGCTTTGAGCACCAGAGAGAAACATCTCTATGGCTGATATCTCAAAAATTCTGTGAGTCACACCAGGACTATCTAGATGGATATACAACACTACAGGTAAGAGGAAAACCTGAGGTAAACGTTCTTTAAGCAATGAAATGAATGCACTGCATGAACACAGCCAAATGTATTTACAGAGAGAATGAACAGCTGTCAGGTTGTAAATGGCAGTACAGTACAGGCTTCATACCAGGAAGGAGACAGTGTCCTCTGCTGTGGTCAGACACGACTGGTTCCCACTGTCTGACATCCTGCTGAAGCTGTAATTCAACCAGCTGATCACAGATCAGTCAGCCAGACAGCTTCAGGGGGAAAGAGGGATCACACTGCATGGGGGGAGAGAGACCCTGCTGCTGCATACAGGTCAGCTACAGGAGAGAGAGGAAGACAGCACTCACCCAGTGCAATACATCACTTTACACATGGACACAAACATCTTTACTTGTTACACCACATTCCATTTAGGTTAAGTTACAGTGGCCTGTGTTACATCACACATCTGATTGTTCTGTCAGTAACAACCTTTTGTAGAACAGCCTGCCTTTCTTAATAAATTATTAAATCACCTGTGTTGAGTTCAAAGATTTAGTTGATTTAAAAATATTATTAGTATTGCATAGAGCTAGAAATAGATTATTACCTGAAAATGCACAGAAGTTGTTACATTAAGTAAAAAAAAAAAAAAAATACAGAAAATACAGAAAAAACAGTAGGATATTATGTACTTACTAAGTGATATCTATGTTTAGGTCATCAGTGGCTTTTGAGTATGGTTGAATCTTTTTAGTGTCTGCTTGATTATTTATTATTGAAGCTTTTTATTTGATCTGTGAAAACAAAAAAGGCCATCTGTGTTGATGTCCTCTCATTATTAAGAAAAGGGCAGTTAATATAAGATTAATCTTCCTCCCGCTCCTTTTTTCAATCATGGAACGTGTATAAGTTGTTTGTATCAACTGTCTTGTGAAACTGAAATGAGCTAAATAAATGAAATGAAATGAAAAAGTAAGTAGTAAGAAAGATTGGTCACACTTAATTTTACAGTTTACAGCTGTACTTTTTTTAGACTTAAACTAGAAATATCTCTTTTATTCAACAGAGTTAGACGCCTTTTAGACTTTGTTAGGAGGTGCCTACAGTGTAACAAGAAGTCTGTGGAGTCACCTAAAGAGAACTGTTGGACACATAATTTGACCTTTACTTGGTACATTTGGTTCACGTGTTAACTTTAAATGGGGAAGGAGCAGATACGTGTGTCCAATACTGTCTATTAAAGAACATATTACTTATAGTTTTAGTCGAATTTGATACAAAGTACATGTTGTTACGTCTCATTAATGCACTGTAAAAATAAAGTGTGTGGCACACAGCAGTTCAGACAACAGTCAGCCCTGTCTGTCTGTCCAGTGACAGCTGTGGTACACATGATTTATGCTAATGGAAGCTAACTTCAGTGTTAACGTTATACCCTGCCTATGACCAGTCAGCAAGCTAACGTTATTAACATTATTAACGTCAGGTTATAGCGTTCAAAGCGACATTAATAATAAGTGAAGACAGGAGCTGCGGTAAACAGTGGCAGCAAGTCAACAGCCGACGTCATCACCAGTAAACAATAAACAAACAACACGTTACCTCAGACAGTTAGCATAGCTGCTAACAGAGCCATCAGCGGTCAGAAACACACCACTCTAACGTTATATTTACTGTTCCACAGCATAACACTCAAATCTGTCCTGCTCTTCAGCCCGGAAGGCTCTGAGTGTGACACTACCTGGTGTTATGGTGACTCAGCGTCCCTGGAAACCACCGTACCGACAGATGAGTTCCACTCAGGAGCAACAAACTCTGAACACGAAACTTCCTGTTTGACACGTGACCTTCAAAATAAGAGCGCAAAAATTGAAAATCCTTTTCACAACATGGAAACATTTTTTTCAACATTCAAAATGTACAAAAAGTTGTAACAATCTATTCTTAGAAACACAAAATATGATGTTATCATAAAACAATAAGAGTACAGGCCCAAAAGTAAATACAACATAAAATGTATAATAAAAAAATTCAATAAAATAAACAAGCCACTAATTTGAACTAAATTAAATCAATTCATTGTAACAAGTTTAAAAGATTTGTGCTTTACTTGTATTTACATTTCATGCTACTTTATACTTCTACTCCACTACATTTCAGAGGCAGTATTGTTGTTTTTATTTCACTATTTGACAGCTATACTTACTAGATTATTTTCAGTTATTTTAAACATATGATAAACCTATGAAATACAACAAATTGTTGAAGATTAAACGAGTGTTAAACAATCTTTTTTGGCTTTTCACCCTTTACCAAAAGCAGTGTGGGGCCTCTTATCATGTCTAAGATGTCTGTGACTGGAAGGAAAGTTCACAAAGGTCCAAAACATAAATACAAATTTTTGCAGAGCTCTGTTGTTAAATCATCTCCCAACACCTCAGATCTGTTCTGTGAGCCTCTGAAGGGGCCTGAGCACAAATTGGAAATCACTGAAGTAAAGTACCTGCCTATAAATAGAAATATACTGAGCAGCTACACATTCTGCTGATACATAATTATTAACAATCTAATAAAGTCATATACAATAATATATCTGGGCATTTTTTGTTAATCAAGTACTATTGATTCTTTAAGTAAGCTACATGTTGTTGATAATATTTATGTACTTTTACTCAAGTAAACATTTTAAATGTAGCTCTTTTACTGGTGACTGTTTATTTTTAGATTGTCTGTCCTCAGAAGAATGTTTTTTTAGGTAGTAAAGTTGCTTTTTGGGTGTACAGTATGTTTATTCTGCTATGTAAAGTTTAGATGACTGTGATTTTAATCTTAAATTAATTTTATAGGTTATCAGTCCTTATTAGTGAAAATATGTCAATCGAATTATTGATTAGTGTACATATAGTTTATTTCTTATATTAAAAGATGAGTAGTCTGTGAGTTTTGAGGAAAAATGTAAAAACTGTCCCCAGTCTTCCTTACATCTCAAAGTCAAGTGATTACTGTCATATGCATAATTAAAATAAATTTCCCTGTACAATGAAATTCCTCCGTTGCTTCCACTCTGACTGCTGTTAAACACTAAAACACACATATGAAAAGTGAAGAAAAATATAAAATACAAAAGAAAAGAAAATACAAAAATACAAGACATAAATAATATCAGGGTAAAAACATGAATCCCTCTCATTCTCACGAATAGAATGGCTGAATTTGAGTTTGAATATTATTTTAAATTCAGCCCTAAACGACATTGTACTGTGTAGATTTTATTCTGAAAAGATCTGACCGGAAGTGTCAATATTGTCCTCACCGTGCAGCGGAACATGGCTGTTCCAGAACGTGAGTGTGATGTTGAATCAACACCATGCCGGTGTGGTGAACAGTGACTGTCTGTGCTGGTGCTACTGGTCATGATGATGGTGGAGAGGAGCAGGGTGACGGTGGTGGCGGAGATCTTCTTCAGCAGGAAACACTCCCCTGCAGAGGAAGAGGAAGAAGAGGAGGAGGAGGACATCATTCACTGTCTCTGCTCCAGAGCCTTCGTACAGTGAGTCTCTCATCTCTCTATGAGCCCTCACATTGACTGATGTCATGTGGATGTCATGAACTGTTAGACAGTCCTGCAGACTCAAGTCTGGTGGAAGAAGTAATCAGATACTTTATTTTTTGAAGTTAAAGCACTAATACCACACTATGAAAATATTCCACTACAAGTTAAGGTCCTGCATTCAAAATCTTACATCAAGTAAAAGTATGTAAATATTATCTGCACAGTGTAGGGGAGAGGGTGTGGGATGGGATGGTTGCAATATTTTGCATCTCTCTCAGTCAGAGACTATTTTTACCAGACAATCCATCTATCAAAGTAACATCTGTCTGCTGATTACTCATACTATTGACAGATCATTACATATCAGTGTTTCCCACACAATCGTTTATTTGTGGTGGCCCAATGGTTACAACTATGTTAAAAATACATGAAGTTTATGTTGAGAAATATTGTTGCGTGGTCTGTTTTGCTATGACTGCTTAGCTTGGGGACAGTTGCAACAACCCTCCCCACTCTATCAGCCATGACAGATCAGGTGCTAGCTAGACATACTACTGATTTTGTTACATGCTAACCACATCACAAAAAAATAGTTGAGACGGCTCAAAATTTCAAGGCGACACACTGCAATAGATTTTTGAGCGCAGCTCAAACTTGATTTAAACTTTAAAAAGTTTTGCTGACCTATAATCTTTTGTTGTAATAATCTATTTTTCTTCTTTAGATAAACTTGAATCTTAAAGTTTTAGAAACTAAAAAAAAATTCAAAAATTGGTCACAGTGAGCCACAAACATGATTTGTCTTTTTAGTGCCGGTGAAATTAAATAATTTTAATTGGAAATATTACAATTTTTAACAGTGGATTAGAAAGTAGAACATTTGAGATGTACTGGAGTAGAAATATAAAGCAGCATAAAATGGAAGTGCGTTGAATTTGAACTGATATTACTTGAGCAGAGTAACTGTACTTAGTTACTTTACACCACTGTGGATGGATGAATCTGTGGAGTTGTTGGACTTCATCAGCTGTTTGTGTCTGTCTGTGTCCTCTGTCTCTGTCCAGGGATCGAGAACTGTATCGCTCTGATAACAGACTGCTCTCATTTGACCTGACAGACTCTGCAGTCCAGGGTATGTTACAGCACCAGCTCATGTTTAACGGGGGGGGGGGGGGGGGGGGGGGGGGTACCATTTAGTTCAGTTGTTAGATGTGAAAATATGTTTCCATTTAAAATAAATCTTCAATCAACTCGCAGAAGCAGATGATGAAGAGGAGGAGGAGGTGTTGGAGGAAGAGGAGGAGGAGGAAGAGGAGGTGTTGGATGAAGAGGCTCAGCTGATGGCCAGTATGGGTCTGCCTCTGGCCTTTGCCAGCTCCTCTAAGCAGAGGAGAGAGGTGAGTTAATTTAGCTTCATGAAATCAAAATGAACAAGAACAGTTGTTCTCAAACTTCAAACATCATGTACCACTTCAGAAAATATGGAGCTCTCCAGTACCACCTGACTGTTTTACACCGTTTTGACACTTCACTGGCGCTTCTTAAGCAGCCTGTCGTCTGCTTCATTTTCAGCACGGCTGCTCATAATATTCTGCTGCTGAACTTTACTTTGTGATAGTTTCAGTTTGGATCCACAGTTGAAGTGTTTTTGAAGCGTTCATTTTCAGTCTCTTCATTTTACCTCCCTTTACTATCTTGCCATCACATTTAAGCTCATAACTGCTGGTAATTAGGCTGCTGTTGAAACAAAAATAGAGGAAAGACAAAACTGATCTAATATTTTACATACTTTCATTCATTTTTTCTAGTATTTTGATAGTATTATATGGTTTTAAACTAATTAATTTTATGACATTCCTTCATGTACCACTAGAGGGAGTTTGCATACCACTAGTGGTACATGTGCCACAGTTAGAGAATCTAGGACGTTGAATGTATGGAGCAGTTCTGCTGCTGAATGAGCCTGTTGTTGATCCTGTGACAGAGGAGGTCTAATAGGAGGTCTGCCACATACTGGACAGAACCAGCTGAAGAGGAGGAGGAGGAGGAAGAAGAGGAGAAAGATCTACAGGTTCGCAACAAAGGTAATATAATTAAGAGAGACAGGCCCGTTTCTGTTTTGTGTTGTTTTTAATTTCTAAATTTAATGTTATTTGCACAGTATGTCACTCATTCTTGAGTTGGGACAAATCATGGAGGATTACTTTAAAAATGTGTTTCAATACAGTTACTAATTACCTTTTCAAAATGTAGTCAGTAATGTAATCCAAGTATCACAAGTATTTAAATAATGTAACTTGATTACCTCCTGTTTCCCTCAAATGTCTTGTTTTGTCCACACCTTGAAAATATTCAGTTTACTGTCAGAGAGGAGTAAAGAAACCAGAAAATATTCACATTTAAGAAGCTGAAATCAGAGAATTTAGACTTTTCTTTACTCAAAAATGACTCAGAACAATTAATCGATTATCACAATAGATGCAGATTAATTTAATAGTTGATTAATAATTGATTCATTGTTGCAGCTCTAAGTGTTTTATGTCAGCTGTGAGGTTTGTTAGTTTGTCCAGATGTTCCTTCCAAATGAAGCATTTTTTCACTAGAGGTCATGATAATGAACTGTCAGCTGTGTGTGCACTGTGCATGGTAGGATATTGTTCTTTAATTTAAAACTGTAATTCTACTAATGATTCCCATTTTTACTGAATGTATCTGTAATCTGATTACAGAATTTTTAGCTGTAATTGTAATGAAATATAATTACCTCTTTTGGTATCCACATTAAGTAATCCTGCTACATGTAATATGTTACTCCCCAAACCTGCCTACCCTCCCCCCCCCCAAAAAAAACACTCTAAAAATCATTAATACACTCTTAATTCCATTTTTTGGTGAAAGAGTAATCTTTAAGGATTTATATTTATAGGCTATTTCTGAAATGTTTTAGTTTGCTTTATTTTATTTTATTTTTTTATTTCTAGCCTTGTCCCAGGCAAGAATTCACAACTTAAACAATTTAAAAATGTGTTAAAATCCTGAAAAATCAAAAACTAACAATACCTACTGATAACATTGGTTAAAAAAAATGTGATATCATAATCATCTCTGTTTCAAAATTATATGTTTTTGAAAATGTTGGTCCTTTAAAGTTGTGTCCTGAATTTCCATCATCTCTGTCAGATTTTTACAAACACCTGATTAAATCAGGCATAAAAAGGGTTAGCTATACTTTAAGGACCCCTGTCTCACTTCCTGGTTTAAAAAAGGCAGGAACACTGCTCAAGCACTGGTAAACTTTCTATTTTTAGACAAATTCAATCAATAATATTTCTATCAGATGTGTCTCAACCATAACATGTCAACTCTGTAGCCCTTCTAAATCAAAGATAAATAAAAATTATGGTTTAAAAATGTGTATTTTGATTAACATTAAGAGACTCTGAGCACTTTAAAAAGGAAAATGGCTGCTCACTACAACTATACTGTTAAAATGGAAACATAGAACATTAGGAGGTTTGTCTGTTACAAGGTTTAATATCCAGGAGTTTGATCTTCTCAAATATATTTTCCAGCATAATTGAAGAATAAAAATCAAAACCCCATCAAAATACAGTTTTCTCCCAATTTTCAAGAACGAATGATGCACAGTATATATTATTGTTGTTGTTGTTGTTCTTATGTTGTTATGATATTATTGTGTACAGTGTAGTGATGTTATTTGTCACTGCTTTTTTATTTTTGACCTAGTTGAAGAGAAGGAAGTGTGTGATGCAGTGGAGGAGGGAACAGCAGGGATCCAGGATGCTGGCTGGGAAACATACTGGGGTAAGAAGGAAAGATGAAGATTACAGTGAAATACACAAACACAAAGATATTCACTTTACTGTCAGAGAGAAGGAAGGAAACCAGAGAATATTCACTTTGAAGCAGCTGAAATCAGAGAACGTAGACTTATTTTCTTTAAAAAATGACTCAGACTGATTCACTAATTATCAAAATAGTTGCAGATTCATTTAATAATTCATTAATAACTGATTATTTTATTAATCGTTGCAGCTCTAGTCGTACATGAGACTAAAAGGAGACAGGACAAGCCATTAAACTTCTCATTTATTAAACATGTCTTCTTCCATTTGTCTCCATGTCCTGCGTCTGTCCTGCAGCTCAGCAGGGTGAAGCTCTGCTATGGAGCAGCTGGCTGGAGAAACATCCAGAGACTGATCCAGGAACAGCGACCGCTCCTTGGGATGACCCAGACACAAAGGCTGAGTGGGACAGATACGCTGCAGAGACATACTACTACTACTGGGAGCAGTACTCATACTGGGCAGCACAGGGCTGGACCACTGAGGAGTCCGTCTGTACCGGGAACACTGCAGCAGAGACAGACGGAGACAGAGAGACGCAGCCAAAAGACTGTAGGGATGGACAGACACTACAGGCTTTTCATGATGACGTGGAGGTTCTGATTGACGAGTTTGGACAGAAGTGCACAGTAGAAGCAGGTGGGAGCTGTGTGACGGACTCACAGACAGACAGACAGACTGTCCCAGAGCTCTGCGGCTCTGATCAACCTGCTGATGGAGGGAACGATCGCAAGAGACCTGCGTCCTCCTCACAGCACAACACAACTCAACATACAGGTGAGAACTCAGTGTGTGTGTCACTAGTCGTGCTTCCATCAACATATTTTTATGAGCAGTTTGAGTCAATGATGGAAACAGCTAAATTTAAAAAAAAAACTCAATTTCACACAAAATATCTGCTTATTTGGGGTTGTTTTTATTGCTTAGTTGGAGATAGAAACATTTTTTTCTGAATAAGTTCTGACATAGCAAACATTTAAGTCACATGACTGATCAGCTGTTTCCTCCTGGCTCTCGTGGCTCTTTAGTGCATCCATGATCACTCAAATCTGATGGAACCTTCCTCACATTAATACATAAAACTAACACAAATGTCTGATTTACATCCTGTTCTCTACATAGCATTTCACTGTTTGAGGTTCCACTGGTGCAGAGGTCTAATTGTTTTCTGACTGGAGAACTGGAGATATCTACTGCTGCTGTGCCATTTGCTCAAAATTCAGTTAAAATTTGCAGTACATTTGGACAGAAACCTGGCTAATATCAATAGTGCACCATCAACATAGTATTCAGCTGTTCTAAAATCATCCACAACCATGTTGTACAAATTTGCAGAAAATCTGCAAAATGATTTATTTTCATAAGGTTCATAGCAGAAGAAGGAGGCACAACAAGAAGACTGAAAGAGAACCAGTCAGTCTTCAAACGGTGGAAAACCGTGATGAAAACATGACTTTTCTGTTTTATCCAGCTGTTTATACAGGTGAAGGGAAATTATTTGAACAGTTACGCAAAATGACCATATAATGGCGTTCAGGTGATTCTGTAACAATTGTGACCGGCCTCCCTGCAGCCCTGCAGCACAGGTGGAACATGAAACCGAGTGTTCGAGCACTTATTCTCAAAGACTTCTCTTGGATCCACTGTGGCTCAGATTATACCTCGTTTTTATGTTGACCAAAGTGTCTGCCTGCTGAATACATGTACATGTAAAGACGATCTCTGCTGTAGATCAGATGAGAGAGGTGCCTGCTGAGTCTCAGTTTCTGTCTAAATTTAGAATGTGTCATGTTTCATCCAAATTGCAAATTGTACAGTTTCAGTGGCATTTCGGGGAAGGGCAGGTTTTTAATTTAAAAATCAAATGTAATACAGTAAGACAGGAAAATATTAAAATTCACACACGAATGTAAATCAAAGACATTAGAAACATCAGGCTAAAACAACAGCTACCAACCAAACACTTTCATATAATCCTGGTTTTACTTACTTACAAAAGCTGTGGTTCAGAATGTAATTAACAGCATGTCTTCATATGTATTCATATGCAGTGCCACATCATTAGAGTTATGAAATGAGAATGATGCTTATTATTAGAACTGCATCAATTATAATTGATTATTAAATTAATTGCCTATTTTGATAATCGTTTAATCAGTTTGATTAATTTTTTTATGAAAAAAAGTCCAAATTCTCTGATTTCAGCTTCTTAAATGTGAATATTTCCTGGTTTCTTTCCTCCTCTCTGACAGTAAACTGAATGTCTTTGGGTTGTGGACAAAACAAGACATTTGAGGACGTGTATTACCTTTTTAAGTATTTTATAAAATGACCACAATAAACTGTGCGCCACAGAGTGAAGCAGGAGACATGCACCAAATCAGCAACTGAGTGACAAGCTGCAACGATTAATTGAATAATCAATCATTGATTGATTATTAAGAAAAAAAGTCTCTGATTCTAGCTTCTTTAATATGATTATTTTCTAGTTTCTGAAGACGTCATCTTGAGCTTTGGGAAACACTGATCAGTATTTTCTGACATTTTATGGACCAAACGACTAATCAAGGGAAAATGATCAACAGATTAATCGATAATGAAAATAATCGTTACAGGAAAGCCTTGAAAAATAAGTTTACACACAGATGACATATATTCATGTGCGCCATATGTTTGGACCTATTTTTCCTCTGACAAGATTGTGACAGGATTAATTAATTGAGAAAAGAATAGACAGATTAATCGTTAGTGAAAATATTTGTTAGTTGCAGCTCTACTCGTTGTGTGAATGTGTATTTGATGTGTCTTGTGCTGATTAATGTGTTGTATGTTTGGACTCAGATTCCCAGCAGGCTGCTGGCAGCTCTGACAGACGGTACCATGCAGTGAATAAGAGGCTAGACAGAGAAGATGATGACGAGGAAGACAAACGTCCAGGAGGAGGAACTGCTAAAGTCAAACGCAGGTGAGTGAGGACTGTGTGTGTCCTTCACTGAGAAACTGCTTATTTAATCTGGCTTCTCTTGTGGATGAAGACAAATATCTGTGTTGTGTTTTGTGAGAATTACTGCAGCCTCCCATCTCCACTTAGCTCTTTAAAACTTCCCATTTAGGGAAGACAATTTGATCGATACATTAAGATAATTAAATAAAAAGAGTTATGTAAAACAATTACAGGTAGAGGTTGGGAGATTTAAGATCAAGTGTATTGATTTTAAGGAGGTGCTGTATTTTGTTCCAGACTAAGTCACATTAAAATTAAAAGGAGTGCTGATAAAGTCCATTTAACCTTTATTTATTCAAGGAGAGTTCACTGAGAGTGATGCTCTTTTCTGCAGGAACACTCTGATCACATTCAGTTACATATTCACACCTGGAAGCTGCTCAGTACAACCACAGTCTGATCTGCCGCTCACTGAGCAGCTCCACTGGAGCGGTTGGGACGGTCGGAGTGGTTCACTTTCCCCACCCAGATTTATCCTGCCGGTCAGGATTGAACCGGTGACCTCCCAGTCCCAAGCTCACTTATCTATCCTTTTGGCCACCACTGGGTGTTAAAGCACATCAGATGGGTAACACAGTTATTTTCCCATCAGGGCTTTATGGCACCAGTGAGTATCATTGCTGGAGGGAAGTCTAGCCAACCTTTACATATGAAATAAAATAATGTTTACCATAGACATCAGCTGCAAGAAATGTCCAAGCAGTATAATAGACAGGTTCTGGAAGTTTAAGAGTTGAAGTGGATGCATGCCTGCAGTCCCTCTTGGAAACTGTGAAGTTGTGATCACAAATTCAACGGATCCCTGTGAGTTCTGCACAACCTTGAAATTTTGTCCAATCACCACAACTTTTCTGCAAATTTGACCAGTCATCATATTTTTTTTTTTTTTTTTTTTTTTTTTTTAGTTTTGTCATCAGTAGTGAAAAGAATACATTGTTCTTGACATTTATCAATGATCTGTGCATTTTTATATTTTCTAAATTTGGACTGAGTTTGAGCTGGAAGAAGATTTTGCTTCTTTGTAGAACGCCCCCAGGTGCACTTATGCATTTACAAATGAAACATATTTTGTTAGAATTTCTGTAATCCTGATCCTTTTTGGTAAAGTTAGTGAGACCACTCAGAACACAGTGCTGTTTTATTCTCCCAGCTGGAACAATACTCGCCTTTGCTTTTCAATTAATTATACATGTTGAAAAAAAATCACAACTTTTTTTTGCAATTTTCGCATACTCCCTCAGTTTTATCACAAAAAAAACCATCTAAAGCATCACAGCATGCATCACAGGTTTTTTAGAAAAACTGCTGTGAAATCAGACATTTTAGGAGCAACAGCCTAAAAAAAAAGTCTGTGAAATCCTGGAGGGACTGATGAATCTCATTACTGCAGTCCAAACCGACATGAAAACTGCCTCAACAACTTTTTACTTATTAAATAAATTTAAATTAAAGGACATCAAATGTTGACATGTTTAGAAGTTATAGCATCCTTATGTCATTGTTCCACAAGTGCCTTCTGATGTAGAAATAAAGTTTGGAGTCTCCAATGAAGCAAATGTTTGAAATGTTTGCGAATATGAAATACAGAAAATAAACATCCATAATAAAATCTAGTGTTTATCCCTTCTTGTGTAGAAGTGACAATAATAATCTAATTTTGTGTGTGTCTGCAGTCATGAGCTGGATGTGGAGGAGAACCCACAGCTGACAGCTGAGGAAGCCTGGAGTCAGCTGGGACTCAAACACAACCCAGAGCCTCAGTAAGTCTCATCACTTCAAGCTGACGGCTTTGAGCTTCTTTGTTGTTGTTCTGTTTGTCCCTCAAGTGATGCTTGATCGTGGGGATGAACCTCAGAATTATCAAAACATCTGCAACTCAGTGTAAAGTTACTGCGGCAGGAAATACTGATGTTCCAGGTTGTTATGAATATTTATATCAGAGCGTTCAGGTGTTAAAGGTTATAGTTCACCCCAGACTGAAAATACAGTCATTATCTTCTCACCCTATATTTTGCTCTTTGCTGAAATAGCAAGAAGGAAATTGTTATTATCTGAACTAGTCTAAAGAGCCGTCCATACCAAGAACTATAACTATAAAAATATATTCTAAAATCCACACCACAACTATGAAGCTGCGGTCTGGACTCCTCACTTGAGATAGAACGATTTTAGAACTATATTTTTTATAGTTATAGTCATAGTTATGATTCTTGATGTGGACGACCCTTAAGTGTGTGTGTGAGGTTGGAGCTGTTGTTTATAGTAACTGTCTGTGTGGATGAAGCTGTGTGTGTGTTTGTGTCTCAGCTTCGACAGCGTGCTGAGCTTTAAAGGCGGTGCCGGTCAGAAGCGTCAGAGGCGGTGGCTGAAAAAGAGAGCAGTCTGCAGCATCAGAAAACACACCAGGTTCACAGAGACGGGTGGAGACAACACACAGACACACTGCAGCACCGCTCTCTACAAGGTACCCTCTGTAAACTGACTGCTGCCCCTTTTCCACTGGTTTGAGAGCAGCACCAAATCTTTGCTGGACTAACATAACATCAGGAGCTGGGGGGTGGACTATTGTGACCAACAAATCCAACTGAAAGTTTGTATGTTTGCATTTTTTGGTTCTACGCAGGGAAACAATATTCTCTGTTGTGAGACAAAGCATCTACTGACACATGCCTGAATGTTGGTAATCCTTACTGGTTGGCTACAAACATCGCCTTGGCCTTATAAAGTTGCAAAGACATTACACTGCACAATGTTCCACCCCCAACCCCATCAGAGCATGTAAACTCATCAGGCTTGTGTTGAGATTAGGAATGGGAGTTGAGAACCAGTTCCAAATTATCTGCTCAGTCAGAATCATATACTGCTGACCTTATCAATTCTGTCTGTTGATGCTGGCATGTTTTTCTGACACTTTTATTGCAAAATAGTGATCATATTCATGTGTCTGCACTCTTGAAAACGTGCAACAAGAAATAGTCATGATGCAGAGGAAGAAACGATCCAAAACCTCGTGCTCGTTGTAATGTCTGTGAAATGATCATTTCAAGTGAGGGTGGAAACACCAGCAATATGCTGACACATCTTTCTATACAACATGGGCTCAAATTATTTGACACTCTGTGACCGAGTGGCACAGCTTCCAAACTGAGCTGCACGTCCATAACTGAGGGTAAATATCCTGCTCTAATAACACTGACCTGTGAAGCCTGTGAAGACTTTTATACACACAAAAATTGTTGAGGAGCCAATAAGGGAATCATGACTGCAACTAATGGTTATTTTCATAATTGATTCATCTGTTGATTATTTTCTCAATGATTCGATTAGTCGTGTGGTCCATAAAATGTCAGAGGAGGGTGGAAAATATTGATCATATTATCAATATCAAATATTGATTGAATTGTAAGGTTCCTCTGCATTAATCCTCATTTGGACAAACAGCTTTTTCATGAAACATGAAATTAACATGTGGAATTCTTTACCTACAGAACTCAAACTGGATGATTTAGACATTTTAAACTCAAACTTTTGAAGAGGAATCAGTCATGTAGTCATAAATAATTTGGTGCTTCTTATTCTATGGTGCTAATTATGTATTGTAGTTTATGTCTTGTTGTTATGTCTTGTATTGTTCTGTCTGAATTTTTTTTTAATTGTTTGTACTTTGCACTGGTACTTGTGTTTTTGCTGCTGAGTCTTTTGTATCCTCAGCGAGGGACAGGCTTCGCAAATTAGCTTTGGCAATAAATGCTATGATGTGTGGTATTGATTTCTGCTACATACTTGTTCCCTATACAAATAAACTTTAAATAAATAAACAAATCAAAGTCCAAGATGACGTACTCAAACGTCGAGTTTTGCTGACAGCTGGAATCAAAGAATTTGGACATTTTTAATTAAAAAATGGCTTCATACAATTAGTTAATTATTAAAATAGTTGTCAATTAATTCAATAGGTGATTGATCAATTAACTTCATTCATCGTTGCTGCTTTAGAGGGGATTAATAAGCAGAATCGATAATGGCGATGGCATCAATAAAGTCATATCAATTTCCATGCCTAGTTGAGATGTAAAAGACATGGTGGTAGCTTGGACTTTCTGGATTGTCAGTGACAGTGGCAGAATGGACCTTTAGATGTTACACAGCAGTTAAATGAAGACTGTTTGTTTCACAGGTCCAAAAGTTCCTTGAAAAGAACCAGAGAGAGACCATGACGACTGCATGTGACCAGGCTGAGACAGAAGGAAGAAACAAGGAGGGACCTGAAGACACATCTCCAGCTGTGGGAGAGGAGGAAGAGAGGAGGAAGACAAAGGAGAGGAGAGTGCTGAAGAAGACAGTGAAGAAGCTGTGGGAGAGGAGAGTTCCAACTCTCTGTGCAGTTTAGACACAGAGAGGAGGTGCACTCAGCCCAGCACCTCCTTCAGCCCTGCTGCTGGGACTGTAGAGGAGGAGGAGGAGCAGGAGGAGGAGGAGCAGCCTGGCAGACAGTTAACATGTCTAGAAATCCCTGACTTCCTCCTGCCTGATGCTCCTGAAGGCAACAGTGGTAAACAGATCATTTGTCAACTGATTCTGGTACACTGTATGTTAGTGAAACTTGGTGCAGTCTAATGATAAAGACCATGTGTGTGGGTCTGTATGTTTGTGTTTGACAGATGGAAAGAAGCCAAAGAAGAAGAGGAATAAGCGAGGGAGGAGGCAGCAGATCCCAGCAGAAATGGCAGCTGAGCCGGAGCTGGCTAAATACTGGGCTCAACGCTACAGACTCTTCTCTCGCTTTGATGAAGGCATCAGGCTGGACCGAGGTCAGTCTGCTCTGCTCTCTACACCACTACAGACTACCAGAGAATTCATTAAATTACTATCAGTGCCAAAGGAAATGCATCTCCATGAATAAACAGGTGGAGGTGCTGAGCAACAGAGGAATTAGATGTCAGATTTTTTACCGCTAACTTAATCCTGTTTTCAGATGTTCATTTAGTACACAAGATTACCCATAATGCTGCCCCACCCCCACTGAAGAACTTTGTGCATCCTTCGCTGAGCTGTTGAACAGAGCCTTGAGGTCTGCCTCCAGAGGTGACTGCAGCGTTCCAAAACCAAGCTCTGCCTCTTCTCAATCAGCTTTTTCATGTAAAATCATTACAGAATGCAACAGGCCCCTCGACACGTAAAAAATATCACAAGTTATCACAGTTTCTCCTGTGACGTTAAAAAATGAATTTTAAGCAGTCAGTCTTGTCAGCACTGATCTCAGATAGATGTCAGAGATTAGCCCTAGCAGGTACATAGATATTATATGTTAGCCTTGTGGGTACATGTGCTGCTAACTTTGCCACTTACAGTATTTGTATTGTGCAGCCTGTACCTGCCATTTTTACTGTGTAAGGCAGTGTTTCTCAAACTTCAAACATCATGTACCACTTCAGAAAATATGGAGCTCTCCAAGTTCCACCTGACTGTTTTGCACCATTTTGTCACTTCACTGACGCTTCTTAAGCAGCCTGTCGTCTGCTTCATGTTCAGCTCAGCTGCTCAAAATATTCTGCTCCTGGTCTGAACTTCTCTTCGTGATAGTTTCAGTTTGGATCCACAGTTGCCGTGTTTTTGAAGTGTTCATTTTCAGTCTCTTCATTTTACCTCCACTTACTATCTTGCCATCACAACTGAGCTCATAATTAGGCTGACATTGAAACAGAAATACAGGAAAGAAAAAACTAATTTGGAACTGCACTGATCTAATATTTTATATCAGAGAATTTTGACTATTTTGACCTGATTTTGATTTTGACTTAAAAAAAATATACTCAAACTAATTAAACAGAACCAAGGAGACACAGATGACAGTGGCTGTAACTTAATCTATGTTGTTCCTGTTGGTCTGGAGAGCTGCTGGTCTTAAGATCCACACTGAGAAATGCAATGTGCTGACTGTTAGAACACGAACAGTGAGCCGGGACAACACTTTGGGATTTGGTGGGTGTTATTAGACACTAACAAAATCTGAGCTTCCTCTGTGGCTTTGAAACAACCTCATGAGATTTCATTCATCCAACCTGACAGGAAATGCAGAATTTCTCCTGTTTTGTCACACACACACACACACACACACACACACACATCACTAACATTGTTGTGTGTGTGTTCAGAGGGCTGGTTCTCTGTGACACCGAGAGGATTGCTGAGCACATTGCCCTCAGGGTGCAGCACAGCTTCTCTGACTCTCAGCTGGTTATAGACGCCTTCTGTGGTGTGGGAGGAAACGCCATCCAGTTCGCCCTCACTGGAAAGAGAGGTATGCCTAATGTGTGTCAGCAGTGTGTGAGTGTTGTTGTGCTTGATGAGGTTGAGTCATAACTTTCCAGATGATACCTGCATTCAATGCTTTTCCTACCCAGATTTAGAAAAAAGAAACTATTTACATAGGTACGGTATAAAGTGCTCTATTGATATCAGTATTGCTTTAAAGAGTAGTTCAACCAAAAATGAAAATTCAGTCATTATCTACTCACCCTCATGCTGACTGAAGGTCAGGTTTAGTTTTTTAGTCCACAAAACACTGCTGCGGTTTCACAGGAAAACAGTGTTGCAGAATCTCTCAAACAATGAAAGTGAATGATGACCAGTTTTCAAATGTAAAAAACAACAGAAAAAAAACATAAAATGCCTCCATACTGCTCGTCTGGTGTAATCCAAGTCTCCTAAAGCCCCAACATGCCAAGTTGACTAAAAAATGTTATTTACACCATGTTTTTAGCCTGAATCTTCACTGTAGATCTTTAGCTTGGAGCCACGTTCACGTTCACATGCACACTGTCTGAACTGTGTGTGTGTGGTGTGACAGTGTGCAAACAGCATGTTGGGACTAAACCCAAGCTTCAATCGGCATGAGGATGTGTGAATAATGACTGAATTTTCATTTTTGGGTGAACTGTCCCTTTGATTAATGTCAAGTATGATACAAAATTGACCAGACTAATCAGAAACTATGAACTGCTCTCAGGTTTGACTGTCACTGTTTAAACTCTGTGATTGACTGCCCAGTGAGTCCTAATTCTACAGTCCCTGTACATACATACATAGTAGTTATAGTAGTAGTTATATTAAATGAGAGGTAAGACACTGTGTCCTCACTGTCTCTCTCCTGCTGCATCTCAGTTCTGGCCATTGATATTGACCCGGTGCGTTTGGACTTGGCGCGACACAACGCTACGGTTTACAGTGTCGCCGACCGGATTGACTTCCTGCAGGGGGACTTCCTTCAGCTGGCACCCCGTCTCCGTGGTGATGTGGTCTTCCTGTCACCGCCGTGGGGAGGCCCGGACTACCTGACTGCTGAAGTGTTTGACATCAAGACCATGATGGAGCCTGATGGATATCCTTTGAAAACACGTCTGCAGTGTAAAGCATGCTCTTTCATTCTGCACAACTAAAATATATCAGTGAAACCTGCAACAGTTCTTACGTTACAGGATTGAAGACACCTGAAAAAGTCAATATCAGTCCAAGTGTACGCTATATTTAAAATATTTTCACCACTTTACCTTGCTGTCAGACAGACTTTTTTGATGGGAAACCACCATTTTATAAGACAAATATCACTCTCTGCAAAGCCACCAGACTCACAGTCAACCCTTTAAAACACCAGTCACATAGTCACACAATAACATGCCATGTTCAGGGTCAAATCTAAAAGTACAAATTCAGAGTGTGAGAGGGGTCACTTGCAATCTAAAATAATGTCACTTGCAAAAAATGGTTTTAAACCATTTTTCCACCCCCTGAAAGTCACTGTGACATCACCGCTGGCTGTGGTTTTAGGTGAGCACAGTCAGAGGTGTTTGATGTGGTCCAAGGGGGAACAGACGGGAAACTCTAAAGCAGAGAGCGCAGTGAAACACTGCTGTTACTCTCTGCATTTAATTAACACTCCTCACTTGGTTTCATCTTTGCTGTGACTTTACTTTAACGTTATTCGTTCTCATATATCATTTCCACTATGTACTTACTGACTAAAATCAAGTAACTGAAATGGCTGCAATCTCTGCAGGCACTTTAAATCATGCAGTCTGTCACATTAAGGTGATCACCAGTCACAGTGTCTCTCAAACTTTTCACACCATGTACCACCTATATACAGTGTAGTGTAGGCTGACTCTGTTCAGCCACAGACAGTTCACGCAGGAGGCAACTTCATTTCTAATAAGAATATTATTTACTTCTGACAGTTGTTAGTGTACAAAGGGCCAGACTAAGACTAACACTTAAAATAAGTCTTCCTAAGTCTTTCCTGTAATATTTTTGTTTCAGTATCAGCCTGCTATGTGGCACATGCATATATCATCTCCATGAATAGTTATGCACTCAACTGTGATGGCAAGAGAGTCAGCAGAGGTAGATTGAAGAGACTGGAGAGATTGTGTGTGTGTGTGTGTGTGTGTGTGTGTGTGTGTGTGTGTATGAGAGCTTACCCAAAATAAAAGGCTTCACCATTCATATGCTTATTGGACTCTGATATTTCATGTGCAAGTGGACATTTCAGTAATCTCATTGTTTATGTATTTTCATTTGAAAATTTTCAGTATTTTTATTATATTTTTAAATTTAGTTATTTATTTATTTTTTAATATTTTCTGAGATTCCTCCAAGAACCACTAGAGGCAGCTCAGGTACCACCAGTGGTGCTAGTACCACACCTTGAGAATCTTGTAATCACAACCTCCAGATATATCAAACTACTGACAGTTTCTGGGGCACACAGTATTGTCAGAAAGTTATTTTATATACAGCATCTCACTATGTCCACCTCACATGAGAGCCCAGAGCTTCAAAATGAGTAGAGTACAATAGAATCTAAAAGGATATCAGGCTGTTGCAGGTCCTCATATAAAAACCTCTTCCTGGTCGTCTTTTTGCCTCATCAGCTACGAGGTCTGACGATGGTCAGTGTGTCCTCCAGATACTGGCAGGACTGGACATGAAATTTGATGTGTGTATTCACATACTTGCCAACTCTCCCTGTTTTCCCAGGAGGCTCCAGTTTTTCATTGCCCTCTCCCTCTTCCCTCCTTGGATCACAATTCTCTTGTATTTCTCCAGATTTCAGACTAATTTCATGTTTTTTTCCTTTTTCATTATCACAACCTGTTTCTGATGCTGTACGTGTAGAAGCCCAATATGACTCTAAAAGTCTACAGTTTCCACCTGGACAACAACAGACACCAAACCAGACTTCCTTTCATCTCTTAAGGAACATTTTAAAGCGTCATGCATTTTGCAAAATCCCATCAAAAAAGCAAAAAATTAATGAATGACAGAAAACTGATGAATATTAATTCATGCCAGAGATTTTTCACAAGTTCACCTAGAGAGACAAATTATTCTATATTCTTCCTTGAGAATTAAAAGTAAAAATGAAAAGTATTCAACATAAAAAAGCTGCAGCTGCAATGCAGAACTGCAACAATTAATCAATTGTTAATCGATTATTAGATTAGTCGCCAGCTGTTTTGATAATGAATGAATTGGTTTGAATAACTGATTCCTCTCTGACAGTAAACCTGAATATCTTTGGGTTGTGATAACAACAAAACATTTGAGGATGTCATCTTGAGCTTTTGAAAACACTGGTCAATTTTTCAACATTTTCAGACATTTTATGGACCAAACAAATAATCAGTTAATTGAGAAAATGATTGACAGATTGATTATTAATGAAAATCATTATGGGGAAGACTTGAAAAATATGTTAAAACAAACTGGAGTACATGGACGTATGACAAGGTTGTGACAGAATTAATCAATTGATTGATTGAGAAAATGATTGACAGATTAATCAACAATGAAGATAATCATTAGTTGCAGCCTTGTTGCAGTGTACTTATATATTCCTTGAAATCAACCAGACTTCAGGAGACAAAGTCTCAAGTCTTTTGGTATTGAAATACTCTTTATTTTTGAGGTCTCAAGTTGATTTTAGTGACTCCGTGACCTTTTATTCAAGCAACATCATCTGAACAACATGTACACTTGCACATGAAATATCAGAGTCCAATAAGCAGATGAATGGTGAAGCCTTTTATTTTGGGTAAGCTGTCCTGCAGCACTGTGTTTATAACAAATATTGGTTTTCATCCTTAACAGCAGACACATTTGAAATTTTCCGGCTGGCCAAACTGATATCAGACAACATCGTGTACTTTCTGCCTCGCAACGCTGACATGGATCAGGTGTGTATGTTCACTGAGTGTATGTGTGTGTGTGTGTATGTGTGCCTGCGTGCACACCTGCTAGGTAAGAAGTCTCACAGAGCAAAACAGTTTGGACTCGACCTGGAAGCAGAAACATTCACTGACCTGACAAATCTGTTCTCTCACACTGTAATACATTATTTTAGCAAATCTGGTATGACCGTCAATGTGTATATCTAATTTGCAATTTAAATTTATTGGTGAGTTAATGGTAGAAATAATAGCACCACCTAATGTGAGATTTTCACCAAAGTTGGTATGGTAAAGCTGAATTTGTTTAAAATGGTTTCATTCAGAGAATATAGTGGTACATACCAGAGGAGAACCCTGAGGGCCTTCTAGGCCTTCAGAGAAGAACTAACATATCAGTTGCATTTAAATATATTATAATTGACTTATTTAATTTAATTATTAGTCTATTCTCTTCTAATTCCTATTTAAATCTCACTTTCTATCAACTTTGCTTCAGAAATGAAAGGGTTACTGTCCTGAAAACAGCAAAATAGATTTATCCAAACAGATTTTTTTGTTGTTGTCTCAAGGCAGAGAAAGGTTAGAGCTGGATCACTCACTGGTTAGGACTTCATCACTGGGGCAGAAGGCCACAGCCTTTGTGTTTATTTAGAAAGTGACAGGTGAATTAACCAATCACATTTTGATTTACAGTGGGTGGGACCAAAAATCGTCCTCTGAGTCCTTCCTGAAGGACAGAGATATCTCGATCAAGACAAAGCAGTCAAGGCTGACGCTGTTGCTAGGTGGCTAACTTGACAGCGCTGCATTTTTTAAGGCAGACTTTCGCAGCATAGCAGAGGATCTGCAAAGGACTGTTATTTAAGAGACTGAAACTGTGCTCGTCCCAGAGTCTGTTAGAAAATAATTTTCAGTCACTTAAATCTTCTTTATAAAAAGTTACTTCCGACAGTGCAGCACAGCAGACACAGACTTATCCAAACAATAGCAACAGAGTAGATGGCAATTATCTACTGTATAATACAAGTTTAAGTTAAGACATTACTTATTCTATCATTGTGTGGTGTTTGCTGCCTTCTACTGAGTTTTTTGTATGTGGCAACGACACACTGCACATGTCACAAGTTACCTGGACGCCTTCTGCTTATTCCAGCAAAATCTTTTTACATTTTGCTGCATTTTTGGTGTTTCTGGCAAAGTTTCTCTAATAGTCACGGTTGGCCACTGGTACACACATTGCACTGGCCCTTGAGGATATTGTATAATGGAGGTGGACACTAACCACAAAGAAAAACCAAAAGAGCAGCACTTATTGATAGATTTTCATCAAATCTGGAGTCTGGAGTAGATCAAGAGCCGCATTTCCATGACATAGTTCGATTTGACTTGATTTGACTCAACTCGCTTTTTTGTTTGTTTGTTTGTCTTTTTGTTTTCCATTAGGGACAGTACAGTACCTTTTTTTGGTATCACCTCAGGCAAGGTTCCAAGAGCCAGTACTAAAAGGTGACATTAAAACACTGTGGAGCACTGACTGGATGTGCAATATGGGATGTCTTACACAAACCTGACATTTTTAAACAGCAGAGCTTCCATCAATAATGACCACAATTTTTCTATTCACTTGATGCTGATTTTTCGACACAACTACATGGTTTAGGTTTAGGTTTATTTATTTAGCACACATCAAAGATCAATGGTGCAAGGAGGGAACAAAGCCCAATGGGCTTGTACAGGAGTTCCACGACTTTCAATAATTACAATCAATTTAAATTTATAAGGCTAACAAATAAACTTTGAAAAATAAGGAGACAAAGTATGAAAATAATCAATGTTAAATGAGAAAAAAAAAAGGAGACAGAGTGAAAGACAATGTAAACAAAGTGCATGATATACATTGTAAATGAAAGACGTATGTGCATAGTGATCATGGAGAAAAGCCATAGAATAAAGATGTGAGGCAATGGAGAGGGCAGGAAGTGACTAGATGTAATGAAGATGTTTTTTAAGCTGCTTTTTAAAGAGTGAGTGGGAAGATATGGATCTTAAAGGGGGAGTAATCCATTCCAGAGCATAGGGCCTCTATAGGACATATTGAATTGATGATGTGTTGTGCAGGTAATGGGTAAATATAGATTATTATTACTGTGTCTAGTAGGGTAAGAATGTACATCTGAAGTGAAGGTAAAGAAATTTTGAAAAGTGTCAGGGAGATCTAGGTTTCTGTAAATAAACTTGTCAATGAACAAACATATCTGATAGATATTCAATTTATGAATTGGTAAAATAGAATAATTTATGAAAAGTGGTGCTGATGGAGCATATCTGTTTGAATGTGAGATGAATCTTAAAAACCTCTTCTGAATAAAACATAATTTCTTGAGATGGTTGGGATATGAGGCCGCCCAGACAATATTACAGTAGTTCAAATTAGGAAACAAAAAGCTATAGCATAATGTTAAATGAGCAGAAGGAGGAATTAGAGGACACTTTTCTTAATATGCCCATCATCTTCGTGGACCTTTTGCAAACAAGGTCTATGTGAGTTGACCAGTTAAGTCTTTCATCAACTACTATTCCACTTCAATTGATGAAGTGCAGATGAATCAGAAGCACACTAAGAACAGTGTAGCTCCTTTTGTGAGTGTAGTGAGGGAGGTGAGTGACGGTGACTGCAGCAGAGCAGAGGACGAGGTGAGCAGGGAGGTTGTCCATCTGGCAGTAAATGTACAATGTCGGTAACAGTTTGTCAGTGAAAAAAGACAGCAACTTCTCATGACAAAAGCACCCCATGTGTGTGTTGTTTCCTAACTTCTGGAATAGCATTGCTATGGTGATTAGCTCCCCCTACATTGAGGAAGAACCATCTGCAGTGGAAAAACAAAGTAGAAGTACCAAAAGCGAGTAGAGTCCAGTTGAGCTGTAGTGCAAATACAGCTAAGAACTTCTGTCCCTAATGTGAGGTCATCCTCTCCTCATCGTCATCCTCTTCTTCTTACTTCTTCACTATTAACTACAACAACAACACAGCAGATGCTTGGTTACCACACCAGATTATTCAGGTGTACTCAGATGAACTTTAAAAGCACAACAGTCTGTGTCTGTCTTTTCTCTTCTGGTCTGGTTTAATGTTGTTGAGCAGCAGCTTGAGGGACAGGAGTAACTAGGGTGACCAGATGTCCCGCTTTGCGCGTGATTTCACGCATTTTCTGTCTCTTTTCACGCATCACGCAAATTGAGACCATGTCCCGCACAACATCCCCCTCAGGCCCCAGCAATGAGAAGCCGGTGATGTTACTGCAGGCTGGGCTGTTTGTTGTTGTCATAGTAGCACCGCACGTACGACGCTTAGGCCCGCCCCTAATTTTCTCCGCGCTACCAACAGCTGAGGTGACAGCTAGTGAATGACACTCACACCGCGCGTTCTTCTTTGGAAATGGAGGAGGGGGAGACGCCAAACAAGAAGAGACGATGCAGCTACAGAAAAGAGTGGGAAAGCGAATACTTGTGGGTGAAAAAAGTCCAGGGGGATTCAGAGAGGGTTTATTGTCAACTTTGTAAAAGTTCCTTCTCTATTGGGCACGGGGGCGAATTTGACATTAAACGACATCAACAGACGGAGTCCCACAAGAAAAGCGTTTCCGAAAAGAGACGTTAAAGTCTATGGACGCATTTCTCCGACCAAAAAACGATGAAGCCAACAAAGTAACAGCAACTGAGGTGACTACAGTTTACCACACTGTCCAACACACCCTGTCATACCGGTCAGCAATAATTGTTGTTGTTTATGCTCTGTTGTTGAGCTTCATTATATTATATTATATTATATTATATTATATTATATTATATATTACATTAGCCTATATTATATTATATTTGATTATAATCTATTATTATTGTTGTAATATTATTATACATAATTATTATTATTAAGGGAAAAACATATAAGACTTGCAGTTTTTTTTTTTTTTTTTTAATCTTGTCGGGGGGGGGGTTAGGCGGTGTCCCACTTTGTCCCTCACAAACATACCCCTTGTCCCTCTTTTGGTTTATTGGGACCTGGTCACCCTAGGAGTAACACTTGTCTGATGATGTATTGTCTCCATGTCCGTCTGTCCACAGATCGCCTCTCTGGCTGGTCCAGGAGGGAAGGTGGAGGTGGAGCAGAACATCCTCAACAACAAGCTGAAGACTGTGACAGCTTACTTTGGCAGCTTGATAAAGTCTGATAGCTAATAACCTGGCATACACATGGCGAATGAGGGTTTCTTCATCCACTAAATGAGAATGAAACAAAATATACTTCTTCTTCTACATTTCTCCTCTCTCTGCTCCGGCCAACTGGACTATATTCATCTACATCTCTTTTTATTCTCTGCAGGCATCCACCCAAGTACTAAAAAGTACAATATGACTTACTTTTTGTACTTTTTGTAATTAAAAATGTGTCATAATTGTGTAAGTAAGAAATATTTCAGACTGAATCTGATGGTCACAAGTGACAGTTTGAAATCATCCTACATGTTAGAGTTCAAGCAGGTGTTTTTGCAAGAGTTTGATGAATCCATCAGAAAGTTAACACTGGACAAAAATGAGTTATGTGAGTTTTTATAACTTCAATTTATAGATTGTCCTTTTTTATTGTATTTGTAAGCCAATAAATGTTTTTTTTTTCAGAATGTTGTTTGTTGACATCTTCATTATTGACATCAAATTCTATGGATTTATAGTATGTACATTATGCATTGTTTTCTATCATTGCTTAAGTGTCAGGTAACTTGCTTTAGGGTACCACTGGTATTTAGCTCTTTGCTGTCTGTTAGAGTTAACATCTTGGTGGTAAACTAAAAGTTTATGAATCAGTTTCAACTTTTTCGTTAGTTAGTAGGTATCTGATTTACTCCAGCTGTCAGGATTTAACTGGAACAAAGAAACATCATATTTCACTGATCCCTGCATGCTTACACCCTTACACATCTCACCTTGTTACAATCCTGACCTTTTTCCCATATGCACGCCCCCAGCCACCAACCCCCCCTTCGGTCTGTAAATGTTTTTGTCTTGATCATACCAAACCACCATATTAGGCTCAGAGGTGATGGTGCCTCAGGACAGTGGAATAAGAAACCTGTGGAGATCAGGGCAGCAACAACAGTTTCCTCCTCTAAATACTTATTCAAAACCCACTTGTGCAGTCTCTCTTCCTTTTTACCTTGTACATTACAGATTTTCAGTCTGACTGGGTCATGCCACTGCAGAAGTTCTCTGATGACTGTGCAGTGGTTGGATGTATGGATGGTGGACAAGAGGAGGAGCACAGAGCACTGGTAGAGGATTTTGTGGAGTGGGCTGGAAGAAATCACCTGTTGCTGAATGTAGGCAAGACCAGGAAGATGGTGATCGACTTCAGAAGGAAGAGGACAGCTTCTCAACCTTTGTGCATACGGGGAGAGGATGTTGACATGGTGGAGAGCTACAAGTACCTTTGCATTCACATTGACAACAGACTGAACTGGAAGGCCAACACTGAGGCTGTGTACAGGAAGGGGATGAGCATATATATTCTCAGATATTTTATTTTTTGATCTAGTTTTCTCTTTTGGTGTTTATATGTATATTTACTGCCCACATACTCTTGATGACAGCTGCTGTAACATAAGAATTTTCCAATTTGGGATCAATAAAGTACTATCTATCTATCTATGAGCTTTACATTGATTATTTTATGATTTTACTCTCTGAGTTTACATTGCCTAGTGTTTATAGCTATGTCTGAAGAGTGGTATACAGTAAAATAAAATTTAGTTTAGTGTATAATATGCAGACAGAAAGCTGCATGTTGCTCACCAGCTGCAGGTTGACCAACCACTTAAGTGTCACATTGCTGGTGTTGACTGATATGTTTTTTTTCCAGGGCTGATAGCCATCCTTTTTGTTAGCAAAATGACCCAAATATCAACAAATACAAAACCAAAAGAGTTGTTCATGAGTCAGTCTGCTATCTGCAGCCTTTTGGGTGAATAAAAAGGACCAGGTGGATCCCTCTGTTAAACTCTAACTAAAAATGGTTTACTGCCAATACTGATTATTAGTCATCAAGGAGACCAATAACCAATATTTAGAATCAATATACATTTGCAGTAAATATGAAAATCTTTGTATTTAGAGATTTTGGAGGCAAACATTGTGTTTTTACTCCACTAAGCTAAATTATTTGTTAACTTCAGTCAGTTACATTGCTGATTCATATTAATGCAACATATAAATTACCTATTGCAAACAATTATATTGTATTATTATAGATTAAGCTACCCAGCAGTACACATAGTAGCCTAATTAACAGTCAGATAGTGTTGTGGGCGGGACAATGAATGGGACTGCAGGGTGGACTACAGACAAAGGGAGGCAGCTGTATCAGAGCCACAGCAGCACATTTTTATTTATTTATTTATTTTTATTTTATCGGCATAAGGATTTAAAAAAAGGAGCTATTTCAGTATTTATAAAGATGCTGATTATTGGAACTGATAATTGGTTGAGCCCTAATACACTGTATCACGGTATCCTGCCTCTAGAGATACCGGATACCGTAACTTGACCAGTTCTGATCCATTTTTGATTTTGTTTCTTCCATGAAGTCTGGTCAGTGATATCAAGAATCCATGTGTCTGAGTCTGCTTACTGTTTTCTGGTTGGATTGATCTTCTAAGGTCTTGGTTTTCACAAATGTGTTCATGTTTTCTGATGTTACTAGAACCTAAAATCTGTTTGAACGTGGGAAAATGATCAGGTTAGTTTTCTTCCACATGCCAATCACCTGGATCCAGCTGAGATCAATGATCTAATATTGGCCAGTGTTAGATGTGTCTCCTCATATTTTACTGGTGTTTCCAAGAGGAACTTCCAAGACAATGAGAAAAGCACAAAGAGAAATTAGAACTCAGCTCTAAAAGAAGAACAGTTAGGCAAAGATTTATACATAGAACATGAAGAAAAAGCAATGTGATGCTACAGTGGCTCATCAAACAGAAAGAGGTGTGTGTCATTCAGCATGCCGTTACACTGCAGTGCAGTCAGGAATACAAAGGCAATACAATCAAATGTCAGGATGTAAGCCATAGTTCTGTATGTGGTTAACAAACATTCTTTAGCAGAAACATCATTCTACTTGATCAAAAACAAAGACACAGCTCAGGTTTTAAAGGACAGTTTAGAAGAATCCTGAACTGAGAGTCCTTTCAGTCCACCTCAAGAGTTAGTGCCTCCCATAAAGGAGGAAGTCGGACCGAATCAACATCACTGGTCAGTCTCTTTCCAAAATACTTTGTTAAATGGAAATAAGAAAGAATTTGTGAGTCATACTGCCAATAGAAGGTGATGACTTTATAGGAAACAGAAACAAGCATTTTGAGTTACTTCTGCTTGTTACTCACAAAATTACTCAAGATGATGAGGATCAGTTTCATCTCATTTCATCATCTCTATCCAGCAGAGATCAGAATGTATTCTGTCCAGCAGAGCAGGAAGCAGGGGGAAAGTACACCTTCCAACCAGGGCTGTGGTACTAGAGATATTTTTTATGTTATCTCACAATCAATCCACTCTTGTGGATGTTTTGACTTGTCTCCCTCTCAGCCTCCAGTCTCACCTTGTCTTTGGTCAATCAGGCTGAGTTAGCTTTTCAATTTTATTGTTTTTAATGCAAAGTTGTGTAAAATCCACTGCTCTGATCTGTCATTTACATGTGCAGTTTATTTTTAGGGTGTGTTATCTTCACCATAGAAAAATCAAGATATCAGATTTTCATAGTTAGCTTATAACACTGTGCAGGAATATTTTAGAGCCGCAACAATTAATCAATATTAATCGATTATTAAATTAAACCTAAACTGTTTTGATCATTAAAAACTACTAATTCTCTGATTTCAGCTTCTTAAATGTGAATATTTTCTGGTTTCTTTACTCCTCTCTGACAGTAAACTGAATATCTTTGAGTTGTGGACAAAACAAGACATTTGAGGACGTCAACTTGGACTTTTTTTGACCATTTTCTGACATGTTATAGTCCAAACAACTAATCAACAGGTTAATCGACTTAGAAAATAATCGTTAGTTGCAGCCCTATTTTCTATCATTTTTATTGACTAATTATTTTATTTTGAGTCATTTCTCTCAGTTGTTTCCAAAGTTGTTATGTTTCAAACTTTGCCAAATTCAGGTAACATGACTAATATAATTACATCTCAGTTATGACATTCACTAAAAACAACAGGAGGAAAACAGTGCTTTTTCCCTTTTCTATGTTGAGTCCATTTAGACTTGGTCTGAAGTTGCAGTTGACCCCCTTAAATTGATCTCTAAACCGCTCTGACTTGGACTTGTCTCTCTAGAAATAAAAAAAAGACATACAGGCTTTTCAAACACTTTGACTAGGGCTCAGTGCATTCTTAGAACCTTCTTAGTCTCAGGCTAAGAGAGCTTTCACACTGGAACAATCCTGGCATGCTCCAAAGTGGCCTAACTCTGACTTTGGCCTAGGGCTTGTTGGCCCTGTTCTGGAGCAGTGTTAGTCCAGAGTTTGTGGGGTTGTTCTTTGAAAATCGACTAAACCCGGGGTTAAAAGGTGCCAGTATGAAACTGGGCCAAACACTGCTAAAGAGTAGTCACACATCATTCTAGAATGTAAACATCAGTGGCTCAGGATAACCTGTATTAAGACTGTGCAGTGTAACAAGACCTATATTGGTTGTAGGTGCCATTAGTGATGAGGAGGATTCTTGAAATTCCTGTCGTCAGGTTGGACCTCTCTTATATCTACTGTCAAAGCTGGACACTTGGGGACAGTTTGCTAGTTAACAGCGAGACAGCTGTGAAGTTGTTGGAAGGTGTATTGCTTCACTTGTGACAGAGCTAGGGTAAGCAATTTCTACCTGCTTCCAATCTTTGAGATAAACCAGGCTAACCCCATCCTCCACCAGAATATTTTTTCCCAGGATGGTGAAGAAATGATCCACTCTAATCTGCCTCTGATTGGCTTACCCTGACATTCTTACCCTACCCAGACTTACTCCTCATGGCAAAACCTAACCAACCTAAACCAATGAAGGCAACAAGTACTAGCCAATCCAAGTCAGAGCAGGGTGGGTAGTTACTTTGTCATCCTGGGAAAAAAATATGTTATATTGGATGCACCAAGATTGAGTTAACCTGACTCTGAGTCACAGGAGTGGCACACAAGAAGATTTCAAAAATCTTGTAGTGTTCCTTAAATAGCATTTATTTATGTTAAGAGAATGTGGCATCATGTTCGGACGCCTGTTTTTGGATTATTCTGTCCTGGCTCTGCTAACACAAGGAAACCTCTGCCTCAGACATCTGATGTGGTGGTGTGAGCTCTGGTGGACTGACAGGACTCTGTTCGTTGTTCAGAAGCTGAACTCAAACCTGAACTCATTTGGCAGCAAAAACAGTCAAACAATAAAAGATGCATCATCAAGAGTTTCAACAATCAATATTCAAAAGTCATTAAGAGACAATGTCAGATATGTAGATGCAAAAATAAATACAAGTGTGACATTTCCTTTTCCCCCGGCTTCTTAGTCCAAATGATGTGGACAAAGTCATGGCTACATCTCCTTCACACACACACACACACACACACACAGACACACACACACAAAGCTTATAGTCTTAAGGCTAAAAACAGAAACTTTACCGAAAATAAATGTAAAATAAGGCAAAACATGAGATTTAATATATAAAAAAAACTGGTATGAGCATTGCTACAGACGTGGAGGATTATTAGGATAAATGGATTAATGATCATGACCATTAACACCATCATTTTCTGAAATACCAGCACATCGCATAAAGGCATATTCATCTAGAAAAATAAATAAAGGCAAACAAAGTAAGAACTTTTATGAAAAAATATATGAATTAAATATGAATAAATAAATTACATAAGTTACATTGAAATCAAATTCAAAATGATATAAAGAAATAGTCAAATAAAAGCTCATGATCACACTCACTCATCCAAGGTTGTAACTTCATGGCACTGTCCTCTCCACCATCTGTCATCCTGTCACACTGTCCGTCGTAAATAAAGTTAAAGTAAACGTCTCCACATGTCCACACGGGCTCTGCCAGGCAGCACTGTCCCCTGTGCTCTCATCCCCACGCTGTAATGCCATGGTGTCCGTTGTCCATAAAGTTTTTTTGAATAAACCCCTCACTACGTCCTGGAGGCTCCGCGGGCAGGGGCCTCACTACTACTCCTATGCTTAGAAAACTACATACATCCTAACGTCATGTGTCCATGTTGCCGAGGGGGATCAGATGAACCACTCCTTCTTGCTCTCATCGATGGTCTCAGTGAAGGCGGGGTCGTTGACGATGATGGCTGCATCAGCGCAGTCTGCTGACTCTGCCCCCTTGGCCTCGTTGGTGTGGTAGGAGCCTTTATGACGGAACATGTGGCGGATCACAAACACCATGATGCAGAGGACGGTGAAGATCACCATGGAGATGATGCCTGGAAACAAAACAAACAGCAGACTGGAGAGTTGAAATGTCTGATGTCTGTCTGATATTGTTAAAGGGACAGTTCGCCTAAAAATACATATTTTTTTCCTGACCCGCAGGAAAAAAAAATACATCTGAACCAGTGTCTCTTTCTAAAAATTATGAGAAATATGTATTTTATGATTTTGGGGTGAACTGTCCCTTTAAAGATACACTCACAAGAAACACAGCAGTCAAACTGTGGTCAAACTGAAGCAGCAGAGGCAGAGATATACCGACCTTTAGTACCTAATATACTGGAAGTCAGTGATTCTCAAAGTGCGACCTGTGGTCAGAGCAGTCATTCCCAAAGACTGGGTCAGGACACATAAATGGTCCACAGATTTTATTTGGGTTCCCAAATAAATAAAAAAAAGACTAAGAGATTCTGCAAATTCAAGATTTATATCTACAGTACTTTTACAAACCATTCAAAATGTGTGTATTGTTCTACTGATGAGAGGAAAAAACGAGAGCTTGTTATATATATGTGTATAAATGCTCTTATTTTGTCTATTTGTGAAATAGGCTAAAATGTCCTTCCTGATGAGAGGAACTAAAAATTATGAGGTGGCCTGTTTACTCAGCCTAAATGAATTTATTTCTCATTTATACAGTTTTAAGTAAATGTATATGAGTACATGTTTTCAATAATGTGTCAGGATAATATAAGGTGATGCAGAAATGACAGTAAAAATGCTCAGGAATGTTTATTAAGTGAACTCTTCCCAGAGTCTATTGATAAGGCTTATTGTGAATTGGGTGGCAATGATTTATTATTTTTAAAAAGTGGGTTCCCTGGAAAAAAGTTGGGGAAACGCTGGTCTAGAGCTGCAGTGATCCTCCTTTTTTAAGTTCTAATTGGATTCTGATGCCTGAATTTGTTTATCTGCAGATACCCTCACACATTACAATTTCTGTTTTGCTTTTCTGTCTTTTTTCTGTGTTTTTGAAACTAAAATATCCAAACTATGGACATTTTGAGTTTGCTAACTGTTACTCTTCTGTCCATCGTCCCAAACGCAATATTTGTTTGTTTTCCCAGGATGGAAAAGTCAGGACCTGCCCTAGTCTGCTTCTAATTGGCTTACCCTAATATTCTTACCTTAACCCTACCCAATCACACACATCATGCTTAAACCTGCCCAGAACTTCTCAACCCAAATGACCCAAACCAATGAAGAGAATGAGTACTAGCCAGTCAGAGTCTGAGTAGGGTGATCATGATTTTGCCACTGTAGGAAAAAAAAAATTGTGTCCCCAACCCCAAAATATGGGGACTGCTGGATATCTATCAGCTTAAAATTGCATGATTACATATTTATACATGGATCTGTGGTGTCAGTCTGATACTTGATAAGTGAACACATCAGTATCAGCATCCAATATGATGTTGGATTGAATCAGTCCCAACTCTACCAATGGCAATGCTCAGAAACATTTTGTGTGGCCCCCAAATGTGACAGAAAATGCATGCATCATATTTTAATCATCCCCAGTCCATGTCAGTACTTTCACTTTCAAGAGCCCACATGTAAACATTTAAAAATCAAAAATACATATTTTTCCCCGGCCTGTAGTGCTATTTATCCATCTAGATTTCCATGGTGTGAGTTGAGAGTTTTGGAGATATCAGCTGTAGAGATGTCTGCCTTCTCTCCAGTATAATGAGACTAAATAGCACCCAGCTTGTGGTGCCTAAAACATTAAAATGTACATTTGAAAAAAGTAAAAATCAGTCTTTCTTTCCAAAAATCATGACTCAGTTACTCAAGATAACCCACAGACCTTGTTATGAGCAATTCCTAGTAGAACAGAAAGTAATTCCGGTAAATTCTACAGCAGAAAGAAACAAGAAAGGGAGGGGATACTTTTTTCCCAGGATGATGAAGGTATAACCTTAACCTACCCTACCTCTGTTTGGCTTGGACTGACATTCCTACCCCTATCCAATCTCACTCCTCATGCCTAAATTTACCCAGCTCAAACCAAACCAACACAGGTGGCAAGACCTAGCCAATCAGAGTCAGAGTAGAGCAGTGTATGACTTTGCCATCCTGAGAAAAGAAAAACTGGCGTACAAGCGTTAGAGTGAGGGGACATAGTTCACTGATAAAATTGATTGAGGATGGTGTTGTTCTTTTGGACAGATTCCAAAAATTCAAATGCTAAATGGTTCACCACATATACATGGGCACCCGCCCAAGTTCAGTCTGTGTGGGAAACACTGTCGTAGGATGTCAGAGGCTGCTGGAATCTTTGTCCAGTGTCTCCTCTGCATTCACTCTCACTTATGCATGTTCTATGTTTAATTGTGCGTGTGAGCCTTTCTGACTGTCTATGTTGTCATTATGCATCGGGTGACTAACACCTGTGATGGGGGTCAAAAAGTTAAATGAGATTTACCTCCAATTATGGCAGAGTTGCGATCCACTCCATCATCACTGGACTTGTCATCATTGAAGGGGAAAACAGCTCCAGCTGTGGACAAAGCAAACATCTGTTATCTGTTTGAATTCTCACATAAACTGCAGTTTGACAGTATCTGTCTGTGTGACTCTACCAGCTTCTAGGTGCCAGGGGTCACTAGCTGAGGCCATTGGGGAGATGGTCAGGGGTGAGGCGCCACAGTTCGATGGCACCAGAATCCCGTGGGTGTTGACGGGTGCTGCCAGGCCCGAGCGCAGTGCAGCTTTCAGTGGTGCCACGCTGTTCAACTGAACTCTGGACAGACAGCCCACGAAGCCTGGCGTGTTGTAGCGTTCGATCAGGATGGGGTCAATCTGTCCCGTTTCTGTAACAAAGACACATCATCTGCTCTAACACAACACTACAGAACTCTTTCCCAACATTGAAATATTGACTGATTTATTACCAGAAACCTTGTATGAGTGATTTTTTTCATGAAATGCTGCCTAGTTTGAGGCTTAATTAAGAGCATTTTTAGATGATCAAATGGGTCCAAAAAGGTCTTTACGCAATGTTTATGTAAGTCAGACACACACTGTCATTCATAATCCCTAAGAGGTATCAATCCTGTCTGAGCAGGTCCCGTCCCACGCTTCTACTCATCTAAACACTTACCAAAGACCTTTCCCAAAAAGATACTTTTGACCAAGTTGAATGTGGTGTCGGAGGTCTCAGGAAGGGTGTATGTAGACACTGGGTAGTGGTCCAGCTAGAGAATATGGACAGAAACAATTACTTCAGTCTGCTCTCAACTTTACCATGGCTGCCTAATAATAGTAAAAAGTGAGGATACAAGATTATTGACAGGCAAGAGAAGGTATGCAAGATTTTTTTTCTGTAGTGGTGACAAAACATTAACATTTTTTTATAGTGTTAACAGTTCAAATTAAACTAAAGCTCCTGTGCTCTCTGTGTAAAATATTACTCCAATCTCCCTTTAAGAAATATTACATTTTAAAAATTCCTTATCCATCTGTAAAAGCACATAATTCAAGAAACACAAGATAAAGGGTGTTATATGTTGACAGTCTTCTTGTTAATTTGGCATCAGTATAATCCATGAAGACAAACTATATTTTGATGCAAACTTTACTTTATTTTGTCGTCTCTACTCTCTACCTCTCTACCAGCCACCACTGGTTAGCTGCACTATTTTAGTGTGAGAAGACTGTGGGAATAAAAGGCAAACCGATTCAAAATTTTAGATCCAAACTAGCTCAAACATAAAAGAAAAGTTGTATGATCAAAAAGTGGGGATGCAAACATGTTTGCTCCTCCAAGCCTAACAGTGGGGTTGCAACTGCACTGCTTGCTTCATTGCTCAGGCTCCTATGACCATTACCACCAAGAAGAGTTCATCTTCCAGTGTGGGCTATGCTATTTATGCCAAGCTAAGCTAACCCAGTCCTCTTGCAGATGTGTAACTAACATCCATCTGAACATCTCAGTCTCAGAAAAAAAAGCATGTTCCAAAATGTTGAACTACTGTTGAACTTTAATGCAATGTGACAGTGTTTGGTGTAACATGATCAGGTATGACTGTAGTGTCAGGAAGCACTAACCTGTAGTCGTATTTCTCTTAAGTTCCTGGTGATGTTGACAGAGTGTGGCTGTCCATTGGCCATGTTACGATGGTCAACATCTATGGTGTAAGGTTCTGTTAATCCCCCAAGACTGTAGCGGATCTGGAGAGTGCCTGAACACACACATACAGAGACATAAAGTATGTTTTAACACAGAACCATTATATAACAGCTGTTCATGAAATTTTACACAAATTAATAAAAGAATGATAAAATAATCCCACCGTTGTGTCTGAGCACCACAGCCAGGTAGTCCTGCGTCTTGGAGCTAATGTAGACCAGGATGCTGGGAGCGCTGGTGGTGCTGAAGCTGAACACCAGCTCCTCCTGAGTCAGGTTGGCGTCACTGGGAACACCGACACGCGGTAGGTTCTCCACCTCCCGCAACGGAGAGGCTCCCGCCTCCGGCAGGAAGTCATACCGCACCAGGGTTCCTGTCTCAAAGTAACCGCCCACATCTAACCCACACACACAGAAGGAGCAGCAGAAGAAGGAAGGTCATTAAAACACCATACAAGTGTTGATCTCTCTTTGTTGCTGTGTCTAATATTAATTTTAGAAACAGTGATCATTTAACTGTAACAGGGCTGAGGTAGGTGTTAGTCAAAGACAAAAACAGTGTCAGTAAGTGATTTGGGTTCCCTGCCGGTAAAATTAGGAGATCATAGTGAAAAGAACAGATTTGTTTTCAGTCTGACAATATAGACCGCACTTGACTCCTGAATGTGCAGTGGTAGAGGATTCCAGCTTGGTAGGCAAAGGCTCCATTACTGAAAGAGTTCTTTTTAAATCCAGGAATAGTTAAGTAACCAGCATCAAGGGAACGTAAAGCACGTGATGGAGTGAAATCAGGTTTTGCATAAACCAGTAGAGAGAGATCAGCACTGGTGTTATTATGATCCAGCTTCAAACTTTGCAGCTTTTTTCTTTTAATCTGTTATTGTTTCAGCTTCTTTGCTCAAACATGTATCACCTCTGACAGAAATACACTTGTAGGCTCTGGACAAACATTTCGTTGGATCAGCACCACCGCAGACCACCCCAGGAGGAGTGGAGGAGAGCAGGCATAAAAGCGATGCTACAGTTTGGACTTAAGGCTGCTCCTGGCTAATGTCAGGAAAATGAAACAGACAAAATGGGAAACAGGCTGGCCAGGCAACAGGAAACCAGAGACTGTTGTGCCCACATCTTACAGAGACCAGGTGTTGTGGTTGACGAGTGGATTAGTTTTGAGCCAGAAGAACACAACACACAAAACTCTGGCAAGATGAGGGGAGGACGACTCTGGAGGATTCGATGATGCTTCGTGCACACACACAGTAACAGCTGATGGACAACGTTTCCCAGATGTGGAACTTTTTTATGTTAAGATGTCGACCATATTATCATTCACAATCTTGTTGCTGCTGTTTATATTCAGCCTGACGCAAATTCAAAACATGACTTACAGAATTATTTCCTCGGTGTATATGTATATAAATTTGTATTCGTGTTTCATTTTAATTGGTCGTATACGTTAACCTGCTCTACTCTGAATTTAATGAATCATCTGTATATACTGTATGTGTGTGTAGCATGAAGGAACTAATTTTGTTGTGCAATCCTGTGTTGTGTATGAGTGATAACGATTGACCTTAATACCAAATGTAAGAGAGCGATCATAGACTCTTCCCGATTTCTTAACTGTGTGAGTCTGAGAAATCTGTACGAAATGACAGTAACAACTAGCGACAAGCAACATTTTGTACTTGTGTGCATTCAAATGCAGCAAATTATTGCACATCTAGTGATGGAATTCTGACAAGCACGCCTCGAATTTAACCAGCTGGGAGGAATCATTGACTGTTACATGAAGACACATTAGTGTGTCATCAGGATGGTAATGATAAATGATGATGTGTTTTTAGAAAACGTGATCCAAGGGCATCAAGTAAACACACAATCAGAGTGGACCACCATACAGAGGAACACCATATTTGACCTTAGAGCATGAAGACACAGTATTATTGTATGGGATGTTAGTCGATCTACCCTCCATCCATCTATTCATCCATCCACTGGCTATACCCCACCTATTCTGTGGAGAGTTGCAGGGGGGCTGCAGCCAATCCCAGCTGACATTGGGCAGGGCACGTCACTGACACCTCTGGGTGATTTAGAGCCACTCACCATCTGTGCAGAAGGGTCCATCGTAGGCAGTGAGCGAGCAGTCACAGGAGTACCCATTGTACTGCTCTACACACTTCCCTCCGTTCCTGCAGTGCATCCCGTAGCTGCTGCAGTGGCCCTGGCAGCCTGGATTCACCCCTGGAGTCACCTTCGCCCTCTCCTCCAGGTCAAAGGTCATACCATTTATCTTCAGAGCCCGCATGCAGCCCAGGAAACCCCTCTGACCACTCGAGGCGCCTGGCAAACAAGACATGAAGCACAGCATGAGTTCAGGCAGAGCACTGAAATCTTCAGTACTACTAACCATCCCACCCAGGGGGACACCCTGATGTCCCAGTGTCTTACCAACATACAGCTCACTGTAGAACTCCAATTTTGTGTGTCCCTGCGGGGGAGAGGCTCTGACCTCCCTGTACTGTCCATCGAGCTGCAGCACCGCCTCCTTGATGTTCTTCTCAGCCTCCACGCGATGCCATTGGTCATCGTTCAGAGGCATCGGCGAGCGGACGCTGAGCTCCACCCGCTCACTGCCCACATCGAAAGAGAAGGTGACCATGAGCCTCCTGGGAGCACCGGGAGGAAAATCAAAGGTTAGTAATGTTTTAAGACTTTAGGATGAGACAAGATCCATGATTTCTTATTTGTTTGGAGTTACTGCAACCAAAATCTCTTAAAAAGAAGGAACTGACTCTTTCCACAGGGCCATTTTCTATTTTACCAGGTCATACTGTTTGTTTTCTACTTTTTTCTTTTTCTGTCTTCACATCACATCACATTATTACTGTTATTTTGTTTCTCTTTCTTTTCCTTTATTTACTGGAAAATACTTTGGCTTTTTTAGAAAAGTGAAATACAGATAGTTTGTTAGCAGCAGAAGATACCAAGTGGGAAAAAAAAGCACATTTCTTACATTTACTTACATGCCTCCTTTCACTGATGCCTTCAACAACCTGACCAAATAAAAGCTTATTCTGAGCAAAATGGTTACATCTCTTAGTCAACACAGTTCAATGGGTAAGTAAAAATATGTTGCTCACTTGAGGTTTATATCTGAATGGATAAAGAGTGAAACACCCTCTCTTCGGCTGGACATTGAATTATCATTATCAAAATGTAAATTACAGAACTGACTATTATTCAAGAACATAAGAGTTGAAGAGATCTGGATTACACTGGATGAACATTTTATGTTTTTCTGTTTTTTTTTTTGTTTTTTTTTTTGCAGTTGAGTCATTTGGCCTGGCCTCACTCTGCATGACAGTGAGTAGATAATGACTGAATTTTCATTTTTGGGTGAACTATCCCTTTAAAGCAATACGGATACCAATAGAATACTTCATTTGATACCTGCATAAATGGTTATTTTTTTCTAGCTCTGGGTACCAAAAGCATTGAATGCAGGTATTGTCTTATGGAAAAGTTTGAATACTATTGTTACTATTGTTATTGTTACCATTCATTATATATTTCTTTTCTTTTTATTGTTCTTGTGGAAAATGAAAAAAAACAAACAATAAATATATTGTTTTAAAAGTTCGTGTCTGTTTGACTCCACCGGTTAAATTTAAAGAGGTGTTTCATAAATGTTCACCTGGTACTAAAGCCTCTTATGTGTTGCTTTTGGACATTTTGAACAGTAACTCTTTGTGATAGTATTAAAAGACACAAACATTGCAGAGAGCACATCATACCTTCATCATGGTCATTAAGAACAGTCTGCACTGACTGGGTTTAAAAACTCTTTATGAAGCACTCAGATCCAGCCAGTACACACACAGACACACCTCTGAGCTCAATGTGGAGGAAGTCGGTGGTTCCCAGGTTCTCCAGAAACACTCCGTGAGTGGAGGAGGTCTTAAAGTAGAAGGAGATGTCAGTACTGGTTTCTCCTCTGAAGGAAGGGAAGTGAAGGAAGGAGGCAGGGCTGCTGAAGGAGGCTGCGTTCCAGTAGTTCCCTTCACACAACAACAGCAGAACGTGGACTATAAAATACTACTGTTTCACTGATGATATGAAACAAATATTAATGTGTGTGCTTGTGTGTGTGTGATACATACGGTCCCCCTCGCACTTCAGTGGCCCTATCGTCAGTTTGGCCTCAGATCCAGCTCTGCTCGTATCACCAACCACAACCTGACTCACTGGCAGATGGTCTTTGTACACCAACAGGCCTGCATCCTCCCTCCTGCTCACACACACACACACACAGACACACAGAGGGAGACAAACAACTGTCATTTATGTCAGGATATATTTGAAGCAGTTTTAGACCATAACACTATTTGAAATCAATAAATCAGTTTTGAATCAGCCTTTTTAAAGCTCTGTTATGACTTGACTGATTACACTGATTAGACCTGGGCACACAGTGTAGTAGTAGTGTTGTCAGAAATACCAATATATTGATAAATATCAATACTGAATACTTGAAATCTCTCTGACAGTGAGTTGACACACACAAACCCACACACACACACATATATGTATAATTCAGAATGTGTAGGAGAATTTAGATCACATCACTGTGGCAACTGTGATACATTTAATTGCTGTTGTCAATATTTGACAACAGCGTCACCTTCCATCAACAGCACTGCTCTTCCACCAATGCCCGCTGGTGTTAGACCCAACAGTGCTGTCCTCGAATCTTTTGTAATTTTGCAATTTTTTCCCTGTGGTATCGAAAAAAGTACTGAACGTCAATACTTTTTAAACTGTACTATCAAAATTAGAAATTCCAGTATTGTGACAACACTACACAGAGAGTCCGGCAGAGCAGCAGCATGAGCAGCCAGTGACTCAGATTTTACACATAGGGCCGGATTCACTAAGATCCCAGTTTACGTGTACTAATTTGCTTGTGCAATCTAGGATTTTGCGTGTGGGGCGGAACCGCGGCTTGCAGGTGATTTACTAAGATTGCGTGCGTAAATGGCAACAGGTGCAAACGTGTTGGAGACGCCCTATTTAAATGAGGGTTTTGCGTGTGCCATTTTCTTGCAGCATGGCGAGTTTTGGAGATGAGAAAGCGTAAAATGAAATTCGACCCCATGGAATTAGAGGTGTTGGTAGACGAAGCCAACAAACACTTCAATGAGCTACAGCAAAGAAATCTGACCGTCGCACAAAAAAGTGCTATATGGGAAGAAATTTGTGAAAAAGTGAATGCTCTTGGTAAAGCAATGCGAACAGTGGATGAAGTTAAAAGAAGATACCAAGACATCAGAAGACGAACAAAAGAAAAACTGGCTATAATAAATTGTCAGCAAATAAAACAGATGGGGGTACAGTGGATGAGATGCCTCTGACCAGCATTGAGCAGCAGGTGCAGTTGACGCACTGCACATTCAATGAATGCGTGTGTTTGCGATTTCTGTACACATGCAACTCTGGGGAAATCCCAGGAACTACTGCAAAAAAGCCCTGTTTGGTCTCATTCAATGAATGCCGAGTGCGTGGAAACCTAACAAACTTGGCCACCCGGCGCAACATGGCATTTAAGACTTCAGCCAGCACACCTGAAAAACGACATTGGGAGATCCCAGCCGAAATAGCTACTGTTCGCTGGAATGACCCAGATGCAAAAAAATGTAGACTTGCAAGGAGTTTTGTCATTGCAGGTATTGCGTGACTCCTTCTTGTGGCTGGCTCCAAATCAACTCTGAGTTCCTCCAACAGCTCCAAAATGGCAATGCTGGATAAGCGATATGTTTTAATGATTGTTTCCTCGTTCATTCCAAAAATGTTCACACGAGGGTGAAAAATGCGTTCTCTGGGTCTCCTTTCATCGTTTCGATGTCTCCTTCTTGCGACAATAACCGCCGCCATGCGTGCGCAATTACGCATACAAACCGTTTGCACCTCCTTTTGACACGTGCTAAATATAGACGCAATTTCGATGAGCAAAATTGCTTTCAGGTTTGATAAATCACGTTGCGTGTGCTAAATTAATGCATTTACATAATCTCCTCCCAACACACGCAAAATTGCGTGTGAACGCCCCAGATTGCATATTCATCAGGGCAGACGTACTAACTGGATGTAGATCGCGCTATTTTGCACCTTTGACAGACGCAAACCTTAGCGCCACTGTTAGTGAATCACTTTGTACATTTTTTTGCGTGTGCAATCAGTTTGCACGCGTTTTACTACACGCAAACCTTTAGTAAATCCGGCCCATAATGTCCAAACAAACAATATTCAGAACTATAACCACTAATTTAGAAGAAAACACAGCTGACCTGTCTGTTTAAAACTGTTCACTGCATCATTAAACTGTGCTGTTCTGTAAAGAACCATATGAAAAGACTGATCCTGATCGCTTTTTCACAGAATGACTAAAATCCTCACTTTCTCAAGGCGATGCTGTGGTGTTGTGGGGGAGTTTTTCTGTCCATTTGACATTTTGAACCAAACTTTTCACATTTACCTTCTCTGAAAAAACTCTGCAATGAACAGATGTCAGGAGTAAAGAATCTCTCTCTTATGACCAATTTCCAACTAATATCAGAACAGACACGTGCAAATATGAACGTCGCAACAGCTGATTGCAGCAATTGCAAGTTATGTGCCTTTTTGTTTTAGGTCACTCCTGCTGACACACACCCTTTTTGACAGTTGACATAAAAGTGAATCAGTTGTCCTTTGGTTCATGACCAACTTTTGCACAAAATCTTGTGCCAGTCCTTTTGGAAGTTATGTGCCTTTTCGCCACTCCCATTAGTAACACATACACACACTTGACCTGCATGCCAAATTTCAGCCTCCCACAAAAGAACTGATGGAACAACCTGTAGGTCTGCTGGCAGCAACTAAAAACATATCAAAAAGTTTGAAAAAGTGGGGCGCCTCTATAGCTCAGTTGGCAGAGCGTGCACCCCATGTACTGAGGCTGTTAGACCTCTGCAGCGGCCGCAGGCTCGACTCCCGCCTGCAGCCCATTTGCTGCATGTCATCCCCTCTCTCTCTGGCCCCTTTCCTGTCATATCTCTAGCTGTCCTATTGAAATAAAGGCAAAAAGCTCCCAAAAAAATAATCTTTTTAAAAAAAAAAGAAAGTTTGAAAAAGCAAACTACTCTGAGGCTTGTTGAAGCAGCAACTTCTTTTAAGTCACTTCTCAAAACCTACCCATTTCAAAAAAGATGTTATTAACTCTTGCACATCATTTTATTGCTGACATGTCTTTTCTTATTTTATCATATTATATTATTATTATTATTATTATTATTATTATTATTGTTATTATGATTTATTTCATTGATGGGTTTAGTTTAGTTTTGTTTTAACTGCCTGATTTTACTGGTCCCACTCTGGGATTGTTTTAGTCTTTACAACTTTAAAGCTCTATATACTTAGAAAAGTGCTTCATAAATAAAGTATTATTATAATAATCATTGTAATGATTATTATGGTTATTATATCATTCTTATTACTTAGTATGAATTTAAACTTATTAGACATTGTGCAGGCTGCAAATAGTGCACCTGTCCCAATAAAACATGAAATAACCAAATAAAAATGTCAAAATTGAACCAGGAGAAAACTGCAAAATGTGACTGATGTTAAAGGGACAGTCCTGGTAATAATAATGTGCTGTCACAGCTGCTGTAGTGAAGTTCTAAGTTCAGTGTGAATATACGAACTGTAACCTGAACTAATTGAAAATAAGTCATCCACTCACCAGGAGCGCAGGTCAGCGTCACAGTTGCAGAAGTGTTTGGGGTCAGTACAGTTGTGTTCGATACCACAGGAGCACTTCTGAATCCCTGGTCCTGAGCCCCCCCAGTAAGAATGCCTCTCATTGGCTCTTCCTACCCACCAGGTGAATGGGGAACCATCTGGAAATTAGACCCACAGCCTGGAGTCAGTTTACTGTCACTGTCATTACATCAATTCTTAAATCAGTCTACATGCTTTTAATTTGAAAATATCATTTGAACCTGTGATCCTGATCTCTTTTTTCAGGTGGGGTGAAATCTCTGGAGTTTAAAGGTCCAGAGTGTTGGATTTAAGGGGATTTATTGTCAGTATATGGCAGAAGTTGAATATAATATTAAAGTATATTCTCATTAGTGTACAATCACCTGAAAATAAGAATTGTTGTAATTTCATTACCTTAGAATTAGCTCTTTATATCTACAGAGGGAGCATCTGCTTTTCCATGGAGGCTGCCATGTTTCTACAGTAGCCCAGAAGGGACAAACCAAACACTGGCTCTAGATTCGGCCATTTGAGTGTCACAGCCACAGCAGGTTTAATCTCTATAAACAGATATCCGCATTTGAATGCAGAATCTTTAATATTTTGGTATTGGAAGTGTTCTGGTTTCCATGCGTAGTCTGAATAGTACTGACCAATTGCATTTGAACTGGCTTTGGTTGCATGCAGTCTGTGTGGAGAGCAAAAGAGGTGGAACACACAACCCTAAATAGAATCTGGGAACCCATCAGCTATCATCTGATGATGATTTAGCTTTTCATTAGCTTTTTTTAAAATCCATTTGCACTTTAAAATGGCGGTTGCCATGGCGGCACGTTTGAATGCAGCAGCCCAGAGCGCTCGGCTTTTTTTAGTCAGATATGTTTATAAAGATTATCCTCCAGCTCCATTCTTCTTCTCCATTCTCTCCATTCGTCTTAAGTTGTTAATGGGAGTATAAACAATGACCACAGATGAGGCCCAGCTATCTGCTGACTGCGCTAGAAACCCTAAAACATTAGCTGTTAGCCCCAGAGGCTAAATCATTGTCAGATGATAGCCAGTAGGTTCCAAGATTGTCGTAGGTTCTCTGACAAATCCTACACACTAGTCCTTTAAACACTACATGTGCTAAAATCCTCAAACTTGAGTCTTTTATTTCTGACCCACAGTATGCCTGATGGATGTAAGAGTAGCCCACACTAGAAGCTTGTGTTCAACTTAAGCTAATGGTGGAAAACCAAAGAGAGGCACACACATGAAGAATCAATTTAATGACTCATTTGCACGTTTCATTAGTAAGTGAAAAGTTGCTGGTGAATCTGTGACGTCTCTGCTGATGACACTTGTGAGGATACCATACCTGGGGTGTTGAGCAGTCGAGACATTCGGCAGGCGTAGGCGACATATTGTTCGCAGTACTCTGCACTGCTGGTGACCGACAACACCTGGACACACACACACACACACACACACACACACACACAGGAAGGAGAGAGAGACAGAGAGAGAATGATATGTTCTTTTATTACATACGACTAATGTTTCATTTTTGCTTAATATTTTTTTTCACTCTGATTGGTTTAATTCAAATTAAGCCCAAAACCCACCTATGATGAATAAAGAGACCAGCAATAGCTCGATTTTTCACACTGATATCGATATACCACCAGAGTATCTGCTGATACCAATGCAATACTTTTTCCATCTCTGAAACAACTATGTTACACACACACTGGTGTGGATGCACTTCTATTAGCCTAACCATCTAAAAATCATACTGGGAAACAAATATTTTATTCCCATGAAGAAATACATAACCCACAACACAACCCCGTTATGCAGTCCTGCTGCTTCTTTTTATTTAAACTTTTCACACACCTTCAGCAACATTTTTGATTGGTCAGCGCTGTTCAAATTCTAATAAATGTCCTCTCTCTTACATGTGACACCTCTTTCTCTACAGCACGTTGCTCAAAATTTAGTTAAGCATTTATGTGATAACTGAGAGCAAATGGATTGTCTCGCACTATACCTTGTCTTTTTTCTCATATCCAAAGCAGTGATTTTGGCCTGTATCGGACCAATCCGATACCGTCTTTTTCCATCTTTGAAACAGTATCTGACCAGCGCTGATATTGAGTATCGTATCAGTTTATCCTTACTTAATACAAGCCCTTGCGCCTTACCATAGCAAAGTGGAGCTGAATACACGCTAAACACACCTCTGCCATGTGCTATAGATCTGAAGAGTCTAAAGAGGGCCCTCTGTGTGTTCAGCTCTCAGTATTTTTGTAGCTTCTATCTCTGTAGATTGAACATCTGTGGTTTGAAGTTTCCTGTGTCATACTTTCAGGTATTTGCTTTATTTTGCTGTTTCTTATTCTAATTCAGCTGATGGCAGTTGTTTTTTTCTGATTTTGTTACTTTATAATTAAAGCTGTTAAATAACAAAATAATGGGGGAGTTTTATTGTGAAGAATTTATAAGAAACTTTTATCCACTGCTTTACAGCTGAGTCAAGATGGAGACGCACATCCCCACCATGCAGGGCTAACATGCCAAGTCAAACCAAGTCAAGCCAAGCCAGCTCACATGTAAGGAAATAGGCCTTAAGTTCTCATGTCTAAACACAACAAAACAAACTGTGCAGCAAGTAAACTGAGTCACAGAGTGTGCGTGCTCACTATGTACCTGTTCATCAGTCACATTGTAGGTAATCTGCAGCATTGCCTTCCCCTCCTGCTCTGCACCGGTGACGGATGTTTGAGGGGACAGGTTGTTCTTCAGTGTGGTCCAAACCTTTTCCTCTATAAAACCACAGAACATTCAGTCAACAGTCTGTACACCACCTACAAACAGCCACATCAGCAGATACAAATTATAGCTGCTGCGCAGCAATGGTCGGGGGCCGGGCAATTTTAGGCAAAATTAGGCAATTCTGAGCAACAAGCAGAGTGTAGGAAGATGAAAAAAAGGTGGCATTCTAATGTGCATTTCACATCAGTTGAGGCTTGAACTCACAATTTCTGGCACAAGAGACTCTGCATATTGACTGATAGCTAAGCCAAATAAACAGGGAAAAGAGACAAGGGATAACAGGGAAACGTGTTGATAAAGAGTATTTGTTTCTTCCCAAAACTCCCTGAATCATAATTATTTTAACCTTAGTAGTCTCTAATCCACATAGCATGATACCTGAACATAAGGCTTTCACATTTGAAAGTCCATCCTGCCTTAGCTGAGGCTCGAACTCACGACTTCTGACACTGAAGTCCGTCTTTTATCTCACTGAGCTAACTGGCAAGTGACAGTTCATGTGTGGCTTCACAAATTGACTAAGCCAAGGATCAGGGTGCCAGGCAGCAGCCATCCATGCCATGGAAAAGCAAATTTCAAAGTGAAAGTTCCAAAGCTGTAGCACATATGGTTGATTTGTTGTGAATTTTCAAAGTTTTGAAATTTAGAGGCTTGCTGTAGCGCCACCATCAGGACTACTGTCTTGTGTTTCCAGTTGAGGACATCTGGCATGGGACTGGACCTTTGTGAAAAGTTTGGGTAGATTTCTCATATGGAAATGTTGTACAAGCTGAGGCTTGAACTCACAACCTTCAACACCAAGAACCATCCTCTATCTCACTGAGCTAATTGGCAAATGGAAACACCACTTGTAGCTTCACAAATTGACTAAGTCAGTCACCTGTGTGCAAGACAGCAGCTGTTAGCATGTAAAGGCAGATTTCAAATGGCTGTCAAAAATTCAGTTATTGAGACAAAAATCCCAAAATACACAAATTGCATCTAGACAGCATGGAGATGTTGGTCTTTAGTTTTTAACAATGATTTATTTGCTCCAAAAGTGAAAAACTGATGTTTAAAAATGACATTTTTGCATTGACTCCAATTGTTCGCATGAGAGTGAAATTCAAAATGCTGTAAAAAATTCAGTTTTTGAGATAAAATTCTGATATTTCCAAACATCATCTACCATGACTCCAAAATTTTGTCATTTTTTTTCATGAACATTGAAAATGTATTTAGCAAGAATTTGCAAGTATATGTTTATAATACCGTTTACAGTCAAACATTTTGATGCACTGTAGGCTCAATTTTCCATAAATCAAAAATCTGTGTGGAAGGTTTGTGTAGGACAGTCTGAAGATGCTCTGTAGCAAGTTTGGTGCCAATTGAGCAAAAATTGTGGGAGGAGATAGGTTTAATAAGTTTTACAGTTTTTGAAAAAAACAGAGTGATGGACTTCATAATTTGCAATAGGTTTAAATGTACAAAAGTTTCTTCAGTATTCGGGGCTACATTTTGGTGAAAGCTGTAAAGCTGTAGCACATATGGTTGATTTGTTATGAATTTTCAAAATTTTGAACTTTAGAGGCTTGCTGTAGCGCCACCATCAGGACTATTGGCCTGTTTTTGCAGCTGAGGCAATCTGACATGGGACTGGACCTTTGTGCAAAGTTTGATCATTTTTCGTGCATGGGAAGTAGGATTTCCTTGGAAGAAGAAGAAAGAAAGAAGAACATGCAGGATTACAATAGGGTCCTGGCAGCTTAGGCTGCCTGGCCCCTAATTACTAATAATACAATATATGCAGAGAAACATGACATGAATCATGTTCTTGAAAAACAGACAGGGGAAGACATTTTGTGTGTAATCAGTTACAAAAGATACAGTACAAAAGATAAATGTTGAAAATGATAAAGTACAAAAAAAGGAGCAAGCATTGATAAAAGCTATTCTGAGAAAGACATTTTGTTGCTGTCTTCCTGTCCGGAGTCACATGAGACAATGCAATGGGCAAACGCAGGTACATCTTACCTGTCATGTCACAGTTGACTCTGAAGGGGGCAATAGATCCACTGCCGTCTGGGTCGATCCAGTAGGTCCCTGAGGTCTTCCCCTGGTGCTTGTACTCCTCACAGGACTGCTGATACAACGCTGCACAGGAGACACAACACACAGCTCAGCACGCACTAAGCTTTGTGTTTGTGTGGCACAGTATGTGTTTGTGTGTGTGTACACTTACGGGTATGGCAGGTAGCTCCAGTGTATCCAGTGCCACTACAGTTGCAGCTGAACGTGTCCCATGTCTGAGAACAGCGGCCGCCGTGCTCACAGTGGTTAGGAACACACCTGATGTGACACACAGGTAACAGTGAGCACAGCAGGGACCAGGGACTCTGCTTCATTTGTTTTCTACTCTTTTATAACAATCTTAAAGGAACAGTTCAGGTTTTTTGTCGTGTGGTTGTATGAGGTACTTCTCTATAGTCAGTGTGTTACATACAGACGATGGCAGTTGACACACCCCTAGTTTGCAGAAGCAGCAGGAGTACTGGTGTAGGAAGCTGAGCAATGTACTGCTGCAGACAGGGTCAGCAGCACAACATAGTGTGTACTCTATATTTAGATTTTTCACTACTTTACCTTGCTGTCAGACAGCTTTGACATGAAACCATCATTAAATGAGCCAAACAGTACTCTCTCCAAAGCAACCAGACTCCATTTGTAAAATCAATCATTTTACCTTGCAGAACTTGGGAGTTTCTGGTCTATCACTGCCTTGATCAGCTAGTGTGTTTGTCTTATTGTGTGACATTGGTGTTTTAAAACGGTGGTCTCACATCTGAAAAGTCTGTTTGACAACAAGGTAAAGTTGTGAAAATATTCTAAATATAGTGTACATCACTGTTATATGAAGCAAATATCACTCTCTCCAAACCAACCAAACTCCCCAAACAAAAAGTTATTTTACCTTGCAGAACACAGGAGTTACTCAGTCATCACCGTCTTGGTCGGTTAGTTTTTTTGTGTTTTGGTGTGACTTTGGTGAATCTGGTTTCACGTTTTCAAAACAAAAAGGGCACACATTAACTCAAACAAACTAACTTTGAGGTGTTGAGGTGGTGGTAGACCAGGAACTCTCATGTTCTGCAAGGTAAAATTACTGATTTCACCAGTGGAGTGTGGTTTCTTGAAAGAGAATGATATTCGGCTTATATAACAATGGTTTCACATCAGAAAAAGTCTGACAGCAAGGTAAAGTGTTGAAAATTCTTAATATAACATACACCTAAACTGATTTTTTTCAGGTGCCTAAAATACATTTTACTGCTGACCCTATCCTCAGGTACTTGTTTAGCTTCCTCCACTAGTACTCCTGCTGCTTCTCCAAACTGAGTGGTGTGTCAACCGCCATCTACCATAGGTAATACACTGACTGTGGATAAGTGCCTCTTACAACTACACTTGAATTAATTAATGTGTGTATAATTATGACTAAGTAGCATACCTGTCTATAATGGCACACATATCCAGGCTGACATTTTCAAAGGTTCCGATGAGGCCCTGCTCCACAGCCCTGAGGTCAGCCAGATGGGCGTCGATGTGGATCATCTGCATGCAGCCCTGAAAGGAGCGCTGGAGTGATCGGGTGTAAGTGTGCTGGAAGTAACCTGGAGACAAGCGGGGGAGGTCAGAGGTCATTATTACAACCACTGGACAAACACTAAGAGAATCAACTCTTTGCTGCTCTTCACATTGAGCAGTCTGTCTGCTCTGCATCTTTTTTCCCACTCCTGTCACCCAGAAGACTGTGGGCACGATTTTAGAGATGCTGAGGTTGTAAGTTCAAGAACATCATACCCCTTATAAAAAAGTCATACGATCACAAAAAAAACATATTTTTGGTTATTTAATTTTTCAAATACATATCTTGAATCTTAATCCCTATGGGCAACTGTGTCAAAGTTTATCCACGAAAAGTTTTTGCCACTGACAGACTCAGGCTAGGTGCTTTAATTGTGCCTGAAAGGTTGAGTCTGTTGAGGCCTGATACTGACAAAATTCTGTCTGATGTCGACCCAAAACTGACCCTCATTAGCATATTTCTGTCCGAATCCAATTACAGTCTGACATTTTTCTTAACAAGCTTCCCTCTATGTACCCAGCAGTAGGAGTTGGCAGTGACAGGGACAATACATGCAGGGAATTAGAACTGGCAACAACTAAATAGGGGAGAAAAATGAAAAGAAATAAATTAACGAATAAATAAATAAATATAGTACAGCCCAAACTCAACGTGAGCCCGTGTAATATGTGAGAAATAAGGCCTGACCCAACCTGACCCGACCCCGCCAGGTCTCATCAGGTCCCTTCAGATTCAGGCACAAATCTTAAGCTCTACTCAGTCTGACAGCTTTATGGAAAGGATCTCCACAGAGTTTTATTGCTCTTGCCATACCCACCAGACTCCATTTAAAGAAACAGTAATTTTATCATTGTAAACACAGAAACAAAGTAAAACTCACCAAAAAACACATTGGTTCATCTTTCCACTGTTCCAACAATCACTGAGTCTGGTTTGGTTGAGATAAACTCTTAATTTAAACAGTTAGATGTCCAAATTGATGTCAGATGTTGAGTTAGATGTGAAAATATCAGGAGAGGAGTGAGTTGGGGGTTGGACATCAGAGAAGCAGCGGGAGAAACGGTGTGTACAGCCAGAATATTTTCACAGCTAACTCTGTGAATTAAGAGTTTATTTCAACCCAACCAGAGCTGGTGGTTGTTGGAACAGTGGAGAAATGTGCAAACGTCTTTCTGGTGAGTTTTATTTTGTTTCTGTTGAGTTTGAATCAAGTATATTTTACAGTTATAAAATGAGTGTTTTGTAAAAAGGAGTCTGGTGGATTTGGCGAAAGCACTAAAACAGCTATTTCAGGTCACACAAAATGTATCTTACTCTTTAACATAAGGTCTATTATCTGTAGGGATTCTTTCCATAATGTTGCACAGCACTTACATCAATCTGAGCCTGTCAGTGGTGAAAACAAGCACTTTTAGTGAACGCAATTTGACTGCTCACAGTTTCCCATGAAGATCATGTTGCTGTCTGTTTGACAGCTGTTGGTTTTAATAATTGTTAATCACTTAAACACAAAAACAAGGGAAAACAAGGTCCTGGTTAAAGTTATCTTTAAACTCATCAATTAGGCCATATTCTCTCTGAATTACATTTTCTAACAGGGGTGTAAATACAATGCCAGAGCCTCCAGTCAGGACTCAAATTACAGTGGAGACATGATGAATCCTTTATGTTACTTAATGGCCTAATCAGGCCTTGTCAGATTTAGTCACATTAAAACATTTTGAATCATTTTGACTGTAAAATATCAACATCCCACCAGGGTTCTAAAAGGTCAAATTCTCAAAATACAGAGGATGTGACCATCTTTAGTAACACCTACGGCTCTGGTCACCCACACAACAACCGCAGACTGATTTGGAACTAAAGTAGGTCATCAGTACTTGAGTATATTTGGAGTGTGAAGCAGAGTGTGAAGCAGACATAACTGACCAGTGACAAAGGTCACTGGTCTGAAATATAAATGTCCTGCACTGTCGTCCCTTGATGAAACACACAAAGTCACTTTGGAGGGTCAGTTATCTTTTTGACCTATATTTATATATAATATTTAGATCCTTTACTTGAGTAACAGTAGCAACACTACAGGGTGAAAAGACTCTGTTACAAGTCCAGCATTTCAAATCTTACTTAAGTAAACATACAAGAATATCAGTATCAAAATATACTTAAAGTACAAAAAGTAAAAGTACTAATTATGCAGAAGGGCCAATTTCAGAATTGTGTCTTATATTACTGGATTATAATTATTGATTAATTAATGTGTTCATCACATGTTTTTGTAGCTAGTACAACATTGCCTCCAAATTCTAGTGAAGTGTCAGTATAAAGCAGCGTAACAACCTCCAAAGTAGTAGGTTCCTCCGGTCTGGATGTGGATGGGGATGGCTGTCCTGACAGTGGACGCTTCGTCTCCATCCACCGTCAGCATAGCATAGTTCTCCAGTGCATTCAGATGGACACTGTGCCACAGGCCGTCGTTCAGACCTGAACCTGTGAGGACAAACACACTTCAGTCTGTAAACTTTTAACAACATACAATTAAAATCAATAACTGTGGAAAGCAGCGAGATTATAGAGTCAGCCAAAAAAAGAATCTGTAAAAGAATAAGAAAAATAAAAGAAATATAAAGAGGAATAAATAAAAGAATAATTAAGGAAATATTAGAGGGGAAATATAATATAGCATTTTAATTTATTTTCATATTTATTTGTTCATTTATTTGTGCACATATCTATTTCTACATTTTAAAAAATATTTAGCAATTTATTTATTGGATGTGCATTACTCTATTATTTCTGTATATTTAAAAAAAATACATTTGTTTTTATACAATTTAATTCTTTTCTTTTTATCCCTTTATTTTTCCTTATGTTTTTGATTGCTTTTGCTTGGATGATTTGGTAATTGACAGCTCAGCCTGGACAGCAAGGCCCGCCCAAAGCCAGCTGATTGACAGCTTGACCCTTCACAGAAAAGCAAAAGCAATATGGAAAAGGATAGAGACAAATAAAGGGATAAAAATAAATCAGTGACAATTTATAAAAGTTTAATAATATGTAAATTAAAAAAAATATATACAGAAAAAGAAATAAAAGTAAATATATGTATAACCAGAAATGAATGAATAAATAGATTTGGAAAATATGTGAAAATGCTTACAATTATTCTTTTTATTTTGTTGTTTGTTTACTTATTTATTCTGATATTTATTCCTCTTTAATATTTCCACATTTTATTTAGTTATTTATTCTTACATTTATTCCTCATTATATTTCCATTATTCCACCCAGTATATATTTTTTTTTCTTATTCTTTTACAGATTTATTCTTTTTTGGGCAGTCCTTCATACAAGATAAAGTAAACACCTGAACTTCGGACATGCAGACCATTGAGCTGAGCTCACCTGATGAGATCTCTATACGTGTGTTCTTCCTCTGCGTCACATTCATGTAGACGGTGACCTTGCCCTCCGTCAGTCCCACCTCCACCCAGCCGTCAGCCAGTGCTGTTAACATCAGCAGCCCGTTGGGGTTCCACGTCCTGAAAGACAGACTGACTGACAGGGTGTCGCTGTCGCTCTGACCCGGCAGCCGCAGGAAGGATGTGGAGTTGAAGAAGACGGAGAAGGAGTTGGACTCAGCGCAGGAGAATGTCAGGTTACGCTACAGTGGGAGACAGAGACAGAGACAGAGAGGAATTGAAGAAGCAGATTACAGTCGTGGACGATTTAATCCATGGACCACAGAGAGCTTTAATTATGAGCAGTACACTGATCAGTCTTGGAACAAAACTTATTGACCTCACCACATAGAGATTACACATACAGTCAACTCAACTCGAGCAAACACGCTGTTTTACTGTAAACACCAATTCATTTATTCAGTGTAAACGTTCATTCAAACTAGCTTACGCACAAAACTTTTACTGAGTTCAATTTAAACATATACAACTGTTGAGTCACACTGATGAACATTAGTGATTTCCTTTCCATTCACTATGAACTATTATAAAAATATGATTTTTTTGGTGGTTTCTAAAACTCACAAGATTCAGTTTTATCTAAAGAAAAGTCAGTTATCTCAACAAAAGATTATAGATCAGCAAAACTTTGTTAAGTTTATTCAAAACTCGAAAATCTGGTGAAGGCAATTGCCTTCAAATTATTCGTTTTCTCAACTTATTTTTTACACTATAGATTTTGAATTTTAAGAAGGAAAAACAATCATTTCGTGTTTGGTAAATCTTAAACTTAAAAGTTGATGTTTTAAGTTTATGCTAGTTATTACAATTAATTAATGTGAGCATTTGGTTTTAGGGTGTACGAGAAAATAACCAGTTGACAAAAACACAAGAAACTGCTGCAGTTTTATATTAAGAAAGTAAATAATTTTTGTGTTTGGCATAACTGCAACACCACGTGTCTACATGTGTAGCCATAGATTACCACAGTCTGTGCTGAGACAGTGCTGAATCTCCATTTGCTGTCAAAGCTGGAGAAGCTTAAGAGCAGTTCTGAGCTGTTACATCTCATAGTGGACAATTAAAGGACAGGGAATGGTTCTAATCTTTGTCAAAACATTATTTTGATCTTTTTGAACCACACAACACAGTGCGAGCTTCTCTCATGGCCTGTATATTAGATCATGTGACTCTGAACCCAGAGGTCTGATGTCTGTCTGATCCATCCGCTGGCAGGACGACGGTACAACTGAGAGCTGAAGACCTCAGATCAATACTACATTCCACTCAGTTTCTCGTCAGTCTAATCTCCTGTGGACACGCTGTTCAATTACTGGACAGTATGTCCATCAGCCAGAAACTTAGTGACAGATAAATGTTAAATCAGCAAACATTTACAGATATAACTCAGAGTCAGTTTGGCCTGGCCTGAAGACAAGACCCAGCCCTGCTTCCAGGACGTCATTAAAGGGGCACTTCGGGGATGTAGTATTGCAGTTTAGGGGATTTTTTAGGAGGTTTAAGGGACTTTTAAAGTCTAATTTACAAATACAACAGGAAGAAGCAGTGATAATCAATTTTTCAGTCCCTAGTGGGTCAACCTCCAAAAACCCTTGATTATCAGCCAAGATTTATCTTTCACAAATTTCATATCAGCAGAAAACATTTCTTAACAGACGATATAGACAGAGGAACGTCTGTGTGGTTCACCAGACTGTGTCTCCTGGGTTTGTGTTTAATGCACAATAAATAAATAAATGAAAGCCTTCAAATTGGCAGAAATGTTCAAATACAGTTAAAGTAGAATTCAATTCTACAAACAAAGACTGATGAATAAAGACACCATAGGCCAGGTCTCTGTTAAACACACACACACAGAGTTGTCTTACAAAGCTGGACGTGTCCACCCTCTTCCTGCGGACCAGGTTAGTGATGTTGTCTCCGTTGTACGTGATTCCCTCCATGCAGCCCACAAAGTTCTCTCTGCCTCCTGAGCTCGGCTTCACTGACACAGGCAGCCCTCCGAAACTGATCTGAGGACACACAGCAGAGTGGACAACATGGACAACTGTTATGTTTATTGTCCTACTGTGACCAACACACACTCATACACACTGTCGGGAACTCTACATGATCATATAATGGGCTTTCAGTTTAAGCTGGAATTCTGTTGTATTATTTCTCTCCTTTGTACTGGTAGCTTTGTTTTTGTTTTGTTATTTATTTTATGTCATTTTTGTCTCGTTAAAGTTATTAAGTCATTGTCCTCTGCTTATTATGTCTTCTACATCATTTCACATCTTGTCTTCTTATGTCTGTTGGGCGTGATATGCACTTGAGGATACACCAAGGAATTGTCTTTTCTATGTGTTAAAGTCCCGTCAATTTAGGTTTAAGTCAGTCTTGATGTTGGAAAGGGTGTAATGATGCAAATTCCCCTCACATGCATTAAAACTAAAGTAACCGTAAAAGTAAAAGGTAAAATAAATACTCAAGTAAAGTACAGATGCCTGAAAAATCTTCTTGTGCAGTAACAAAGTATTTTTACTTCATTATTTCCCATCTCTGCCAACTGACACTTAAATCAAAGACATGTCTCGGCATTGTGCTGTACATGTAGTTACATGGCCGTTTCTGATTTGCACAAAAATCATTGGTCTGCTTCTAGGGAGAATGGCACATGACTCACAAAGAAGTCCGCATCACATAAACCAATATAAAAACCACTGGTGACCTGTGTTCAAAAAAAACAGCACAAAAGTGCCCTCTTGGTCACCTCTTTGGTAGATAAAACATGATAAAGTGCCTTCTAGGTTGCCCTCCCAGTAATTAAACATAACAAAGTGCCCTCTAAGGTGCCCTTGCAATGGATAAACCTAAGTGCCCACGAGAGCTCCCATCCAGTGGGTAAAATGTGATTAAGTGCCTTCTACAGTGCCCTCCCAGTGGATAAAATGCAATGTAGTGTCATATAGGCTTCCCTACATGCTAGACTATTAACTGGCATCTACATACTTGTAAATGGTTTTGACAGCTCGTAGTTCCTTGTGTGTTTTTATTATAGAAGTGCAGTAGTTGTTGTACTATCACATAATAAAACAACTTTAATCTAAACCAGGGATTGGAACAGTGTCATCATACAGTAAATGCATCATGACTTTCAGCACGCTGGGGACCCACCACATACAGGTGGGGCCCTTTTTATTTTCTTTGTCCCTGCCCCTCAGATAGCCTGAGTCTACTGCTGGTAAAAGCCAAACAGAAATAACAACATTACAACAAAATAAATTACTGATTAAAAATTAAACTGATATTGTATTATATTGCCAGATGTAGTAGAGGCTCAGCCAGACAAAAAACCTTTACATTTTGTGCTTTTGTTCTTTCAGATTCAGGCTGCAGCTGTTACTGGAAATACTTTGTTTTCATGTGTAAACCTGCCTGGATACAAGTCACAACAACTTCTTCAGACATGAGTACAGACTAATGAGTGTGCACTTAACCAGCTCTTATCAAGGACACAGCAGCAGTAACAAGGTACCCACACAGGCAGACTGTCTCCATCATCTTTCTCTCACACACTGAAGCAGCAGTAGTAGTGGAGGAAGCAGTATAATCAGAGGTATTGATCTGCTGCTATCAAATTTCACTACAAGCCAACATGACCCCAAATATCAACTGAACCTAACTTTTATATTGCCAATCATGGACTGAGAGTAAGAGAACGTCCACACAGAGTTGGATAAATTTGGAAAACATATCTTTGTCTCAGCATTTTGGAGCCCATCCACACTAAGTTTTTCTCACTCAAAAACTGAGCTTTGAGAGAAGAGTCTTCAGTGTGGATGAGTTTGAAACTGTTAGCAGTGTTTTTAGTGTGGACAGTCAGGTGAAGTCAAACAGAGGTTATCTCAGGGCACTTTTCATGTGGAGCAGCTCTAGACAGACCTCTGTATAATATTATTTACAGACAGCAAACAGTTCCCACCAAAGTCCCTTTTAAGAGGCAGAAACCTTGAGCAGAACCAGACTTAGCAGTGGGCAGTTATCCACCATGACCAGTTTGATTGAGAGAGAGAGAGAGAGAGAGAGAGAGAGAGAGAGAGAGAGAGAGAGAGAGAGAGAGAGAGTGAGAGAGAGAGGAGGAGAGAGAGAGAGAGAGAGAGAGAGAAGAGAGAGAGAGAGAGAGAGAGAGAGAGAGAGAGAGAGAGAGAGAGAGAGAGAGAGAGAGAGAGAGAGAGACAGAGAGAGAGAGAGAGAGAGAGAGAGAGAGACAGAGAGAGAGAGAGAGAGAGAGAGAGGAGAGAGAGTAGAGTAGAGTAGACAGCAAGACAGAAACAGAGTTAGAGAGAAGAAAGCAGAGGGGGGTGCAAATAAATGATGAACTTTGTGCCATGTGTTATCATAGTGAATTAATAAAGCTTTGGCAATGTATCTACTGCAGTGGATATGCAGCTGGCGGCCTGTGGGGAGTTGTTGTTAAGTTGTGTGTGCCTTTAACACTGTGTAGTGTGGGGCAGCTACTTTGCCATCTGTTCACACAGTGAAATAAAGTTTACACCATGCATTTATGTTATGGTGTTTCATTATGATGAGCAAGTTTTGTATTTCTGTTTTCTTATTTGAGTAAAATTTCTGTAAATAATCTGAATAGTGGTGATACTAGTGTTGTAGTCTCGCCTAGCCAGATGTCTCTCCTCTGCACTCAGTGCTATATGCCTTGTTTGCATTCCTTTAAAAAAATCACAAATATCTTGGGCGAAGCTAAGCCCAGGATGCAGCGCAGTGCTGCGGCGAAATTGAGTTGAGGGGGAACTTGTTTTGGTGCATTTGCATGTTGGTAGGTGAGCTCTGGTATTAAAATGACTGCATCAGTGCAAAAGAAAAGCTAACAACTGGTAGCTTATTTATGTTTGTGCCATTAGCCTCCCAGGTAATAACTTGCCATTTTCAGCATGTAGGTTGCATCTGAGAGGTTGTTCTCTTGTTTCCGGGGACTTTGAAAACATAGATAGCAGACGCTGTGATGCTGCTTGAGGCAAGCGACCAATGGCAGGACTTACACCTGCAGGGTGCATCCAGTGAGTCACACTAACATTAAAATAATGTTCTTCCTGAAAGCAGTCATGTTGTTACTACAGTCAAACAGTATCTCCAGCTCTGACAAGCTTGCTGGGGTTTAAGTGCAATCAGACCTCAGCTTCTCAGATCCAGCTGAGGTTATTTAACAGACCTCCCATGTTGGTCATGCTAACATTAGTTTAGCGGTTGTGTTTTAGACCTTTTTCACGAGAATTGATCAATGTTCTTGGGTGAAAAAAATATCTATATCTCCTGAGACAGGTCGGCTCTTTTTTGTGAGTAGCTGATAACTACAATGCAGCAGTCATTAATGTTCAAGTGTTTCAGTGTGGATTGACATCTTTACATAGACACACTACAGTGGTTCTTAGTTCATGAATGAAATGCAGTGAGAGAGGTACAACAAAGATACCTGGTCGAATGCAAAGTAGGGCTGCACAATTAATTGAAATTTTATTGAAATTTCTGCAGGTGCAATATTTGTTTAAGGCAAAATGTGTGTCAAAAAACTTTTAAATGAATGAATGTGGTGAGGCAGAGAGAATCTAACGGGTCCTGTCCTACACATCAGATTCTACAAACTTAAAAAACATCTTCATTTGGCACAGATTCATGCAAAAAAAAGAAATCACACCATAGTCATTTTAACATGTTTTAAAATAAAATAAAAATAGTGTCGTGGTCGGCTCCCTGGCCACCAGGGTCCCCCTGTGTAGAGGGTTTAATGCACATACAATAGTTCCCAAATTGGGTATTAACACTGCATTGGGTGATAAACAGGGGTTTGTTACTAATCGCCAAACAAACTTCATTAGTAGGTTTGTTCAGTTAGTGTGTCTTTAAAGGGCCACGCAGTCTCAGGGTTGTGACATTAGTCTGAGATGATCAAAGTGCCTGACAGCCTGACCCACAGGGAGTCTTTACCTCATAGTCCAGATCCAGATGGTCAAACTCTCCATTGGTCCTGAACTGCTGAGTGTGGTGGTCCAGCGTGAAGTTGACATTCCTCCGGTAACGCTCGATGACAACTGAGTGCCAGTGGTCATCATCCAATAAGCTCCCACTGGTCACAGATGTGTGACCCTGGATGGAACCATACTGGTTACTGCCTGGAGAGGAGAAAGCAAACCACAGAGAGACAGGGACAGTCCATCATACAGTCCTCAGGATTTCTGTATCACAGAACAGGCTGTTTCTGGAGGGTTTACCTAAGTTGATGCTGAGCTGTAGCCTCGCCCTGACGAGCTCCAGGGAAATGTAGTCTCCCTGCTGTCCCTCTCCGTGGAGCAGGACCCCATCTCCAGCTGTGGTTCTGAACTTCAGAGAGATGACATCCTTCACAATCTTCATCTTCTTACTTCTAAACCGGTAGGAGATCACACCATGGCCATCAAAACTGATCACATCTGCCCCTGGAAGAGAATTTTTTTTTTTTTTTTAAATCATCTTTTCAGCCAATAGAACACATCTGTGATGCAGGACTGTCCAATCAGGTGGCTGTGTCTGAGGATGAAATATGCTTTAACAAGTGGCGGGTCAACACTGCCAAATGTGCTATGTCAGGATGAACCACTTGAGATGCAGGGTAAATGTCCTAAAGTACTAAGGGGACAGTACTAAAGGGACAGTTCACCCAAAAATGAAAATTCAGTCATTATCTCCCCACCCTCATGCTGATTGAAGGTCGGTTTTAGTTTTTTAGTTCACAAAACACTGCTGGAGTTTCACAGGAAAACAGTGTTGCAGAATCTCCCAAACAATGGAAGTGAATGGTGACCAGTTTTCAAACATAAAAAATAAATAAAAAATAATGACTAAATTTTCATTTTTTGGGTGAACTATCCCTTTAAATCCACGTACCATAAGCCTACTTGCAGCTTGTGGGTAAATTTTTTAAATAAAAACTAAATCAGCACTTTTCTTCTGTGTGATGTTTCTTTAAATTAAGCTGCTTTTTAAGTAAATGACACTTTTTATCCTCTTGTACTCACAGTATGAGCAGCCATAGAGCTCCAGACGTACTCCAATGCGTCCCTCCCTGCTCCAGTCCACTGGGATGAAGCGGATGTAGCGAGCCAGGATGGCGTGCTGCAGCTCATGGCGAACCACACCCTCACTGTTCACATTCCCCTCAAACGTCTGAAACACACAGAAAACACAACATGCTGCAGGTAGTGCTCCATGGTAATATATTAATTACAATGATGCATTATTGCTTAAAAACTTCATCTTTATATGCTGCCTGGCCAAAAAGAAAAAGTCACACTGTAATATTTCTTTGGACCGCTTTTAGATTTGATTACCGTGCGCATTCGCCATGGCATTGTTTCAATAAGCTTATGCAATGTCACAACATTTATTTCTGTCAAGAGTCATTAACTTTTCACCAAGATCTTGTATTGATGATGGGAGAGTCGGACCGCTGTGTAAATGTCATAGTCTGTGCCTTTCCTTCATTCCTCATGTGTCAGCTGTTTCCCCCTCCCCTTTGTTTCTTGTGGTTCCTTGTTTGTCTCTCTCAGTGTCTGTGTGTCTGGGTGTGGCTCATCAGTCCTGCTGCCATACAGCTCCTGCTGCCAATCTGCCTGCTCACCTGAAAACTATCCACCAATCAACTCCAGCAGTACAAATACCCTGGCTCTGCAGTCCAGTCTTCGCCAGATCATTCAGTCTGCCTTGTGGTACTAACCACAGCCTACTTGTTGCTGATTGCTTTTTTCCCTCATAGATTTTTGCTTTAAAACTTGTCTTCTTCTGCCTCAGATTGACACTCACTGGTTAACCATTTGCCTGCCACTTCAGCCTGCCACCTGCTTCCAGCCTTGCTCCGCCTGGCTGCCCTGTTTCTTCTGAGAGCCCAGCATCAACCCAAGACATCCATTCTTCCATTTTTTTTTAAATAAAGCCACTTAAAACTGAACAGCTGTCTGGGTCTCGCTTTTGGGTCCAGTTCTCTCCATTTCACACAACAGTAAAGTCTTCCCCAGTACATCCCAAAGATTCTCAATGGGGTTCAGGTCTGGACTCTTTGGTGGCCGGTCCATGTGTGAAAATGATGTCTCATGCTCCCTCAACCACTCTTTCACTATTTGAGCCCCATGAATCCTGACATTGTCATCTTGGAATATGTCCGTGTCATCAGAGAAGAAAAAATCCATTGATGGAGAAACCTGCTCATTCAGTATATTCAGGTAGTGAGCTGACCTCAGTTTTTGGGCTCATAATGTTGCTGAACCTCGACCTGAGCAACTGAAACAACCCCAGATCATAACACTGCCCCCACAGGCTCGTACTGTAGACACTAGGCATGATGGGAGCACCACTTCATCCACCTCTCTTCTTACCCTGATGCACCCATCACTCTGGAACAGGGTAAATGTGGACTCATCAAACACATGACATTTTTCCATTACTCCACAGTCCAATCTTTATGCTCCCTAAGAAATTGAAGCTTTTTTTCTGATTATCCTCACTGATAAGTGGTTTTCTTAAAGCTACACAGCTGTAGCTTTAAGAAAACCCTTGAGTTCTCTTCACATTGTGTGTGTGGAAATGTTCTTACTTTCACTTTTAAACATAGCCGTGAGTTCTACTGTTGATTTTTTACGATTTGATTTCATCAAACGTTTAAGTGATCTCTGATCACAATCATTCAAGATTTTTTTCAGACCACATTTCTTCCTGGAAGATGATGGTTCACCACTATCCTTCCAGGTTTTAATAATGTGTTGGACAGTTCTTAATCCAATTTTAGTAGTTTCATCAGTCTCCTTAGTTGTTTTCTTTGCTTGATGCAGGACAGTAATTTGACCCTTCTGAAACAGAGTAACATCTTTTCCACGAGCACAGGATATGTCTTCTGACATGGTTGTTTAAGAAATGAGAAGCTGCTCACTGCATCAGTTAGGGTTCAATAACTTGTTGCCAGATGAAACATATTAATCACTGCAGTCATTATCCAGTGGAAGGATCTTACCTATTTGCTTTGTTAAATCCAGATGGTCACTTTTTTGGCCAGGCAGTGTATATATGAATGGGTGGAGGAGAGTGTCCTAATGTATTAAAATCAGTTGAAGGTGTGGATTTAGTACTGCTAAAAATTATGTTTTTTGTCCCTCCTGTTGTTTTTTGCATTAGCGTCCTTCTGTTTGTGCAAACGGGAAGGGTAACATTGCTTAGAATCATTTGGTCGGTCATAGCTACTGCACAATTGGTTTTTCCATTTTGATAAATCTCCATTATTGTACAGATGATTCTACATCACAACAATTACAAAAAAACACTAACTTTGATGATTGTGGGGCAAGATCTGAAGATATATTTGAAGTATTTAAAAAATAATTATGGCCATTTATCCCCAACGGACATCTGGGAAGCCATCACTGCCACTGGAGAGACTAAGCTGCACTCCAGCAGTATGTCAATGAGATCTTTGTGTAATTTATGACAGAAATTGCATTAAATGCATTGTATTAAATGTTTAGATGAGAGGACATGACATTACAATACATGACATAAGATTATTATGTACCCAGATGTTTCCATCCTGTAGATAAGGCCTCCAGTTTTTCTGCGTGTCACTGTAAAGCAACCGATATTTGCTGGTCCAATCAGAGCTACTGTAGCGACCCTGTGTCACTACGGCAACCACCTGCTTCCTGGAACCCAGGTCCACCTGTAACCATGGGTTACGGTCCGTATCCAAGGGCGACCAACCTCCAGCACCTAGTTTTGTGGGTGTTGTGTGTTGGGGTGGGAGGAAAGGAAAAAGAAGAAGAACAGAAAATGATCAGATGTGCTTCAAGCAGAGCTGTGTTTGTACTGCTCCAGTTAACGGATGATGTCATCACATGGAGTCTAACCAGTATCACCAGTCTAAGCAGTGTGATTCTTCACATCAGTATCTGAGGACATCCATTACAACTCATGCCTTTGAGAACATAACAGTAACAGTACGTTACTTTAGACATCTACCAATTTGTGAAGAGTACTTTTTGAGCTTGGCTCATTACTTCTTGGTTTCATTTGTAAGTAAATATATGCTGTGATAGCTAGGGTTGGTCAGTGTTTACCAAATTGGCAAATGATGACGTCCAAAGTGAAATGTCACTATGGATGATGATATTATTGCTGGGTTTAAAAGATTCTTCATCTCTGCCCAACCCTACATTGTGTATTGGAAGAAATACATCACTAACCACAATCATCATCCCATGCAAAGGCTACTAGTATACACTGATAAATGAGAATACCAACCAAGCCAGAATTTACATGTGCATGCACAACAGCATAAACAAAACAGTAGAAAGACATACCTTGTTTCCGATTGAGTTTGGCGTAACCAGCTCCATGTCCTCGGCCATATGCTGACGAACTGGTGAAAGAGCTGTAGGCGAGAGGAGTGGCCAAGCTGTCCTCACACTTCCCTGAACCAGAGAGAGACAAAACATAGACACAGCTCAGCTCCCCATCAGTCAGACTTGGTGAACCCCTGACTCTTCCATGTTGGCGGTGTGTTGTGTGTTATATGGTCACTACATTTGTACAACCACAGCAGGTCTCCTCTCAGGAATATGCAAACATAGGTATTTTTCAGCATTTTGTTTTTTCTAGTGAGAACATTCTTGGGCCAACACGCAGGAGTAACTTAAGTTACTGTTACTACTGTTCTCTCTGTCTCTGTTCTTTTCTCTCTCTCTTCCACCCCTCCCACCTCCCCTCTTTCCTCCCCTTTTCCTCTTTCCCTCTCAACCCGACCGGTGCCGTCAGATCACCGCCCACCATGAGTCATGGATCTGTCCGAGGTTTCTGCCTGTTAAAAGGAAGTTTTTCCTCGCCGCTGTCGCCAAAGTGCTTGCTTATGGGGGAGTTGTTTCAACTGTCGGATGTAAACAAAATTATTGAGTGTGGTCTAGACCTACTCTATTTGTAAAGTGTCTTGAGACAACTTTGTTGTGAATTGGCGCTATATAAATAAAATTTGATTGATTGATTGATTGAAGTATGTATAATATGTTCACCATGTTGTCACTTCTCAGACATATTTTTTGAAAATGAGAAGGAGCAGCATCACAGCTGTGCTCAACGCGAGTCTACCTTTCTGCAAAGAAGTAAATCTATACCATAAAGGCACAGACACACATACACAAATGCAGGTGAGTGACCACCAAATGTCCCAGTGCAGGATGTGTCTCACATGGAATTCAGTTTGATGTTATTTAGTCAATTTTAGGGTCAACCACACACATTTATTTGCTATTGGTTGAGGCTGCAAGACCCACACAAAGCGGAGACGCAAATCAGCTTTGCCACCAGAAGGACGTATTAATTCGTCCCTTTGCTTGCACAGAATGGAAATGAACGGAAGGTGAATAATCAGCAGTAAATTTTGTGCATGTGTGACCACGCCCCAAAGATTATTCTAACAATACAGAATAGGGGTGTAATGATACATCAATCTGGATCTATAGATCAATTCAATGTTCAATATCAATCCACATCATCATCTTTAAGTATCTGGAAGAGTTCAGTTATAAAATCATAATTTAGTTGCTTTTTGTGAGCTGACATATATGTAACTGAAGGACATATGATATCATCTGACACTGATCACAGACCCCTGAATTGAATCATATCGACATCACATTGTGGAAGACTTTGTGATCTCTGCAAATATCATATCTTTGTTCAAAGAATCAATTTAATATTGTGTATTGTGTGACGGAACTTGTGATTTACATCCTTGCTTTTGAAATTGTGTTTGTGTCCTTATCATGTCGCTGCTACTGACCAGTTATGAGCATCTTCATCGTCGTAAGTTGATAAAAGAAAAATACCCCCAAAAATTGTGGTCTTGATCAAGACTAATTTTAGCCATATACAGATAAAGTTGCTTTTTGTCATCTTGTAAATTAACATATTCTTAGCATAAGGCTGTGTGTGTGTGTGTGTGTGTGTGTGTGTGTGTGTGTGTGTGTGTGTGTGTGTGTGTGTGTGTGTGTGTGTGTGTGTGTGTGTGTGTGTGAGAGAGAGAGAGAGAGAGAGAGAGAGAGATATTCTATAGGTTGGTCTTTGTTCTCGACCTTTTCATCAGAATTGCTATAAGATGGGGTTTGAGTGGGGGTGGGATCACAGCTCTGTGTGTGTGTTTGTGTGTGGTGTGTGTGTGCGTGTGCATGCGTGTGTGTGTGTGTGTGTGTGTGTGTGTGTGTGTGTGTGTGTGTGTGTGTGTGTGTGTGGTGTGTGTGTGTGTGCGTGTGTGTGTGTGTGCGTGTGTGTGTGACAGGTGCGGGGTATGGTAATGAGCTCCCTAATATGCATTACAAAACAACAAGCCAAGCATGTATTAAGCAGTTTAAAAGGAACAAGAAACAGATTATCTTCTCAACAGAAAATCTGGAAAATAAACTGAACTCTCTACTGAGAGCTCATCTGACTGTGGAACATACTCTTTCTTCAGTTATGTGTGATTTGATTATTTGAACAATATTGTGCTTCTTATGACCCCAGATTATACTGAATGATTTTTTTTTAAATGATCTCTCTTACACAGCTCAAGCAGTGTAGAGTTCAAGTGTACATGTTTGACTGTGACTAAAGCAGTACATTTAGTAGGGCTGCAACTACTGCAATGATTACTTTTATAGATGATAATTCAGTTGATTATTTTCTCAATTAATCAGTTAATAGCTGTTTGCTTTAAAATGTCAGAAAATATTTCCCAAAGCCCAGGATGACGTCCTCAAATGTCTTGTTTTACTCACAACTCAAAGATATTCAGTTTTAGTGTCAGAGAGGGGTAAAGAAACCAGAAAATATTCACATTTGAGGAGCTGAAATTAGAGAATTTTAACATTGTTTCTAAAAAAAAAAATATTCAAACTGATTAATCGATTATCAAAATAGTTGACAATTAATTTAATGACTGATTAGTAATCGATGAATCATTGCAGCTCTAGCTCAGTCGACTCATTTCACCTGCTCGATTCCCCGTCTACTCTCACTCTCCCCTCGCTCTTTCTCCTCCTTCACCCTAAGAACTAGCAGTGCTGCAATGGCAGCAACGGCAAGCAGTTTCACCGGATACCATAATATCAGCTTAAGATGACTGTACACTAGGGCTGAGTGATTTGAAAAAAATATCTAATTGGAATTATTTCGACTGATATTGCAACTGCGATATGATTTGCGATATTAGGAGGAATGCTAATTTTTACATCATTATTCTTATTTTCATTTAAAACATATCATTTATGGGGGGGGACATTTAGCTCAGTTGGTAGAGCGTCCGACCCATGTATGGAGGCTGTTAGTCCTCTGCAGCAGCCGCTGGTTTGACTCCCGCCTTCGGCCCTTTGCTGCGTGTCATCCCCTCTCTCTCTGCCCCCTTCCTGTCTGCTCTCTGGCTATCCTATCAAATAAAGGCAAAAATGCCAAAAAAATAACTTTAAAAAAAACCCAATCATTTATGGTGTGATTTTTGTGCATTTTTGATGTTTTCTTAAGTCTGTAAAAAATATGATGTGTAGGCCAGGACACTTCTGCAGCATGACAATATTTAACTTAAAACTGTAGTTTGACACATTCTGCATTTGTGACATATTGTGTCTCATACAATTTTAAAATTGCTGTCTGCCATATTGCGATTTCGACAAAATTTCTATCAATTGTTCAGCCCTACTGTGCACACTAAACAGGTGGAGCCTAAACAAGATGACAGACAGCAATTCAGTGAGAATATACTAAACATGAACAATTACGATGTTGAAACCCGTGTTTACACAATTACGTTCACATATCACAGTTTCACTCTTACAGTGTTATCTGACCAGTCTATTCAGCTTTACTCAGTCTCCACTGGCTGTTTCTCTAATAATGTTCTGTATGATCATAAAAAGTGAATAGTGCCTGCCTTAAAAAACTGCAGCTGTCCTGATTTTATGAGGTTATGTTTGCTCAAGTTTGCATGACATCAGAGCCAGTTAGGATCAAGTGAGATACAAATCTAACTAGCATACATTCAAGGGTCAATTGACCCTGCGCTAAGCCCTGCCTCCAAACAGCAACTGTCCAATCATATGTTAGCAACCGTAACTAGGGCTGTCAAGCTTTCCATTTCTCTACCTGTTGAAGATGAGCAGGAGGCTCTGAGAAGAGCGATACTCTTACCAGCTGCAGTAACTTTACCTCCAGCCAAACCTGTTAGATCCACTGCATCTGCATTTGTTCTGTGGGGGTTTGAGGAGGAGGATGTGGGCTGATGCAGAATCAAAGTAGGTCGACAACGATGCATCTCTCTCTGGCTTGCTGTCTCAGGTCTAAGCTGGGTTAGCTTAGCTTTTAGCTTAGCTGTCTTCCACAATCACAGTCCAGCTGGTCTGGCTGCGTGACCCATCTCAAGGTCCGCTGCACTAATCGAGCCCCTGTGCATCCTTTTCCCTCGTTAATGAGTGTATTTCTGTCATCTATCATGTAGATATACCTGCTGTGTTTCACATCCGACCAGTGTTTGCTGAGATGTAAGCTAACTTTAGCCTCAGTCTGTTAGCATTAATGTTATGTACGCAGCTTTAAGCTCACTCTACATAAACACTTTCACACAGTTCTTGTTTTAAAACATGACAGGAAACATTAAGACATCAGCTGGAGACTTCTCATCTGGCTCAAGGAGTTAGCATTAGTTTACATCAGCCAGCTACATGCTGAGTTATTATTTTAGCCGACAAAATCCATGATCATCAGCTAAAAATGAGAATTTGCTTTTGTTTACGTCTCTAACGATTCAAAGACCTCATGTTTCAACTACCACAGACTGACAGAAGACAGACAGAAGACTATTTAGACTTGACTATTTAGTCATCAGCTGGGGCAAAAATAACACAATAACCCTCCATCCTGCACAAAATCAGCTAACATGAACTCAGTGTCAAGCTGAATAAATGAAGCGAAGCTATGAGGCAGCTGAGTGTGTCATCAGGCAGGTTCCTCAGTCAGGGTTTCAACATTTTGTGCATTTTTAACTTTTAAAATCAGGACTTCACTGATGAAAATTCAGCTTCTACTATGCTGCTGTGTACTGTATGGTGATAATACAGTCTAAATTCTACTCTCATTTACTGCTAATTAGGGCTGCACAATTAATCATAGTCAAATCAAAATTGAAATATGACCAAGTGCAATATCTAAATCACAGAACCAGAACCAATTTTTTGAAAAAGGAAAAATGTGAGAGAAAACAAAGTTAAAATGAGGTACTGTAGTGCTGCAGAGTCCTAAAATTCTTGTTCTTCAGATGAAAGAAAACAACTGTTTGGTACAGATCCCAACAAATATCACATCACTTTGTTTTCAGTAAAAATGAAAATTGTGATGCAAAAAATGATCATTCCCACGAATCGTATCTCATATCACAATCGCACTTTCAGTCCAAATAATTGCAATGTGACATACTGTTACCAGTTCTCACAGCCCCACTGCTAATCGTGTTTAAAATGGTAAAGATGACACTGTGGACAAGTAACGACTCAAAGTAGACACGTGCAAAAGTGCTGCATTTTTATCCTCCACTGCCAATAACTGTACTACACTGGGACACACTCAAATGAACTCTCAATTTTCGACACGATCGCATTTCATTATAGTACAAACACATGAAATGGGAGCTCCTGCTACCAAAAGACTGAATGTCCCTGACTACCTGACCTGAGATGAGAAATGCTGGATAAACCCACAGATTCAAGAGATTGTCAAAACAGAGAATCATAGCAACTCCAGTAAGGTCTTAGTCTCGGGAACTTTTGTTTTCTGTTATAACATGTTTCTTTACTGGCACCCCAGGCCAGAGGAAGGCAGCCTCAGTTAATGCATAAAGAGAGCAACAGCACTCCAGTCCAGGTTCTAATCAACGTTCGATGCCACACCAACTGTTTCAGTGCAGAGAGCATTGCTCAATGCTCATGTAGTGAGAATGTGTCATCTGGATCCTGCATTGAAAAAAAAAAAAAAGGATCTGGTACCAAGTCAGGGTGAAGTTTCAGTTTCTAACAATGTTCCGCCTGATGTTTCCGGCTGCTATGTCTTGTAAAGTCTACAGAAAACCACTCTGCCACCGTCTACAGCTAACAGAGACTTTTTTTTTTTTTTTTTTTTTTATTTATTTATTTAAAGAGGACAGTGCACATTCATTATACATTTCTGTAAATGTGCCAGTGTTAGCCAAAGGCTAGTTTCCAACCGTAGTCCTCTGGCATGGTGTCAAAAGCCGTCAAGACACACAAGGGTCATAACACATTAAGAAAAGAAAACAAAAAACAAAAACAAAAAAAAACAAAAAAAAAAACAAAAAAACAAACGATAACAAAAAAACAAAAAACAAAACAAAAACAGGGACTTTAAGCTTTACACCATTTGAAAAACAATCCAAGTCTGATGTGCGATCGCGATACCAGACGATCAGAAATCTCACCACGTCGCCTCGTCTGGGTATTTCTAAATGCAACATAGTTGCTTGAACAGCACTGAGTATGACCTCTGCCAGCCTATGCCCCTTAAATCTGATATGCCTTACTGGAAACAATTACACTTCTGAGAACTTCTGCTGAGTGGTAGGCAAACAACTTCTGCATGTCACGACCAAAATTTGTAAAGTCTTTGGATTGGTTCGGCAATTTTTTTTCCAATTCTCTAATTATTTCCACCCAGTTTTAACAACGAAAGCTGGGAGATTGTCCTCACGTTACAGCCATTCTAAACAATACTTGTGATTCCACCAGCAGTGCCTCGGAGTGTCCAGCAGCAGCTCTCCACTCAGCTTCAGATACGCACCAAGTCTGTTTTTGATGGATGGTGCATCAATCTACACAGAGCAGATTGAGCGGCCAGGAAGTCAAACACAGAAAAAGCAGAGAGAATCCGGTCAATTTTCAAAATAAAAGGCCCCATGCAGACTCGCAATCATAAAGACAGACAAAAAGAACAAGTAAACATAATCATGCAGGCAAAACGCTCCACTGCTAAAGCATTTCTGAAACGCTGCTGTTGTGGGCTGCAGATATTATATACGGATTATGACTGTGGCACAGACCAGATCAACCAGTTAGAGACTGACTTGTGAGTTTAGATGTGAGAGTCTTCTTCAGGCTAATCTGGTGACAATATAGAGATATAGTCCAGATGTTTTATGGCAAGGGGCAAAGGAAGGAAATATTTTTAAAATAAAGGACGTAAACTCATTAATCAGAAGAGTGACTGACTGACTGTCTGACTGTACTTTCTGTTTTTAATCTTAATAGTTGGACACCTGAAGGACCGAGCAGCTGGTCTGTGAAGAGGCCCTACTGAGAGCTGCAGAGAAGTGCTGAGTTTCTTACAACAAAAGCCATCTGTGAAACTGTGCTGTAAGTAAAATAGATTAAAGGAAACTACATTTTAATAAGATCTAGGATGTAAAACAGTGCTGAAAACACTTCTAATTGCATTCAATAGGTATGTGAACATTCAAGACACTCAAAAACTCCATTGTTACCAGTCGTGGTGGGGGGGGGCTGTCATTGTCACTGAATTTTAGGAAAACTGTCATTGCTTGAGGAAGAGACTAGAGCTGCAACAATTAATCAAATAATTGATTATTAAATTAATTGGTAACTATTTTGATAATTGATTAATCAGTTTGAGTAATTTTTTAAGAATAAATTCTCTGATTCCAGCTTTTTAAATGGGAACATTTCTGCTTTCTTTAATCCTCTATAACAATAATTTGAATATCTTTGATTTGTAGACAAAATGGGAAACACTGATCAACATTTTTCACTGTTTTCTGACATTTTTTTTAGGCAAACAACTATTAATCGAGAAAATAATTGACCAATTAATTGACAACTAATAATTAGTTGCAGCCCGAGCACAGACCGCTATATGCATGAAAACCTGAGTTTAAAAAGTTGACTTTTTTTATAATCAGAAGAGTGAAGACAAATAACAACATTGCTATTAATAATGTTTTCTATTTCTACACGTGTTCCACCAGGTGTGTCAAGCTTACTTTAGTTAATGGGCAACATACAGCCCAATTTGACCTCTAGTGGGCCTGACCTATAAAACCACTGCATAACAACCAATAATAACAACACTTCTAAATGTTTCCCTTTTTAGTGTTAAGATGTGCAAATTCATTCTGAAAACATTCACATTTAATGAATCATTCATTTAAAAAACAGCCTGAGATCTCTTCAAGAAAATAATTGCAATTTCTACAATGTGGTTTTTCACATTAAGTCAATCTACTGTAATTACACGTGAATTACAATATACAGACATATACAGGTGACCAGTTCTGGCCCACAGACCTTACGTTTGACACCAATGTGTCAGACAGTGTATACGTATAAGACAAGAGTAAAGTTGTTGGGAAGCATGTATGTTTCCTTCCGACAGAACTTTCCTCCTGTTTCCAGACACATCCAGAGGCTGTGCTGACACACAGAGATTAAACTGATGCCAAGCTTCTTATCGGATTCTGCTTCTTTTGGGATGGGACCACAGGCTCTTATTTTGAGCCACTAATGAAATGATCTCGATCATAAATCCATTCTGTACCACTGTGATATTCAGAAAGTTAGACTGGACTATGTCTCCTGTGCACAGCAAAATCCACAACTCGTACAGGGACGGGGGTGCCAATAATGGTGGAACAGTGAGCAATAGTCAAAAAGATAGACTTTGGATTTGGGTGTTTGATTATTCTTTACTTTTTTCCAGTTCAGAGCACACTAAACTCCTGCATCAGCCTACATGAGAGTCATGCTTTAGCCTACCTCGTGTTTTGGCGCTTTATCTTAATTTATTTTGAAGGCCCATATCAATTAGTTGTTTGGTCCACAAAATATCAGAAAATGTTGATCAGAGTTTCCCAAAGACGACGTCTTCAAATGTTTCATAGATATTCAGTTCAAAACTGATTGATCCATTATTAAAATAGCTATCAAGTAATTCAATAGTTGAGAAATTAACTGATTAATCCACAAATCATTATAGTTCTACATTGTTTGTTACAGATCACTGCAAAAATCAGACCTTTAATGTTTTTCAATGTAAATAAGAATAATAATGTAAAAATGACCATTCCCTCTGATATTGTAAACCATATCGCAATTGCAATATCAGTAAAAAAAAAATTGCAATTACATATATTTTCAAAATCATTCAGCCCTACATTATATGGTTGAGTATTAATTACCACAGTGACTAAACTGACCTGAATGTTTAAAATTGGTGCAGTGCCCCTTTAATGTGGTGTTGTTACACAACAAAATACTACTGTAAATCCCCTGTTTGTAGGTGCATTTCTAACCAGTAGGTCTCTATAATCAACCAATGGTTCATAACACACTGTAATAGAGGCGAGTTCTCTGCAGATATATACATTTTTAGGTGTTTAAAAATGTATGTACTGGGACACCCCAGTTGCTCAGTTGGTAGAGCATGTGCCCCACATACTGAGGCCATGAGTCCTCTGCAGCAGCTGAGGGTTCAATTCCTGCCTATGGCCCTTTGCTGCATGTTCTCCCCCAACACTCTCCCCATTTCCTGTCATATCCTCAGCTTCATCTCAAATAAGGGCACAAAAAGCCCTGCAAAAAATTTATGTGTCGACAACTGTAACTCAGCCCATGAAGCATCCATAACTGGTGTATAAACTGTTAATGAATGCTTGATAACACTATAAAATAGTTATACATCCTCACCAGCTTTCAGCAGATTCCTGAACAGTTTAAAGGGGCTAAAAAATGAAAAAAATGAAAATTCAGTCATTAGCTACTCACCCTCATGCAGATTTTGTTAGTCTGCAAAACACTGCTGGAGTTTCACAGGAAAACAGTGTTGCAATGGAACAATGGAAGTGAATGGTGATCACTTTTCAAACAGAAAAACCAACTGTAAAGAAACCATAAAATGCCTCCATACTGCTCGTCTGGTGTGATCAAAGTCTCCTAAAGTTCTGACATGCTGTTTGCACACCATCACACCACACATACACAGTTCAGACAGTGTGCATGTGCACATGAATGTGGCCCCAAGCTAAGAATCTACAGTGAAGATTCAGGCTAAAACGATATTAGGTATACTTTATCCACAGTTCATACACCAACAACTACAATAACACACACTTATATCTGCTTACAGCTGAGCTGCAGTGTCTTATAAACCATTTATTAAGTGTGTATAAACTTGGTAAAACTGTGTCACCCAACAGGATATGTGTCTAAGGCTCCTTCTATTTTTGGTTCCATTTGTGGAGCACCTATCAGTGCACTGGTCAGTCTGGGGATGTAAGGATGTTTTTATTCTCTGCAACTGAAACTGATATTTTATCAATACACTGGCTGCACAAACTTAAACTCTGAACTGAGGTAGTTCAGCACTAACTGCACATAAACTGAAGGCTTCACAGACTGTGTGAATGACTCCAGTTTTGCTTTAAAAACATATTGCATCATTCACACCCCAAAATAAAAAATAATATTTTTCTTCCTGCCTGTAGTGTTTTTTCTCCATCTAGACAGTTTTGGTGTGAGTTGGAGGCATCAGCCGTAGAGATTTCTGTCTTCTGTCCAATATAATGGAACTAGATGGCACATGGCTTGTGGATAATCCACAGACCCTGCTGTGAACGGTTTCATGTAGGAGCTATGTAGGAAGCGTGCATCTAGTCATGGTTGGGAGGCTCATGCTTTCAAGAGCATGGTCTGTAAACTTTGATAGTGCCTGTAAACTCCTTCCTTCTGTGTGGTGATACAGTTGGCAGGTGCAGTTCAGTAGAAAGAACATGGTTCCTCCATGAAACTGCTCACAACCAGGTGTGTGGATTATCTTGAGTACCTGTGTCACGATTTCTGGAGAGAGACACTGCTGTTGAAGATTTTCAAATGTATTTTTTGATGCCTTGAGTAAGGCTGATGCAATAACTGCTGTATTGATATATTGTGCTATTGATAAGCCAGTCACAGGAGATGGCAAGCAACTGCAAAAACAGTTTAAAGTTTACTTAATAACATAAATAAACATAACAAATTTACATAATAAGTTGGATTTCTTGATATTCTACAAACTCTGGCTTCAAATGTCAGCAATCCTTTTGCAGATATATGCTCATGTGCTGCTGACATCATCCTCATCATCATCAATGATGTCAGATACGCCACATCTACCATTTTATATCTCTGGGACCTGGGACCCCCGGCTGATGTGCCTAGCATGGGGTTACACAAGGACTCGAGTACAGTGCATCCCCTTTACACACAATTGCTTTTAAATATTTGTTGCACATCCTGCACGCTGTTGGAATCCTTTCAAGTCAAATACAGCCACACTTTAGACTTTTTAGCTTGGTATTTTCATCATGTTTCCACCAAGAGTCATGTGGAGGAACGTCTGCACCAGAAGGAAACTATTTCAATCGACAGCTCAGGTGTGTGGCACCAAAATGTAGCACAGTAATCTGCGGTCTGGTCATATAGGAACCGGTGCCACAATGATATCAAGACTGTGACCCTGCTTCAAACTTGGAAGCTAGAACTTTTAATATGTTTTGTTCTTTTTCTGTTTACTTCGTAGGTTAATGAACAAGGTGTTAGCATTTTAAACAGCTAACGTAGCTACTACTACAGGATGTGGTGATGTTGGACTCATGTTGTAATGCTGAGGGACAGTCATGAGAAACTGTGTGAATGTCCTTTCCAGGCAAATAAATAAGCAAAGTAGTGGGTCGGTAGCTGTTTTTTCATGTTGCTTTTTGTGAAAGTTTGTACTGTAGCAGGAGCTACAATAGCTGTGTTGATGCATTGAACCTGGCTGGTTCTGTTCTGTGGTCCTAGTGTATGCAAGTGTGTGTTTGTGCATGTCTAGATTTATTTAGAATAGACTTAGAATTAAACTTAAAATAAGAAAAAATGAAAATTAGGGGAAAAAATGTGTTTTGCATCTCATTAATTATTGATTAATTGATCAGAGTTTGATGTCCTGCTTTCAGAGATCCATGAAGAATGCATCAGCAGTGGAATTACGAGACCTGCTATTGAAAAGAAACAGGAAAAAACAAGTGCTGTTAATGCCGTGTTACCTGAGGGTCAGACTGTCATTGAAATAAAGAAGAAATGTCTCGATATGAAAATGGCTTCAAAGAAAAAAAAAGTCAAATGTCGCCACAGTAAGGGGCGATCGATGACTGCAACAGGAGGAGAGGGTTAAGAGGAAGTTTCCATCACAGAGACAGAGGACAGAATAAAGAGAGGATGTTCACCTGGACAGAGACTTTATAAACCTGCATGTGAAGATATACGACCAATACACCTGACAGCAGGTAATAATACATCATTAAATTAATGATGATAGGATTCATGTGTAATTTTATAATTATATTATAATTAGAAATGCAGTCAAATAGGATAATGTCAACATAATTATGAAGTGTAATTTTTTTTTTCGAACTGTCTTCAAACTAATTAAACATGCAGTCTTTAATGAGAAACAGTGGTTGGAATAACAGCAGACTGACTGCACAGGTCTGGACCTCATACATCATGTTCATATCTGAAAGAAAAGTCAAAATACAAGAAAACTGGTGAACGCCACAAGTTCTCCTGAATCACTCGTACCCACCACTGAAGAACAAACCTGTTCTTACGAGCGGTTCTTGAATGAGGCCCAATGTTTTAAATACATAACGAGGTTGAAGTTGAAGTTTAGACTTACTTCTTTCACAACAGAAATCACATTTTTGTTATCAAAGAGAGAGTAAAGTGCAGAAAACGGTACTGTTGGCTACCAGAACCGAATTCCAGGTACTGGTATTGGTACTGTATCAGTTCAAATGTGATCGGTACCCAACCCATCACACTGGAGAGAAGACAGACATCTCTATAGCTGACATCTCCAAAACTCTGCAACTCACACCAAAACTATCTAGATGGATAAAGAGCACAACAGGGAAGAGGGAAAATATGTTGTTTTAATTTTGGGGTGAACTGTCCCTTTAAGGTTGATGTTATTTCCTCCTCAGTAACACAGAATTCGTGATGATGACTTTCTTAATACACTGAGGTAGCCGTGTGTGTGTGTGTGTGTGTGTGTGTGTGTGTGTGTGTGTGTCGTCATGATAAAAACAGTGTATGATCCAGCCCTGCTGGTTAATGTGCTGGTTTGGCCTCATGCTGAGTCCTGACTTCAGTCCACATCCCTGCTGCACAGAGCTGCACTGCCCCAGCAAGAGCAACCGAATTAGCCACGGCTGCTAGTGTGTGTGTGTGTGTGTGTGTGTGTGTGTGTGTGTGTGGTGTGTGTGTGTGTGTGTGTGTGGTGTTAGCCTACTTACGGGATACTGAGGATGCGGAGCTGGAGGTGCTGATGATGCTGCACAGGACGGGCAGCAGCACCAGCAGCTCGGTCACAAAAGACATGATGACAGAGAGTCCACACAGAGACAATGAGGCTGAAGGTGTGGTGTCCCTCCGCTGTGAGGCTGTTGTTCCCGGTGATACAGCCCAGACGCCTCGGATGCTCTCTTTCTTTATGAGCGGCGAAAGCAAGATGCAATGGCTGTCCGCGTCTCCGCCGCCCTGTCCGGTATTGTCTCCTCTCCGGGGTTCTCAGCCGGCCCGGCGGCTCTCCAGCGGCCTTTGACCAACGAGCTCCGGGAGCAGCCTGGGAACAGAAGGCGGTTGAGCTGCGGGCCGGGCCTCGAGCTCCAGGTGCATGGTCAGACACACAGACAGACGGACTATCCAACGTACTGCTCAGCTGCCTGAATAATCAATACACCCCCACTCTCCGCGGCACTTGGTACAGTCCGGACAACAATACAGGGTTCCCTGGAAAATGAGGAGGGGATAGAAGGGAACAGGAGGGTCCACACAGCTTCAAGAAGGGAACACAGAGATAGGCGCGGGGAAGGACTGAGCTGTGATATATACGGATTTAAAAATATAACATATGTATAGAAATGAAACAGAACGGAATGTACTGCCCACAAAATATAAAAATATCACATATAGTAAAAAACACGAGCCACCAGCAGAAGGTACATAAGGCATGAATTCAAAATCAATATGGAGAAATCAATAGCGGACCTTTAGGCCAGGTTCTTGGTGGTTCTAGGCCTCTACAGCACAGGGTTTTTTGTCAGGCCAAGAGGCCCTTAAAGACAGGAAATATGGCCTGCTGGGGACCCCCTCATGTCTGTCCCTTGGAATAATTTGACATGTTGTTTGTCATGTCACACACACACACACACACACACACAGATATATATATATATATGTGTATATACACATACATATATATATATTAGTGCTGTCAAGCGATTAAAAAATTTGAGAGATTAATTAATTATGATCTGTAATTAATTGATCTAATTAATCTCTTTTTTAATCTCACCTAAAAATTGCTGAGAAAAGCCCTCAACTTGAGGTATTTTCATTTAAATTCATTACATTAATGTGGCAGATCAAAAGATTGATATATAACAAAAAAAGTGGCTTTATAAAGTCATGTATTGTGTTTTAAGAGACTTGAACAGATGCAGTCCTAGCCATTTAGCCATTATTTGTGGCTGCACTCATGACTGGGTGCTTTGCGTTGATGTGGTAGGCTAAACTTGAGCTGCTTCGGTGGTAAGCAAACTCCTTCTTACAAAGAAGGCATATCACTCTACCTTTATCAATGGTGCCGTCGGGGCGTTTTTGAAATGTAAATTTCTAGAGGTGTGTATCTCACTGACTGAGACAGATTCGATACGTATCTCGATACATGTTCAATGATACAATATATCTTAGAAATTTTTAAATGACCAACGATTGGGTTCGATATGATTCAGCTCTGTCACGATATGATTCAATATGATGCAATACAAGACAATGCAATGTGTGAATCTTTATATTTTGATTCAATTAATGCTACATTTGTAAGTGCTATTAGTTTCAAAAAGACATCCAGATACTTTTACTAAATATAGTAACAGTAGAGACAGAGAGGAGACATTACAGTGGTGTTAACATCTTATGAATCTCATGTGTAAATGAGATACTGTAGCCTAAATGAGAATCTGTGAAAAAAACTTTAAAACTGTTTAAAATCTGAGTATTTTTGTAGTAAGATGATGTGCAGCTCAGTTTCATATGAAGAGTTCTGTGGTTCTGATCAGTGTGGAGGAACAGTGATGCTCCATGTTACCTGCTCTCTCAGTCACATGACGTCTCTGTGGGTCAGATTCGTGTCTCTGTTCTTTGCTGTCAGACACGTTTTACATAAATGATCTGCAGTGTTTCTCATCTTTCTTATAAAACACAAACTTATTCTACACCTGCGTGTTCTGAAAGTTTGGTGGTGCGACATGGTACAATGTTTCTGTCGCTGTTTTCAGCACGGTCTGTTTTGAGCAGATGAAGAGGAGACACAGGAGAGGAAGGAGGGAGCGCTTGTTTTGTGTCAGCGCGGCAGCAGGCGTTCAGTGAGAGCGGTGCAGGCAGAGGCAGGAGGAGAGAGAAAACGGAGGAAAGTTAAAACGGCACTTCATTGATGCCAAAAAGTATACATATGCGCGTCCTTATGAGATGTATCGATACGCTAGAGCTTAATCGATTTTTGTCCGAATCACGTTCAGCTTTTTACCGATACAAGAACAGTAAAGTTAGAGATTAAAAATTTAGGATTAAAACTGCGTTAAATATGACTGTAATTAATTAATCGCAATTAATCGCAATTAACGCGATAATTTGACACCCCTTTATTATATATATATATATATATAATATATATATATACTAATATATACATATATATGTAAAATACATAATTGAATCAATAATGATGGGCTTAATATGTAAATATACAATTATATTATAATTTGAAATATGGTCAAACAGGATGTCTGCATAATTATGAAGTGCAATTTATTTTTCAAACTCCAAATGTCTTCATATTAATGAAATATACAGTCATTCGTGGATAACAGCAGACTGACTGCACATGACTCTGGACCACTCAGAAACTGAGTTTGCATCGGAAAAAAAATTCAAAATATGAGAAAATTGTTGAATGGCACAAGTTCTTCTAAATCACCTGTACACACCACTTAACAACAAATCTGTTCATATGAGCAGTTCTTGCATGAGGCCCAGTGTTTTCCCAATGATACTGTTACACTGTTTCCATTCATTCACTGTGTGAAGAGGCACAAAACTTTGACTTCATTATCACTTTGGAGTCACGTGTAAACCGACTGTGCCAAAAAAAATGGAAGAAGTTGTTTTGTTTCCATGATGTGAACTCTACACACATATACAAGAGGGTTCTTGTTTCTCACTTTGTTCTTTTCAAGTGTAAATATGACTTGAAAGAATGATACATTTTCCAAACCTTAATTTCCTTCTGTCTTATTTTCTTATTTTTCTGACAGGCATCAATGTCCCTCAGAGTTTAGTTTTATCCATTGTGACACAGTACCACATGAAATAATGAAATTCTTCAAACAATAAATCAAACCACAGGCACAGACTGTCTGCCCTCCTCCACTACGAGAGGCGCTACCTGCATCTGTCACCATGATTAACTCTATATGCCCACAATAACCCTCTGCCTCCAGCCCCCCTCCACGTTCTGAACACACCATTACTAGCAACAACTGCACCCCCATCCCCCCAAAGACACACACACACACACACACACACACACACACACAGAGTCTCTCAAGGACTGATTACTCAGAACTCATCACTGTTTACCCCAGACTCACACTATGCATCTGTATTTTCACTTCCCATTATCTTTTTGGTTGTACTGACCTCTGATCCTTGTGTAACATAAATACTTTACACTGTACATAATACATGCAGTACCTGCTACACAGCATATATCATAACCACACTATTTAACTATTTACTTGTATGCTATTTCATCAGCTTTCCTGACACGTATGCACACCTGTTTTTGATGCTGTGGAACACAAAGAAAAGAAGGCAGACAAAAGTGGTCACTTCGACTTAACAGTACTTCAAGGTGGGATTTGTTGGCAAAATTAAAGTGACCAGGACACCAAAGGATATCTGTGTGGACAGGTCTGTACACATATTTTTATTGTATGACATTATTGGAGAGACATGTTGAATTCAGCAGCATTAGGGGTGTGTGCTGCTTTGCATGATTGTTGCACAGAACATACATGTAAAATGCTAAATATTTAATTCATAAGCAACATTAACTTTTTTTTTTTTTTTTGGGAAAATGGAAGTAATCTCTACACATGTGATTCCAGTCAATAATTTCCAGGTAGAAACACGCTGTCTTCACTTGGAGACTATTTTTACAGAGGAGGACAGAGGACTGATGGAGAGCTGAACATTATAATGTCACAGTGGATTGACCTTTGACCTTTTGGATATAAAACGTCATCACCTCTTCATTTTATCCTATTAGATCTTTGTGTGTAAGTTTGTCATAATTAGCATGTGAATTCTTGAATTATGGCCAAAAATGTGTTTAGTGAGGTTGTGACCTTTGACCTTTGACCACCAAAATCTAATCAGTTCATCTTTGCGTCCAAGTGGACATTTGCGTCAAGTTTGAAGAAATTCCCCTGAGGCATTCTTGAGATATCACGTTCATAAGAATGGGATGACCTGAAAACATAAAGGCATAAAAGCAATAAAAATAGTTTTAAGTGTTTTCCAAAATTGTGAATCACAACGGTCCTTTAGCATACAGTCATGAATGTGCACAAAAAAATTAGGCTGATCGGTCCAGTGGTATTGGAGATTGACTCTGGACAAGCTGTAGGTCCAGCGATCACATACACACTCACACACTCACTCACGCACACAAACATGCACACACAGGGGCGATTACAGGATTACAGAATAAAAACCACTCCATACCCATATAGAATTTCTCAATTGTAAAAAAAAATGAAAGAAAGTGTGTCAAAGAAATGAAAGGCAGTTGCTGAGAAAAAAAAGAACAATGAAAAACGGTTGACACAAACACGACTGGAGATGTGGAGTTTGAAAGATGTGGGTGTCACCAGTCAGGGTGGGCAGTGGGTGAGAAGTTTGACACATACTACGTGTCACTGAATGTGTTTGAGGCAACAAGAAAAAGGACCCAAATGCAGGTTCATGTTCAGGGGTGGAAAGAAAAGACACAAAGCAACAGACAACCTCCCCTGGAGCAGGTTGAGATGGGCTGGTGTACATACTGTGAGGGATAATGGGGAATGAGGAATGAGTGAGCAGGTAGACGTTGACATCAGGTGACAGGGACAGGTGGGAAAGTCCGAGGCTATGTGGTGGACGGATGAAGAATGTGAAGAATGATGTAAGTCTGGAATTCTGTTTCGCTCGTAAATGATGCATGGGTCTGGGTGAAGAGAGCAGAGCTTGAGATCTGTGCCTGAGCACGGCAGGACCCGACTGGACCTGACTGGTTTGGGTCAGGTCAGGCCATATTTCTCATGGGCTTACATTGGGTTTGGGCTGTATCATCATTATTATCATTATTATTATTATAAGTAGTAGTAGTAGTAGTAGTGGTGGTTCGGTTCAGGCTGAAATATACTAATGAGGGACAGGTTTGGGTCGGATTCTGATAAAAAATTTGTCAGGTTTGGGCCTTTTCGGGCTCAACTTTTCAGGCCCGATTAAAGTTCTAGAAGAGAGAATGTGGTCAAAAGAGGGACAGAGAGGCCAGATGAGCGAAACTGAACTGGGGCAGCTGTGATAGGGAATGCTCTTGCTCTGATTTGAGCAGTCTCATTTATCTGAGTCCACAAACTTAATAGAAGTCCAATTCCAATTGCTGATTACCCCTTTAAATATGACATTGTAACAAAAACTAATTTCCAATATGTGTTTTAGTGTAAAACCTCAAATCAAATGTTCAAATTATCCTTAAATTCTAAAAGTTCTTTCAGTGCTGTTGTTAAGCTGTTTAAAGGGCCAGTCTTTGTTTTTCATGTACTTATCCAAAATGTATTTGGCAATAATATTGACGCATTCTGTCAATATCATAAAGACTATTAAAGCCACTGTTTCAACATAATACCACAATGTCCACATACACTTATTTTTTTCAGGTTGTTTCTCAAGACTGGACTACACTGATTCACCAGGAATGTGCTTAGTTGACAGGAAACGTCACCAGATGTTCTGTCAAAAAAAGGGAAACGATCATTCATCCAATCCCTGAAAACACAACGGTACAGAGATTTAAACTGAAAACTGTTACCATAAAAGGACAAACATCACAGCAAGAGGAACAGTTTATCACATTTATTGGAAGGTTAAGATACAGTTCATTTTAAAGCACTTCAAGATGTGTCAAACGCATCACATTTCTACAACAAAACTTTACATTCAACATTGAATTAATAAGACTGGAACAATCAGTATAAGGACCAGACCAGGAGCAGGTCTGAAGCTGATGCATAGAATCATTAAGCCACAAATAGAAGCATGGACTATTTAAAGTTCTTCAAGAAAAGAAACCTTTATTACTTCACATAAACTTTTGTAAATGTACTTCACTGTACTGTTGGACATCTGCCTCAACTTTCATGTGACATTAAAAGTTGTGACACAGAAAAAATTAGGGTGGGTCCACACCAAGAGGTCAGGGGTGTCTTCGAAGACACATGCATAAAAAGATAATTCATATCATATAACCTTTTTCAAATCAGAATGCTTTCATGAGAATTTAAGACATGAAAGGTAAAAATTTTAACATGAAAGGTAGCCTCTGGCAGGGAGCAAACATAGAGTGAACTTCATGCTTGGAGTGAAATTTGGCTTTCCTCCCCAACTAGAGAGAACAGGTAAACACAACTCTTTCAAGTAATGAGCTAATTCAGCTAAAGGGTCTATGTTACCATACCACAGTTATTAAACTACTGGGCATTTATTCCCAGTATTTATAAATACTGGGTATTTATGCTACTATTACAAGGTAAATATGACCTACTGGGCAATAATCTGGATGTCCAGGTTGTATTTACCCTGTAATTAAAGAATAGGTACCCAGTAGTTAAAAAATAACTGCAGTATAATTTCTTTGTAAATCCCAAATTCTTACCCCCTTATTCCAACGTGTTCCCCAGTATCCCTACATATATGTATTGGTTCGTACTGTACTGGTACAGCATTATTACAAAAAATGCTCTGTAACACCAGAGTAATTAAGCAGTATATGGCAGGCTGTCATCTCAAGCGTTATGAAGAAAATAATAGTTTGCTTTCACAACTTCTTCCTTAACTGGTTTTACAAAACAACTTGGTGTTATTGGTGTTTATGTGGTTGTCTGCAGTGTGTGTGTGTGTGTGTGTGTGTGTGTGTGTGTGTGTCTAGTAGTCATAGGCAGAGTGTGGTGTCTTCTGTGATGTGGTTCTGGTGCTCTGACTGCTGAAGCTAATATGTCTCTTCAGACAGGGGATCTTCTTTGCCACTAGCCGTCTGAAGTGGCTCTGGAACTTCTTCCCCACAAACGTGTAAAATACAGGACTAATGCAACAGTACAAATAGGCAATGTTCCGGGTCACGTACAGCGCGTAGTCCAAGCTCTCAGAGTCCGAACACGGCTCACCATCCTCACGAGGGATGGAGATCTGAACAGCTCGGAGGAGGATGATGACGTTATAGGGTGTCCAGCAGGCAAAGAAGGTGAAGATGATGACAAATATGAGCTTGATGGCGCGGCACTTCTCCCTCATGCGGGTGGACAGGATGCGGACGGTGATGCTGATGTAGCAGTACATCACCATGAACAGAGGGAGGAGGAAGAAGAGCAGGAACTGTTGGTAATAACTGACCAGACGCCAGCGCTCCATGGTGCTCTCAGGGTATCCTGACTCATCACACATCAGTCCTTCACCTGGACTCTTCCACACATTCTGAAGAACCAGCTCTTTCACACTCGCTACAATGCTGATGCACCAAACTGCCACTGAAGCAATGATGGCATATGCCCTTTTCCTGCTCTTGGCAGCTGCCACTGCATGTACCACTGCGAGGTATCGGTCAAACGTCATGAGCGTGAGGAAGAGGATGGAGCTGTAGAAACCGATGAAGTAGGCGCTGCTGACCAGCTTACACAGAGCCAGGCCAAAAATCCACTCAGACATGTGGTACGTTGCCCAGAAAGGAAGACTGGATGCGAAGAGAATGTTGGAGAGGACCAAATTCAGGAGGAAGATGTTTGTTACCGTGCCGAGCTTCTCATATTTGTAGATGATGAAGAGGACAAGCCCGTTGCCAAGGTAACTCAGGAGGAAGTTGACAAAGTAGAAAATTGGGATGATTCTGGCACCAAACCGGTTGACAGCGGCCTTTGAACAGAGCTGGACAGTTTCACTGACCACGTAATTCGTGTCAGTTGTGTTTTCATACTCATAAAATAGGTCCAAGAATTCCTGATAGCTGTTGTCACCATTGCCCATGGTTGAGGTTTGTCCTGTGGCACAAAGACATTAAAGATTTGTGTTAGTCTGTTTGCTGGTTGTGTTACATGGACTCAAGTCAGTCTCACAAAGTTACAAATTCGGTGACTTTAGACTTGACTTGACAATATCAGGCAAGACTTAGGCCTACAACTTGACTTGAAGTTTAACACTAATAACTCATGACTACACTTGGCCTTTGACAACTTGATACCTTCCCCCAAGTATCCCGAGTTAAAAAGTCCATTATTTAAAAAGTGTGAATCAACAAACCAATTAATTTGCCTTCATTTCCTGAATCAGCTATGCTAATTTTCTTCAAGTAAACAAGATCCACTTTGTTTTCAACTAATCCAACAGCATTCAAAGTGTTAAATGGCCTTTTTGCAGCTGGACTGGTAAGTAATAAGAGTGCTGAGGGGATGAGTCCTATAACGTGGACAGAAGTTAGCATTTTTGCATCTCAGGTTCCCTTGTTTCAGTGTCAATGGGTTTTTGGTTTGATTCTCAGTGCTTGAGAAAGGTCTGGCTCCACACATTATAATTCTGCTGTAGGGAAAAAAGAAAACAAAAGGAAGCAATCAGGCAATAACTTTTGAAAACAGTAACACAGAGATGAAATAAAAAATATTTCACTCCTGAATTCTGAAGATTTAATGTGTCTTACAAAAGGTGATGCCCAAGATAGATTTGCAAAAGAAGTAGTATTAAGTATCATAAACTTTTGTTTGCCACAGTTTCTTGAGCTTTTTTTTTTTCCACTAATCCAAAATCAAAGAAAAAAAATCATGGTAGCTTTTTGTGAAGGGCATCAGAGAAATGCTAACTTCCGGGTTGGCCTACGATAATACATCATCCCTGCAGCACTCTATATTAGCTAGCTCACTTGTCATATTTTTGCAGTTGCTTGATGTTTTGCTGTGATTGCAAAGTTGTCGACTCAATTTACACAATTTGCAATTTCACTCAGCAGACACGTTTATCCAATGCACTGTACAGCTGATACAACACAAGCAAGGATCTAGTCTGGAGAGGACAACCTGAGCAAATGCTCTAAAGCAAAGTTCAAATCTGATAGGACGTATGTAGGTGCCAACAGGCAGTCAATCAAGTCCAGAGGTGTTCACAAAAGAGCTGGTTCTTTGGTCTTTTCTTAAGTGGAACTTGAAGTAGAAAGTAATGCAATCATAACAAATTCATGTGTACTGATGTAGGGTTGTTCAAATACTGATACTAATATCGGAAAATGCCTGCAATTCTCCCTAAAATGCTCGTATCGGTTATCTGAAACCACACAAGTCTATGCACTGATCTAATATAATGTCATTTCATAACCTAGAGATGTGACCTTGCTACCTACCAGCAGCTTGCTATTCACCATTTTTTCCCCCAGGATGGCTGAGTTATGATCTATGGCATTTATTTTATGTATTATTTGTTCATATTTACAAGTTCATTTATTTTAGCACACTGGTATCAGATTGGTATAATATCAGCGGATATGTAAAGTTCAGGTATCAGAATCTGTATCTGGGAAGAAAAAAAAGGTATCGGATCATCTCTATACAGCTGTTCAAATTTACAACAGCTGTGTGTAAGTGAATTGCACTCACAAATTGCAAAAAATACCTAATCTTACATCATTTCAACTACTTACAGGAAACAAGAAGTTCCTCACATTCCTCTCATATTGTGCAATCTGCAGAGTGGTCACATCTGCTGGCTTATAATGAGGTTGTGTAGTTTTTTGTAAAAGCTATCAGTGGTTAGCTATTAGTAGAGTGTAGATTTATGATAACCTCAGTTACAAAATAGGTGTGCATTTGATTTATTCATACCTGACTATGTATTTAATGTATTTTCCCAGACTGGTTCACTCAAACTCATCTGGCCTGTGCACTGTGAAATCTAGCACTGACTCATTTCCTGACTCATAATCATATCATCTGTTTTCATCAAATGTTATGGCAACATCATAGCTGTGGGTCTCTATATAGTATTAATGGAAATGGAAATGCTGATGTTGTTTTCTCTTTATAGTAAGCAAATCAAATCTGTAGTGACAATGACACAAGACTTGTTACGTATAAACGTATAATTTTGTTCTGCTATTATTAAAAAATGTAGTTGGTTAAAGAGTTTTGATTAACATAAACTGTGTCCAATCACTCTTTAAAACATGATTATCTTTCATCATTTATATTACACCATCAGCAAATATGCACATGCCATTATTAACAATCAACATATAATATATATTTATATATGATATTGCATTTTCTCATAGAAATAACATATCTAAGAAATATACAGGTTTTGTAACAATACATCATCCACTAATGTTAAGTGTCTAATGACCTACTCAGCAGTTTTGTCTACGTTATGTTAAAGACTGGTTATAATCTGTGTAACTGGTTTATTTTATGGCTCTTCACAGTGAACTGCAGTTGTAATCAGCTGTAAAGTGTTACTGTAACTTTTCACATCAAAGTAAAAAAACCTGCATCTCTGTGGCTTTTCTTTATCTGATCAGACTGTTAGTTTGAATCAGGTTATTGCTCACCACTGTTAAAAATAATTACAGATTAGTTTTCATGTCTTTAAAGACAATTCAAAACTAGGAAAACAATAATAATAAGAAAAAAATATTTGCGAATCTTCCTTGATTTACATCCGCTCCAAAATAACATGGGATCATTCTTGGTGCATGCTACACTTTCACACCAAGTTTAATCAAAATCGGGCTAGTAGTTTTTAAGTAATTGTACTGACAAAAAGACAAATGTCATCAAAAACTTTACTTCATCAGCAGAGGTAACAGTATGAAACATGAGCTGTTACAGGAATAAATTACCTATGAGTCATTTCAGTACACTTTGTGTGAAACAGTACTACCAGTGTACTGTTTGATCTGTTGAAAGCCACATTTAAAGAGACACATCATCATCACTGGATATTTGATAGTTTCAGTTTAGACTGGACCAGCAAAATATGAATATGTACATATCATAAAGAAGCATACATTGATTAATACAGATTACTATAAGAAAAAAGACTTTCCCTGTCCCTGTCCTAAGGCTGATTGAACTCACCAGTGGAGCTTTGCAGGTGTGCAGTAGAAGGACAATGAGGAGCACAAAGAAGCACTGAGTGTTCACTGAAGCTCACTGAGCTTAAGTGTCACCAGCATCTGCTAAAGGGGCTGTCCTAAAACTGTGTGTCGTTTGTGGGCACAGTCAATTGAAGCAACACATTTGTCAATGTGTGTTAAATTTAAGCAGGGGTCTGCAACTTTTACTCTCAAAAGAGACATTTCTGGCAAAAAAGTGACAAAAGAAAAACGAATTTATAGCAAAAGGTGTTGAGCCATAGACATAAACTATGGTGCACAAGTTAGTTGCTGAAATATTTTTTTAAAAATTATTTGGCGTATAGACTAAACATTTTTACAATTGGGGAATTAAGAATCACTTTAGGCCTACAACAGTGATAAATTAAAATTAAAATGTTAAATAGGCTAATTCTTGTAAACATCACAGGGAGTCACTGGAGCACAAGAGCTGCATGCAGCTCCGGGGCCTCAGGCTGCTGACCGCTGTATTAAAGAAGGCTGAGTTCTCCTGCTCGTAGGGCCATGCCAGCAGTGCCTGCATGTACCAGGATACATTGCATGCAGGCTTCTGATGCCCAGGTTGCTGTTTATCAACCTAGCCATAGCTAAAACGTGGCATTGGGTGACAAAAATACAGATGAGTATTTTTAGCACATCTAGTAGTTTTTCCTTAACATCAATGACATAATGTCACATCACTGGTTGCAGGAAGAACAACAGATTGTGCAGCAGGTGAACTCAGCTTTCTCCATCAATATAGCAGCCACTGAAGAATTTATTGCTTCAACTGACTACATTTGCCAAAACTGACTGGACATCCACATGAAGAGTGGTGAATTTTCCCTCAACATGCAGGCAGCTAACAGGCCTCAAACTCATATTAAATGTGTGGGAAACACTGTAAAATAAGCTTCTTTACTACTTATGTTCTCATATTGAAATACTACAATTCTGAGTGTGAGTTTCCATTTGAAAAACCCTTGTAGAGAACACAGATTGAGTGGCCCTTTAAATGTCTAAAATCTTACTCCACAGGAACTACTTGGCTGTTCTTCAATTTTGCTGACAAAAACACAATAATGGTCTGGTACAACGTCAGAGCTTATATGTTCCTTCTTTGTCAGGTTTCACACCAGCCAGCCAGACAGAGAACGCCTGGATTTTAAGTTCAGGAGACACATAAAGGAGGAATCAGGAAAAATGTTTGACCTGTTCACTAACAAGAACTTTTTATTTCACTACATTGATCCTGAAAAATACAAAAATACAAATCTGAAAAACATGGATCAGCAAGGAAAATAAGGAACTTCAAGATTCAAGAACTTAACTGTCAATTGCAAACTGCATCTTCCTCAAATAATACGTTAGTATTTAAGACTCACACATACCTACAAGAATAAATAGACAGGAATAGGATAAGCAATAAATAGTGTAGAGAAGTACAGAAAATTAAGCAATAAAGTAGAAAATACAATCAAATACAACCAAGTAGCAGAAAAAAAAACTGGTGCAGCATGACAGATATGGAGTGATGGTATATTGAATGACATGTGGTGTCTGGCATATTGAATGACATGTGGTGTCTGGACTTTGTATAACAGTTGTTACTTTGCCTCATCAAAGCTAGGGCATCTTTACCTTGTGAGGCAGCTGGATTTGCGAGATTATGCATGAATTCATCTCACCAGGCTTCAAGTTATCCGTTTGTGTCCGTGCCAAAAGTGGTGAGCAGTCAGTGTCACCTAGGAGGGACTACTGGTGGCTACGAGGAGCGTCCATGGAAGCGCCTCATCTAATGGCTGCTCCTGAAGAGGTTAGCGTAGATACTATGCTATGTTAGCATCAGTTATATCAGAACTGGACAGTATTTCTTTATTGAAAGAAGAGCAAAGAACGACACTGAAGGTTTTTATCGATGGAAAAAATGTTTCCGCTCTTCTCCTGAACGGCTTCAGTAAGAGCCTGATTTACCAACCGGCTCCACTGGTTGATCTGATTGGTTGAAGTTAGCTTGTGTTAGACACATGGTTCATCCAACCACCTGTCACCTGTCTTTTGAAAGTGCCTGCCCTTTTCCGAACAGTTTCTGAGGACAACTTCCCATATGGTTCTGTGTAACAAAACATTTGGAGTGTCAGGTTGAGGACATCTAGGACAGATCAGACAATGAATACCATGTTGAAATTGCTGTAATATATGTGCATGTATGTATATAACACTGTGCTCTTACACAATTGAATTACAACCCTTGCATAAAAGGTAGTTCAGTGGACAAGAAATGAATACTATGTGCAAGAGGAGCAAAACATGTGGATAAAAATATCACTTATCTTATCTGTTTCGTTTGCTCTTCCTCTTTGCCCACATTCTCGTGTCTCACTTCTCTCTGCTGCTCATCTGAAACTATCAAGACTGAGGGCTTATTTGGTTACAGGATACAAACAAAATATTGCCAGTCATGAGAAAAAAACTTAAAGGTCCAGTGTGTCAGATTTATGGGGGCTTCTTGGCACAACAGAAATGGAATATAATGTCCATAAGTATGTTTTCATTTGTGTATTCTTGTCTTAAATTTATTTCTTTTTTCATATGAGGGGCTCGTACACACATGCCTTGTCAGATTCAGCAAACAGTCGTAACTTCAGATGACTGTGTACATGAGCCACCTGTGTGTATTTGAGTGCATGAGACTTGTAAATCAGCATATAATACCATACAAGGCTATGCTTTATGCACCATATGTCAGGAAGTGTTAATTAATGAAAATGGCATCACAGAGTAAAGAGGAACTTTACAATTTGGAGTAAAGAGGAAACATCTCGATATGAAAATGACTTCAAAGAAAAACAAAGGACTCACCACAGCCACAGTAAGAGAGGGTCAAGGGGAAGTTTTAATCATGGAGAAAGAGGACAGAACAGCAACAAATTAGAAAGAACAGCAACTTCATAAACCTGCATGTGAAGATATACAGCCAATACACCTGAGGAGGTAATACACCATTAAATTAATGATGAGAGGCTTTATAAGTAAATTTACAATTATTATAATTTTAAATGTAGTCAAACAGGATAATATTGACATAATTATGAAGTGCAATTTGTTTTTCACACTTGAAGTGTCTTCAAACAAATAAAATATACAGTGAATTAGTGAAAAACTTAAGTTTGGATTCTAGCAGACTGACTGCACATGACTCTATGACAAGTCTGGACCTTGTGAATTGTGTTCATATCTGAAAGAAAATTCAAAACAAGTTCTCCTAAATCACTCGTACACACCACTTAAGAACAAATCTGTTTGTATGAGTGGTTCTTGCATGAGGCCTGTCATGTTTTCTTTACCTTAGAACAGTGTTTCAAAACTTTTTACACTCCTGTACCACTTCAGACATCCAGCTATGTATCCCCCGCACCCACCTACCACACTAAAATCCACTTTAAACTGTGAAATACCAAACACAGGTTAATGAGAAGGGTGTGCTTGAGAGGACGCTCATAACTCTGCAATATTTGGCTGAAATTGAGAATCTGAGTGTTAAATTGTTTTCCACACACAGTCTGTGCCTCTATTTTTAAAAACACATTCTTGTGAGTATACCTGGTCAAAGGGTGTTGGTTTGAAAGTGGCGTGTTTGTTCGACTGTTGCAACTGCTGGTGGACCGTTGAGTTTACCCTTTTTCCATGCAAAGTTTGGTTTTGAGTTATTGTGAAGTGCCAGTATTCCATCAGGCCATAAGTATTCATTCTGACCTTTGACCTCCTAACTATCTTATTATCACTCATGATAAATACCAGGCTTCGAGATTAATGGATTTATTCTGTTAGTTTATATTTTTAAAAATGAAATGGCACCAAAATGCACTTTTGTTAAATGTATTTATATCTTTATCAATATTCAGCATTCACATGCAGGAAACTGTAATGATCGCAAATGTTCACAGCAGTATTTTTGTCACGTTTGGTGCCAAGACAAGGAATAACTCTGGAGGTGGTGGACCCAGAAATGCAGACGGGAGCACTGGTGCAAGTTCAAATGATAATTTTAATGCAAAAACAAAGGTAACAAAAAACACCGGCTTACATGAACGAAGGGATCCAAAAGAAAACAGAGCCAGGCAGAAGTCCAAAATCCAAAAAGGGGAAAACACATCCAACAAACACTGGTGAAACAAAAACCATCCAAAAGGGAGAAAACCAAAAACACTGGAGAACACATGGAGAACACACTGGAGAACACACTGGAGAACACACTGGAGAACACACGAGAACTCAAACACCAAATCAACGCGACGAACTGACAAAGACAAGGAGAAAACACAGGGACTAAATAGACAGGGAGATAATCAAACACAGGTGGGTGGACAACAACAGGTGAACCTAATCAGTAATCAACCAAGGGCGGGAAAAGGACAAAGACAGGAAGTAAAAGCGACAAGGACACACAAAGGGAACCAATACTACAAAATAAAACAGGAAGTGACCAACAAAACACAACCATGACAGTACCCCCCCTTCAAGGGACGGATCCCAGACGTCCCAAAAAACAAAGTCCAAAACCAAGTCACTCGAGTCCACAAGGAGCTGGGTGGGTGGAGGGGGCCTGGAGGAGGGACAAAACAAAAAGCGTCACTAAGCTCAGGCACACAGCCTGGCAACAACAAAAGGCAGGGTCCATAAGTCTGTAAACCCCGTGGACGGGCAGGGGCCAGGTCGAAGCCTCAGGCGGGCGGCCTGGAGGCAGGGCAGAGGCAGAGCCGGAGACCTCAGGCGGGCGGCCTGGAGGCAGGGCAGAGGCGGAGCCGGAGACCTCAGGCGGGCGGCCTGGAGGCAGGGCAGAGGCGGAGCCGGAGACTTCAGGCGGATGGCCTGAAGTCCAGCCAGGGGAGCAAAGCCGATCAGGAGGTCGACAACGAAGGCAAGACCCCTCAGGGGGACGAGCAGGAGGCCAGCGGCGAAGGCGAGACCCCTCAGGGGGATGAGCAGGAGGCCAGCGGCGAAGGCGAAGACGAGACCCCTCAGGAGGACGAGCAGGAGGCCGGCAGCGAAGGCAAGACCCCTCGGGGGGCCGAGCAGGAGGCCACAGGCGAAGACGAAACCCGTCGGGAGGACGAGCAGGAAGCCACAGGCGAAGGCGAGACCTGTCGGGAGGACGAGCAGGAGGCCACAGGCGAAGGCGAGACCCGTCAGGGAGGACGGCGGCGCTGGCGAAGACTAAGGCAGGTCCCCTCTGAAGGTGACCATGGCCCAGTCAGGACTAGGAGTGGCTGCGGCGATGTAGACGGCCCAGCCAGAACAGGAAGAGGCTGCGGTGGCGATGTAGATGACCCAGCCAGAGCAGGAGCAGGAAGAGTCACTGATGATCCCACCAGAACAGGAGGAGGCTGCGACCCAGTCAGAACAGGAGCAGGCGCCGACGGTCCAGCCGGAGCAGGAGGTGGTGGCGACAGTCCCACCGGAGCAGGAGGTGGTGGCGACAGTCCCACCGGAGCAGAAGGAGGCGGCGACTGTCCCACCGGAGCAGGAGGTGGTGGCGACAGTCCCACTGGAGCAGGAGGCGGCTGCGGCCCAGCCAGAACAGGAGGAGGCTGCGGCCCAACCAGGACAGGAGACGGTGGCGATGACCCAGCCAGAACAGGAGACGATGGCGACAGCCCAACTGGAACAGAAGATAGCTGCGGCGGCCCCATCTGAACAGGACATGGCTGCAGCCCAGCCGGAAGAGATGATAGCTGCGGCCCAACCGGGACAGGAGATGGTGACGGTGACCCAGCCAGAACAGGATATGGCTGCGGCGACCCCACCAGGGCTGGAGATGATGGCGACGGCCCCACCGGAAGAGAAGATGGTGGCGATGGTCCCATTGGGACAGGAGGTGGTGGCGGTGACCCAGCCGGAACAGGATATGGCTGCGGCGACCCCACCGGGGCTGGAGATGATGGCAATGGCCCCACCGGAAGCGGAGGTGGTGGCGGCGGTCCCACCGGGACTGGAGATGGTGGCGGTGACCCAGCCGGAACAGGATATGGCTGCGGCGACCCCACTGGGGCTGGAGATGATGGTGACGGCCCCACCGGAAAGAAGATGGTGGCGACGGTCCCACCGGGACAGGAGGTGGAGGCGGTGACCCAGCCGGAACAGGATATGGCTGCGGCGACCCCCCCGGGGCTTGAGATGATGGCGACGACCCCACCGGAAGAGGAGATGGTGGCGGCGGTCCCACCGGGACAGGAGGTGGTGGCGGTGACCCAGCCGGAACAGGATATGGCTGCGGCGACCCCACCGGAAGAGGAGGTGGTGGCGGCGGCCCCACCGGAAGAGGAGGTGGTGGCGGCGGCCCCACCGGGACTGGAGATGATGGCGACGGCCCCACCGGAAGAGGAGGTGGTGGCGGCGGCCCCACCGGGACTGGAGATGATGGCGACGGCCCCACCGGAAGAGGAGGTGGTGGCGGCGGTCCCACCGGGACTGGAGATGATGGCGACGGCCCCACCGGAAGAGGAGATGGTGGCGGCGGTCCCACCGGGACTGGAGATGGTGGCAGTGACCCAGCCGGAAGGGGAGATGGCTGTGGTGACCCCACCGGGACGTGTGATGATGGCGACGGCCCCACCGGAAAAGAAGATGATGGCGGCGGTCCCACCGGGACTGGAGATGATGGCGACGGCCCCACGGAAGACGCGGTGGTGGCGGCGGTCCCACCGGGACTGGAGATAATGGTGACGGCCCCACCGGAAGCGCGGTGGTGGCGGCGGTCCCACCGGGACTGGAGATAATGGCGACGGCCCCACCGGAAGAGGAGGTGGTGGCGGCGGTCCCACCGGGACTGGAGATGATGGCGACGGCCCCATCGGAAGAGAAGATGGTGGCAGCGGTCCCACCGGGACTGGAGATGATGGCGACGGCCCCACCGGAAGAGGAGATGGTGGCGGCCGTCCCACCGGGACTGGAGATGATGGCGACGGCCCCACCGGAAGACGAGGTGGTGGCGGCGGTCCCACCGGGACTGGAGATGATGGCGACGGCCCCACCGGAAAAGAAGATGATGGCGGCGGTCCCACCGGGACTGGAGATGATGGCGACGGCCCCACCGGAAGACGAGGTGGTGGCGGCGGTCCCACCGGGACTGGAGATGATGGCGACGGCCCCACCGGAAGGGAAGATGGTGGCAGCGGTCCCACCGGGACTGGAGATGATGGCGACAGCCCCACCGGAAGAGGAGATGATGGCGGCCGTCCCACCAGGACAGGAGATGCGGAGGCTGGGTTGTTGAGCAGCAGAGCCTCCGAGGCGCTGGGCAGCTGAGGTTCGGGGGCGCTGGGCAGCTGGGGTTCGGGGGCGCTGGGCAGCTGGGGTTCGGGGGCGCTGGGCAGCTGGGGTTCGAGGGCGCTGGGCAGCTGGGGTTCGGGGGCGCTGGGCAGCAGAACCTCCGTGGCGCTGGGCAGCAGGGGTTCGGGGGCGCTGGGCAACTGGGGTTCGGGGGCGCTGGGCAACTGGGGTTCGGGGGCGCTGGGCAACTGGGGTTCGGGGGCGCTGGGCAGCAGAACCTCCGTGGCGCTGGGCAGCAGACCTCCGTGGCGCTGGGCAGCAGAACCTCCGTGGTGCTGGGCAGCTGAGGTTCGGGGGCGCTGGGCAGCTGAGGTTCGGGGGCGCTGGGCAGCTGGGGTTCGGGGGCGCTGGGCAGCTGAGAGGCACGACGTCGGCGAGAGCCATGCTTGCGTCTGGGGGGCTTCCCAGATACTGAGTTCGGGGCAGGTTCAGGCAGAGAACTGGCTGACAGAGGAGCTAGCTTAGCAGGTGGCTGATGGCTAACAGAGTCCATGCTGTGCTTAAAATCTGTACTGATCCCAGAGTCCAATTCAGCCTGCAAGTCCTGCTTCATTTTAATGATTAAGTCCAGGCTCTGAGTCACTTCAGAAAAACATAAAATTCGGGGCCTCGAGAAAAACGTCTTCTCCATCAGGGAGCAAACGGAAAGCCTCCACTGAACATTTTTGTTGACCAAAAACATTGAGTTCAAGTGCTCAATTTCTGAGCAGGCCTCTATCAGCTCCTCGCAAGCCAGTGCAAAGTCTGCTGGGTCCATAATGGTGGTCAGTTCGTACTGTCACGTTTGGTGCCAAGACAAGGAATAACTCTGGAGGTGGTGGACCCAGAAATGCAGACGGGAGCACTGGTGCAAGTTCAAATGATAATTTTAATGCAAAAACAAAGGTAACAAAAAACACCGGCTTACATGAACGAAGGGATCCAAAAGAAAACAGAGCCAGGCAGAAGTCCAAAATCCAAAAAGGGGAAAACACATCCAACAAACACTGGTGAAACAAAAACCATCCAAAAGGGAGAAAAACCAAAAACACTGGAGAACACACTGGAGAACACACTGGAGAACACACTGGAGAACACACGAGAACTCAAACACCAAATCAACGCGACGAACTGACAAAGACAAGGAGAAAACACAGGGACTAAATAGACAGGGAGATAATCAAACACAGGTGGGTGGACAACAACAGGTGAACCTAATCAGTAATCAACCAAGGGCGGGAAAAGGACAAAGACAGGAAGTAAAAGCAACAAGGACACACAAGGGAACCAATACTACAAAATAAAACAGGAAGTGACCAACAAAACACAACCATGACAATTTTTTCTGAAAGGTAACAACCATCAGTGATCTGATTCAAATTTAAGATTAATCTAGAATTACTCAGAGCCAAAAACAGTTAAATCTATTTTATAAGATTATTAACATGTTATTTTAACATTAATAATAATAAATTTCCACCTACAGTAGAACTATCACAAAAAATAACCATAGCCTATGGGAAAAAGCTGGAAACACGTGCAAAAATAAAACCAAAATAGTTGCAAACACTGCTATTTGTAATAAGTAAGGGTACTTTGTTCCAAAATTTGAGAGCTTTGACACAAAAAGTTCTGAGTTATAGCTGCTGAGACAAAGAGTGTTACAACCGTCCCTGGTCTCCCCTACTTTATTCTTAACGTCTACAAAATGAGTCAGTGGAACACAGATGAAAAATAGTGACAGAGAGGAATCATGTGAGCTCACGCACTTTACTTTTAGCCTGGCTCTCTCAGTTTTCTCTTTGTTTGATATATACAGCACACGTAATCCAGCTTGGGAACAGGGGCATTAGAATGAGCTCTTTGTATCTACAGAGGGGCTCCTCTTCTACGGAGAACACCATGTTGCTCCACCATGTTTCTACAGTAGCTCAGAATGGACAAACCAAACACTGGCCCTAGTTCAGCCTTTCATGTTTTTCACAAGTTTCACATTCACTCTAAGTTCTCCTACGTACTGGGAAGGCGAGGGTGAGGGCGACATGTTTGCAATCTGCAAGCTAACTGCTAGATCCCACTAAATCCTACACACTGGTCCCTTAAATGAAAACTTGTTGCTGGGCCATGGAAAAACTAACATAGTCTATTATACTACAATCGTGGCTGTACAGCAGGTTATGAGCAGTGATGGAAAGAGTACTGAAAATCTGTACTCAAGTACAAGTACTGTTACGTTGCTAACAGTAGGAGTTGGCAGTGATAGGTACAATACATGGGGGAACTTGAATTGGCAGCAACAAAACTGGGGAGAAAAATGAAAAAAAAAACTACCACTACTATGGATAACAATAATAATAATAATAATAATAATAATAATAATAATAAGCCAATGAAATATGTGAGAAATACAGCCCAACTTGATCATGGGAACTGTACAACAACAACAACAGCCAAAGCTGGCATCAGTATTTGAAACGCATGACTAAATAAAACTAAAATTTCACTGATGAAAACTAGACTGAAATGGCTTGAAGTATTGCTTGACTAAAAATGAACAAAAAATCTAATATTTATAATTTAACTAAAGCTAATATACATTCTTATCAAAAGACTAAGACATTAGAGACCCCCCCTGAAAAATCAAGTTCATGAGGAAAAACAGATTTACATAAGCTTGGTTTTTTTTTTTTAAACTCCTTTCCTGGAAGTGACAGCTGTGAAACAAAGGTGTTAAACACTGGCTCATTTCCTTTCAAAGTAACTTCTCTGAATTCAGTATTTCACACATCAACCTACACAATAAACCTAACAAACCTAACTATAACCAAACTTCTTTTTAATTTTGAATCATTTGTTAAAATGTTGTTTCCCTTCACTGACATACAAACCACCTTTCTGAGGGCTCCAGCACTGAGCAAATATCAGACCTCTAACCACCATCATGCCCTCAATGGAAAGTTGGGGTTTTCTTTACTCTCCATTGCACACTGCTGCAGATAGTGATCAAGACATCATTCTTACAGCTTTTAACAGTTTCTGCAATTCTTTCCATACGTAAAACTGCTTGTGCAACAAAGAATTATAATTGCAAATTCTAGCAGACAACGGTCTTCTGCTTATGACACTCTAAATAAACTGAAATGTGTTTCTGCTGAATCAGCTTGTCCACTGTGTTACAATACGCAGAGACACAGCCTCTTACATGGTAACAAGTATGAGGTCACACAGAAAGTGACTCATAATGCTGCTGCACACATATTGGCCATAACTTCTTATAACATCCATCTTGATGTATTTACACTGATGCCTGGGTCCAGACCTTCCAGTCCACCAAATTCAGTGATTCTCTGAAAAAGGAGTGTAACAAGTTCAGTGAATTCTGTGGAGGGGATCATGTAATCACCTCTATGTGTGTGTGCCTGGTCACTAGATCTTTTGTCCAGAGCTAATCTCAAATACTACTGGATTGATGAGCCTAATTTTGTGCACATTCATGACTGTATGCTGAAGGACCTCTGGGATTCCGAATTTTTGACAAACCCTGAAAAGACATTTTTTATGATTTTTTATGATATGCCTTTTTGGCCACAGGCATCAGGTTTTCGGGTCATCCCATTATTGTGAATGTAGTCTCGCATAGCCAGACCTCTGCTATATGGAAAATACACCCTGCCTTGCTTGCATTTCTTTAAACTAATCACAAATGTCTTGGGCAGAGCTAAACCCAGGATGCAGCGATGGTGCTGCTGCAAAATAGAACTTGTTTTGGTGGCTTCTTCAGTTCTGAAGAGAGGCGAAATGTCTTCTAGAACTCTACTAAGTCCAGTTGCCTACTGGACCATGATACCATGACCTGGATGACTGTACCAAAGTGCATAGCAATATGTCTGTGAAGGTTCTCAAACACCCTTCGACTGGTGCGGGGAGTAGAAAACTTCCGACTACAGGAACCATCTGCACTTGGATTCAAGATGCAGACAGGAGAGGATAATCCCCAACAGCCTACGCCTTGGTTCCTCTGTGAATGGCCACCGAGCGGAGAGAATCCTACAGAAAGTGCAGACCCACTTTCAGAACTGAAGAAGCCTCTTGGATGAGAGGCGAAATGTCTTCTAGAACTCTACCAAGTCCAGTTGCTTACACCAAGCTTTTTTACAAATACATGACCTGGATGACTGAGAACCTTCACAGACCTGTTTTGGTGGAACATTTCCACATTGGGAGGTGAGCTCTGGTATTAAAATGACTAATCACTGCAAAAGAAAAGCTAACAACTGTTAGTTTGTTTACATTCGTGCCATTAGCATCCCAGGCGCTGTCCTTTTAAGGGTGTAGGTTGTAGCTCAGAGGTTGTTCTTGTTTCCTGGGGACTCTGAGAATGCAGATTGTGGACACTGCAATGCTGCAGCCAGTGATAGGACTTAAACCCGCAGTGTGCATCCAGTGTATCAGACTATTGTGAGGAATGCCTGGAGGAAATTTCCTCACACTTGACACAAATATTGACTTGGACTATAGCACTTTTAATAAACCCAAAGTGGTTATAATAAATGCAGGGATAGTTAGGAAACTGAGATGGTTATACCAGCCCAAGCAGATTCTGCTATTCTGGCCCATGTATTGTCTGCTAATGCAGATAAAGTGAACATGAATAATATGCAAACTGATTTGCCTTTTATTTTCAACTAATATTTTCACATCTGTGTTAATGATATATTATTTAATAGACCAGAATGATACAATAGACAAATCTTTAAAAAACCAAGACAAAACCCACTTTGCTTGGGATTCCAAAAAGGGGTTACATAATCTGAATAATTCTGATATAATTCTATAATAAAAGGTTTTGAAATAGTGGCCCAAGGAAATATTTACCAGAAGCACACAGGATATGTTCATCTGTGTATTTGATCTAATAAGAGTGTGAACAAACATGTTTTCTATGTTCTCTGTTTCCCTCACCTACATCTGCACAGGAAGCAGGAAGTTGCGGTATATTAAGTCAGTGAAACCACAAGTTTGTATCCTGCTGTGTGATCCATCTGCTGTTTGACCTGCACGCACTCACTCACACACACACACACACACACACACACACCCTCTCTCTCTCTCTGCAAGTCTGTTTGAATAATGTATTGATTGCTGGATAGAAGTTAATTTAATTTAATTTTACCTGATCTGAGCACTGATCTGGACTCTGGACCCTTGTTGTCTTGGGTGGGGGGATTCTTGCTGGGTTTGGCTGCTGGTGGCACTCCAGGGTTGGGTCAGCTAGTTAGGTGGCAAGCTCCATGGTGAACTGAGCTAACTAGCTAATGCCAGGGGTAGCAGTAACTAATTACAATTACTCAAATCACTGTAATTAAATTGTTTTTTGGGGTACTTGTACTTTTATGAGTAGATTTTAAGGTCTGTACTTTTATTCGTACTTAAGTATGCATTATACTTACTACTACTACTTAGTTACTTTTAAAATCAGAATTGAATACTGAGTACAATTTGAATTAATGACCAAAACTTTCACCAGAATTTTTGTAACCAATAAGATGATCTGATTGCATACAGGCCAAAGAAAACCAGAACATACAGATGCTGACACAGCCAGAAAACCTTTTTAACAGGATTAATGCTGTGAAATAGTCGCAGTTTGGTTCAGTTTTAAGCACAAAAAAATACAGATTTTCAGTACTCTTTCTACCACTGGCTAAGGTTAAAGTATCTTCACTGCTGTTGTGTGCATGCATGCAGTCGTCATTCACCTAATGAACATTTCTTTATTTTTCTGAGTCAGGTTTCCTCAGTGTTTCTGCCTTCAAGTCTCAAGTCAGTCAATTCACTAGCATCAACACCTACAGTCCCAAAATATTTTTCAGTAGAACTGACAGGTTAGCTGACGAGCTGGACTTCCGTGTAGCTAATGTTAGTGATTGGCTTTATTTTTAACATCAACGTTACATGTCTCTTCAAATTAGATGTTGAGGTGTTGGATGATGACAGTATTTTCATAGCTGAAGGCAGAACCATCACTGTTCTGTTATGTTCTTCCCCATTTCTGATTTTAAGACAAAATACTGGAGAAATTTCCACTGAAAAGTATTGTCTCACTAGAGACCACCTGTAGGATTAGTTACATTTCACTTGAAACCAGTATGGTGTTGTGAGACTCATGAAGAGTTGTGATGTGTGTGCACTGTGCATGGTAGTATATTGTTCTTTATTTTACAGTGTTTTAAATACTTGTAATACTGATAATAATCCCCATTTTACTAAATGTATCCAGCGGCAAACAGTGACTATTAGAGCTGGGATTTCAGTTCAACCAAAACTTTGCCAGAAACACCAAAAATGCAGCAAAATGGAAAAAAAATTTTTTTGCTGGAATAAGCGACAGCCAGCGGCTAGCTTGTGACACGTGTTGTAGTCTGTAATGTGTAAAACCCAGTAGAAGGCAGCAAACACTACACAATTATAGCAGAATAAGTTTTGTTTTTTTAGTTTTTTTTTTAGAGTTTTCTTTACTTAAACTTGTATTAAACAGTAGATAATTGTCATTTACTCTGTTACTATTGTTTGCATGAGTTATAATTAGGGGCCGGGCAGCCTAAGCTGCTAGGACCCTATTGTTTCCCTCAATGTTCTTCTTTCTTTCTTCTTCTTCTTCCGAGGAAATCCTACTTCCCATGCTTCGAAAAATGACCAAACTTTGCACAAAGGTCCAGTCCCATGTCAGATTGCCTCAGCTGCAAAAACAGGCCAATAGTCCTGATGGTGGCGCTACAGCAAGCCTCTAAAGTTCAAAATTTTGAAAATTCATAACAAATCAACCATATGTGCTACAGATTTACAACTTTCACCAAAATGTAGCCCCAATACTGAAGAAACTTTTGTACATTTAAACCTATTGCAAATTATGAAGTCCATCACTCTGTTTTTTTCAAAACTGTAAAACTTATTAAACCTATCTCCTCCCACAATTTTTGCTCAATTGACACCAAACTTGCTACAGAGCATCTTCAGACTGTCCTACACAAACGATCCACACAGATTTTTGATTTATCAAAAATTGAGCCTACAGTGCATCAAAATGTTTGACTGTAAACGGTATTATAAACATATACTTGCAAATTCTTGCTAAATACATTTTCAATGTTCATGAAAAAAATGACAAAATTTTGGAGTCATGGTAGATGATGTTGGGAAAATATCAGAATTTTATCTCAAAAATTGAATTTTTTACAGCATTTTGAATTTCACTCTCATGCCAACAATTGGAGTCAATGCAAAAATGTCATTTTTAAACATCAGTTTTTCACTTTTGGAGCCAATAAATCATTGTGAAAAACTAATGACCAACATCTCCATGCTGTCTAGATGCAATTTATGTATTTTGGGATTTTTGTCTCAATAACTGAATTTTTGACAGCCATTTGAAATCTGCCTTTACATGCTAACAGCTGCTGTCTTGCACACAGGTGACTGGCTTAGTCAATTTGTGAAGCTACAAGTGGTGTTTCCATTTGTCAATTAGCTCAGTGAGATAGAGGATGGTTCTTAGTGTTGAAGGTTGTGAGTTCAAGCCTCAGCTCATGCAACATTTCCATATGAGAAATCTACCCAAACTTATCACAAAGGTCCAGTCCCATGCCAGATGTCCTCAACTGGAGACACAAGACAATAGTCCTGATGGTGGCGCTACAGCAAGCCTCTAAATTTCAAAACTTTGAAAATTCACAACAAATCAACCAATATTTGGACTACAGCTTTTCCATGGCATGGATGGCTACTGTCTGGCACCCTGATCCTTGGCTTAGTCAATTTGTGAAGCCACACTTGAACTGTCACTTGTCAATTAGCTCAGTGAGATAAAAGACGGACTCAGTGTCAGAAGTCGTGAGTTTGAGCCTCAGCTAAGGCAGGAATGGACTTTCAAATGTGAAAGCCTTATGTTCAGGTATCATGCTATGTGGATTGGAGACTACTAAGGTTAAAATAATTATGATTCAGGGAGTTTTGGGAAGAGACAAATACTCTTTATCAACACGTTTCCCTGTTATCCCTTGTCTCTTTTCCCTGTTTATTTGGCTTAGCTATCAGTCAATATGCAGAGTCTCTTGTGCCAGAAATTGTGAGTTCAAGCCTCAACTGATGTAAAATGCACATTAGAATGCCACCTTTTTTTCATCTTCCTACACTCTGCTTGTTACTCAGAATTGTCTAATTTTGCCTAAAATTGCCCGGCCCCGACCATTGCTGCGCAGCAGCTATAATTCAGTTTATGTTTGATATTAAGAGCTGTAATAATCTATATGAATCATTCTGAGTTTCTTTTTTTCATTCTTATTCCTCTGTAGCACAGATCTCCAGTTCTATTATTTCTGTACCAACACAGCTCTGTCTGCTGAGTTGCACTGTTGGAAGAAGCTTTAAAAAAGAAGATTCAAGTGTCTGAAAATTATTTTCTAATAGACTCAAGGACGATCACAGTTTCAGTCTCCTAAATAACACAGTCCTTTGCAGATCTTCTGCTATGCTGCAAGAGTCCACCTTGAAAAAGGCAGCGCTATTATAGTGCCTATAAAAAGTATTCACCCCCTTGGATGTTTTCCCCTCTTATAGCTTTTATAAATGGAATCATGGTCAATATAATTTGGCTCTTTTGACAAAAAAAATTGCAAAAGAACCTCTCTAATGTAAAAGTGGAAACAGATTTCTACAAAGTAATGTCAATTAAATAAAAATATCTAATGTAAAATAAATGATTGCTATAAATTTCACCCCCTTCAAGTTAGTATTTAGTAGATGCACCTTTGGCTGCAATCACAGCTCTGAGTCTGTGTGGACAGGTCTCAGTCAGGCTTGAACATCTGGACACTACAATTTTACTCTGTTCTTCTTTGCAAAACTGCTCAAGCTCTGTCAGGCTGCACGGGGATCAGGCGTGAACAGCCCTTTTCAAGTCCAGCCACAAATTCTGTGTTGGATTGAGGTCTGTGCTTTGACTCACCCACTCCAGAACATCCACCTTGTTATCTTCAACCCATTTCTGTGTAGTTTTCGCTGTGTGCTTCAGCTCATTGTTTTGCTGGAAAATAAATCTTCTCCCAAGTTGCAGTTCTCTTGCAGACTGAATCAGATTGTCCTCCAGGATTTCTCTATATTTTGCTGCATTCATTTGACCCTCTACCTTTACAGGCCTTCTAGAACCTGCTGATGAGAAGCATCCTCACAGCATGATGCTGCCACCACCAGGCTTCACAGTGAGGATGGTGTGTTTGTGGTGATGTGCAGTGTTTGGTGTCCGCCAAACAGTGTCTAGTCTGATGGACAAAAAGCTCCATTTTGGTCTCATCAGACCAAAGAACCTTCTTCCACTTGTCAATCTGACAGTCTTCCACATACCTTTGGGTGAACTCTAGTTGAGATTTAATGAGCTTTCTTCAGCAGTGGTTTTCTCTCTGACACTCTCCCATAAAGCTTTGACTGGTGAAGAACCTGGGCAACACTTGTTGTCTGCAGAGTCTCTCCCATCTCAGCTGCTGAAGCTTTTATCTCCTTCAGAGTATCATAGGTGTCTTGGTGGTCTCCCTCACTTGTCTCCGTCTTGCACAGTCACTCAGTTTGTGAGGACTCCAGAACTCCAGGGGATGTTCAGTGACTTGGAAATGTATTTGTATCCATCTCCTGACTTATACTTTTCAATAACCTTTTCTCGGAGTTGCTTGGAGTGTTGTTTTGTCTTCATGGTGTAATTGTAGCTCTGAATACTGATTAACCGGTGACTGGAGCTTCCGGACACTGATGTCTTTACTACAGTCACTTGAGACACATTCACTGCACTCAGGTGATCTCCATTTCACTAATTGTGAGACTACAAGCACCAATTGGCTGGACCTCTGTTGAATTAGGTCAGTCACTTTAAAGGGGGTGAATATTTATGCAATCATTTATTTTGCATTGCATATTTTTAATTAATTGACACTACTTTGTAAAACTCTGTTTTCACTTTGACATTAAAGAGGGGTTTTTTTTAGTAAATTTTTGTGTCAGAAAAGCCAAATTATATCAACCATGATTACATTTCATAAAAGTAATAAAAAGGGAAAACATCCAAGGGGGTGAATACTTTTTTATAGGCACTGTAAGTGCGTCAGTCTCAGCCACTTCGTCTTGATCAAGATACCTCTGTCTTTCAGGAAGGGCTAAGAGGATGGTTTTTGGCCCCACCCACTGTAAATCAAAATGTGATTGGTTAATTCACCTGTCACTTTCTAGACAAACACACAGGCTGTGGCCTTCTGTCTCAGTGGTGAAGTCCTAACCACTAAGTGAGTTCTAACCTTTCTCTGCCTAGAGACAACAAAAAAAAAAAATCTGATTGGATAACTGTATTTTGCTGTTTTCAGGACAGTAACCCTTTCATTTCTGAAGCAAAGTTGACAGAACATGAGGTTTAAATAGGAATTAGAAGATAATAGCCTAGTAATTAAATGAAATAAATCAAATATAATACAGTCGAGGACAAAATTATTAGCCCCCCTCTAAAATTTAAAGTTTTTTTCAAAATTTTCTCAAATGCTTTTTTAACAGAGCACAGAAATTTTCAACATAGCATTTCTAAACATACTAGTTTTCTTTAGAAAGCATAAATTATTTGCATACAATAACAGAATTATTTAAAAAATATATACCTGGGTCAATATTATTAGCCCCCTAAAACTGACCTTTTTATGAGCCATAGTACAAACTACTATTGTGCAATGATGTGCTTTAACTCTGTAATGCTCAAAGCTTGTAAAATCAAGTTAAAACTGAGGGTTATCTTTCAATTTACACACAGTATAAAAACTTCAGTAAGAGTTTGAGCTGTCACTTGAGAAAGCATCATGCCAAAAACAAAAGAAATCAGTTTAGACTTGAGAAAAAGAATTGTTGATGCTCACAAAGCAGGAGAAGGATATACAAAGTTATCACAGCGTTTCCAAGTGTTAGGAACTGGAATGAGAAGTATCATCGAGAAATTCAAAGAGAGCCACACAGTACAGAACAAGCCTGGCAGAGGTAGAAAGTGAAAGATTTCAAAGACTCTGGAACGAAAACTAGTGAGAGATGTGTCTAAAGACCCCAGAACAACTGCCAAGACACTAGTGAATGACTTAGCCAAGTCGGGAACTGTAGTTTCAAAGAAGACAATCACTAGAGCCCTGCACAGGAATGGACCGTAAGGTTGCAGACCAAGAAAAACCTCACTTCTGCAGAAGAGACACCTTCAAGCCAGACTGAAGTTGCTAAGGACAACCTGGAGAAAGATTATGCATACTGGAAGTGTGTCCTTTGGTCAGATGAGACGAAACTAGAGCTCTTTGGCCATGGAGATGTTGCCTATGTTTGGAGAAAGAAGAGAGAGGCGTATAACCCAGAGAACACCGTCCCCACAGTAAAACACGGTGGTGGGAGTATTATGCTGTGGGGATGCTTCAGTGTGTCTGGAACTGGGAATCTCATCAAGGTGGAAGGAATCATGAAGAAAGAAGGATATGTGAAGATTTTGAAAGAAAACCTCAAGCAGTCCGCAGCAAAACTGGGTTTGGGTTGTCACTTTGTCTTCCAGACATGCGTCGCTTCTGGTGAAGAACTACCTCCAGAAGACCAAAGTGAACATTACTGACTGGCCTGCACAAAGCCCTGACTTGAATGCCACCAAAAGTCTGTGGGGTGAACTGAAGACCAAGGTCCATGCCAGAAGACCATCAAATCTGGAGGAGCTTGAGAGATTCGCCAAAGAAGAATGGTCTGGGATTCCTCAGGAGATGTGTCTGAGACTTGTTTAAAACTACAACAAACCACTGCAGGCTGTTATCCAGCAAAAAGGATACACAACTGACTGTTAGCATCAGGGGGGCTAATCATTTTGACCCTGGTAGTTTTTCGTTTTTGTGAAATAATGTTGTGTCTGTGTGCAAAGTAAAATAATGTAAGCATCCAAAATAAAACTAGGATGGAAAAGCTGTGTTTAAAATTCCTTGCTCTGTTTAATAGCACTTGGGAAATACTTGTAAAAAATGAAATTTCATAGGGGGGCTAGTAATTTCATCCTCATCTGTATATTTAATGTAACATTTGAAATACTGATATGTCAGGCCTTCTCTGAAGACCCTCAGGATTCCCCACTGCTGTAATCTGATTAAATCTATTTTTTTGCAACTCTAATGAAAAAAAGTTACCTTTTTTTTGTATCCTAATTACATAATACCACTACATGTAATCTGTTATTCCCCAAGCCTATGAAGAAAACATAAACATCATTACTAACTCAGAAATCATGATGACTGAAATACCATTAACTTATTGTTTTCACATGAGATGCTGTTAATTCATTTACATTCCCCGAGTTCAGGAAGTAACACTTGAATGAATTGATATTTTTTCATGGTGTACCCTTATTATAAAGTGTTACCAAAAATTCTAGCAGTGACTTCACAGAGCAACACAATAGTCAGTGCAACAATATTTAATTAAATTCACAACAATCCAGAGCAGTCCAGTGAGCCTCACAGAGCTGTGCATCACAGGTACCAGCTGTCTCTCCAAAGTGTGGAGGATCTGCCATTTAGAAACTCCATATATACACTCAGCACCTGTTAGAGTAGGACAACTTCCTCTTTCACTGTTCTCATTAGCACATGGAGTTGTTCAGTCCCAGCGTCCTGTGTCCAGCCCTGCTGTGTGCTCTGTCTCCTGGGTGTGTGCTGCAGCTGGTGGAGGAGGATTCAGCAGGTCGATGGTCTGTCCTTCCCGGAGCTTCAGGACCGCCTGCCTCAGACTCCACCTGCAGGAATGGACACACACAGGTGGGGACTGGTGCATGACAAGCACTGCGATGCTGTACTGACAATAGCCACATTTACACGGACAATATTTCTTCAATTTGATTAATTTTTTTCTGATTAGAAATTCCTACTCAACTGTTTATATGGACCCTAAATAAAGTAATGTGATGAAACATGAGTGTTTACATGAGCCCAAAGCTTTCATCAGAATATCTTTTTTTTTCACATGTGCAAACTGGTTCCACCCACTGTGTCTGATCTGAGAAGGGTCCAACTGCAGTCTCACAAAACCACTTTACAACATAACATGCCTGCTTTACTGGATGACACACCCACTTCACTTTTCAACAACGCTCTTGTTATCTTGGTTCATACAGCTGCACAAAAGTGGAATATAGATCACAGGGTGTAGTGAATCCTGAATACATTCTCAGACATCACAGTCACATCACTGCTCTGTGAGCTCTGACACTCCTGAGCTACTGGTCATAATGAGCAACTGGTCACATTTTGTTGCAACTGATGTGGCACATGATGTTAGAACTGTAATTTGATTCGTGATGTCTCCTACATAAATAGGTAGAGCACCAGGTTCTAACAGACCAGTGTGATGTGTGTAGAGGCGTGTGTGGTCCTGTAGCAGCCTGGTGTCATTTTGCACATGATTTAATAAAGATAAACACAATGGACGGCTCTGTGTGTTGGAACTGTGTTCTGAAGCCTGCAGATTTATCATCAAACAGAATGTGTCCTGCTGCCTTCAGGTACTGCAGGGATTTAATGAACTGGAGAGAAACTTTTAATACAGTATAAAGCAGCAGTGGACAGCACATACTGAAAATCACCTATTTTAATCTATAGACTGTAGACTGGTTTACCAGCGGCTGGTAGCTCCTTTTAATTTCACCACGTTTTAGTTTTAATCTGGTATTATTAGGCTTTATTGTTGAAACATGTATCATCTATGACAAAATACACGCATAGGAACTGGAAAAGGGGTGGGGTTTGGATTAAAGAGCAACAGACTTTAAGACGAACAACAATGTGCACAGCATCTTTTAAAATCCTCTGATCAGATGGACACACTGCCGCAGACCACCCCAGCAGGAGTGGAGGTGAGTGGGAATAAGAGCCATGGTAACCCAGCTTGGACCTACAGGGATAGTTCACCCAAAAATCAAAATTCAGTCATTATCTACTCACCCTCATGCTGATTGAAGGTTGGGTTTAGTTTTTTAGTCCACAAAACAGTGGAAGTGAATGGTGACCAGTTTGACCACTAAAATGTCTCCATACTGCTTGTCTGACATTATACAAGACTTCTTAAGCCCAAACATGCCATTTACACACCGTCACACCACACATACCCAGTACAGATAGTGTGCATGTGCACATGAACGTGGCTCACGTGGCTCACGTGGCTCACGAGGCTCATGAGCAGTATGGAGGCATTTTATGTTTTTATTCTGTTTTTTTTTTTTTTTTTACTTTTGAAAACTGGTCACCATTCACTTCCATTGTTTGAGAGATTCTGCAACACTGTTTTCCTGTGAAACAGCAGTGTTTTGTGGACTAAAAAACTAAACCTGGCCTTCAATCGGCATGAGAGTGAGTAGATAATGACTGACTTTTCATTTCTGGGTGAACTATCCCTTTAAAGCTACTCCTGACTAATGGTCCGGTCAGGAAAATGAAACAAACTAAATATTGGACTCAGGCTGGTCAAGCAACAAGAAACCAGGGACAGTTGTTGGAGACCTTCTCCACAACATCCTGGATTGAGCTGTGGACTCTGTTTTTAAACTGATTATGATTTGTGCTCAAACACAGCAGACGGTGTTTCCCAGATGTGGAACTTTTTATGTGAAGATGTCAGCCATATTATCATGACCATCTTGTCGTTGCTGTTTACATGCAACCTGATGAAAATTTAAAAAATAACCTGCAGAATTATTTCCTGGGTGTATACATGCCTAAATAAATAACTGTACATATACTGTTGTAGTTTATTTTAATGGATATTTTATCCTATTCTATTCTGAATTTAATTATCTATATATGTTTTAGAAATTTGGAAATACCACTCTGCAGGAAAGAAGGAAATTATCACACTGTCCAAGCTTGTGTTGGTTGCAAAATAAAATCATTCCCGTGTTATGTCACAAGACTTGGGGAGTAATGGATTACAAGTAATGGAATTACATAATCTAGATACCAAAAAAGATAATTATTCCATTACAGTTACAGATTAAAAAAATAATCAGATTACAGATACATTTAGTAAAAATGTGGAATATTAGTAGGATTACAATTTGAATATAAAGAACAATATCCTGCCATGCACAGCGCACACACAGCTGCCAATTCATTATCATGGTCTCTAGAAAAACAAAAGCTTCACTGGGTGGAAATGTTGCCAGTTCTTGTCTTTAAATCAATTAATCAATCAATAAATTGAGCACAACAAAGGAAGAAACAGCTGGAAAAACTAATAAACTGAACAGCGAACATAATACACTTAGAGCTACAACGATTAATCTATTATTAATCCACTATTACATTAATCTGCATCTATTTTGATAATCGATTAATGATCTTCGAAGAGTTTCTGGTTTCTTTACTCCTCCCTGACAGTAAACTGAATATCTTTGTCAGCTTGGACTTGGACTTTTCTGACATTTCATGGACCAAACAACTGATCAATTAATTGAGACAATAACTGACAGTTAAATCGATGTTGAAAATAATCGTTGCAGCCCTAAAACTATATTAGGCCAAACAATTTCACCTATTTTATACTGAAGTAATCTAATGGTAACAGAAAGTAATGAAGTTACATTACTTTAATATTATGATACCTGGATTACATTACTAACTACATTTTTAAGTTAGTAACTGTCTTGGAGTACATTTTTAAAGAAACCCTCCCAACCCTCTATGACACTATGCCACAACACTGTGCCTAACATTTCAAAATTTGAGCATCAGCATTTAATTGTCAGCGTAAATTTCTATGGAAATGCTGTCACAAACACTCAGGTGACAGACACTGACATTAATGTCACAGTATATTGAATAACAATTAATTGTCACCATCATTTGCACTGAAGTGAGGATAGAACAGAATGTACTCACCTGTTGGTATCAGGGTCTCTGACTGAAGAAGTGTACAGATAACCTCCAGTGTTTGACCCAGTCACAGGGATCTTTATCTGCAACACAATGCAAACAGATTCACAGCAGATCTCTTCACAGTCATGTGTGGTGCAGCTGCTTGCAATCTGAATCCCTCACTAATCTCACGCCTGAGAGACTGGACACTGTAAAAAGGAAAGAGTTGAGAAAACTCAAAATTTACAAGTATTACAATAAATTTTTGAGTCTTGAGAGTTTTGGAAAAGTTTTACCAACTACTAATCTTTTGTTGAGATAATTTACTTGTCTTCTTCAGATAAACTTAAAGCTTTGATTTTCAGAAACTCAATACATTGTATTTAAAAAAGTAGTGTTAATTCACTGAAGTAAAATTAATGTTGAAATTTTAATATTTTCAAAACGGTTTAATTTTTCAGGTGCTAAAAAAAGACAATTCAGATGCTGCTAGTTTCTAAAACTCAAAGATTCAAGTTTATCTAAGGAAGGAAAGTAAATTATCTCAACTAAAGACATTTTTAAAGTTTATCTCAAAACTTAAGAGCTTGAGTTGGGCTCCAAACTCAAAAATCTATTGCAGTGTGTTGCCTTGAAATTTGAAGTCGTCTCTGCAGCTACTGTAACTTTATTGATCCACAGAGTGGAAAATAGTTTGGTTTCCTGCGCACAAAAACAAAGGAGACACAAGTCACACAGCTCACACGAGACAACTTGTGACATTTGCTACAACAGTAGCAACACTTACACATATCTACCATCAGATCAGCCACTCAATTAAAAAGAACAAAACAAAACTATGAGGTGTTATCAAGGTGCGATTTGTGAAAAAAACAGAATGGAGATGTTTTTGAAACATTTTTATTCTGTGGGCCTAGGGAAATTATGAAGCCTGCTGGTATGTTCCTTGCAGATGTTAAAGTAACATTTATAGAATAATTAGGAACCTTAATAAAACAATTCAGGAACTGTGACTCAAACACTGCATTTGCAGAAATATTTTTAATCAATTTAAAACATTTTAGTTAATGAAGTAGAGTGACATTTTCACTTTGACCAGAACATGCTAATGCTAATCTAATATGCCAGAATGCTGGATTCTGCCAGAACAGGATCGGGGAGCTCCCAGACTCCTTTGTCACAATCAAAACCTTTAAATAAAGTTTGTGTAATATTTGATGTTCTCTGATGATTGCTGTAAGAACAATAGTGGAGTAAGTGGGTATGTGTGGTGTAAAACTGGTGAAATAACTGACTAAATTCAGAGCTTTAGTGCCTTTTGTGAATCACCAGAGCACACTATGACACATGCATGCAGACACACCCTTACAATGTGACTTGTTTCAGGTAATTTAACCACTGTTGACAAGTTTACATCAGCTATATTTGTCAACTGTAACTGAGCACACAATCAAATGTCAGACTGACTTTATGAGTTTCATCAAGTTGAACTTGAGAATACAAGTTGAACTGTAGCTGTCAGTCCACATGAGCGCTCCGTCTCCCTGTTTGTCTGTCTGTCTGCTGTGCTAACAGACGCTTCACACTGCAAAAACTGTCTGATTGGGGCTTTAGCTTCAGTGATGATTCTTAAACACTTAAAAGAACAGATTCTGTCAACTGCAAACTATCTGAATTTCCTCACAGGGTGGTGCAGCATCGTCCCTGTGTCCCACAGCTTGACACTAAAGGCTTACTTGGGGGGTGCTTGTGTTGGTGCGGTGCTGTCCATGGTATTGAAAGTGGACGAGACTCACAGACGGACAGAATGTGTTCGGTTTTTCAGGTTATATATAGTTATATATAGTCTATATATATTGAGGCTCTTTAAGACAGAGTAATTTTGTCCCCACCAGGGATGAAAAATAATTCAGCAGAGGCAGGGATATACAGAGCAGGAAGGGGGAAATCCCCACCATCCCCCCCTGCATATCACACCCTGGTGTTCCTTAGTACAAACATTGTGACGTGTGTTACCATGCAGTAATGATCCACAAACTTGGAAGTTTGCAAGGACAAGACAGCCAAGCTAACATTTGCACACTGATTCTACAGGTGAGCAGCCAATCACGAGGGTGACTAATGTTTCATAGAAACAGTCTGATAAAAAGCTCTGTCAGACACACAATAAGACATTTACTGACTAAATGAATCTGTTTCCTAAACCTTTTTTCTGGGGACCCACTTTTTGAAAATGACAAGCCATCGCGACCCAATTAACAACAGGCTTTATGAGTAAATCTTTGTCAGAGCTAATTTGTGCATAATCGAATTACACAAGAAATAAATGCAAGTAGGCAAAGTTAACAGGCCATCTTATTGTTTTTATTTCCTCTCATCAGAAAACAGACCTTAAAAAATTGAGACAACTCAAAACCTACTGTGGTAGATTTTTGAGTTTTGAATTAAAGTCAAACCCTTCAGTTTTGAAAAACTAAAAAAAGTTTTGTTGACCTTATATATATGTTTATATAAGTTTTTCAAAAGTCCAGAATTTGAGTTGGGCTCAAAACTCAAAAATCTATTGAAATAAGTCGCCTTAAAATTTTGAGTTTTCTTATGTTTTTCCTTTTTACAATATAGGACATTTAAGCTGAAATAACAGGCTCTTGTTTTTCCCTCTCATCAGTAAAGCAAAACACACATTTTAACTGCTTTACTGCAGATATACATCTCAAATTTTCGGAATTTCTTCCACAGTCTTTTATTTGTTGGGTGACCCAAATAAAACCTGCTGTGACCCACCATGGCCCAGTCTTTGGGAATGGATGGTCTAAATCACTCTACCTGTGCCGTGTGCGGATCCACGCGGTTGCTTCTGTCGGTCAGATGGATGTTGTGGACTTTTAGAGGTGGGGCCCCCAGGCTCTCCATGGCAACTGGACATGCTTCCAGCTTTTGCACAGCCAGTCTGTGGTAGTCTGACTCAGCAAACTTCTCTGATTGGACAGAGGACAGAAAGGTACAACACAGATGTCTCCCTTCTCTCCAATATAGTGGAATTATATGGCACTCAGTTTAGTACAAAAACATCACATTTGAAAAATTCAAAACCTCTTCAAAACCCCCTCAAAAGTCTCTTTCCAAAAATCATGACAGAATGACATGAATCATGTTAGTCAAGATAATCCACACACCATTTGTGAGGAGTTTCATGTGGGAACTACTTCCTTTCTTGTAAAAAGACAGTAGTTCCAGTAGATTCTAAACTAGTTCCAGTGAATCCTACTGCAGAGAGGAAATAGTAAAGGATGAGAGCAGTTGAAAGATAGTTGACATATAGCAGGTGTTCCAGTATCAGTTAAAGTTTCCCCCTGCTTCACACATACAGACTCAAACACTAGACACTAGGGATGTAATGATGCATCATGAGACAGTTAAAAATCGATACAAAAGTGTGACGACTGAAATTGGTTGAGATGAAAAATGAATCATGATGCCATTTTCAAAGAGCAGAGCACGTAATCTACTTTCATATCTGCTTGCGAGACCGGCCCGACCTGGAGAGAAAAAGGTTTGTGTGCTTCTGACAGAGCTGGTTGGATATCCTGTGCATAATTCTGCGCACTTCAAACTTCAGAAACTCTGATTCTATTTCCTACACCCACAGTAGTGTTAGCTACTCCACTGCACCTCTCTCTCCCCCGCTCCTCAGCCGGCAGAGCTGCATAATAATGATGATGATAATAATGAATTATAAGATACAACACATTTTCAAGGTGCTTCAGTGTGAAACATAACCAGTTACATGAAGATGTTTTGGAGGCGTCCTGTTGTCTCCATATATTGCACGCTTTCACACTTTCACTCCCCCGAACCAGGAGATCTGTCTCCTTGCTTTGAAAATCTTTTCTCTTTGTTTCCTCCTGGTAAATCCGCCGTCATGCTGCCATCGGTTGCACTCCTGGTGCACCTGCTTCTTAAAGGTGATGAGAGCTGACTTTCTGATCGACTTATTGCATGTGCGGCCTAAACTCACTGGTGAATTAATGAGGGCACTTGTGCACACCTGATAGGTGTATACTGCTGTGTGCTGGTGGCGCAGGGGGCAGGACAGGGCAAGATACCCCTGCACCCCTGGTGCAAGACAGCAAAAGTGGATTTGGATACACCTTGAATAAATTAAATCCATTGTGCATTGGGCTTTCCACTTGCACTTTAGATCAGCGTAAGATAGGGCCCCCTGTGTACAGAAATGAAGAAGGCAGAAGATCACAGACAAGATTAAGACTGCATGCAAATTTTGCAAGAGGGTGATGACCAACATGATGCAGAATGTCACCAGGCGACATAGTGAGAAGCTCAAGTCAACACCGCCTGAGCAAAGAAACTGTTAAAAGGACAGTCCAGGCTGACAAGCAGATTTACAAACTAGGAACACATACAAGTCTTAGTTTGTTTATTTTAAGAGGTTTCATTTATTTCTATTATTCATTCAATTATATTGATGTGGGATTTGTTTTAAAAGTCCAATTTTTATTTATTTTTTGTTATTTAAAATAAAATATAATTTCAGTTGCACTTTTAAGAAGAGGACATATGGGTTGCTTTTCAGTTTACTCTACCTCAGAGATAAAAAATAAATTTAAAGGGATTCTCTTTAACTTGTTAAATAAGAGAAAATATTTGTTGTAGTTTTTATTTATTTATATATAAAAAAACATTCATTGCATAGTTTGTGTTTTGCAGCTACACCCTACCTCAGACATGTTGTGTTTTTTGCCTGAGAAATAATTACAGGAATATTTTTCAGTCATAATTTGCCTGCAAGCTCATTCTGTTAAAAAAAAATATTGTGAGAAAATCGTATCGTGAAGCCAGTATCAGAAATCGCATTGAATCGTGAGTTGAATGTATCGTTACATCCCTACCAGACACACAACAGACTGTCATTCATTGTGAATGAAACCTCCAGATAGCAGCCTGGAGACAAGTAAGTCAAGTCCTCCAGTGGCATGACCCGGAGAAGTTGAGAAATTTTCATCTTTACGCAATTCACACAGAAAGCAGAAGCACAGCTGTCAGCAGCTCAAATACGTAAGAAAGAGCCTGCCCCTCTGACTCTGCATGAGTGGTAACAGATTGTACGTAGTTCGTTGTGGCTGAAGGGTGTATGCAGGAGAATTTTTTTTTTCTTTTTAACAAATTTTACATTTTAGAAAACAGTTGCTGAAAACGTGAAAAGAATTGTAGAGTTAGACTGTTAGACTTTTGTTCAGGATTTTTTTGGGCAGACCTGAAACATGGCTCGGTGACATGCTGGAGCACGTACTACATGAACTACACTACTACTAGAAAACTGATCATTTTTTCATGATTTTGAGATCTAATTTTATATACTGAAAGATTTTTTAAATCCATCAAATTTGGCTGGGTGGTTGATACGTTTGACACGTTGACGTTTCAGTGGTGTGACAAACTTATTGTCATTTTACACAATCTTTAAAGTAAAAGCAACAAATGTAGTGACGTGTCTGCTGATGTGTAAGAACTTAGAGTCAAAAAAACAGGAGGTGTTTCAGTCACATTTTTCAATGGTCCGTCTCAAGTTCATCAAACAGAACAGAATCACAGGCTGCAGTTCATTCACCATGCATGCATAATAACCTTGCAATTATGAAATGGACAGTGACTCAGTTTCACACACACACTACTTTATTGTGTGTGTGTGGGTGCCCAAACTTACTGTAATATAACAACGGGCTCCTTTGCAGCAGACTGTCACAAACTGCTGCACATACAGCAGCAACTACACACACAACTAGTGTTGCTGATTCACAGCAACATTAGTTCATCGCCAGTCCATAAAAAACACAAAATTTTCATCCCTCTTCAATGAAAAACATTACTTACAGTACTGACCCTTCGCTAAGCACCACCCTCCTTAGTTACTGTTGCTATGCCTGCAAACTTTTCATTCTCACACTGCATTTATGTAGTTTACAGTGATAACGGTGGCATATTTAACATCAAAATTAGAAGTCACTCTTGAAACATCTGTGATTCCTTAGAATCACAGATCGTCCTTCTCTTTTCTAGCTGATGATGGTGGTTTTTGTGGAAAAAAATAATGACTCACAAGCAGATTTCATAAGTGTAACTGGCTGATGTAAGCTAATGCTAAGTTCTTGAGTCAGCTGAGACATCTCCAGCTGACATTTTAATGTTTCCATCCGACACGTTTTAAAATGAGAACTCTGTCAAAGTGTTTATGTAAAGTTACCTGACAGCTGTGTCCATGATGCTTAACGACTGAGGCTAAATCTGTAATTAATTATTGAGTGTGGTCTAGACCCACTCTATATGTAAAGTGTCTTGAGACAACTTTGTTGTGAATTGGTGCTATATAAATAAAAATTGACTTGACTTGACTTAAAGCTAGCTTACATCTCGACAAACACTGGTCAGATGGTGAAATACAGCAGGTATATCTACATGATAGGTGACAGAAATACACTCATTAACCTGGGAAAAGGAAGCGCAGGGACTCGATTAGTGCAGTGGACCTTGAGACGGGTCATCCAACCAGACCAGCCAGACCACGATCACCCCAGGAGAGGCGGGATAAGAGCTAAGTTAACTTGGCTTAGACTTGAGACTGCAAGACAGAGAGGGATGCATTGTCGTCAACCCATTTTGATTCTTCATCAGCTCTCATCTTCCTCCTCAAACCCCCACAGAACAAATGCAGATGCAGTGGTATCTAACAAGTTTGGCTGGAGGTAAAGTTACTGCAGCTAGAAAACTAGTGTGTTAGCCAGACAGACAACAGACAGACACTACTGTCCAGACTTGTGAAATGCCGAGTATCTCAGAGCCTCCTGCACACCTTCAACATGTAGAGAAATGGAAAGCTTGACAGCTCTAGTTACAGTTGTTAACCTTTGATTGGACAGTTACTGTTTGGAAATGGTCAACTGAGCACACTCACTGTCAGAGCAGCAGCAGCAGCCAGCTCTCTGCAAACTGATCACTTCAGGAGGTTAACGTTCCTTGCGGTGTTTTCAGATGTGAGATGTAACTTCATTGCTGTACTTAATTAGAGTTTTCAGGTATCTGTACTTTACTTGAGTATTTATGTTTCTGACGACCTTTTTTACTGTTACTCCCTACATGCTGAAATAAACATCAGTGCTTTCTACTCCATTCATTTTTAAAACAGGCTTGTTCTGCCAGTTTTAATGCATTTGAGAAGAATTATTTATGATTACATCTGTTTTGCATCTTTTTGCTCCATCTTTCCAACATTAAGACTGATTTCACCCTAAATGGATGGTACAATAAAGCATCAAAAAAGACAATTCCTTGGTGTATCCATCAGTGAATATCACACATGAGACTTAACAAGTTGACGCAAACAGAGAGGGAGACTCCACCGCGGAGAAAAGCGTCTCGTGAATCTGTCAGCTTAATTCAAAGACCTTTGAGAAGTAGCTTCTGCTTCTGCTGAACTCAAGATTTTGGTCGTCCTGTAGGGATGAGGGAATTTCTAACAAAAGTAAAAAGGTTTAATTGGACCTGAAAAGTGTTCTTGTGACACAATGTTTCAAATTCTGTTGCTGACATTAAAAATTGATTTGCATATTGGAGCAAAGTTAATGTAGATTATTTTCAGTGTACTGTTTTTTTTTTTATTTCATTTGAAGATGAAATAGTTTAAAGAGAAAGTCCACCCCCATACTTTTTATTATATCCATACTTTTCCTCTTACCTGTAGTGTTATTTATCCTTCTAGATGTTGTTGGTGGTGTGAGAATGTTAGAGATATTGTCTGCCTTATCTCCAATATAATGGGACTAAATGACACTCAAATGCCAAAAAACACATTTGACTCAACGGCAATGTTTTTTTTTTTTTTTTTTTTCAGAATTGATGAACCAGTTACTCAAGATAATCCACAGACCTTGTTGTGAGCAGTTTCATGTAGAAACTACTTTCTTTCTGCAGTAGAATCTACCGGAACTACTTTTGAATTGATTGGAACAACTATTTTTGCATTAAAAAGAAAGTAGTGATGCAGTACATGACACTGCTCACAGCAAGGTCTCTGGATTATCTTGAATAATTTTATTGAATAATTTTATTTATTTTGAATATATTCTTTAGTGCTTTGAGTGCCACTAACCAAGTGCTATTTAGTCTCATTATATTGGAGAAAAGGTAGACATCTCTATGGCCGATATCTCCAAAACTCTGCAAGTCACACCAAAGTTATCTAGATGGATAAACAGCACTACAGGCCAGGGGAAAATATATGCTTTTGATTTTGGAGTGGCAACTTTATACTATTTTAGTTCAAGTACATTTCCGAGTACGTCTACTTTTCCAGAGTGTTTTTACTACTTGAGTAAAGAATGTGTGTACGTCTGCACCTCTGGGTGTTTTTCCTCCTTTTCTCGATGTTTTGTTATGAGCCGGTGCTGGGCTGGGAGTGGTGCATGAGAACTGTTCCACTTCCTTAAGTCCAAAGTGAGGTCTTCAAATTGCTTCTTGTTTCCAACCAACAGTCCAAAACCCAAAGACTCTTCATTTACTGTCATAAATGACAAAGAAAAGCAGCAAATCCTCACATTTAGGAAGACAGAAGCAGCAGTTTTGCTCAATTAATTGATTATCAAAATAGTTGGCAACTTTTTGTCTATTGCAGCTAAAGCCTTGTATGTTCAGCCAGCTGGTCTCATCAGTTTATTCTCCAGCAGCCCACACTTACAGAGGCTAGCCAAACCCCACAGGTCAGCCATGTCATGGTGGACTAATGCTGGCACAAGCACTCTGTGAAAGCATGACTCTGTCCAAGCAAATGTCCAGATACATCCACTGAGGCAGGTCTGAGAGGACTGAAAATCCTGTCCCTTGTTGCCAAGGTTGTGTATGACCATGGTTCTTTTGTGCTGATCGCTAGCATCTGCTAGTCCATGTTTAGCAACCTGTGGCTCTGGAGCTACATGTGGCTCTTTTGCCCCACTCCAGTGGCTCCCTGTGGCTTTCACAAAAAATATATATGGAAATTGCTAAATTTTAATGTTCATTTATCATATTTATCTTAATTGTAAAACTGTGTACCTGTACACCAAATAGAGAAAAAATATTATTATTTCATTGACTAAAATGTGTGTCATAGCCTACATCTATAGCTCAGAGCCTTTTTCTTTAAATTTTACTGGTGGCTAGTTTTGAGTCTCCCTCAACTACCCATGGATGCCAAATAAAAAAAAAAAAGTAGAATTTAGTAGTTGATAGCCAGATTTCCAGATTTCTTTTTTGTCCAAAAATGGCTCATTTGATAGTTAAGGTTCCCGACCCCTGTGCTAGTCCAAGAGTCACTTGCAAAGTTTCAAAAAAGTCATGCAAAGGAACTGGTGGCTGACCAGCAGAACAAGGAGACAAATCTCCAATCTTGTCATGGTACATTTAATGCAGTGGCAGAACTACCATATTTGCAGGTAATGCAGCTGCATTAGGACTCGCGACCAACCAGGGTCCATGCACACAGGCCTCCATGAATGTACTACACATAGGCAGCCTGTTCATATGACTTTCCATTATCATTTGAAAAGACTATTTTTGGTCCTGACTTTACGCTGCTCCTTCCATGTGGGTTTTTTTTTTTTTTTTTTTTTTTTTTTTTTGTTTGTTTGTTTTTTGTTAACAAGTCTTCATTGGAACCAGCACAAGAGTGACATGAGCTGTGCTACGAAGCCCATGCTACAGTTTGGGCTCATTTGTCTGTATTTGTCTCATGCGAAACCTGGTGACAGGTGTGTAGTAAACTCTGTGACAAAACATAAAATGGATAAGTTGGTGATTTAGATTCTTAGAGGCACAAAAGGTGTTTCTCCATACATTGTCCCAGGATATGCCCTTACCCTTTAGATGAAAGTCTCTCTTCCATGCTCTGAGGGCCAGCAAGTTTTTCTTTGGTCCAGGCATCCACTGAAGGCTGAATGGGAAGCTCAGCCCCCAAGGGTACACCATGTGATTTAAGCACTGACCTTACTTGTAAGTAATAGAAAGAAGATGAGCCAGATAGGCCAAAGAGGTGACACAATTCCTGAAAACTCAGCATACCTTTGTCATTGTATAAATCACCAATCATACTAATACCTTTGGACACCCATGGTCTGAACTCCAGAGGCCCATGTGCAATGAATATATTCAAATTATGCCACAAGGGGGTGTTGTAGTGCCATTTTGGGTTCCCTGCCAAGTTCTTCTCTACAACTCTAAAGTTCCTAACTGTGTTGGCAATAATAGGTCCATAATGTAACACAGTATTTCTCTTTTAAACCAGAAAATAAGACATCCTCTAATTTCCAAGGATATACAAGGTTTTCCTCTAGAGGTCTCCATGAGACTAAAGAGCGCTTGTTAAGCACAGCAAGGACTGGATGTAATTGAAAGCATTGATGGTAGACTTTAAAGTTAGGGAGGTAAAGCCCACCCTGATCTTTAGACCTCTGCAATACAGCTAGTTTGAGTTTAGAATGGCCATTATTACAAATATATTCATGTACTGGTCTATCAATCCTGACCCAGTAGTCCACTGGGGCAGAGAGCGGAATCATCATACTTACTATGCGTGGCAGAACATTCATTTTTATTGTAGATATGCGAGTTTGCAAAGAAGCAAGCAGCGTGGTCCAGATTGTAGGATCACGTTCAAATTCCTTGAACATTTTTTCATAGTTACTCTTCACTATATTCTGGAGAGATGTATGTATCTGGATTCCTAAATATGTAATTTTTGGTAATATGGGAATTGGGCTTGATATTGTAACATTTTTAGCTGCTTCATTTAGCAGCATCAGGGCAGATTTTGTCCAATTAATCTTGTACCATGACTGTTGCTTGAAGTCCTCAAATACTGCCAAAAGAGAGGCAATGGAGTTTTCTATGTCCGTGAGGTATATGAGAGGGTCATCTGCAAAGGCTGATAGAGTGTGAGACGTATTTCTAATTTGGATAGGGGATGTGACTGATTCTGTCTCAAGTGTTGTGCTAGCGGTTTGAGTGAGAGAATGAAGACTCGGAGAAAGACCGCAGTCTTGTCTGGTAAATAGGAAAGGGATTAGAATTCAGCCCATTTGTAGTAAACATGACTGAGGATTTAGTGTACTGTTTAGTGAACTTGTACCTGTCTAATAAACTCATCACCAAGCTGAAATCTTCGTAGCACAGCCCATAAATACCGCCACTCGAACCTGGTGAAAGCTTTTTCAGCACTGAGTGACAGTAAGGCACATGGTACTTGTAACTGTTTGGATTCCTCTATCATATGTATCAAACGCCTCAGATTATCTGCTGCAAGGGGGCCTCTCATAAAACCAGATTGGTCACTGTGAATAACTTTATCCATGTAACTCTCTAAGCAGATTGACAGCAGTTTGGAATATAACTTCAAGTCTGAATTTATCAGAGATATCGGTCTGTAATTAGAGCAGTTCAGTGGGTCCTTGCCTTTTGTTAGCTGCAGTGAAATTAGGGCTACATTGGCATGGTCATGAAAAGAACCCTTCTCTACAGTCTGAATGGAGCTCAGAAGTACAGGTCCATGGAGGTCCCAAAAATGCAGTAATACTTCTGGTGGGATCCCGTCGGGGCCTGGGGATTTCCCTCTCGACATTTTACCCAATGCATTCTTTAGCTCCTGCAGAGACACTGGGTGCCCTGGGTCTGCTGCGTCATGCATCTGTAAGGTGGGTAGATCTGCACCATGCAAAAATGCATTACATCTCTCTGCATCAAAACTACTCAACAATGTGTACAAGGTCTCGTAGTACACTTGAAAGGTGTTGTTTATCCCCCTCGGGTCTGAAACCAAACCTTTAATGGGATGTCGGATTGAATCAGTAGAAGCCTTAGATTCAGACTGTTTCAGTTTTAGAGCTAGGAGCTGGCTAGGTTTACTGCCATTGCAATAATAATTTTGCCTAGTCCTACGTATAATGAATTACGCTCGTCTCCGCGGTGGGTCATTCAGCTCTTGCCCTGTGGCCTGCAACTCATCTTTAATATGCTGGAATATTTCTCTTGAAGAGTCTATTCCAAACATAGACATTTCTCTACTCTGAGGTTTCTAGCCTTTTACAGATGCAACGTACTGTATATGATATTGTGAAATCATGAATGAAACCCTTTGTCACCATCCACACCAATCTGGCATCGCTACAGAGCTTTTATTATCATCAAGGAATGAAGAAATCCTGGTTCTAAATTCAGAGTTAAAGGTAGTGTCATTTAAAAGCAAAGTACTGAAGCACCACCTCTGAGACCTTTTGATTTTGAAGCTAAAATCAATTCTGAGCACCGATGGATTGTGGTCAGCCAGCATAGCTGGTAGAGATGTCCTACTACAGGTTTAGCACATTCCTTCAGACTGCAAGATAGCAGAAAATAGTCAATCCTTGAAAACGACTTATGATTAGCAGAGAAACAAGTGTAGTCTCAAATGCCTGGGTTTTGAAACCACCAAATATCAATAAGGTTTAGGTTTTCTATCATCATATTTAAGGTCAGAGAAACTGATTGTTGGTTGTGTGCAAATGTATCAGATGACCGGTCTAATTTGAGAATTACAGACTGCATTCATGTCTCCACCCACAACTAATTCATAATCTGCAAGGCTCAGCAGGTCCTCCGTGAGGTCAGGATAAAAATCTTTTCATCTTTTCTTCTCAAACACTGCCAGGGCGTAGACTAAATGCAACTTTTGTGCCATATACTGACATGCAAACATATGCTATTTGACCAAATTTGTTATTACTAGTTTTCTCAATTGTCACTGGCCTATATCCTCTTGAGCATGATAATAACTCCTCTGGACCTAGAACCATTACCAGAGGAGGAGGCCACCATGTATTGCTTGTTTTGTGTCCTGGTAACATCCGCTTGTTTTGGGTGAGATTCACTGATTAGCACTACATCAGCTTTTGCCGGTGCCTTAGTTCTTGACATTTAACTCTTTTAATATTGGAATTCAATCCTCGGACATTCAGGTTAAAATAGTCAACTCAACCATTTTCGATGATGACTGTTACTCCAGACAGGCATTTGATCATGAACCTTAGTTTGCAGTCCAAGCTGAGACCCCCACCGCCCCCACAGCTGCTATTCCTATCCTCCAGAACATGAACATCTGTGTAACGTGAAAACTGCATCACGCAAAACACACAGCTAGTATATACAATAGAACATATGTCAATGTAAGTTGGTCTTCCTGTAACGTGAAAATAGCTTAACTGGTAAAGTTGAGACTGCCTCCTAAAAATCAGTCAGTGACAGAACTAGACACTCACAAGAACTCCTCCACATCTCGGGGGTCAGTGATGCTGCGCTGTTCGCCATTTAGAGTGACTTTCAAGTTGGCAGGATAGATTAGAAAGGATGTGATGCCCTTCCTATCCCGCCGCGGGACTCATGTGGGCACTGTAGTCGGCATAAAAACACAGGGTCCTGTCAGCATCCTGGATGGGGGCATTTTTTCACCACCTCACGGGCACCATTCAGTATAGTGCTATGGTCTCCATGCCTGAGCAGGTGCTGGATCACAGTCTGTGGGATGTTTGCCTTCACGTGTGCGCTGTAGATCCGAAGTGCTCTTTCTGTTACGATAACTTTGGTGCTGAATGAGGGTATCTATTTGGGAAACATTTCCCAAAGAAATGTAATTGCATTGTTACCCTCTCTGCTGGCACCGATGCCGGTGATCCTTACGTTGTTTCTTTTGTTATAGTCCTCTAACAAGGCAAACTTGTGCTGAACTTTTTGAGCCCCGAGGTGTTTGTCAAGCACTTGGCTTTCATGGTCCTCGTCTCAGCTTGTACTCTGTTGACTTTAGACACTAAGCCTCGAATAGTGTCCATGTGGGTGTCTAAGTCCTTGAAGCTTTTTAACGGAGTCGTTCATGCTCTGAATCGCGCTGTTAATAGCATGAGTGACAACCGCCTCCAGGTGGTCCTGCTGTTTGGGTTAGGCTAACGAGATAGCTTCTTCTATGCAAAGATCGGCAGCTGCAGGGACGTTAGCATTCTGTTGTTTACGTTTTGCCGCTGGTGTTTTGGTTTGCGAGACAAACAGTTTCCTGTTGCTTGATATCTTACATTGTCCATATGATCAAATACACTACTGCTGTGAGTCTCAGAAGTCAGATACAAAAATAGAGGTTATCACTAGAGAGCCGTAGAGTCTTCCAACCATTGTGCTTGCAGGTCACATGACCTATCCACTTCCATGTGTTATTATCTACTTTTATCCAGGGACATGCAAGGTACTTATAGTGGTTAAGTCAAGATACTTAGTTCATGGTGTCACATACTTGATGGTAGTCACCAAACAAACAACACAACAATTACAAAAAATAAGCTTTAACTGCAAGCATATAGTTTATTGACTCATACGTCTACTGTATGTCACATTTCTAAATTAAGTTTAAATAAGGATTAATGGGCCATGTCATGTTAAAAATTATACAAAGTGTGCCACTTGGAATTTTGGGTTATTTTTGGGTTATTACACACACAGTACTACCACAAAGGAAAATAAACAGAAAAGTTAGATATGTCAAGGCAGCAAGTAAGTGAGAAACAAGCAACATATAAATATAAAAGTAAGATTCAGAAGCCAGATTCGAAAGACGCAGAAGAGAAAGAAAAAGCAGCTTCCAACAATTCTTACACAGAGCTTCAGAGAGACAAACAAACACAAGTTGTTCCCGTGGATGTATTGAGGAGAGTGCACCTATGATGTAAGTAGAACTTATTTATTATTTTATTTGACTAATATCCACTTACACACTTATGCTTTTGTTTATTTGATAATGCCTAAATGTAGACATAAATGTTGTCAATGTGAAATGCATTGTCACTGAGTTTATTTTCACCTACTGTATTTTCCTCTGTGTTAAGGCTGTCACCTGTGAGTTTTCTGTGTGCAGGTGCACCGTCTCCTGTTAACCTATATATTTTTCATCCATATTAAGGTGCGCTGTCAATAGTTAGTATTTATAAGTTAGAAGTTGCGCTGACAGCGATTATGTTTTAATCTGTTGTGCTCCAGCACCAGATTTTGTCAGATAGACTAGTTTATCACTATCTTGGCCTTGCTAGTATGACTCCTCTTCTGTATGTGATGGGCAGGGCTGGGCTGGATAATCTTGTATTGGGGCCTGGTGCTGACTCGTTAGGCCATTGGTTTAATAATCTACAGACACACACTTCTCCTTATTGTGCACTGTCCTTCCAAACTCTCACTGTTACAACAACTTCCGTTACAGCTGTTGCAAATCTCTATGCAAACAGTAGCAACTACAGCAGGATGAGTGTGACTCACAAACAGCAGTGCTGCTGTCACTGTGCATGCTGTGCAGGGGCAGCACATCCTGGGCAAGACACGAAAACTGGAAACCAGTAGAAGTGGAGGTGCTTTGGTAACACAAACACACACACAACTGATCTGTACTCACTCTGTTGTAGATAGTACATGGTGCCAATCCCTCCTCCAGTCAGCACAGTGGTGAAGATGGTGAGCTGCTGTAGCTGACTGGTGGAAACCCTCATCTTTGCTTGCTTCCCGGGAAGGCTGACAGACAGACACTGGTCTGAAGAAACATATTATCCTTAATTAAAGGCTTCAATGATAATAAAGTATGCTGAGTCATTCACTTTCATTCAGAGATATTTAAAATGATAGGGGCTGGTGGTGTTTTGGGTAGACATAGAACTCAAAGAACTGGAGTTACAGCCAGTTATAACTATAAGACTATAAGACAAAAACATAAAAATCCACGCAAAAATCCACAAAGAGCTACTTAAACTCTGCTGACTGTCAGGGGCAATAATAATGTAATAATAATAATAATCATCATATTTCATAAAATATGTGCAAATCTCAGATTTTACCTTCTAAAATGTGAATATGTTCCGGTTTCTTTACTCCTCTCTGACAGTAAACTGATTATCTTTGGACAAAACAAGACTTTTGAAAACGTCACCTTTGGAGTTGGGAATCACTGACCAACATTTTTCACCATTTTCTGACCAAAAGACCAAACTACTAATCAAAAAATGGAGAAAATAATCAACAGATTAATTATGACAAAGAATGTTGTCACAGTATGGTGGAAATGTCTTTATCATACTTGTTTTTTCATTACTGAGCTGTGTGTGTAAGTCACCTGATCCAGCCTTATATTATCTTAATAACCATGTTGTTATTTCATATTGTTTATATCCCGTTTTAATATTTCCTCTTGTTCATATTGCTCCTGTATGTTTCCCTCCTGTTTACATTCCATGTTTACATACTCATTTTGTATTGTTTTTTACTTTTTATCTCATTTCCATTTCTTATCCATAATTATAACTTACCATGGGGATATTTTATTTCTTTCACCGGCAGAAATACATTATCTTAATAACCATGTTGTTGCCTAAAACATAGCACCATTTTGAAACCTGTAACCAACTCATAGCAAGCATTTATTTCAGCCTGAGAGAAGTCAACACGTTAAGGTTAGTTGTGACGGTGTTACGATCAAGAATGTCCACGTGTGCAATGAAAACGAAATAAACTAACTAATTCTCGCAACTTTATTTTAACTTTATGAGACATCCATTCCAGTACTTGGGAGGAAACGGAAGGAGTGAGAATGAGCAACCAGACTCGTTTCAGAGAAGTGAAACTATTCTGAGCTTTCACAATTATTCACTCCTTTATTTATGCCTGGCACTGCTGTGTTGACCTATTTGTTTACAGGTTGTTGACATGAACTTGGAGACAGTTTCCAGTTTAACATTATGTTGCAGCTGACCTATGCAGTTTTTAGGTGTAAGTGCAAAATACCTGAAGTATCCAAAGAGCACCTGTATTGTGACCAACAGAAAGACCCAGCAGCGCTTCCACTCTGTTGTCTTCCTATGCAGTTTTTAATTGCTGTGAATTTCGTGGACAAAAATAAAGTTGTCAGTGTTTGACACACAGTTTCTTGCCAAATGTGAGTGGATGTAGAATCTATTGACGTGTGGGTAAACTCCATCTATCTACACCCATCAGTCCATCCATCCAATATCCATCGATGACAGAACATTATACAACAGTTTGTTCTGACCAAGTATCCTGATTGATCCTATGTGTGCTGATATGGTGTATAACAGCACTGAGACTGTGAACTACATGAATCCCTCTGCTTCACAGGAGTTCTAATAACATTACATTAGCGTTACAATGACTAACAGTGTAGAGACAGGAGGAAAAGTAGGTATTGGGGCTTATAACTCTGCAAACAGAGTGCATGTAGGACACAAGAACAGCAGTTTGAACAACTTATGACCTGTTAATCAGGAAAAATACCAGCGCTTTTGTGTATATGTGTTACCATGGTTACAAAATGATTTGCATTAATATATACCTGGCTCACACTAATTGACTTAGATCTCTTCTTGAGCAGATTTCATGATCAGCAGATGATTTATTTGTAGGTTAGCTATTGAAATTTCTATAGCTTCGCGTCGGGGTCCTGCATCACCCTGTCGGGGTTTATTTCTCTATAGTGACCGGCTCGCTCTACATTATCCCTTACATATTACAAAGTTTGCAACGATTATATTATATCATTGAACATTGAATTGATACATCGATCCAGATCAATGTATTGTTATACCCCTTGTATATAAGTTGTGATCAAATAAACTTTTCTGGTGCACTTTTTGGTGCAAGTGTACATGAACAGTAGGTCCTCAAAACCACCTTAACATGTTTATTTGTGGCAGAGATTTGCTTATATATTGATTAATCTAATTATGTAGCCAAAATCAAAATGTGTTTGTTTGTTTGTGTATCTCAGATATGATGTAAACTACCTGTTTAAGCTGACAGCTTATATATGTATTCATATAAAATTATATTACATATTAGTAACAGCAAATTAACACATATTGAATCACATTAACATTTTGCAGAGTCGAGGTAGTTGTATGGAGGCCCACTTCCACCAGTGAAAGAAAAAAAATATCCCCATAGTAAATCATAATTATTTTAGATTAAAAAAAGTCAAAAATATTAGTAATAATTATGGTATTAAAAGGTCGAAACTATGAGATGAAAAGTCATTATTACAATAGTCAATTATGAGATAAAAAGTTAAAATATTGAGATAAAAAAGTCAGAATTGTGATAGAAAAAGTCATAATCATGATATAAAAAGTTGGAACTGACACAAAGAGTTATGATTATGACATAAAATGTCATAATTGACATAAAAGTATAAATTGAGATATAAAAACAGGTCGAAATTATCTTCTAGAAATTCATCATTTTGAGATAAAATGTCATAATTATGGGATAAAAAGCAGAATTATGAGATAAAAATGGATAATTATAAGATAAGAAGTAGGGACTATGGGATAAAAGTCAAAATTATTTTTTCTCGCTATTTTAAACTTTTTATCACATGAATTCTAATTTTTTTTTTTCTCTCTTAATTGTGACTTTTTTCTCTTAATTATGACTTACCATGGGGATATTTTTGTCGCCGTATGGAAGCTGGTGAAAGACAAAAATATCCCCATCAAAGTGAAACAACCCTGTAATCTTGTTTCAAAACGTGAACAAACAAGAGCTGCAGCTGCATACAGAGACAGACAGCAGAGATGCTGCACATCAGAAGTCGTCCCCTGAGTGAGACACTGAGTCAACATGTCTCATCTGTCTGCTGCTCACACTGGACTGTCAAACCTTCACGTTTAACACTGAACGGTCCACCTCGTTTGAAAAACAATCTGAAAACATTCTCACCTTGTTTCACACATGACCGTGAGCAGCGACTCTGCCCTCTTTACATCCGTATACGTCACACAGACTGTAGCCAATAGGGTGTAGGTGCGCTCCATCCAACACTCTGGCGTGTGCCCAACACGTTCAGACAGGCGGTGTCTGCTTCCTAACATCTCATTTTACATTACACTTATACTGCATATACTTAACAGAAAAAGGCTAATAATAATAACAACAGCAACAACAACAACAATAATAATAACGTTTCTTAAGACAGTATTACACTGTTAGTTTGAATGCAACACTAAGTATTGTAAGTATATGTTTAAAGTCACAGTGGCCCTGAAGTGCAAAACACAACGTCAACTCAGAAAACACAACAGCAAATTTATTCCTGTTTGTTACAATTTACTAGATGGGAAAAATAATTAAGAATTTTTCATGGACAGGTTTTCACAAAGTTTCCCTGAGCTCAACAGCTCTCATTTTTTAAGTGAGTCTGGGACTGATGTTGTTGACACCTCAAATTAATCACATGCAGGTTTTTAACTGGAGGATGGAGATCTGATCTAAAGGAGGATAACGAGAACACATTAAAACTAGCAGGTGTGAACACAAAGAAGATCAGATGGTTTATTATCTGGACGTCATATACAGATGACATTTTAGTGTGTGTGAGGTTAACTGTCCTGACGTCCTGTGTGAAGGAATTGTTCTTGTTGTTTTGATGTAGAGCTCTGTAGCGCCCACCAGAGGGGAAACTGATGACACTGTATATTACATAACTTCAGCTGTCTTTACTCCTGTCCTTGTAGTGACGTGTCTTCTGGTTGCTGTGCTCCGTCTCCCTGCGTCCTGAGTTCAGCGGTGGTATCTGAGGAAGAGAGAATCTGTAGAGTAAAAAAGTCATAATGGAGCGCTTCTTTCAAAGACTCACAGAAAAGCAGCAGAGAAATCAGCTGTAAAAACTGCAGACAGCTTTGAAAGAACATGATGGGGCAGTTTTAGTTGTCTCTTATCTCTGCATCACAGCCCAGAGAAGTGAGCGGGTGTGTCTCAAACTGACTGCTGAACTGCTCATGCAGTTGTGTCTCTGTTTGCTCTGTGAGAGGCCTCCTTTCAGAGGCACACTTTGCACAGATTGTTACATACTTTTCTATTATTCTCTTCTTTTTCTTTTTCTCTTCATTGCTCCTGTGAGTAAAGTTCAGCTATTTTTTTTCCAATATTGCAAATAGTACATAAGTGACTTGGTGATACTCAGTGCACAATCCTAGAACAAACTGGAACCAGAGACTCTTGTACAAAAATACATACATTTTATTTGCAATGCATAAAATAAACAACTTCTCTCCATTCAAATAGATTGTGGCCAAAAGGAGGCCTAAATGTCAGCCATAATAAAGCAGGGGTGGGGAAAATTGTGCAATTAATCAATTCATTAAAACTTAAATTAATAAAGCAGGAAAATCACATGTGAGGTTAGACTGCACTATCAGGGGAGCTAGTGTAGAGTTATGCATTAAAATGGTGACATTGTCAAAATACAAATTCTGAATAAATCACCACTACACATTCAGTTTAAAACAAATCAAACTGTTCTGTGGCACACCACACACAAAAACACACATGATGGCTACTCTACCTACAATTGTTCTACACAATTCATAGGTTTTAAACTGTTTTTGACACACTTAGTTTACAGTACAAGGTGAACAAAATTCCTCTTAAGCTCAGGTAATATTTGCTATATCATATATGTCTTAGATTTGACGTTGTGATATGTCAGAAGCGACTTTTCCTGTTTTTAAAGTTTCCATCACAGTAAAGTGAAGTAATTTTTCTGAACTTACAGACTCTTCTAGCTGTTCTATTATCTGCCTTTATCATCCGCCTTATCTGCCACTTAGTCCACATTACTGATGATTATTATTGGGTAACGCTTCAATTCACAGGTCCCCTAATTTGATGGTAAATAATGGTAGTTACAGGTAACATATTAGAAATTTGAATTTACTCGCACATTACCCCCAAATCTCATGGTAAGTATGTGATAATTAATTAATGAATTATGACACTTGCTAATTATCACATATTTACCATGAAATTTTGGATAAATTTGCAGTTAATTTTGAAAGAAAGTTCAAATATGTGAAATGTTAATTACCACCTAATTGCATTAAAACAACACTTTTGTGTTATCACATAGTTACCATGAAATGTGGGGGTGATTTGCAGGTTAATTCAAAGAAATTTCAAATATGTTACTTAGCATCCACTACATGGAAATGGTTCTTGCTTATTATCATATACTTAACCATGAAATTTGGAGGTAATTTGGAGGTAATTTCTAATAATTTCTAGTAATTTCAAATATGTTACTGAAGCATTACCTATTACTGATCTCAGTATTGTGACATCCATATCACTCAGCCCTGTGTTGACTGTATGTGTTTTTCTTGACATTTTTTTATGCTAAAATGGAAGAAAGTTTTTTTGTGAATGAATAATAAAACTTGCTATGTGTTCAAAATCAGAAACTTGCTAATTTCACCATGTGTTCTTATGAACTGGTATTACGGGGTTATTACATTCTTTTGGTGATGTCCATTACTGAGCAGGCGGCATGAACTGAATATCAATGATAATATTGAATGAATATTGAGTGATGTACAATGTAAAATGCTCAATAAAATAAGGAGCATTTACTTCAAGTTAAATCCTAGATTTCAAACAGCTAAATGACCTCTCAAAGTTAAAAATACTCCCAGGAAAAGGGCTTATTACTATTATATTATTTTATTTTTAAAATCAAATTTCTTTCTTTCTTTTTTGGAAGATTCGTAGCAAAATCCCATTTTCCTGTTCATGTATGCTTTTGCTTTTTGTTTTTATTCAACACTGTGCAACTGCTGTGGGTTCTCTCCGGGTACTCCAGCTTCCTCCCACAGTCCAGAGACATGCAGCATAATATGTTAATTGACTCTAAATTGCCCATAGGTGTGAATGTGAGAGTGAGTGGTTGTCTGTCTCTCTGTATCAGTCCTGTGATGAACTGGTGACTTGTCCAGAGTGTACCCCGCCTCTCGCCCAATGTCAGCTGGTATAGGCTCCAGCTCTTGTCGCGACCCTCACGGATAAGCGGTTACAGAAGATCAATGAATGAATGAATGAATGAATGAATGATTGAATTAGACTCCGCCCATCTCACACAGCCAGCCGGTCCCACCGCTGCAACAAAACAAGCGCTCCTTACGTAACGCGCTGCGGCGGAAGACGTGATAGCAGTCATGTTAAGGAGCGGTTATGTCATGTTCAGTGAGGTAACGTCTTCGCTCCTACAACAAGAACACACATATCTGTCGGTGTGAGTCCCAGAGGAGCGTCATAACAGCAGGTAAGACAACAGCAGTGTGTTACTGCGCTCTGTGCTGCTCTCTGACCAACAACTAGTACTGTTGTTATGTGCTGTGATACTTTTACCTCAGCAGCAGGAGCTGAAAGCCACGGGGCTGTGGAGACATTAAAGGGATAGTTCACCCAAAAATGACAGAATAACTTCATTGATTATTTGGTTAATCGTTGCAGCTCTATAATCAGTTAATCTGGTCATCATTTTTTCCTTTAATCAATTAGTTGTTTGGTGAATAATGTTAATCAAAGTCCAAGATGATGTCCTCAAATGTCTTTTTTGTCCACAACTCAAAGATATTATAAGATATAAGATAAAGTACAGAAACCATAAAATATTCATATTTAAGAAGCTGAAATCAGCTGAAGCTGAAAACAGGACATTTTTTTCTTAAATTACTCAAGCCGATTAAAGGGATAGTTCACCCAAGAAATTCAGTCATTATCTACTCACCCTCATGCTGATTGAGGGTCGGGTTTATTTTGGTAGTCCACAAAACACTGCTGGAGTTTCACAGGAAAACGGTGTTGCAGAACCTCACAAACAATGGAAGTGAATGGTGACCAGTTTTCAGATGTTAAAAACAACATAATAAAAACAGAAAATGCCTCCATACTGCTCGTCTGGTGTAATCCAAGTCTCCTAAAGCCCCAACATGCTGTTTGCACACCGTCACAACACACACACCCAGTTCAGTGTGAATGTGCATGTGAATGTGGCTTCAAGCTAAAGATCTACAGTGAAGATTCAGACTAAAAACATGATGTCAAACTATTTTTTAGTCATCTTAGCATGTTAGATCTTAAGGAGACTTGGATTACACCAGACGAGCAGTATGGAGACATTTTATGTTTTTATTCTGTTGTTTTGTTGGTCACCATTATCCTCCATTGTGTTCCTGTGAAACTCCAGCAGTGTTTTGTGGACTACCAAAATAAACCTGACCTTCAACTGACATGAGGGTGAGTAGATAATGACTGAATTTCTTGGGTGAACTATCCCTTTAATCGGCTTGAGTAATTTAAGAAAAAAATGTTCTCTGTTTTCAGCTTCAGCTGATTTCAGCTTCTTAAATATGAATATTTTATGGTTTCTGTACTTTATCTTATATCTTATAATATCTTTGAGTTGTGGACAAAAAAGACATTTGAGGACATCATCTTGGACTTTGATTAACATTATTCACCAAACAACTAATTGATTAAAGGAAAAAATGATGAACAGATTAACTGATTATAGAGCTGCAACGATTAACCAAATAATCAATTAAATTATTCTGTAAATATTTTAAAAATTGATTAATCCGTTTGAGACATTTTGTGAGAAAAAAGTCAAAATTCTCTGATTCTAGATGCTTAAATGTGAATATTTTCTGGTTTCTTCCTGGTTTCTGAGGACGTCGTCTTAAAAAGTCAACAAAACTTGTATAGAAGTCCAAAGGCAGCTGTCCTCACGAATGGGAATATTTCTAACCCTTTCAGACTATCACGTGGGACCCGACAGGGTTGCCCCCTTTCTCCCTTGATCTTTGCCTTGGCTTTGGAACCCTTGGCCTCGGCAATTAGGAACCATGTTGATATTAAAGGCATTGTTTCAGGGCAAAAAGAACATAAACTTTTATTATATGCGGATGATATTCTAATACTGTCAAGTAACCCAGAAATTGCAGTGCCTCATATTTTGTCCATGATTAGTTCTTTTTCTCGTATATCAGGTTACAAGATCAACTGGTCAAAATCTGAAGCGATGCCTTTGTCTAAAATATGCCCTCCCAGTATTCGCAATAATTGGCAATTTAAATGGCTCCCATCTGGATTGGTCTATTTAGGGATCATGATTACCCCAGGATTAAAAGATGTAATGAATGTAAATTTACTGCCCCTTATCCAAAAAACTGAAAGTAATTTACAAAACTGGTCAAAATTAAGTTTATCACTAATTGGAAAGATAAATTTAGTGAAGATGATTACAATACCACAGATCAATTATATAACAAGCATGCTACCTCTGGACTTCCCACTCCCCCTTCTGTCTAGATTTAATAGGGCCATGGGTGGCTTATTGTGGATGGGGAAGAAGCCTACTTTTAATAGAAAGAAACTATATGCATCAGTAGAGGATGGTGGTCTAGGATGCCCAAGAATTGATTGGTATCACCGTGCCTTTAGTCTCAGTCAGCTATCTAAGTCAAATATGTCAGAGGTCTGTGCTCCTGCCTGGGTGGCGATAGAGAAAGAGTTGATAGAGCCCTTCTCAATGCAAGCTTTCCTCACCCAGACAGGAGGTGATGTACCCTACAGAAACCCTGTGTTGGCATTTTCTAGAGAAAGTTGGAGATGGGCCCACCTGGTGTGTCGTTTGAACTATTACCACACTATGGGATCATCAATATGGTATAATAAGTCATTGAAAATTAACAAAAAATCGATCATGTGGGAAAATTGGGTGAAGGCAGGGGTAATGTTACTGGAAGATTTATTTGACGGGAAACACTTAATCTCTTTTGAACAATGTATATCTAAATATGATATCCCCAGCAAAGATTTTTGGAAGTTCCTTCAGTTAAGGAGCTGTATTACAACAGCAGATAGAAAGGTCAAATTTGCACCTGTCTCTTGTATTCAAGAGCTATGGCGATCAGGCTGGAAGATTAGAGGAGGGACATCCAGATTTTATGACATGTTTAGAAAACATCAACCCCCAAACTATGAAGGTGTTAAGCTAGCATGGGAAAAGGACCTTGGGGCACCCATAGACTGGGAGATATGGGAGGAAACAATAAGGTCTTGGTACACTATAGCCCGAGACATGCAGACACGCCTTATTTCATTCAGAATATTGAATAGGAATTACTGGACTCCAGCAAAAATGTCTAGGCTGGGACTTAGGGAGAATGATAAGTGTTGGAGATGTGAGAAGGAAAGGGGCACACTGGTTCATATGTTCTATGAATGTGAGATGGTGCACAACCTCTGGGTGGCTGTTATCCAATGTATCAATAAAGTACTGAAGGTAGAGTTCAGGGAGGGGCCAGCTTTATGTATTCTGGGTATTTTGCCGAAGAAATCCTGCCTATCCACACAAAGGCACACATGGGTGAAACTAGCTCTTGCAACAGGAAACAGGATAGTCTTGAGACACTGGAAGTCAAAAGAAAAGATTAGTCTTAAGGAATGGAGAGATGAACTAACAAAGATAGCTTCTTTTGAACAACTTATTTATAAGATTAATAATAATTTAGATCTCTTCTTGAAGGTATGGGCTCCTTATTTGGAAATGATTGGAAAGTGATGATCATAATGGCTAATACCAGTACACTCTCCCATGTGCTCTATATCTATGTAACTTCAAGGAATAGACATGTCATGTGACATTGTTTTGTGGTGAATGTAATTGTCTAGGATGTGCACCTTATTATCTATCATTATTATTATTATTATTTTTGTTATTATTATTATTTATTTATTATTATTTAAGTTTCTTTTAAGTTGCTTTTACTTCTTCCTTTGCTTGTTACTGTGAGGTTTGTTTTATTTTTCCTAAAATGTTGACTTAATCTTGTTTGCAATGTGTATATTTACACACTGGCTGTGCATTTACATTTGTAATGAAAAGTCAATAAAGAAGTTAAATAATAAAAAAAAAAAAAAGTCAACAAAACATTACTGCACATTGTTTTCTAGCCAGCATAAACTAAAAAGTTAAGAAAAAGATCATTTTCCTCGGTCATCCTATTAAGGCAGCCATTTTAGATTTCAAAATAAAGAAAAATAATTACATTAAATAATAAAAATAATAATTACATTAAATAAAAAGGTTTTATCTAAATTAGATGAAGTGAATGCGGGGTTTCAATTCATGTGCCCCACATGTTTGGACCAATTTTTCAAGTTTGTGACAAGATCAGTTAATTGATTTATCAATAAAATGGTGAAAATAATCATTAGATGCCATTATCCATTAATCTGTCCATCATTCTTTCCTTTAATCAATTAGTTGTTTTGTCCATAAAATGTCAAAAAATGGTGAAAAATGTCGATCAAAGTCCAAGATGATGTCCTCAAATGTCTTGTTTTGTCCATAACTCAAAGATATTCAGTTTACTGTCAGAGAGGAGGAAAGACAATATTCACATGTAAGAAGCTGAAATCAGAGAATTTCGATTTTTTTTCTTCTTAAATTACTCAAACTGATTAATCAGTGATTCAAATAATTGGTGGTTCATTTAATAATCGATTCATAATCGATTAATCATTGAAGTCGAGTTGTCGCAGTGGAAGTTGTCTGTTTTGACACATCAGCTGAGACGAGCATGTATATCAGACTGTAATATGAATGGAATAATGGGATGTGATTTTTCTTTGCTTTGATATCAGCATTATATATCAGCCATCGGCCGCCCTGCTCTCTAAATATAAAACACATATCGGTCAACCACTAGTTTTCACTTCCTGCTAGTTGAACCTATATGTGATTTACCACATGGACCAGAGGTCTGCAACGTACAGCTGTGGAGCCACATGTGGCTCTTTAGCCCCACTCCAGTGTGTGCCATTGCCTTCATCTGTGGCTCAGTGTCTTTTCCTCTAAATTTTGGTGGTGGCTCATCTTCTTGAGTCTCCATAAGCTGTGGATGCCAAATCAAAAAAGAAAAGGAAAAGAAAAGTCTTAAGGGAAAAAAGAGAATTAAATTGTTGTGGCTCCAGACAGATTTGTTTTTTCTTCTGATCGTACAGCTTGCAGACCCCTGACATGGACATATTAGGAGATGAATTACTGCTTTTGTGTTACAACCAAACATGTCATTGAAAGGAACAGTTTGTAGCAGCGTGAGGATGTTTGATTGAAGAGTGTCACTGTGACTGATGCACAAGTTACAGCTGTTCTGTTGAAACACGTCTCCTGAAACTACAGCTCAGTTCCTCAAAACTCTTTAACACAAAAAAGAATGAATCATTTTGTCAAGACTTTTGCAAACTGAATCATTGTTCTCACCTCTCAGAACTAATTCTTTCCTCCAAAATGATACACACAGCTGTCATCTGAATATCTGTAACAGCTTCAATTTAAGCACTGGTGTGATACATTTAAAACACAACTATCAAAATACTGTTTCTGTTTGTTTTGGCTTCATGGGGCCATGTTAAATATTCAAATACATAAAACAGTAAAGAAATTGTTTCCTTTTCTCATTTTTTAAAGTTTAGGGTGTTTTCTGTCCCAAAATGTTACATACAGTGTAAAAACTGTTCCTGTTTGTACTGAAATACTGTGAATATATCATATGAATATTGTGTTGACATAATCATTTTATCAACCTGGGATAAGATGCACATTTGTGCACATCAGTTGAGCTCAAAATGGGCTGACAGATCTGAGAGGGGGGGTCACTGGGTTTGGGTCCCTCTTCGATTTATGACATGAATATTTTAAATAATCCTGTTGGTTTGAACATACAAAAGAATTGACTTGATGACATTATTGATCTGCAGGACACATGATTGAGATGCACTCACTCCTCTCCTGTCCTCTGTGTGTCTCAGGATGTTTGGAGCGGTGGTGGTGGGCATCGGGACAGCAGGCTGGGTGAGGATCAGAGACATGTTGGCTCCACTGGCTGGCAGTCCTGCAGAGAAACTCACCGTCAGAGGATTCATATCCAGGTAACACACACACACCACACACACACACACACACACACACACACACACACACACACACACACACGCTGCCCAGTATGGCCACGTGCACGGTACCAGAGGATGTTCTGAAGCAGCTCCTGAGCGTGGCAGAAGGGCTTTTAGCTGAGTGTCAGTTGTTGTCGGTGCTGCTACATCACACACCTCCAGCACCCGTCTCATCCTGACAGATGTTTGTGTCCACAGGAGGACTCTGGATGATCAGCAGGGGGTGAGCCAGATGTCAGTGGAAGAGGCTGTGAGCAGAGAGGACGTTCATGTGGCGTTTGTCTGCACTGAGAACGTCTCGCACGAAGACAACGTCAGGTAATGTGTCAGACAGACAACTTGATCTCACAAATGACTCCACTGCGGCAGATACAATTCAAATGAATAGATTTTGCTGCAACTTGGTGTTAAATCAGAGGCTCAGACATCTAAACATGAGCACACCAGAGAAGCTGGAGCCTTAAATTGTTTTTCATTTTCATTTTGTGAATAACTTCAATCTTTGTTGACAAAATCTCATCTCAAGGTCCACTAACTAAATTTCTCAGAGCTTTTGACTCACAACATATCATGTGACCCACGTACAGAACTTTGGTCCCTTGATAACAAAAGCAAACTGCTAAAAGTCAGCTCTCAAAAACAAGGAAAAAAGCAATACAGTGGAGGAAATATTACATAAAACGAGCAAAATTATCTGCCAAAGGTGCAGGAAAATTTTTAAAAGTAAAAATATCTCATGGAAAATTCTCATTGAACTCACAGATATCTTAAAGTGGAGCCAGTCTAAAAACAAGAACACCTTTCTGAATGCAAAACAAAATATTTAAAGTGATTTTCTTAATATTTAGGAAAATGTGCATAAAGTTAAGAAAGGCTGGTGCCGTTGTCTTGAAATAATGTTATATTTGTAGGAATTACATCTTAAAATTAGTACAGCTGCACTAAAAACAAATACATTTGTCAAAACTCAAAGAAGAAAATTCTCAATTTGTAGGAAAATGTGCTTAAATCTATCATCAAATGTTGTTGCCCTGTTACCCTAAAATGTACTAAGAAAAATAACGTGGTTCTTAAAATAAGTAAACATTTCATTATCGAGGACTCATACATCCAGAGGCTGTAAAAACAACATACAGGCCATTGGTGACAAATCGGCTGATACACACAGTTCTGTTTTTAATGTGTAGAGATGAAGAAGATGAGATGTTCGAAATAAGAAACTCTGACATGGACAAAGCAGTTTTGTATGTGTCAGTGTTGATCAAACAGCTTCTAGTTTTAAGTTCTAGTTACTCAGAAACGGTAATAACATCTCAGTAACAGGTTATAACATCTTATTAGGATAATTAAAGATGAAATAGCTTAAAACAAATGAACTGATCAAACATAGGAAGAGTCTTGCCAGTCAAAAACAAACATAATAATCTTGATTTTAGATGTGTCATACTCAGATGTCACTTTCTACAGGTGTGTGATTCTAAGTCATGAAACAAACCAGACTTATGACTTATGAAACAGACTGATTCAGTTTGTGAAGGTAATACGCTCTGCTTTCCTGAACCACCTATGAAACAGCTGTGTGGTCTCCAGCAGCAGCAGCAGCTGTCTGTGGAGAGAAAGCTGCCATTCACCTCCTGCTCAGCACCCGTCTCACTCATCAGCTGGACAGAGAAATGAGTCCACATGAACACTAATTGTTGCTCTGTGTCTGCTGCATGTGTCAACAGGCGAGAGTGTGTGACTTTATATAATGAGATGCATCATGTGGTGGGGATTTTTATGTCCCCAAGTAAAAAAAAAAAAACTACAAATCATCTCCTTTCTTTATTCTGACAAATCTATTTCTCTTCTGAAGAAATGGTTAGTGTTGCACAACTTCCAGTTACTAATCCAAACTACTCCTCCTGTTCCTCCTCCTCTCTCATCAGAACTTTCCTGCAGGCAGGGAAACACGTGTGTGTGGAGTATCCCATGGCCATGAACTACAAGACTGCAGAGGATCTCTGGGATTTAGCTCAGAAAAAAGGTGAGACTACTTTCTAACAGTGTGTAAGTTCTCACATGTATGTGTGTTCATGTGCAGGTGAGGATAGCAGGACACTTCAGAAAAATGCTTTCAAACAGACCGTTCAGTGCTGTCATTCAGCACGTCCTCAGCTGTGGAAGTGAATTAGTTAGTTAAGGATACAGATACAGTATCATCATCATCATCATCATCATCATCATCATTTGTGGAAAAACACAGAGGCCCAGCTAACAGTTTGTGCGTGCTTTGTGTGTCAGGAGTGATCCTCCACGAGGAACACATCGAGCTGCTGACTGAAGACTACAAAGCACTGAAGAGAGAGGTGGAGGGGAAAGTCCTGCAGGAAGGAACTCTGCATTTCACCGGTAAGAGATACAGACAGAGAGTGTGTGTGTGTGTGTGTGCTGACTTTGATACTTTATGAGTTTTAACACAAACATTTTTGTCTGTTGTAAAATTAGTATTGAAAGTATTTTCTCAGAGTCTTAGAACATGGCTTTAAAGGGAGAGTTCACCCAAAAAAGAAAATTCATTTATTAGTTATCTACTCACCCTCATGCTGATTGAAGGTCGGGTTTATTTTTTTAGTCCACAAAACCAGAATCTCCTTAACAATGGAAGTGAATGGTGACCAGTTTTCAAACAGAAAAAAAACAAAAGAATAAAGATATAAAATGCCTCCATACCGCTTGTCAGGTGTAATTCAAGTCTCCTAAAGCCCCAACATGCCAAGTTGACCAAACAAATGTTATTTCCACCATGTTTTTATCCTGAATCTTCACTGTAGATTCTTAGCTTGGAGCCACGTGCACGTGCACATGCGCACTGGCTGAACTGTGTGTGTGTGGTCTGACGGTGTGCAAACGGCATGTTGGGAGTTTAGGAGACCTGGATTACAGCAGACGAGCAGTATGGAGGAATTTTTTGTTTTTATTCTGTTGTTTTTTACATTTGAAAACTGGTCACCATTCTCTCCATTGTTTGGGAGATTCTGCAACACTGTTTTCCTGTGAAACTCCAGCAGTGTTTTGTGGACTTCTATCCATTATTTTAGGCTTCACGGGTGCTGCCAAGAATCATATGTGTGTTTTTTTTTATATTTAAAATGCTGATGATAGCTGCCATGACTGAACGCAAAAAAATATTGTAAAACAGAAAAAACAAACAAACTTCTAGAATTTCCATCCAAATTCTCTCCAATATTTAGAGCACTCTGTCTTTATGTTCAGTTATATTAATGTGTGTGTACTGTAATTATAACGTGTGTGTTGTCATTTGTTCAGGTGGAGCTCTGAAGCCTGGATTTGGTTTCCCAGCATTCAGTGGGATTGCTCGCCTCACCTGGTTGGTTGAGTTGTTCGGTCGAGTTGTCAGCAACTGCAGCAACCTTTGAAGAGGACTCCGCTAACAACTACTCCAAGATGACAGCACAGCTGACCACTGCTGACAACAGGTGAGACAGGATATGTCTGTCCACGTGTGTGTCCAAAAATTCCATGAAAAGACGTGTCCATCCCTCAGTACTGCCTGACACACAAGGAAGCCTTTAGCACCTGCTTGAATAACCAGGCTTTTGAATAACTTCAGTGTAAACCCATCTGTGTCAGGTGACGTAGAAAGAAAAGAGAGAAAAACCAAGTCTGGAGGAGGTGGGGTGGATGGACGAGTCAAAAAAACACAGGACTCTCACTCAAGAGACTTCACTTAAGTCATGGACTTACTGATTTAATGTACTTATTTTAACCAAACAATTTTTTCTAAACCTAACCAAGTAGTTTTGGTGCCAAACCTAATCAAACTGTAACTGTTTCACAACATTAAAACCTTTAAAGAAACTTTCTGGCAGAAATGTCTCATACAGACACTGAAGGGCACCTTGTGCATCAACTGTAGCACTTCTGTTGCAGTGTACTGCTCCTTTGAGCCCCTCACTGCCCATGGCTGACATTCAGTGTCAGTTCAATTTAGGGCTGCAGCTATCGATTCATTTAGTAATCAAGTAATCTGTCAATTATTCTGGCGATTTATCGAGTAATCAGATAAGAAATGTTGCACGCTCTGTAATTTTTTCCATTAAATTACTTTTGCTTTATTTAAGAGCAATAGTGCTGTACAAAAGAACAAATAAGACAGGTCTCTTAAATGAACAACTAATTGTTTCCTTTTTTGAAAAATGTGATTTTTAACACGTGAACAAAACATTCTGGTGACTCTGTTTAAAGAGTGACCTACATCATCTGTTGTGTTTCCTGCAGACATTACTACCTTTACTTTTTAGTTGAGTAAAAAATACTAAGTAAGGTACTACAGTAAAAGTAAAGGAACTTTGCTTTACTTTAGTACATCATGTAGTGCATGCAAGATTTTTACTTGTAATTAAGTATTTTTACATTGTGATATTATGAATTTGCTAAAGTAAACAATCTGAGTACTTTTTCCATCACTGCAGGTCAGTGATCAGTTTCTCTCTGTGACTGAGTGACAGTGTTTTATTTATGGCACCCACCACATTAAAAACATCGGCCATCTATTTTTGGAGCTATGCACCTCTCTCGGTTGTATCTAGGAGGGAACCCTTGAGTTGCAAAACTCTCACAACATTTGTACCTATTTTTTCCTGTAAAATGATCAAACTTGCACAATCTTTCACAGGTCTGGGGTTCCCTTCTAGACACGACCCTCTTTTTGTCTCACTCTCTCTGTCAAACTCATGACAGCAGACTGTCTGTGAACGGCGTGATGTTACACTCTGCAGTGTTTCACACAGTGACTTTATTTGTGCAGACACCCAGGTATAGTTTGTGACCTACTTTGGCATTTTAATTTTATTTTAATCAGTCCAAGAGGACGACGGCATCCACGATTGATCAGCGATCAAACAGGAGAGCAGGACAGAAGAAATCTATTTCTGTTAAACTGTGGACATTGGGGCAGTCTTTCAAAAGAAATTCAAATTTTTTGAAAAAAATCCTCTTTGTATATGTGTTTCACATTGTGTTAAGAAGTGTGGTTCTGTTTCTACAGCTTCTTCATTACAGTGAATGCAAGTGATCACTAGTTTAAAAAGGTGATTTGGTTTTGGACAGAGAGAGTGTACGGAGCAGCAGTTAGTGGTTACTCTGAGGATATGCTGCCCCCTGTGGGTTTGGAGTGACCATGACAGGTGGCCAGATCTTACACATTTCTCCTTTTCAGTAGGAAGGTCAGTTACAGAGGGAAGGCTTAAGAATCATGGAAACATTAATCCTTGTGTGTCCTTGCAGACCTGTGACGTGGATCGAGGAGCGGGGGCCGGGCCTCCCCAGGGCCAAAAACATCAACTTTCAGTTTGACTCATGCACCCTGACCCAGGTCCCTCCTGCACCCAGAGGGTCTGTGGGTCTCTTCATGCAGGACCTGGTCTACTTTTCTGCCAAGCTGACAGGCCAAGTGAGTCCAGAGGAGCTCCAGAGAGAGAAGACCAGGATCCTGCACTGCCTGAGCCTGGCAGAGAGGATCCAACAGCTGTGCCAACGTTAATCATGAATGTTGTTTTATTTAAACATAAACTTCTGTTTATTTATATTTTGCATCACCATGCCTTTATTGTTCGTACTGCGAGTGTAAAAACTTGTGTTTTGTATTATTTCATCACAGCTGAGATCATTAAGATCAGCACATATTTAAACATGGCTGCCTGAATGTAGAATATATACAGTATATTGTCTATATTCTCATATAGAGCTGGACCACTGGAAATATCACATGTATCATCATTCAACAGCTGCAGAGGTGGCAAGTAACTAAGTACAAATACTTTGTTGTACCTAAATAGATTTTTTTATTTTTATGACTACTTTATACTTTTACTCCCTACATTTCCCAAATATCTGTACTTTCAACTCCTTGCATTTTCAGAACAGGCTCATTACTTTAATTTTAATGCATTTGAGGGGAATCATTGATTATTTTTGTTTTGAAAAAGACATAACACACTGAAAAAATGTAAAGTATAAGACAAAAAAGACGCAACAAGACAAAAAATGAGGTAACGATGAAAAAGATGCAGCTTGTTGAACGACACAAAGACATAATGAGACAAAAATCATGTAGTGAGATGAAAATCTGATAAGATGAAAAAGACGTAGCAACACTAAACAACTACGTAAAAGCAGTAAGAAGATGAAACAGACAGAGACGGACACTCGACCACAGAGACAAGCTGAGGTTCAGTTAGCTTTGCACAGAAACAGTCAGTAGAAATGTCCCTTTTCACTTTCACTGCAGTGCAGAAGTTAAGACAATACTTGTACTTCTACCAGTCTTTTTTTTTACACAAGTAGCTGTACTTCTACTTGAGAACAGAATGTGTGCACTTTTGACACCTCTGGACAGCTGTCTGATGATGTCATGTGTTTCTTTTGTCAAAACGTATTGTTTTTATATTATAATGACCAAAACAGTGTTACTGGAAGTGATCTTTATTTATTCTCTGTGTTATAATCTGTTTGAGGCCAGGCTCTGTGGGAGTCGGGTGGAACCCTATGTGCAGTACCTCTAGACCAGGGGTGGGCAATCATTTTTCATGGGAGGCCACATGAGAAATTGATCAGGCTGCTGTGGGCCAGACACAAATGATATAAGGTCCAAATAATGGCCAAGTCTCTAATAATGGAATGGTCAGAAGTGTTTCATATGGGGCACTTCTACTGATGGTCACCCTGTCTGAAATGTCATGTGTTGAATTGTGGGTAAATATTTTGTTGGTAATGTCCAAAACTTGATGTTTACAGTGTACCATGCAGGCTGCATACAGGTCACAGCAAAACTAGAACAACTTAAATAACATGGATGTACAGCAATGAGAGAATAAAGTTACAGTTCAGTTGCAGTTACAGTCCATCATCCGCCCATATCCAGCTTTAATGACACATTTAACCTGACGACACTCAAACAAAGGCAACAGTTCTGAATAATTGTGGGAACTTATTTACACATCATGTAGGACTGTCCAGATGTGAAGTACTTTGAGTCCAGACTTACACGTGTGCTATCTGATGTAACTGGAACTAGTTTTCTAAGTTTACCTCATGTTTGACATGTTTGTTTGAATGATCATTTAGTCATTAATGTTAACAGATCTCAGAGAGGACTTTTACTTTTAGGTCTGACAGCTGCCATGTTAGTATTTATTAGTGGTGGAAAGAGTACTGAAAGTCTGTACTAAAGTACAAGTACTGTTACATTACTAAAATATTACTCAATTACAAGTAAAAGTACTCGTGTTAGAAAAATACTTACTTTCTGTTCAGTTAATGTCTCAGAATTGAAGAAGCCTCTTGGATGTGAGGCGAAACGTCTTCATGAACCTGAGCTTGTCCAGTTGCCTCTGATAACCTTTAATGAAGTCTTGTTTTTTTCTTCATAATGGATTAAATGAAGAACTCAAGTGGTGTGGGTTTACTCTGGGTGCTCTGGTTTCCTCCCACATCCTTCAGTAATTGGACACTCTAAATTACTCCAGAAGCGGCTTGATTTCTTGATTAAACATATGTAATAAGAGATCCAATAAAAATGTTATAGATTTAAATTTCTGCTTATCTCTCTCATCATTTGCTTTCAGAGCTGAATACTGAACACAGACTGAAGTTCTGCAGATTCAGTTTCATGAGTTTCACTTGCGTAGAAAATACAGAGAAAGCTTGGTCCCTTTGCACCAATTTTTTGTTGTGGACAGCAAACAAGCCCTTTGATGGGCAGTTTATGAATGTCATAATGCATAGTATTACAGATGAAGGTAGAGGCTGATGATCTGCTGTCATAGTCAGTCTAACCTCCAGTACTTAAAAGAATAAGTCACCCCAAAGTCACCCCAAACTCCTCTGAGGTGTCTGCTTTCTCTGCAATATGATGGAGGTGGATGGCACTAGTTCTGTGGTGCTCAAGCACTGAAAAATACATCCATCCATCCATCCATCCAGATTCTAGAATCTGCGCACTTACAGGTTGCAGCAAAGTCTGGTAGCTCTCAAAATCTTTGTTATTTTTGTTATTTTTGTTGCTTTTTATCTGATTTTTTTTACATCTACTGATGGATATTTCTGTGGAGAGAAGAGTTTATTCGAAAGAAGAGCTTTTTTCATTGAAATGGAGCAAATCTGGAGTATATTACCCTATTCCAGCTGAGATAAGGAGGAGCTTTCGCGGTTGCCGTGCTGGTGCAAAGTTAAAGGCAAGGAAATGGAGATACAAGCCTGTTCTGGCCATCAGTCATCATGGGGAATGTCAACTCTCTGCCCAACAAAAGTGAGGAGTTGGAGATATTGGTGAAGACTCAGAAAGTGTACCGTGAGTGCAGCCTGATGTGTTTTATTGAGACCTGGTTGAATAATAACATCTCGGATTCCATTGTGGATATACCTGGCTTCACTCTCATACGGTCAGACAGAGATGCAAAGGCTAGTGGCAAGAAAAAAGGAGGAGGACTGGCCTTATTTGTGAACCAGAGATGGTGTAATCCTGCACATATTACTGTCAAGGAGAAGATATGCTGTCCAGATATTGAATTATTGGCAGTTGGAATGCGGCCATATTATGTACCAAGAGAATTTGGTCATATAATAACAATACTTGCGTACATCCCTCCCAAGGCAACGGCTGATGTTCCATGTGAAATTCTGCATGAATTTGTTGCTAGGATACAGACTAAACACCCTGAGGCACTTATAATAATATCTGGAGACTTCAACCATGTTACCCTCTCCTCCCACCTGACTGGATTTACACAATTTGTTAACTGTGCTACAAGAGAAAACAAAACCCTTGATCTGCTGTATGCCAATGTCAAAGAAGCTTACAGAGATACTGCCTTACCACCACTGGGCAGGTCAGATCACAACTTGGTTCTTCTGCAGACCTGTTACAAACCCTGTGTGCAAAGGGAACCTACAACTACACTCACTGTAAGGAAATGGACACCTGAGGCTAGTGAGGCTCTAAAGGACTGCTTTGAACGCACTGATTGGGATGTGCTTCTGGAAACAGATGAGAACAGTATGGACATTGATAGACAGGCTGATTGTTTCACTGAGTACATCAACTTCTGTAGAGACACAGTCATACCTACAAAGACTGTACGCTGTTTTCCCCAATAACAAACCCTGGATCACAAGTGACATAAAGGCAATCCTCAATCAGAAAAAGGAAGCTTTTAGAGAGGGTGACAAAGAACGGCTCAAACAGGTGCAACATGAGCTGAAGAAGAGATTGACGATGGCAAAGGTGGAATACAAAAAGAAGATAGAGAAGAATTTACATCATAACAACATCCGTGAGGCGTGGAGAGAAATAAATACCATCTCTGGCTACAACAAAAAGAAAAGACAGCCAATCGTGGGTGATGTGGAAAGAGCTGATGAACTCAATCAGTTCTTCAACAGGTTTGACACTGAGGTCACATCCCATTCCACTGCCGCTCCTCCTCCTCCTCCTCCTCCTCTTCAACATGTGGGCATCTCCACCATGGCTCCTCTTCAACAACATCTGGACATCTCCATCATGGCTCCTCCTCCTCCTCCTCCCCCTCCTTCTCCACAAGTGTGTTCCTCCACCATGCCTCCTCTTCAACAACATCCGGGCATCTCCATCATGGCTCCTCCTCCTCCTCCACCACAAGTGTGTTCCTCCACCATGGCTCCTCTTCAACAACATCTGGGCATCTCCACCATGGCTCCTCCTCCTCCTCCTCCTCCTCCACAAGTGTGTTCCTCCACCATGGCTCCTCTTCAACAACATCTGGGCATCTCCATCATGGCTCCTCCTCCTCCTCCACAAGTGTGTTCCTCCACCATGGCTCCTCTTCAACAACATCTGGGCATCTCCATCATGACTCCGCCTCCACCTCCTCCTCCACATGGGTACATTTCTGCGACTGCAGCTACTCCTCTTCACACACCTGTTCCTCCACCCTTGTTTGTCACTGAGACAGGGGTGAGGTTGGAGCTCGGGAGACTTTGCTCTGGGAAGGCAGCTGGCCCTGATGGTGTGTGTCCAAGGCTGCTTAAAGACTGTGCTGCCCAACTGTGCCAACCTCTTCACAAAATCTTCAACCTGAGTCTACAGCTGGGGCGGGTGCCGGCTCTGTGGAAAACATCTTGTATTGTCCCGGTACCAAAAAGAAAATGTCCAGCTGAACTAAATGACTACAGACCGGTGGCCCTTACTTCACACATCATGAAAACCCTGGAGCGGCTGATTCTACGTCTTCTGAGGCCTGAGGTCAAAGACAAACTCGATCCCCTGCAGTTTGCCTACAAAGAACACATTGGAGTGAATGATGCAGTACTCTACATGCTCCACCGTTCCCTCTCTCATTTGGAAGAATCTGGCGCTTATGTAAGAACTATGTTTTTTGACTTTTCAAGCGCATTTAATACCATCCAACCCAACATACTCAAAAACAAGCTCATAGAGATGGGAGTGGTTTCTTCCTTTGTCTCCTGGATCACGGATTACCTGACAGAAAGGCCACAGTTTGTCAGGTTAGGGAACTGTTTTTCTGGGACATTAATGAGCAGCACAGGGGCTCCACAAGGGACTGTCCTGGCTCCATTCCTGTTCACATTGTATACAGCAGACTTTAAATATAACTCTGAGTCCTGCCACATCCAGAAATATTCAGATGACACTGCTATTGTAGCTTGTATAAGGAATGGACAGGAATCTGAATATAGGGATTTGATAAAATCCTTCAGTGACTGGAGTCATAAAAACTGCCTCATACTAAACACATCAAAGACAAAGGAAATGGTCATTGATTTCCGTAGATCCAAGCCCCCTCTTCAGCCTGTGAACACTTGTGGAGTGGACATCGAGGTGGTAACAAACTATAAATATCTTGGTGTACACCTGGATAACAAGCTGGACTGGTCCCTTAACACAGATGCACTCTACAAAAAGGGGCAGAGCCGCCTCTTTTTCCTAAGGAAGCTCAGATCTCTAAACATCTGCAGTAAGATGCTGCAGATGTTTTATCAGTCTATTGTGGCAAGTGTTTTATTTTATGCTGCAGTCTGCTGGGGAGGAAGTTTGGGAAAAAAGCAAGCAAGGAGGCTGGATAAGCTTGTGAAAAAGGCTGGCTCTGTGATCGGAGTAAGGATGGACTCTCTGGAGGAAGTTGTGGAGAGAGACACAATGAGGACGGTGGAGGCCATCCTAAACAACATGGATCATCCACTGCATAACACCTTGATGGACCAAAGAAATAATGGTGGTGGAAGGCTTCTCTCTCTTCGTTGTAGGACAGAGAGATACAGAAGATCTTTCATACCAACTGCCATCAGACTCTACAATTCTTATACAAATAGATGAGACTACAGACAAATGAATTTCCCCTTGGGGATCAATAAAGTATTTCGTATTCGTATTCGTATTCCAACACACACTGGGAACAGGTCTGACTTATTGCCAGCAATGCGAACCAAGCTCCTGCTCCGGTCATACAGAGACCGCACAGCCCTTAGTAGAGGGCCCCGGACTCCATACTCCCGAAGCACCTCCCACAGAATGCCACGAGGGATACGGTCAAATGCTTTCTCCAAGTCCACAAAACACATGTGAACTGGTTGGGCAAACTCCCATGAACCCTCAAGCACCCTGCGGAGGGTATAGAGCTGGTCCAGTGTTCCACAGGAACTACTTTTTTGCAGTAGATGGAAAGTACAGTTGTGCTCATAAGTTTACATACCCTGGCAGAATTTGTGATTTCTTGGCCATTTTTCAGAGAATATGAATGATATGGTTAGTGGTTGGGTGAAGCCATTTATTATCAAACAACTGTGTTTACTCTTTTTAAATCATAATGACAACAGAAACTACCCAAATGACCCTGATCAAAAGTTTACATACCCCAGTTCTTAATACCGTGTATTGCCCCCTTTAACATCAATGACAGCTTGAAGTCTTTTGTGGTAGTTGTGGATGAGGCTCTTTATTTTCTCAGATGGTAAAGTGGCCCATTCTTCTTGGCAAAAAGCCTCCAGTTCCTGTAAATTCTTGGGCTGTCTTGCATGAACTGCACGTTTGAGATCTCCCCAGAGAGGCTCAATGATATTGAGGTCAGGAGACTGAGATGGCCACTCCAGAACCTTCACTTTATTCTGCTGTAGCCAATGACAGGTCAACTTGGCCTTGTGTTTTGGATCGTTGTCATGTTGGAATGTCCAAGTACGTCCCATGCGCAGCTTCCGGGCTGATGAGTGCAAATTTTCCTCCAGTATTTTCTGATAACATGCTGCATTCATCTTGTCATCAATTTTGACCAAGTTTCCTATGCCTTTGTAGCTCACACATCCCCAAAACATCAGTGATCCACCTCCATGTTTCACAGTAGGAATGGTGTACCTTTCATCATAGGCCTTGTTGACTCCTCTCCAAATGTAACGTTTATGGTTGTGGCCAAAAAGTTCAATTTTGGTCTCATCACTCCAAATGACTTTGTTCCAGAAGTTTTGAGGCTTGTCTCTGTGCTGTCTGGCGTATTGTAAGCGGGATGCTTTGTGGCATTTGCGTAGGAATGGCTTTCTTCTGGCGACTCAACCGTGCAGCCCATTTTTCTTCAAGTGCCTCCTTATTGTGCATCTTGAAACAGCCACACCACTTTTTTTCAGAGAGTCCTGTATTTCAGCTGAAGATATTTGTGGGTTTTACTTTGCATCCTGAACAATTTTCCTGGCAGCTGTGGCTGAAAGTTTTGTTGGTCTACCTGACCGTGGTTTGTTTTCAACAGAATCCCTCATTTTCCACTTCTTAATTAGAGTTTGAACACTGCTGATTGGCATTCTCAATTCCTTGGATATCTTTTTATATCCCTTTCCTGTTTTATACAGTTCAATTACCTTTTCCCACAGATCCTTTGACAATTCTTTTGCTTTCCCCATGACTCAGAATCCAGAAACGTCAGTGCAGCACTGGATGAAAGATGCAAGGGTCTGTCAGGAGCCCAGAAACTCACTGACCTTTTATACACACACACTGATTACAAGCAAACAGATCACAGGTGAGGATGGTTACCTTTAGAAGCCATTCAAACCCGTTTGTGTCAACTTGTGTGCATGTTATCAGGCCAAAATGTCCAGGGTATGTAAACTTTTGATCAGGGTCATTTGGGTAGTTTCTGTTGTCATTATGATTTAAAAAGAGTAAACACAGTTGTTTGATAATAAATGGCTTCACCCAACCACTAACCATGTGTGAAAAAAAAGTTTTTCTCTTATCACTCATATTCTCTGAAAAATGGCCAAAAAATCACAAATTCTGCCAGGGTATGTAAATTTATGAGCACAACTGTAGTTCCTATGTGAAACTGCTCACAACAAGGTCTGTGGTTGTTACAGTGGAAATGATGCTTTTTTCTACAGGGGGCAGAAAAATCAACATGAAATCAATATGAAAGTTCCTTGTAGTAGCTTTAAATAACGGTCTGATAAAGGAGGATTCTGTGGAAAATCTATCAAATGTTTCATTCAATTCCAGAACAAGGTTGAGGTGAGTGTGCTCATGTACACACTGATGAAAGCTGACTGAATCCAATAATGAGATATATGCAGCACTAAGGTTATCATTATTAATGTTCACATGAATATTACAGTCACCAACAATAAACATTTTATATGTTTTAGGGACTAAAACATATAAAACAAAAACAAAATTCAGAATGTGGAGCGGGGGTGTGGTACACTAGAACAAACACAACTGGCTGTAGTGTTTTCCAGCTCGGGTGTGAGAATAAATAAATGAACCTTGAACCTCTGTGTGCCCTGATGATGGAGGTGATTGTCAGAAACATGCAGGAGTGGAAGTAACTAATTACAAATACTCAAATTATTGTAATTAAGTACTTATTTGGGTACTTGTACTTTTATGAGTAGAAGTTCAAGTCTGTACTTTTACTTGTACTTAAGTGTGCATTAGACAACGTGATCCGATCACAAACAGACCAATGAGAACCAGGACATATGGCCAAAAAATAAATTAAATTCGATTTTAAAAAATTGTCACACCGGCCTTCAGCATCTGATATTGAAGCAGAGTTACAGCCTTTAGCAGCTGTAACTGACGCGGCCAGAAAGCCTTTTTAACATGCGATCAACTCTGGCTTTAGCTAGGTGTAGGATAAGACCAGAACTTTTTGTCCTTTTAAAAATATTGTTTTTGGGCAATTTCTGCTTTTACTGAGAGTCAACAGGATGACAGGAAATGAGCAGGGATAGAGATGTGGAATGACATCGACAAATACCTTTCTGATTTGAGAATTATGAAGTTGTCACACTGTTTCCAGAGAAGGAGTCGTGTCAGTGGAGTGGGAAGATTCAGAGGTCGGGACCCTGGGAAACAAATGTCCCCAGCTCGATCATGGCCTCGAACTGGGTTCATGGTCGACTTAACACTATTCATTTTCAGTAAGCCAACTTAATTCCCCCTAGATCCACTTTGTTTGAACCAATCAGACAGCAGAGAACCATGAAGAACTAATGCTGTTACTGAGCTCCAGTTGGACAAAATGTTACCAAAGATCATTTTGTTCATGTACAAAAACTGACAACTGACAGGTGCTTGACAAAAAATGATTTGCAGTATGAAAAACATGCGGTTTGAAAATGACAGAGATGGAACAATTTCCAAAGTCCAAAATTGTGAATCACTACAACCACAAGAGGTCCTTCAGCATCCGGTCATAAATGTGCCCAAAATAACAGGCTGATGGATCCAGTAGTGTGAGAGATCAGCTGCTGACAAGCATGAGCACCGGCGGTCACTCACACATGCACACAACTTCTCACATGCAATAATAAGAAACAGAATAAAATCAATTTATAAATTGAGATTTTAATAGATAAAATGAAGTGCAGACTAGTAGACAGTTACAGTGCAGTAATTAATTGTAAGTTGCAACAAAGGAAAAAAAAGTGCAGCAGAGAAACCAAACTAATGTAGATCTGAATAAGGTTGGTCGTCGATCATCACAGATGATCAGGATGTTAAAATTCCATCTGTGTGCAGCATCGCAGTGAGGAGGTGAGGAAGCATAAATTAGCAAAATGAATCACAGTGTGACAGTCATCTAAATCCTTCATTTAACGTTCACAAGTGGCTTCATCCATAAGTCATCCAGCATTTAACTATTGGATTTGGGTACATTATTTTTGATGATGGTTATTTATTGCTGACTACATATGGATGTATTAGTGCTTGATAGTTAAGGCATCCTTGTGTAAATAATATTTACTGCTGTGTTTTCATTAGTTATTGCTAGACTTGCACCGATTACAATTTTTTGGGCCGATACGGATTTCCGATTTGCAGAGTGCTTGGACGGCCGATGCCGATTTTGGCCGATTCCGATTTCATTTTTTCCAAACCACTTTACAGTACACAAGATATAACAAAATTTTCTAACTTTCCTTTATTAGAACATTTTATCCAAGATACAACCAGCTTTTCAATAATCATGTCTTTGCTAAAACACACTCTACATTAATAAATAATATGGAACTTTTTGTCTACTATATCATCATCATATCAAAGCATGTGCTATATTATTCTTAAAAAATAATTTTCATTCGCGGTAGTGTGTGTTTTCTGGCTCCCATTTGCTACCAGCTGAGTACACAGGGTGCTTTTATTAATTGGTTAATGATCACAAATCACCATGAATTCAAGCATGTCTGATTATGAATGCACTTAATACAATAACTTTTGCCTCTACCATCTTAATGAGACACATGACATGCTGTCTGCCACCAGCTTTGTGTGGAAATACTTCAAAATATTAAACAATGAAGATGCAAACTGTGCGCTGCGCTGGATGGATAAAATCCTCTGGACTTATGTTTGCTGCAACTTTTAGAATCTCAGATAAAATTCCAGGTGAAGCTCGAAGCTTCAAGATCACTGGATTTATACTTTATCCAAAACACGTCGGGGTGAAATACTGCATGTGATGGATTTACCGTCAGAGGATGGTTGTGGCAAAAAGCGCCCCTCACTCAAGAAAAATGCCAAAATCTCCAGGGAGTGCATACAAAGCCCTAGAGCAAGTGAGTGAGAGCTTTTTTTAGAGTTTTGCTTTTTAACTTTCAGTGATAATTAACTTTATTAATTCTACGATGTTGAACATCGCAGTGGGTGCGGTGCGAGCCGTCTGCTGCGCTCAGCAGCAGCCTGTGAATGTGAACGAAATCTGGAACCTGTTTCAGCTCAATATCATGACTTTGAAAACACCAAATGACTTTTTTTAACGAATTTCGTTAGATTAAAATATGTAGAGCTGTAAAATATCACTTCCATGAGGTTGTTCAGTCAGACAGTAACAGATCACAGGCTGAACTTGGCATTTCATCCTCCTGTGCAGCCGCAGAGAAGGTCAAGTTGTACGCAACCTGCAGTTTATAAATGTTGATTGAGGCTGTCTATTGATTGAAATTGCGTTCTTCTTCCTCAATAATAATTATTAATACCAGCAGAAAATACACTAAAGTGGTCAGGTAGGGAACCTACATACTTCGGGATAGAGCGCCTCTGTTTCCAGGATAGAAAATGTAATTTTCGGGAAAATATAATCCCTACACCCCCAAAAGGCTATTTATGGGCTCTGTCAAACTACGAAGTACGAAATCGTGCAAAAATAACTACAGAAAATAACAGTAAAACAGTACTGAACAAACAAACAAATGAACAAAGTCGGGATCAGCACTGTGGAAAGCGCTGCGGCATCAGCGCCTTGGGAGAGCGCAGCGATACCAAACACCTCAGGCAAAGCTATAAATGTAATCATTAATTGTCACATACTGAGCACTACTGAAAACAACGTGCAGAATACAGTGTATACTGGTGTCGTACGCAGTAAGCAGTATGTATGTGGTTTTGAATACAGCCGCAGTTGGCCCACGGGCCGTAGTTTGGACACCTCTGGATTAGTCGTACCAAACGTTTTCGGTGTTGTTCCTCCACGCCTTATTTTAGCCTCACAGGTGTTGCATACTGCAAATTTGTGATCCTCCTCACACACTTTAAAAAATGTCCATACGACCGACATGGTGTAGGTCACCAAAGCCGTGAGTTGCACATGTGCGTGTTTGTGTGCTGCTGATGTTATTGACCTGGGCAGGCTGACATAAGGGCTGACGTATCCCACGAGGCATTGTGAGGGTTCAAGGACTGCTCATCGCTTTGCAACGTGTTAGCATATAACCAAAAAGAAGAGGCAATGTGTTTGCTTAGTGTGTTGTTTTTTTTTTTTGTTGTTTTTCTTTTTTTGCTGCCGCAACGCGGTGGGAATTTGACGGACGCTTTAGACTGGCTAATTTTAGACTGACCGGCCGGTCGCAGGTCATGGCCGATCACGTGAAAACCGGCCCGATTCCGAGCATTGCCGATAAATCGGTGCAAGTCTAGTTATTACATACATTGACATACTTTTAAGTTGCTATTCACGTTAGTTTATGTTAGTAATCTTTTATGATAATCTTATGGAATTACAATCAGCACACTGCATTGTAAAAAGATCTATGGATATAAAGCCTGGAGATGTTGCATTAGTCAATGAGGATAAATTGCCCAAACATCTTTGGAAGATGGGAAGAATCACATAAGTATATGTGGACAGAGATGTAAAAGTACAGTCTTGTCTTGTGATGCTGCCTTCCCAGATTACTTTGAGAAGACCAGTTCAACTACTTTGTCCTGTTGAGCTGAATTAGTGATGAGCTGACTGGAGTCAGTCTTCCATGATCAATAAGTCATGTTATATTTACAGTTATATTAGCATGTATATGTCTTGGGTTTATCATGGGTACATTCCGTGAATGTTCTCATTCGTCCAGGTCATTGTAATCTCAGGAAAAGATTAAATCAAAAGCAACTGGACTTGTTTAAAAGTCTTATTGAAGACGTTTCGCTTCTCATCCAAGAAGCTTCATCAGTTCATGCCTGTCAGACTAGTCAGAGCTAGTCTAACTAAATGGTGGGAACCCCAGGTATTTAACCTCTGTAGATGTGTTCAAATTCATGAGTGCTCCAATCAGATTGACAACAGTTGTTTGGAGTCGTTGATCACTGGGTGTGACCCGAAACCAGGTGTGAGTGTCAGTCGTTAGAGACAAAGGACTGTGGACCACAGTCGTTAGAGTTACATGAATGTGAAACATTGTTATTTTTGGAGGTCAAGTTGTTGAATTTCCTGGGCAAAGATGAAATAACAGCATTGTAAATAGGAGAGAGGTTGTGTCTTAGGCCTCCTCCTCTGTTTAGAGTGGGTTTCTCCATTTTGACGTAGATGGCTTCCTTAACTCCTCTCTCAAACCATCTGTCCTCTCTGTCTAGAATGTGGACGTTGCTGTCTTCAAAGGAGTGTGCCTTCTCCTTAAGGTGTAGATAGACAGCTGAGTCTAGACCTGAGGAGTTAGGTCTCCTGTGTTGAGCCATGTGTCTGTTTAGTGGTTGTTTGGTTTCACCAATGTATAAATCCTTGCAATCCTCGTTGCATTGGACAGCATACACCAGATTGCTTTTCTGTGTATGTGGTGTGCGATCTTTGGGATCCCGAAGGAGCTGCTGTCATGATGCATTCAGGGACTTTTAAGCACTTTATTTCCACTGTTTACTTCAGTGGAGTCTGCTGAGTCAAAATATCTGATGTCATGTGAGCTTTCAGCTCAGTTCACTCCAACATGTTAACATGTTAACAGCAGCTACCCTCCACAGGGTCTCCTGCTCTAAACAGGAGTGAAGTCCTATTGCTCTTTATACTGGGTGTGATGAAGGAAGTCTCTGTAAACACTGATTTATGACCTCTGTTGTCTGTCTTCTTCTCTCATCAGCTGGTGGTCAGTGTGAGAGATGATAAAGGAAGTGTGGGATCAGCTGTGTCCTGATGATCTACAGAGGTTGAAGCAGCAGCAGCTTGTGTGTGGAGAGGCTCTGACTGGTGGAGTGGAGAGGAGCGCTTCATCCAGCACTGACTGACAGAGGAATCACAGCCAGGCGAGATGACTCTCAGTGCTGCAGTCTGAACTGCTCTGACATCCACCTCCAAGTAATGTGGACCTGGGTACTTAGTTCCACTATTTCCCTCCCGTGGATTCTGCAATAATAGAACCAAATGAAAGTTCATCCAGTCCACACATATATTTAGAGATGTGGAGAACAGGGTAGGAATCATACCATGGCCAAAGAGCCACAGAGTGAGGCAGTGATGCACCTTCTAAAACTACAGCAGCAAATAAACAAACTCATGTTTCCGCAGTGTCTCCATCATCATACAGGACAGTAGACGAAGTGAGCTAATAGTGCAAGTCTCACACTCAACCTGCCAGCTAACAAGAACTAACCATTAATGTTATGTGATAAACACAGCAGCTAAACACTGCGCAGTGTGGCAACACTAATTTGCTGTTTTCAGTATGAAGGTTGCAGTTCGGAGGTTGTTCTTGTTTCCTGTGGACTTCCTGTGGATAATGTAGACAGCCTCAGACTTATACCTGCAGTGTGCATCCTGTTGGTCAGACTACAGAAAAGTAACCTCAGTGAATAAAATATTCAATAAACCAGAAGAGAGACCAGCATTTATGTAAGTAATTACCTAATGGTAGCCTCAGTGTTTCTGCTGGTATTGATGAACAGGGACTTCTTATTTCTTTTCTGTGACAGTGAACACACACACACAGCCTTTCAGAGACTATTATGATCATTTAACCATGTTACGACTGACTAAAGTAACTGAACAACCCCTTATAGCATTGGTTTCCAATGCTATAAGGGGTTGCTCTGGGTCCCCCTAAGAGGGCTGGCAAAAATCACAGGGGGGTCCCAAAGACTTTATCTGCTTTGATGTTGTCAAAGTTAGATGTGCACATGTAAACTAAAATGACTATTTTATATGTTTATATACAGTACCAGTCAAAAGTTTGGACCTTCTCATTCAATGGTTTTTCAGTATTTTTGACTGAGGACAATAAAGTATACATTTAAACAGTTTTGTATACAGACTTTTGTCTAAAAATAATATGAATACAGTACCAGTCAAAAGTTTGGACACACCTTCTCATTCAATGGTTTTTTCTTTATTTGTTTTTATTTTCTACATTGTACATTAATACTGAAGACATCCAAACTATGAAGGAACACATATGGAAGTATGTAATAAACAAAAATAGTGTTAAACAAACCAGAATATGTTTTATATTTTAGATTCTTCAAAGTAGCCACCTTTTGCTTTGATGACAGCTTTGCACACTCTTGGCATTCTCTCAATCAGCTTCATGAGGTAGTCACCTGGAATGGTTTTCAACAAACAGGTGTGCCTTGTCAAGAGTTAATTTCAGGAATTTCTTGCCTTCTTAATGTGTTTGAGACCATCAGTTGTGTTGTGCAGAGGTAGAGTTGGTACAAAGGTCTATACAGTGAATAGCCCTATTTGACTACTCTTCTAATCCATATTATTGCAAGAACCACTCGACGAAGTAAAGAGAAATGACAGACCATCATTACTTTAAGACATGAAGGTCAGTCAATCTGGAAAATCTCAAGAACTCTGAATGTACCCTCAAGTGCAGTCACAAAGACCATCAAACGCTATGATGAAACTGGCTCTCATGAGGACCGCCCCAGGAAAGGAAGACCAAGACTTATCTCTGCTGCAGAGGATAGGTTCATCAGAGTTACCAGCCTCAGAAACCGCAAATTAACAGCACATCAGATTAGAGCCTACATAAATGCTTCACAGAGTTCAAGTAGCACACACATCTCAACATCAGCTGTTCAGAGGAGACTGCGTGAATCAGGCCTTCATGGTCGAATTGCTGCAAAGAAGCCACTTCTGAGGAAGAACAACAAGAAGAAGAGAATTGGGCCAAGAAACACAAGGAATGGACATTGGAAATCGAGACCAGTGGAAATCTGTCCTTTGGTCTGATGAGTCCAAATTTGAGATTTTTGGTTCCACCCGCCATGTCTTTGTGAGACACAGAAAAGGTGAGTGGATGGCTTCTACATGTGTGGTTCCCACCATGAAGCATGGAGAAGGAGGTATGATGGTATAGGGGTGCTTTGCTGGTGACACTGTTGGTGATTTATTCAAAATCCAAGACACACTTAACCAGCATGGCTACCACAGCATTCTGCAGCAACATGCCATCCCATCTGGTTTGCGCTTAGCGGGACTGTCATTTGTTTTTTCAACAGGACAATGACCCCAAACACACCTCCAGACTATGTAGGGGCTAGTTGATCAAGAAAGAGTGATGGAGTGCTGCGTCAGATGACCTGGTCTCCACAATCACCTGACCTAACCCCAACTGAGATGGTTTGGGATGAGTTGGACCGCTGAGTGAAGGCAAAGCAGCCAACAAGTGCTCAGCACCGCTGGAAACTCCTTCGAGACTGTTGGAAAACCATTCCAGGTGACTACCTCATGAAGCTGATTGAGAGAATGCCAAGAGTGTGCAAAGCTGTCATCAAAGCAAAAGGTGGCAACTTTGAAGAATCTAAAATATAAAACATTTTCTGGTTTGTTTAACACTTTTTTGTTTACTGCATAATTCCATATGTGTTCCTTCATAGTTTGGATGTCTTCAATATTAATGTACAATGTAGAAAATAAAAAAATAAAGAAAAACCATTGAATGAGAAGGTGTGTCCAAACTTTTGACTGGTACTGTATTCATATTATTTTTAGACAAAAGTCTGTATACAAAACTGTTTAAATGTATACTTTATTGTCCTCAGTCAAAAATACTGTACTTTACACACCCTGTGTGACCTCTGCTCTGTGTTAATGAATCAGTATTATTCTTTTGTGTATAAGCCTACTGTATTGGGTTGTTTAAAAAAATGTGACATTTACCAAAAGGAAAGATTCCAATAATGGAAACAATTATCTTAATCAAAAAAATAAATTTAAATGTTAAATCTGAATGTTTGATCAAACATTTAACATTTAACATTTGGATTTAGATTTAATGATGGTCTGGGCTGCCTGTCAGCTAAGTTGGTAGAGCCGTTTGCTCCATGTTCCGAGGCTGTAAGCCCTCTGCCAGCGGCCGTGAGTTGACCCCACTGCGGCCCTTTGCTTTGTGCCATAACCAAACTCTCCCTCCCCCTTTCCTGTCCTCACTTGAGCTTTCCCATCAAATAAAGGCATACTATCCAAAAAGATATTCAATTTGAAAAATATGTCTGAATAATCATAATGCCAGATGAAAATAAAACAGTTCATTGTTGGATTAGATGGATACTTGCTGAGGTGATAACTACAATGAGTTTTTAAATGGTTATGAAACAGTCTCAGTTTGATACTGATGCCTTCCGCCAGACGTTCCCAGCAGACCCTCACAACACGTTTGGGCCTGCCAAGTCTGTCCAGCTTCCTCCTCCGCCAGCAGATCCAACTCACCACCAGGTGGTGATCAGTTGACAGCTCAGCCCCTCTCTTCACCCGAGTGTCCAAGACATAAGGCCGAAGATCAGATGACACGACCACAAAGTCGATCATTGATCTCCGGCCTCAGGTGTCCTCGTGCCACGTGCACTGATGGACACCCTTATGCTTGAACATGGTGTTTGTTATGGACAAACCGTGACTAGCACAGAAGTCCAATAACAAAACACCACTCGGGTTCAGATCGGGGAGACCGTTCCTCCCAATCACGCCCCTCCAGGTAACACTGTCATTGCCCACGTGAGCGTTGAAGTCCCCCAGTAGAACGATGGAGTCCCCAGTCGGGGCACTTTCCAGCATCCCTCCCAAGGACTCCAAGAAGGCCGGGTACTCTACACTGCCATTCGGCCCATAAGCCGAAATGACAGTGAGGCACCTGCCCCCAACCCGAAGGCGCAGGGCAACGACCCTCTCGTTCACCGGGGAAAACTCCAACACATGGCGGCTAAGGTGGGGAGCTATAAGCAAGCCCACACCAGCCTGCCGCCTCTCACCGCGGGCAACTCCAGAGTGGAAGAGAGTCCAACCTCTCTCAAGGAGTTGGGTTCCAGAGCCCAGACTGTGCGTGGAGGTGAGCCCGACTATCTCTAGCCGGTACCCCGCTCAACCTCCTGCACTAGCTCAGGCTCCTTTCCCCTCAGCGAGGTGACATTCCATGTCCCCATAGCCAGATTCTGTGTCCAGGGATTGGGCCGTCGGGACCCCCGCCCACGACCCGCCACCCAAACCACAATGCATCGGCCCCTTCTGAACCCTCCCGCGGGTGATGGGCCTACGGGAAGGCGGGCCCACGTCGCTCCTTCGGGCTGTGCCCGGCCGGGTCCCGTGGGCACAGACCCGGCCACCAGGCACTCGCCTGCGAGCCCCAACCCCAGGCCTGGCTCCAGGGTGGGGCCCCGGTGACGCCAATCCGGGCGACGTAAGCTTCCTCGTGTGTTCATCTATCATCAGGGGCTTTGGAACCGCTCTTAGTCTGACCCGTCACCTAGGACCTGTTTGCCTTGGGAGACCCTACCAGGGGCAATAAGCCCCAGACAACATAGCTCCTAGGATCATTCAAGTAGTCAAACTCCTCCACCACGATAAGGTGGCGGTTCTGCATCTAAGCTTACTATATATGCATCTTTGTTCTTATTTTTAATGTACTGCATTACTCCCAATAGTCTTCTGATGTTAGAATAAGCCTGCCTCCCGGGAATAAATCCTGTCTGATAAGGAGAGATTAACCTTGGAATGAAGGTGTTGAGTCTTATAGCTAAGAGTTTCGCCAGTATTTTGGAGTCTGTATTTTGATTTGAAATAGGTCTATATGATGCTGGATCTTCTGGATCTTTATTTTCTTTTGGGATAACTGTAATTGTAGCTAATTGTAAAGTAGAAGGAAGACTCTTAACCAAGAGAGAGTTTTAAAATATATTATTCAATAGGGGGGCAAGTATATTCTTAAACGTTTTATATATCTCGACTGGAAGGCCATCCGGACCACTTGCTTTCCCACTTGATAATGAGTCAATAGTATTCATGATTTCACTAACAGTTATTTCTAAACCCAGATCATCCCTTTCTTCATTTGTAATTCATTTCAATAATTTTCTTTGCCCCGCACTGATGCAAAAATACACTGCCAGTGATCATCTTACCTGCATATGACTCCAGTGATGAAATAACTCCATGTCATAACCAGTCTAAGTTTTAAGTCAAAATATTGATTATTCATCTCAGTGAAGGGTTGACACAGTGATTAGTGATTAAATTGCATATGCATCACAGCTCCTTCTGAATTTAAGGCCCAGTATTTTCTGACCAGGCATTTGACAAGGGGTCTATTACATAGGATGGAAATTAGAATAACTTTAAAATATGCCACTGTTATAATTATTATAATGTGCTTTAGCTGTCTATTTTTTTAATGATTGAATAAATTATTGAAATATTAATGAGACAGGTTTTTGATATGTATTTTAGATAAATCAAGTAAAATTTTAGTAAACTGTTATATTATACAAATAATTTTTAAAAATTGTTAGACTGATAGATTAATCAATTTATCGAAAAAATAATCATTAGATTAACTGATTACAAAATGCAGCCCTTGTTTAAACCTTTCAGTCAGTATATGCACCATATATCTTTATACAAATGATGGAAAAAGAAAAAAAATTAATATATTTGCTATTGTCTGATAGTTGAAATAGAGATCATTTATTGATTCATTGTATTTACGTAATTTTAATATCATTTATGTGAAATACAGTGAGTGATTTAAATGTAAAAATTAAAAGTTTCAGAGGTTCAGAGCGAATTATCCAGTTTAGATTTTTCTTGTTTAAGGTTTTAAATGTGTAGCACAACATTGCTCAGCCACAGTCAACCTAAACCACAGAGGAAGAAAACAAATTTCAGCATGAAGATACTCAGTGTGGATCAGTATAACAGCAGCCTTCTGCCTGCAGTTTAGTGTCACCACAACTTTCACATCATATTAATCTAAACACAGAAGTCAAAAATGGTGTCTGACCCCAGAGTCTTCAGTCTACAGTGTGGACTCTCCAGAAAATCACACAGCAGCTTCACTCCTGAATCCTGTAACTCGTTGTCTCTCAGGTCCAGCTGTCTCAGATGGGACGGGTTGGACTTCAGTGCTGAAGCCAGAGAAGCGCAGCAGATCTCTGAGAGACTGCACCACCTCAATCTGAATAAAGAATAAATGAAGTAACTTTAGAAGATAATGTTCCTGCTTGAAATTATTCAGCATTTAATAATATGTTCAGAGGTGAAGAGGGTTTAGAATGTATACGTTTATAAAATGGCAACTCCAAACATCTGAACCCAACAGGATGCTGGCTAAAAACTTTAACATACTGTACATAGATGTTGGAGAGGCTATGGAGAGGCCATGGCTATACACTAACATATATTTTGGCAATGCCAATTGTAACTTGTATAAATCAATTTTTGCCACTATGAACAATGTATAAGATATTGCATTAGTAACTCTGAAAGCAATTCTTGGAATGACACTAGATGTAATTCATAGTAGGCAAATGATGTATCTACAATCCTGATTACAAAAAAGCTGGGAAGTTGTGTAAAATGTAAATACAACAGAATTGCAAAGACAACAGCATCAATCAGTTTCATCAATCTCCTTATGCAGTTTTTTCTTTGCTTGATGCAGGCCAATAATTTGACCCTTCTGAAACAGAGTAACATCTTTTCCACAAGCACAGGATATGTCTTCTGACATGGTTGTTTAAGAAATGAGAAGCTGCTCACTGCATCAGTTAGGGTTCAATAACTTGTTGTCAGCTGAAACGTATTAATCACTGCAGTAATTATCCAGTGGAAGGATCTTGCCTATTTGCTTAGTTAAATCCAGGTGGTGACTGTTCAGGCAGTGTATATTGGGCTGAATATGTATGTCTATGCAGTAATTCTCACACATAGACTTTACTTGGGTGAGCCACCCAGCTAAATTATGTGCAGTTTTAAACAGCAGAATTAAGAGCTCATTAAGTCAATTAGTAATTTTCTGACAGTGACCTTCTCTAGCTTTATGTGCTGCAACAGTGTTACTTTGTGCCGCAATATATTTTTTAAATTCTTCATAGCTTCAGTGGTTATTTCATGCTAAAAAAAGAGTCACATGATGCACCAAACATCCTCCTTAACGTGAGCGTGTCCAGAACTTGAAAAAGAAAACCTGGTAATAAAAGAAAGTTGATCTGTTATGATACCTGTTATCTCTGAGTGGAGTTTTAGTTTTTGTCAAGGCAGCTTGTACAAAGAAAGCCTGGATATGTTGAGCTTCCTTTGTAGTACAGCCCTTAGAGGTGTGTGTGTGTGTTTGTGAGATTGTGTGTGTGTGTGTGAGAGAGAGAGAGAGAGAGAGAGAGAGTAGACTAAAGTAGACTACTAAAATAAGGGTAAGAAATAAGATTAAAATGGTGAAATAAGAAAAAAAAAAGTTTTATAAAATACAATTAGCTGCAGGTGATGTCCTGTTCGTATTATTTATGTTGATTATTTTTGTGTTGTTTTTATTGATTTGGTTTGTTTTGATTTAATTTTATATATATTTATACATAATATCAGCCTTCTATATGCAGTTTAGTGTCACCATAGCTTCCACATCATATTAGTAAGAAGTAAAAAATGGTGTCTGACCCCAGAGTCTCCAGTCTACAGTGTGGACTCTCCAGAAATTCACATAGCAGCTTCACTCCTGAATCCTCCAGCTCATTTTCACTCAGGTCCAGCTGTCTCAGATGGGAGGGGTTGGACTTTAGAGCTGAGACCAGAGAGGCACAGCTGGTCTCTGTCAAACTGCAGTCACTCAATCTAAAAAAATAATAAATTATTAAGATAAAAATAAAAATAAATCCATTTATAATCAAGTCAGATGTGTTCACGTTCAAGTAAATGTGAAGCTCATTATTGCTCAGCCACAGTCAATGACCTAAACCACAGAAAAAGAAGATATACTTCAGCATGAAGATACTCAGTGTGGATCAGTATAATATCAGCCTTCTGCCTGCAGTTAGGTTGGTCCACAACTTTCATATCATATTAATCTCAACACAGAAGTAAAAAATGGTTTCTGACCTCAGAGTTTTCAGTCTACAGTGTGGACTCTCCAGAAATTCAAACAGCAGCTTTACTCCTGAATCCTGCAGGTCGTTGCTACTCAGGTCCAGCTGTCTCAGATGGGAGGAGTTGGACTTCAGAGCTGAAGCCAGAAAGGCACAACTAGTCTCTGACAAACTGCAGTCCAACAATCTGAATAAAGAATAAATGACAAAAATAAAAATCCATTTAAGGGCAGCACAGTGGCGAAGTGGTTAGCACTGCTGCCGCACAGCAAGAAGGTCCTGAGTTCGACTCCCCAAGCCGGCAGGGTCTTTCTGTGTGGAGTTTGCATGTTCTCCTCGTGTCTGCGTGGGTTCTCTCCGGGTACTCCGGCTTCCTCCCGCAGTCCAAAGACATGCAGCATAATATGTTAATTGGTGACTCTAAATTGCCCGTAGGTGTGAATGTGAGAGTGAGTGGTTGTCTGTCTCCATGTGACAGCCCTGTGATGAACTGGTGACTTGTCCAGGGTGTACCCCGCCTCTTGCCCAATGTCAGCTGGGATAGGCTCCAGCAGAAGATGAATGAATGAATGAATGAAAAATCCATTTATAATCCAAGTAGATGTGTTCCTTTTTTTTTTTTTTAAACAAAATGTATATTCATACTTAGGACCATTTGAGTTATACACAGCTGCTTTGTCAAGAAATAATGATAATAGTAAAACAAAAAAGAAAAAGAAAAAGTAAACTATTCACAACTCAGCAAAGAAACAAAAATGATCAACAATAATGGCATCATGTGCATCCACATAGAGTCTCCAAAACTAAAATAAAATAAATAATAATAATAACCTTAAAAAGCAACAAATGCTGATTTGGGTTGTCACATTGGTAGTCCAAAGTAGGAAATTTCAGGAGCCTGTCTGTTGAAAAATAAGTTTGTCCTTACCTTAAGTTTTGCTGTTATTTTTTTCTATTCATCATCACATATCATCTTTCTTGCCACCAATAAAGGATGTACAACAAATAGTCCTGTCTCTTATTCATAGCTCCATCTGGTATTGCTCCTATTATATAGTACAATGGGTCTATGGTAAGTCAATATTCAAAATTGAAAATATTTCATCCCTTCCCAGTATGGCTTCAATTCTGGACAATTCCATAGTATGTGTGTATGATCTCCAACCTGTTTAAGTCCCTCTGACAGAAATTTATTCTACTTCTGTCATATTTTGAAACAATGACATGGGTTCTAAAATACTGAATTCTTCATTTCCAGCTGAATTCTTTCCATAATGGATTGTAATTGACTCTATGTCCCCCTTCACACACTTTCTCCCATGTTTCATCTCTGATAGTAACATTCATCTCGAGCTTCTACTTTCCTTTTATATCCAAGTATTCACTGACATGTATGGGTATAAACATATATTTACGACAAAATTGTTGTACTTCTCTTTTCCTCCATAATCCTTACTTAAAAACGATGGTATGGGAGTGGGAAGTTGCTTAAATTCAGTAATCTCTCAACTGACAAAACCTAGAAAAATCTTTAGAGCTTAAACCAAATTTATTTTGTAATTGTTAAGTGATTTAAAAAATTTCCCCTTCAAACATTTGGCCTATTGTCCTAAGTCCTTTCTCCACCCATTCCACAAAACTCAGCATCCAATTTACATGGCAGAAAATCCACACACTTTGCAATCTTTATTGCTCTTGATATGGGCTTCTTTCCCTCCCTTTTTTCCATGGTGTCCAGACATTTGGGAACATTTTATCCATTCATTTTTTTACTTTCACTTTTCACCAGCTTTTCTCGTTTAAAAATGGCAATATCTCCAAATGCACTACTGGATGTGAATTCTTTTCAAATCCCAGACAATTTGTCTCCTCACTTAGCATTAAACACTCAGCCAATACACGAAGTTGTGCCGCCCAATAATATAATTTCAAATTCTGGGAAATTAAGGCCGCCTTGATTTTTGGGGTAAAACTTCAGTTTAATCATTGGTTTCTTCTTCTACTATATAAATGTGGAAATCTATTTATTTAGCATTTTAAAGGTAGATGCCGGTATCCAGATGGGTCATGACTGAAAAAGATGCAACATCCTAGGGAGTACATTCATGCTAATCATTTCAGTTCAACTAAATAATGAGTGGGTCATAGCAAGGTTTGTCGTAGGCAACTGGACTTGTTAGAGTTCTTGAAGACGTTTTGCCTCTCATCCAAGAAGCTTCTTCAGTTCATTGGATGAGAGGCGAAACGTCTTCAAGAACTCTATCAAGTCCAGTTGCCTACGACAAACCTTGCTACGATTACCATGACCTGGACGACTGAGAACCTTCACAGAAATGAGAGTGGGTGAATTTCCCATTATGACAAATCTAATCTAAATCTTATTTGAGCAATTAATTTATCATAATTTGCTTTGTACTATTGTGAAGTTTCAGGGGTTATCATGATAGCAAGATACCTGAATCCTTGCACTGATGAATTGATGAAACCTCTGTATCCAACTGAGATAGCCAATTATCTACCAGCACCACAGCCTCTAATTTGGATTCATAATTTTACAACCTGACATTATGCCAAAATCAAATATCAAACAATCAAAACATTTCAAAAGTACAGAGATATCTTATGTGATCCCTGTTCTGCAGATATTCCATATATTCTACGATCCTCCCTGATCATTTCTGCTAGCAGCTCTATGCTAATTGTTACTAACAATGGGGATGTGGGCAACCTTGTCTGGTCCCCTTTTTCAGTTTAAATTGTTTGGACGTATACCCATCAACTTGAACCCTCGACAGTGGTCCAGAATACAGTACTTTAAACGGATTAATAAAATCTGTCTGAAATCCCATCTTCTCAAGTGTATGTTCTAAGTCTAGCCAATCTGTTCTTTCAAATGCCTTCTCTTCATCAAAGCTGAGAAGCTTTGAAGATCGTTTAGTTTCTCTTGCCAATCAAATGTTAATCAGGGTTCGTCCGATATTATTTATTCCCTGTCTTCTGGGTATGAAACCGGTTTGATCTGGTTTAATTATTTTAGTAATACACATCTGGATTCTTTTATCCATTATTGTATTCAATATCTTTATATCACTGTACAGCAAACTTAATGGTTGACATGAAACACAATTATGTTTGTTTTAGTTTAGTTTTCATTTTGCATAACTTAAAAAATATACACAAAAATGGCAGATAAACAATATACAGTGCAGGGAGAAACAAAAACCTAGAGAACTTATCTGAAATAAATAAATAAATGTGATTTAAGTAGTATTATTTATCTCCTTTCCTTCCTTCACCCCACATTAAAAGACTTTTTCTAGGGTGTTTGCCCTTCCATGTGAATCACAAAGATTAGTGCTTCTCACACCATGTTTTAGGAGGGTCTTCCTCATTGAGAGCATTGAATACTCTTTTAAAGACCTCATCCTTAAAACATTTGTAAACCTTCGTAAACTAAACTTGGTAAACTTTTGTGATTGGCTCTGTCATTGCTTTCAACTCTTTTTCAGTTAATTTAGATGAAGAGATTAGATTAATTTCTCCAAGTAAGAGACACTGTCTTTTTAGAGGAGGGACTTTTCGGGACTAGCCTGATTATGTAATTGAAATGCTAGTAGCTGGCTAGCTCTGTTTCTTGATTCATTTTAAATCCCTTTAGTACTGATTAAGGGATTTCAGAGTAGTTTCATTATTGTCCTTTTGTATTCTTGTTCCCATGTCTATTTGATGTTTTCTAAATCCAATTGTTTCTTGTCATGTTCTTTTTTCAGTCTAGAGGACAACTACTAACAACTACTTTTGCTGCCTCTTATAAAGTAGACAATGAGATGGCTCCATTATTGTTATGTTCTAAATAATTAATTAATCTAATATTTTGTAAGACATCAGGATCATTTCATGGTGAAACATTCAACGTTCATAATATAAAATTTTTCTGTTTCTAAATTTATTGACGTTACCACTGGTCCATGAGCTGAAATTGTTATGGGTTCAATGTGACAGTCAGTAACTTTATGGGCATCTTATTTTGAAACACAGAAAAGGTCAATTCAGGAGTAGCTATTATGCACTTTTGAGAAAAATGTAAAGTCTGTCCCCTATAGGGTGTTTAAAGTTCCTTATGTCTGCAAGCCACAACTCCTCTATCATACTGCATAGTGCTTTAGACTTTTGCATTTGAGGTTCAGCGGGCATTTTTCTTTGATTTACAACACAACTGAAATTCTAATATAATGATCCACTTTGCATTTTCTGCTACAAGGCTTACAACTTCTTTAAAGAACCCGTCGTCTTCATTTCAAACAGTTTAAAATAGTTACTTATATTCCAAATTGTACCTAAATAAATAAAATGCACAATAGAATGAATAAAAAGTATATAGTTTTTAAAGTACAGTGCTACATTTAGATGTTCCTTCTCCTCAAGTGCTGAACAAAAAATAATATATAAAATATAAATATATGTGCTAATCAATGAGCTTTTACCTAAAATTGTCATTGTGTTATTGTGGATCATCATGTCAGCCTTCTACACACATCATCCAAATGTCAGCACAACATTCAGACACCTATTCATGTCAACACAGATTAATCACATGCTGCTGATCTCAGACCAGTCTGGAATAAAGATCAAATCAGACATGTTGTTACTTTTACTTTCACTCTCTCTTCTTTCTTTTAATTCAAACAGTACAGGGTTTGTACTGTTTTATGAAAAACAAAAAGAAAGTTTCCTGTAGAATTCCAAAATGGCCCAGTGTGAAATACAAATTAGTTAAAAAAAAAAAAAAAATTAATTAAATCAATGTTCCTCATATAACAAAAATGATGAATATCGATTTAATTTCACAACAGTTCCTTTAATAACATGAATCCAGTTTGAGCACAGACTATATTCAGAGATCAACGGTTCAGACTGACAAACTTGCTGTTGTGATTTGTGCTCAAACAAACCCAGAAAGGAAATTTAAAACTTCTGTTGTGGATTTAATTTTGGCAGATATACACTGAACAAGAGCAAAATACATGTACTGACCTCAGAGTCTCCAGTCGACAGTGTGGACTCTCCAGTCCAGCCGACAGCAACTCCACTCCTGAATCTTCCAGGTACGCGTTTCCACTCATGTCCAGATCTCTCAGATGGGAGGGGCTGGACTTCAGAGCTGAGGCTACAACTTCACAGTCAGTCACTGAGAGTCCACAGTCAGAAAGTCTGTGATGACAGAGAATATAAAACTTAAAGAATTATAAAATCAGACTCCTCACTCACTGATGGTTTGTAGTTTGAAACTTGAGCTGCTTCTGTCCACGTGTCAAAGTGTTCCTGAGCAACATGATGAAACACACACTGCTGTGGTGATGTAAACGTGTCACATTTTTATTGACAGGTGATATGTGTTTGTTAAACTTCATTTTAACATGATGTTCAAAGAACTGTAAAATCACTGTAGGTTGGTACTGCACTCATGTATTTTACCTCAGTCATGTGTTTGTGTTTATTTTTGATGAATCTTATGTTTCTCCATCTGCTTTTCATCTCCCATCGAACTAATTTAATGATTCCTGTTGCATTAATAGTATAATTTGTAATAAAGACTGTATTACTATAATTTATGGATAATAGTTTTTCTCAAATGCAGCAGCAGCTTAACAATATCATTTTCTTCTCTGAGCCTGGAGATGATAGACACAACTGAACCTTCTGAGGTCTGACATTCTGAGAATGAATCTGGATGATGTTGCAGGAACTGACTGTGTCCTGAGCTGAATGTTGTCTGACAGTTTGTATCTGCATACTAAGATTATTAGAAATTAGATGGGAAAAACACTCTCTTGTGGTGCCCTGCTAGCTCAGGTGGGTGTATGTGTACGGTGGCTAAGTCCTCTCCAGCAGCCTCACTCTCTCTCTCTCTCTCTCTCTCTCTCTCTCTCTCTCTCATCTCTCTCTCTCTCTCTCCTCGCTCGCTCCTCTCCTCTCTCGCTCTCTTCCATCTCCCTTTTTTTTCTGCCATATCTTTAGCTGTATTGTTAATACAAAGCCCCCCAAAATCTTTTAGAGGTCATTCCTGAAATAGCTTTGGAATATACCAGTTTACAGACCAGTCTGGTGTATTTCAGTGTGAAAACACTGGTGGCTCACCAGGCCCCAGTATCAGCGATTTAAACATGCAGCAAAACATCTGAAGAGATTCATTGTTAAAACTAAACTACATATGTAAAATCACTGCTTTTATTAATAGGTATGGAAAGGGGGATGTTGGGTTTGTTCTTCAAGAGGGAGGATAGCCTTCACTCACATCATCAATCAGACAAATCCGGCGACTGCTTTGTGTGTTCCACCATCTAGCGTCACCGCCATTGGTGGCACTTGCAAAACTCTCATGAGATTCTTCATGCTTTAGGTTAAAATGATCTTTTGCGGGTCTGGGGTTCCCTCCTTTACAAAGAGTCTACTGTTGCCTGCTGACAGTGACAGCATGGATAACTGGATTGACAATTTTAGACAGTGGCCCTCAGTAACTGATGAAGGTGCCTTTTTGGATGCCGATATCAACATTCTTCAATTTTTACATAGGAGTTAGATGTTAAATGAGCAGTAGTGCCTGCTACTCGCTCTACCTCACTGCACACAGTTACATACTGCCCTATTCCTTATAGGAGCTACATTATGCTTATGACAGTCTGTTTCAATAAAGTTCAATTAAGTAGAATTATTAAGGGAGTTGCTGTAAACCGCCATCTCATGGGAATATGTGGCTTTGTCACCATGGGCAGAAAAAATCCATATTGTCACAGCCCTACCTCAGGCCTCTGCACATGGGCCACACGAACCACCAACTGAGCCACCGGGGCATCCTGTTATAATTATAATAATATCCTTAATCCACCTCTGGTGAACATGTTGGTCCTCCGTACACCCAGAATCTATGTATGGTCTCATACAGGGGCACTCTTAATGAAGTAAAGGTTTGTGTATTTTGCATTCTATTCTGTTTTTCCAAAGTTGAGTTTGAGTTTTGAGTTCAACACTACTGTTGGAGCAGCTAAATTGCAAAGGTTCTTCTCGACTTCCTTGACATCGTTGTCAAAAGTAACATTGCATTAAAAGTACAAGTAATAGTAGAGAACTGTACACTTCTAATGACAGCTTGCATTCAACTGAGTGCATACTGTGGGGAGACGCTACCGCAGCAATGGCGGCTTGATTGACTTACTTCTGGTACTTCCCCAGATTCGTCTCTATATTGTGAATACAGATAAAACAGTTATTCATATGAAATAGATCACAAACTAATGAGAGGAAATGTGATAAAAATAACTGAATTACCACTATATTGAAAAAAAATTAAAATTCAAGTGACATTATTCTTAACAAATCACAAATACTAATCTCTGTATATAAAAAGAACAATAAGCAAACACATTATGGAAACATGTTTCCCTGCTGAATTTGTATCAAACCTCTATCACCCAAACAAAGATACTTAGTAGATGGCAGATGAAACTGACTTGAAAGCCATGAACAGAAAAATGTGAAAGACATTTTTAGTTACAATCATGTAGAATAATGTGAATAAGCAGGTTTAAGTGTAGTTTAAGAAAACTTTTACAGTGTAGAGGTTTTACATTGTGCATATGTGTAAAGTGTTTCTCTCTAATACTGATGGCTTCAGCTTTATGTTTTACCTCTATAATGTTGATAATCTGAACTTACTGAGCCTTTGTGCAGTTCCTCACGGCTGGAATCAGTCTCCGTCCTACCTCCGCTGATGTGTTGTACTTCTTCAGGTCCAACTCATCCAGAACCTCCTCTGACATCTGCAGCATGTAGGCCAGAGCTGAGCAGTGGATCTCAGAGAGTTTCTTCTCTGATTTGTTCCCTAATTTCAGGAACTCTTTTATCTCCTTATGTGTCGAGTGATCGTTCATCTCCGTCAGACAGTGGAAGATGTTGATGCTTCTGTCGGGAGATATTTTGTTAGTATTCATTTTCTTCAGGTTTTTGATGGTTCTCCGGATGATTTCTGGACTTTTGTCAATTGGACCCAGCAGGCCTCCTAAGAGTCTCTGGTTGGACTCCAGAGAGAGGCCATGAAGGAAGCGAACAAACAGGTCTAGGTGGCCACTTTTACTTTCAAGGGATTTCTTTATGGCTCTCTCCAGGAAGTCATCTGGGGATGAGTAATGGTTATTGTCCCTGTCATCATTATCATCCTCATGATTATCATCACCCTCATCTTCCAAGAAGTCCTTCAGTACCTCCGTGTTCCTGTTGGTGTAACAGTGGAACATGTAGACTGCAGCCAGAAACTCCTGAACGCTCAGATGAACAAAGCAGTAGACTGTTTTCTGGAAGATCACACTCTCTCTTTTGAAGATCTCTGTACAAACTCCTGAGTACACCGAGGCCTCTGTGACATCCAGACCACACCGCTCCAGGTCTTCTTGGTAGAACATGATGTTTCCTTCCTCCAGATGTTCAAACGCCAGCCTCCCCAGCTTCAGAAGAACTTCCCTGTCAGCCTCCATCAGCTCCTGTGGACTCGTCTCATGTCCCTCATGGTACTTGTTCTTCTTCCTCTTTGTCTGAACCAGCAGGAAGTGTGAGTACAGGTCAGTCAGGGTCTTGGGCAGCTCTCCTCTCTGCTCTGTAGTCAACATGTGCTCCAGAACTGTAGCAGTGATCCAGCAGAAGACTGGGATCAGACACATGATGTGGAGGCTCCTGGATGTCTTGATGTGTGAGATGATTCTACTGGACAGATCTTCATCACTGAACCTCCTCCTGAAGTACTCCTCCTTCTGGGCGTCAGTGAAGCCTCGTACTTCTGTTACCCTGTCAACACATGAAGGAGGGATCTGATTGGCTGCTGCAGGTCTGGAAGTTATCCAGACCAGAGCCGAGGGAAGCAGATTCCCCTTGATGAGGTTTGTCAGCAGCACGTTGACTGATGACTCCTGTGTGACATCAGACACAACCTGACTGTTGTTGAAATCCAGTGAAAGTCTGCTTTCATCCAGGCCGTCAAAGATGAACAGAAGTTTACAGACAGCCAGCTTCTCTGCTGTGACCTTCTGTAATGTTGGATGGAAAACATGGAGCAGCCTGAGAAGACTGTACTGCTCATCTTTGATCAAGTTCAGCTCCCTGAACGAAAGCAGAATCAGCAGACTGACATCTTGGTTTTCCAAACCCTCTGCCCAGTCCAGAGTGAACTTCTGCACTGAGAAGGTTTTTCCAACACCAGCGACGCCGTTGGTCAGAACCACTCTGATGTGTCTCTGTTGGTCAGGTAAGGCTTTAAAGATGTCCTGGCACTTGATTGGGATGTCATGGAGGTTCTTCTTCTTGGATATTGTCTCCAGCTGCCTCACCTCATGTTGGGTATTAACCTCTTCACTCTGTCCCTCTGTGATGCAGAGCTCAGTGTAGATCCTGTTGAGGAGGGTTTCACTTTCTGTTTCATCAGTTTCTTCCATCACATGTTCATATCTCCTCCTCAGATTGATCTTATGTTCATGTAAAACCTTGAGACAACCATTCACTAAAGAAGACAAAAAAGGTGTGAGACAAAAAAAAAAGAAATTTTCAATACCAGTAAAACAATGTAAGAATATATAAAGAAGCAAAGGTTATAATGTCAAGTTTCAGGTAACAACAGAAATCTTCTCTTTTTCTCTGAATTCCTTTGACAGTGTGCATTGTTTAAGGGATGCATGATGTGGATTTTTTTTCCAGCTGATACTCATAACCAATAATTACCTGCTTCTCATTTCTCATTCTCAATTCAGAAAATTACCGATAATTTCACATCTTTGTATTTTAAAGAGAAGTTCATATAACCTGTAGTTTGTGCACACCTGATGCTAAGGCTCAGATAAATACACTGAAAATCTTCACAAATATAATTAAGCTTTTATAGAGCATTTTGCTTATGAATTAAAAATAAATGCTTCAACATAATCTGTCGAATCACATATTATTGTAACTGATATTTATTGGCTAATATGCGCTGGTACCAATATACGCAGATATAGGGGTGACATGATTCTCCAAATCCATGATTCCACATAACAATTTCAAGGCTGTGGTTTGCTTTGATTTTTCGATTGAATTTTTTTTTAGCACTGACTTCTCTGCCTTTGTTGGACTATCAAGTCTTGATTTGTAAAGATCAACAGATTATTGGTTTTATGCCCTGAAGACTGTCATTAACTTGTTAAGTGTTGTGTGAAATTCTGGGAGAAACACAATTCTGCCTTTGATTTAGATTTGATTTTACTCATTTGATCAGTTTCGACTTCATATTGAAATTGTGGCACCCCTTGACGGATAAAACTTATCTAATTTATCATCTCCTTTATTGATTGTGCATTCCAAGTCGGTTGATTGACAGCAGTCCTCATGTATGTAACCTGGAATAATTAAACATTGGTCTATTTTTTACATTTATGCTATAGTCTTATTTATGTGAAAAAAAGACAAGAAAATCTTTTAGAAAGATATTAGACCTGTATTAAAATATTTGTACCATCTGAACACAGAATACCCCAAAACACTGCTATAGAGATCAGTTCAATTAGCTGCAAGTAACACTAAATCAAAACACAAATCAAGAGAAAAAAGTCCTTCGAAGTGCATTTGAGAACATACAAAGACACACATATTAAACAATCCCTCTAGGATTTTGTGGGCCTTTTTTGGGAATTGTTGCAGCCTAAAGTGCCTGATTTCATGGCAGCTTTTCTAAAAATTGTGATGCATGTTATGATATTTTTAGGTGTTTTTTGCAAAGAAATTGCAGGAATAGTATTCATTGAAAAACAAAGCCAAAGGGAGAATGAAACACACTATGTGTGAGTGTTCTAGCTAAGCTTACCAAAAAGGCTCAAGATTACAACATTTCTTACAAAATATGCTCACTTGGGGGGTATTCCACAAAGGAGCACAATCTTTCTTGAGCACAAACTTAAAACCAGCACAAAAGTACAAAAAATATGAGTGCACAGAGCATTGATAAATGTCAGTAACTATGATAAATCTCTTCACTACCTCTGAAAAAACAAAAAAAAACAAAAGAAAACCAAAATAATAAATAATAAAAACACTGAGTTGGTTCATTGAGATGTACATATATGATTTTAGCCTGGGGGCACTGCTATGATTGCTGGAACTCGCAAGAAACTACATTTATTGGTGAATTGTGGAAAAGTTGCAGTGATCGGACAAAATTGAAAGGTCGTGCAAAATTCACGAGCATTGGCTGAATTTGCGTTAATTGTTGTGGTCACAACATCACAAATTCCTGGAGGGTCTGATTAAAGTGTTAAAATCTTTGTGCATACAAAAGCTAAATAAAACACAATTTGGCCTCATCATGTCAGCTGCCTGACCAATTCAACATAGCCCCACTGGAGATGCACATCATTGTATTTCGTTCTCTTTGTTTTCAGCTACCGCTCAACAAAACCTCAGCTGTTTGCTGTCTTGGATCCACAACGGGGGCATGAGCTCCACCACCGTGAAACTCAAAAACTAAATGTAGCACATGAAGCTTTTCAGCTCCATGATTCTTGGTTTAGATGGTGGAATGCTATCTTTGTAAAACTCTAAATAAATGGAGTGAAATGTAGCAGGTTACATTTTTAAGATGTACAAATGTGTGGTCTTACTTTGAAAGGTGGTCTGCAGCCCAGGTCTTGCTCTGTATGGTTTTCCACAGTGGGGACAAGAGGGGTCTCCTGATGAAGCAGATTGGTCCCTGTATGAGATGATGCACTGTCTGCAGAACCAGTGTCCACAGCTGGTAGAGACTGGATCCTTGAGGACGTCCTGACACAAAACACAGCAGTACGGCTGCTCCTCCACAGAAACATGACTCCTCTTCCTTCCTCTGTGAGGGCATTATATTAAAAATGAGTTCTTGATTAGTTTGAATTGGTATTTCTTAAATAAGTGAAACATTTGGCATTTTTTTCTAGTTTTAAGGCCCATTACAGTCTTCAGGTTTCCTGTGTTTCCCTGATTTACTGAATGACCCCCCCTATAATTTTCTAAAGTAAGTTGGAGACAACATCCCAGACCATATGAGCCTGATGAAAATTTGTCTCCAAAACAAGTTTTCTGTTCTCACTTCATTTGATTGCTTAATGACTATTAAACAACCACAGTCTTGTAGGCTGTATACTTTATATACTGTGAGCAGCCTAGCAAAACGCACACATGCACTATCTTTGAGATCTTGGGGATGGTTTGATTTCAGTCTGGTCTCACAACTTTCTGACCCAAACAGCTGATCTGCGGCGCTGCACAGGCAGGCACTCTTATGTGTAGGAATACAGTTGAAAACATGTAGTGCCAAAATAAAGGGATGTCTGGTGACAAAGTAAAGTGGTGAAAATATTCTAAATATAGCGTACACTTAAACGGATATTGATCTTTTTAGACAGGCCTTTATTTATGTGGCTAAAATATGTTTTTTTGCTGAAGCTGTTGACAAGAGTACAAAGCTGAGCCCCCAATGTTCCCCCGGGTCCTCTCTCCCTATGATTGAGTAACTATTTAGTTTTGGCCATGGTTTTTTCAAATTTAGTTTTAATCATATTTTTCTCAGTCTGAGTCTGGTGTCGTATTTTAGTCGTTTAGTTTACAGTAGATTTAGTTGAGTAAAATGTAACATTATTATTTAAACATTTTTCTATAATATCACAAAAAGTACAACAGGACATTTACACTAAAACATTAATCCAGCAGCCCACTTACTTTTCTGTTCAAGGCCATTAAGTTGCACTGTTATGTTCTCTAAATTTATGACTTAACAGCTTCGGTCGAGGACGAGTTTCTTATGTGATGAAAGTTTGCAATTTGCTTATACTTAAGGCCATGACACATCTTTTTACTATGTTTTTTAAAGGTCAGAGAGGAGTCTAGGACGACAACTAGATATCTGAACTTACTTGAACACCCTACAGAGATGTTAGGACGTTCACTTTGATTTTGTTTGTTTGAGAAGTACACCGCCCCTGGGATCTGCACTCTATAGTGTGACTTTCTAGTTATCATATTCATTAGTCCATATTTATTAGCAAGATTCCTCTTTTGTCACAAATTTTACTTAGCAGTTACATAGAAAAAAATCTATTAAAGGCAGTTTTATATGTAATTTTTCATAACAATAATCACTGAAGCATTTTAGAACCAGTTTTTCAAGTGGATCCACGTAACAGATATCAGTAGGGCTGGGTAACGAAACCTATACAGTACCTACAGGACCAAATCACAACGTAGATTATGGGCTGCTTCATTTCAGTGCCACACACCTGAGGAGTCGATTCAAATAGCTGCCCTCTGGATCAGACATTACAGACACATCACCAAGTGTGACTAGTTATGGCAACACTTACCCTACATGACTCTGGCAGCGGGTAGACCACCCTAATGCTCATAAGCTCATAATGACTTAACATTTATAACAACCTTTCCTCAGTTTCATAAGTATGATCATATTTCTGCAAAATAATTGTTGAAGTTTGAAGCTGGAGTTTGTAGAATATCAACATTTATTTAGCTGTTATAAGTAGTGTTAACTGTTATTTGGTGGTAAATGAATATAATTCAGTTAAGTTTTATTTATTATGTAAATGTATTATGTAAGTCTGTGAGGTGCTGTGATATATTTAAGTATACATAAGTTCAAATTTGTCTTTAATGTGGTTGAATGTCATTTTGCACCAGCACCAGCACCATTTTAAAAGCTCATGCTGGCACTGGTAACATTTAAAAAACCAACATGACCTGTCAAGCCTAGAGGTCACCAATCATCCAGTCAGACAGACCCCAGGTGAGAGTTCAATCCAGTCAGCAGTAATACATAATGTAGGTAGCTGATATTACTGCTGCTGGACAATGAAACAATCTGTACAATAGGCTGTGTGAAAGTTCTTGATTTTGAATGTCACTTAGAGCTCGCTCCAAACCATAGATGAGATAAAAACAAAAACTTTCTTTGACCATAAAGCACAATGTTACGCTACAACGTTAACAGCAACACTCAATGAGTTAGTTATCAGGTCTCTTACTTTGTGTCTGAGAGTCCAGGTTCATTACTGAAGAATGGATTATTATCTTTGGACCAGTCACTCTTCATAGATGGACAGCTGGACACTGGAGACTCTGCTCTGTCCCTCTCTTCCACCACACCGTCCCTCATCTTCTGCTCTGAAGACAGTCTGAGAGGTGAAACAGGAACACTGGCTGTGAGCTCAGAATATAAGAGTCAAGATCAACAAATCTGATCAAGAGTCAAACCAAAACACACACACACACACACACACACACACACACACACACACACACACACAGTGTACAGTATAATAAAACTAGTTCACAACTTTGTGTCCACAGCTGAATCAAACAGGTGAGCTCATTCTAATATTTTCAATTCCAATATTATTCATTTCAAAAAATGTGTGTGTATGTGTGTGGAGGTCCTGTCTGGATATATTTATCTAGCTACAGCTGCATGTCAACTGCTGTACACACACCAGGGCTGGTCCCGCCTCGTCTTTCTCTCCCTCTATGTGTCTCATCTGTTGACTTTCTTCACCAGCAGGATGTTTAATAAAGTCGCCCAAAAACACAATGCACATTTTGAATTCTTCTGCCTGTGATTCAGTTTTCAACTACTGGACATATCCGTTAGTGGGATAGGAAATGAGAATGAAAGTGTTGGCATCCAAACAACAACAACAACAACAACAATAATAATAATCTAGCAAATACATTCATAAAATGCGCAACGCAAAGGGCTTAGTATAAAAACAGATACTCATAACATTCGTGATAAAATCCTAAAAATAAAGAAAATAAAACAAAATAAATGAACCATAAAAACACTTCCAAGACTTCTATTAAATTATTTTTCAGAGAATGCAGTTTTAATATTCCCTGCATTTAGTTAAAAGGTGCATTTTAACATTTTCTAAGATAGCTGTCATCATTTGTGTGTACACATGGTCTGAAGCAGTTTAAATTTATTCACAGAGTTCGAACAAATTCAGGTCACAAAATATTGATGACTCCCAGATTTAAGTGTAAAATGTTTGTGCACATGGTTGAAGCACAAATTTGTGCATATGCACTATTTGTGAGCGAGGCCCAGTGAGTACAAATGTTGTGAGTTTTGCAAAGAAAGTCCCTTCATCAACAAGAGAGAGGAGCACACAGCTTCAAGTATAGAAAATCAATCTAACAGCGGCTGACGTGCTTGTTGAGTCGCCACAAATAAGTGAATGCATGAGGAACACTGAGAATTATATAATTATTAAAATATTTTCCCTCACTGACTGTATATAGAAATAGACAACATAAGAGCTGCCCAAAATTGAAAGAAAGCTCCTTGATCACCACACTGATGTTTGCCAAATGTTATTTCTGTCTTATCAGTTTGGTTTTGATTAGTTATTTGATGGTATAAAAGGTGGCTTCACATCATGATTGACAGCTCAACTGTTTACATTTTCACAGACAAAGTTACAGTGAGTCATGTTAGCTAAATAAAAAGCAGCAGGAGATTTTCACTTAGATCATTTTATTTTCAATAACATATCTTGTGGTTATTATGGCAGAAACACTACCACTCTTGTCCACAGATGCCTCCAAAATCAACACAATATGAAAATTACTTGTAGTGGTTTTAAGTATTACAACTAAAAGTAGTCAGTGCAGTAAAACGTGTCCTGTTCTACTCTCCAAGCTGATCTCAAGACATGACTCTGACTCATGAATTAAAGTAAAAGCAAGATTTTACTGTCGTAGTTAGTTAAGGTGGAGCTCATTTTTAATTATTTTGTAGAGGACTGCAACTAATGATAGTTCTCATTATGGATTAATCTGATGATTATTTTCTTCGTGCAAAAAAAGAAATCATATCGAATATTTTGGCAGATGTTGTGATTGTAATATGAGTCGCAATTTTAGTAGGAATGGCAATTTTTGCAATTCATTTTCACCTAAAAGAAATATAAATAAAACAAGCATGTTCCCTTGTGTCTGTAGAATATGATTTGTAAGTGGAACATCTCTGTAGCACCATAGTGCCTCACAGTGCTAATGTGCACAATAAGATGTGTGATAGTCCCTGATTTTAAAATAATTCTGTCACTTACAGTTTGCTCTGAAATGTGGAGGTCTGGCAAATGATTCATTCAATAATGTCAAACAGTTTGGTCTCTGTTACTCTACAATGTTAACAGCAACACTGAATGAGTTAGTTATCAGGTCTCTTACTTTGTGTCTGAGGGTCCAGGTTCATTACTGAAGAATGGATTATTATCTTTGGACCAGTCACTCTTCATAGATGGACAGCTGGACACTGGAGACTCTGCTCTGTCCCTCTCTTCCACCACACCGTCCCTCATCTTCTGCTCTGAAGACAGTCTGAGAGGTGAAACAGGAACACTGGCTGTGAGCTCAGAATATGTCAGGTTATCTTTATTGTCCCTTCAGGGAAATTTGTTTGTACCATGATCCTGTTCCTCCCCTTTAAGAAAGCTAACAATAAGAATCAGCAAACTTTAAGACGTGTCTGTTCCTATAGTTACTTCTGCACTCACTGGTGAACATGATGTAAAGAAGCAGGGAGAGACTGGAACCCGGTGGATGAGTAGAGCTGATTGGAGAGAACACTCACACACTGTGACCTACTGGTTAAAAAGTCCAATCAGGTTAAGATCAAGTTTAAAATTGCAGATGAGCCTGTGTACAAGCAGGAATGTCTGTATGTTAAATGCTGAAGAGAAATCAATAAATAAGAGTCTGGCTGACGACAGCATCCTCCACACCTCTACCAGGCCTGTATGCAAACTGAAAAGGATTGAGTTGATCCTCTACTTGCTTTAAAACTTCATTCTTGATAAGCTTCTCGAAAGACTTCATAACTAAAGAAGTCAGAGCTACTGGCCTGAAATCATATAACTCATTAGGGGTGTTACTCTGGGCTATGAAAGCTGAAAATCTGTACTCAAGTACAAGTACTGTTACATTACTACAATATTACTCAGTTACAAGTAAAAGTACTTTTGCTAGAAAACTACTTAAGTAAAAGTACAAAGTACTCTTCTCAAAAAACACTCAGAGTATTAGTTACTTTTTAACAGTTTATGTTTAATATATTATCAATGGCAGTCAATCAATCAAAGAGGTTTCTATTTCCCCAAATCTTCAGTCTAAAATCCTCCCAGCTTCTGCTCCAGCCTGTGTTTTTCTCTTCAGGTGTGTTGTGTCAAATGTGTGCATGTACAGTATCTATACAGGAAACAGGCAGTAAACATTATTATACTCTACATTACTGGCTCCCAACTTGGAGGTCCTGACCCAGATCTTCTTGGATTTAAGGATTGTGAGAAAACGTTAAAGAAAAAAGATAATATCTCTGCATTAGCAGAGATATTAGCTATAGAATGTGTGCGTGAAGGGGGGTGTTGATATATTTGTCTACTGAAAATATGACCCTCATGCAAAACACTGCTGGAGTTTCACAGGAACACAGTGTTGCAGGATCTCCCAAACAATGGAAGTGAATGGTGACCAGTTTTCAAACAGAAAAACGACTGAAAAAAAAACAAAAAAACAAAGCATAAAATGTCTCCATACTGCTCATCTGGTGTAATCCAAGTCTCCTTAAGTCCCAACATGCCGTTTACCCACCATCACACCACACACACCCAGTTCAGATGAGGATTGAGTGATTTGACAAATATGTCGTCCATCAATAATGGGCTGAATCCATTGCTGGTCACTTTTTTTGGCTGATTTTTGGGGGGCTTTTTTGTCATTTTATTGTACTAATGTAATGATCTGCAGAGTGACAGCTGCTGCCCCGTGCCGCGCTCTCATCCAGTGGAACAGTTCACACCCACTCAGCTGGACCATGAGTGCTCTGAGCTGGGTGAGGAGTGAGAGGAAAATAGGCTGCAGAGTCAGACTCTGTGCACTCTTTTCATGCAGTGAATTAAGGATTTAATTCAACCAAAACAGAGTTGGTGATTGTTGGAGGAGTGGACAAACTAACAAAGACGATGAAGTGTATTTTATGATAAAGGGGAGAAACTTGAATTCAGAAAGTGAACAGTTCTATTTCTTTATTTAAAAAGGAAACTAGGTGTGAGAATACTTAATTTCTTGACACTTTGTGGGTTTATTTTGTTTGCTGGATGCAGTGAATGTACACAGCATGTGTAACATAGTGAATTTGCTGTTTGCACCCAGCTGAGACTCGAGCAGATGGGAGGAGGTGGCAGATGAAGATACTGTCAATCTCCAGTGATGGGCTGGTAGTGATCATTTGGAAATTTTTAACATATTACCCAACTCTAGTTCAGACAGTATGAATGTGCACATGAACATGGCTCCAAGCTAAGGATCTACAGTGAAGATTCAGGCTAAAAACATGGTGTAAATAACATTTTTTAGTCAACTTGGCATGTTGGGCCTGTAGGAGACTTGGATTACACCAGACGAGCAGTATGGAGGCATTTTATGTTTTTATTCTGTTGTTTTTTACATTTGAAAACTGGTCACCATTCACTTCCATTGTTTGGGAGATTCTGCAACACTGTTTTCCTGTGAAACTCCAGCAGTGTTTTGTGGACCAAAAAAATAAACCCAACCTTCAGTCGGCATGAAGGGGAGTAGATAATGACTGAATTTTTATTTTTGGGTGAACTATCCCTTTAATTTAATGTTTTGTCACAAACTACTCTAATCTGCTCACCTTGCCATTCTCTTCACTTCCCCCTACACACTCACACACAGCTACACCTCCAGTGCTGCACAGTGCACACACACACACACACACACACACACACACCAAGGCTTGTCCTGCCTCGTCTTTCTCTCCCTGTATGTGTCTCATCTGTTGACCTTCTTCACCAGTCACCCAGGAACAAATTACACAAAAAGCACAACTTGCATTTTGAGTTTTTCCACCTGTGATTCAGTTTTCACAGCAGCAGTAGAGCTGTGTGTTGAGGAGGCTTGTTGTTAATGAGTGTTTAACATCATTCTGATCACAGAAAGGCCTTTGTGAGAATGACAAAGAAAGACTGGATCTACAAAGTGTCTAGAAGGAACCCCACACCCATGAAAGACAGTGTGAGTGATCTGAACACAAACTATGATGAGTACAAAGCTCACAGGGTCTGTTGGAAAGTCCCTGCTCACAAAGTGGAAAGAATATGGTATACATCAGTTTCAGCACTTGTTTACTGAAGACTCCATTTATCAAACACTAACACTCAACACATCATCAGAACATTTATACTCCTGAATGCTCATATTCTGTTTGGTTGGTAAACTCATAGTAATGACTGAGTCGTTTTTTTAAAGTTCTGCCTAAGTTTGGACACTGACTGGAAGAAACCACTAGAGGGAGCTACAGTGCAGATGGAGACATGACTGTCCCATACAAACTCACCTTGGCTTTTTTCTCTGCTGCTCATCACTGTTCATGTCACTTTACTAAAGACAGACATACTGACATACTAAAGTATTTCTGCTGTTTATGTTCCTATAATTAATCATTAATTTATTATGACATGCTATAATCCTTTCTGTTCTTGTTGTACAGTGTTGGGTTACATATGCACACATATTTGTGTTTAGTATGAAAATAAACACACAGCCACTGTCTTCAAGAGACAGTAGTGTTTACTGGGAGACAGATCACAAGTGCATAATGTGTTATGTCTGGAGTCATTACAGCTGCTAGAACAATACTCAGGTACTGGAAAACAACAAACCCCCCACAAATAAGAGTGTGTCCATTCCATGACAAAATGAATCCATGCTGATAAGGATGACTGACCAGGCCAAAAGACCAATCTGGGGGGATTATTGGAATTATTTTGTACTGTCTGGAGGCCCTGAAGTGTGACTGTTGTTTTGCACTGCCTATTTGACTTTTATTCATTATGTTTTTAAAATAATTATCATTATTTTTTAAATTTGTTTATTTATTTAATTTTCATTTTGTTATTTTGATTGTTTTTTGGGGGACTGGGACTGGTGCTGTACAGATCTCTATTATCCTGTTTCCATTGTATTTTTATTTTTGTCTGGATGGAATGTCTCATTTGACGTGTGGAGCTGTCATGTACCAACTTGACTAAAATCAATAAAAATTTGAATTACAAAAAAAGAAAATAAAAACACAAGCATTCATAAAAACAAGACAATAGTGAACTAAAACTAGAGTAAAACTAGGTGTGAGAAAAAAATATTTTAGCTAACTGAAATAAAACTAAAAATTATATTTAAGAAAAAACAAAAACTAACTGAAATAAAATAAAAACATACAGAATTACTTCACTTTTGGTCAAATCTGTCAACACACGTGGAGGCACTGTTGCATGTGTTTATTGAGACTGTTGTCTGTTACTATATAATACACATTTTCATAGACAAAAATTACAGTGAGTAGTATGTTAGCCAATTAAAAAGAAAGCAGGAGGAAATTTTATATATATATCAAAAAGATACAGTGCTTAACAAATTTATTAGAGCACCACCCAATGTAAGGTTTATGCCACAGCTGCCCTAAAATTTTTTTATGTTTCTGTAATGGTTAATACACCAGTATGTAGAAGCTCTTTAATCGAAATGATATTTTTAATGCTAAAATATAATTATTATTGTCATCCATGAATTTTCAAATTTACTGTTTTACAAAAAAACAGGAAAAATAGTGAAGCACATTATTATTTCTTGATTAAGATGTCAAATTATAGTTATTTACTTGCATTCCTGAACAGAAAAATTTGTTTTAGAGGTTGAATGTTATGCTTGATTCATTTCTGACTTCTCAGAGAAGCCCAGTGAGCCGACTCAAATTTGGGTATAATGGATGGTGTCTGAGACAAATAGGGAAAGACATGAAGTGTCCTCACAGTGTGGTCAAGTATGATTTGGAGTCAACTGCAGAGACTGGTACTTACAAAATGTACCAAGGAAGAGGCAGGAAACGAAAGTTAACTGAAGCAGATGTCAGACACCTCAAGATTTTAAATACTAGAGACAGAAGGAAGACCACTGCTGATCTTCAGGCAGAGATAAATGCTTCTAGATCAGAGTCTGAGAAAGTCTCCAGAATGACCATAAGCAGACGACTGACAGAACAAGGCTTAAAGGGAAGACTAGCTGCTAAGAAGCCATTATTGAGGCCTGCAAACATCCAGAAACGCCTCAGATTTGCCAGGGAGCACAAACACTGGACTGTTGATGACTGGAAGAAGGTACTCTGGACGGACAAGTCCAAGTTTGAACTCTTCCGTCAGCATCATCGTGTTTATGTCCACAGAAAAGCTGGAGAACGTTTTGATGCCAGATGCACTGCACCCACAGTGAAACACGGTGGAGATTCCATTATGGTATGAGGTTCAATTTGTGGAAACGGCGTGGGCAAATCAGTGAAAATCAACAGTATCATGAACAAGAACGTCTACCACAACATCTTAGTGCATCATGGAATCCCTTCTGGACTGAATCTGATTGGTCGTGGGTTCATACACCAACAAGACAATGACACCAAGCAGACTTCAAAGCTGTGCAGAGACTATTTGACCAAGGAAAAAGAATCTGGAGAACTGGAACTGATGGACTGGCCAAGTCAAAGTCCGGATTTGAATCCTATTGAACAAATTTGGGATTTAGTAGGTTCACAGATTGATCACACAAAAGTTTCATCTAAAGCAAGTCTGTGGGAACAGCTAGAAACTATTAGGAACTCAATAACAAAAGAGACTGTTGAAAAGTACATAAAAACAATGCCAGCAAGAATGCAAGCTGTTATCAAGGCCAAAGGAGGCCATATAAAATATGAAGTTTTTTGGTTATTATGTGTGAAAAAGGACTATTTATTTGTTTCAGTTTGTTATTTGCCAAATAAATAACAATAACATTTTTAGTTTTAAACAAGTTTTTGAAAGATTTCTAAAATATTTATGTTTTCTCATTTTTATGACAGGTGGTCTAATAAATTTGTTAAGCACTGTACATAAATCAGAAAGAGACACTAGTTTGAATTGTTCAAATTTATTTTTTGGTGCCTTGGTCTCATTATATTGTAGAGAAGTCAGACATCTCTACAGCTGATATCTCCAAAACTCTACAGCTCACACCAAAACTATCTAGATGGATGAACAGCACTAAAGGACAGGGGGAAATGTTTATTTTTGATTTTGGGGTAAACTGTCCCTTTAACAAGGATAAAAAAATCACAAAGAAGTAAAGATGAAATGAAGATTTAGCTTATTTTTCTCTTTGATTTGTCTCTTCACAACAACTCTTTTGGAAGTCTTAATTCACATTTGTTGACATGTTACTCGAACATTTTCTGTCAGTTAAGATTAATTAGCCACACATTGTGTGTGTGTGTGCAGCACATGTGACAGTAGGAGGATTGAGCCAGTGATCCTGTGTGGGAGGTTTACATGTTGTTAGTTGCACTGTACTGTATCAGGTGGCTGTGTGTCTAATGTACAATATTAAAGATATTTGCAGTACATTGGTTTTACCAGTAGATGGCAGTGCTTCATATGAAGCTTTGAAGATGAACTTTCTCATGAAGTTAACAAAGGGAAGGTGGAAACACTTGCAGGGACAGAGTCCTCGCATCAGTTGAGACAAACACAATTTTTAACAATCTTATCTCCTTTTTGCACACACATACATTTGAACTGTATCACATTGACCTACAAAGGTTTCTTTTTGTAGAATATTTTACTTTAGTTACGTATTTATTTTGAAACAGTGGACACATGGAGCCTGGACCTACAACAGCAGTGTGTTAAAACAACTCCTCTGTCACTGGGGCAGTGGCCAGAATCTTGCATGGAACAGCCATTATACAAAGAAATAATGATGTTATCACGTTGCAAGCATAGAGGAAGTTACACTGAAAGAAGAACACTGCTTTATTTGTCCCCCTTGGAGGAAATTCAGTTTTATAAATCAATTGTTACACACATGCACTGCAATTTTGTTGTGGGAGAGATGGTAGAGTGACGGATGCTGCCCAGGAACTGGTGCCCTGAGCAGTTGGGGGTTTCGAGCCAAGTCCTTACAGACTGAGCTACTACTGAAAATACTGATTTGCAAAAACACTATAGCTTGTGTGTGTTTATTGGGTAATTTAATAATGACATCATATCTCCTATCAGCAGAATTTAAAAATATTTCATATCAGAGTTGCTCTGAGTGACTGGATGTGTTTGCATAACTAAGAAATATTTTTATGGATATATTTTTAATATATTTAAATCAGCCCAACTCATGATCTGATGTTTTTGGATTAATATTACTGCTGCATTAATATGAATGTTGCATTTTACTGCTTTTAAAGAGTTTCTTCAGCTGAAGAAGGATCAGTATTTTTCAACCCATAAAGGAACACTTCATCCTTCAGTTTATCACAAACATTCAACATCAACACATCTGCAGATATGTGGTTTTCACCTGACAGGGAAGGTATGAAAAATTGTAATTCGTAAAATAGCTATTAGACAAATAGTGGGATAAAAAGTACAATACTTGATTCAAAAATGCAGTGAAGTAAGAGTATATTGTTACACAAATGGAAATAATCAAGTAAAGTACAAATACCTTGAATTTGTACTTAAGTACAGTACTTGACTACATGTATTTATTTATTTTATTGAAAAATTGGAAATTCTCTTGAGCAGTTCTGCCTTTAGATGGAAAATTCAACCTCTGATTTCATTCTCTCTGAAACAAATTGCTGATGTTCATCTGTGGTGAACTGGGATGACAGTTTTTGTCACTGGTCCAGTACTGAGGGAGAGTACTGCAGCCATCAGCTGTGAAACAGCTGCACAGTAATCCCTCTGGGGATGTGTCCACTAAAATTGTTTATTTTGCCACTGACAGGCTCAGATTGTTATTCTTAGTGTCTGACAACATTATGGAAGGGATCCTTACAGAGACAGAACTTTTGTTTGACCAGAAACAGCTGATTTATCGCCCTGCTCAAAGCCACCAGACTTCATTTACAGAAACAAAATAATCCATCAACAGAAACAAAATAAAACTCACCAAAAACTTGGTTCATCTTTCCACTGCTCCAACAATCACCAGCTCTGGTTTGGCTGAAATAAACTCTTTATTTATGAAGTTAGAGGTGAAAATATTCTGGCTGTACACACACGTTTCTCCCTGCTGCCTCTTGCTCCTCTGCGGAGTGCAGAGACTCTGGCAGACAACACATTTCATATGGAGCTATATTTATTCAGCATTGTAGCAGTAGTGTAGTAGTGTAATCAGATTGGTGCTAAGATCAAATCAAATCAAATAAAATTTTATTTATATAGCGCCAATTCACAACAAAGTTGTCTCAAGACACTTTACATATAGAGTAGGTCTAGACCACACTCAATAGTTTTGTTTACATCCGACAATTGAAACATTGATGGGTACCAATGGTCAGGGGTGGAAGTAACTAATTATGAATACTCAAGTTACTATAACTAAATAGTTTTTTTTTTGGGTACTTGTACTTTAAAGAGTAGATTTTCAAGTCTACTTTTACTCATGCCTGCATTTCACTGTGTAATCTACTTAGTTACTTTTAAAATCATAACTGAGTACTGAGTACAGTTTGAATTAATATCCAAACATCTCATTCATCTGCATTTTTGTAGCCCATAATGCTATTTGATCACAAGCCAGCCAATGAATAACCAGCACACACAGACCAAAAAAACCCCACAATGCAGCAGCAGGTTCAGGTGTGTAGTGGTGACAGTGACCACCGACCAGAACAGAGCAGGAAGTGGCTGAAGATTTGTAAAAACAGAAACCCCTTTGATTGAATGACTGCAGTTGATATTTCATTAATCAGTTCCTTCAGGATTTCACAGGGTTTTTTGGGGTTGTTTCGGTCTAAGATACCTGATTTCATGGCACCTTCTCTGAAAAAACTGGGATACATGTTGAAATGTTTAAAAAAAAAAAATTGCAATGAAATTGCGGGAGAAAGTGTTTTTTTTTTTTTTTGTTTTTTGTTTTTTTTTTTTTGCAGAATTCAAAAATCAACTTGTTTCATTGAGAATAAAACCACATTCTGGTCTGAGTGTTCTAAGTAACCAAAAAGGTTCAGGATTAAGTTCTAACAAAAGCTGCTTTATTTGTGCAGTTGGTGGCTATTCTTCAAACAAGCAAATCTTTTTGGAGATAAACTCAGTCAAAACAGCAAGAACAAAATTATAAAATATAAAAGTGCACAGAGCAGTGATGTCAGTAGCAGCATCAGATCGTGTTCTTTTTAGTACCTGTGACAAAACACAGAAATATAAATATCAAAACTAATAAATGATTGAACATTGAGGCGGTTCATTGAGACCTACATGTCTGACATTTGCACGGGACCTTCTATGGAACTCGTGGTGGCACTCGTGGGAAACTACAATGATTGGTCAAATTTGCACAAAAGTGATGTAACAGTACTTGTACTTGAGTACAGATTTTCAGTACTCTTTCCACCACTGCTAATTGTACATTTAAATCAAGCCTGATGGATGGATGCTCACTCTTTTGAAGTTGGTTCACCTCAATTTCTGAGCTATTTAAAGTCAGCTGTGCTCAGTTTTAAAGCTGCACTAACCAGTGCTTTTATTTCAACAATGGATCAAGTGTGCAAAGTGAAAGGTGTCACAAGAACTCACAGATAATTATACCAACTCTGCACCTCTATTAAACCTTTCAGTGTTATTAGCCCACAGGTATTGAATGCAGCTTTAAAGGGATAGTTCACCCAAAAATGAAAATTCAGTCATTATCTACTCACCCTCATGCTGGTCAGGTTTAGTTTTTTAGTCCACAAAACACTGTTGGCGTTTCAGTGTTGCAGAATCTCAGAAACAATGGAAGTGAATGGTGACCAGTTTTCAAATGGAAAAAGCAACAGAATAAAAACATAAAATGCCTCCATACTACTCGTCTGGTGTAATCCAGGTCTCCTAAAGCCCCACCATGCCGTTTATACACCATCACACCACACACACTCAATTCAGACAGTCTGCATGTGCATGTGAATGTGGCTCCAAGCTAAGAATCTACAGTAAAGATTCAGGCTAAAAACATGGTGTAAATGATGTCTTTCATGTCAATTTGGCATGTCAGCGCTTTAGGAGACTTGGATTACACCAGACAAGCAGTATGGAGGAGTTTTATGGATTTTTTTTTCATTTGAAAACTGGTCACCATTCACTTCCATTGTTTGTGAGATTCTGCAACACTGTTTTCCTGTGAAACTCCAGCAGTGTTTTGTGGACTAAAAAACTAAACCTGACCTTCAATCAACTTGAGGGTGAGTAGATAATGATTGAATTTTCATCTTTGTGTGAACTATCCCTTTAAGTCACACATTTAAATCAAGTGTATATCATTGAAAGGACTTAACTCACAAACAACCAGTCAGAAATTGTTGACTCACTTTTTATGAATTACAAAAAAGTAACTTTTATTGGTTAATACCAAAAGCAGTGATACTCAGGGGTAAGTAATAACATAAAATGTTCACCATGATCCAGCCCAGTGGTTCCCAAACCTTTTCTGGTATGACCCCCTTCAGAAGCTGAAAAAGTTCAACTCCCCCAACCCCACATTTTTTTAACCAATCATTATCAATAATAAGGGAGCCCACCCCCCAGTCTGGGAACCACTGATCTAGCCAACTGATTTTAAAACCAAATCAGGTCAATGCTTTAATTTCCATCAAACTGAAAAAACAAAAATGACAATATGTCTTCACCACTCATGACATCTGTCATCATTTTCTTTATCTTTTTTTCTTGTGTGATAAAGCCAAACATTTCCAGCGAGGTCATAGTATTATATACTATAAACACTGCTGCTGTGGAAATCTGAGAACAGATAAACTGAGCAAGCAGTGGAAAGATCAGATTTCTGTTTTTATTTTTACAGAATTAGAATTCTCTGCTTCTATTCTGCATGCTGTATGCCAGTGCCATACTGTATGTAAACCTATTCAGTAATGAACATTCTCTCCTAAACTAAAATGTCAGTTTACAAAATGTATAAAAGCAAAAGTCATTTTTTATAACATTAAAATGTGTTTCAGTATTAGTTTTCCCATAAGAGAGAATCATAAAAGAGTTTATCATGAAAACATGTAAATATAAAACTTTGATCTACAGTTGAACATGTCTCAATAGGTAAGAAAACTTTTACAGGTTATACATCACTTGATCTCAGCAGGGACAGCTGAGCTTTAAGGCCTGAAACCTGCTGAAATCCACTGACATTACATTAACAGCTCAGTGTTGTAGCCTGAGCTGCAGTGAGACATCGAGTCAATGACCCAAAGAATATTAGTTGCCGACTATTTTGATGATTGATTAATCGTTTCAGTTACTTTTCAAGCAAAAGTTCTGTTTCCAGCTTCTTAAATGTGCTGCTTTTCTTTGTCACTTATGACAGTAAATGAAGAGGTTTTGGGTTTGGGGCTGATGGTTGGACTAAAGAAGTCATTTAAAAACGTTACTTTGGGCCCTGGGAAATTTTTCACAATTCTTTTCAAAGACTAAACGATAAATCATGAATAATAAGCAGATTCCTCAATAATGGAAATAATGGTTGGTTGCAGCCCTAACCTTGGTCATTAAGATGGTTCTTACAAACAACAGACATATTCAGGAGGAGCCTTTACAGCTCCTACATGATGCACAGTAACAAAACAGAGTGTTGGCTGAGTGGAGTCAGACCAGCAGCTCAGAGCATAGTTTAGGTGAGTAGTTTGTTCTTCAGGCTGATGTATTTAGATGTCGGTTTTGGCTGCAGCATATCAAGTCCTACCAACAGTCTCTGAAAGACTTCAAATGTTCTGGAAAGTTTGGGAGGATAGTCCAGATTTAGGGCGTAGGTCAGGCCGAGGAGAAGGCAGCAGGCTCTGGACATGTTATCCAGACCAGTCAGCACCGGGATTCCATCGATGATGATGCCCACAGCGTCAGGCTGGTGACACACGTAGATCTTCATACTCTGTGTTTTAAGCTCCTCGTGCACTGTGTCCTCTGATGTTCTCTGGAACACACGCAAACACTCACATCAATACACAGTGGACAATGAATCAGCTACAGAAGAGGTAGAGGGCAGGTCTCTTTGGATTTGAATGTAACACCTTTGTAGTCACCAACATTTTGATTAGTAATTGTAATTACATATTTTTTCTCAGTAACTGTATCAGATTACATTTATTGTTATCTCTCCCAGGTGTAATCATGCGGTCGGTCCCGTGTGTGAGTATATGTGTGCTAGAGGCGGCACCCAACAGGACCCAAAGGGTTCAGGTCGGGTCAGGCCTTATTTCTCACATACTTCATGGGCTCACGTCGGGTTTGGGCTGGGGTTTAATGCCGAGAAATGGGATTCCCAGCAATGCACCCCCAAACCATTTTCATTTCCCAGGAAATAGAGAACGGGAAACCAGGAAAAAACAACTGCGTGCACACACTGGTGGAACAGCTGTGTATGTGTGCCAGTGAAGCACACTGACCGCTTTGACTGATTAACAAGCACAAAATGCCATGAATTCAAACACTTCTGACTGTTAAAAGCACTTAATGCAGTAACTTGTGGCTCCATCATCTGAATTAGACTAACAACACAAATTCCGCCACCAGCTTTGGGTGGACATACTTAAAAATATTAGACATTAAAGATGTGTGTGCTGCACTGTCTGAAGGATGGAATACGCTGGACTGAGGTTCAATAAGCAGTCTGCTGTGGCATTTACAATCTCAGACAAAACTCCAAACTGACATCCAAAGTTTCAAGAACACTTGATTTGTATTTTATCCAAAACGCTTCTTGGTGAAACACAGGCAGAGCTGGCAGCAAAAGATAGATTTACCTTCAAAACATTGCTGTCACAAAATGCGCCTCTCAAAGAAAGTTAACTACTGAGAAAGTCTCCCAAAGAATCCATCCGAAATCCTACACCAAGTGTGGGAACGACTTTTACAGTTTTGCTTTTTAACTCTGAGTGATCACTGACTTTATTAAGCCGACTCTATTTGACACTGCGGTGCGCACCGTGCCAGCTTTCTGCTGGAGATGCACCATGACTCTGAAAGCACCAAATTTTTTGCTTTAATGAATTTCATTAGTTTGTAATATGAAGATTTGTAAACTATCACTTCCATGAGGCTGATCAGTCACACAGTGACAGGTCAGGGGCAGTGAGCTTGGTATTTCATCCTCACAGCTGCAGCAAAGGTCAAGCTGCAGCGCAGTTTATCTTCATATTGACGACGCTGATTAATGTTGAAATGGCTTCTTCTGCCTCAATAACTATTAATATCACCAGATAACACAATAAAGCAGCCAGGTTTGGAACCCATCTCTCTCCTTGTTACATATAGCATCGCCTGAAATGTGACCAATGTGTTTTGACAGTTTCCGATATTATAAGCCACCTTAAATTTCCTGGGATATGTGCTTCTTTTCCCAAGAGATGAGAGATAAGAAAATGTCCCATTTTCAGGAAAAATATTAATCCCTAGTTCTGGCTGTATTATTAATTATTATAATTATGATTTTCTCCCCAATTTAGTCGTTGCCAATTCCAGTTCCCCACATGTATTGTCTGCCAAAGGATGGACCCAAGGATGAGCTGAGTAGATTCAGGTGGTCAAAGGTCCAGGTCACCGTCTGAGGGCTGCTTCACCATCAATCAGAAATGCAGGTGTTTCTGCAGATGGGCCAAAAAACAGCAGGTTTTCCTTGGGAATCAAAGGGGGTGTGTCATATTCTACGGGCGCAGTGTGTAACACCCTTGATTACAATAGTTCTGCTCTAAACGGGTGGAAATTATGTGAATATTCTCTAGATTAAGGTCTCATGCTGATTTAATGTTTGAACAGATGTCTCTGAAAATGATACTGATGATACTCTCCTCTGTGTGCTACAGAAGCAATTAGCATGCCACCACCAGAACACCACATACATATTAAACATATTTTAAGGTTCTGGAAAGTAACTATGAGAGAGTTCTCAAAACAATAAGACTTAACATAGTGTAATGAGGACAATACTTACATAATACTCAGAGATGAGCTCCTGAACACTCTCCCCCATGTACTCAATGAGGCATCTCAGAGTCACGTCCCTCTTCTTCACCACTGAGGCATGTGGGTCCTACAGTCAGTCAGTGGACATGAATAAGAACTAGGGATGTGCACGATTAGCTGACTGCTTGATTAAACGTCACCACCTTCGCAAGTCGGTACCCGAAATACTAGTCGGTTAAACTATATCATTATTTTATTCACGCACAATGCCAGCTAAGATGTTATGCAGCCACCTGCCACTAGTCGGGGACGGCAGCACCAAAGTGTATGCCCCAGTGGCCCACACAACCCTGGATGTTTTTAATCAGCAAAGTGGGACAGATGACAGCTTGCAAAACCAGTGCAGTTGGGAAGTGTTTTGAAATACAAAATGGAAATAAGGTTGAATGTAGACAGTGTCTGAATAAACGATATATAACCACTCGATTGAGCAACATGTGACCACATTCAGCACAGACACAGACATTAACCTGCAAGCAGAGCAGCTGCTGCTGCTGCTAGCACTGCTAACGTTAGTGTGTCAGACTGCAGCTAACGTCAACTCCAGTTGATCCATGTTGTTTAGCCCCACATTCTGTGATCCTTATCAGTCTGAAGTATTGAAGCAAATTGCATTCAGCAAATTGTTGTCATGTTTTGTAGGGTTACTGTGCACTGTTTGTATTGCACAGCGCAAAGTGTCACACATTTCAGCGGTATTTAAAGTATGATTTGGTGATTATAGACTGTGATTAACGGCTTCAAATAGCTCTTAATACACAGTCATTTTTGGACAGTGTTTAACATTATCAATTAATAAATTGTGCTCAATTTTAACTGTTTTCAGGGTTTTTTCTTACTGTTAGACTAGTCGACTAGTCTAAATTAAATTTGCCGTTTAATCGTCAGGGAAATCAGTCACCAGTAACATCCCTAATAACAACTCCATCCAAATCTACACTACACCTGAGAATGACACATACCAACAGTATGTCCTGATGAAGAACAGGTTTTTTACTCAAACCATTATGTACATACATTCATCTTATTGCTCCGGATGAACTTATTATTTGACTTAAACTTTTCACCACACTGACCTCACCTTTATCAGATCAATCAACACACTCTTCATGCGCTGTCCAACAGCTCCTCCCTTTGAGCTGAATAACTCCAGGAACTTTGGTGTGTACCTGTCCAGCTGGGAGATAAACGTGGACTCCAGGGGAATAGTGTTGCACCTTCGAAACTCCTCATTTATCTGGAAGACAGGATTTTGTTGATTACTTATTATTTCACGCCTCTGTAAAATTGGAAAAATCTTTTGGTGCACTTTGCCCTGCTGGAGGTTTCTATGTGTCTGCTGCTGCCAGAAAGGTTTGAAGGCCTCAGTATGTTCAGTATATGTGTGCACAGTAATGATCAGGATACATATCTGTCTAACTTACATAAGAGGTGTAAAAGATTGAGGAAAATACACTTTCACTGAACCTAATAAAAGCATAGCCTTTAACTTTAAAAAAAATATCATCTTAACTTATTAACCTGTATCAGCACACTGTTGTATTATCAAAAAGTGCAAAAAGTGTTATTTTACTTAGATATAATGACATTTTCAATAATAAAATAACATTTATGACTTTAAGGGAAGCCTATCTGAATTATATGTAACATTAATATCTCTATGAGGGAATCTACTGCGTTTGATTGACAGCTCTTGAGCAGAGTAAGGCCTCCTGGAAGAAGAAACCAAACGATGCACATGGAATACCTGATCTTCCAATACATACAGGTGCTGGAGCAACATATGCTGTCATCCAGATGTCTTTTTTTAGGGAGGTCCCTACTTATTTCATAGACAGATTCTGTTCATGTTCCAACAGCATGGCTTCATAGTTAAAGAAATCAGGTACTAGACTGATCTGCCTGCAGTCCAGACCTGTCTCCAAGTGAAAATGTGTGGAGCGTAATGAGGCGCAAAATGTGACAACAAAGATCCCGGACTGTTAAACACCTGAAATCGTATATCAAACAAAGAAATGAGAAAGAATTTCACTATCAAAACTTCAACAATTAGTGTCTTTAGTTCCCAAACACAGACTGTCAGTGAAAAAGTGATGTCTCACAGTGGTAAACATGCTCCCATCCCAACTTTTTTGACATGTGTTGCAGGCATTAAATTCATAGTTTATATTTTCAAAAACCAATAAAGTTTAAATGTCTTGTCTTTGTAATATATATAATTGAATATAGTTTGAGAGGAATCTGCAAATCATTTTTATTTACATTTTCCAGTGTCCCAACTTTTTTGGAATTGTGTTTTGTAGGTTTGAAACCCAGGCCTATTTATTATCCCAGTCATTACCCCAGGTCCAGTCACACTGAGCTCATTTTCTTGATGAGTTTGGTTTTAATTAATTATTTGATGGGTTTCACATTTAGCTTGAGCTGTATCCATTTTTTCATACCTTCATACCCTCATGACATTTTACCACAGTTTACACTATTATGATTATTTGTGTAAAACTGTGTGAAACGGCTCAATTCTACTGTGCTCCACTGTACTGTAGCACTGTCTTAACGTAGGCAGAGCTGATCGTCATAGCGATGATATTCCCTCAGCTGGGATACAACACACAGGAGCTCTGCTTCGGTCTTGAGAACCAGCAGCTTTTATTCTCTGACAAACTCAAACATAAACTGCACATTTACAGCACCGTCACTGTACATTTCCTCTCAGATCAACAACTTTACTGCTCACCTTTCCCTTGTCTCAGTGTGCAGTCACCCTCACTCTCTACCACCATTAATCTGCCACTTTACTTCTCTCATGCTCACTTAAGTTACACACTCACTACAATATGCTACACTAACCAGTCAGTAGTCTGCAGTGTTTGTTAGCTTAACTTTATCATCTGCACAAAATCCAACACATGCCCAAAGAGGCGTTTTTTCCCTGTTTTTCACTAGTTAGCCCAGTAACTTTATCGCCCAGACGCCATGTTCCTTCTTCTTTGGAAAGCTATGTTTGTTTGCTCAGCTGCACTGCTGAGCAGAAACTGACCCCTGCTGGCATGTGCTAGGCACTACAATACAGCATCTCCCTATCAGATTAATGGAAAAGAGCGTCTGTACTCAGGACAGTAGTGAAAATCATTTCTTAGTACCCTGGTATACCGTAATACCTTTATACCCCTGAAGCCTATTTCACATCATGACTGACTTGAGCCCCGCTCATTATGGAATTGGCCGGGTGACTGGGTGGACCTCAATACAGCAGCTCCAACCCTAAGCTCTTCTACACACTCTGGTTTTAAATGATGTCACCAGTGCAAGATGGTAGTGCTCGAGATATTTTGGCTTAATTTTGGTACAGTAGGAGGAAGTGAAAACGTGCCATTTTTTTACAGTTAATGGTGTTTATACTGTTCCCCATCTAATGAATCTTTCACTCTCAACTCCAGTTGGGAACCACTGTACTACACTAAGATGTAAATAAATGGATTTCCTGGTATCACAAGAAGATCATTCAGTCAGCTGATTTACCTGTATGGGATCAAAGAGGGCAGGCCATCTCTCTTTGATTTCTGCTACCTGCATGGACTGTCCAACCACCTCCATTCTTCTACAGCTGTATGTTTCTTGACATCATGTCATTTATCACCTGAACATTATCCTTGCTCTTGCTTGCTGCAATTAGCTCAAGTCTCACGTTCTCCAGGCTGGCGTCTGTTTCACCGGCTGGATGTGGGGGCAGGAAGTTGACCTCAGATTTCCTTGGTTTCTTGATATTTTTGGCAGGTTTTCTGTCACCCTCCTGTTTGTGTTTCATTGTATTTATCAGCAGTTCAGGGTTTCCGTGTGCTTTAAGTTTGTTCCGGTAGTTTCCACATTTGTGTTTTAGGCTTTGCTGCCACCCGTAACATCCATTAAAAGAGCCGGGCTCCCTCAAGCACGGATGCTTTTCAATTAGTGCCTGTGCAACAGCCGCCCTCTGTGGATCGTTGGGATAAGCTGTGTAGGAAAACATGGCCTCTGCAAGACGCTCCAGAATGTCAGATTTGACACTCTGGGATGTTAGCAGGCTTCCATCTTTTAGAAAATTTGCATTACCTTGCCTCAAAGCCATCTCCGTATTGTAGGAGAAGGTTGGAATGGGAAAGATGGCAGGCCAGGGGTTCTGCCTCTCGGTGACATGTGGACTGGGAATCAGGTTGTCTTGTGGACCCAGAGAGAGCAGCTTGTCGTGTGAACCCACAGAGAGCAACTTGTCGTGTGATCCCATAGAGAGCAGCTTGTCGTGTGAACTCATAGAGAGCAGCTTGTCGTGTGAACCCACAGAGAGCAGACTGTCGTGCGGACCCATAGAGAGCAGATTGTCATGTGGACCCACAGAGAGCAGATTGTCTTGTGAACTACAGAGAGCTGATCATCTACAGAAGACACGTCGGATGTGTCAGGATTGCGTTCCTGAGGGACCGTGGTCATTATTATGCCTGGTGGCACATGAACTACTTTGAGTGTGTCTTTATCCTTCAGATCACTTGTAGAAGTTAGTGTGAAGAAGTCATCAAAGTCAGTATCTTTGTACTGAAGACTTATGGCCGTGTTGATGGAAAACGCTTGTTGAAACACTTTAATCAAGTCCTCCACAGATGAGGGGAGGCCATTTTGGAAAGTTATCTTCTTGATATCATTATCGATGAGAACTCGAAATCTCATAGCTTGTTGCATATCTGCAAGTAAAGGAAACACACAAACTATCAGACATTGACAGGGTGAAATGTTTTCCTGTGCTTTTAAAATGACCTCACCCAATGATCATACATATATCACATATATACACATATATCTGCCAATCCACTCTTTGTTCCCCTTCCTTCAGGAAAACGATTACGTAATATTAAGAGCAGCACCACTCGATTCCATAACAGCACATATCCTGAGGCAGTGAGGACCCTCAACTCCTCACTTTCAGGTCTGTTCATGAACTCTATTTAACTATGTTATTTAGGGGACACCCTGTGTCCCTTAACTGTGTCCCCTAGTGGGTTTTTATTGACTGGTCACTTGTGTTATATTTACTCTGATAGAGTATATCTGCTTTTATTTACTTTTACTGAGTACATCTGATAGAGTTTTTATTTACTCTGATAGAGTATTTTATGCTGCATATTCATCTTATATTGCTGAATATTTTTTAAAGATATTTCCATGTGTATGTGTATTTGTTTTGTTATGTTGTTATGTCTTTTTATGGTTGTTTAAGCTCACACCAAGACAAATTCCAATCAATTTTTCATTGAGATGGTAATAAATTATTGAACCTTGAATCTTGAATCAAGTCTACTCCACCTCCAGAGGACCGGCCGCTGTCAGATGGGGCTTCTTCACTGGCGCTTTTGGCCATGCCAAGTCAGACCTTGCTGTGCTGATTTGCATTTCCATTACCACTTTTATCACGTCAAGCTGTGCCCGAGATGGACCTACTCTGGAGTGGGACCAAAGCAGGCTTGACCCGCCTCCAAGCAGGCTGCGGTCAAACCGAGACGACCCTCCTTTCTCCCCCTAAAACAAGCAAGTGTTGTGATACTCAGCTCATGTGTGTGCAGTAGAGCAGAGAGGACGATGTTTTTAAAAGTCCCTTTATGTTCAGCTCTCAGTACTTTTGTTTTGTCTCCCTGGTCAGGTATCTGCATTATTTTAGCGTTGCATTTTCACATTAAACTGTGTCAGACTTGTGTCTGACAAAAATTTCCTGTTTGTGCTGCTTCATAATAAAAGTGTTTAAATAACAAAACAACACCGTACATTTATTGTGAAGAATTTAAGGAAAGAGTGTGTTTATCCCAGAGACGTATATGAAAGGTTTATCCACCACTTTACAGACACTTGACTCGAGCCTGCACAAGCTCGTCTTCAGTTAAAAGACACACCTTCACGTGGGTAACCCTATTTTAATGGAAATGCAAACCCCTGCCGTGCTGGGCTGACGGGCCAAGTCAAGCCTAGTCGAGCCAGGCCAGCTCTGTGTATGGAAAAGGGCCAAGAATGAAGCTGGTAGGCCTGATAACATGCCTGGCTGTGTCCTAAAACATGAGCCAACCAGCTAGCAGATGTCATTACTGACATCTTTAACACATCACTGTCACTGGCAAGTGTTCCCACCTGCTTCATGACAGCCACCATCGTCCCTGTACGACTTCCGCCCTGTAGCTGTCACCCTCATTCTGATGAAGTGCTTTGAGAAAATGGTTCTCCAGCACATAAAGAACAGCAGCCCAGTCAGCTTGAACCCTCACCAGTTTGCATCAGATCCATCAGAACCATCAGATCCACAGATGATCTCCATTCAAGTCTTCACTCACTTTGAAGAAAACAACACTTACATCAGATCAGCTGTTTGCTGATTTCAGCTCTGCACTGAACACAGTACTCCCCATAAAGCAGACTGGCAAACTGAACACTCTGGGCCTGAGTATGACACTCTGCTACTGGATATTGGACTTCCTCACAAACAGACCCCAGACACTTTGGACTGGCTCAACATTGGAGCCCGTGGTGCGCAGGGATTTTATAATAATATAAAATTATTTTAGAATTACCCTATTTCTAGTGGGTTAATTCTTATTATACTTAGCCTGAATATCGCCCTTGCATGAGACGGTAATTCGGAGCAAAATAGATTTCCCATGCAATGACATTCACACATTCCTCACATTCCTCACTCATACTCTTCATCACACTTTCTGGTTTATGTAACTAAAATACTACCTCCTTTTCTGTTTTGCTTCTGTAAACTTGGACAAGTCCTGATTCTGATTTATTTATTTTGAGGGCCAAAATAACAAATTACATTTACTCTTGTTACTGTAAGTTGTTTCATAGGCTACTTGCACTTAAAGAAAAAATATGGGTAACACCTCAATTTCCAGGTCCTATAATTCCATGGTAAATGGGCAGTGATTAGCAAGTAATATATTTGAAAATTTCATGGCAAGAATACATGAAATACACTTACTTACCATGATGTTTGGGGGTAATCTGTGGGTAATTTCTAAGAATTTTCTTGGTAGTTACCACCTACAGTATTTAGCATAAAATTGTGGGACCTGGAAATTGAAGCGTTACTAAAATAAAGTCATTTTACTTTACTGACCTACTGAGTAGAGCCGCAACTATTAATCAATTAATAATCATTATTTAATTATTCGCCTACATTGATAATCACTTACTCATTGTGACTACATTTTTACAAAATAAAGTCAAAAATAATGAATGAAAACTGAATTAAACTACTACTGAGTACAGATTAAGTAAGCCTACATTTTAAGTAAGTACAAATACTATTACTTAGGTAAATTTCTTTGCAGTAAAGGTACTTGAGTAGAATATTATTATGCTCTTTACATCTCTGTTGAGTTTTCCAGTTAAGCATCTAAACTGACATTTAAAGGGTTAATATTCTGAAAATGAATGAATACTTGGTATTAATGATCAGGACAGATGTTGGTTAAAAAACTGATTCAGTCAAAGTGGAAAATAATATTAATGTATAACATTTTTATGGCAGTTTTTCTACAGTAACCATTTTTCATCCCAAAGGTGCCATGTGTAAGGTTTTTTTAATCTGTCACTGTAAAAAAAAATATTAATGCAAATTCAAGTTATAACTCCAAGGCTGGCATAACCCCCTTCAAAGAAATCCCATTGCTTAGTGCGCTTAGTGCTTAGTATGTGGAAAATAATGATCTTTTGCATTTTTTCATAAAAAACAACATGACACCAAACTGGCATTTAAAGGGTTAACATTTTGAAACTGAATGAAGATTTGGTATTTATGATCAGGACAGGTGTTGGTTAAACAACTGATTAAGTCAAAGTGGAAAACAGTATTAGTGGTAGTAATAGGTGCTGTGTGTACACTTTGTGGCGTGTTTTTGGTTTTACATCCGGTGTCCGGGAATCAAACATCATGGCCTGACAGCACTGTGGGATATCAGCGCTCGTCTCGGCAATAAAGCCAGATTCGATTTGGCAAATGATGAACCAAGGCTCGTAGTGAACAACCAGGTAACAATAACACTGCTCACCACCTTTGTTTCGTCTTCCGCTTTTACTCTGAAGGAGCTATTGCTCAACTTCCGACGTCCATTTGGTTTGACTTGACGCAGCCGCGGGAAGCTACACTGTTGTTCCCTTCAGTGCAGCAGCAGTGCTCCAGCTGCTCGCTCTGCTGCTTTAAATGGTGTAAAATAACACAAGACTGAGGTGTGACTTACACCGGGTCTGTAGAGTCAGCAGAATGTAGACAAACTAGTGCAAACCTGTTTTGTTGGAGATGGACTGAGACCTCTCATCCTCCAGCAGCCTCCGCTGGCGGTTCATCTCTTCTTCGTAGTTTGATATAGTTGTTTCCAGCAAGCCGAAGATCTCATCAACAGCCACAGAGAGCCGCTGGTTGATGAAAGTTTTCAGCGTGTGCAGGGTGGACATTTTCACCAGAAAAGTGTCATGAAGCGTGGTACAGATGTTGCACTCGAAGCTGCAGACTACTTCTTCTTCTTCTTTTGGATTTTAAGGCGGCCGGCATTCATATGAATTGCACTACCGCCATCTACTGGACCGGAGTGGAGCAGTAGATTCACAGGAGAGCAAGACTAAAGAGTAGGGTGTAGCTGCAGAAGAGGAGGCTGGAGTTTTGGGAACGCATTTTGTAGGAGTTTTTCGCCACAGCGCCACCAACCTACATAATACACTTAATATCCTTCAAAATCCACACTACATATATTTTATAAGTCTGGACACATATGGGTATAAACTGCAACGACTGGATGGTGGAGGCATACGACTACGATGCAGTAATTCTAGTTTCTACTGGTTTCTTGAATCTGTTTGTTTCTTGTTATTGTTTATTGTTGCTTATTGTTTATTGCTGCTTCCTACTGTTTATTGCATCAAGTGTGTGTGTACAGTATATCTCTATATATTTTACAGTTTATACAACGTGAAAGTCATGAGTGTGTAAAGTTGAAAACATTTTGTTTTTTCATTGGAGTATGTGTAGTAAAAGAATACGTGATATAATTCAGGGCTGAAATGATTCCTTGAGTAACTCAAGTAATTCGATTACTAAAAAGCCCTGAGGCAAATTACTTGGCTCGGGGCTTCATTTAAATCCAGACCTCATAAATGGGGTTCAGGTCTGGACTCTTTGGTGGCCGGTCCATGTGTGAAAATGATGTCTCATGCTCCCTCAACCACCCTTTCACTATTTGAGCCCCATGAATCCTGACATTGTCATCTTGGAATATGTCCATGTCATCAGAGAAGAAAAAATCCATTGATGGAGAAACCTGCTCATTCAGTATATTCAGGTAGTGAGCTGACCTCAGTTTTTGGACTCATAATGTTGCTGAACCTCGACCTGATCAACTGAAGCAACCCCAGATCATAACACCGCCCCCACAGTAAATCTGGATTCATCAGACCACATGACATTTTTCCATTACTCCACAGTCCAATCTTTATGCTCTCTAGGAAACTGAAGCCTTTTTTTCTGATTATCCTCACTGGTAAGTGGTTTTCTTAAAGCTACACAGTTGTTTAGTCCCAATCCCTTGAGTTCTCTTCACATTGTGTGTGTGGAAATGTTCTTACTTTCACTTTTAAACATAGCTGTGAGTTCTACTGTTGATTTTTTACGATTTGATTTCATCAAACGTTTAAGTGATCTCTGATCACAATCATTCAAGATTTTTTTCAGACCACATTCCTTCCTGGAAGATGATGGTTCACCACTATCCTTCCAGGTTTTAATAATGTGTTGGACAGTTCTTAATCCAGTTTTAGTAGTTTCTTCAATCTCCCTAGTTGTTTTCTTTGCTTGATGCAGGACAGTAATTTGACCCTTCTGAAACAGAGTAACATCTTTTCCACGAGCACAGGATATGTCTTCTGACGTGGTTGTTTAAGAAATGAGAAGCTGCTCACTGCATCAGTTAGGGTTCAATAACTTGTTGACAGCTGAATCATATTAATTACTAGGGCTGGGATGATATGCTTTTCTCCCGATTCGATTCTCTTACGATTTTTTGGGTGCCGATTCGATTTAAATTGCGATTCTTCGATATTGCCGATTTTTGCGATTTTTAGTTTGCTTTTTTAACACCAGACCATCTGAAAAAGTTGAATGATGACGATGTCTACAGACTATATCAGGAGCCATATTTCCCAAAAAAATGCACATCACGTGAGTCAGTTTTTAAGATTTATTTCAGCAGCAATATATTTGAACCAGCTGTTTGAACTTCAAACACTACTCTTTTCAAAAGCCTGGACTGCATATAAAAGAGGTAAAAAAAAAAAGTATAGAAAAAATATATACTTTTCTGAATGTTATACTTTCCACATCTTAAACCTTTCTAACAATGAATGAAAAATATAGACTTTCTGAAGTAAACTGCTACATTTATCTGCATACAACACAAATAGGAGCCTTTGAATTAACATACTTCATAATAAAGTGAACTTAAACTCTCTTTTTAAAGCCTGGACTGCATGTAAAAGAGGCAAACAAATGTACAATATAAAAAAATATTTTTCTCAAGTGTTTATTTAGCTTATTTAGCTGTTCCTGCTCAGTCAGTGCTATAAGAAAACATATGTCAGGCCAAAATGAATAGAGCCCCTGAAAACTCAAATGTGAGCCTTTAACTTCGTATGAAATTGAATTTGAAAAGTGTCCTTTCAAAACCCTGGACTTCAAAAGTAGTAAATAAAATGTACAATACAATGAACAAAAATATATACTTTTTCAAGTACTCTGCTGCTACATTTAACTATGCTCTTCATCAAGCTAGTGCTTGGGAATGTCAAGATTCTTGTGCAAAAACAAGAGCTGGTCAACATGCTCTGTGGTGAGGCTGCTCCTCTGAGCGGTGACAATGTCCCCAGCTGTAGAGAAGACACGCTCAGCAGAGACGCTTGTCCCTGGTACACATAAGTACCGCTTGGCTAGTTTGGCCAGGAGAGGGTACTCACGATGATGTTCCTTCCACCACTCTAACGGGCTTTCAGACAGTGGCAAAGGAGCAGCTCTGTTGTACTCTTTCACCTCCTCTGCAGCACTGTCAAAGGCTGACTTCTCTGGAAGTGCTGGTGCCTGCCTGCTGGTTTCCCCAAAAGTGTTCCCAAGTAATTCATCTAGTGCACAGGACACTCTTCTTTTTGCAGGTGGGGGGCCCTGGGAATCTCCGTCTCCTCCTTTATTCTGACCCTCTTCTGCAGCAGCTGCACAATCACCAAGTTCCTCCTGGTCCTGTCTCGCCACTTCCTACAACAAATAAAACACAGTGGTACAAAAATAATAATTAGTACACTATATAAATGTCTTTATGTTCTGTCTTTGACAGCATTGTACTTATTTGATAATTACATTGCAACACATCATGACTCAATATTAGCAAAGTGTTCTACATACATTATCATAATCATAATGTAAACATTTTAAAATACATATACCTCCAGAACGTTCAGTGTAAACACACACACAAAACCCTATATTACTACATCGTGAATGAAAGACTCCTAGAACATGTCTCTAATGCTTTATTTATGTATGTATGTATGTATTTATTTATTTACCTGACAATGCTCCACAGTGGCTGCAGCTTCAGCGACCATTCTTGCAAATGTTTCTTGTTTCTCCTCCTCTGGCAGGAATGGCAGCACTTTAAACCTTGGATCTAGCGCTGACGCTAGATTAAGTGTGGCCTTCTCCACCTCCGACGTGTACCTCTTACTTAGGTCTTGATGAACGGCTTCTTTCAGGTCTCTAACAAACGGAGGATCTCCGAGGGTTTCCTGGGTGGCTTGGAGGAGTTGCGCATGGAGTGGGGCTATGACAGAGACTGTCGGGTTGTTCTCATCTGACATAACACTTGTAGCCACCTTTACTGGCTTCAGGGCCTGGATGAACTCCTCCGCATTAGATATGTCCGACTCAGTGAAGGTGCTGATCTCTTTCTCTCTTTTCCTCACATCGGGGGAAAGCAGTGCAGCCGTGACTGCTGGCTGCTGTTCGAGGAAACGCTCTACCATATCATACGCACTGTTCCACCTGGTTGATACGTCAGTTATCAGTTTGTGAGTGGGGAGCTCCAGCAACTTCTGTTTTTGCTCCAAAACATGAAGAGCTGTGGCACTTCTATGAAAAAATCCAGTCACACGCCGTACTTGTCCGAGTAATCTTGCTACAGCCGGTAGCTTTAGGGCACGCTGAGAGGCCAGGTTGAGTGTGTGCGCGTAGCACTTGACATGGAGAAAGCCGGCTAACTGTGCGGCGACAACCATATTAGCCGCATTATCTGACACTAAAACCGGGTCTTTCTCTGTGATGTCCCATTCAGTCGTCACATTACGAAGCAGCTCTGCTACATTTGAGCCAGTATGACACTCATGCATGACCCTGGTCTGGAGGACGTGGGAGGACAGAGACCAGTCTTCAGCGATGTGATGGGCTGTTATGGTGATGTAAGACTGGGTAACCCGTGAAGTCCATGCGTCGCAGGTGAGAGCAACACGTTCTGCTCTGCTGAGATTTTCTTTGACTTTCTCCTTCGTGTCCTTGTAGATTTGAGGCACTGCTGTTTCAGAGAAATACTTTCTGGAAGGTATCACGTACCTCGGCTCCAGCGTGTGTAGCATGTTCCTGAATCCCGTGTTCTCCACAACACTATAAGGCCGCAGGTCTTTGCAAATAAAGTCAGCGATTGATTTAGTTATGCGTTTTGCTTTTTCAGAACTGCTGGGTAGTTTGTACAGTGCTGCTTTGAGTGTCTGCTGGCTTGCTGCTGCGGTACGTTTGGCTATTAGCTCTGCATTTACCTCAGGATGGTGTCTTGCTAAGTGGGCAGTAACGTTTGTCGTGTTTCCGCAGTACGCGACGTGTGCATTACAGAGTTTACAAATAGCTTTGGACATGTCCAGCTCTGCTTTTCCCTTCAAAGCAAAAAATCCAAAATGTGTCCACACTTTTGACTTAAAATGTGACGGTGGAGGTTTTATCTCCGCGCATTTTTGCAAGTTGTCCGCCATTATCCGCCTTCTGTTTAAGTTTTTTTCCGCAAATGGATATAACGTCATGTTACTAGATAGTCGAAGAAAAACATTTCGCCCTCTGCTGGAGAAAAGCGGTAACTTTTTCACCACCCGGCTTATAAACAGACTAAAATGAAGCATTTAAATTAGAAAAAAAATCGATTTTTGAACAAAAAAATCGATTTAAAAATCGTAAAACAAAAAATCGCGATACTTATGTGAATCGATTTTTTTCTCCCACCCCTATTAATTACTGCAGTCATTATCTAATGGAAGGCTCTTAACTATTTGCTTAGTTAAATGCAGGAGGTGACTTTTTTGGGGGCCAGTCAGTGTATATTTTTAATTAATTTATATTTGAAGAAGATTTTTCTGACATTCTTCCACGTATCACTAGAGGGAGCTTCATGTACCACCTGTAGTATACATAACAGTTTTTGAATGAAGAGTCTTGATGATTCTTTATTGCCCCCGCGATGCAATAAAAGTAATTTCTTAGTAATTTCTGTTAACGTTACACCATAGGTCATCTTCAGCTGTTTTACATTTTACATTTTCTTTAACAGCCACGTATGAGAAATAAAATGGTGTAATCTAACGTTACAGACTGTTGTTACAGTCTGTGAATCATATCACTTATTTTCCTCACCCCACACTGACACAAAAATACATGCCACTTCTTATCTTAACTGTATATTAAGTCAATGATAACATAAATCCACATCATGACCATTTTACATTTTAGGTCAAGTACTTTAGTACTGACACTGATTGTCCAGTGGAGGAAAAAGGTTGACACAGTAAGTAAAATAACAGAGCAGTTCGTCATCAGTGTAAAGTGATTTTGATAGAGTCCATCTATCCATAGCATGTCTTATAATTTTTCAATAGCAAATACATGGCAATCACCATTTCTTTATCAGTTTAAGCTTTTCTGACCTCTGATTCCAGACATGAGTCATCTTCCCTCTCCATTTACCAAACCCACTTTGAAAGGTAGAGAATAGATCTTTACCCTTTAGAAAGGGTGTAAATGTCTACAAACCAGTTAGAAACTCCATGTGATATGTTTAAATGTCAAATACTTCACATTGTTATCATTCTCTTTATTTGGTTTTTAAACTTCAAAACAGAAAAATCCCCCAAACCCACCCCTCACAGCTCTGGACCAAGAGAGACAATAATACAAAGAGACATTACATGAAACTAAATCTACATGTGTCACACCTCACATCATATAAAGTTGGTCACATTTGTAAAAGCATATGTTCACCTACACAGACATATCCATACAGTCAGACTGATATTGCAGCAAATTGGAAAAAATATATTAGCTACAATCAACACAGAGCATCTTGGATTAGTGCTCATTATTCATTTTTGTTGACTGGTCCTTACAGAGTGCATCTCATTTTTTCCCACTGTAACAGAAACATCACTTCTTACAGCCACATTTCAAGAGAAGGGGTTTGTTAGACTTACAATTCCTGAGTATTAATCAGCGATCCATGAAACTTGCAATACGTAAGAGCAAGTGAAACCAACCTATAGGTCATATGAAACACATTTAACTGAGTCATACATGGAAAAGGCCTGAACTGCCAAACTACAATGTTCCCTCTACAAAAATGTCAGTCCCAACATAATTTTTCCTTGCTCTTCTGATTCTGGAGCTTAATGCTGGGTCAGTATTTTGAAGTTCATTACAGATTTTGAAATGTGACCTCTTTTATAAAGGTTTATGGCAAACAGCTTTGGCTGGTGACTTTCAATGAGAACTGATTTCCCACAAAACAGAGGGTTGTAAAAATGTTTTGTATTTTTATGTAAAAATCATGGAAAACCTGTGCTTACATAACTTTCAGCAGAGCAGAGCATCAAAGCCAACTCATTAGTCAGCTCATATGCAACAGTATGGTATGCCAGTGTGTCGCTATTTGTTTGCCAACTCATACTGACTGTTTCAGCAGCTAGCCACCGTTAGCAACATGGAGCCTGAGATGGGCTGGTGGCAGGGCCTCACTGATTACTGTTATTGTACAAAAGAACATAATGACTTTATTTACTGATTTGGAAGTTGGATGTTGCAGCTAATGCTCTGGGTTTTCATGTGCATGTGACATGACTGTTAACTGAACATGTCGTCATATTGTAATTCTGTCCTCTCAGACACCTTTAGTCTATCTCTCACCAGCAGAGTTTTTTCTCTTGTGTGGACTGTCATGTGTTGAGTCAGATTTCCTTGTTGCACAAATCTTTCACCACAAACAGGACAATGGCATGGTTTCTCCCTGGTGTGCACTGTCAGGTGCTGTGTCAGATTTCCCTTCTGACTAAATCTTTTACTACAGAGAGAACAACTGAAGGGTTTCTCCCCAGTGTGACATCTCATGTGAGTCTGCAGGTGGTGCTTCTGTCCAAATCTTTTACCACATCTTGAGCAGCTAAATGATTTATTGCCAGTATTACATCCAATATCATTTACAGGAGCTTTAGTGTTAACATCTGTTTGATGCTTCCAGTCATCACCACAGCCTTCAGTCGCAGCCTCAGATCCAGATAGACATTTAAAACCAGATCCTGCCTGTCCATCATTTTCTGTTTTCATGTGTTGAGTGGAGCTGCTGGCTGGAGTCTGTGCCTCTCTGTTGTCCTCAGTCTGTCTGTGATGAAACTGTGAGGAGTGAAGTTTCTCCTCATCATCCTCACTCTTCACAGGGGATTTGGCGCTCTCTTCATGCAGCTGTTCACCCTCATGTCTGCTCCATGACTCCTCCTGTTCCTCTTTAATGCGCAGGTGCTCTGGATGCTGCTGCTCCAGGCTGAAGCTCCACTCCCGCTGCTCCTCTTTAATCACCAACGGCTGCTGGACCTCTGGAAAAACACCACACGCGCGCACACACACACACACACACACACACACACACACACAAACACAAACACAACACACCACGCGCGCACACGCACACGCACGCACACACACACACACCACACACACACACACTACACACCACAACACACACAGTCAACTGTTAGTCAGCCCAAACCTCATATCTGTAGTAATGTTCAATGAGATGAGCGGGGCTGTCTGAGAGACAAGGGCATAGAATAAAAAGGGCATGGGCATGCAGAAAGTTGTGATGCATTTATGGTGTAAGCAGGTCCAACCCACATTTAAGATTAAAATGGTTATCAAATGACAAATAATGTCCTACCTAAACATTAAAAATTATTAATACCAACACTAAATTCCAATGTTTCGGTTTATTCTTTAAGAAATTATAAATATGAAATCTATGTAATTTATAAAATTTTTGGTTTGCTTTAATTTTTCTAATTTCTAAACTTGCTCTGTCAGAAAACAGCCTTGTCTCAGACAAGAATTCACAATTTCAAACTAAATTTAAATTAATGTGTAATGTGTTAAAAGCCTTCAAAATCTAAAACTAACAACACCTACTGAGAGGATAGGTGTAAAAAATATGCTATTAAAATCTTCTTTGTTTTAAAATATATTTTTACAATCGAACTGCACAGCACAACCACACATCAAAAACAAAATATTCCTTTATCTTTACAATGTTGGCCCGTACAACAGGTAGATTTGGTTCATATATCGTTTTTAAATGGGGAAGTAACAGATATGCGACTTCACACCACCCCCACGGCACAGCTCCAACACAACTTGCCCCAACCACCCTCCAATAAAGACCAACAAGGGTCAAACAAAGGTCCAACATGTCCACAGACCATATCACTTCTAGTTCCTGACCAACCCTGTACAATACACTGCCCACTACGTCCTACCAGTGCACGCAAAACAAAGTGCAACCCTACTTTTTACTTTTATTTAAGGCATTCTTACACAAGTACTTTTATTTTAATATTATAATATAATATAATATATATGTCTAATATTTTAGTGCTGTGCACTGCAGTGAGATTAACACACTAAGAAACATGAATGTGATTGAACAAACTCTAACAAGATAATGTAAACATCTGATGTGGCATTTTCAGGACATAAATATTAAGCTGCAACAGAAATCATAGATTGAGAAAATTCTCCTACTTCTTAAGCTTAATATAAGCTACACTTAAAAAATACACGTTGGATCAGCTGGAAAATACACATTCGCAAAGCTGAAAGCAGGGCAGTTTTTCTGAGTTCATTTTACTACACACTGAGGACTTCTATGTAAATAAGCTTCAAACCAGAACTGTTGTAGTGGAGTATTTTCAGTGTGGTGTTAGTGAGGGAAAACTAGATTTCTGCTCCTCCTCTTGGCCGTTTTCAGGCTTTAGAAAATCTAGCCAATGGCAGGAGACTCTGTCAATCACAAGTTGTTTACACAGTTGATTGTGGAGTCTCATTCCCAAAACGTCAGTATTTGATGACCACAGTTTTACAGCCACTCAACCCGAGCTTGAGGTTTCTGACCTGTTAAGAGGAAGTTTTTCCTGACTACAGTCACCTCAGTGCTTGCTCTTGGTGGGAAAAATTGGGTTTATAAAGAGTTCTCCTACTTTTTAAGCAAAATGTACTCCTGTCTTGGATCTACTGGAAAATACATATTCAGAAAGCTGAAAGCAGGCCAGTTTTTCTGAGTTCATGTTACAACACACTGAGGACTCAAGTTTTCAGGACAGGACTTTGTTTGCATATTTTCAGTGTAGTATTAGTGCCTTTATTTCAAAATTTGGCATCACTGGGTAAAAGTTCCATAAAAATATTTAGTCTAATCCAAATGTCGTGCAAGTAGTCTGAGAGAAAACTAGACTTCTGCTCCTCCTCTCGGCTGTTTTCAGGCTTTAGAATATCTTGCTTGTGATGGGACTTTAGCCAATTACAGTAGTTGAATCATAGTTGATTGTGCGAAACCTCATTCTCATAACTTAAGTATTTGATGACTTGGGACTCAACAATCACTATCTTTCTGCAGAATCGCTCACTGTACCTTTAAGTGAAGGATCTCTATGGAGGACCATAACTACCAAAATAAAAATAAATTAATTAAGAAAATGGAAAATTAAATAAATCTGGGAATAAATACAAATACAAAGGTAAAAAAAAAACCTTCTCCCATCATTTCCTGGTTTTGCTACTTCAAAATAAAAGCTTCTACAAAACAAAATAATGGGTGACCTTAAAGGATAACTTCAGTATTTTTCAACCTGGGCCCTATTTCCCCATGTGTATGTGTGTTTATGATTGATAGGTACAACTTGTTTTAAAATTGGTTCATTATTGAGGGAGGTGGATGCAGCCGGCAGCCGCGAAACGAGTTGTAACGGTAGATACGAGGGCAAATACGTCCGTAAAAGTTTGTGCATTAAAAGTGCTTTTTTCACCACAGTCCGGCTCAGATCACCAGTGTAATCTCTGTCAACAGCATGCAAAGCATCTCTCTTACCGTTCACTCTGTGACAACATCTCGCGGGATCTTTGCTTGTTGAAGAATGTCTTCGTTGCAGTGAGTGGGACAGCTGTTTTCTTGAGGTGTGTTTGGTGAAGTGTTTCAGGATTGGATGTCTTCTCTTCTTGGGCTGGCAGTAGTCATCTTGGGAAAAGTGTGCACTGCAGACCCGATGGTCTGCAAGGCTCAGTGTCTGGACAGGAGTGTTAGCATCCAATTGTAGCACAATTAGCAACAACTTCAGCATGTTGCTGCCAGACAAAGGCAGCCTATGAAAGCTCTACAGGGTGTTGTGCGACATCCTGTTCTTGCAATTTGGCTAAGCACAAACACGAACCATTGTTTTCAATAGTTGCAGTAAAACTTTGAGCTGAACTCCGGGACAGCTAACTCCGCTCTGACCGGCTCTCAGCATGACTCCTCTGTTTTCTTCCAGCAACAAGCAAAGATCCCACGAGATGTCGTCACACAGAGCAGCAGTAAGTGAAGTAGGGCTGACTTTCAATAGTCGAATATTCGACGATTCGATTCGGAGAGGTCTGATTCGACTATGAACCTTGCAGTCGAATCGTCGGAAAATGTTGTTATGTAACTAGACCATACCATTCTGACTAGGCGGGGGTGCCCACGACTGCTGAGCAAAATTGATACATAGAATGTCTTTTTTTCAATATATAAAAGCCTATTTTTGATACAAAATCATCTCCATGTCTCCCTCACTAGTCGTTTATACTATTAATCAATATTTCAATCATGCACGATGTCAGTTATCTGTCGCCGCATGCAGCCGCCCGCCACTAGTCGGGGCCGCGGCCCTCAGACGGCAGCCTCTCGCCCAGCGTGTACGCCCTGATCACCTAGGCAACCCCGGATGTTTATGTCAAAGTCGGACAGATGAAAACCAGCGAGGTTTGGCAGTGTTTTAATCTAGAAAATGTAAATAATGTTGAATGTAGACTGTGACAGAATAAGCTGATATATAATCACTCGACTGGAGAAACGTGCACACATTAAACACAGACACGGAAATCTGCAGGCGGAGCTGCTGCTGTCAGCTGCAAACGTCAGGTCTAGTTTACCTGCAGACTCCGTGATCCTCTTCGGTCTGAAAAGTTGAAGCATTTTGTGAGTTGCTCTAATGTTTTGTACGTTAATGTGTGTGGTTTGTATTGCATATTTAGCGTGCATAGCGCACATTTCAGCGGCATTTAAAGTACGATTTGGCGATTGTTGACTGTGATTAACGGCTTCAAATGGCTCTTAATACGCACAGTATTTTTTCCGACAGTGTTTAACATTATAAATTAATAAATTCTGCTCAATTTTAACTGCTTTCTGGCTGTTTTCTTAGACCTCATCTGGCTGTTTAGACTAGTCTAAATTAAATTTTGCGTTTAATAGACAGGGAAATTAGTCGCCAGGAACATCCCTAAGAAAAAGTAACGGGGGGGGCGGGGGGTCGACTATTCGTCGACTACGGCAAAATCTGACGAATCAGATTCGACTATGAAAATCCTTAGTCTAAAACAGCCCTAAAGTGAAGCATGCTGTTGACAGAGATTACACTGGTGATCTGAGCAGGACTGTGGTGAAAAAAAGCACTTTTAATGCACAAACTTTTACGGGACGTATTTGCCCTCAGATCATTATAACTCATTTTGCGGCTGCCGGCTGCATCCACCTCCCTCAATACTGAACCAGTTTTAAAACGAGTTGTACCTATCAATCATACACACACATACACATGGGGAAATAGGGCCCAGGTTGAAAAATACATAAGTTATTCTTTAATTGTGAAGTAGAGTTGGGTGATATGTTAAAATTTTCCAAATGATCATCGTCAGCCCATACATTGGCAATTGACGATATCTTCGTTCCCCCTCCCACCTCCTCCCATCTTCTCCAGTCTCAGCTGGAAGATGTGCACAAGCTGCGAATTCACTATGTTACACATGCTGCGCACATTCACTACGTCCAATAGACAAAATAAACTCACAAAGTGTCTAGAAATTACATGTTCTCACACTTATTTTCTATTTTAAAAGGAGAAATACAACCGTACACCTTCTGAAATCAAGTTTCTCTCTTTTACCGAACTAACACAAGTTTAATTGGTCCATTAACACCTCAGAAAACATACTTCATTTAAACTCGACAGAAAAACATGTAAAACTCATCAAAACCGTCTTTGCTAGTCTGTCCACTCCTCCAACAATCACCAACTCTGTTTTGGTTGAATTAAATCCTTAATTCACTGCTTGAAAAGAATGTAAAGAGTCTGACTCTGCAGCCTGTTTTCCTCTCACTCCTCACCCAGCTTAGCTCACTCATGGTCTGCTGAGTGGGTGCGTACTGTGCCGCTAGATGAGAGCGCGGTGCAGAGCAGAGGCTGTCACTCTGCAGATCATTACATTAGCAAAATAAAATGACAAATATCGCCCTAACAATCGGCCAAAAAAAAAAAGCAATCGGCGATGGATTCAGCTCATCATCGATAGACAACATATTCGTCCAGTCGTCCCACCCTGTTGTGAAGAATTTATAGGAAATAATGTGTATCCACTGTTTTACAGCCACACAACTCCAGCTAAGTTTGCCTTCAGTTAAACGGCACACCTTCAACAGGTAGCCCTGATGCAATGGAACTGAAAATCTCTTCCATGCTTGGCTGAAGTGCTGAATCAAACCAAGCCAAGCCAGGCCAGCATGTGTGTATGGAAAAAGGGTATATAACTTAATCTTCAGTCTAGTCTATGTAAGTACTGATTGTTAAACAACTCACTGAGCCTCACTGGGTTGTATTGAAATAAATTGTTGAAATAAATTGTACTATTTTGAGTATCTTTTGTTTTATAACACTGATTGTTGCTAGCGGCATACAAGGTAATTTGTTCTAACTTGCATAAGAAAAAAATCATTCAAGCTACATTTTATGTTCTCCATAATTATACTAAGTCTGATCTATTTGTACCAGAGATTTTCTTCAAATGGGTGTGTACCTTTTAGAAAACAGTGTAACATCAGCATCGGTGGTGAGTCAGATTCCCCGACAATCCTGATTTGCATTTGTATAGTTCACAGCATTTTCATTTACATGTGAAAGCATCCCGAAGACGCAGCAGGGGCTGGGGGCATCAGCTGCCAAGCTTCTCAGGCGTGTAAAACAATTCCTAGCAGTTATCTGTTCTGCCTGCAAATTCCCATAAACAGCTGTCAACCTGAACTTCCATGAACATTAACAGAGCTGCTTACTGACAAAATCACACTTCTCATACGGTGAACGATGGAGGCATTTTATTTTAACTCTCTGACTTATTTCTATTTTCACAGCAGTCATACTAATATGCAATAGGAGAAAACACAGGTTTTACAAATGATATTAAAGGACCAGTACGTAGGATTTATAGTGCAGTCACCTGGGGCCTCATTTATAAAGGCTGCTGCGCACAAAAAGATTGCGGAAACAGGGTTGAAATGTGCATACGCGGACTTGGGATTTATAAAAAAAAATACTATGCGGAAAAGAGTGTGCATTCCTACACATACTTTCGACTGTCTGTAGACCTCCCGAAAAGTTTTTCAGGCATGGGAAATCAGCAACATCCAATGATTCATTTGAACATATATATTGCGCTTTGTTTTCCGTTTATTTTTATTGGGTTTCAGTTTGTTTTATCTCTGTGTTTAATTGTGTGGAGTCGATTGTTTCTATAAGGACGCGGCTGCTGCTGGAGGGTAAAGACGCACAGCTGAAGTGCAGTGGAGGTGCAGGGCGCACAGCTGCAGTACCTCTGAGCCGCTGGAACACAGCGAGTAAAACAAACAGAAACTCTTTATGTGGGAAAAAAAAGCCCTGATTATTTTTTGTACATTAACATGTTGTTGCATTTGGTTTACTCTCACCTCAAACAGGGGGATACACATTACCCATTACGCAGGCTACCTGAATCATCCCATGCGTCTGGCTCACTCTGTGCCCCCCCTCTGTCTTCAACACTCCTCCACTCAGGTGGGATTCCTGACGTAAGTTTCTCATCAAAAGATCGAGGTGTCTTTCGCTACCCGTGGCACAAATACACACACTCACACGGCCTGTGGCTCTGGCTTTCTGGTTTATATTTTTCTGTCGGACTACTTATTTATTAATTAGTCTCGGCGAGTGTTGTATTTGTGAGGCAGCAGTATTCTCAGCGTCCACCACACGCTGCCACTCTGATGTCTTTTTGGCATCTGTGTCCACCAAATAACATACTGTCCTTGTCTCAACCTCCACAACAAAAACGTTGCTTTCATTCTGTGTGACAGTCCGTTTTTAGCCTTTCCTGCAGCTTTCACCACGATCGTCCTCCTGCAGTCAGTGTGCATGAATATTAATCTGGAGCGTTTCATTGACTATCTATAGGCAATTTTGGGTGTCACATGACGTCCGCAAATGGTGCACCACATTTTACATTGATTGTAATTTATAAAGGAAAACCGGCGTAGAACGAGCCTACACTGTGTTTTATAAATCTGAATATTTTTGTGCGTAAACACTTTCTATGTTTCATCTGTATGCCATCTTTTAGGGTGAATCCTGCGCACAGTTTTATAAATGAGGCCCCTGGTTCTCAGATGGTCCTGTTTGCTGAGTTGGGAAGTGGTTAGACGACTTTGGTGTGTTTACAAGCTTTTAAGTTGTATGTGGAAAAAAAACATGGATGCTACTAAGGGTATGGTATGTTACGTGCTGAATTCGTTTGTAGGCTGTCTGATGTGTTGGAATGCTAATGCTAATAAATGCTAATAAATAACTTTTCTAACTAATACAGGTTACTCCTTATGGCCAGCAACTAATGGTTATAACCTAATACCAGATTACAAATTACATGTGAGCAAAACATGATTATCACAATACATGAATTAATACAAAGCTCTCAACCAAACATTTACTTTCGTCCACCATCTTTCTGTGTATGACAACAACAGATTTTTCTGACATCACATGAAGCAGGATTAGTAGCATTAAGTGGTGAGCTTGCAGACTGCCAACACCTCGTCTCACCCTCCCCTTCCCAGCTCGCAGGACAAACTACATTGGTCATGAAATGTGACTGCATGACACCCACTGCTATTATTATTATTAACATTATCACAATATCATACTATTACTAAGAATCTTTAAGTTAAACTTGCATTGTGCTACTGTATGCTGGTTCCAGTGAATGGCCACCAATCATAAAAAGCCTGGATCCAGTCAAGGTTTCTGACCTGTTAAAAGAACGTTTTTCTTTGCCAGTCACCTCAGTGCTTGAGGTCTCGGCCTGCTCCATTTGAGAAATGCCCTGAGATAACTTGTTGTGATTTGGTGATACACAAATAAAATTAAATTGAACTGAAACTGGTAAAAGGCTGGATCTAAAGCTAGTGTTTGGTTTAACCTTTCTGGGCTGCTGTAGAAACATGGCCACGCAACATGGTGGACTCCACGCAAGAGCATCTGCTTCCTCTGTAGGTATAAAGGGCTCTTATTTTTATTTTCAAGTATTTTCAAGCATACACTAATGAAAACATACTTATGAATACTATATTCTTTTTATGTCATATCTTGCTAATAAATCATAAAGACTCATTTATCCTTCCTTTACACACAAAATTAGATAAGTCTGTTTCATGACTGCCCACATACTTCTGTGTCCTTTACATTGGTATGGATGTTAACCAATACAACCACTAGAGGCGGCCAATCACAGTCAAAAGCTACTCCAAAGAAGAAGACTTGAAAGTTTCCTTACACTTAAATGCAAATTTTTATTAAGGCCTCGTTCACATGGCAGTGAAATGCGACCCAAATCCGATCTTTTTGCTTACATGCGACCCAGGTCTGATTTTTTCATGACTGTGTGAACAGCTCAAGTCACATGAAATCTGATTTTTTAAAATCCAACCTGGGTCGCTTTCAGAGGTGGTACTATTCGGATACGTGTCTGATATTTTGCAACACGCCCGCTGTCTGAACAGTCATGTCGACTTTAATGCGACTTTTACATCACTCTAGAGCTTGTGCGCCGGTTCCTTGGCGGTAACTACAGCTGCATGTGACATCCTGACTAGGGTTTAATGTAATCAAGACCATTTCCTGTTTCCTGGGAAATACAATGACTGAAAACGGGAAAAATGTTTTATTTATTATTATCTTTTTTAAAGACAGAATATATTAAAAAATATTCCGAAAAATGTAGGGCAACAGTTTACTGTCATAAAACATGCAGCAGTATGTGTGTGTGCGTGCGTGCTGTGCATGGGTAAAACACAACACAGCCTATTGATTAACACAAAGCCTATGATTAAGAAGCACATGCATGATCCGGGTCTGACCTTGTGGGATTGTGCATATTCTAATGCACAAATGCTGAAGTAAAAATAAAGAAATGTCCTGTTAACTATGAGTGATCACTGATTTTTCTAGCCTACTATTTATTGCTTTGTAATTACGTGAGGCTCACATGCACAGCCTTGGCTCCGCCAGTGGAGCACCGCAGAATACAGGAGTGTGAATTAGTAAAGTGTCCTTTGAATATATTTTCTATCAGCAATATAGTGTAACTATTGAAGTTTACGGCGTGCACGTGTGTGTCTTGCACATAGCTGAGTGCACATCACAATCGCAAAACACCTTCATATATGTTTAACAGCCGTGTGCACACGTGTCTTTAAAGTTAATCTCACTAATAAGGAAAAAGGAATTATTATAATTGTAAAGATTGTAAAAATTGCAAAGTGCGCGCAACTCATCACAACTGTCAGATCATCTTAACCTTTGTACCCTACTATTTTTTTCCGGCACATTTACCACATTGGACAAAAGTGTCCAATAGGCTTGGGCGAAATTGTATCGCGTGCGATTTATCGTCAAAAAAACTGTTACTGATGAAAATTTGCCACTTTGCGATAACGGCGATAAATGCCACTTGATGACGCATTTTTGTGTGCGACGCCCTCGCCAAAAAAAATCTGTTTAAATCCGAACAACTGTACAGCGCACTGTGTTTCGCACATAGGGGTGGGTTACTGAAATTCTGTATTAAACGGCAGAATTATTAAAGACCAGAGTATTGGTAAGCGCCGACATTTGAATTTTGATGTAATTTATTAGCTATCACACGGCTGCAGTGTCTCTCCTCTCTGCATCAGTGCAGCTCCTCCATACGCACACGTACAGTACGCACACACACCAGAGGAGGTCAGTGTGTTTCTCTCACCCTGTCTGTCTGATCTGTTGATTTTCTTCATCAGCAGGATGTTTTATAAAGCCAAAGAGCTAAAACCCAACTCAATGTTGCTACTCATCAATGACATATCCAAGACTGATCTAATCCCCCCACACCAAATTCAATTTGCATTCAGTATATTATAAATAACCCCCTTTTTATGTGCTTTTTTCACCACTTTTTTTCCAGGGACTCTATTTTCTGGCATGAAGGGGTTAAAAGTCTGAAATTAATTAAATCAATGTTTGGATCAATAGAGGAGAAGTGGATAAGAAGATTCATGCAAAAAAAATGGAAAAAAATGGTAAAATATGCCTTTTTTTATGGCATCAAACACGTTGGACACTTTTGTCCAATGTGGTAAATGTGCCAGTTTGGTTTGAGAGTCCTGTGGACAAAAAACTACAAACCCCAGGAAATCATTGTTGCTACTCATCAATGACATATCCAAGACTGTTCTAATCCCCCCACACCAAATTCAATTTGCATTCAGTATATTATGAATAACCCCTTTTTATGTGCTTTTTTCACCACTTTTTTTCCCGGGACTCTATTTTCTGGCATTGAAGGGGTTAAAAGTCTGAAATTAATTAAATCAGTGGTTTGGATCAATAGAGGAGAAGTGGATAAGAAGATTCATGCAAAAAAAATGGGAAAAAAATGGTAAAATATGCCTTTTTTATGGCATCAAACACGTTGGACATTTTTGTCCAATGTGGTAAATGTGCCGGAAAAAAAGGTTTTCTCATAGTGTGAAGGTGTTATACAGGATCGGGTTTGGAATAAAAAAATATATGAAAAATGATGAATCCTTTACCAATTTTGAAGGCTCTAGCTAAAACCACTAAGAAATAGTCACAAAATGAAAATCAAAAACGGACAAAAATGTCCGTGTCAGATATAAAGGTTAAACAGATCAGGCAGCATGACAGCTGGAACAGCTGTTCTGTTTGTGTCTGCGTGTTTATTGGGATCCAGAAAAACAAGGATGAAACAATTATGATTCATATCATACAAAATGAACAAGACGTATCTGATAGCACGAGACCGGCCCGACCAGGGGAGAAAATTGGTCTGTGTGCTTCTGTTAGAGCTGGTTGGATATACCCGTGCGTAATTTTGCGCAATTCAAACTTCAGAAACACTTTCTGATTCTGTTTCCTCCGCCTACAGTAGTGTTAGCCGGACAGAGGGGCGAGGATGGGAGCTGGATATGAGGAGAGGAGGAAGAGGAGAAGAAGGAGGAGCACGGACTGCAGTAATTGCTCCTCAATCCCGATTGCTGTCTCCATATATTGCGCGCTCTCGCGTTTTCACTTCTCGAACCAGGAGGTTGGTCTCCTCTCTTGAAAATCTTTTCTCGTCATTTCCTCCTGGTAAATCCGCCGTCATGCTGGCACGCCTGCTTCTCAAAGGTGATGACAGCTGACTTTCTGATTGCTTTATTGTAGACTTGCACCGATTACAATTTTTTGGGCCGATCCCGATTTCCGATTTGCAGAGTGCTTGGATGGCCAATACCGATTTTGGCCGATTCCGATTTCATTTTTTCCAAACCACTTTACAGTACACAAGATATTGCAAAATTTTCTAACTTTCCTTTATTAGAACATTTTATCCAAGATACAACCAGCTTTTCAATAATCATGTCTTTGCTAAAACACACTCTACATTAATAAATAATATATAACTTTTTGTCTACTATATCATCATCTATCATAGCATGTGCTATATTATTCTTAAGATTTAATTTTCATTTGGGGTAGTGTGTGTTTTCTGGCTCCTATTTGCTACTGGCTGAGTACACAGGGTGCTTTTATTAATTGGTTAATGATCACAAATCACCATGAATTCAAGCATCTCTGATTATGAATGCACTTAATACAATAACTTTTGGCCTCTACCATCTTAATGAGACACATGACACGCTGTCTGCCACCAGCTTTGTGTGGAAATACTTCAAAATATTAACCCTTTATTTACGCTCATGTCGGCGCCGACATGGCGGCGCATGCGCAATTCAAGTTACCATATCTCCGCGGCATTTGCACTAGAGACGAATTTCACACGGTTCCTGAAAGTAGACAACGTGAGCTTTCTTCCTATATACGGTGTATTACGGTAGGCCGTTGCCTTCGCGAGTAACTGCTGTCCAATCACGGACTGAGTACATCAGCACCCCTACAATTTGTCATGCGCACTTCACTTTACCGTAACTCTTGTTGTGGTAGAGAGAAAATTCAAAGTGCTTCTGAAACTAGAGAAAATAAGGTCTGCACTGATATATGGTATATTACGGTAGGCCGAACGGCTCGCATCTTACGGTTTGTCCAATCACAGACCAGAACTCGGACACACACACGGACTGTGGAGCTGCAGGAGCTGAGGAGAAGTGGGCGTGTGACGGAGAGCAGGAAGAGCGGAAGGAGCAGAGTTTTGGAAATATTATTGCAAGTGAGATTTGAGGAAAATGTCAAGAAAATCTGTGAGAGATAGAAAACCTCCTAGACGGTTTGCGGAGGATAGTGACCCAGACGGAGGACCGAGATCGTCTGGGGGACAGCCGTCCGTACGAGAGTAAGTAGTGAATTTTGTAAAAGCTAATAAGCTAATAAGTTCTAGAAAAGTTCAGACATAGCTCACTTAAGTAAAACTACTTTCAGCTTTGTATGAAATATTATCTTTCAATATCATGTGTAGCATTACTTTACTAGTTTTCTGTAGGATTGTCAATATGTTCAATATTATATCCAACAGTTTTTTTTTATACTTTTCTCAGCTCACCTTACCTTCACTGTTATTCCACTAGACACTAGTGTTATTATTTCATGCTTTTTATTCTGTATGTCTGACTACTTTACTTACCTTATGTAGACATAAAAATATAGACATATAAATAGACAGATAAAAGCCAAAAGAAAAATACACTACCTACTCTATTACCTATTCTATTTACCTAATAAATCTTTTTTGCCTCACTTTATATTTTATATTTGCCTACCTACTGTATTATTTTACTACTCACCTCATTTACCTTTTTACTCACTTTATTTATTTTGTATGTATTTTGTGTACCTGTGTGTGCCTTACTTACCTTTTTTACAGTATTATTTAGTTACTTCACTTCAAGGCGAATGCATTTCTATCTTGTCTCATTGTATTGTGTCTTATGTTTGCAATACTTTTAGGGTGCTGTCTGATGAAGGACCACCGTCTTCTGACCAGGATGGCAATCCCAGACCAGGTCGCAGTCGAGGCCGTAGTCAGGTCCGTAGTTGCGGTCGGAGGAATGGAGCTGCTGGAGATGCTGTGCGCAGCAGTTCGCCATGTCGTGGACCACGACATGGCGGACCACAGGAGGATGGAAAACAGAGGCTGATCCAGACATCGTCCCAAGCTGCCAAAATTCATCCTGAAGAGAACCCTGGTGTGCAGCCACGCTAAATGTTGGGCACCTGTCACCAGGTGACATCTTCTCAAATTATTTTGATTCGGAAGTGCTCAAACTGCTGTCTCCAACACAAACAAAAACGCAGCAAGAAATCTTCAGAGGGGGAAGAAGTTTGCATGGAAGGATGTTGATCCAGCAGAATTAAAAAAATATTTAGGACTGCTGCTTTACATGGCGGTGATGAACCTGCCAAAGGTCTCAGATTTCTGGAGGAGGAAGACCATTTTCCATGTGCCCTTTCCCGCCACCATCATGACGAGGGACAGATTCTTTGCCATTTCATCAAACCTGCACATGAGTGATCCAGCTGAGGATGCTGAAAATGACAAGAAGAAGGGCACAGAGGGCTACGACTGTCTCCACCGCGTCCGGCCTCTGCTGGAGATGATGAGGACCCGCTGCATGTCTGTGTACCATCCCAAGCAGCACATCTCTGTTGACGAGAGGATGGTTGCCACCAAGGCCAGGTTGGCATTCAAGCAGTATATGAAGGCGAAGCCCAGAAAATGGGGACTCAAATTTTTTGTTGTAGCTGATGTCAATGGCTACACTGTTGATTTCAAACTGTACACAGGGAAATCCAAATTTGCCACAGGGAATGGGCTTTCTTTTGATGTGGTCACATCCCTCATCAACAAAGATTTCCTCGGGTCTGGCTACATCATCTACTGTGACAATTTTTACACAAGCCCCCTCCTTTTTCGTCACTTGGGCCAACAGGGATTTGGGGCTTGTGGAACATACAGGAAAGGGAGAGTGGGTGTTCCATCAACTGAGGAAAACGCCCTGACCAAGAAGTCACCTAGAGGGTCAATGAGGTGGATTCGGGATCAGGGCCTTCTATTCGTGAAGTGGATGGACACGAGGAGGTCTCCATCTGTACAAGTGTTCACAGGCCTACACAGGTGACACAGTGCTGCGGTGGCAGAAGGGGGAAGATGGCAGAGCTCAGAGTCCCTGTCCCCAGACCAACAGCAGTGGCTGAGTACAACCGGTACATGGGTGGAGTGGACACCTCCGATCAAATGATTGGAACACATTCAGTCCACCGAAAGACCAGGAGGTGGTATGTAACTGTTTTCCAGCATTTCCTGGACATTGCTGTGACAAACAGTTACATTATCCACAAGGAGGTGTGTGCCAGTCAGCGCCTGAGCCACTTGAGCCGCCAGGACTTCCAGGAAGAGCTCTGTGCTCATCTCCTGGGCGTACCCCGGACATCTGGGCCCCCAGTGACGCACAGTTATGAACATATTCCTGTCCCCACAGCCAGTGGACAGGAAACAGCACAGAGAGCAAGCATGGGACGGCGTCAGTGCACTCTGTGCAAAAGGAGCACTCCCTGGCAGTGTGAGAGGTGCAGTGTGGATCTCTGCCTACAGCTAGAGAGAAACTGTTTCAGGCTGTACCACAAAGGCCCAAAAACGCCTGAACACTTGTAAATACTAGAGACAATAGAAGAGACACTGAAGGCCCAGTGGTGTAAAATATTTTTTTGTACATATGTATTATAGTTGATAATTCAAATTTATGTTGTGTTATATTGTGTTCATGTTCATTTCCACTTTCTGTTACAGTAAAAACCTGAAAAAACAATTCCCTTTTTTTTTTTGTTTTTTTTTACTTTAAACTGTTATTATAAAGCCAAAACATACAGTGATGCCTAAAAACTGTCAGATGTTGAAAGTTGAAGTTGTTCTGAAAAAAAGGAAGTAAAGCAATTACACTTTTACAGCCAAAATAACAAAAAAAAATCCAGGCGGCCTATATTATGCTTAGGTGTTAAAGGGTTAAACAATGAAGATGCAAACTGTGCGCTGCGCTGGATGGATAAAATCCTCTGGACTTATGTTTGCTGCTTTTTTTAGAGTTTTGCTTTTTAACTTTCAGTGATAATTAACTTTATTAAGTCTACGATGTTTAACATTGCAGTGGCGCAGTGCGAGCCGTCTGCTGCGCTCAGCAGCAGCCTGCGAATGCAAACAAAATCTGGAACCTGTTTCAGCTCAATATCATGACTTTGAAAACACCAAATGACTTATTTTAACGGATTTCGTTAGATTAAAATATGTAGAACTGTAAAATATCATGTTCAGTCAGACAGTAACAGATCACAGGCTGAACTTGGCATTTCATCCTCCTGTGCAGCCGCAGAGAAGGTCAAGTTGCACGCAGCCTGCAGTTTATAATGTTGATTAATATTGAAATGGCGTTCTTCTTCCTCAATAATAATTATTAATACCAGCAGAAAATACACTAAAGTGGTCAGATTGGGAACCTACATACATCGGGATAGAGCGCCTCTGTTTCCAGGATAGAAAATTTAATTTTCGGGAAAATATTAATCCCCAGCCCCCAAAAGGCTATTTATGGCTCTGTCAAACTACGAAGTACGAAATTGTGCAAAAATAACTACAGAAAATAACAGTAAAACAGTACTGAACAAACAAACAAATGATCGGGATCAGCACCTTGGAAAGCACTGCGGCATCAGCGCCTTGGGAGAGCGCAGCGATACCATACACCTGGGGCAAGCATGTTATAGCCTGCTATAAATGTAATCATTAATTGTCGCATACTGAGCAATACTGAAAACAACATGCAGAATACAGTGTATACTGGTGTTGTACGCAGTAGCAGTATGTATGTGGTTTCGAATACAGCCCAAGTTTCATGAGTGGGCCATATTTAGTTATATTTTTAGAATTTGCTGCGGGCCATTTAAAAATGGACCGTGGGTTGGACACTTCTGGATTAGTCGTACCAAACGTTTTCGGTGTTGTTCCTCCACGCCTTATTTTAGCCCCGCAGGTGCTGTATACTGCAAATTTGTGATCCTCCTCACACACTTTCACAAAATTTCCATATGGCCGACATGGTGTAGGTCGCCAAAGCCGTGAGTTCCACATGTGCGTGTTTGTGCGCTGCTGATGTTATTGACCTGGGCAGGCTGACATAAGGGCTGACGTATCCCGCGAGGCATTGTGAGGGTTCAAGGACTGCTCACCGCTTTGCAACGTGTTAGCATATAACCAAAAAGAAGAGGCAATGCATTTGCTTAGTGTGTTTTTTGTTTTTTGTTCTTTTGCTGCCCCAGCACGGTAGGAATTTGACCGGCGCTTTAGACCAGCTAATTTTAGACTGACCGGCCGGTCACAGGTCATGGCCAATCACGTGAAAACCGGTCCGATTCCGAGCATTGCCGATAAATCGGTGCAAGTCTACTTTATTGCATGTTCAGCCTAAGCTCACCGATGAATTATTGAGGGCACGTCGGCACACCTGATAGGTGTATCCCGCTGTGCGCTGGTTACACAAGGGGCGGGACAGGGCAGGATACCCCTGTGCCCCTGGCACAACACGGCAAAGGTGGATTTGGACACACCTTGAATAAATTAAATCCATTGCACCTCGCGCTTTCCACTTGTGCTTTAGATCAGAGTAAGACAGGGCTTAGTGATGTTAAGCTCTTTAAAAAAGTTAATTTCCCAGGATTCCCAGGAAATTTGGCTTCTTTTCCTGGGATAGAAAAAGTATAATTTTTCGGGAAAAATATTAATCCCTAGTCTTGACATCTTTGTTATTGTTCTTCTGCACATGCGGGTCTGTTCAGGGCCGTGGACTGTTCACACGGGAATCAATGTAGGGTCAAATATAGGTCACATTTAAAAAGTAATATGAACCGCCAAACAAAGAAATGGATCTGTGTAAAAAATCGGAATTGAGCATTAAGATGTGCCGTGTGAACTAAGCCTTAGACTAGTCAAGTTGTCTAACAGTAAGAAAACACATGGAAAGCAGTTAAAATTTAGCACAATTTATTAATTGATCACGTTAAACACTGTCTAAAATAATATGTGTATTAAGAGCCATCTGAAACCATTAATCAGTCTAAAATTGTCAAATTGTATTTTAAATGCCCTGGAATGTGTGCCACTTTGTGCTGTGCAATACGAACATTGCACGTCAACCTACAAAACATGACAACCACTCTCTAAATGCTTCACCTTTTCAGACTGAAAAGGATCACAGAGTCTGCGGGAAAATTACATTGTTTACCTGGAGCTGAATTTAGCTGCAGTCTGCTAAACAGTGTGGCTAACGTTAGCAGTGCTAGCAGCAGCAGCTGCTCTGCTTGCAGGTTAATGTCTGTGTCTGAGCTGAATGTGGTCACATGTTGCTCCAGTGGAGTGATTATATATATCAGTTTATTTTGTCACAGTCTACATTCAACATTATTTCCATTTTCTATATCACAACACTGTCGAACTGTGCTGGTTTTACGAGCCGTCATCTGTCCCACTTTGCTGATAAAAACATTCAGGGTTGTCCGGGCCGTCTGGGTTGCTGCCGTGTGATGGGGCAGCAGCCCCAACTAGTGGCCGACAGCTGCATAAAATCTTAGAGGACAGATCAGTTATCTGTCCTCTAAGATTTTATGATCTTCGATCCGCAAACAAGGTCAATTAAGCTTCTTTCTATACGAATTTTTGATCATGGAGGTTTTATGTTTGTATAACATTCCTCATGCCAAAAAAAAGCTCTTTAAAAATCCATGATGTCATTCACAAAGTCTAGGGGCAGAGCGAGAATTTACGAGGGGGGGTAAGGGGGGGAACACTACTGTGCATATTCAGTAGGCCGCATAACCAGGAAGTAAACCCAGAAGCTAGAAAACTTTTCTGGCTTAGTGCCAGGTGTTTAACACTGCCTAGTTCCTTATAAGGTTTCTGACCAAGAACAAACATGGCGACGCTAGAGGAGGTCTTAATAATGTACCTCTTGAAAAAGAAGCAAAAGTAGAGACAGCGTTGTAGAAGGTGGTGGTCTGTGTGGACATTAAATATATTGTCACATGTGGAAAGAGAATTCTTTTCACTTATTAACTGACAGCAAACATAATTTCCAATATTTGTGGATTTATAAATGTTTGTGTCTTGTAGTCATGTCTCTCTTGATCTATTGGCTATGCTGCCACACTGTCCCCATGATGAACTGGAGGTACTGATATATTTGATCCATATCAGTAAGTTTTCAGGAAATGTTCAGAAATGAAGACAAAATGAACACAGGGTACAGACAGAAGTCTCTGTCTGTATCCTTATGCATAAGTAATGTAAACATAATGATCCTTTTAGGAGCAATATGTAGCCATTGTGCATGCAAAAATGAGCATAGCTGTCCAAATAGCAAGTTGGAGCCAAAAACTGTATGTTAGATAGGTTGTAATCCTGTTTAACATGCAATCTAAGTTGTTTCCCCAGACACAACAGAGACAGGCAAGCTGCAGGAGCTCTGGAAAGCAGGATGTAGGCAACCTCATGAATTGACAATAACAGGCAAGAAGTCCTCCACTGTAAGTTGATCAGCTGGTGATAACTGTCAGTTGTCTGCCAAAGTAAAGTTCAGTCTATTATCCTGAAAACAAAAGCCCACTGCTCTGAAATAACACACTCTGCACGATGAGTTCAGTGACCGTCTGTCTCATTGCTCCATTCACATTTTGCTCAGTTTAACAGTTATAAAGATCAACGCCTTCTACAAGATTATTAGTGATTTCTTAAGACTCAAACAGACACTCATTCGGCATTCGGAAAAATCAGCATTAATTTGAACTCTAATGGGAAAGGGAAAACAAAGCAAATACAAAAAATTTCAAAAGTATTTCAAATTGGCACGTTTCCTTGATCTCCGATGACACATCGTGGTCATTTTATTATTTATTATAGAACATATATTACAGATTCCACCTTTAATCGTCCAGTTCCATTTAGTGTAGCAGAGTTTTTCCAGTGAGCCAACAAGCACAACAGCAGCACCCTGACTCTGTCTGGAACAATCAGTACCACAGGTAACACGTGTGTCTGCACTGTTTGACGTCACCATGGCTGCTGTCTTTATGGTCTCCAGCCACAGCACAGGACAACAAATGTTGTGTGTATTGTTCCTCCACGTGTCCCTGGGTGACAGCTTGAGCAGGAGCTAACTGAAGCTAACAGTGTGTGTCTTCTCATCCTGTCTGCAGCCTCAGCAGCAGCTCGTCACCGTGTTGGACACTCACCTGTCCTCCGCAGACTCTCCTCTGACTCTGACTCCAGCAGCTGTCGGTGGCGGGACTTCACCTCCTCTTCATACTCGTTTATCGTCCTCTCCACGTGTCCAATGATGTCCTCTACTGCCGCGGTGAGCCGCTCGTGGATTAAAACTTTAAGACTCTCCAGTCTCGACATGTCCAGCAGCTGACAGCTGACAACAGAGGTGAGAGACAACTGAAGACTGAGAGCTGTGACTCTGTCTGTAAGCCACGTGTTGACTGCACGGCTTCTTCTTCTTCTTCTTCTTCTTCTTCTTTTCTTCTTCTTCTTCTTCTTCTTCTTCTGTTCCATTTGCGGCAGGCTAGACGCAGCAAAGGCGTATGCTGCCCTCCACAGGTCATTCGTATATTATTCCTTTGGATGCCTCAGATCCTTACATAGAGTCCTGAGAGGTGCAGGAACTTAATCACAGCTTTTGTCCTTTCAGAGTCTTCTGTGCTGAGGATCGATTTCAGTGACAGATCTGCTACTCCACTCTCTACCAGCTCAGCTTGCATGACAGCTCTCTCTGCGTAGTAGTTGCTACACTCCAGTAAAGCATGGCTCACAGTCTCTGCCTCCCCACAGGTACAGTTTCCATCTGGGTGTTTGCCTACCAGTGCCAGTCCATGATTAAGTGCACAGTGACCCAGTCTCAGCCTAGTTATTACCACACTGTCCCTCCTGCCCATTCTTATACTTGGTGTTAATTTTGTTTTTGGTTGCACTGAAAAATAAAACCTGCCTTTACTTTCCTCCTCCCACTCCCTTTGCCATAATTTTGCAATCCCTTGCTGTATTAAACTTTTGCACTCAGTCCGTCCATACAGTACTTGCAAATCAAGTCTCCTTCTGTTTATAGCTCTTTTGCGGCTCATAAGCCTCTTCATTCCCCTGTACCCCACGGTGCTGGAACCAGACAAACCCACTGGGTTCCCCGTTAATTACCGATTTAGTGTAACCAAATTTCAAGCAATAAGTCTTGCTCTAGCCCCACTTTTCCCACCCTTTAGTGCCATCAGTGCTGCTGCAGAATCTGAACAGATGACTACATTTCCAGGTTTGACTTCCTCCACCCACCCAAGTGCCCACAAAATTGCCACAAGCTCTGTTGTAAAGACGGACACTCGGTCTGATGTACGCTTTCCTTGCTGAATCTGAAATTTGTGGAATACTTACTTATACGAGTAAGGATGGACTCTCTGGAGACGTTGTTGGAGAGAGACACATGAGGACGGTGGAGGCCATCCTAAACTAACATGGATCTATCCACGCATACACCTTGATGGACCAAAGAAATAATGGTGTGGAAGCTTCTCTCTTTCGTTGTGGACAGAGAGAACCAGAAGATCTTTCATACAACTGCCATCAGACTCTATAATTCTTATACAAATAGATGAGACTACAGACAAATGAATTTCCCCTTGGGGATCAATAAAGTATTTCGTATTCGTATTCATATTCGTACTTATTCCTGCTTTATCGTTGTTTAGATTCTTGGAGCCATCAGTGTAGATCTGTAAATAATCTGCCCATTCCTCTTCTAGATGTTTGCTGACTAAGGTCACAGGGTCACCTGCATTTCTTGTCTTGATTCTGTTTAATACAAGTAAGTCTACATCTGGTTCTGGTAATAGCCATGTTGGGTTAGGTGGCAAACACACTACCGGACCCAGTGACAAATCCTTGATTCCCATTTCCTGTGCTCTGTCACCCATAGTACAAATTGAAGTGCCCCCCCTTACTTTCCTGCCCTTCCCCTGAAGCTCCCAGTGCTCCCCCAGCAGACATCTAGCAGGTGCTTGTGCTCCATAGCTCTTCAACTTAGCCCAGTAATTTAGAGACAGTTTGCGCCTCCTCAACTCTAACGAAGTCTCTCCCATTTCAATTAAAAGAGCCCTTAAGGGTGTTGTTCTAAAAGCCCCACCACATACTCTATGCTCTGGCCCACCACATCCAGCTCCTTAAGAACAGAGGGGGGCGCTGCTCCATATGCCATAGACCCATAATCAATTGCAGATCTTATGACTGCCCTGTAAATCATCATTAGCGTTTCCCTGTCTGCTCCCCAATCCGTTCCAACCAGACTCCGCATAACATTAATGACCTTCTGACACTTTGTAACTGTTTTTTGTATATGAACTCTCCATGTCCTTCTCTCCTCGAACCAGATGCCCAGAAACTTGAATGTTTTACTCTTTCGATAGGTTTGTTATATAATCTGAGGACCTGCTGTGACGCCTTCTTTTTATATCAAAAAACCACATATTTTGATTTTGCAACAGAAATTTTGAAGCCCCATTCTTCTGCCCATTCTGTTACCCGCTCCAATGCCTGCTGAAGCTGCTTATGGATGTAATCCAAATTTCGACCTCTTTTCCAGACAGCCCCATCATCTGCAAATAATGACATCCCGAATCCAGTTCCAATTTTACTGAAGATGTCATTGATCATAATATTAAACAGTACGGACTGATAACACTTCCTTGCGGAGTCCCATTGGCCACCCTTTCTTCAGTTGATAGTGTCCCACCTATTCTTACTTGGATAGTGCGCTCCTTTAAAAAACTGTTCAACATTCTGCCTCTTATCCCAGCATCATACAATTTTATCCCTAGCCCTTCCTTCCACAGCATATCATATGCCTTCTCAATGTCCAGAAAAAACAACACCCACAGCTGCTTCTTTGTTTGCTAGAGCCTTCCCGATGTCTAGATCTAGCACCAAAACAGAGTCCATTGTGGAACGTCCAGCCCTAAATCTGTTCTGATATGGAGCTAAAGAATTCTTGTTTCTCAAGAATATATGTCAGTCTGTCTGTAACCATTCGTTCCATTACTTTACATAATACAGCTGTGAGTGCTATTGGACGGTAGGATCCAGGCTCATTTGCTGCTTTACCGGGTTTTTGTATGGGGACAACAATTGCATGTTTCCATTCCTTTGGCAGCTGTCCTTCTTCCCATATTGTGTTGATTAATGCTAGGATCTCTTCTAATACCACATCATCCAGGTGAGAGAAAATCTGGTACCCCAACCCGTCCCTCCCAGGTGCTGTCTCTCCCTTTCTGAATGGCTTGTTTAAGTTCTTGCATAGAAAAGAAAGTATTACCTACACTTGTATATTTACTTATTCAGTTTAACTCCTCTTTCTTCAGCTTTTCCTCTCTTTTCCTTTTGCTTGCTAAACTTAAGTTTTCTGAGCTATGTACTTCCTTGAATGATTTGACTAGCATATCTGCCTTGGCTTTGTTGTTAACTGCCTCCTGCCCCTCTGCCTGTAACACTGGCACTGTAGACGTCCTGTACACTCCTGTCATCCTATGCACCAAAGCCCATAGTTTTCTCACCTCTGTTTGTGGTCCTAAGGTACTGCAGAATTTCCGCCAGCTTCCCTTTTTTGCATCCTTTATAACCCTCGTAGCTTTTGCCCTGAGTTTTTTATATTCAATCGCATTGCTTTCCACTGGATTGTTTCTCAACTGCCTATAAGCTTTATTCCAAGCATGAATGGCATGATTGCATGCATCATTCCACCATGGCACAATCTGGCGCTCTTTTGGATTTTGAGTTTTTGGAATGAACTCATCTGCAGCCACCGTCAGCATTTTGGATATTGATCTGTTCCACCTGTCCACATCTTCAGTACACACATTTCCAACCTCTTCCTGAGTCTTTGCAAATCTTTCCCATCTTGCCCTTGGATAATTGAACTTCCTTGGCCTTTCATCCTGCTGTCTTACTAGCCTTCTCCCAAACCTGGTTACTATTGGAACATGGTCACTTCCCATTGTGTGTCTGTCCATTACGTCCCATTCCCCAACTAAAGCAAGCTCGCTGATGTGAATGTCAAATCTACGCATGATTCTGCCCCCCGACTCACTTGAAACCATATTGGCCTACCATCATTTAGCACCAGGCTTCTTCTTCCTCTTCTTCTTCTTTTTTGTTTCATTTCTCTCCTGTTTTCTTTGTCGGAGTGCAATACAACTTTGTGGCGCATACCGCCACCCACCGTACCGGAGTGTGTAGAACAGGATCTAGTTTACCAAACAGGCCTAATAGTAAAGTTAATTTGTAAAGCACTGATCAAAACCAGCTTCATGAAGTTACACTTGTCTGTAACAGCCTAATAAAATACTTTTCAATGCAATTCAAAGTGACTTTGTTGGCATGACCATTAATGATGGACAGTATTGCCAAAGCACGTTGTACAAAATGAAACAAGAAAATAAATAGTAAAATATAAAATATAAAATAAATAATATAATAAAATACTATATGTCACCCATTCTTGAGAATTGAGACAAAAATAAATAAGATGAAAATAATTAAAATATACGTAATTTATAAAATGTTTTGGTTTGCTTTAATTTTTTTTATTTCTAAACTTGCTCTGTGGCAGAAAACAGCCTTGTCCCAGACAAGAATTCAAGACAAGAACTTCAAACAATTTAAAAATTTGTTAAAATCCTTCAAAATCTAAATTTAACAATACTTACTAGGTGTAAAAATGTGCTATTATAATCATCTTTGTTTTAAAGTATTATTTTTTAATGAAAATGTTGGCCCTTTAAATTTGTGTCCCAGATTTCCATCATTCCCACCAGAGTTTTACAAAAACATAATTTAATATAGGGGGAAAAAAGGTTAGCTCTACCCTAAGGACCCCTGTCTCACTTCCTGGTTTAAAAAAGGTGGGAATACTGTTCAAGCACTGGTAAACTTTATATTTTTCAACACATTCATTAAATGATATTGCGATCAAATGTGTCTCAACCATAACATGTTGACTCTGTAACCCTTCTAAATCAAAGCTAAATAAAAATTATGGTTTAAAAATGTGTATTTTGATCAACATTAAGAGACTCTGAGACACTTTAAAAAATAAAATGGCTGCTGTGAAATGAAAAAATGTAACACTTTTTTTTTTAACTGCATAACACCAAATATATCACAAAAAGAACATTTCCAGCTCCCTCCTGATCGCCACGCTCCGCTCATTTTTGCCTTGGTCTGGCTCTGGGGGTGTCCTCTGACTTTTGGCCATATAGTGTATATGTAGATGTAGATGCATCAATATTGTCATGTGAAATATTAGTATTTAGACATTTTGAGGAAATGAAACACGATTTCAGAATTTAATATTATTAACTGAAGACCTTAAATGGAATGTCATCTCATCTCATCATTGGTCCGTTGAAACATCAGGCGTTCCTTCAACAGAACAAATGCAGTTCATGTTTGTTTCACTGTTGATGCTGGATGTTAATAGAACCCACTTCAGGAGAATAAAATGATTATTTCAATTATTTCCTCAGAAATTGGAAGACGGTGTTGACATGGTTGTGACCAGAGCCGGATTAAATAGATGGACTACACTAGGCAGTCTGTGTTTTTTTGGGCCCCCCTCCATCGATGATATTTATGAATTGAAATCTCAAACCTAATATTTGACAAACCAAGTATATTTAAATCTTTCTTTCTACTATAATGAAATGAAATATGATATTTCATTTCATTATAGTAGAAAGTATAGCCCTATATCATACATTTAATTTATATGCATTTTACATTATTCAGATTTAGATTTCTAAATAGAAAACTTACATTTACAGATGCTTTCTCCTGAGTTTTGATGAGGTGAAGTCCTCGATAATGTCTTCAAAATCCAGGGAAGTTGTAAACCCATTCTCAATTGCCAACAGGGCAAAGGCATTCAGTTTTTTTTCTGTCACTGTTGCTCTCCGGTATGTTTTCACTCGTTTCAACAAAGAAAATGATCTTTCTCCTGAACAGTTTGCAATTGGTAAAGTCAGATACATGTGAAGGCAAATGTCCACATTAGGGAAAGCATCCCTCAAGCCGAGCTCTAGGAGCTTCTGGTACATGTCCATGACTGATTTTTCATCTTTTACTATTGAGATGAACTGGCAAAACTCTGCTGTAAAGTCCTCCTCAAGATCCCGAGGGTATGTTTTCTTCAGCTTTTCTGTGGCTGCATGGATTTTTTCAGTGTCCATGGATTTTGTTTTAGTAAGGAAGCCAAATTTCTCCTCCACACTTTTGTATGCATCTTTGCGTCGTTTCAATTCTTGTGACAAGCAGTCACAGATGACATAATGTGTATCAATCCGGAATGCCTCACAGCCTGAGCACTGCACCTCTGGACCCGCAGACTCACCGAACATGACTTTCTTGACTCTTCTTCTTTGGCTATCTGCTTTGTATCCCTCTGTTGCTGTGAGAGTTTTGGCCTCTGCTTCATAGACATCAAAATCATTTCTGGCATGTCCTATGAACTCAATGAGTGAGCTGTACAGAATAGGAACAGTACATACATCAATTTGTACCTGCTGCAATGCTTTGCTGGTTACATTGATTCTTTTCAGCAGGTCATCCCAGACTACTGTCATAACTGCAGTTTCAAGGGTGTCCATCACTGTTATTAATTGACACGCCTCATATTGTGCAGCTCTGGGGGTTCCATGGTCAACTTTGACTTCATTCAAAGCATCTTGAATAGCTTTGTAGCCAAATCTCAGAGCTTTTGTTGCATCAGCTCTCGCAGACCACCTTGTGCCAGAGAGGCTCTTCAGTGTCAGACCTCGCTCACATTTTGTGAGGTGGGCTGTTGAAATTTCCCACCGCCGAGTTGAAGCTGAGAAAAAAGTTGTATAGATTTTGAATGAAGCCAAAAAATGAAACTGCTTCTAGGCAACATTCTGCTGCACATGCACCAACTAAATTAAGAGAATGTGCAGAACATGGTATGAAGTCAGCATTAGGATTTTTATTTCTAATTCTTGCCTGCAGTCCAGAATATTTCCCTGCCATATTACTTGCATTGTCGTAGCTCTGCCCACGACAGTCCATCAAATCAATGTCCAGTTTTTTTTAACTCAGATGTGAGTGTTTCCTCCATGTGTTCTGCAGTATGACCATGTAGTGGTATGAACTCCAAAAATCTCTCAACAGGCTCCCCACTTTTCTTCAGGACATAGCGAATTATCAGAGAGAGCTGATCAACATGTGTGATGTCAGGCGTTGAGTCAACAATGATGGAGAAATACTTGCCATCTTTAACTTCCTTTACAATGGCACGCAGAACCTTCTCAGCCATCAGCTGAATAAACTCATCACACACTGTAAGGACAGGTAACTGGTATTTCCCCTGCCCTTGTTTCCGTATCTGTTTAGATGTTCTGACAGTAGTGGATCAAAGCGACTAATTAACTCCAAGCAGCCCAAAAAGTTCCCATTGTGGGGTGATCCTATCAATTCATCATCCCCACGGAAGGGCAGTCCTCTCGAAGAAAGAAACTGAATAGTTGCCACTATACGTCTCAAAATGTTGAGCCAGTATGCTCTCTCAGATTCCTGTTGCTGTGCTATGTTTGAATCTATGCGTTTTATTTCCAAGTGATGATAGACTCAGCACAGCAGTGCGATGATCCATGCTATTCTCATGTTCATGCAAGCGCTTAGCACAGTTTTTCCAGTCATTGAATCCAGTGACAAATTGATTGTCTCTTATACTGAACAGCTTGCAGCAGTAGCAGAACACAAATCCAATAGACGGTGAGTACACTAGCCATTTTCTTGACAGGGTTTCTCCATTTAGTTTTTTTCTAAAGAAATGTTCCTTAGTCAAGCTTCGGTTAGTGTCTCCATATTTTCTCTGTGATGCAGAGAAATCTCCAATATTTTGACAGGGATGGTTAATTGCGAAGTACTCACGCATCCTGTCGTCAATTTGGACCCACTGTGCAGGATCAGATGGATAGCTTGACAGTAGCTTTTCTGGGTCTGGAGGCTCTGTCAAAACTATTTTTCTGACCAGCTGCTGTTCTTCAATTACATTCTGTGATGGCACTGAAGTTGAAGCCGCTGAAGTTGAAGCCGCTGATGTTGAAGCCGCTGAAGTTGACGGAGCTAAGGCCGATGGCGCCACAGCGTCTTCCCGCCGCATCTTCCCGGCTGCATATCTCCGGGTCGCTTCGGCTCGCCCCCTGTCTCTGCTAACGGAGTGGGTTCGCAGCTGTCGGACGGCTGCCCGACAGAAACTTCTGCACAGCCCCCCGCTGTCTCTTCTTTTGCCCTTTCATTTTTTTCTTTTTGCGTTTTGCCGCACCTGACAACATCTTCAATGTTAGCCTAGCCGCCTGCTAGTCTAACTGTCCCACATTATCCTGACTGCTGACCTTCCTTCGACTGAAGTGACTGGCGTTAATGTGATGATGCCAGTCACATTCATGTGACACCAGTCATCTAAACTAATGTCAAACAATGTCACTATTTTTTGTTAATTAATAGATATTGACATTTAACACTGAAATAAATTGTAGATATGATATTTGCATATTTTAATTTTATTTTATTATTATTATTATTATTTATTTTTTTTTCCCCTCCGTCTGGGCCCCACCTCCGAATCAGGCCCTAGGCACGTGCCTAGTTTGCCTTTGCGTTAATCCGGCTCTGGTTGTGACACAGTTAATATTTACATTAAAATATTCTAAAGTTCTACCAAAACTACCAAAGCCTGTCTGTCATGATTTTATTACATTTGAATGAATATTTGACAGTGTTGAAAAAAAGTGGGGGCACAACTTTGGAACCTTATGAAACATGCAGAGGTCGTGGAAAAACTTTGCTCTGATATGAGATGTTATTAAGTGTTACTTGTGATGATACTTTTTAATCATTTTAAGGATGAAAAAAAACATTTGAACCATTTCATTGCTTATGAATGATTGAATCCTTTTCTGTGGACACGCTGTTTTAGATTTAGTGAGAACGCAAGTGTCAGATTTAATAATGATTAAATTACACTGAAGAGGATAATTGTGTTAAACACATTCTATTATTAATCCTCCATAACATCTATGATTGAAAATACATTATTTTTTTCATACCTAATGGCAAATACAATTGCTGGTTGTGTTTGTCCCATGTCTCAAGAATCAGTGATACATTTTGATAGTCTCTCTATCATACACTGATGTCCCCCGTCCTTTCCTCTTCACCTGCATGGTGGATTTATATTAACTGAGACATTTCTTGACAAAGTCCTCCACTAAAGGAATCTGACTGACCTTTATGGATTTTTTTTCAGCCACCAGAGGGCAACATGACATCACCAGCCTGAATATCCACACTGTTTCTCAGCGACTGACCCTCATCCTCTGTGTGTCCACAGCTGGTTTTAGACATATAAGTCATGGTGTCCTGTCGGTCAAATTCTACTGAACCTTGTTTTAAATTCTGGTGGAGAATCATTTCAATAGATGATACAATCATTTTTGTGGAGGTTTGTACAAAATGATGCAATATATTGATTTAATAAATTAAACAACAAAACAAATGAAAAGTGCATATTACATCAGTGAATATTGACACTGTATTCCAGATTGTGACACACATCAGCAATAATTATCATCTGCATTATAGATGTTATATTACATCAACTTTAACACCTGATCGTATGGATTCATTGTTTTGTATCTGATAAAAACCTACACAAACACTATGAATACACAACAAACTCATACATGCACACAGACACACAAATACCAGATGTCTATATATTGTCCTCCCACCTACACAAACAACTAGAAACCAGTTCAGTGTTATTGTCACATTTGCCACCTATTTGTAAAAAAAGCCAAGCCAGTGCGCCTGAGAAAATAAGAATAATAATAAAGTTATAATTAAATTATAACAGAAAATTTGTGTTATTAACAACATGAGTGCAGTTTGAGAGAGAGTTTAATTAAAAGTTCAAGTTGCATTATGGGAAATGTAGCAATCCAGCATTTTTTGAGCTTGACTTAGGGACTATTATATTAAATTACATTACGTCACATCACGTCACGTCACGTCACGTCACGTCACGTCACGTCACGTCACGTCATATTATATTATATTATGTTATATTATGTTATATTATAGTTATGAACTAATCAAGTTTTGTTGAGATAATTTACTTTCTTCTTTAGATAAACTTGAATATTTGAGTTTTAGAAACATTTTCAATTAAAACCTTTTAATTTTAAGTACCCAAATAAAGACAAATCAGTTTCTAAAACTCAAAGACTCAAATTCATATAAAGAAGAAAAGCAAATTATCTCAACCAGGTCAGCAAAACTTTTTTCAGTTTATTCCAAAACTTAAGAATTTGATTTGGACTCAAATCTCAAAAATGTATCACAGCAAGTTTCCTTGAAAATTTGAGTTGCCTCAACTTATTTTAAAGGTTTGTTTTCTAGATGAGAGGAGATGACCTGTTAACTCAGCCTGAATGCACTTACTTCTCATTTATAAAGTATTTAACGAGTGTGTGCACGCATCAAAATTATATAAGGTGAAATGGCAGTAAAAATGGTCAGGAACAGTGAACTGGGTCATGTTGGTTTGACACTTTTAAAAAGTGGGTCCCCAGAAAAAAGTTTGGGCAACACTGTTATATACTATTATACCTATTACACTCGGGACTAAAAGCAGTAGGGCTTCGACTAATGACTATGTTCATAGTTGATTAATCTGTCAGTTATTTTCTTGATTAATCGATTAATAGTTGCTTGTTTTAAAATGTCAGATAATGGTGAAAACTGTCGATCATTGTTTCCCAAAGTCCAAGGTGACGTCCTCAAATGTCTTGTTTTACTCAACACCCAAAGAGAGTCAATTTACTGTCAGAGGCGTAAAGAAAAACAAAAAAATATTCACATTTAAGGGGCTGAAATCAAAGAATTTCAACTTTTTTTCTTTAAAAAATCCTCAAACCGATTAATGGATTATCAAAATAATTTGAATCGTTAATTGTTTAATTGTTGCAGCTCTAAAAAGCAGTATAGCTCAGCCTCTGCAGACATTCTCTCTGATTCTGTCTAGGTTTGTCCTCGCTCTATACTTTAAGAATATCTGTCAAATATTTGATAAATAAACAGTTTTTTAAATGATTTACAACAACACAATAATTACCATGAGCTTGCATCATCTCTAGTACTGAGTAGGTAACCATGCCTTGTTGATTCACTATATTTCTTCTTTCTTCATCCTTAGAATGAACCATCCAGACAAAAGCAGCTTTTTTTTTTAACTTGAACACATAATGACAGATTGAGCATTGTATTTAACCGAAAGTCTCCTTTCTTAGGGGGAAAACTCCAACAAAAGTACCAAATGGAACTACCCTTTGAGTTTGATAAGGTGCAGAAAACCAAATAAAGCTGGGTTCTCCACAGTGAGGTGTTTACAGAACCTGCACTTGTTTGAGTCCAGGTCAGACTGGACGTCCTGCTCTGCGCTTGGTGAAAACCAATGCAAATGTTAACATGTGTGGTATCCCACGACAGAGAAGTGATGACCTGTGAAATAGGAGAGGGTGTGTGCATCGGGAGATGGTTGAGGTTTGACACTGTCTCTCGTTCACATGCCGGTGGCGGCCTGAAACTGATGCCGTTTGACCTTGGCGATTCTCACACTGAAATACTGAACCTCTCTCATACTGTCGAACATGGACTAAGTTCACCCTGATCCTGGGCTGAAGGGCCGATGGAGCAGCAGATGGGAAGAGGAGCTCAGACCAGAGCCGTGAATTTCTGGCCCTCTCTCTTCATGGGTCAGAGGTTTGTTTTCTGCAGGTCGTATTGCCATTGTTCAAACATATTTCTGCAACAAAAACACACATGAAGCAACATTTTTTGAGTGAAAAGGGTGGCCAGAGGACAAAGCAGGCTGACACTGTGATCACGGGAGGTACACTTGTAGGTTTAGGCAACAAGAACCTTTTGGTTAAGATGGTAGTTTCAATTAAATGTCTACAAAGTAAACTCAACCTGTGTCTGCAGAAGTCACTGCAGACTTCTTCTCTTTTAAACCAGGTGCTTTGAGTGCCTCAACAGAACCATAAAAATGTTGATCAATGCTGTAGTTATGAATGGATATTGTAATAAAACAAATATAACATGTAGTCAGTGAACAGTTTGTGTTTTGTCAGATAGAAGAGGTCAGCTATACCCTAAGGACCCCTGTCTCACCTCCTGGTTTAAAAAAGGCAGGAATACTGCTCAAGCACTGGTAAACTTTCTATTTTCTAGAGAAATTCATGAAATAATATTTCTATCAGATGTGTCTCAACCATAACATGTCGACTCTGTAGCCCTTCTTAATCAGAGCTGATTAAAATTATGGTTTAAAAATATGTATTCTGATTAGCATTAAGAGACTCTGAGACACTTTAAACAATAAAATGGCTGCTCACTACGACTATGCTGTGAAATGAAAAATGTAATATTCTGTCAACTCTGTCAACGTCAACTTCCATCTGACTTGACATCTACAAAAATGAAATCATTAGCAGGTTGGCCCATTACAAGGTTTAATAGTTTTGTAATCTTTTAAAATAAATTTTCCAGCAAAATTGAACAGTAAAAATTAAAACCCCTCAAAATATGATTTTGTCCCAATTTTTAAGAATGAGTAAAATACAAAATGTTCTCATTATGTTGATAAAGAACATTATCTTCTTCTTCTCTATAAGCTTCTAAAGGATTTCCTGCTCTTCTGTGTCATATCTGACGTCAGCTGAATATGTTTTGGCTTTAGGCTGTCAGATATTATTATTATATGTCAGATATTTTCTTACATTTTATGGACAAATTATTAATAATTTTTGAGAAAATAATAAACAGATTAACTGATCATGAAAGTAAAGGTTAGCTGCAAAATATCGTAGTATGAGCTTGCAAAAAATGCCCTGAACTAATGCACAAATAAAATTCCTTGACAGTGTAAATCAAAATCAGTACATGGAATCTGCTAATCTGCTTAAGATGGTCCTGCATGTTGGCCAATAACTGTGACCCTGCAACATGAAGCAGGAAGAGAAAGCGCATGTATGGATATCAGCAAGATAAGGCCAATATCTCTTAATCATATCATAATGTGTTGACTTTTTTCAGTGATTCAACAATTTCAAGTTCCATAATCACACTGCAGATACAAAACCCCTTCATTTGTTCAGGTTATAAAATAAATTGGTACAAATCAAATATTTGCTAATCAGTGAGCAAAAGAAAAAAGAAAGAAGTCATCGGCTGCTGACACATCTACTGACTCAGTCTGAAAATGAGAAATTAATTCAAATGTCATCTTGCTGGGGTGTCCCTGTAGCTCAGGGGACAGAGAGCACGTGCACGTGTACTGAGGATCAGTCCTCTGCAACAGCCACAGGTCTGACCCCCCGCCTGTGGCTCATTTGCTGTGTGTCATCCTCTCTCTATCTACCCCCTTTCTTGTCATATCTTCAGCTGTCTCTGTAAGATAAAGTCAAAAAGCCCCAAAAATAATAAAATATATATATTATCTTGCAAGTATTGGAGACCTTCGCAGTATGAAAAGGCTTCGTCTTTATGGAATCATACATACTTCCTTCAGTAATGTCTAAAAAGTGGTTATTGAGACTTTATGGTCATTTCTTCTGTTTCATACGAAGAAACCAAAAGTCCTCAGTATTAATTTAATAAACACTGCAGTCCCACAACGAGGGGTTTAAAGTGATATTCCACCCAAAAATGTACTCACCCTATGCTGATGTGAAGATGGGTGAAGATCTTCAGTTCACAAAACAATCCTGGAGTTTCAGCAGAAAACAGGGTTGCAGCTTAATGGCAGTGAATGGCGACCACGGATAAAATGTAAAAAAAAGAACACAAAACAAACACAAAATGTCTCCATCCTCTGTGTGGTGTAATCCAAGTGTCCGTGATCCGCAACATTCAAACTTAACCCCAAAAGACGCCATTTACACCATGTTTTTAGCCGAAATGTCAACTGTAGCCTCCCAGGTAGCATGTAAACATGGCGTCGATGTATCATGAGACTTGTATATCTCTTAATGGACGCACGTGTGAAAATATCGCAGATCTCTTGTGCATCTGGCTCGAGTCTGAGAGGCTATAGTTAACATTTCAGCTAAAAACATGGTGAAAATGGCGTCTTTTGTGGTTACATTTTAATGTCGCAGCTCGCGGACACTTGGATTACGCCACATGAGCAGGATGGAGACATTTTGTGTTTGTTTTGTGTTCTTTTTTAAACATTTTAAACTGGGTCTCCATTCACTGCCATTGTACTGGATTTGGCTGCACCCTGTTTTCTGCTGAAACTCCAGGATTGTTTAGTGAACTGCAGATCTTCACCCATCCTCACATCAGCATAGAGGTGAGTACATACTGCGTGGATTTTCATTTTTGGATGGAATATCACTTTAAGAAACTTCGTATCATAATATTATATTGTGTGATACTGAATTGATTCTTAAAAGCACTACTGTGATATCGTGATGCATGCAAACATTTGTGGCAGTGATTCATTTTGTGTTGTGTTTACACAACCGACCACTAGATATTAGTGTTGTTATGTATGTTCACTGATCTGACTGCATAAAAAAGTCTTTTTATGCCTTTATTTTAGACAGGACAGCTGAAGTGGAGACAGGAGAGGGGGAGACAGTGTGGGTGATGACACCAGTGGTGGAAAGAGTAGTGAATATCTATACTCAAGTACAAGTACTGTTACACTATTAAAATATTACTCAATTACAAGTAAAAGTAGTGGTGTTAGAAAACTACTTAAGTTAAAGTACAAAGTATTACTGTCTAAAGCTACTCAGAGTATTAGATACTGTTTAATTGTTGACCTTTAATGAATTATCAGAAGCAGTGTTCAATCAAACCTTCAGTCTAAATGACTCCTTCTCTCTTCTGCTCAGTGGTCACACTCACAGCTCCAAACTAGGACTAAAGGTTAAATGCTTTTTCCTTAAGCAGTAGTTTGTTTTTTGTTTTCTTTTCTTAATGTGTTATGACCCTTGTGTGTCTTGATGGCTTTTGAGAAATGTATAATGAATGTGCACTGTCCTCTTTAAATAAATAAATTAAAAAAAATAAAATAAAATAAAAAAAGTTGTAAAGACTAACAATCAATTAATCGTTCAATCATCAATAATTTATAAGATACATGCAAGAAAATTCATGTTTTTTTCAAAGTTTTTTGTTTTTCTTTTTTTTTTTTCCTGTGTTTTTGTCATTCTAATTGTTCTTTATTCAACAAATTAGGAGCAATTACCATCATTTACAGACAACTGATTAAATATCGATTAATACATTTATAACTGGTCAAATTCCTAACGACAATTAATCAGTGAATTATCGTTAACATCCCTATTCCAAACCCGTGCCTGCTGCAGTGTTTTGGGGTTTATTTCATCTGTATGTCCTTGTTCTCATCGGCCTGTTTGTGATCAGATCACCTGATTGGCTACTAAAATGCAGATGAAAGGTTTGGATATTAATTCAACTCATACTCAGTACTCATTTATTTTAAAAGTAACTAAGTAGATTACATAGTGTAATAAATACTTCAGTACAAGTAAAAGTACAGACTTGAAAATCCACTCATAAAAGTACAAGTACCCCCCCCTCAAAAAAAAAAAAGTTAATTACAGTAATTTGAATATTAGTAATTAGTTACTTCCACCGAGACTTGTAGTTCTCGAGACCGGTCTTGGTCTCAAGACCGGTCTCAAGACCACTTTTTTGTGGTCTTGGTCTTGTCACGGCCTCGACAGTCTTTGGTCTCGGTCTTGTCTCGGTCTCGGGTCTCTCGGTCTCGCAATGTCTCGGACTGGCCGACGTGGTCTCGAAGGGATTTTGTACATTTGAATGTACAGTTTTTTATTTGTTTTTGCATGATAATCAGGATTTTTTGTGAGATTCACCCTCCATGTGGTGAGTCTAATGTATTTTCATTTCGGATGGCTATAATGCCTTAGTTTAGAATAAATTATATTGGGATACTAAATTGTTTTAAAGCACTATGTTGATATCGTTGTGCAATTGATTAGCATTTTGTGTGCCATGCCAGATTTAGTGTTGTGATATTTATGACTGTGTAAATCTTTTGGCTTTATTTAGAAGGTAAATAATGAATTCAGGGGGGAGACATTGTGTGTACACGTGTTGGAAAGGTGTATCTTATCAAAAATTACTGTTTCATCTAAAATAATAATTAAATTCAGTAATATTTTAACTATTATTAAGTCTTTATGTTAAGCTACCAGGTGTAGTTAGAAGTTAATTGTTACTTTTGATTATAGAAGCACTTTCAGGACTCAGTTAATGACTCTTCTGTCGTCTCTCAGTGCACACTCACAGCAAGCTGAAAGAAACCCTTAATGCAGTGTTGTAAAGTACTCTTAAATCTAATCATCAATAATAAAGATGACACAAAAAATCATGGTTTTTTTTTTTGTTTTTCGGTTCCCGTTTGACAGTTCTCTCCATTGAGCTGAACTTTACAGCATTGATCTTCGATTTACATTGTTCTGGTTCTAGTTTGTGATTGTCGTTACATCTTATAACCCTCCTCTGGTTTTGGTTAGTGTCTTTGGTTCCTCGGTTTCAGAGGCGTTTTGATATTATAAGTCTACTTCCACCCCTGGATGACGTAGCAACGCTCCACCAAATGTGCTCCAGGCCACCAAAAAAGTTCACTATTTAACCCAGATTTTATGCATATGGTGGTTTGTTCTTTATATTATGACAGTTTTCCTAAAATTAGACAATAATTTGCAATAGATCACCCTGCTCACATTATCACAATACAGTAACTCCTATTGTGATTTGCATGACATCACCAGTTTCTTGCCAACATACAGTCCCAACCCACAAATTAGTATTTCTACCATCTATCAACTTATTTATATTTATCCACTGAAATACACTAGGTAAAGGTCAATTTCATTTGTAAGCTTAAAATGCATTAAATAGTAAGAGTAATCTTATATATGGTTGCATTGACATTTTTGTAAAAATAAGAAATTGGACAAACTGTACATACAATCCAGAATTAATATCATGTTAATGTTGTTGCTGCAGCCCCACCTCTCTAAAGCTCCAGTGTTGTGCTGCAGTCTCCAGGCAGGCCAGCAGCTGTCAGCCGTCAGGACTATTTTGGTCATGAAGAGGCGAGCCAACTTTCACACTTTAGAGTCAGAGTATCTCTAATGGAAGAGAACGCTGCATGCTGGGGGACAGATCAGCTTAAGCAACAGGGAATGTCCCCCTTTTCTTCCCAGCCATTGTCTCACTGTGCTGGATAAGACTGTAATACTGTGATCAGGACAGACAGTATCAAGTATCAGTATCTCACAGTGATCACAGCTACAGTGATCAGCAGCTTATATGGATCAAAGAGCTTACAACAGAATCAGGCTGTTTAAATGATTCTCTTTTATTAACCAAGTAGTCTCCTTGTTCATTTTCTGTCTTTTCACACATTCCAACATGTGGAAAAAGACTTTAAAACTATGGTAATTCTATTTTTTCCTTAAACTTTACTCCCATGATACTAAACAGATGGTAACCTGTCTAGGTCTGTCATAGTGACAGAATTTCCCCTGCGGTTATTAAGATTGGCTCAACAGCACTGTACGCAGTATTAACGCCATTCTTTTGTTTGTTTTTGCAAATGACCTCATTTATGATAAATAATTTGGTGCAGTTGCAGTAAGAGGAACGTTTTCTGTGGATCTCAGCTTTATAGTCTGAGCGAGCTAGACAATGTTGCAAATGACATCCTGCAGTTTTACCATTTCTTTTTCATAGGTACATTGTTACCCACAGGTCATGTCTATCAAGTACATTTACATACAGTAACAACACACACAAGCACACTGGTGCACAACAACAAAGCTAATGTAGCTCACGCTGTAGTATAAACTTTCACAAAAAGCAACATGAAAAAACAGTTCCTGGCATCCCACCTATTGTTACTTTGTTCCTTCAAGTAAGACTTAACATTCACATGGTTTCTCTTGGCTGTCCCTCAATATTACATCAGTCCAACATCACCAGCTTGAACTATTAGTCCTTTATATTGCTTGTCGAATTTTTGCTTGTTTAAAGTACCTTCATGAAAAAAGAAAAAAACATGAACACAATTGTTCTTTCATCCTCTGCAGTTGGTTTGTCAATAATGTAGTATTTCAAAAGTGCAGTTATTGCTATAATGTGCTGCATGCAGATTGAAATCATGATGTAGAAAGAAAAGTCACCAAGGCAGAAATTGCTATATATGTAATGTGGAAATCGCTAAAGGGTTAATTTTGTTTTTCCTTTAGATGCTGGCATTGCAGCTAAAAACATTAGCTTTAGCAAAGCTATCTCCAGAGTGCTAGAAAGAACATTTTACTTCATGTCCACTTATGCAATGGCTCTAGTGTTTCTGGCTAATATAAGTAAAAGGACACAACTGAGGGGGTCCCATGGATGTATTAAGAAGAGGATGCCTATTCAGTACAATGAGAATTGCTCTCCTGGTGCATATGCCAAAAAGGTTTTCTAGCTTTTACGTTTACTCCTGTGGTATGCGGCCCACTGAGCATGTACAGTATTGTTTCACTTTTTTGGCTCAAGGAGAACTTAACAAATGTAAAACCTCAATGAATCAAAAATTCATCATAGAAAGAGTCATATCCCAGCTCGTTTGCAGTTCGAGGTGTCCTGACTTTTTTAAGCACGTCTCTTTTGTGATAGTGTGATGTAAAATACTATCCCAGCTGACACTGGGCAAGAGGCGGGGTACACCCTGGACAAGTTGCCAGTTCATCACAGGGCTGACACAGAGACAGACAACCACTCACTCTCACATTCACACCTACGGGCATTTAGAGTCAATTAACCTATTATGCTGCATGTCTTTGGACTGTGGGAGGAAGCCGGAGTACCCGGAGAGAACCCACGCAGACACAAGGAGAACATGCAAACTCCACACAGAAGGGCCCTGCCAGCCCCGGGATTCGAAACTGAGGACCTTCTTGCTGTGTGGCGGCAGTGCTAACCACTGGCCATTGTGCCGCCCAAGAGAAAAAATAATTTGATATAATCATCATCTGCTTACAGCAATGAATTTCAAGTGGACAGGTCAATCAATTTCTGCTGTATTACTCTTCCTCATTGCTGGTGAAGTGAGTATCAAACCTGGAAAGCAAAAGCACGGGACAAAGAATACACAAACACATGAAGTAAAATGTAAACCCACTTTTTAATTGATCTCCATACCAACAACTGGCAAAAAAGACAAAAACAAACAACAAAAAAAAAAGTCATAATGTAAAATAACTGATAACAATATGTGCACTGTATCACCAGCAAAGGTCAAGATGATCGTTGCATTTAGCAACTGAGCCAAATATTCAAAATACAGTCATGAAGTTTTAGAAAAAAGGCTCTCATAATGCCTTAAAAATCATACACAATATACAGCAATGTAGAAATCCTGTACAGAGAAAAAACTGTCATTATTATTTCGGAGAAGATTGTCCTGTTGGGGCAGAAACCTTGATGGCACATTAGGCAGAGTTTAAACTGTACAAACAGAGCTCGTTCCACACACATACAATAAAGGCTCCACTCTGATTTGTCACAAAAATCAGTGTCAACACCTGTTTCACAGACAGGCTTAAACCAGCTCTTAAACTGCTCTCATCAAACTAATTTTAATGAATGACCCAGGTTCAAATTTGCTGCCAATTATAATTCCTGACAGTCCAAAGCTTTCTTCTCCTCTCTGTTCTCTTCAAAAACACCATCAGACCAGTGCTGTTTGAATCCTTTCTTTCGCTTTTTCTTTCCTACTCAAATGACCTCTTTCTCTAACAACAACTCTGCTTCCTCTCTCAGATCAGACCTGAGTAAACCACAATGCTTCAAACTGAACAACACCCACACTCCAGCAAAGGTCTTATTATGATGAGGAACACGTTTGCACCCCCACAGGCCTTCCTGAGGGCGAGTTGCATATGATCAACTCCACCGCTGAAGGCCCGAACATTTGTTCCTAATGAGTGAGCGTTCAGATCGAAAATAGCAGAGCATTAAAAGAGCATGAGGGTGTGTTTGGTCTGCACGTTCATTCGTTTGAAGGCCAATCAGACGCTTGAACTCACACGCAGCTGGATTTTTTATCTAAGGAAAGTTAATGAGACAAATCATTTAATTGTCCATAGTGATAACCATCAACAGCAGAACTTCTACTGTGTTGTTAGAGGATGTCATAAGTTACACGAAAAAAAAGTGGAGCCAGATTGAACTTTTTGGAGACTGTGATTTCTGCTGAAGGCCTCTGCAATTTATTTGTCAGAGCCCCAGTCCTCAGTCTTTGAAATGTCTGAGAAGGGCTGAACCATAGATAAATATATTTTAATGAACTAAATAGTGAACATAAATATGGCGCCCATTCAGTCCAATGAGAGTTGCTCGTCACGCGCATAAACCAAAAAATACCCTAGACTTTACATTGAGATGATGTCACTGATTTTTAAATTTTACAAATACCAAACCTCCATGGATCAAAGATTCTTAATAGAAAGAGACATAAGTAACTGGCCTTGTTTATAGTTCATGGTGTCTCTTATAATGCTGGACTATGGGGAAAAATGCTTTTTGGTACGGTGGGGAATTTTTGCACTGCAATACCGCAAGTGACCACTGGGAAAAATTGGCAGCAAGGCTGATCACCTTGAGTCTGACTCACCGGATGCACACTGTGGGTTTAAATCCTGCCATTGGTAGCTTGCTCAGAGCAGAATCACGGTGTCTGCTGTCTAGATTTTCAAAGTCCCCAGGAAACAAAACAACAACCTCCTAGTTGCAACCTACATGCTGGGAACTGCAAATTAGCACCTGATACACTAATGGTTTGAACGTAAACAAGCTAACAGCTGTTAGCTTTTCTTTTGCAGTGATGTACTCATTTTAATAACAGAGGTCACCTCCCAAAGTGCAAATGTGGTGTTTTATGTGCAAATGAAGAAGTGCACCTCAAGGGTATTTCACAAAGAAGTAGGATATTTTTGGCTCAAACTCAAAAACAGATTTTTATCATTTCTGTAATTCTGAGCCTTTTTGGTATAAGGTTAGTTGAGAGTGCTGTTTTGTTCTCCCTGGAACAAGTTGCCTTTGATTTTTTTGTGAATTCTACAAAAAATTGCAACTTTCTTTTGCAATTTTCTCTTCCAATTTAATTGCAAAAAAAAAAAAAAGCCGAGAAACAATGCAACATGCATTGCAATTTTTCAGAAAAGATGCCGTGAAATCAAGCATTTCAGGTCCCAACAATCCCACAAAAGACCTGCAAAATCCTAGAGGGACTGATTAAATAGGTTGTAATCCAGTTTAATATGTGATCTGTGGTTGAAATAAGTTTGCCCCCCCCCCCCCCCCGTCCCCTCCTCCCCTGACACGGCAGAGACAGACAGGCTCTGATTCATGTGAAATGGACACTCATGTTCATGTCAAGTGAAGTGAGTTATTTCAACTTAACATGTTTCCTTAATCTTTGATGACACATTCTGGTCATTTTATTATGTATTTATAGTATATTACACATTTCTCCATTAAATAAGACAGACAGAATTGTGATATTGTGAGAAATGTGATTCATTTGCTGGAGAGTGGGTCTAATGCAGTTTTCAGTTCAGACTTTAATACCTGTGCATGTGAATGAACGATTGTCTACCAGTTACAACAGCACAGCACCTCTCATATCTGGCATCACGTACAGTTGCCACAGAGCGTCTGAATCTGTCGTTTCCACCCTACTGAACTGACAGACAGTCAACCATTCAACACCACACCATCACCGTTCACTCTGCTCATCTTCCACTACACTGGCAACTAATTCAGATAAAACAGATTGTGACACAGAGTCAATCCCAGGTCAGCTAACACTCTGCCAGCTCTGTTCATCACAACCTCCATGTCCTGTAAATCCTTTAAAAGAAACTGAAGCAGGAAAACTAAACAAAGCTTCCTTATTTATAAAAAATATCCTTAATTACACAAGTGATTAGTAGGATCTATAGGCTCTCCCACTTGATGGCTTTGGAATTCATACATTCTTTGAAAGGTCACTTCCTGATGATGGGTCAGTGCTGAGTAGAAACCAGCTCTGATGAACAGCAGTCAGATAGGAAAATAAATATTTACCAAACTCACATGGGAAGAAATTCAGATTTGCAACTGTTGTGTGTCTGATGTCACATGTTATTTAAGACCTTAGGATTCACCCTGCCTTAAAGGGACAGTTCACCCAAAAATGAAAATTCAGTCATTATCTACTCACCCTCATGTTGACTGAGGGTCGGGTTTATTTTGTTAGTCCGCAAAACACTGCTGGACTTTTCAAGTTTTCAAACATAAAAAAATGAAAAACAAAAACAAAAAAATCTAAAATGCCTCCATACTGCTCGCCTGGCACAATCCAAGTCTCCTAAAGCCCTGAAAAGCCGTTTGCACACCGTCACACCACACACACACAGTTCAGACAGTGTGCATGTGCATGTGAACGTGGCTCCAAGCTTAAGATCTACAGTGAAGATTCAGGATAAAAACATGGTGTAAATAAACTTTTTTTTGTCAACATGGCATGTTGGGGGTTTAAGAGACTGAAACTCCAGCAGTGTTTTGTGAACTAAAAAACTAAACCTGACCTTCAATCAGCATGAGGGTGAGTAGATAATGACTGATTTTTCATTTTTGGTTGAACTATCCCTTTAAAAAACAATTTAACACTCTATTTTAGCTTGGACACACCCCCTTTTCATGTTAAAAAAGGCATACTTTTTTCAAAATTTAAACTCTAAATATTAGTTGTGACAGTTCTATGAATTCTGAAATTGCTGCCAGAGATGTGATGTAATAACTGATTTTCCACTGTTTTAGTATTGAGTTGCTGAAAGTTGCTGAAAGTCCTGAGGATGTTGAATCTTATACAGTCAGACTGAAACGTTCCAAACCCCACTGCTTCTACCTGGCTAATCTTTGGTGAGTCACTGGATTTGCACTCTCTTATATTTTCAGTTATGTGATATAATCTGAGCTGATAACATTATTATAACAAGCCTGGATGAACGGGTCACAGCATGTTTTCTCTCAGCTACTCTGTTGTTCCTGTATCCTGATGGAAAAACGGTTTATCTTCATCTGTTTTTATTCCAGGGGGAAGAAGACATTCTCCCCCTGCAAGTAGAGGACAGCACTAAACTCCCAGTGTTGGAATGAAGAAAACAGCATGTCAGTGGTGTTTCTGATGGACTGTCCAGTGGGATCCTATAAACTATTGGGAATGGAGCTTTTCATTCATCTAAAACTGCGCTGTCAGCACCATACTGCAGCCTCACTGGGACTGAAGTCTCAAACTAATAAAAGAAAACTAAAGTTTCACACACTGACTTTTGCTTTAACTCCAAACTGTCAACAGTTACTCACAACTAATGTTACTGAATACACACACTTTATACAAGATCGACATCCAAACTAACAAAACAAAACTAGCCAATATCTGCATGCTAAACTAGGCACCACAATCATATCAGAACAAAAATAAGTTACACTAAATCAGGGTGGAAACATATTTAAGACAAAGTTTTTTCCTCTCCTAACAAACTTAATTAAGAGTTCAAATATTCCAAACCTCTCATCCAAATACATAAATATATTCCACATGGGGTCATGCGTGTTAGTTGTGGCTGACCTCAGACGGCAAATACTTTTAATTTGAAACCACCATTCACGCACCAACAGCACAAATGTTCCACAGAACAAAAATAATTGATCTTAATAAAATGACTGATTTCAAAACCTCATCTGTTGAAAAATGCAATTATCAAATATGAAATGACAGCTAATCTCACACTCTGCTTCTACGGAGTGGCTTGTTTTTCATAATGCTTTATTTTTCATGCCTGTAATTTCTGTTTTATTCCCTGGAAAGTTTCCTGTATAGAATTAGAACTTTAGAAACTATTTGTAAGTTACAAATCCATCAAATGAAGCGCGTCAAACATCACACGCAGAAATTTTGGCTTGTTGTTGTAACCACTGACTGTATATGAAGATGACATGACAGCTCCCCATAAGTGAAACCAGAACATCTGGAAGATGTTTCTGTCATTTTAGGGAAGCATTCATTTTTCTCATCTTTTTGGTTTTAGTTATTTTTTGTATGTGATGTGTGGGCGGGGCACTGATACTGAGGCGATACTGCACTCGGGACATTTTGGCTTCATTTTTGTACAGTCGGAGGGAGAGGAGACATGGCAGCCATCTTTATGTACAGTCTGTGGTTATAACGCACACAAATTACTGAACAATGACTGAAAATAAATCATGAAGCCACAGTTACACAGAACAGCATGTTGAACAACTATTAAAATATCTCTTCTCTGACAAAATCCATTGTTAATAATGCATTAAATAGTAGATATAAACTGTTCATTACTGACAAATAATGTCAATCATTATTCAGCTTGATCAGCAAACAAATTATTTTATTGGCTAAAGCTGCAAAATGCATGTTTTCACATCAAAATATGAATAAATAAATAATATATATTTTGCATCAGACTTCTGTGTTTTGCAGTATATATGCTGTAAAGGCAAAATACCTATGCAAACAATTTATATTCATTCTTCTAAGAACTTTTTGATAGTCACTTTAATATTTTTGTGAAGAAGGATTCCTCGGATGATCTGTGTTACTAAAATCATTGGTCTTGGCAGTAGTTCAGTGTATTGTGTTGTAATGAACACTGCATGATGAGCGCTGTGTGTGACAAAGTCTGGAACGCAAATCCTGTTGAAACTGTATGATGACTGACATTATCATCAACTCAACAACAATAAATAGTATTTCCAGTTTACTGCTAGTTTAGCAAATGAAACAGCAAAATACAAAAATATACAAACTAAAATGTTACAATAAATTTTTTTGTTAAGTTTTTAACAGCGTCACCTTTCCCAGAATGGCCATAAAGTCATAATTGGCCTAAAACTACACTGATAAAGTTTGAACTGTAGCAAACATCAGCTCCAAGCAGAAGAGAGAAAAAAACAACAAATAATCATCATTCTTTTTTTTTGGACTGAAATTGTCAGTGCAATTACATGTTTGTACCTTAGTGTGTTGCATATTCCAAAATATAATACGCTATATAAAATATAATTTAAACAAACAAGGATATCATCAAGTACTGTGTTGCACATGGATCACATGTTTTTTGTATTCTGGTACATTTCACAGACACCAGAGGAAGTGTCTGTTCCTCTTTAACGCAGATCCTTCAAATATTCAGTTTACTAATGCAGGAGAGTTTAGGTCATGTGGTCAGCTTTGGTGTGGAAAAGGAGACCTCATAACACAGTGTGACCATGTTTTAGCTTCAACACACCCCCTTCACATGATCTGAAATATGGCTGGGCAATACATCAATATTATATTGATGCAGTGCTATAAGATGAGATATGGTCTTTCTCTTGGATATAGTTATATCATGATATGTCTTTTCCAGGTTTTAAAGGCTGCATTACAGCAGTCATTCAAAAGACTGGGTTGGGACCCACAGGTGGGTCACAGGAGATTTTTTTGGGTCCCCAAATAAATAAAAGACTGTGGAGGAAATTCTGCAAATTTAAGATTTATATTTGCAGTACACCTTTTATAAAGCATTTAATAATGTACATATTGTTTAACTGATGAGAGGAAAAAAACAAGAGCCTGTTAATACCCCCTAAATGCACTTATTTTGTCTCTTAGGATAAAATGTCCCATGTTGAGATGAGATGGCCTGTTAACTAAACATAAATGAATTTGTTTCTCATTTGTAAAGTTATAACGTGTATATATTTTCAGTACAGTGGATGATGGGTGATGCGGAAATGACAATAAAAACAGTCAGAGAAGTTCATTCATGCACTGATCATGAAGAACAAACTCTTCCCAGAATTTATTGATAAGTCTTATTGTGATTTGGGTCGTGATGGTTTGTCATTTTTAAAAAGTGGATTCTCAGGAAAAAGGTTTGGGAAACACTGCATTATAGTAAAGTAATTTTCTGAACTTCCAAGAGCGTTCCAGCTGTTCTATTATCTCTCTGTACCCACTTCTATCCACATTACTGATGATTATTGATCAAAAATGTCAGCGTCAAAATTTTGTGAAAGCACCAATAGTCATCCATACAATGTTTTTTTCTATACTGATAAATATAGAGGTGTTTAAAGGTAAGAAAAAAGTGATATTTGATTTCATCCATATCGCACATACACTTATTTCAGCTCTGATTTGTCGTGATCCGTCTCAGTCTTAATCAATACAGCGTTCTATGCCAGCTTGTGCTTTGCTCACACGTAACTGCAACATGGAACAATGGTTCTATGAGACAGCGTGTGACATTGGATTTCTACCTTCTGTGGTGATCAGTAAGAATCAGAAGTGTCCCACACCACTGAGAGCTGACATGTTTTGATGTATCTTGATGGGGGAGCATCCTGTACCAAGGATCAGCTTGTCCTGATTCAGACCAAAGCGGACTACACATGTGAAGAGGACATGTTTGCATTAGTGTTGGCTAGTGTACATTTAGTTGATCTGTGCCACAGATACTGACAGTCAGGTGAATCCAGTCCAGGCATTTAACAATCATTTTGTAACATTCAATAGTGACTGTCATCCAGTCACCCAGGTAACTTTTGTTCATTCAGTTCATCACACAGACAGAAGCAGTGTGCTGGGTTTACTGTGTGCATCAGGACCCTGCGCTATCACTGACATGCCTTCACGGTAGGCACTGACTCTACTCATATCCACACAGTATTCCTTTAAACTGGTTAAAAATAGACTCCCTGATTTTACCAAACAGCCCCAAAAGTTCCAAAGATCTGAAATCCATGAATTTGAGAAATTCAACTAATACAAATGTTAAGTTAAAATGTGCAACCTCAGTGCTTAATTTCATTATGAAACATCCAGTCAAAATCCAGTAACTTCATGTAACTTTAGGTCTAAATCAGGGAGTTTATCTAAATGTATTAAATTGGACTGAAGTTTCATCTATCAATTAAAAAAACTCTATACACACTGGCAGTATCAGTGAAGGCAGATACAGGCAGTGATCGCATCAAAAAGAAGGAATTTAGTTCCAAAATGACAACTCTGACATCTACTCTTACTTAACAGATTGCAAATAAGAAATGCACTGTGGAAGAATAAAATCTGCAAATTTGCGATGACCCTTTTAAAACGAGGCTGAGGTTGATTTTATCATTTCATTTTGGAATCAAACCCCTCTGATTGTCTAATGTGCACCTGATGTGGGTTATAAAACGGCAGGCGCTGAGACCCACGGAAACAGATATGAACAGATCGATAGACAGACTGATATAAATAGAGCCGCTCTCCCAGGATATGGCAGAGGGAGAATCAGCCGAGCGCTTCACATTCCTGCCTGGGCCCTTCTCACCCACCACCACGTCACTCTGTAAAATGGTAAGGCAGCTGTTGGCTTCCATCAGCTCAAAGTGCATCTCCGAACATATCCAGTCCACCACCCGCCCACCCACACACACACTCACACACAAACAGCAGCAGCAGACACATATGTGTAAAATACACTGAGATGTGCACAAGCTTGGTTTCCATCCAAATCGGTCTGAGAGGATTTTTGTGGAGGAGAAAAGTTGAAATCAACAAAAGCTTCTCTACCAGCGCAAAAACGTCTTCATGCTCACTTGAGGCAGAAAATTGTTTCTTAATCAACACACCATGCGTCAGATGGCAGCAGGAAAGGCATTGATTGATTCATTAATCAAGGCTTGATGTGACTGACCCGGTGATTGGTTGAATTAAAGTGCACTACAGCTCAAATAAATGTTTAATGTAACACATCTGACTGCCACAACCTGCAGATGTGTTCTGAATACTGTAAGTAGTCTGTCAGATGTTAGCTAAATTTCATGAAAGCATGGCATTGGCTGAACTCAAGAGCAATAATGACTTTTCCACTACTAATCAACAGTGTAAAGGCACTCTGCGTTCTTCTGCTGGATCATTTAGGAAACAAATTCTCTTCAACTCAGCTGGACGACGCACAAGCTTTTTATTGCAGCATTTCAAAACTTCCAAATTTGCTTGAACAGTTGGATGGAAATGGAGCTCCAGACAGACGAGCACACACACATTACAGGCATTTATAGGCAGTATAGACGCCAGCTCTCACACTCACTCACACTCGCTCTGCTCTCCAGGCCTCCTGTTATTTCTAACCCTGATAGAGGGCCTCAGGGGCCCCTTTCCAACCAACGACCTGCTTGCTTCAGCTGTCACTGCACTCTGAGTGGAGTCACAAATCATCGCCAGTCCAATCAGGTTGGACTCAGACACCAAGGGTGGGGGTGGGGTGGGGTTATGGTGGAGGTTTCATCTTTCTCTCTCTCTGCTTTTTTCCCCCTCTCTCTCCTCCGTGTGCTTTTTCCTTCCACTTCTTCTTCTCCTCCTCCTTCATCCGTCTATTTTCAGTCCTCCGTTTTGCCTGTGTCTGCCGTTCTGACTGGCGCCATTTTTTAAAAAGGCCCCTTTGGCTGATGGAGAGTTAGCCACTCGGGCGGGTTTGGATGAGTCCACTGCAGGGTGAGATAAGTTGTGGATTAGGAATACAATGATGTTATTCTGCTGAATGACATTCAGGGACTGTGTTTGCAGCCAAACTGTCCCTATGCACAAATATTAAAAACAGGCTTATATTAAAGACAGGTCTTTATTTCAAACACTAATTAGATTTCTCTGTCTACCAGTGGCTCTCAAACTGTGGGGCGTGCCCCAGTGGCGGGACATCGAACCACTTGCAGGTGGGCTGTGGGTGACGAAAGGAAAAAACTGGGGTGAAACTAAGTTGAATGATTAAGATTAATGTGAGAATAATAAACAGACAAGAGTTTACTGATGCTATCATACTGACCTTTATTCAGGGTGTAAGGTAACTAATTACAAATACTCCAGTTACTGTAATTAAGTAGTTTTTTGGGGGGTACTTTTATGAGTAGATTTTCAAGTCTGTACTTTTACATGTACTTATACATTTCACCATGTAATCTACTTAGTTACTTTCAAAATAATAATTGAATACTGAATACAGTTAAAGAAATACGAAAATTTGCTGTGAGCCGCGGCATTAAAATTCAACCCCAAAAGACGCCATTTACGCCATGTTTTTAGCTGAAATGTCAACTGTAGCATGTAGCAGGTAGGATGTAAACATGGCGTCGATCTCACGAGACTTCGTATATCTCTTAATGGATGGACGTGTGAAAATATCGCGAGGTCGACGCCATGTTTACATGCTACCTGCTACATGCTACAGTTGACATTTCGGCTAAAAACATGATGTAAATGGCGTCTTTTGGGGTCAAATTTGAATGTCGCGGCTCGCGGACACTTGGATTACACAAGACAAGCAGGATGGAGACATTTTGTGTTTGTTTTGTGTTTCTTTTTTTAACATTTACATTTGGTCTCCAATCACTGCCATTAGCTGCAACCCTGTTTTCTGCTGAAACTCCAGGATTGTTTTGTGAACTGAAGATCTTCACCCATCTTCACATCGGCATAGAGGTGAGTACATATGAGTGGACTATTATTCTGTGGTGGAATATCACTTTAAACATCAAGAGTTAAAAAGTAACAAATAGTCTAAAACTCGTAGTTTTTGAGACGAGTACTTTGTACTTTTGCTCAAGTTTTTTTTAACACCAGTACTTTTACTTGTAATTGAGTACAGATTTCCAGTACTCTTTCCACCACTGTCTTTATTTCACTAAAATTCAACTTCATCAGTTGCTTCCACTATCATTGTTAATGACTGATTAAAAAAACAGTAGGGTGTTGGGTGTGAACCTTTTTCAGCTTCTGACGTGGGACACACCAGAAAAAGTTTGAGAACCGCTGCAGTATGTCAAAGTGATTTGCATGGGGCAGTTACACAGTTTGGCTGTTGGTGTCTTTTTCTATTCTTTGCAAAATCAACACAAAATCAAAAGGGTAAGGAATGAACAAATGAATGAATGTGTTAATCTGCTCTAATGTAAACTGCAAACATCAGCATGTCTCACTAACTAGCTTCTAGCTCCCTCAAAGCCAGTTAAGCTGATGTGCATGTACCTTTTAGATAGACGGCCAATTCAGGTTTGATCTGTGTCTCTGTAGGCTCTGCACAGGGTCTAAGTTAATACCTACTGTGGGATTATTTACAAAGCTCCTGGCATATTTAGCATAGATAAACTGCCACAGCAGGGAGAATTCCCAAGAGTAGAACCACACAGTGTGTGTGAAACTGAAATGTCATTGCAGAAAAAACATGTTAATGAGACAACAGTAGTGTGACTCGTGTGGCTACGTCTCTGACATAAATAAAGATGAATAAATACATAAATCACACAAGAAAATATAAGCAAAAACCTTTCAAACATGCAACAGATGTTGATGTGTTTTTACAGTATCTACAAATTTTAATTAAGTGAATACCAACACAGTTATGAGAAGCCATTTTTTGGGAAATAAAAGTTCAAATAAATTCTTACCTGAGTTCAGATTTGGTCAGGTGAGGAAATGGACAAAAATGATTGCTAGACCTACGTTCAACAGCATCACTAGAGCAACCAGGATGGAGTTAGGGCCCTGAGAAAACACAAGAAAAGTTTATTATGTCTTATGTGTTCTGAATTCAGTCAATTACTGTATACATGGAACACAAATTTGATGTACATATGATCCCCATAAGCAGCTAGATAAGCTCTTATGAAATGACTCTACAAGGGCATGGTGATGGTGGCGCATGCAGATGCAGCCAGTAGCTGCCTCAAACTTCACTACATTTTTGTTTTAATGTTATTTTGTCAGAAATACACTCAGTAGCAAAGGAAAAAGAAGCACAGGATGTGGATTAAGTGCAGCAGACCCTGAGATGATCACTGCCCACAGCATCTTCCAAACACCCAGCCAGACGAGCCGGACCAAACGCCGCCGCAAGCCGTGCAATCGCCCAAGGAAGAGAGGGAAGAGAGTGGGGAGAAAAGCTAAGCTAACACAGATGTTTACACTACCCAGCCTACTCCTTGCTATTGTCTGGACACAGGAAAATAAAACAGACGAACCCAGGCTGGGCCCAAATCTTTACAGAGACCTGGTTCCATCATAACATCCTGAGTCAAGCTATTGCACTGGACAGGTGGAGCGTGTTCCATGCCAACAGAATAGAAGACCCTGGTAAGACAAGGGGGGCTGGACTCTGTGTTTACATCAATGATGCTTGGTGCTCAAACACAGTCAGACTGGATGAACGATGTTTCCCACATGCTGATTTTTTTCATGTTAAGATGTATACCACAATTTCTAACCAGAGAGGTCACCAGTGTTTTTTTTTTTTTTTTTTTTTTTTGCTGCTGTTTTCATTCCTCCAGATGCAAATTCAAAGGATGCACTACAGCAAGTGTATGAGGTCACCAGCAGTCACATGACAAAACAGCTGGACGGTGTTTTTATGGTGTTTTATCAGAACCTTTTAACCTAAATTCCACCAGCATCCAAATCCTCACCAGGAGAATAATACCCTGGATCATGTTTACATGAGTGTTCCTGGCAGCTACAAAACTCTCCCTTGTCCTCATCTTGGTCAACCAGTCCACATTTCCCTGCTTCTCTTGCATACACTCACCCAGCTGATAAAAAAAGAATCAAACCATCAGTAAAACCAATCAACTTGTGGACAGATGAAGCTACAGCAACAGTGGGTGGAGCAGTAGCTCTGTCCACACGTTTGTGCTTGTGTGTATTTCGGGCCTGTGTGTGTTTAAAATTATAACAAAGTGAAAATATAATTTCCTCTGGGGACTAATAATTTATGTTTTCTTCTTAAAGGGATAGTTCACCCAAAAATAAAAATTCAGTCATTATCTACTCACCCTCACGCTGATTAAAGGTCAGGTTTAGTTTTTTTAGTCAACAAAACACTGCTGGAGTTTCACAGGAAAACAGAGTTGCAGAATCTCCCAAACAATGGAAGTGAATGGTGACCAGTTTTCTAACATAAAAAACAACTGGAAAAACATAAAATGCCTCCACACTGCTTGTCTGGCATAATCCAAGTCTCCTAAAGCCCCCGAAAAGCTGCTTGCAAACTGTCACACAACACACACCCAGTTCAGACAGTGTGCGTGTTTATGTGAATGTGACTCCAGGCTTAGAATCTACAGTGAAGACTCAGGCTAAAAATATGGTGTAAATAACATTTATTCAGTCAACTTGGCATTTTGGGGCTTTAGGAAACTTGGATTACACCAGGTGAGCAGTATGGAGGTATTTTATGTTTTTATTCTGTTGTTTTTTTATGTTTGAAAACTGGTAACCATTCACTTCCATTGTTTGGGAGATTCTGCAACACTGTTTTCCTGTGAAACTCCAGCAGTGTTTTGTGGACTAACAACCTAAGACTAACCTTCAATCAGCATGAGGGTGAGTAGATAATGACTGAATTTTCATTTTTGGGTGAACTATCCCTTTAAACAGTGACATCATACATTGGCAAAAGTGTTGAAAATGTGGTGATCACAAGGAGAAAAAAAATAATAACCCAACCAGAAAGCCTGGATGAATGGAGAGGTGAGGGCTCTATCCAAAGGTAAAAAAGCTGCCTTTAAGTCAGGTGACAAGGCTGAAAGACTGAAAAGCTGGAATCTAGCGGAGACATCAAGCAGAGGCTGGAGAAAGGCCTCAACACCAGCAACACCAAAGCTATGTGGGAGGTGGTTAAAAATGTCACAGGCTACAAAAGCAGGAATGCCCCACAGTTTATGCTGGTTCTGACTTCTTCTACACAGTCAGCTGTAAAGTCCACTCCGCCTCCAGAGGAGCGACCACTGTCAGAGTGAAACTGCTGGGCCTGATAACATGCCTGGCTGTGTACTAGAAACGTACCAACCAACTAGTAGATGTTTTTACTGACATTTTTAACACAACACTGCACCATCACAGCCACCATCGTCCCTGTCCCTCAAAAGTCTGCAGTGTCCAGGGGTCTGCAACCTGCAGCTCCAGAGCTGTATGTGGCTGTAACTTTTCTTTTCAGATAAACTAACAGAGTTTTAGAAACCCAAAAAATGTATTTTAAAAAAATATTGAGTAAAATTATTTAAGTGAAAGTGAATGATGGTAACAATTTTAATATTTTCAGTTAAAACCATTTAATTACCAGGCACCAAAAAAATGACGAATCAGGTTCACCATTCACTTTGACCAATTTTTGAAATACATTTTTTAGTTTCTAAAACTCAAAGATTCAAGTTCATCTAAAGATGTAATGTAAATTCTCTAAACTAAAATTTTTAGGTTGGCAAAACTCAAGTTTATTTCAAAACTGAATTGTTTGAGTTGGGCTCAAAACTCAAAAAAACTACTGAAATATTGAGTTTACAGTGTAAAGGGAGGCTCACATTCTCCAGCTGTAAAAATATGTAGCATATACACTGAATTAAAAAAAAAAAGTTTTTAATATTATAATTTATATTTTTTTCGCCTACTTGAGTCTCCATGAGCTCACTATGGATGCCTCCATCAGCAAACAGAAAAGCCTTCAAGGAAAAGAGAGAATTTAATGTGTGTTTAATGTTGAATTTAATTTAATGTTGTGGCTCCAGGCAGTTTTTTTTCTTTTTTTGGCCAAAAATGGTTCTTTTGATTGTTGCAGACCCCTGGTCTGGTCTGAATGATGACTGCTCTGTGGCTGTCACCCCCATTCTGATGAAGTGCTTTGAGAAACTGGTTCTCCAGCACATGAAGAACAGCAGCCCAGGCAGCTTAGACCCTCACCAGTTTGCATTCAGAACCGACAGATCCACAGAGGATGCCATCTTCACCGCCCTGTCTGTCTTCACTAGGGCTGGGTATTGGTACTAAGTACCTTCGAGGTATCGACTGAAATAACGATACCTATATTCAATCCTTTTGGTATCCAGATCCAGGAAAAAACTAAACAAAATAAAATATAAATGGTTTTGCTCACAGCCAATCACTGTAAGCATTCTCCATAAAGAAGAAACTTAGAAAAAAAAGGTATTGAATAAAGTTCTCAATTGGTATTAGTATTACTTTAAGCATTCCAGTACTGGTACTGGTATTGTAGTTTTGTAAGCAATACCAGCCCTAGTCTTCACTCACTTCGAGAAAAAAAACGCAAAACCTACATCAGAATGCTGTTTGTCGATTTCAGCTCAGCATTCAACACCATCAGCAAACTGGTCTCAAGTGAGTACCACACTTTGCAACTGGATGGACTTCTCTCAAACAGAACCCTGACGGGTTGAATTGGCACTTTAGTGCCCAATGTTGAGTGTTGCACAGATTACAACCTACTGCTCAGCATCAACAAAACCAAGGAGCCGTTTGTTGATTTTTAGAAAAAACATGACAGGGACCCTGTCATGGACATCACACATCTCCGCCCGGTAAAGATGGCTCAGAAACAGATGTACTTCTTAAGGAAACTTCACAAGGCAAACTTCCCGTGACACGTTTTGTTAACTTAACTCACCCTGACTGGAAACATAAACTGGCATGAGATGTGCGCAGCCCAGGACAGTGGGACTCTGCAGTGATGATGATTTAAGATCTATCTTATTTGTACCATATCCAAATTCCTCAAGACCATGAGAATACTGACAGAGTTTTGGTTTGCAATCCATATAGATGTAGTCTACTTTCTGTGTGGCTCAACTGGAAGAGCTTGGCCTTAATGTGCCATTGAGAGTCAAGAGTATGGATGTTCTAATGACAGTTGGGAATTACATCAGGTGATTTCAATGAGCAGCATATCTTCAGCCAATGATGAGCATTCATCAGTGAACTCACAGCCCTCCCTGCGCTCAAGTGAACAAGCTCGACACTGCTGGCATTACAAACACAAGGATTGTGGGTTTCATTCCCACTGGGGCTGAGAAAATTGCACTTAAACCTGCAAATTATAATCCAAATCTAAATCAAATCAATGTATGGTAACTTGATCTAACTCACCGACTCCTCTTCTACAATTTCAGGAACTATTTCCACACTAGCTTTCTTGGTTTCTGCAAGGCTCTTTGGTTTGGTTGATTCCTGTCTTTTTGGTTTGGGCTCTGGTGCTTTGCTGCTCTCTTTTGGTGGAGCTGGTGAAGGGCTACGGGCTGGCACGTATTTTAGTGCTGGCGCCGGAATCGGTTTGGCAGGTGGCGGTAAGCGTGCAAGGCTTGATGGGTGAAGGTCGTCCTCCACACCAACCGGTTCTTCAGGTGGCGGACTCTTGACATCTGCCTTGACATAGTAACCATGGTACTGGGAGTGAATCTGCCCATTGCTGGGGTAACTGCTGACTGTCGTCGTAACAGCCGGTTTGACAGCTGGAGGAGCCTCCTGTTGCCTCACTTCCTGTTTGAGAGAAAGTTTTGATGCTGCCTTTGTTATGCCTGCCGAGTAGAAGAAAGGAGAAGAGAAATAGTTAACTAAAGAACCAATACAAACATAAATTGGGGGGAGGTAGCGTGAGTTGTCTACTAATCGAGGGGTTGGTGGTTTGATCCTCCTTCTCTTGTCTGCATGTTGGGAAAAACTCTGAACTCCTGATATCTCCTGTTGGTCAGGCCAGCACCTTGTATTGTCATCCACAGGCATTGGTGTGTGTGTGAACAGATGCTTGTAAAGTGGATAAATGTGCTATTAAAATGAAGTCTGCGCATTGTACCTGGACCCCTTGGGTAGTAACTGATCATATTAGCAATATAAAGTACAGTCCATTTCCAACCCTAATCGCCAAATACATGGGACACGGATGTGGCAAGACACTTCTACTCAGGCTATATCTCTATTTTTTCAGGGCTGCTCAATGTTTTTTCCTCTCTGTGTGGCTGTGTGGTCCTCTAACAGGTAAAAACAAAACATTCCATGTAAAAAAAAACAAGTCCAATCTGTTTAAAAGTGCCTGAGATAAATACGCCTACCACACTGCACCACAGGCAATGTGGCCAGCAGAAAAGCCTTGTGGGTATTTTTTATATTGTAAATCAATCATATCAATGGATATCCATGATTCTGTAGAACAATCAATTTCATTTCAAGCCTCTGCTTCAAAAACACTGCATAACCAACTACATGATTCTACATTAAATCCCCCAAAGAAAACACAGCTGACACACAACCACATGCTATAAAGATGGAGTTCAGGGTAGCCCTGCCTACGTGACGCGTTGTGTCCGTATCCCATGTATTTCGGCTGTAACTGTGATCCATTGCAATCAAGGAACAATAGCTGTTAACCAGCTCCACTTTTTCAAGTTAAATGGCACATAATCTGGGTGCAAAGTAAGGCACAAAGAGGTTGTATTTAGTCTCTTAATTAATCATAGGTGTGTCTTAAGCCAGTCAGAATGCCATCTCCCATTCCCTTTAAAATCCAGGTGCACATGCCTCTAGCGCATTGCTTTTTAACTGGTAAATCACTTGTAGTGATGCAAGCACTGCAGTTAATCCATGGGTCGGGTGGGCTGGGCCAAAAGAGTGGATGGGCTGCAGGTTGGTGAAAAGGGTGAAGCGTCTCCCCACCAAGAAGGACCATGTGCGCATTTACACACGAGGCAAAGAAACATAAATTGTTACTGTGAAAGACATTTAAAATGACTGAAAGGAGCCTCTCTAATCACAAAAATACATTGTTAAAGAAAACAAACATACATCAACACAACACACAAAGAAATCACTAAGAATTAGAGAGGCTGCTTTCAGTCATTTAAACATTTCCATGCACACAGACATGTCACTCTCCAAATATGGTTAACCTTTAAGTAATGAAACTAAAAACTGTAGTTATAAACAGACAGGATGGAGGAAACCCTCCACAAGAAACAGAAGAAATAAAGTTTTCAGACAGCTGTGATGGAAGTCAGGATTTATACGGCCGCTTTACTTCAAAGAATTTCACTGTCTGAACTTTGACTATGTGTGAGACCTAATCAGGAAGGCAATCCAAAAAATAAATGGAAATGACAGGGAAGGAAAAAATAAAAATACTTTCATTATAGTGACTAAGCGTCATGGTTTGGAGTTTTTGTCAGTTATTTCCTGTTCTTTTCTCGCTCTTTGATTGACATTTATTTCACCTGTTTGTCCACCTGTGTCTGATTAGTTCTCTGTCTATTTAGTCCCAGTGTTTCTCTGTTTCTTGGTCACTTTGTCATTGCACAGTGTGTCATCCTGTATTTGTTAGACCTGGTTCTTGTTTTCTTGGACTTTTGTTGCATTTTGCCCTTTGTGGATTCTTTTGTTTTTCTGGACACTGGTTGAGGACTTTGATTTTAGTAAGCTTTTGTTCTTTCGTTTTCATTATTAAATGCATTTTGAACTGTTGTCTGCCTGACTGTCTACATTTTTGGGTCCACCATCTAGTTTTACTTTGACATACATATAACAGTAAGAACTGACCAAGAAACAGAGAAACACTGGCACTAAATAGACAGAGAACCAATCAGACACAGATAGACAGATGAAACAATCAACGCCAAAGTGCTGCAGGGGAGTTCAGTTTCAACTGTCGAGTAAACAAAAGAAACTTATTGAGTGTCAGAAGTACAGAACCCGACTACTAATTTAAACAGTGAATACAGTGCTCCTATGAACATACACTTTGTTTAATGGCGACTATATAAAATGAAACCATTTTGATTGAATTGATTGATTGAACATATCTGTCAATTCTAAGGGCGGAAAGACAAAGACGAGTAAGCAAACACGAGGGAGTCCAGAACAATAAACAGAAATAACCAATAAACTCCAAACATGACACTAGTCATTAATGCAAATTTCGACCACTACAGTTTTGCAAGCTTGAACAACACTACAATACGTAGGCACATGGAGGCAATCACATGACCATAACATAACTGAATGATACACAACTGAGTAACCGAAACCTTGATGTACAGAAGAGACAGAATCCTGATGATCTGTCAGTTTTAAACAATCAGTGAAGTTACAGCTGCTTTCCTCATGCACAATACCCCGCAATTTTTTAATGGGCAACATTCTATTACAGCCCCACTGCAAACCCATATGATTAACCTTAGTTTTTGTTTTTTTTTTTTTTTTTTTTTAAGATTATTTTTCTGGCTTTTTGCCTTTATTCTGATAGGACACTGAAGTTGTGACAGGAAGGGGGGCAGAGAGAGAGGGAATGACATGCAGCAAATGAGCCGCAGGTGGGAGTCGAACCTGCAGCCACTGCAGAGGACTGACAGCCTCAGTGCATGGGGCGCACACCCTACCAACTGAGCTATAGGGGTGCCCCATAATGTTCACTTTTATGATCCATGGATTACCTGCAGTGCCCTAGAAACAGATTGTACGTTAGTTGTGAACCTGCCTTTGTAGGAACATCTTACTGTCTGAACAATGTCTCCTGCACTGTTGACTTCAAATCAAGTTTTTGTTGGTCCTTGGCACTTTCTGCTTCCTCAAGATAGCAATGCACAAACAACCCACCAGATGACACCTCATTTTAAGATCAATACACCGCACTGGCGCACAGATGGGCGCAAGTACAATTGTTACTCACGCAATGTTGGGGCTGGGTGTAAAAAATGACAACTTCTATGGTCAGAAACTGGCAGTGACAGTTGCACTGTGTGCTGTTTTGTGCCAGGTGGAAGACAGAACTTCAAACCCAGAAAAAATAAAAAGCAGCTGGATGTTTCATTTAATAATCAGTCCTTCCAGGAAGCTGCAATGTTGTGATTGCAAAAATTCACCAATCCCTGTGAATTCTGTGCGAGCTTGCAATTTAGTCCAAACTCTGCTACTTTTCCATAAATTTGACCAATCATTGTAGCTTCCTGCGAGTTCCACCAATCACAGCAGTCCCCTGCACAAACGTCATACATGTAAGTCTCACCAACTCAATGTTTTGTTTTATTATTCACTATTTTTTTGCATTTGTATTTGTTTATTTTGTCATAGGTCCTGAAAAGAACACTTATGTTACTGTAACTGACATTTATCAAGCCTCTGTGTACATTTATTTCAATAACTTTGAGCTCCAAAAAGATTTTACTTCTTTGTGGGATACCCTTCAGCGGCACTTTGTCATTTACGCATAAAGCAGATTTTGATCATTCTTGTAATTCTTGGTAGGGTTACTTAGAACACTCTTGTGAAAACTTTCTTTTGCAATTTTCACACAACTTCATTGCAAAAAATGCCTAAAAACACTGCAACATGCATCACAATTTTTTAGAAAAACTGTCATGATATCAGGCATTTTAGGCCAAAACAATCCCAGAAACGGCCTGGAAATCCTGGAGGGACTGAATAATAAAGACACAGAGAGTGACAGTGAGTAAAATGATAAATCCCTGAAAATGAAGTGACTATTCTGCACTTTTATTTTCAAGAAATACCAGTTGAATCACTGCTGCTGCTAACTGTGCTGCTACTACAGTTATTGCTGCTGCCAAACATTTATTCAGCCCCACTTCCAAACCATGTTTTCCTCTCTAGGCTCTGATTCTGCAAGAGCTATCAAACATGCTTGCTGTGCAGGACAAGCTCAAGGCTTAGATACCACTTATCAACCCTGTACGTCCCCATAGATATATATATATGTACACCAGTTTGACATAAATTCTCTGTCTGTCGATACTGTTAATTATAAAACTGTCAACTGATGACTGTTAATTGTTGATGATGTTGGTCAGATTAACAGTAACTTTGCTTACCTGCTGTCAAAGACTCAGCTGTTGGGGTTTTGTTCTCCTTTACAGCAGGAGCGACGGTGGCGGGTGTTTTACTGCTGAAGAAGCTCTTTTTAACAGCAGCGGGTGAAGGAGTGGGACTGGGACCTGGGCTCTGAGATGGAGACTGGGTGGGTGTTGTGCCTTTCCGGTAGAAATGAGGGCTCCCTGATGGAGATTTCTCCTGTTTCTCCTCCACAGGAACTTCCTTCACCTCTGCTGGCTCATTGTACTTCTGCCGTATGTAGTCAGGACCTGAAATAACATCAAAGTTCAGAAAGCTGTATGCCTACAGAAAAATGACTAAAGCAAGTTAGATTTGGCAGGCAAATAGCCCAGAATTAAAGGATAATTCTGTGTAGTTGTGTCCATCATGTCTGTCAGTTATGATAATACTGTTGTCTGTTCCACAGGCCCAGCTGAAAATTAAATGGGGCAGAGCACTTGCAGTCAGGGCTACGAGACTCTGGAACAATCTGCCCGAAGATGTGTGTGTTGTTCCTGTATGTAAATTTACTTGATAGACATGCTCTAAAGATAACAATATAGCTGAGAAAAGAAAAAGAAATGGTCAAACTGCAGGAATTCATGTGCAACATTGTGTAACTTTGATTAGCACTATTCATACTAACAGGTAGGGTCACTCAGTGTACGGTGGCTGATTTAATGCATCTCGAGATAACATGTCGTTTTTTTTCCCCATTGACCAATCGATTGGTTGAAGAGTGGGTAGAATTTCAATTTTCTTTGGTTGACTTCAGCTCTAAAACAAACTTTTATCAGAGAGCCTTTTCTGATTTTACCTGAGTTTTAACCCTTTAACAGACATGCCAAGAAATGCATTTGCAAAAAATTATATTTTGGTAAAATTGTGCTCCAGTTATTAGTATTAGACTTCCACAGATTTTTTTCGATTGTGCAACTTAAGTAGATAGAAGAGTAGAATATGTTCACAACATTCAATTATATTCAACTACAATTACAACAACTACTACTGCTACTAATAATAATTATCATTATTATTATTACTCATTACTCAAGTTATTGCTGAGGTCAGGAACAAGACAACATCACACAGGAAAATTGTGTGCACACAACAGGATGTACAGTAGGTCAAAGTTGAATTGGGAAGTTATGTCTGTAAACTGTGATAGACATTCACAACAAACGCTTTGAGTAAAAATTTTATAGTCTGCATTTTCTCTTCCAAATAAATTTGCATAACGTTGAGTATGACTTACAACTTGTTTGATCATCTGACAGCTCATTTTTCTGACCAGTTGGACTTAAATAACACAATACATATGATCATCCCCTACAGACACATAAATGTCATGCAGATATGTAACTGGTTATGTTTTACACTGAAGCATTACATTGTGTTTTATAATTTATTATCATCATCATTATTATGCAGCTCCCATGGCTAAAGATTCTGTAGAAGGAGCCAGTAGGCAGGAGCTGGGGAGAGGAGTGAGAAGAGGGGAGAACAGAAGGAGGAGGCGAGCCAACCCAGACCACGACATGGGTACATCCAGCAGGAGGACCACACATTCCTGGGACCCCAGCAGGCTGTGACATGCTGCTGGGGCTGGCTCCTTCATCCCTTCCTCTGTTCTCCATCTCCTCCTCCCATCCTCACTCCTCCATCCCACTAACAATACTAAGGATGGAGGATACAGAATCAGAAAGTGTTTCTGATTTTGAGGGAAGTGATGCGCAGAACTATGCACAGGTTATCCAACGTGCAGACGGACCTACTGCGCCACAGACTTTACACTTTGACCAGGTTTTAGCAGGTCTGTGGCACAAGTGGTTTTGACTACAATACGCTGTGCACAAGATACCTAACATACCTGGCCACGCCTGCATTTTTAGACCTCCTGCCCATGGACACACAGACTAGGCCCAAGTTTATTTGCTGTCTTCCAAACGTGGTAAAAATGTCACTGCACTGGTGTAAGATAGCAATGCCACTTGTGTCACCAGTGCATCCATTTTGTGCCAGGTATAAGACAGGGCTCTAAGACTGGGTTACACCAAGGATGAATTTAATCTGAAGATTAACTTTAGGAAATATGTGTTTAAAATGAATAAATTCAGATTTTAAGCAGAGCTCTGTTGCACAATGAAAAACTAATCTCTGTAAAGTAAATCCAAGTTTATGGATGTAAACTGAAACTAAATTGTTTTATCAGTATAAAGAGGGGAGACCTTTAACTTGTTGCTGCTAGCCGGCTAAAAGTAAACAATACTGACATGATGATAATTATTGTGGATTATTGATAAGCATAACATCTGGTTATCTAGCTACCCCTAGGTGTCTAACATTCCATCCTGACAAATACTTTACATTGTTTGCTAGCTGAAGAGTAAAAAAAACACTTCATTGTTAACTAGCTAGCTAGTTAGTTAGCCTAGTTATTCTACTTATAATGGCTTGGCAGAGAAGCTCTAATTTCTCCTTCTTTGAGAAAACTTGTTTGTCAAATTAAAGGAACACTATGGCCAAATAATAAACGATTAAAAAATGGGCAACGGCACAGTGAGGAAAAAAACAGCCCGGCTGGCAGCAACTGGCAGACTCCTCAAGTGTAAGGTAATTTAAAGCTAGTTTTAAAGTTTGGAAGTTAAACTATGATTCAGTCAGGTTTAAAAATGATTTGTTGTTGCAACCCTGCCTTAAAGTAATTTGAAAATAAGCCTAACCAATTCAGAATCAGAATCATCAAAATAATCGTTAGAATACATGATTAGAAAAATAAATAATTAATTAATTCATAGCTCTTACATACAGTATAAGGAAGCAATAGAATTCTAAAAATTACAACATTTTAAAACTAGTAGGTCCAGTCATATCTTGTTCTATTCTGCTTGCATCATATCAGTATCCTGATATAATCAACCCTCAACAGAGACTTAAAAATAATTTGAGCGAGACCCCTGTGCATCATGTCACAATAAAGAGCTGCTCACTGTACATTGTTCCTTACTTATTTCCATCAACCCTGACCTTGTAACTGAGCCAGAATCACCAGGCAGTGGGACAGTGACATTGTCTTCAGCGTCTCCAGCCTTGACATAATGTATCTGATAAACTAGCCGACCAAGTTGGTGGTTCTGTCTCACCTTTTTCTGACATCGCTCCTGTTATTCTCACCATATGTCTCCTGGACCACAGTGACATCACAGATAAGAACCATGAGCCATGAAGCTCAGCACTTTTCAAGTCCACATTGTATGTGGGATCTATCACTGATGGTTCTAGCACACACACCAGTCAATCACTGATGCTTCTATAACACTACTGTGTGTTGTGGCCTCTGGACTGGACCTGCTGTACCACATTAAAGGCAAAAGTGGGAAACATAAAGGTTAAGTCTTAAAAGTAACTGATTGTCGCATTGCTTTTTTACCTTCTGTTGTAGTACTGACTGGAGAGCTCCACTAAAGTAACTTGTATGTGTCTGTCTGTCTATCCGACCATTTATCTGTCTTTCCCTCTGTATGTGTCTCATAAAACAGTGCCGCAGAATTTACACCCGCCTTTCCCAGACATTGAATTTCAGATGCTATTCCCGGCCGCAGTGGTCAGGCTGTGGTGATAAATCTAGCGCCTAACAACAGGCCGCAAATCCTGATCCTTACATCTCCCTATGTATCTCTGGGTTCAGTTATGAAGCAGAGAACTGGACAATACTTAAAAAAAAAGACATAGTTTGACTGTCCAACGGGCATTTTAATATTTTATGTTTGTTTTTATGTTTATGTTTAAGAATTGGCTGGGTGAGTCTGCTACAGTGATGTGTGTGATGTGTAGACTGACAAGGAACAGACAGCTGAGGTACTGGTTACCAAAGGAGTCTGAAGTCGGGATGTTCCTGGTGGAATTTCCCCGTTGATTAAACAAAAATTTTAATTTTGACTAGTCATTTAGACATGTCTAACAGTACAGACAGCAGTCAAGTCCAACAATCAGGAAGCAGTTAAAATTGAGCACAATTTATGAACTGATGATGTTAAACACTGTCCGGAAAAATCCTGTGTGTATTAAGAATCATTTGAAGCTGTTAATCACAGTCTACAATCACCAAATCAGATTTTAAATACCACTGAAATGTGTGGAACTCTGCGCTGTGCAATATGAACATTGCACACTGACCTACAAAACATGACAACAACTCACTAAATGCTCCAACTTTTCAGATTGAAAAGGATCACAGAGTCTGTGGGCAAACAACATTGTTTACCTGGCGTTGATGTTAGCTAACAGCCTACCACACAGTGTGACTAATGTTAGCAGAGCTAGCATCAGCAGCTGCTCTGCTTGCAGGTTAATGTCTGTGTCTGTGCTTAATGTGGTCACATGTTGATCCAGTCGAGTGTCAGTCTACATTCAACCTTAATTCCATTTTCTATATCAAAACACTGACAAACGTTTAATCATGTCGTCGACTCATCACACACATCCCTAGTCTGAAGCGGGTATGGACCAGTTTTTTCACAGAGGAGTACAGAGAGCTGAACATTTTGACATCACAGTGAAATTGACCTTTGACCTTTTGGATATAAAATGCCATCACCTCATCATTTGTGTGAATTTTTGTCATAATTACTGTATGAATTATCAGGTTAAGACCAAAAATGTGTTTTGTGAGGTCACAGTGACCTTTGACCTTTGACCACCAAATTCTAATCAGTTCATCCTTGAGTCCAGGTGGATGGTGGGCTGGATGTAATGAAATTCCCTCCAGGTATTTCTGAGATATCATGTTCACGAGAAGGGGACAGACGGATATGTGGACAGACAAAAAAACCATGCCTCCGGCCATGACTGTCACTGGCACAGACATAAGACATATATACATAGATACCACATTGAGCACTTAGGCCCGTTTCTGCAATATGTCAACATCGCCGCCATACTGGACTGGTCAAGACTGGCCTGTGAACAAATACATGTAAATGAGGGAAGCGGCGTATTTTCTGGATAAAAAGCACTACAAGGTTTATTTCTCAACTGATTTTAATGAGTCATGTTAAGAGTTTATGATCTACATGGAGAAGGAATACCCTTATCTTTTTTTCTTTACTCTGTGTAGATCATGAACTCATGAATATAAAAACGATTCACCGAAATCGGTTAAGAAATGTTATAGCGCTCTGCAGCTCCCCTGTTTATTTGTTCACAGGCCAGTCTTGACCGGTGGAAATCTATATCTCCACCTGATAATGTGGACACATGGTGAAAAACTTGTTGGTCAGAAGGACACGCTGAGTTTCATCTTGTGCAGGCTGCTAACACTGAACATGAGGGAAACAAAATACACTTGACCCAAATACCTGATTTCATCTTTGGCTGTTGGTAACTGATTCCCTGCTCATTGTGAGGATATCTGAAATCTGCATCCATGGTTACACAATAAAAGACATTGTTTGACCTGAGTGTTCTTCCAAAGCCAGCCTCTTGTCCAGAAGCTTCCAGACATTCCCAGCAAGGTTCGACATTAATCATGGCAAAAAGTTATTCTATTCTTTCGCCACCAAATATTCCCTGTAGGTGGCCTCCTTTAGCCTGAAGTTTTATCCCCATTCTGAGAGCCTTCACCAGCACAACATTACAGTTCCATAAAAATCCTGATTGCTCAGTCCCTCCAGGAAGTTGTGATGTTGCATTTGGAACAGTTCACGTAAATTCAACCAATTCCCGTGAATTCTGTGCGACCTTGCAATTTTGTCCAAACTTTTCTGCTATTGCTTCCATTCTGTTCCGTTCCACAGATCACAGCAGTCACTGACACTGACATCATGCACGTATGTCTCAATGAACTGACTCAATGTTTTGTTTTATTAGTCACTATTTTTTTGCATTTATATTTTTTTTTAAGTTTTGTTACAGGTACTGAAAAGAACACCATTGTTATTAACATTTATTAATGTGCTGTACGCTTTTATTTGATCATTTTGTGCTGTTTTGACTGAGGTTGAGCTTCTTTGTGTAATACTTCCTGGTGCTTATGAACCAGATTTTTCTCATTTTTTTGATGAGGTTAGAACACTCAGAACAGAGTGTAGTTTTGTTCTCCCTGGAACAGTTTGCCTTCAATTTTTTACAAATTATACAAAAAGAATTGTAACTTTCCTTTGCGATTTTCATTTAGTCCAGCATTTTCATTGCAAAAATGCCTAAAAGCATTGCAACATGCATCAGAATTTTTCTAGAAAAGCTGCTGTGAAATCAGGCATTTTAGGCCACAACAATCCCAAAAATGGCCCACGAAATGATTTGTGTTTACATCACTGCTTACTACAACGTACTGGTCGACGTTAAAGGAATGTTTCAGATGTGGACATTAAATCAGGTGACCCCCTGGAGTGCAGAATGGATGAAGACAAAAAGAAGAAACACACAGGACAGGTAATTCTTTGTTCTGCTGATAGAAACAGGCTGACAGATGATGCTGTCTGCAGGGTCAACAGTAAATAAAGTCAAATAAAGCAGAAAGCTTTTAGTGTCTTTAGCATTTGATTGGTCTTCCTCTTCACTAGCTGACAGTAAGCTGCCCTCCTGTGTGTTGTTGCAGTGCTGCTGCTGTCACAGTACCTGGCTGGTGGAAGGACGGGGACAACTCTCTGGCCACAGCTCGGGCGATATCTGAATCCTGACTGGCTGACTGTGCAGCCTGGTCTGCAGCCTCTGCTTTGGCCCGTGCATGGGACGTCCTGCAAAAAACACACAAATATAATACACACACTCAGTGAGCTTAGTATCCAGTAAGTGGCTAATTTACTCACAGCGTAACTGCCCCCATTTTCCTTAAAAGGATATTCCACTTTACATGATAACCCACTCAGTATGTACTCACCTCTATGCCGATGTGAAGATGGGTGAAGATCTTCAGTTCGCAAAACAATCCTGGAGTTTCAGCAGAAAACAGGGTTGCAGCTAATGGCAGTGAATGGTGACCCAGTTTAAAACGTTAAAAAAAGAACACAAAACAAACACAAAATGTCTCCATCCTGCTTGTGTGGTTAATCCAAGTGTCTGTGAGCCACAACATTAAAATTTAACCACAAAAGACGCCATTTACACCATGTTTTTAGCCGAAATGTCAACTGTAGCATGTAGACATTTTGTGTTTGTTTTGTGTTCTTTTTTTTACATTTTATCCATGGTCTCCATTCACTGCAATTGTACTGGATTTGACTGCAACCCTGTTTTCTGCTGAAACTCCAGGATTGTTTTGTGAACTGAAGATCTTCACCCATCATCACATCAGCATAGAGGTGAGTACATACTGAGTGGATTATCGTGTAAAGTCGAATATCACTTTAATACAGTTAATTTGACAGACTGAGCAGACATTTATGAAACTGAAAGAGACTATTAATCTCACTATAGTACTGCAGTATTTGTTAATTTATAGAGCCCTGTATTAGGTGAGAACTTACAATCATAACATAATTACTGCTGCCCTCTCCACCCACCTCCACCTCACGTGATGAAGCTCTTTGGTTAATACTGTTGTCTCACTAGACAGAAGGTTTATATGGGGCAGCAACTATTGATTATTTTTATACTTAAGTACAGGATAGAAATACTTACAAGAAGTAGAGCTGCAACAATTAATCGATTAATTGGTTGTTAAATGAATCACCAACTTTTTTGATAATTGATTAAATGGTTTGGGCATTTTTTTAAGAAAAAAAGTCAAAATTCTCTGATTTCAGCTTCTTAAATGTTAATTTTTTTTGTTTCTTTACTCTTTTAGAAAAGTAAACTGAATATTTTTGGGTTGTGGACACATCTTAGGTTTTGGAAATCAATGATCAACATTTTTCACCATTTTCTGACATTTTATTGACCAAACAATTCCTACGAAAATAATCGTTAGTGCAGCCTTAACAAGAAGTTTTCAAAAAGGAAGACCAAAATAATTATTAGGCCATATCTTTTTAAAATGTAAAAACAAAAGAAACATCATATTTAATATAATATTTAACAACTGCACCTAAACTGGGGATGTTCCTCGCAACTTATTTCCTTATGGATGAAACAGAATTTAGACTAGTTGACTCAGCTCAAAGTATGAAAGCATCAGTCGAGTAGTTACATGTCAGTTTATTCTGTTACAGCCTTCATGTGTCAAACTACTGACAAACTGTGCAAGTTTTTAGGAGATGGTTTACATTCGGGAATTTACGCCTGCCTGCTGGGGCTGCAGCCACAGTGTTGGTACCAGATGTGCTCAGCCTGCCGCATGCGCTGACATCCTGTGTCATGATGACAGACACATTATGACTGGCTGTACATCAGAAAAGAGCTGTAGTTGTGGCTGTCTTAAGAACAAGGATATATATCTTCAGTTATTTTCTCCTTTTGTTTTCTTGTTGTTACAAAATTAAAACCTAGAAGTGACTGTATATTTTACATTAATTGTATGAACTTTGATCTTTAGGTTTTATCAACATAATATTTGAAACAAGAGCTCTTTGTGGTCTTAGTTTTTTAGCTAACTTTAGCCAAAGACATTGTCCTTTACAAAATCAATTGCTAAATTATTTCAAATTAACATTACAGTGCTCAAAGAAGAAGTATGTAAGACCCTAGCATTCAAAAATGAGTACTGCAGTCCAAATAGCAAGTTGAAGCCATAGATCTAATACTAAGTAGGTTGAGGCCCTATTTAATATGTGATCTATGGTTGAAGCAAGTTGTCCCCCCTCCCTCCACAGACTGAGGCCCAGCAGACTGCCTGGACACTGAACCTACACAAGCACAAGACAAACTCAACACTGACTTAATGTCAAATGGGCGAACAAAAACAGATGTTTTAATAATTAAAAATAACAATATGAATAAAGTATTAACACTTAGTTTAAGTGACTAGCATTTCTGGTGCCTACTAGTGAGGGCAGCAACATTTAATCAGTGTGTGTTCATCCCTAACTGAAGCTGGACAAAAGCTACAAAAAAGGATAATTCTCTTATTATGTGACAGATTTTTAATGGCATGTTTTCCTCTGAAGGTCAGTTTCAGTAGAATTGATTTGGTTTCTAGTGCTCCACACTCAGCTCTAATGAAACTGCTTATTTGTGTCATTTAGCTGCAACAATCCATCAGTTTTATTCAATTTGTGAAATTACTGAGGAGAACATCACAATTGCTTTTTTTCATCATCCCATTGTGTAATTTTATCCACTCACAGAAATCATGAAACAATGAAAAGTCCTGCATGCACCAGAAAACTGAAGTATAGGTACCCCTGCTGCCACTGCAGATAAATTCCACCAGGTGTGGCTGTGTTGCGTTACGGCTGCGCCACGTCAGCCGGAGCTGATCGCAGCCATTCTACACAATGCTTGTGATTCCACCAGCAGTGCCTCAGCTCTTTGCTCCAAGTCTATTTTTGGTGGATGCTGCGTTAATTAGCACAGAGCAGATCGAACGGGCAGGAAGTCAGACACAAAAAAGGGAGGGAGACTATTTAACCACGTAGCCTGCTTATCTATGGCAGAAGCACAAAGAGCAAGGAAGGAGGACCTGATCAACAAAATCTGAGCGAGTAAACCTAATCAGGTGGGCAAAACACTCCGATGCTGAAATGCTTCTGAAACACAGCTGGTGGAGCTTGCAGCCATGTGGAGGACGGATCAGAACTGTGGTGTGCCGTGTTTGGTGGAATCAATCGGTAGGACCTGACCTGACTGACCCTGGCTGTGTATATACAGTACAGTCTATAGTACTGCCTCCTGAACAGTTTACAGATCACTTCTTTATATACAGAGAAAAAAAAAAACGGCAGTCTGTCTGAGTGTTCTAGCTAACCTCATCAAAAAAGTGATAAAAATCTGCTTTATTTGTAAATGAAGAAGCGCACCAGGGGGTATTTCATAAAGAAGCAGAATCCTTTTGGAACTCAAGCTCAGTCAAAACAGCACAAAATGATAAAATAAAAGTGCACAGCACATTGATAAATGTCAATAACAATGACAAAGGTGTTTTTTTCAGTACCTGCGACAAAATAAAAAAATAAAAATGCAAAATAAAGTGAATAATAGAACAAAACATTGAGTCGGTTCATTGAGATGTACACGTATGACGTTAGCGTGGGGGACTGCTGTGACTGGTGGAACAGAACAGAATGGAAGCTACAATCATCGGTCAAATTGACTGGAAAAGCTGTGGAATCTGGACAAAATTGCAAGGTTACACATAAACCACAGGGATTGGTTGAATTTGCGTGAATTGTTGTGATTCCAACAATGTTTTCTTATTTACTATTTTTTTTGCTTTTGCATATATATATTTATTTTGTCATGGGTTCTGAAAAGAACACATTTGTTGTTGTAACTGACATTTATCAACGCTCTCTGCACTTTGATTTTATAATTTTGTGCTGTTTTTGAATTTGAGCTCCGAAAAAATATTACTTCTTTGTGGAATACCCCTCAGGTTCATTTCTTCATTTACAAAAATAAAGCAGATTTTTATATTTTTTGCAATTCTTTTTGGTGAGGTTAGTTAGAACAAACAAAAAAAAATCTTTGGCAATTTTCTCATTATCCCACAATTTCATTGCAAAAAAATACCAAAAAACATTGCAACGTGCAACTGCCATGAAATCAGGCATTTTAGGCCACAACAGTCCCAAAAAAAGGCCCACAAAATCCAGAAGGGACTGTTTTTTGTGAATTCTGAGGGAATTCTGAGGGAATTCTGAGGGATTCCTGTGGAATCGTAGTCAATTTCGCTATTCAGGCACAGACCAGGAAAAACAGTCAACAGGAGCAGGAAAATTAATAACAATAGCTCAGTTTTTCATTTCATGTCTATTGTTGTGTGACATTGTGTGAGATGGGACAGGAACTTTTTTCTTTACCCTGTCATGGGACTGGGACAGGAGTGAAAATCCACTCCCATGTCGTCCTCTATTCCTAACGGCTGCTCTTGTCCGTCTGTCCTCATTCAACAAATGTCTCCTCCAAACAAAACAATGTCAAATGTGGTGCATTACTGCCATTTCTAGATGAACAAGGATGAGACCAGATGGAGCTGTGAGAAAACCCGGGTATGGAAAACATATCTCACCTTAATGAATTTTAACTGGTTAAATTGTTACCAGTGATTATCGATTAATGATTAGTCACTCATTAACATTTTCCAGCAGCACAAACTTAGCAGCTTGTCGTCAAGACACTGCTGGGCTCCACCACCTCATGGTTCTTGGCTGCATGCACAAGAGTGTTTGCCCTCAGGGCTTTCTGTCAGAAATAATTTCATTAACAAGCTTTTTAGAAGTATTGATCATACAAATAGATAAATGACACTTGGACTATACTGCAAGAGTTGTGTGAGAGTTTTAAAACGCATGTTTTAAAATGGTTTTGTATTTTAACAATGACAAAACAACAACACCATCTGCTGAGAACTGGCTCAAGGTTTTTTCATTATCATTGTTTTTCATGATCAGCGACTGGAAAGCATTAATCCTCATCTCCCAATCAAATATTTTTATGAACATCAGCCAATAACATTCAGCTAGATATGGAACTGAAAAAGGATTTGACCAAATGCAGGTTTCCCAGTTTATAGACCCTACACACAAAGAAACTAAAAAAAACATGTGCTCCATTTAACTGCAGTTGACACAATAATGGTTTATTATTGGCCTGCTGCTACAACCACAACTGAAACCAGACCAGGGAAGCACCAGTCTAAAGGCAGCCATGTCATCAACAGTTCAGACCGTTCCTCCAGAATAACCAAGGAGAGGACCAGATAAAGCACACTGACTCACTGACTCACTGACTGTGTGTGTGTGTGTGTGTGTGTGTGTGGCTGGGGCCACAGGGTGGTGTGAGACAGTTCCTGTCAGCTGTTGATAAGTCCTCCTCCCTGGCCTTATTTAGACAAGCACTATTCTGACGCACGCACATGCACATGCACACGCACGCACACGCACGCGCATGCACACGCACACGCACACACACACACACACACACACACACACACAGGTAGGATGCTTGCACTGGTGCACACATACACTGTCACACAAACCCACAATCTGGCGATCTGGCCAAGAATCTAAGAATGTGCCTACTTGCTTCTCTCTCTCTGCAGCCCACTCTCCTCTCCTCCTCTCCTCTCCTCACCTCTCTGTCTCTCTGTTTTCTCACTTTGTTCCCACTCCCTCCTTCACTCCCTCGCCGTCTTTTCTGCTCAGATGACGAGAAAAGTGACGCAAGCCCAAACCCTTCCACACATTTCCGAGCGGCATTCATCAACTACGGCTACACTGCATCTCCTGTTTCCTCCATTCTACCAGCAGCTCTTCCTGCTCTGGGTTCCACTGTCTAACTTGTGTAACTCGTGTCTGTGTGGATTTAAACATGTGTACACTGATGTACATGTGTGCCTCCTGTAAACATGGAGTGTTACACACTATAATCAAAGAAACCACTGTTACTGCTGATTTAATCTTGTTTCTGTAAAAATCTGGGATACAACTTTGAAGGACCAACATTTTTAAAGAATATATATTTTAATACAAAGATGATCATAGCACATTTTATACCCATGTTATCAGTAGGTATTGTTAGTTTTAGATTTTGAAGTTGTGAATTCTTGTCTGAGAATTAGGAAATTAAAGCAGACCTAAACATTTTATGAGTTCCATATAATTCACATAAATCCTTAAAAATCCCGGACTGGAATTAGAGTCTTCATAGCTTAAGTTTTATTGGTGTGACATGAATTGTCCCCATTCTCTGCACAGAAGAGAAAAGAAATGGTCCAGCAGCAATGAGGCACTAATCCTTTAAAGGGATAGTTCACCCAAAAATGAAAATTCAGTCATTATCTACTCGCCCTCATGCTGATTGAAGGTCAGGTTTAGTTTTTTAGTCCACAAAACACTGCTGGAGTTTCACAGGAAAACAGTGGTGCAGAATCTCTCTCAAACAATGGAAGTGAATGGTGACCAGTTAATGATAATGATAATGACTGAAATTTCAATTTTGGATGAACTATCCTTTTAATGTCTGTCAAAATCATCAAAGATCAACTAATCTATTGTCTACTGTCTGGATATTTTCAGCTCCATTATTAATAGTAAAAAACTTGCTGTATATGTATCAGTTTCTGTTAGTTTAAAATAGTGAAGCATGTTGACTTTTCTGTAAACTAACTGTTTAAACAGCATGGCAGGATGATTAGTACATAATGTATAGCAGTGGTATATGTGATTGTATCACATGTACTGGGCCCAGATGAAACAAGGAGACATTACAGACAACTAGGGCTGAATGGTTTTGAAAAAATATCTAATTGCTATTATTTTTACTGATATTGTAATTGTGATATGATTTGCAGTAGTAGAGGGAATGGTCATTTTTACATCATTATTCTTATTTTCACTGAAAAACATTTTAAAGATGTAGAACTGCAATGATTTGTTGATTAATCAATTAGTTGTCAACTATTAAATTACTTGGCAACTATTTTGATAATCCTTTAATCAGTTTGGATCTTTTTTTTTTTTTTTGATGAAGAAAACTGTCCAAATTCTCTGTTTTCAGCTTCTTAAATGCAAATATTTTCTGGTTTCTCTCTGACTGGAAACTGAATATCTTTAAGTTTGTGGACAAAACAAGACATTTGAGGATGTCATCGTTAACTTTGGGAAACACTGATCAATATTTTCTGACATTTTATGGACCAAACAACTAATCGATTAGTGGAAAAATTGTTGCAAGATTGATCACTAGTTGAAAAATAGGTGTATGACTGTACACTGTGTCTGGACCTATTTTTCAAGCAAAAACTGGGTTTTATCAAATATTGCACCTCCTGCAATTTGAAAATTGCAGTAGACCACTGTTGATAACGACAAATTATTCAGTCCTTTCAGGGTTCAACAATATGTTTTTTTTTTTTTGTTGTTGTTTTCACTTGCTCACTCGGGCTTGTGAGTCAGAATCCTACTTTCCCAAATTCCATTTTTACTTGCTGTTGGGTCCTGCCTTTCTACATTTTAAATGACTGGGTCAAGGGTATTACTCCTCATCATGTTCCTGGTAAGGAAAGCTCTCTTTTTCACATTTAAAGGTCAGTTTTACAACTTGACAACAACTTATCTTATTTTCATAGTTTTGGCATCATTCCTATCAGTCAGGGGGGATAAAAGACTATAGAGGAAATTCTACAAATTTAAGATTTATATCTGCAGTGCACCTTTTATAAAGCATTTAAAATGTGCATATTCTTTTACTGATTACTGGAATATAAGAGCCTGTTCATTCTGTCTACATGCACTTATTTAGTCTCACTTGTGAAGGAGGCTAAAATGTCCTATATTGTTTTCCTGATAAGAGGAAATAAAAACGAGATGGCCTGTTAACTCAGCATAAATGAATGTATTAGGGCTGCTACCTATTTTGATAATCAATTAATCGGTTTGAGTAATTTTCTAAGACAAAAAAAAAAATTTGATTTCAGCTTCTTCAATGTGAATATTTTTTGGTTTCTTTACTACTTTCTGAAAGTAAACTGAAAATCTCTGGGCTGTGAGTATGACAAGACATTTGGGGACATTGTCCTGGGCTTTGAGAAACACTGATCGACATTTTTCACCATTTTCTGACATTTTATAACACACAATTAATCAATCGAGAAAATAGTCGAGTGATTAATCAACTATGAAAATAATCATTGATTGTAAGTTGCAGCCCTAGAATGTATGTCTCATTTATAATGTTTTGAAAGTGTATATTTTTTAATAAAAGTGTCAAGATAATAAGGGGTAATGCAAAAATGGCAGTAAAAATGGTCAGGAATGCTAATTTATGCACAGATGAAATATTATCAGAATTTATTGATATAACTGACTGGTTGCAATGGTTTGTCATTTCAAAAAATGGACAAAAGTTTGGGAAACACTGATCTAAACAACCTTATTTAGCCTAGACTAACAATAATGCCTAAACTAATAATACCTCTAATAATCCTTCATTTCACAGGAAAACTCACACGACTATGGAACATAAGTTAGGTCCATTGTGTAAACTGTGATTCAGGGATTGAATTATCATCATATGATCATCAGCTCCAGTATTCAGCATTTTTATAATCAGTGGAATTGTTTTTTCCCCTCAGACTGCCAATAAAATAAATAAATTAAAAAAATACACCACTTGGGCTCTGATGCAGCTGCCTGTATCTGTCTGTGGTCACCAGTCTGTAGTCTTCACTCAATGCCCCACCAGCAGCACTCTCGGACTGAGTAATAGCCAATCAGCACCGACGGCTGCTGCGCCACAGACGGAGCTGCTCTGGTGCCAAAGGGAAGGCAGCAGATATTCCTGAAGTTGCAATAAACATCACAATCTTATGATCTATTTCTACGACAACAAGGATCCCAGTGACACCACTGAAAAGTCACAGCCATGAGATTTCACTCTGTGTGATTTTAAATCACCACCCTCACCTGTTCAGAGAGAGTGTGTGTCTTTAGTCGCGTCTCTGCAGGTTATGAGAAGAACAGAAGCTGTCTGGCTGCAGAGCCTCTGACAAATTTGAATTTACAGGGTGAACAGTTGTATTTTTCTGTTTAATAAAGAAAATAGGTGGAAGAATATTCCTTTCTCAACACTTTGTGATATAATTTATTTATTTGACGTAGCAAATGTACATAATGTATGTAACGTAGCAGATTTGCTGCTCGCACACTGGGGTTGGTCGATGTCTCCCAAATTGGCATATGACAATGTCCACAGTCATGACATCATGATGGACAATGATAACATTGCTGGGTCTAAAAGAGTCTTCAACCCAGCACCACACGTCTGTGACTTAGTTGTGGTTAATAAGAAAATAATAAACACTACTTGGAGATGTAGTCATGTCAAGAACAACTTGAGGCAACAACTCTATGGCAACTCTGCGGGGACACACTACCTCAAACAGAGAAGGTTTTTAGACCACAAGGTTATGATGGTAGAGGACTCAGTGAGTGATGACTGTCAGCCATCATCAGCCCAGCCCTAGCACACACATTTCTCAGCTGAAACTCAGGGCGGTATACATCTTTGTGAATACATATCATCAATCACTGGTTGATGGGCTGACGGTGGCCGCTTAGAAAATTTTAACATATTGTCCAACCCTAGTCCAAGCCCAGTGACCTCAGCATCCTCCCTTCCTCTCACCTCTCACTTCTTCTCAGCTCTCTACAACATCATATTTCATATAAAAGCAGGAAACAGGCCAAAATGCTTAGCTGAATGAAACGTACAAATACATGCAGAAACAGCTATTTATTTGTGGTGTCACAGAATATTTTACCTGGAGATGGCGATCTCTACTTTGGTTCTAGCGATGGCAGCTGCTCTCACTGCTCCCTCGATGGCTCGATCCACCTTCTGTTTGGTTTTGGCGTTCTTCAGCGGGATCAGCTGCTTCCTGATGCCCCGGGCCAGCACGTTGTTCTTGTACTTCCCTTCTTCTTTGGTTCCATCAGGAAAGATGGTGCAGCCATAGCCATGGCGCTTATTGTTCAACCACTCACCTTCGTACTTCATGCCGTTGGAGCGCTCGGAGACACCAAAGCCGCTGCGCTTGTCATTCTTCCACTCACCCATGTAGGACTCTGTGGTGGTGGCGTCCACGTTGTCCTCCAGGGGCAGGTAGTCATCGCCCGGGTCTCCGTCTCCAAAGCTGATTGTGGAGTTGGCGTCACTTGAGCTGATGCGGCTCATGGTGGTGTCACTGTGTGCTGAGCTGCGTTTACTGGAGATGGACGAGCGTGAGTCTGATTTGCGCAGTCGCTGAAGGCTACCGAAGATGGAACCACGGCGAAAAAGACCCTTCTTCTTCTCTGAACCTTCTCCGTCTGAGTGGAAGTTGAGTACGAAGCCACCGCGGGTGCCAGCAGGGCTGTCAGACAGGCTGTCGCGCAGGACTGTACCATTACTCTGCTCACTGCGGAGCGACGACAGGGAGGTTCGTAGAGGTGAGCGGATGACAGAGGCCATACCGTATGGAACACTCTGACGTACGCCGTAGCCATGACGCATCCCACCAGTCCACTGACCCTGGTACGTACCTATGGCAAGAACAGAGAAGACAGTGAGCGAGGTGTAGACAGAGAGACAGATAATAAAAAAATGAGTGACATAATAACAGAATCACTAACTGATTACAGAAATCATTGAACAGATCAATGCTTGACTTTGTGTTCTCTGAACTGAATGGATGAATGACAACATTCAAACACTAAAAATGTTTGGGGAGGAGCGCTTCATTGACATAGGGCTATATAGATTCCGCATTGGCCTCTGAATTGTACGTTGATATTGATGCAATTTTCCTTAGGTCAGCTGACCTGTGAATGGATCCATGTAAACAGTAGAGCATCCTTTTTTTCTGGATAAAAAGCTTTATAACATTTATTTCTCAGCTGATCTCAATGAGTCGTGTTACATTCAAGGGTTCATAATCAACATCTTACTCCATGTAGATCATAAAGCCTTAGGTACAACCCATTTACATGGATTTGTTCACAGGTCAGTCTTGACCCAATGAAAATGGGGCGACATCAACATAGCCGAAGCAGTCAATGTATCGTCTGTGTATAGGCTATACGTCTATTGGAGTGCTTCCAGGACTCAAGTTGAGTTTTTTTGAGGTGCTCCTTGGATGAATATACATGGGTACACAAAAACCACTGAAGACTCCATGGTACTTTCTTTAATAGCAATTAAAATGTCTATATTGTCACAGAGTGGTCATGTTAGACAATTCAGACGTGTTATGGCATCAAGACTTCGTCAGGGAGTTAACAGATCAAATGGAACATAAAGGTACCTTTACAGAACATGCTGTGACAATAAAGTGACATGCCCTCATCCAGTACAGTTACAACTGAAGGATAACCCATGAAACAAGTAATATGTCAAATGAAAAACTCTTCAGATTTGACAAAAAATGTACATGACATTGACAACCATTAAACATAAACAGCTTTAAGTTCTGAATATTACTCTTACTTCATACATCATATTATATAAGGGATAATGTACAGTGAGCAGGTTGTTATTGTGAAATAAATAAGCAGAGGGTCTTGAATCATCCTGAAGGGGTTTATTTCACAATAACGACCTGCTCATTGTACATTATCCTGTTTGTTACATGGTTATGTACCAAAAATATTAATAATTTGACACAAAATATTATTTTAATTTATTTAGTGATTTACCATGTTTTTATGTTTCTCCAGAGTCTATGGTCAGAACTGTGTCAGTGCAACAGTCTGCAGTAAAGGAATAACAGACCTTAGAATGCTGTAATTGACCAATCAGAATTGAGCATTAAACAAAGCCATGTAATAAACTTTGGTAAAATCATTCTAGCAGCTAGGTATGCACACCATAGAAAGGTCAGGTGGTTGTCATCAAGATCACATTTATTTAAATCTAACTTGTCATTAGGGGGCAACTTTTTCTTAAATCTGCATTTATTGTTTTACTCATGGCTGCTCCCAGTGACTGTGGTTACACCTCTGCAGATCATGTCACTTCCTTCCCAATGTTCTCCAGTCACCTCAAATTCAAGAAGGCAAAGTCTCCTCATTATTCAATCACTTCATCTTAAACCTTTGCTGTTAGCCCCTGCAGAAGCTTATCAATAATCAGCCAACCAGCTGCTCCTGAGTCTGTCTCACAGCTTCATAAAGGTGACCTGCATCCTACCTTCTCCACCAGCATCAGGCCCTCATTTATGACATCAGTGCAGAGATGAGCCAAGTACCAGGCTTCCTACACATTTTCCATTTCAAACTTCCAGACTCTTTCAGACTCAAATTTCCAGACTTACAGTATCTGTAGACCATATTTGACATCAGCCTTTCTTTTCCATTTGGAATCCTGAGCCAATACGGTTTTATATTCGACATTGTCAAGCCATCTCTGGGAGAACTTGTATTTACACATCGTGGTCGTGTTCTATGCAGGAAGTTGAATGACGTTCCACAAACATCTCTGCCCAAAGAGGAAGTAAACTAATCAGTGCTTCCTATCCTCCTGTTATTTTCCCTTAACATATAAATAATAAAAAACATTATTTTATTGTTCCATTCCCCCCATAATTTTTGTCTCTTTTATAAATAAGAACTAAAACATGAAATAATTCAATTTATCATTGTGCCTGTGCAGCCTTGTTCATTCACTGTCATCACAGAAACAAAGATGAACGCAGCCATAATGGTTTGGTTTTCTTATGCAGAAATGATAATTGATAACTGCATCAACTCAAACAGGGCATCCACAACAACATGGAGCAGCCAGTCAGCTGAAAAGAGCAGCCAGCCAGGGGGTCCAGGGTCATGCCCCTCTGGAGAAAAACTCTGGCCATAAAAGCCCAAATGAAGTGTCTCTGATATGACAGGAAATTACCATTATACAAAATCAAGGCAACCGTATCCTGGAACTACATTTCCCATGCTGCTTCGAGGACTGTAAACAGGAAGCATAATGCTGCCATATGGTGAGTTACACTGTGAGCTACAGCTTGAGCCCTGTTTTTTTAACTAATACTTAAGACGTTAACTGGCATCATTACAAGTATGCTGAATAAACTATTAACAGCTCCTTTGTTATAAAGTTCCACAGACATCCAGACAACTATCACTGAAAAAAAACTTAAAAAGTTGACAATGCTAAATTATGTTCTGGAGTATTTTTCACATTTATTCAGGACCAGAGATCATCGAATCCACAGAAAGTGTAACGTCTGAATCTAAAACATTTGTAAATATCTGTGTGTTCCTTAAAGGGATAGTTCACCCAAAAATTCAGTCATTATCTACTCCCCCTCATGCTGATTCAAGGTCAGGTTCAGCGTGCATGTGTGTATCTACGTATATCTACCTGTAGTTTTTACAACACCTGTCTGTCACCTGCTTCAGGTGTTTCTCTTCTGTCCCCCCTCCAAACTCAACTGCACCCCCCTGCTGAGCAGCCTCACAGTTTGAGGACCTCTGACTCGTCATATCAGCCTGTATGATGGCCAAAAAGTAAAATGAGACTGCAAAGCATAAATGTCAAACATGACTGCCATCACTAAGGAAGCGTCACAGCACTGGCAAGTTTAGTTTTTCATTGTAAAACTATTCCCATGTGAAAGGTGGTGTTTGTATGTACATGTGACGTCTTACTCTGCAGCCCCCCTCTGCTCTACTGGACCTTATACCAGCTCTCATCTCATTGTTTCAGTTCAACAGGCTGCTTCAGTCTCACTGCTCTCATCAACCTGTTTCCTGCAGAAAGCTGTTCTCAGTGAGAAAGCTCTGATAAACCTACTGTACACCACCTGTCCAGCAGCAAACAGCAGACAGACTCAGTTAGAGACAGGCAGGTGGACACAGAGCAGCTTTTAGCAGCTGAAGAGACAGACATTTCTCTCAGGAGTCGATGGAGACTATTTTCACTGAAATTACATTTACAATATGCAATATGATTTGTGGGAAAGATCATTTTTGCATAAGAATTTTCATTTTTACTGAGGGAGAAAAACTATTAAAATCAGATGATGTGGTATTTGTTGGGGGAAACAAGATTTATAGGTGAGGTCATCTCTGAAGCACTACAGTACACACTTTTCCTTGAAAAAAAATGGTTCTGAATCTGTGATTTGGATATTGCACTTGGCCATATTCCGATCTCAGTAATATTGCGGTTAATTGTGCTGCCCTAGTGGAGACCAAACCAGAGCTAAAACGAGAGTGAATATTGGAATTGGTGGACGTAATCATCAACAGTGACTTTATGTTTAGAATCTACAATAATGTCTTGGGCTGAACAATGACTTGAAATTTTAGCTAAATTGCAATATGGTCTAATGCAATTTTCAAATCACAGGATGGACAATATTTGGTGAAATGTGTGTCAAAATACCATTTTAATTGAAGTATTGTGGTGCTGCAGAGGTGTCCTAGCCAACACATCATTCTTAGATCCTTAAAAAAATAACACACTACAATCATTTTAATGTGTTTTTTTAATCAGTTATGTTTTTGGACTTTTATGCCTTTATTATATAGGACAGCAGACAGGAAATGGGGTGAAGAGAGGGGGGATGACATGCAGCAAAGGGCCACATGCGGGAGTCGAACCAGCGGCCGCTGCAGAGAACTAACAGCCTCCATACATGGGGCAGATGCTCTACCATCTGAGCTGCAGGGCCGCCCCATTTTAATGTGTTTTTAATGAAAATGAGAATAATGATCATTTCCTCTAATATCACAAATCATATCGCAATTGCAATATAAGTCAAAATAATTGCAACTAGATATTTCTTCAAAATCATTCAGTCTTAATAATGGCCATGTAATGAATGCACTGAATTAATTACATCAACAGTAAAAGTGATCATATACTTGAACTTTTGCTATGCAATAATAAAAGTGGCTGTTTACATTGTATATTCTGTGTGCACTTGTATGAAATCCTACAAATCTTTGGCACTTGCTTTGAAACTAAATCACGTACTAACAAGACAACCGAGCCGGAGCCTAACACCTGTGCACCTGTTGTCTGAGTGTGCTCCAGTCTGAGAGGTATTTTGACAGCTTGGACATGAAACAGTTGTGATTCTAAAAGCACCAGCAGTGAGCGTCATTAGGTGATAAAACTGTTAGCTTGGTGGCCTGGTTAGGAGAGCTCAGGCTGCGGCCCTGATGGCTTCAGCTGCAGAATGTAAGAATGTGCTATTTTAAAAGATGGAAGTAACTTGAGACACTGGGAAGTCTGTTGGCTGGCCAAACATAACTCCAAGCAGCTATCTTCCTACGTGGAATAAACCTAAGCCTTCTTCACAGCAACACACTGGAGACACTGGACTAGACTCTGGAACAAATTAAAGAAAAGAAAAGACTGATTGAGTCTGAGTCTGAAATGATTTCTGAAATGAGTCAAATTGAAAACAGAGCCCGTCTGTCACATAGTGACAGTCCTACAGAGTTTTTGAATTCATTCATTTAGTGAAGTCCTTGGTAAAAATAGTAACACTGTGTAACACAGTACCTGCCAGGAATCTCACACCCAAGTACCCAACACACATTCACTAAAGCCTGATTCAGGTGGGACCTGTGAGTGTGTCACTGACTTGCACCCATTCTGGAGAGCTTCAAAAATTATTAATACCAACAGACTAATTTCAATTTCATGGTGAAAGTTTATTCTTTCAGTATTTATATTTTGCTTTCTTTTTTTCTAAACTTACTCTGTGCCAGAAAAAGCCTTGTCCTCAACAAGATTTCACAACTTTAAATAATTAAAAACTTGTTAAAAGCCTTCAAAGTCTAGAATTAACAACACCTACTGACAACAGAGGGGTAAAAATGTGCTATTAAATCATCCTTGTTTTAAAATAGATTTTTTTTAATGAAAATGTTGACCCTTTAAAGTTGTGTCCCAGATTTCCATCAGATTTGTATAAAAACCTGATTTAATCAGGGATAAAAAGGGTCAGCTATACCTGAAGGACCCCTGTCTCACTTCCTGGTTTAAAAAAGGCAGGAATACTGCTCAACTACTGGTAAACTTTATATTTTTCAGCAAATCTGTTCAATAATATTTAATAATATTTCATAATATCATCAGATGTGTCTCAACCATAACATGTCAACTCTGTAATCCTTCTCAATCAAAGCTAAATAAGAATGGTTTAAAATGTGTATTCTGATAAGCATTAGAGACTCTGAGACACTTTAAAAAATAAAATGGCTGCTCACTGTGACTCTGCTGTGAAATGGAAACATGGAACATTTTGTCGACTCTGTAAGACGTCAACTCCGTCAGATTTTCCATAAAAAATGTCATCACTGGGAGGCTGGACTATTACAAGGTTTAATAGCCAAGGGATTGATCTGATAAAATACATTTTCAGCATAATTTGAGTAAAAATCAAAAACCCTTCAAAATATGTTTTTGTTGTCCTTTTGTTCCTTAATTTCTGTGCAAATCTGACTGATGTGTGTTTGTAAGGTATTTTTTCTGGGCTGTCTCTCTCCCTCCTCCTAATCAAGAATTAGAGAAGCTGTAATGCTTTTTGGAAATAAATTTCTTGTTCAGCCAATCATTATGCAATAATTCACAAGAAAAACTGCAAAGACTGGAGGAAAGTCAGATGTTGTCTGATGTAAATGTGTTTTTTTTCTGTTTTTATATGCTGTTAGGAATCTTTTAACACCTCAGAATGACTTGTGACCTTTCAATTTAAAGGTCATGATTTGATTTTTTTATTTAAACTTTTTTTTTTTTTTTAATTTTGCACTGATGTTTATGTCATTGTTAGACTATCAAGTCTTGATTTGTAAAAGTCAACAGATCATTGGTTTAATGCCCTGACAGCTGTCATTTACATTTTCATATTCTTCTTTATGAATAGAGTCTAATATGGTATCACGTGACCGGTAAGCCACGCTGTGTCATCTTTGAGGTATTGTTGTTTTCCTCAGACACTCGCCGGATGACGCAGGTGGGTGTGGGAGGAGAGAAAAACAAATACTGGGGGGATCACAGATTCTGCCTTTTGATTTGATTCATGAAACTGAAAACAAATTACAATCCATTTTTGATTAATATTGAAATTGTGACAGAAAGCAGAAACCACTGCTCTACTGCAGCTCACCTTGAGCAGTCATTCCCAAACACTGGGTCGTGACCCACAGGTGGGTCACAGCAGATTTTATTTGGGTCCCCAAATAAATAAAAGACTATGGAAGAAATTCTGCAAATTTAAGATTTATATCTACAGTACACCTTTTATAAAGCATTTAAAATGTGTATATTGTTTTACTGATGAGAGAAAAAACAGGAGCCTGTAAATTATTGTCTCATTTATGAAGTAGGCTAAAATGTTGTACACAAAAAAACAAAAAGTTGAAAATTTCAAGGCAACTTATTTCAGTAGAATTTTGAATTTTACCAACAAATTTTTTCAACTTTGATTATTGATTAATTATTTTCTTCTTTAGATAAATTTGAATCTTTGAGTTTTAGAAACTCCCAAAAATTGTATTTCAAAAATAACTAATCTCATTGAAGTGAAAGCGAATGATGGTTAATATTTCAATATTTTCAGTTAAAACCTTTTAACTTTCAAGTACCCAAATAAAGACAAATCAGCTGACTGTGAACAATTTTTAAACCTCAAAGATTCAAGTTCATCAAAAGAAGAAAAGTTAATTATCTTAACTAGATTATAGGTCAGCAAAACTTTCACACAGCAAGTTGCCTTGAATTTTGAGTTGCCTCAACTTTTTTTTAAAGGTTTGCTTTATTGAGGAGGAAATAAAAACAATGAGACGACCTGTGAACTCAGCCTGAATGCACTTACTTCTCATCCATGAAGTTTTTAATAGGGATGATAACAATTAATCAATGATCGATTAATCGATCTACTATCAAATACACATCTGCAATATGTAGCTCTTTATATGTTTCATAGGCTACACTCTTAGAAAAAAGGGATCCAAAAGGGTTCTTCCTGAAGGGCTGTGGTTCTGCTCAGAACAATTTGCTTCTGAAGAACCCTTTTTGGAAGAAAAGGTTTGTCAAGAGTTCTTTGTAAGACTAAAGAGTTCCATTAAGAACTCTTTTCATCCAAAGAACCTTTTTTAGAAGAAAGACTTGTTCAAGGATTGTTGAAATATTTGAAGAACTCTTCAAAGGGTTCCTTGTACCATAATATACCCCTGGGTTGATTCTAGATAAAACCTTGAAATATAAAAATGTTCTTGGTACTTAATTTCTAAGAGTGTCTGTAACACTGTCAGAGAACGTGTAACATGTTGCTGTGTAAATAAACCTTTGATTGAGGGGAAAATACATTTGGTATTGTTTGGTAAATGCAACTTTTTTCAGATTTTGTAAGTGTGTTAATTGATAATTGATCATTACTTTTACCAATGGTCAATTAGGGAGAGAGCTTACAATTTGCAACCCTAGTACTAACTTGATGTATGATCACCATACATATTTATCTATGTTGGTGCCAATTTCATCCAAATGTGATGGAAAATCACATCAAGGTCCACTCACTCGATTGTTTTCTAACAATGTTGTCAGCCAAAAGAAAATCATCTAAATAGTGGTAGAAAATTGGCATTATTAGAATTGAAATCTAGTTGTGTTTTTCTAAATATAAATGAGTACACACAGAAAACTTATCTAACTGGACATCTGGTGCCAAGTTTGACCGCTTGGCATGAGCTGTTGGTGAAGAGTTTTGTGTTCTGTGCTGAGGACACAGTTTCAGCATTAGCCTGTCTATAAATACACTACTGACAACGGACTGAGCCTCAAGGAGGTTAATACACTGAAGAACAGTGTGATTCTAGCACAAGTCCATGACATTGAAAATACATACAGTACAAAATACTGTAATTTAACGAGTCATGTGGAAAACTACTGGAACTCATTTTTCCTTTTAATTAAAATGTTACTTTTAAATCAAGTGCTTTAAGTTTTCTTACATGACTCACAATAACACATATATCTGTTACTATTAGATTACTACTAAAACTGCAGCTATTGCTCATGCTACTAGTGATTACTATTACTACTACTCTACTGTACGAGGAAGAATGGAGGCTTAAGGAAAAATGGAAAGTGCATCAAGCAACGGGAAAAGAAAGAATATGGAAAATACAAAAAGAAAAAGTCTTAAACTATGAAAATCCTGAAACATAAAGTCTGCTGTGTAAAAGAAGCAAATTCCAAATCTGTGACATTACTATAAATCTGTTAAATCATGAGTAAATGTGACAAGGCATGACTTCTGCAGAACAGAAGAGTTTATCCCCTTCACTTCCAGAACAGACCCTACCACCTGTTGGTGTCCCTCTGTTTTATATAAAGTTTCATTTAATGTGCTTCTGATACGTCAGTCCTGGCTGGTTACAGTTTCTGGACTGGACTGTGGGCACAGTCTGAACCTCTTGGGTAAACATCATTTGACTAATTCTCACTTTGATAAGCATGGGATTCAGATAATTAATTGATTCATTTAAAAATACTGTCCAACTCTACTGCAGATACAAGCTAATATTTTGCCATTATACATAACTAGTCAACAACGGTCAAACAAGTATGCAGCCCCAAGTGTTCAATATTAATCACACAGTATGTCATTTCTGCCACCAGGGGGCTCTCAATCAAAACAATAACAAAAGACAGACTTTGATGACCTTGTGAAGTAGCATGGGATCCTGGGAGTTGTTGTCTTCATTATTAAATACCATTAGTGATGAAAAGTTTTATTCACATTAGTAACGTTCACTGACTTCCTTCCTCACACTCTTCAGTATCGTGTGTTTCACTGGAAGCTGCAGCAGCTAGAGGGGGTTCAGGGGATATGATGCCATTAATGATCAACCAAATTAAACTGTTACCTTGTAAATAATTATGGACTTCTCTGGTTTGAACATGGTTGGAATTGTTTGGGATAATAAGTACACAACTTTCACACTGACACACTTAGATTAAAAATTAGATATTTATACACAAACAGAGTTAACTTTCCAATTTCCAGCAGGAAATAGATAATTGAGACAGTCTTCATGTCTGTCTTAGACTATGGGGACATTATCTACAGACACGCCTCTGCCTCATCTCACTAACCACAAACTAGACTAGACTAGACTAGTGTGTCTCTCTGCCCTGAGACTGAGTACTGGTGACAGTTATTCTACACGTCACTGCATCACTGCAAGACATTCGGAAAATGTTAAATATTTAAAGAACAAATAATTACAAAGACACACATCAGTATATTGTGGACAACATATAAATCCTCCACTTGCACAATGTGGTGTGACATAAATCTGCTTTACAGACCACCTGTCACTTAGGTTCAGGTGTCTAATCTGTAGTATGTCCATGGTCACCCGAGTGCTTTTTCATCTGCAAGTTATTAAAATATACAGTTCAATTTGTACATGGGTCAAAGATGTGGCATGTCAATTCTGGTGTCCGAGGCATGTTTATAATGTTAAAAATATATAAAAAATTTAAAACACTACATTTTGTTACTCAACTCTCGCCACTTTACTTACTCATATGAGTATTTACTATTAGAAATGAAAATTTAAGGAGCTATTTAGCTCAAAAGTACAAAACTGTCCTTCCTGGATAACGTCCGGGCTAAAAATCTAAGTACAAAAATATGCTACAAATGTCAAAAATCTTAATAAATGCATAAATGATGTACATAATTGTGTTGATGTTTGTAATGACACCTACAAATATAGTAACAACACTAAGCTCATTTACATTTTTATTCAAGAAATACTTTTGTCCCCATTTTTGGATCCTCAAATGTCCTTCCTGGGTAACAGACATAAAGTGGCTATACATGACTATATTTGGATTTGGATAGTCATGTGACAGGGTGTTGCATCAGCCAACAGATTCTGAAGGACCCCCAAAAGATATCACAAGGTCATTAAGTCTCTCTTAAAATGTTGATAATTTGACCTTTTCGCTCGGTGGTACATGATGTACCACCATGATGTGTCTTTCTGGATAACGCTAAAAAAAACATTTATAATTTTTTTACATTTTAAAATGACCTATTTCATGTGAAATATGACATTGATGTGTTGAAGATTAAGCTAATATTTTACACAGTAGACCCAGTTAGTGCCTGATAATAAAGGAAAAATAGTTTTTTTGTCCTTCCTGGATAACGATATGTCCTCCTGATAACAAGATATTCCGTTACCCAGGACATGTCCTCTGTTATCCAGAATGGACATGTTAATCAATTCAGATTTGTATCGGTATCTGTAGCTTTTTAGGCATTGATTTGATGTTGTATTGTTATACTTTTATCATTATTAATAACAGCAATTGATTAATTAAATAAAAGAAGCAGTATTATGTATTTTTGAAATTTTGTGGTATTTTTTGTTATCTTTTTCAATGATAGCAACACAGGACATTATCATAGATATTGTGAAGTTATTGCCCAAAAATGAGTATAGCTTTTGATGTTTAAGGGTCAGTTTTGTTCTTGCAGATGCCACTGTCTAGTAAAGAAAGGCAGAGACTTTTCAGGGCCAGGAACAATGCTGACCCACAAGCTAGGGCTGAGTATCTCGAGAAAAAGAGAGCAAGGTATTGTGATTTAGTAATAAAGTGATTATGCAGATCAGTTAAAAAGGATTTAAAAAATAGGTTTACACTTGTTTGCAAAAGGCTTAGATATGTAAGTTAAGCAATATGATAGCTTATGCTAGGGTACATTTCTTCTGGAGCAATTGGCATCGAGGTAATTGATCAAACCATTACGTCATTTGTTTTGTTTCTAGCTACTACAAAGATAAATTCAAAGCTAAGTCCAAGACACCTATACAGCTGATGACTCCTTCTGCTGCAAAAAAGAAAAGAGAACAGTGGAGGATTAATAAGAAGAGACAGAGGGAGGCAGATTAATCAATTAATGGAAGACACACCAGAATCTATCAATGAATCTGCTCTTGAAGATCCTCAACTAACATTGAAAATGACTTGGTCACACATAGTGACTTTAACTCTGACATTGTTGAAAAAAAAAATGTTCATGTTTTTTTGTGTTTTGATTTAAAAAAAAAAATGAAATGCCACCAAACCTGTTTCCTTCCAGTTACGTTGCTGTGTTGCACAAGTTACATTGTTGCACGAAAAAGATGAAAAGATTAAAGAATTTTAAAAATAAATCAACTCTTCAGATCTTTAACAGTTGTCAGTTTCTTTGCAATATGTTTGTTAAAAATTATGTTCCTCAAACAGCCTTTCATGAAATACTTGATTACACTGAAATCTTGCAGTGGTCATTCCTGGCTAACAGCATGTCATTCTGGGTAACAATGACACAGTCAAATAATTTAACCCAAATTTCATATTATATTACAGTATCGTGTTTTTTGAGTTGAGGATACAATAACAACCCTTTTACTTATAATGTAAAAAAAAATATAAGACATTTTCTATCATTTTTCTCTTTTTGGCATTAACTATAGTGTGACAAACAGGAACGAATGAAGCAATTTCACTATAAATGTCCAAATGCATTACATTAATTCTGATGAAAATGTTGTTTTCTGAGCAGTAATTATTTGTTGGGCTCTAACTGTTGTTATCTATAAACTTTTAAATGCCAACAATGATAGACATTTTAATTTATTTTCAGATCCATTTACGTTACCCAGGAAGGACATTTTTCATGGGAGAAATCACATGATTCACTGAAAAATGTTTATTGCATTCTTACAACAAATTCCTGTTGTTGAGTGGTATACAGAACACTCTAATAAAGATAGAAAGTAACTTAATGGGCATTTTTAGCCAATTTGATTTTTTTTCATTTTTTAAATCCTTATTCGTCTTTGACCCACATATTGTTAATATTTTCACTCATGTATATATTGGTATTTAGTTAGTATTTTTTAGGATAACCAGTTAGCTAGTTAGGCCAGTTAAGCAGCTAACATGAAGAAAATCACGATGAAGTTTATGAGGAGGCGGGGTCAGCTCCACAGAAGCCCTTTTTACACAGAAATCCCACAGTATCACAGTATCTTTGTGTAACACTGACCAAGCAGCGCTGACACAAAGCCACCCCAGTGTGTCCTTACAGCGACCAAGCAATACACAATCAGAAGAGGTGTGTCATAACAAAGCAGTACAGTGGTCACCAGCTCATTCTGCTCGTTCATAATCACACACACAGAGCTGATAACCTTATGGATTTATAAGATAAAGGTTTTTATGTGTTCCTGATAAACAGGCCATCACTTCCTCTACTGCAGATAAGTTAAACAGATCAAGGCCTTGTGTGATGACCTGTGGGGGGGATTTCTCTCCTCCTGTCTATGTCTGTGTGTGTGTGTCTGCTTAGCGCACACAGCTCTGTGTCAGCGCTGTATAAAGTGTCTGCTTGTCTCCCTCCCTCTCCCAGCTTAAAACAACTGAAAAATATGTGGATTAAGTTTGTATTTTAACACAAACAGCAGTGAACATGTATGTTCACTTTCACAATATGGTGTATGTCAGTCACTTTCATTTTGGGCAGCTCCCTCAAGCACCAAGTGTAGAAAAGAGCCATAGAAACCTAATGTTAGCTTAAGGCTAGCTAACGTTGCTTATGATAATCAATATATCAAAATAATCAAAAATACTAACTTAACACTAATACACACTGTATACAAAGTGAACTGTAAGCTGTTGATAATATGCACAAATCGAACTGTCGAAAGTTTTTTTTTAACTAACTTGCGGATTAAAAAGCACACAGGTGACCATAAACACACATGTACTGCAGACTTCACACCAGAAGTTAAGAAGCTGAGTGACTGAGAATCTGTAAAGCAGATCTATGTCACACTACATTGTGCAAGAGGAGAATGAAACTATAATTTGTCTTTTATTCCATAATAGACATTTTTATTTCAAAACACCCACTTTAAAAAGTATGCTATTATTTCATAATGTTATTTTTTCATAATGTAATTTTTATTGACAACGGTCTTGTCACTGCCCTCCACCTTTCAGCCAATCGCATCTAATTGCCCCCTGCTTCTTAAGCTAGCAAGTTCAACAACTGCTACCAGAATTAGCTCATTAGCACCTGTTAGCGCGAGCAACAACAATGTCGAAGCAATTCTGAACCTACTATATACACACACAACTGATTTCCCATCTTAAGAACACAGTTTGGAGCTATTTGGCTGTGTATTTACTGGCCTTGATCTTTCCACTCCTGCAGGCGCGGGGGAAACCGCCCTCTGACCGTGGCTCTGCTCACAGCAGCAGGATCAGCCTTTTGGAGAGCGCCGTGTGTGGCACCATCCTGAGTTGATTTACTGGTAGGGTTGGTGGTCAAGGTTGGGGTGGGGGGGGGGGTTAGGGGCCTTGGGTGAAAGGTGCCTGTGCACACTGGAACCTGCTTGAGGCTGGATATAGGGGACAGGCTCTGGCTGTGCAGAGAGCTGGCCCCTGGCATGGAGAGCCCACTAAAGGCATCTCATAAATTCAGAAAAAAAAGACATTCAGACAGACTTTCTTTTTTTATGAAAAATGATCTCATAAGTCCAGAAAGACAGAGACTTTTTTCATCCGTGGATCTGTCCTATCAGTGTAAATGTCCAAACTTATGCTGAGTCTATAATAATTCGCTATTCATTATATATTCCACTATTTATCATGTAGCGTTAACCAGTATGTTTTTAGGGCCAATACTGATCATTAGCTATCAAGGACACTTGATGTCTTGGTGTCGAAATTTGGAATTACAAACTCTAACACAAAACTTCATCGAAATCAAGCATATGTTGAATTAAAACCAAACTTTTCAACTTTACCTTAAATAAAAAGTGAAAAGGACTGCCCGCAGCATTTCTTAAAATGAACTGAAAAATTTTATTAAACAAATAGGTTAAATGGATATTTTATGAAATGAAAATAAATGGTGGCCAGGTAGCTCAACTGGTAAGGTTTTTGCTCCATGTACTGAAGTTGTGAGTCCTCTGCAGCTGCCATGGGTTTGACACCCGCATGCAGCCCTTTGCTGCGTGTCACCCCCCCACTCTCTCTCCCCCTCTCCTGTCCTCACTCCTCACTTACACTTTCCTTTCAAATAAAGGCATAAAAGCCCCCCCCCCCCACACAACACACACACACACACACATTTTTTTTTAAGTAAAAATAAATAAAATTAATTTAAAAAAAGCGAAAGTGACGTCTGTGTTAGAGCTTAAGTAACACATTTTGAAATTAAATAAAAACAAAATAAAACAACTAAATAAAATAGATTAAAAAACAACAACACTGATACTGATAAATATAAAAAGTAGTAATAGTGATATCGGATCTGAATATCAGTCAGGCCGATAATCAATCGACCCCTAAAGTCGTATTCTTGATATTTGGTAGTGATGTCCTAATGTAATTACTACACCCTACACAGTGAACTGAAAATATCCCACAGAGCACTGTAAAAACTAGTGTAAAACTGATGACGAGTGCTGAATGTTAGCAGCGTCCCAAAAGGTTTTTCAGTGTTGCCAACTAACACAATATATTGTACTCATAGAAGTCCTTAGCAGTGAGCAGCGACAGATCAAATGACTCCAGATAAAGCCTTAACCCACTAACCTAAAACCATGTAAAGAACTGAGTGTGACAGGTTTGAGACAGTTTGAGACAGGTCAGTGGTGCTGGTGGAGGCGTGGACATCACCCCCTCATTATAAAACAAATATGACTAACAGCTACTGACGCTCCAAAATTGTGTATCACTGTTCACCACCACCAACAAAACAAACAACTAAACCACAATATGGTGATCACAAGCCAAAATGTCAAGTTAATAAAATTAATAAAGTTTTAAAAAATCAAACAAAAACATATTATATGTTAATCACAATTATAGCTTTAAAGACAGCAGGTGAGCTCAAAGGTCTGTCCACAGCTTCTAAATACAACTGAATGGGAATAAACACAAGTACGTATATTACAAGCCAATGTTCCACTTAGTGTGTGTGCATGTGTGTGTGTTAATAAGGTGCTCAGATAGATATCTGCTCACTGAGCACTTACACAATGTTTTTGCTGTGATTTCTAAAGATAGATCTATTAATATGTTCAAACATTGAGAAACTTGCAGCGGTGCAAAGAGTACTGAAAAAATTAATTAACAATACAAAGTATTTGTCTCAAAAAGTACTCTGAGTATCAGTTACTTTTAACCGTTGATGTCACAGTCACCTCTCCAAACTAGGGTTAAAAATCTTGTGTGTTTTCCTGAACCAATAGCTGAAAAGGTTAACAATCAATTCATCATTAATAATTTATAAGATACAAAACATGATTTTTTCCAGATTTTCAATTTTTTCAGTTTTTTTTTTTTTTTTTGTAATATACATGAATACATTTTTAATTGGTTAAATTCTTAACAACAATTAATCTTTAATCACAAACATCCTTGTGCTGCCAGAGTTCTGTTTTATTTTTCAGTTGTATGTCTTTGTTTTCATTGACCTGTTTGTGATCAGATCATCTGCTACTAAAATGCAGATGAAAGGTTTGTTTATTAATTCAAACTGTACTCAGTACTCAACTATGACTTCAAACAGTAACTAAGTAGATTACATTTTGTACTGCCTACTTAAGTATGAATAGAAGTACAGACTAGAAAATCTACTCATAAAAGTACAAGTACACAAAAAATACTTTATTACAGTAACTTGAGTATTTGTAATTAGTTACTTCCACCCCTAGAGACGTGTACTTGAATGTAACACCATGTCCCCCATGATGTCTCCCTCCCTCTCACCTCCATCCCCGTACGTCTCCACGCCGTACCCGTCCTGCAGTCCGTTACTCCAGGTGCCCTCGTACCTGGCCGGCGTGTTGAGGCTCTGCCGGACCCCGTACCGGCCCTTGAAGCCGTGGGTCCACTCTCCCCGATAAATCCACCTGCCCTTGGTCTCTACGCCCAGCCCGTGGCGTTTCCCCTGTGCCCAGTAGCCCTGGTACAGGTTCCCGCTGGGCCAGGTGTAGACGCCCACCACCTCGAACCCGTTGGACCAGGATCCGGAGTACTCGCCCTGGCCCTTGGGTCCGGTGCACACGCCGTGGCCGTGGGCTTTGCCGTCCTCCCAGCCTCCGCAGTAGGTGCCACCATCGTCAAAGTCGAACCGACCGCCCGTCATTCAGAAACGGAGGGTGAAGAACTGCTGGGCGGCTGACAGACAAGTCCAGAGTGTTGTTCAGATGCGGGGTGACGCTGACAGAGAAGCCGCGGGGAGAAGACGAGCTCTGGGTGGAGGTGTGAGGGACCGGGGAGTGATGGCGGCGGCTGGGCGCATCAGCGGAGCTCTGTCGGTTGCTGGAAGCGGGACGTGGGAGGGTGAGAGGCGGCCGCCACGGCTGCCACAGTCGCTCTACCGCTTAGCGCCGGAGGACGCTCCCACTGCTCCGCGTGAGGCGAAGACAACACGCTGCTTCCTGTTTGACCTTTCAAAACAAAAGACAAATTTAGAGAGAATTTCCATCACAGTATGCAGGCATGGGTCAGATTACTTTGAAATGTAGTCAGTCACTGAATACAAATTACATGACATTTTTTGTAATTAGTAACAATCTATTGATTATGTAAAAAAGTAATCTAATCAGAATACTTTTGGATTACTTTTGGACATGACCAGATAATAACAGATGACATTAAATCAGGATTACGTAATCAAATTACAAAAAATAAGTATAAAGTAACTATAATAAACTCAGATTACATTTTAAAAACATGTAATAAGAATACAGTTACACTGTCAAGGATTACTTGATTATATTTTTTATATTTTTGCTTGACTTTGAAGTAATCCAAAAGTATTTAGATTAGATCCCATTTTTTTTTTGTAATCCAATTAATTACAAAAATAACCGTGTAATTTGTGCTCAACAACATTTCAAGGTAATCTGATCCAGCCCTGCTTTTGGATTGCTTCTGACTGATTGATTGATTGAAGTGTTTATTTCAAATAATAAAAAAGAAAAATAAAACAAAACATTTGAACATAAGACATAGAAATACATATTCAAAAAGGAGTGAGAAGAAGTATAACTTATAAACTCCCACCCCTTCTCTTTAACTAATGAATAACAATGTCAAGCTTCCCTGTAAACCTGTCTAGATGCTCATGCCTGATACTTATAGATAAATAAAATGTATTTATGACTTTGTATTAAGAAAACTTAAATGTAATTTACATATATCCATAAATACACATATATACATACACATATACATACATACATATATATACATAAACACGCATACATACACATACATATACATACGTACACACATACATGCATATCTACACACATATACACATATACATCCCTATATACACACACCTCCCCATACATACATTCATACCTACATACATATACCCATATTATATGTATCTAGTATAAGCATACACCTTTACATACAGTGCGCACACACACACACAGACACACACACACACACACACACACACACGAAAAGAAACAGAAAAGTATCCTCATAACACTTAGTGCTACCCAACACCTCCCTCATCCCTGTACCTCTTGAAAATAGTGTCTGTACCTCATTTTAAACTGTTTCATGTTTGGACACTGCTTCAACTCCATGGTGAACCTGTTCCATAGTCTCACCCCGCTAACTGAAAGAAAAAAACTTTTCCTGTTTGTACGAATTAAAGTTAAATTAAAGTTAATTTTTCCCCTTAAATTATAACCCCCCTCATGAATACTGAACACTTCTAAATCAAACATTGAAAATATTGCACAAAAACAGATGAAGCCATAAAATAGAGTCCCACAATTATTATTTTTTTCTCTTTCAGCATCTCAAAGCAAATAAGATGCAGTTTTGCAAAGGGTTCTCTTTTCTCCCGCCAGCTCAGCCGAAAAGGGGAGCAAAACTCTACATGTTGGACATGCTTTTCATCAGTTACTTAAGTAAGTAGTTGTCTCAAAAATTATTATTAGTCACTTTTTACCTCTTGATGTTTAGCACATTATCAATAGCAGACATTCAGTCAAAGATGTTTCTGTTTCTCCAAATCTTCAGTTTAAATTTCTCTAAACTTTCTCTCTGTTCTGCTCAGAGGTCACAGTCACTTCTTCAAACTCGGGTCACAAATTTTCGTTTTTATCTTAATCGATAGTTGAAAGTGCTAACAATCGATCAATAATTAATTATGTATAAGACAGAAAACGTGTTTTTTTAAACTTTTTTCTTATTTTCAATTTTTTTCCCATTTTGTTTTGTCATTTTTTTCTCATTTTAAGTTTTAGTTTCTTTATTCCACAAATGGCACCACCAGACAAAAAAATGTCAAATGAAGTGCAGTTGCTGCCATTTACATCCTGGTTTTTATTGGCTGACTTGTGATCAGATAGTCTTATTGGCTACAAAAATGCAGATAAAAAGATTTGGATATTAATTCAAATTGTACTCAGTATTTAATTATTATTTTGAAAGCAACTAGGTAGATTACATGGTGAAATGAATTCTTCAGTCATTTATGGGTAACTGTCAGAGTGGGCATCAGTGCATCACACAGGAGGCTTTTTTCACAGCAGCCATATTGAGATAAAATAATTGGTTGAACAAAGTTGCCGCCAACGATGCTAATTAAGATCCTGTTCTATTTAGTATAGCAGAGCCTTTAGTGAGCCAACACAACAGCAGGTGACTGACTCAGTTTTACCTGATTGGAATGGAACCTTAATCAGTGTCATTAGGAACACCCAGGGGTGGATGTAACTAATTACAAATTAGTGAATGGTTAATGATTAATCATTAACATTCTTACTCCAAACTTGTGGTAGATTACATAGAGTAATGCATACTTAAGTACAAGTAAAAGTACATACTTAAAAGGCTGGTATTCTGGGATTTGTTACACTGGTGTAACTCTATCTGCTTAAAGGTAAAAATGGCATCCTGTTCTTATTCCATAGTTTGCAACATTTATTATTTATGTATTATGTTAACTTAAATTGTAGGACTTTACATGACAGTGGCCTCTTAAAGGGCTGGTATGAAGGGTTTTCCCTGTGCAAACATAAAAAAATGTCTATTAAAAGCTTTTAACATGGCTGATTTCTAAATTTAGAAACAGCACCAGCTGTTCTCACTGTTACTCTAACTGAACATAATACTGAAAGAACTGCAGTGGAAATAATGAACAGATTAAAACTTTTTTTTAACAATAAAGTAATTGCTGTATTTGAATGTTTCATTGATTTATCTGAATGATCCTATTAACAGTCAGTACACTGTTTTCCAAAAGCATTAAGAAATATGATTTTATTTTGAAAGGAGGAACCCCTCTCAGCTTGTACTTCTGTGACTAACAATAACCAGCTTCACTCAGCTGTGAGTGTGTGTGCAGGCCTGACATACACACAACAGGCTGATGGACAGTTTTCATGTGACATGTGTTCCATCAGTCAGCAGCACACACAGCAGGGACAGAGGTTATTGATCCTGACTGGACTTCAAATACTGCCTGTATATTTGAATATTAATAAGAGTACTGAATATGTGTACTCAAGTACGAGTAATGTTACATTACTAAAATAGTACTCAATTACAAGTAAAATTATTGGTGTTAGAAAACTACTTAAGTAAAAGTACAATCTTGTCAAAAGCTACTTCTAAAAAGTACTACTAATTTTTTTTTTTTTTTTTTTTTTTGTTTTTTTGGTTTTTTTTTGGTTTTTTTTTGTCATTTTAAGTTTCCTTATTTAAAAATTTCTTGACTAATGATTAAATATCAATTAATTCATTTTAACTGATCAAATTCCTTACGGCAAATAATCAATGAATAATTGTTAACATCCCTATTCCAAACCTGTGCCTGCTGCAGTGTTTTGAGGTTTTTTCATCTGTATGTCCTGGTTTCCATTGGCCTGTTTGTGACCAGATCACCTGATTGGCTACTAAGTAACTAAGTAGATTACATAGTGTAATGCATATAAGTACAAGTAAAAGTACAGACTTGAAAATATACTCAAAGTACAAAAAAACAACTTAATTATAGTAATTTGAGTATTTGTAATTAGTTACTTTCACCCCTGCTAAAAATAAGAATGGTTGTGTTTTTGTTGCCTTAGGATTAACCCATTATATCCACATAGGGCACGGGTCCTCCTGAGAGACCCTTTTTGTGAGGTTTCATAGCCACTGTATTTTACTGCATCAACACTGTAGTAGAGGGTAATCAGAATCAGAATCAGAAATACTTTATTGATCCCTGGGGGGAAATTGTTCACATTACAGGTGCTCCATACAAAAAGAGAAAAAATATATTGCATTGTGCAGAAAATATTTTAAAAAATATATATAACAAAACGTATAAAAATATGTAGTCTACCAAAATCTACACAGATACAGACAAAATGTCAATAATAGATAATAAAATAGAATATATACAGTAAAGGTATGTACTTTGTTTTCCAAAGGCAAGGAGTATTCAGTTGGTTGCAATCAACAACCTCACCCCAGGATACCATTAAATTTTACATACTGGTCCCTTAAACTTGAGTTTAGCTTTGACCCTAAACCTGGACTAAATTTAATTCTGTTGCACCAAAACCTTAAGCTCCAATTTAAAATGTGCTCTACCATTTATTTTAAACTTAAACTTGAGGAGGTTTAACTTATAAAATGGCTTTATTTTTGAGATGGATGAGATGGGTGAGATGGGTGAGGAAGTTTTTCAAAGAAAGTTAAGGACAGACTCAATAATGAGTTTCATGATGTGTCTGTTACTTTAAAACCAGGAAAAAACAACACTTAAGACATGTCACCATGTAACAATATCCAAAGTCTAAGACCATATCTAGTCACACATCTGATGACATTGATATAATGTTGATACATTACCCAGTCCTGGCTACAGAGCAATGCCAAGTACATAAGCTGTAGAGAACTTATAGTCTGCTCTGCTGACATCGTGTTTACTGAACTTGTACAGACCTTTACACACCCTGTTGAAACAAAACTGGAGATTTGCTCAGAATTTGTAGATGTAAAATCTGAATATCTTTACAACCTGTATGTTCTCTGTTAGTATCCACACAAAGCTTCCCCATGATGACTGAACTGACCTGTCTGTGTGTTAAACTGGAAAAAAAAAAAAAAAAAATGGACTCACCTGATGAATATTTGAAGGCACCAGCAGTATCTTTGTTTTTCCATGGGAGAAATATGTGGAACATGTGTATCCACAGCAGGGAGCAGCAGTCTATCAGGGGTCTAATTCAGCAGAATGAAAGTAATATTAAAGCGATATTCCACTTTACATGATAACCCACTCAGTATGTACTCACCTCTATGCCGATATGAGGATGGGTGAAGATCTTCAATTCACAAAACAATCCTGGAGTTTCAGTAGAAAACAGGGTTGCAGTCAAATCCAGTACAATTGCAGTGAATGGTGACCCAGTTTAAAATGTTAAAAAAAGAACACAAAACAAACACAAAATGTCTCCATCCTGCTTGTGTGGTGTAATCCAAGTGTCTGTGACATTAATATTTAACCACAAAAGACGCCGTTTATGCCATGTTTTTAGCTGAAATGTCAACTGTAGCATGTAGCAGGTAGGATGTAAACATGGCGTCAATCTCGCGAGACTTCATATATCTCTTAATGGACGCACGTGAAAATATCGTGAGATCGACCCATGTTTACATGCTACCTGCTACATGCTACAGTTGACATTTTGGCTAAAAACATGGTTAAATGGCGTCTTTTGTGGTTAAATTTTAATGTCGCGGCTCGCGGACACTTGGATTACACAAGACAAGCAGGATGGAGACATTTTGTGTTTGTTTTGTGTTCTTTTTTTAACATTTTAAACTGGGTCTCCATTCACTGCCATTGTACTGGATTTGGCTGCAACCCTGTTTTCTGCTGAAACTCCAGGATTGTTTTGTGAACTGAAGATCTTCACCCATCCTCACATCAGCATAGAGGTGAGTACATATTGAGTGGATTATCATATAAAGTGGAATATCGCTTTAACACTGGTTTGCACCAACAAAGATTCATTTAATCTAAGACTAGTTGTAATCAGAGTTTAACCTAACTAGGTTTAAAATGAATATCAGATTCAAAATTAAGCAGAGCTTTGTTGCACAATCTCAGTTTAGTAAATAATAGTTTAATGATTTAAATCGATATGGAGATGCTTGCTCACCAAAATATAAATAAATAAAAAATAAATTCAGGAGCTGTGCTAGGACCCAGTAACATAAGCATAAAAGAGCAGAGAAACTTGTGGCTGTTCTGTAATCCTTAACAATATTGTTAAGCTAACACTGGCTAAAAAGTTTCGTTTAACAGTTTAAGTGTTACATTGTTTGCAAGCTAACGTTAGCTAAAAAATGACCACAACATTTTGGAGCTAGCTAAAAAGTTACTTAGCCTGCTCACGATGGCTCGGCAGAGGGACTTGAATTTCTCCTCCTTTGAAAAAACTTGTTGGCTGAATTACTTTTTATTTTTTAATGAATTGCTAATTAATGGAGCAACTGGATAATTTTGCTCAATCCATCTCAAAAAGTTAAAACCTCAACTATAAGTTTGATATGAAGTTAAAACTAGAGTTTCAAGTTTTGGTGCAACAGAATTCAATATATTGTAGCGTTAAAGTAAAAAATAAACTTAGGTTTAAGTACAGCTTCAGCTTTATCTTTCTTAATTTTAAACTACTTTCTAATTTTGATGCAACATAATTTAAAGTTAAGCCATGATTTAATCAGGTTTAAAAATAATCCTTGTTGGTGCAACCCAGGCGGTGCTTTATATGTTTCATAATATATAAGAAAACATATAAATATATATTTGTTTTTCGGCTCAGAGCACGAGCCACAATCTTTGCCTCATGTTGGACCTGTGAAAACTTTGACACATAATGTAACTTACTTTTGCTACAAGCTGCGACCATCAAACTTGACTTGATACACTTGAACAGACACCTTCCTGTGTGTTGATCCTGAGAAGGGAAGGGGTGGGGGTGTGGAGGGGCCGTAATCATATCTGGATCTCAGAAGGCTCTTCATGAATGACAGCAGTGAGCAGCTGATTATGTACCTCTGTCACCCCGCAATAACTTTATTTATAAAACACATCTCAAAAATAGATGAACAACCAGACACCTCGAATATTTTTATCTACCTTATACATCCTTTTCTTCCTCTGTCTGTTCTGTCATCAACAATTTAACCTGTCATCACCACAGGTCAGACAACTATGGACGGATGTTTGTCCTTTTTTTGTCTGGATGGTCTTTATTTGGCATATCCAACCTTAAAGTGTAACCGTGTGGTAAAAACTTTATTTATATCACACTTACAACGTTACAGTGTGCTAAATACGATGCTAAAAACAAGATTAAGACAGGTGTAGGACTAAAATGAAATCAGTGAGTTAAATAAAATTATGAGAAGTTCACCTAAATCCATACACATCTCACATTTATAAAACAGGGTTGACAGGTTCCAAGCTATCCATTTGTGTCCACACCAGTGGTGGTGGGAGCCAATCAGCATCCTCAGAGGGACTACTGGCCACTATGGGCGTGGTTTTAGGTGCACCAACAGCAAGAAGCATCCATGGAAATTACTTGTCTCAAACAAACAATGGCGGCTCTTGAAGAGGTTAACATAGATACTGTGATAGCATCAGCTATATCAGAACTGGAGAGTATTTCTTCATTGAAAGAAAAACAAAGAACGACACTTAAGGCTTTTCTTGATGGAAAAGATGTTTTCGCTCTTCTCCCGGATGGCTTTGGCTTCGGTTTGGTGAGTTGATCTGATTGGTTGAAGTTAGCTCATGTTAGACGTGAGAGATGCTTCATCCAATCACCTGCCAAGTGTTTTAATTTACTTTCAAAATAATCATTAAATACTGAGTACAATTTGAATTAATATCCAAACCTTTCATCTGCATTTTTGTAGCCAATAAGACCATCTGATCACAAGTCGGCCAATAAAAACCAGGACATATGGATGAAAAACAAAACACTGCAGCAGCAGCAGGTTTGGAGGAAAGATGTTAATGATTAATCATTAATCGATTAATTGGCATCAAGAATTTAACCAATTAAAAATGTATTCGTGAATATTTAATCAGCAGTCTAGAAATGGCAGCAACTGTACCTCGTTTGACATTGTTTTGTCTGGTGGAGTCATTTGTTGAATAAAGAAACTAAAACTTAAAATGAGACAAGTATTTTGTACTTTTACTTGTAATTGAGTAATATTTTAGTGATGTAACAGTACTTGTAGCTGAGTACAGATTTTCAGTACTCTGTCCACCACTGATAAATTACAAAGAGATGGTCATACAGAGAATCAGTGGTTCCTAAACCTTCTCCTTTATCAATGATATCATTTTTCTCCATAAATGAAATACAGCTGTATAGGCCGACTGAATATTTTTAAACAGTTTTCTTACACCCATTAAACACAATGTGTGTAATATCTACCACTAGGGGTCCCTCACATCAAAACAATGACAAAGGATGTAGTCTGAATGGACTACAATGGGAGTTGGTGTCTTCATTGTTAAACAACCAGTGCAGATGAAACTCACAAACAACACAATCAACAAAATATTTGTTTATTTATTTATTTATTTTTAATTTAGAAATGTGACATATTATAGATTTAAACTCAAAAAGGCCTCACTGCCCCTCTGTGAAGCTTTGGTGGCCCCTAGTGAGGGTTGTGGCCCCCAGGTTGGGAACTAGTGTAATAAAGGAACAGTGTAATACAGGATATAAAATGATGTTAAATTGAAAATATTACCCTCTGTTTTCTGCTTAACCTGTTCATGGATAAGCCAGCTGGTCCCAGCATGCACTGGGTGGTAGGCAGGGTATAAGTGAGGCAACATTTATAAAAATAGTCTTAGTTTTATCCTTGAACTTAGTCTTAAGATCATTTCTGGCAGTGTACAAGTTATTTCATAATGCACAAACTAATGACCAGTGGTGGATAGAGTACTGAAATCTGTACTCAAGTCCAAGTACTATTACATTGCTAAAATATTACTCAGTTACAAGTAAAAGCACTGGTGTTAGAAAAATACAAAGTATTTGTCACAAAAACTACTCAGAGTATTAGTTACTTTTACAGTAACTGTTGATGTCTCCAAACTAGTGTTGCAAATTTTGTGTGTTTTCCTGAACCAGATATGAAACACGTTTATTTCCTCATAATCTTTTTTGTTTTTGTCATTTTTTCTCATTTTATGTCGAAGTTTAATTTTCCTTATTCAACAAATGTCTCCACCAGACAAAACAAAGTCAAATTAGGTGCAGCTCCTGCCATGACGATTGATTAAATATCCATGAATACATTTTTAATTGGTAAATTCTTAACAGCAATTAATCAATCAGTGATTAATTATTAACATCCTGACTGCTGGAGCATTTTGTTTTGTTTTTCAGTTGTATGTCTTTGTTTTCATTGGCCTGTATACAATCAGATCACCTGATTGACTACAAAAATGCAGATACAAGGTTTGGATATTAATTCAAACTGTATTCAGCACTCAACTATGATTTTAAGTATGAGTAACAGACTTGAAAATCTACTCATTATTTTTTTAATTCATTAAAAAACTACTTAATTACAGTAATTTGAGTATTTGTAATGAGTTACTTACACCCCTGCTAATAATAAAATACCACAAAATATAGCATCACTAATAATTAGCAAACATTATTGAATCATTCCATTGTTAACAGTAAAACAACCATGATGAACTGTTTATATATGATGGTCAATGTAAAGAGTTATAGGATGTTCATAATGTGTTTCAGTTGTTATAACATGAAAAGAGTCAGAGTTGACTTTTATGTTATTTTGACACATTAGCTCACTTACTGCCGCTGATGTTTCTTCCTTCATTTTGTTTGCACTAATGTGGTGACTGCTGCTGCTCCCTGGTCAGCAGTGTGGTGGTTTGACAGGTTGATCATCAGGGTTCCTGCTGACACCTGCTCTGCTGTTTGCAGCCTGTAAAATCTCCTCTGTTGCCTTTTGGTTATTTTATGCATTTGAACAAATATTCACACACCATTCTCACCCTCCGTGCACACCCCACACTCCTGTCACTACTGACGCTCACACCCCACGTCTTTTTGATGTTTATTATGTACTTCACATATTTAGATAACTTTTTTTAAACACATAATTGATAAAGGTAAAATAAATAAATAAATGACTTTACAATCTTTGAAATGACCTTAAGAGCCAGGTTGTGACACAAGTAACAAAACAGTAAAACATAATATGTTACCTGAGAGCAGCTGAGCCTAATAGCTCTCAGCAATATGTGCACAGGGCAGCTAAGGTTAGAGAAAGATCAGGTTATGGTAAACTAGAATTACCACCTCGTGGTTGTATACTTCCATGTCTGTACAGACCTCAATGCAGTGAAGACATTGAATGGATTTAATAAAAGGTACTTAAGTTTAAATAAAAAACACAGATCAGAATACAAATATTAAAATATTACAAGCATGTATCCAAAGTTATGAAACAGGTTGTCAACATGTCAAATTAATGCTGATACGACTGGTTCCTTAAAATCCATTTTTTAACTTCTCAGGAGAAAATGTGTCAGTCTGTGCAAGTTTTCAGATCAGACTGAAGGGGAGGGGGGATATATATTAAGCACTAAAAAACACCTGAATACAAAATGAAGTCATGAAAGCTTAGTATTTTATATTTAACAAGTATATCACAACGATGATACTGCTGTGATCTCCTGGGCTGGAAGACCTTATGGCTTTTAGGACAGTCTGGTTTGCCTAAGAGCAACATGAAAAGGAGAAGTGTATGTCTTACAAGTTTTGACTGTTGATGAGTTTCCTAATATGTCTAAAGTTAGCTGTGTTATGTTGACAGTCCAGAACTGACATTATAGAACATTGTGAGAAAAACCCTTTTGTAGGCTGCTGCTTTTATTCCCATATCCTGGTAAATGACATGAAACAGTCTGAGAAGTCTGGACAGAGGACGTCTTAGTTTCTACATTTTGTGACAGAACATGCTTTTAAACCAGCGTTTCCCAAACCTTTAGCCCACTTTTTAAAAATCATCAACTTATATTATCTTGACACATTATTGAAAACATGTTAAAACTTTAGAAATGACAAATCAGTTCATTTAGGCTGAGTTAACAGGCTATCTCATTTCTGTTATTTTCTCTCATCAGGAAAACAATACAGGACATTTAAGCTGACTTCATAAATGAGAAAATAAAGTGTGTAAGTGTATTTAGGTGGAATTAACAGACTCATCAGTAAAACAATATAGACAATAAAAAGGATAGATAAAAAGGTGTACTGCAGTGTGGCTGCACAATTCATCAAAATTTTATTGAAATTGCAATACGACTTTCAACAATTTTCAAACCACAGGAGGTGGAATATCTGTTAAAGGCAAAATGTCTGTCAAAAAACTTTTAAGTGAATGAATGTGTTGAGGCAGACGTCCTGTCCTACACATCAGATTCTACAGACTTTAAAAAACATCTTCATTCCGTAAAGATTCCTACTAAAAACTTTACACCATGGTCATTTTAACATGTTTTCAATCAAAATAAGAATCATGATGTAAAAATGATCATTACCTCTAATATCACAAATCATATCACAACTGCCAGTCAAAATCGCAATTAGATATTATTTCAAAATTGTTTAGCCTAATACTGCAGATATGAATCTTAAATTTGCAGAATTTCTTCCATAGTCTAGGGACCCAAATAAAATCTCCTGTGACCCACCTGTGGGTCCCGACCCAGTCTTTGGAAATGACACCAAAAAATGGTTGTTGTTGTGGGTTATTTCAGAATAAAAGTCTGTGAACTAGTGAATCATATTTATATTCTCTAAACTCAGACAAATAAGCAAGACCATGGAGAAAGCAGCAACAACCCCATGTCCGGACAAGGACGTCTCCAAGGACTGCCATGTCAGTGGACTGTCAAATACTGCCATCTTCTGGAACATCTGGTTTTCACAACTTCTTCTTTTTTGCCAACACCGTGACCAAAGGCATAATGTTTTCAGGTTGTCTGTCCATCTGTCCTGTTCTTGTGAATGCAACATCTCAGCTTGACTGGTTGGCAGATGCAGACAACCACAAAGCGTTAATTCTACTTTCTAAATGTTAGACTGGGGTGAACACATACAAACTTTTTATTGTTTTTACTTTATACTAAAATTAAGGAAAACATGAAGGGAAGGATATTTTCTATTATTATTATTATTATTATTATTATTATTGTTGTTGTTGTTGTTGTTTTTGGATATAAAGTCAATCAAGATTATTAGTGCTAGGCATAAGAAAAATAAAGTTGGAATACCATTTTACTTCATTCTGGAGATGGTATTTTAACTTCATCCTCAAAACCCTTTCCTCTTCTGATTTATTTTTTCTGATTTATACTTGGCACTAAAAGTTTGACTTTATCCTCAACATTTCAAACTTATTCTCAAAATGCAACATTTTTAAAAATTAATTTTCCTCCAATTCTTTCTCATAAGAAGCCCTGATACTCTTCCATAGGTTAATATGTATTTCAGGAGCAGGGCATTTCTAGACTTTTTGACAGGGGTGGCCCAAGCTGGGGACTGAGTTATGCGGGGTGGCATGCAGCATGCACACACGTGCACATAAATGTACCATGTTTCATATCAATCAATCAATCAATCAATCAAATTTTATTTATATAGCGCCAATTCACAACAAAGTTGTCTCAAGACACTTTACATATAGAGTAGGTCTAGACCACACTCAATAATTTTGTTTACATCCGACAGTTGAAACAACTCCCCCATAAGCAAGCACTTTGGTGACAGTGGCGAGGAAAAACTTCCTTTTAACAGGCAGAAACCTCGGACAGATCCATGACTCATGGTGGGCGGTGATCTGACGGCACCAGTCGGGTTGAGAGGGAAAGAGGAAAAGGGGAGGAAAGAGGGGAGGTGGGAGGGGTGGAAGAGAGAGAGAAAAGAACAGAGACAGAGAGAACAGTAGTAACAGAACATCAATAGTAAAACTACAGTATGTGTATGGAAAAGTAGTACATATAAATATGTAAGCTGTATGTAAATAATAATACTAATACTAGATGTTACAATAATGATAATAAAATAATAATAATAATAGTAACAACAACAATGTGATGAATGTTTGATTGATTAGGTGAGTTATAATAATCCACAGTGGGAGGTTCAGCTGTGATCAGCATATCTACTTTACTTCACATATCTACTACCATTACAGAATCTTAAAGTTTCATATTCCTGTGTGCAAAATTTGTATTTCAAAGCTAGATAGTTTTTCTAATCACAGGTCAATAACACCATAAAGCTTCCATGCTTTATTCATTAAAGGGATAGTTCACCCAAAAACAAAATTTCAGTCATCATCTACTCACCCTCATACCGATTGAGGGTCAGATTTATTTTGTTAGTTCACAAAACACTGATGGAGTTTCACAGGAAAACAGTGTTGCAGAATCTCCCAAAGAGTGGAAGTGAATGGTGACCAGTTTTCAAATGTAAAAAAAAAACCCAACAGAATAAAAACATAAACTGCCTCCATACTGCTCGTCTGCTGTAATCCAAGTTTCCTAAAGTCCTGACATGCCATTTGCACACTGTCACACCACACACATTCAGTTCAGACAGTGTGCATGTGCACACAAACGTGAACTAAGGATCTACAGTCAAGATTCAGGCTAAAAACATGGTGTAAATAACATTTTTTAGTCAACTTGGCATGTCGGGGTTGTATTACACCAGGCAAGCAGTATCTTAGGCATTTTATGTTTTTATTCTGTTGTTTTTTACATTTGAAAACTGGTCACCATTCACTTCCACTCTTTGGGAGATTCTGCAACACTGTTTTCCTGTGAAACTCCAGCAGTGTTTTGTGAACTAAAAAACTAAACCCGACCCTCAGTCAGCATGAGGGTGAGTAGTCATTGACTGAATTTTCATTTTTTGGGTGAACTATCCCTTTAAAGGGTTTATTGTCAGAATATGGCAGAACATGTTTTCATCAGTGAGTAATCAACTGAAAATAAGAATTGTGTTTTCGTTACCTCACAGTGACACAAACCAAACACTGGCTCCAGATATGTTTTTGTTAGGATTGGGGTTAGGTTACTGTGGCTTGCCTACATGCTTGAAATGGGAGGGTGAGATGAGGAGTTTACAGTCTGCAAGCTCACCACTAGATGCCACTAAATCCTTCACGCAGGTTAAAAATACTGGCATTTTGAACTTCTAGCAGCATATTCACGTTGCCAGATTTGGTCCCTGGATCACTGTTCAATGTGTGTGAACTCAGTGATGAACAGTGTAGAGTTTGGGAGGAAGCTGAAGAAAACTACCACAGGCAGCAGATTAAAAACCAGGCAGAGTATCAACAATGCATTCAGGCCCTTGGAACAGAGTTGGGATGAGAAAACAGAGATGAGTGTGATGGCTTGCTGCCAGCAGTTCAGTCACCAGTTCAGCAGGTTGATTCTTCATGCTGACATGTAATCAGAGTAAGGTTCAAACCCTGACTGTGTCCTGACTGGAAGGTCAAAGCAGTTGGTTCCACTCCCAGGAAATACAGTTGGAAAATGTTGTACCATGTTTGGACAAAAGACAAATAGAGCTGAAGGTGCCAACTTGGCTGCAGGTCCTTAATAATCCATCACTGCAGTTCTATGGGAGTCAAACTGTGAGAACGAGAGCTGCACACTCCTATTCATTCTCTGTGTCTCACTATCACTCTCTCTCCATGTGTGTTTTATCAGTCAGTGAACACAGGAAACACAGCTGTGTAACTGTGCTAATATAGAAACAATGATTTCAGCTGTGGGTGGCGGCAAACAGGCTCTTAATGTCACGATGCTGGAAAAAGTATTAATAATCTGTACTCAAGTACAAATACTGATGCAGTAGTAAAACTAAATACTTCAGTAAAAGCACAAAGTATTCTTGTCAAAAACTACTCTAAGTAAGTTTTTCTCTGTTTGCTTTTGTTTTTCATATTTTATTAATCCCCATGGGAAAATACATTTTTCACTCTGTTGTACTTTTATACACACTTGCACAAACAGGACCTGTAGCAAAAGTGAGGGGCTGCACACATACATACAGTCAGGCGCACCGAGCAGTTTAGGGTTTTGGAGCCTTGCTCACAGACACCTCAGCAGTGCCTAGGAGATGAACTTGCACCTCTCCAGCTACCAGTCCACAGTCTGTACTTTTGTCCATGCTGGACTTGAACTGGTGTCTCTCCGGTCCATCCATCCATCTTCAACCGCTTATCCAAAGTCCACACTGACCAGCTCTGACTGGGGGATCCCGAGGTGTTCCCAGGCCAGAGCGGAGATATAATCACTCCACCTAGTTTCTGGTCTGCCCCATGGCCCCCTCCCAGCTGGACATGCCTGGAACACCTCACTAGGGAGGCAACCAGGTAGCATCAAGATTTCCAAACCACCTCAACTGGCTCCTTTCTACGCAAAGGAGCAGAAGCTCTACTCATGGATGATTGAGCTCCTCACCCTGTCCTTAAGCAAGATGTCAGCCACCCTCCTCAGAAAACCCATTTCAGCCACTTGTATATCAGCAATCTCATGCTTTTGATCGTGATGCACCTTTCATGACCACAGGTTTCCATGCCTTATGGACTCAGCTACTGCCACCTCCAAACAATACCAATGCAACATCAATAGCAAGCATTCAGTCAAGAGTTTTCTGTTTCTCCAAATCTTAAGTCTAAATTCAATTCCAATTCAGTTCATTTCAATATGCTTTACTGGTATGAAAACAATACATTCATTACTCCTAACTGCTTCTCTGTTCTGCTCAGATGTCCTCTGAGTCCTCTACAAACCTGCTGAGTTTTTCTTGTCCAAATGTCACGGTTGTCATTGCCCCTTTTAGTATTATTGGCCACAAATATGCAGATGAAAGATGTGGATATTAATTCAAATTGTAGGCCAACTCAGTATTTAATTATGTTTTTTAAAGTAGATAATATAGTGTAATGCATAGTTAAGTACAAAATTACAGCCTTGAAAAAATACTCACAAAAGTACCCTAGAATAAACGTCTATAAGAAAGAACCATCATAGCAAAAACACAAACAAACAAAAAACCTAGAATGTGTATTTCCTGGAGGAAATGTATGTGGGAGTTGAAAGCTGTCAACTGCTGCAGCCAAAAGCTGAGTTGTAGCCTACTGAAAATCTACCAACACTTAAGGTGCCCGTGAGTGGAACTGAATTTCCCTGTTTGTCAGACAGCCATGATATTCACTGAGCCACTATGCCACACAGTAAACAGCGAGCAAGATCAGCTGCTGCAGCTTACACACAAGCCCCTTTCACACTGCCTCTTAAACACTATTTTTCCGCCTTGCTGTCTGTATAAAAAGTACGGAGGTGGTTTTGTTCTGCCTCTGATCCGCCAAGGGAGTTAGTAAGAGAGCCGGACCGATGTCTGTGTAAAAGGGTAAGCCAGAACGGCAGGTCAGGACTAGGACTGGGTATCATTTAAAAAATTACAATACCACTACCCTTAAAGTGATACTGATACCAACGGACTTCATTCAAATTTTTTGAAGGTTCCTCTTTATGAGGCATGTGGTGAGTGGCTGCAAGCAAAGCCATAAAAATGGGTTATTTCAATCTTAAAGGTGTTGAGTACCAATACTCAGCTCTACTCAGGACGCTGTTGAGTTACACTTTTCCTGCTGTTTGTGACTGTGTTCTTTAAATTACAAACTTATTCCACAAACTTGTCAGCTGATTTAAGCAGAGAGAAATGTGTGGACACTTTTTACAGCACTGGCACACTGCTGCCTGCACTAAGCAGACATGGAGGAGAGAACAACTCCCACAGATCATTAAACAAGGCGAGCTCTTTAACTTAACTGTTGGAGAAGAAGCGACGGTCTGTTTCTCCAGGAACACATAAAAAGCTTTGTGTTTTAAATCAACAAGGTTATCAGCTCTGTGTGTGATTAGAAAAGTAAAGTCTATTACACTGTTTGACTGACACAAAATAACAAGTCAACCAAATAAAAAAAAATGTATGACTACTCTTCCTAAAACCTGATATAGACAATGATTACGTTCAGAAAGACACAAAAAATTGACACAACATTTACTGCAAATCTAACAATGGCAGTCATTGGGATCTCAACATTTTGATGGAACTCATTTAGTGCAAACACACCTGTGTGTGTGTCACATCATGTTGGGAAAGTTGTCAGCTGTGTTCAAGCCGTCTAAGATGTTTAAGATGTCTTGCGCCTTAAAATGTAGGCTCAGTGTGAGATGTTTTACCCAATGAGCCATTCCCCCAGACCTCTACATGTCACAACTTCACCTTTTGTCAAAGGAAAAGTGTGTTTGCTTCAAGAACAAAGCTTAAAGCAAGTTTTAGAACTGGGGAGCTGAGGAGACTTCCCTGTTTCTGTTGCAGTCAAAGTGAGCTTGACGGTGGGTTACCCATCAATTAAAATTAAATTCTGAAATATGAGGCAGCAATTGAGTCAGATGTTGGCACTGAGGGAGAGCAAATGTTAGGATACAATCTGATGCCCAATATGTGCTTAAGGAGATAAATTTGCGCCATTGAGAACAGTTAAGAAATATTTTTCTGTTCTCCAAAAAAATTTCTCCATACTCAAGCAGGTCATGTGACACACTGATGAAACCTCCAAAAGGCTGTAAAACGTTTAACTTTACAGGTAAAAATCTCATGAACTAAACGATTTAGCAAATGCTGAAAGATGTTTTGGGAGTATTTTAAAGCTTTGATGGAGTCTGTAGCTGCACATGTGTGAGATCACTTAGGTCTTAAAGTTGAGTAGGTTTGAAGAAAGCTGAGTCCGTACTCCCAAAGGATCGCATTCATTGTAAAATTATTGCAAATGTTAACATAAAATCCAGAGGTGGGAAGTAACTAAGTACAAATATTTTGTTAGTGAGTGAGTAATTATTTTTCTATTAAACTTTTTACTTTTACTCCCAACAGTTTAACACAAATATCTGTGCTTTCTACTCCTAATATTTTCACAACAGCCGATGAGCCGGCTGCCTGTCATCGAGGCTCAGAATCATTGTCAACAAACCACAGGCGGCTGCCTGTTGTCAGGGCTGTGAGCCTGTCATGGTCGGTGATGATGATGATACAAACTATGATATAAAAACTATATTTTGGATCATCAGTCCTGATATTAATGCACAGCTCTGTGGTATGTGATTTTTTTCACTCCAAATCCTATTTGTGTATTGAATTACTCCATGCTAATTGAACAGTGAGGAAGGAAGAGAAAGGCAGCAGGGAGCGAGGGAGGGGTGTGTGTGAATATGGACAGAAGTACCGATGTGAAATAAAAATTTATTTGGATCATGAATCCTAATGTTACTGTACAGTTCTCAGGTTAATAGATTGCAGACAGAGTCTCTGCCTCAGTGTGAAACAGACAGATCTATGTTACATTTACTGGTCCCCTCTATGAGATGTCTGCATTATTATAAAGTATGATGAACTGTCCAGACACTGTCTGTCCTTCATCTCCTCAGTGTATGGTGTTTAGTTTTCTGTCCGCTGTTGTGTAAAACATTCTCTGACCTCTGTGTAATGTTGTTAATGATAATAATATCCTGGCTGCCTTATGCAAAAAATATAAAATATTGTACCATTTAGTCATTTATATAGACTGTTTTCCCCCAGAGGACAATAATTCATTCAAGGAATAAATTATTAATAATAATACTCCCAAACAGGAACATAAAAATAGCAACTGTTACTGTTAAAATACTACTTTTTCTATGGTGTTGGTATTTTGAATCTGACACCTGCAGTGTGCCATATACCACATGAAGGTAATGTACCTGGCACTGCAGGGGCCACACAATACCTTCTCAAAGCATTCAGCTGTGGGTGCATGTCACTGTGAAAGTGGGTAAACGGGCAATTTGACATCAAGATTCTGACAGCTGGGACTGTTGATCATAGCTTTAGCAAAACTGATTTAAAATGATAAAAATTATACTGTACTGTACAGTGGTCTCAAATATATAAGGGCAGTAGTTAACCTGTAAACTGTAGAGTTATTGATTAAAGATATCTGAGCAGTTTTGGTTTTATATCAAAAGATTATTGTGATCTTACTATTCTCTACATTTTTGTGAAAGCAGTCATACTGTTAACCTTGTACATCTTGCCAAAGTCAAATTTGGCAGAGTGGTGTGTTTGTGCAGTTGCTTTTCTTTATATGGTAGTAGAAGCACTCAGCTCTCCTCCTCCTCCTACACACACACACACACACACACACACACACACACACACACACCCACACATACACACACACACACACACACACACACACACACACACACACTGTAAGTCTACAGTCAAAATGCTGAATGTTCAATAATTTCCAAAAAACTGGTCAGTATCCAACACATGATGTCTGCCCATGATGACTGCAAAGCAACATTTTATTAAAGGTAAATCTGTGGTTTTGTCATTTTCACCCTGCATTAATATGTAGTGGCTGTAATAACAGTCAGTCATATTTCAGTTTATGTTGGTGTTTTTAAGAAAGCTTTGACAGGGACACTTAAAAAACTGTCTTGACACTAACATGCACCTGAATCTGAATATGCTATTCAGGAAAGCACAAATAATGTGATGGAAACGGATATTTCTCCAGTCTGAAGTAGCTCATTATTATTCAGTCAGCTCCACAGTGGCATAGTTAAAAAGGTCACATCTACTGTTATCATTTAATGTACCAGGATTTCTCCCTTCAATTGAAGATAATCTTTATAAACTATCTTTACTCCAGAGTTTAGATTATAATGTTAAATCATTTCGATTCATTGCAGGCACAACAATTTTATTGCTAATGAACATTAAATAAGAAAGTAAAAGTAGTGTAGACAAATGTCCTCCTGTGTGTTCTATACTACAATCTATGATAACACTTTATTTGACGGGGTGTGAATGAGACATTATGAGCCATTACATTGTCATAACCGTGTCATGACACCTGCCATGAACACAAAGAGTCTTTATGAATGTTGTCATTGAGTGGCATTTGGTCCATTATGTCACTTTTAATGTAAAGTTTACACTGAGATGTCTTTGTCATGACATCTTAAAATTAACCAAGACAAAAATGTCTTTGTCATAACAACTTAAATTATCAAACTTAAAGAAACTGTCTAGCTTCATGTTTTAAAGGGACAGTTCACAAAATACATATTTTTCATACATATTCAATTCATATTCATGTACTGTCTTTCTGCAGGACTACCAGAACTACTTTAAAATCTACTGGAACTACTTTCTTTAGGTCCTACATAAAATTGCTCACAACAGGGTGCAGATTATCTTGAGTAACCAGGTCATAATTTTTGGACAGAGACACTGGTTTTGAATTTTTCAAATGTTTTTTTTTTTTTTTTTTTGGTCTTTTGAGCACCACAAACCAAGTGCCATTTAGTCCCATTATTAGAGAGAAGACAGACATCTCTACAGCTGATATCTCCAAAACTCTGCAACTCAACCAGAAAAATCTAGTTGGATAAACAGCACTACAACTCAGGGGGAAAATATGCAATTTTGATTTGATTTGGGGGTGAATTGTCCATTTAACATTACATTCTACTGTCATATGTGTTTGGTTTTGACAATGGCTTTCATGAGTCCTTTGAGTGAGTGTGTCATGAATATTTTCCTTGACATCAAGTAAAGTGGTACATTTTGGACTTGTTATGAAGATGACATTAAATGTTATGAGGCAATGGTACAGTTGTTACAGTACTGCACTGTAAAATGTAATAATAAATTGAGATTTTACAGTGAAAATAACTTTTGTTTATTTTGAGTGTGCAAAACTAATATCAACACTTTATGTATCTATAAACACATTGTACTCTTTGTTGACGGTGCTGGCTAGATAACCAGCTACATAAGGTAATACTGTGAACTGAACACCCTTCATCCCCAACCCAGTTTCTCATCAGATCTCACCAATGTAGTCGCTGACCTTTTTTCTTGTTTTGAACTTACATAAAGTGTTCAAAGTCCTGGTTTGTACATTTTTATCCTTGTTAGTCACGTTGCAACAGTATGACCACATGTCGGTGATAAAACGGATAAGCTAAGTTATCCCTAACCAGCAAGCACATAAACCTGGGGTTGAATTTCAAGACAGCAAGAAAGCATAAAATTATTTACTCATCAAATCAGTGTAGCAAACACAAAAATCATGGTAATGCCCACAAGAATGTCCACTGTTGTTGAATTGACGTGGTGATCTGCATATGTCTGAATGTTGAAAAAAGAGGAAGCAGATCCTTCACTGTTGTCTTTGAAAAGTGTCATGATATCACAATCAGTCAAGTTCTTACAGTATTGTGCATACCTTTCTCATGAAATGTGGTGGAGTAGGCTACAAGTAGACAGTGACAAACAGATAATAAGCTATGCAAAGTGCCTCTAATTTGTGGAATACTTAAGTACAAGAGTAATGTACTTAGTTACATTTCACCACTGAAAAAAGCACAACTTCTAAGTACTTGGTTTGTTTAAGTGAATCCAACTCAAGTACACTGAGTTTGACAGCTTTTTCAACCCCAAAGTACAAGTAACTTATTTAAAATGTGTGTTAATAACAAGTTGATAAAAACTGAGTTAGGTGAACTCAGTATTTGTAATTAAACTTGATGTTAGTGTTTACAGTGTGAGGGGATTTATCTTACAGATTTAGCTGATGTACAGATAGCGGTTAGCCAGTTTACTTCTTGCTAAAGTAGGGGTGGTTACAGGGAATCCCTCCCTGGGCTCATCACTGAATTCTTGTTCATGGCTCAGATAGAAACAGATGTTCACCATTAAACATCTGGCCAACATTCGGTTAGACCACATGTGTTCTGCTTCACCTTAGTAAGTTTGGTCTGTGTCAGTCTACACTTAAACATGCTTGTTACTAGAAAGTTATCAGGATGTTTTTTATTATTTTGTTGCAATCTGGTCATCATCTAACTTTCTGAAAAAAACAGTCTTGTTTTGGTGATAGTACTGGCATTCATGGCTGTTTAAATGGGTTAATACCTGGTTGATTAATTCTATTTTAAAATGATGGTTCAGTGATTTGTATATACAGCTTGGAACCATAAACATTCAAATGAATACTTTTATCCATCCATTATTGACCTTGAGTGTTTCTCTTGGCCACAACAAAGGACTAAATTAGACTCCAGCTGTGTCCAGCTGCACTTCTACAGGACCTGCCACATGTTCCACATAGAACAACAACACAATGACATACGAAACTGTGTGCAACACAATGATCTCATCCAGCCTCCACAGATGTGTGTATGTCATATGAGAAAGACTACAGACCCCTGCTTCCTGCCAGACTGCACTGTACACCTGTCAAAACCAAAGGAAAATCTGATCCATCAAGTTTCACATCAGTGACTGTGATTTTCTCAACTTCCACACCCAATCAACACCATGATCTGTGACTGTGTGATGCTTTAGTAGGTTGAGTCTCAACAGCTCTTGCCATGCTGTGGGTTCTCTGCAGCAGCTTGTTAACTTGGCTGAATCAACTTGTTATGGGGCCCGGACCCTATTTGCTATTGGGCCTCGACTGATTCTCCACCCTCACCACAACACTATGTATGTAGCCTATTGTGTCGCCTCAAAAGACTCTTCAAAGGGGATCTGTATGCTTACCTTATTTTCTTTCAGATGTATAATGTGGCTCTCGCAGAGTTGATCGATTTTCCAACTGAATTCTTGTTTTATTTATGGTCTGATTAACAGCCCCATATCACTATTTTCCATGCTATCAGTGGTATACAGAGGTGAAGTCATGCCCCTTCCGGTGGGAACCATGGCACCAAACTTTAGAAAAAATATGAACTAGTCAGCAGTGAGAGATAAATTATTTTTTGATCCTGTTTGAGTTGAGAGTGGTGGTAAGATAACATTACAAGGGGCAGTGATATTCATGTTGATGACATATACAATATGTATAATTTGTGGCACAGTTCAAATGGAATCACAAAATAATTTGTCTCTTGCCACTGACCATCATTCATATTATTTCCAAAGTTAGGTTCCATGGGGCACAGCTGAAGGGGCGTGACCAGCTCTCTATGTGGACATGCTGAGTAGCACTGGCTGCTGTAGTTTCATATAGCCAGGCCTGTACCTGAGGTAACTAGTCCACCAGCAGCTAAAGAGCTAAAGAGAGCTAAAAATATCTGTCCATCAGGAAACCAGAACATCACAGGGAAGACCAAAAAATATTTGTATAAAATCGGTGAATGAAGATTTTGTGCAGTAATCAGTAATGCCTGAACCCCAGAGACACTATCGCAGTAGTGGACAGGCCATCTGGCACACCAAGCACTGTCCCACTGAGCAGCTGTGTCTTTGAGCCAGTAGCCAGGCCTGTATTTTTATTAATTTTTTGTTTGTCTCTCTCTCTTTTTTTTTTTTTAGTCTGGCCTGGGTTGACCAGCTGACCCATAGAGTCGGTCAGTCCATTGGTGCATCATTGGACCACCAATACTATTGTTTCCTTCACACAGCTGACACTGGGCTGGCCCAATTATATCCTACTATAATCCCCCACATCATGCCCCAGTTTACGTTGTAAGCAGTAGTGTGTGCAAAAAATGTCAGAGAGGAGAAGAAGTGAGCAAGTAAAAAGCATGCAGAGAAGGTACAGACAAAAAAGCTAAAGCCTCTCAAGGTGGAGACCGCCATGTTCGAAAATTCATTGATTGGTGCTGCCAGTGCAAGTACAAGTGCAGCATCAACGCAACAACACATGGGTCGTGAGGAAGAGTGAGAAGGACTGATGTGTGTCTCATCCACCATATGTCGTGGGCCAAGACAAGGTAAGACATAACACTGAACACCATACACATTGAATGCATGTGCAAAGACGGGTAATGTCCAGCCGTTGTGGGCTGGTCTGGGCCAAATGCCGGGGCCAATTTTTTGTCCCAGTCAACCCCTGGACAACAGACAAGGTGTCTCCTCTTCCTCCCACTGTGCAAAAATAAAGGCAAAATATCGTGGATATGAGTGCTGCCATCTTGTGCTGCTTACAGCATCAAATAACTACGGTGGCCGACAAGTACAAACGCGCTGCATATACAGACAGGCGCTGCAAATACAGAAACGCGTTGCATAAACAAAACACACTGCAAATAAGAAAACAAATGCAAAAAGAAAACGCTGCATATCCAGTCATACAATGAAAGTGCTCCAGGCCTCTAGGGGCAGTGCTGAGCATCCACCCGAGAGACAGACAACAGACGTATCACCGTGTGGAGCAGATGTGTGAATGAGAAGAAGAAAGTTATTGATGGGAGGAAAATTGGAGTTGGCTGCACTTTCATAATACAGTAAAAGATGAGGGCCACATGTGGAAAAAAGAAGGAAAGAAAGAAAGAAAAAGAAAAAAGAATATGTACTTTTTCATGTAGCCTCTCCCGACTCCAATTTTCTCTCGGGTGGATGCTCAGCACTGCCCCTAGAGGCCTGGAGCACTTCCGTTGTATGACTGGATATGCGGCGTTTTCTTTTTGCATTTGTTTTCTTATTTGCAGCGCGTTTCTTTATTTGCAGCGCCTGTCTGTATATGCAGCACGTTTGTACTTGTCGGCCACTGTAAATAACTAATTAAAAGAGAAAAAAAGCAAAAAATTAACAATTGAACAAACATGAGCATGATAAGTTCATGCTCTTAGATTTTTTTGTTTTGGCCCATGTCCCTCTACTAACATGGATGGGGCAAGGTATATACCTATACTGCAGCCAGCCACCAGGGGGTGATCCAGATGTTTTGGCTTCAGTTTTGAGGAGCTCTAATGCCATCCATCCTTACACACCCTTTTACAGCTGACGTCATTGAAAAGCTGCACGTGCATTCCGGCTACAGAAGTAGAGGTCTCCCCCAGTCATCCAGACGAGTTATCAAGCTGCAAAGGTTGAATTAAAAGTTTCACCAGCACCAAAATCAACAAAATGTCTAGTTGTTGCGTATACGATATGTCAGCATCGATATTCCACTGGTCGACGTAAGTTGTACAGAATTACGACAGTATCACTACCATCAGAGCAATCGGCGGCGTCTTTGGCTGCAAGCTGTTAAACGTGTTGTCTGGACTGAGGATGTGATTAAAACTGCTCGTGTTTACAGCGCCCATTGACAAGCTATTGTGGTCCGCCATACTTCTGAAAACTGTACGTGCAGCTTGCTCATTGTTTGCAAACTGTTAAAGGGTCTGTATATGTCTGCAGGTAGTTGACCAACCAGATGAAAGTGAGCTTCAGGGAGGGCCCTAAAGTGACAGGAGCTAAAACGGCATGTTTCAGAGGATGAACTGAGGGGCTGCATCGAGGGCCAATATGAAATAAATAAGGATGTTTTTGAACTATGAATCATGCAGAGATAATCTAATGGAGTCCAAGAATAAAAAATGCAGAGCTGAAAATGAGCATGATAGGTCCCCTTTAAGTACAGTGCAAAGCTCACAGCTCCAGAACCTCAGCTAACCCCTGCTCCCTCCACCCACTGGATCTGATCTCAATTTGATAAACAAACAATTCTATTGAAAACACAACCGTGTCACATTTTTCTGTTGTAGTCTTCCTTTGAAGAAGCCTTTTAGTGTATTTTGAAGAGACACCAGTTGCCCTGCTGTGGGTGACAGCAGCAGCTGGGGAGTACACAGCTCTGACTCACTTTCATTTCTCTTCCGACTTTCCAAGAAACTTCTTTTGGACCGTTTCTTTGTTTTTTTCTTCTTGTAGCAGAGAAACAAATCTGCAGCGGGGAAACCTGAGAGGATGAGGTCACTTCACAAACAAATGTAATTTCCATGAAGCTGACAGCACCCTCTGAGTCAAAGGAGACCTCGATGAACTGCAGCAAAACCAAACCCTCCATCCCCTCCAGGTTTGGCTGTAGTGTACTGTTTTTTGTTTTTTTTTAAATACACACACAACCTCATGTGTAAGACCATTGGTATCTCACTCCAAAAATAAAGAAGGGCAAGAGGGGTTTAAAGAACCATACCAGTGTTTTACAACAGAACTGTACCTTGGCCACCAGGGGTAATCTGAAATAACCCTTTAAAACACACCGTTCACACAATAACACAAACAACACAAACTAACAGATGGAGACTCCTTTGACTGGAGGCTGGCTGATTTGGAGAGAGCGATTTTTGGCTTATATAACAGTGGTTTCCTGTCAGAGAAGGATGTCTGACAACAAGGTAAAGGGGTGAAAATATTCTCAATATATCATACACTTAAACTGATATTGACTTGTTTAGGTGCTTGGTTTTGCTGCTGACCCTGTCCACAGCAGTGGCCATACCGGAAATCTAACTGCCCACCCCACATGCCAGCCCATCATCCTCAAATATGATTGGTTATCTGTCTGGTGAGAGGCGGGACCTTAGTTTTAACCAACTGTTCAATTAATATTTTTAAATATGCATTGTTTTCTTTTGTAAATAACCTACTTTTAATTTTTACAAGGTTAATGTAGTCTACTTAATAAATTAAGAAATTATTTAAGTAATAAATCATAAAAATAAAAGTATTGGAATATAGAGGATGAATTTAAGAGTCTCACAGCCCGAGAACAGAAGTACAGTGGAGGTACAATTTCCTTTTGAGGACTTAAAGGGATAGTTCACCCAAAATTGAAAATTCAGTCATTATCTACTCACTCTAATACTGATTGAAGGCTGGGTTTAGTTTTTCAGTTCACAAAAACACTGCTGGAGTTTCACAGGAAAACAGTGTTGCAGAATCTCCAAAACAATGGAAGTGAATGGTGACCAGTTTTCAAATGTAAAAAACAACAGAATAAAAACATAAAATGCCTCCATACTGCCTGTCTGGTGTAATCCAAATCTCCCCAAGTCCCAACATGCCAAGTTGACTAAAAAAATGTTATTTACACCATGTTTTTAGCCTGAATCTTTACTATAAATCCTTAGCTTGGAGCCATGATCATGTGTGTGGTGTGACGCTGTGCAGTCCCATGTTGGGAGACTTGGATCACACCAGACAAGTAGTATGGAGGCATTTTATGTTTTTTTTTTTTCCAGATGTTTTTTTTTTTTTTTTTTTTTTTTTTACAAAAACTGGTCACCATTCACTTCCACTAGGAGATTCTGCAACACTGTTTTCCTGTGAAACTCCAGCAGTGTTTTGTGGACTAAAAAACTAAACCTGACCTTCAATCAGTATGAGGGTGAGTAGATAATGACTGAATTTTCATTTTTGGGTGAACTATCCCTTTAAAGCATAAAGCATGGAAGCTTTATGGTGTTATTGACCTGTGATTACCTGTGATTAGAAAAACTATTTAGCTTTGAAATACAAATTTTGCACACAGGAATATGAAACTTTAAGATTCTGTAATGGTAGTAGATATGTGAAGTAAAGTAGATATGAAAAATGGTACATTTATGTGCGTGTGTGTGCATGCTGCATGCCACCCCTGCATAACTCAGTGCCCACATTTTGAGAAAAAGCTCTAAATGTCCAGGATAAAGTCAAACTTTTGGTGCAAAGCATAAACAGAAAAAACAAATCAGAAGAAGAAGGCGTTTTTTTCTTGTTTTGGATTTTGAGAATGAAGTTAAAATACCATCTCCAGAATAAAATATTTAGGCTTACTCTAATTTTTCTTAAGCCATAGCACGAATAAGCTTAATCAACTTTATTCTGAAAACAATAATACTAAAAAAAAAAAAAAAAAAAAAAAAAAAAGAAATCTCCCTCCTCTCATGTTTTCCTTAATGTGACCCTAATACCCCGTCTTATTAACCCGTTTTATTTTGAAGGACACTGAGGGCAGGCTGAACCCAGTCACTTTCACAGATTCTTACCACAATAAGAGCATCTGAACAGCTTCACTGCAGCTGCTGGATCACAGACAGAACTCAGACCTGAAGAGGAGTGTGGGTCCAGATTAAATGACTTTGTCTGTGTCTGACGGTTATTTGGAAGGAGTTCAAATGAGCGTTTATTATCTAACCTGCGCAGTCCTGCTGTGCGGAGTTCACGGACGGGTGATAAACTCCACGGAGTCTCCACAGACACAACAAGTACCAGACCTGAGTAGAAGTCCTGCAGTGAACCTCAGCTCCTGGTCCGGTGTCCACAGTGTGTCCACAGTGTCCCCAGAGTCCGGAGGAGACGCTACATCAGTCAGAGCGACATGGTGGCTATCCTGGACTACCACAACCAGGTCCGAGCCAGCGTCTTCCCACCTGCTGCTAACATGGAGTACATGGTGAGAGACAGCCACAGCTCATCTATCTATCTATCTATCTATCTATCTATCTATCTATCTTATATATGTGTATATATATATATATATATAATATATATATATATATATATATATATTATATATGTGTGTATATATGTGTGTGTTATACATATATATATATATATATAGTGTGTGTATATATGTGTGTGTGTATATATATATATATATATATATAAAAAATTAAGTAGTTTTTTGGGTTCTTGTACTTTTATGTCACAAACAGACCAATGAAAACAATGACATACAAAACAAAATGCTGCAGCAGAACACATTTGTAATAAGGATGTTAATGGTTAATCATTCATCGATTAATTGCCGTTAAGAATTTAACCAATTAAAAATGTATTCATGGGTATTTAATCAATGGCAGTAACTGCACCTCATTTGACATAGTTTTATCTGGTGGAGCTGTTTGTTGGACAAGGAAAATTAAACTTTGACTTAAAATAAGAAGAAATTACAAAAAAAAAAGTTTTTTTTTATCTTAATTATTAATTATTAATCAATTGTTAATGTTTTCTACTATTGTTTAAGGAAAAACACACAAAAATTAATAATTAAATATGGTGACCCTTTAAATTTGTGTCCCAGATTTCCATCAGCTCCATCAGATTTGTATAAAAACCTTATTTAATCAGGTGTAAAAAGAGTCACCTAGTGCTCAAGCACTGGTAAACTTTATATTTTTAGACAAATTCATTCAATAATGTTACTATGAGATGTGTCTCAACCATAATATGTTGACTCTGTAGCCCTTCTTAATCAAAGCTTAAATAATTATGGTTTAAAAATGTGTATTCTGATAAGCATTAAGAGACTCTGAGACACTTTAAAAAATAAAATGGCCGCTCCGCTCACTGTGACTCTGCTGTGAAATGCAAAAATGTAAAATTTTGTCAATTCTCTAAGATGTCAACATTTAATAAAAAATGTAATCACTAGGAGGTTGGCCCGTTACAAGGGTTAATAGAAAAGAGTTTCATCTTTGGAAATACAGTTGAAAAGTAAAAATCAAAACCCCATAAAATACACTTTTGTCCCAATTCTCAAGAATGAGTGTTATTAAGAAATGTTGACTGTTTCAGTGCATTGATACCACTTTGGACAATGAAGATTATTGTATATTATTGTAAGTTTTAAGCACATTTGAGGAAACATTGCAAAAATGTATATTTATGTTTATATTCTATATTCTGTTTCTGTATGAAGAATATCAGCAGATATATCTATGTAAGAATTTATTTACTCCCTAATATCAGTATCGACCCCCTCTATTACAATCCAATTGCAAAGTGCAAATATTAGCACATGCAGGAGGGAAGGTGGTGTAGAAGAAACTGAAGTAGATAAAAGTTGATGAGTTTTATGATAATAGTGGTTCAGTTAGGCCTGCTGACCTGCTCTTAGTCTGAGAAAGTTGTATCAGTTGACCAATTAAACATTTTGCCCATGTGGACAACATGTCACAGATGATTGTCAGCTTGTTACATGAAGTCTAAAAAGTGTGAACATTTTTTTTGCTGCAAGTTGAAAACTTTTTGTCTCATTAGAATGTTTTCACATCCAGCCTCTGCTCTTGTTTAGTTTTCCAACCACTGAAACTGTTTTACTGTGCAGTTTTGAGCACAGTAAATATTTCCTATCTCCTACTTGTATGAATTATTGCTTGGCCCCTGAAATCAGTTGAGGTGTCCCTCTGCAGCAGGTGTGACTGTCTCTCTGTCCTGCAGCTGTGGGACAATGATCTGGCCATTGCAGCTGAGGCCTGGGCTGCTACATGTCTGTGGGAACATGGACCAGCTTACCTGCTGCAGTTCTATGGACAGAACCTGTCTGTCAGGACTGGAGGGTCGGTACCACACACACAAACACACACACACACAGAGGAATAATAGCAACATTTATTAGAATGTTTAATGTTTAGCTGTGTCAGCCTACCTGGTATTGTTTTCACCTTGTGAGTCTGTGTGTGTCATCGCAGCAAATTGTGGTCTGTGGACAGATTTTGTCACACCTGTTCATGATGCAGACATGAAACATCAGAGTTGTGTAGTTAAGATCAAAATCAAGTCTGAGTTTGAAGATAGGTTTGATCCATGAAATCAAGTTGTGTCTCTGCTGACCTCCAGTGGTTTAACTCACCTTGCTGCAATGATACACAGTTTTCTTCCATTTGCTCCCATCTCTTGCTTGTGTCTTAGCTCCTCCCAGTGGTGATGCAATAGTGAGCCAAGGAAGAGATGCAAGGATTGTATTTAAATTGTACTTAAAAACCAGGACACCTTCACTCACTGCTGCAATAGTGAAATATGACTAAGTAAGAATAATTAAAATGGCTGTAAATATTTGAAATGAAATCTATAACCCAATTAACTTATGAAAAATCTGGCTCAGGCTGTTAAAGGACTAATGATTATAACCACAGCTGTGCTACTGTACACAAAAGCTGTGTATTTTTCCAGAATGAACCGAAATGAAAATGGAATATGAAATAAGAAAAGAGGAAGAAAAGGAAATGGAGAAAAAGTAGAAAAAGCTGCAAATGTTTTATGACTCATCAAGGATTAATTTTATGCACACATGCAATATTTTTTATTTTACAATAAATAATTTTTGAGCCACAGTTGGTGCTGTTATTCATGTTTCCACAGAGTTGTCTAATCTACAGTTTCCACAGCAGGCTTTAGTGGGCAGTTTTATCACTGCATCTCAGCCACATTATTTTTTTTCCCCCCAAGATTGCTCTGCCACAGTCTGCTCTACTTTGCTGTGATTGGCTACTACTACCGTGCTCTGATTGGCTGTGAGTGTGTGTGTAGCCTGGCACTTGGGAGAAGTTAAAGGATAACTTATGTATTTTTCAACCTGGGCCCTATTTCCCCATGTGTATTTGTGTGTATCAATCAATCAATCTTTTTATTTAGACTCAGGTCCATCAAAAAAAAGACAAACAAACATACAACAATATTTAAAAAAGACAGTCATACCAGTGTTTCCATATAGCAGACTGGTATCTTACAGCACTGAGGACAGGGTTAGTCAACATCATTATAATGGCATTACAAGAACTGTTAAGTCGACCTATAAATTTGAACATCAGTCGTCTCAAAAGAGCATGAAAAGTGATACCTTGTACTTTACAAAAGAGTTTATTTGCACTATACCATCTTGGTTTACCAAGCAAGATACGCAGACAATCATTATACGCAACCTGAAGTTTGCGAATGCTGGCCTTCTTAAATTTAATCCATAAGGGTGCAGTATAAAAAGGGGTACAGTAAGCCCTGAAGAGACCCACTTTCACCCTCTCAGAACACCAGGAAAATCTTCTGGTCAACAAATTGGCCTGCATATATAAAATACGACACTGTCTATTCATATCTTCATCATCTGTCATATCATCAGTGATGATGTGTCCCAGATATTTAGTTTTAGAGCAAGCAGGAAGCACTTGTCCTGACAGGTAAAAGGATGGAAAAGTGAGGTCCTTATCCCCTTTTACTCTGCAAATCAGAACAGAACTCTTCTTAGCGTTATAATGCACATCAAATTTTACACCATAATTAGAACATATGTTGAGAAGCTCTTGAAACCCAGCACTGCTAGGTGAAACAATTGCCAAATCATCGGCGTACATAAAATGATTAATAAGATCATTGCCAACCATACAACCTGTTTTACAGTTTCTTAACTGGTCTGAAAGATCATTCATGTAAATATTAAAAAGGCACGGTGATAAAAGCCCCCCCTGTCTAACACCATTACTTGTCCCAAATGGAGCAGAGACAACATTTCCCCATTTAATCTGCATGCTCTGGTTAGAGTACCAATAAGACAGGATCCTTATAAAAGTGTCAGGCACTCCTCTCTGATGTAATTTTAAAAACAATTTAGAATGATTTATACGGTCAAATGCCTTTGATGCATCAATGAAACCAATAAATACAGTAGAGTTCTGTCTTCTATAGTTTTCCACCATCTCCTTCAGTGCATAGATACATAAATCAGTACTATGTTTAGCCTTAAAGCCAAACTGGTTATCAGAGGTGCATAGATATAAGATAATCTGTCTAGTAATATTCTCTCCAAAACCTTCGACAGCACACTGGCTAGAGCAATTGGCCGATAATTATCCATACTCCCCACCCTGCCCACTTTGTCCTTGATGATAGGCACCAAAGTAACGGACAACATGGAGTCTGGTAATACACCATGACACATGAAACCTGTAAAACAAATAGCAAGGAGAACCGCTGCCCTCGGGCTTGCTAATTTAAAGTGCTCTGCAGACATTTCATCTGGACCACTTGCCTTATTATCAGCTAACTCTGAGATGGCTTGAAAAACTTCCTTAGCTGTGATTTGCATAGTGTCCGAATTGACAATCTCACCTACTATGTAGGGGTCACTCTTAACACAATTAAATAGAGCAGAGTAATGTTTCCTCCACAGTTCAGCTATATTATCACAACCAGAGACCCCCTCTAAGGTGCTTGGTAAAGATGTGGTGTTTGTGTTCAAAGCTCTCACCTCCTTCCAGAAACCAGTAACATCATTATCAAGGAGCTTTTCTGCCATAGAATCTGCTCTGATTTGTTGTGCATGTTTATTAACATAATGAACTGCATATTTATAATTAGAATTGGTGAACCTTTTCAGATCAAGGGCAGGCCCCTCTCTGGGCCTTCCTGCATGGACCCAGGCCCTAAAGGCATTCTTAGCTTCAACATGATAATGAGCCACATACTTGCTCCATCCTGGCTTTACCCTGGATTTTTTTTCAGCATAGGTATAGAGCGGTATGCTAGCCTCATGTATAGCTCCCACAATATGTTCATACAGGGCACAAAGATCCTCACAGTGAGAGTTTTCATCACAATTCACATCAGAACATAAAATAGCATCAATTGGCAAATAAACTTTACTCAACAGGATATCAGTTCTTCCATAATATGATAGCTTGTTCTCATTTGTAAGTTTAGACCAATCTAGTTTATTCTTACGAGTACATTTCACCTCCTGAGATAGTTCGGGAAGACAAGTCAAAATCTAATGTCATTATAAATGGAATATGGTCAGAAATTGATGCCTCATAGACAATCACTATAGAGCTTAGAATATCATGGGCATCAGCAGTACTAATACAATGGTCAAGCCATGATGTTGTATGCCAGGCCTCACTAACATATGTAAAGCTATCTGCCGGTAATAGTATTTGAGAGGATAAAAAGAAATTATTATCATCACAAAATTGCAACAAAAGTTTGGCAAATAAGGACCTTTTGTCTGATATGTCAGCATTCAAGTCACCCACTACATGAACACTGGTAGTGTGATTCTCGGAAATAAAAGAGTTGATGAAAGCAAGCCTATTCAGGTATTCATCCTCATTTTCTAGTGACTCGTAAGGTGTATATACATTAAGGATAGTAGACTCCTTGTTGCCGATCTTTATCTGCACAGCAATACACCAGTCAACTTCAAGTCGGATAACATTTATCACTGGGTCTAGATTTTTGTGCCAGAGGATGGCGACCCCCCCTGCAATCCTTCCTCTCACTATTCCCAGGGAAAGGTCCGTTGTGGATTCACCCGCCCCGTGAAAATTATCATTAAATGAGTTCAGTTTTCCCAGATCCTGCTTTGATAAGAAAGTTTCTTGCAAACATAAAATGTCACATTTTTGCAACAAAGTGTCCACCACAGAGCGTCGGCACTTGTCTCCTTCACTATTTCCCAGTTGCAGGCCACGGCAGTTGTAAGAGCCAACCCGCATACATTATTAATTGGGCTGCGCTGCAGTAGCACCATACTGTACTTTTGGACCAGAAACGAGCCTAGCTCTGCCATCACCCGTCTCTCCCGATTTGCGTGGTTCATAGTAACGCCTCACAACAGAGCCTTCAGGCCAGAGTTCTGGGTTATACATCTCCATAACATCATTACATTCCGCACACACTTTAAACGAGCTGTACCTGTTGCTCGCAGTGACAATACGCTCACACTCAACGTCACGACCAAGTTGTGTGGTTAGATGGTCAGATAGTGTCTCTGCGTCTAGATCTGGTGCAAATCTGGTGGCGAAGACTCTAACCATCTTTGTACGGATCACTTTTATCTTACCATGAGCAGCAGTGCCGATGATCGGCTTAGACACCCTCCGTTTGGGTTCTCCGCCGGCGCGCTGTTTTTGGGGTGACAGGTTGGCCCCCGACATTAATCCTCTTAGGTCGACCAAGTTTCACAACTTTAGTCCAATTAGGTGAGCTGACCGCAGCTCCACCATGGCTGACACCGACCTTTATGATCCCAGGTGCAGTAGGTAGGTCAGCACAGGTAGCATCTCCTGCAGCAGAAGACCCAGTGGCGCACGCATCCTCTCCCGACACCGCACCATCCACACCTGCCGGGTCGTCCCTCAGCGCGCTGCCGCAAGGTGGTTTAGCGACGCTCGGTACAGCCTGTCCTCCACAACTCGGCTCCATCCTACGCTCCACTGCGGAAACTCTGTTGTCAATAATAGCAGTCACCGTGCGTAAATCCTCGCCGATATCTGCCTGAAGTTTCAGCATGTGGCCTAGTGCAGAGACCTCGTTGTGTAGGCGCTCAATTCTGCCCAACAGGTTGGAAACGTCCAGGTTATTGAATGACACAGGTGGCAGCTCATCCAGATAATGAGAGACGAACCGGGGAATATTTTCCCCACATTCGTTTAAAACTTTTAGGCAACTTTTAATATGATTGATAGGTACAACTCTTTTTAAAATTGGTTCAGTATTGAGGGAGGCGGATGCAGCCGGCAGCCACAAAAGGAGTTATAGCGGTAGATATGAGGGCAAATACGTCCCATAAAAGTTTGTGCATTAAAAGTGCTTTTTTTTCACCACAGACCGGATCAGATCACCAGTGTAATCTCTGTCAACAGCATGCTTCACTTACTGTTTGCTGTGTGTGACGAAATCTCGCGGGATCTTTGTTTGTTGCCAGAAGAAAACAGAGGAGTCATAATGAGAGCCGGATCAGTTAGCTGTCCGGAGTTCAGTTGAAAGTTTTACTGCAACTATTGAAAACAATGGTTCGTGTTTGTGCTTAGCCGAATTGCAAGAACAGGATGTCGCGCAACACCCCACACAGCTTTCATAGACTGCCTTTGTCAGATGGCGAGACGCTGAAGTTGTGGCTAATTGTGCTACAATTGGATGCTAACACTCCTGTCCAGACACTGAGCCTTGCAGACCATCGGGTCTGCAGTGCACACTTTTCCCAAGATGACTACTGCCAGCCCATGAAGAGAAGACATCCAATCCCGAAACACTTCTTCCTCAAGAAAACGGCTGTCCTACTTGTTTCTTCTGGCAACAAGCAAAGATCCCGCGAGATTTCGTCTGATTACACTGAGATTACACTGGCGATCTGAGCTGGTCTGTGGGCCTTCTTACGGGACATATTTGCCCTCATATCTACCGTTATAACTCGTTTAGCGGCTGCTGGCTGCATCCGCCTCCCTCAATACTGAACCAATTTTCTTGTACCTACCTAAGTAGTTTCTGAGCCTAAACCTAAACCCAGACTGTGACTGAAAACTCAAAATAATGAGTCAACAAGGTCAAAAAAAAAAAAAAAGTTAAAAGTGACATTTAGCTTCACATGCTATACAAAGACCAGTCTTCTTGGTGAAAGTCCTGTTTTTGATCCATTCATCTCCCAAAACCATCTTGCTTAAAGGATAACTTCGGTGTTTTTCAATCTGGGCCCTATTTCCCCATGTGTATGTGTGTGTGTATGATTGATAGGTATAACTCGTTTTAAACCAGTGCAGTTAGTTTTAGGCAAGAAAACCATTTGGTTAGGTCTGGGAACAAAAACTGCTTGAGTAGGTTTCTGAAGAAATCATGCTTTATGGTTAAAATAGACCCTTTCACAACATTAGGAAGGCTCTTTGGCAATCACACTGACATGTTTCGAGGCAATAAGATCTAGCCAATCACAGCTCAATAGGGTGGGACTAGGTGGAACACTAAAAATAATGCATCTCAGTCATACCCATGCATACTTACCTTAGACAGGCAGTATAATGAGAGGATGCACTGAAATGAATGTTTCCTCCTCAGGACCAGCTCTATCCTGCAGCTGCTCAAACCCTGGTACGATGAAGTCAATGACTATGTGTTCCCGTACCCTCGCTTCTGCAATCCCAGCTGCCCCTGCTCTGCTACGGGCCCATGTGTACACACTACACACAGGTGAGGGAGCTCATCATTTGGGTGAGAATTATACTCATAAGGGGAGGGGGCATTGATTGCAAATCTGTGTGCATGTGGCTCTTTGTTTTTCAGTTGACCCTTCATTGAGGGGACCGAAGTTTTTGCAGCTTTATGGGAACAACTGCAAACACCTTTAATTTATGATGTGATTGAACACATCATATTTGTTTGCAAACGAGCTGTGACAGAGTTTGCTGTTGGTCTTTGTTTCAGATGGTGTGGGCATCCACCAACAGGGTGGGCTGCGCAGTGCAGACCTGCTACAACATGTTTGTGTGGGGAGTTCTGTTGAGAGAAGCCACCTTCCTCGTCTGCAACTACTCACCTAAGTATGAAAAGAGAAAAGAAAATGTGTGTGGATGCAACATCTGCTGCTGCTCGCTGGCCCAACTTCTGAAGGACTCCTAACAAGAAGAGTTTGATTCACATCTGAACATAAAACCCAAAACGGGTGGTAATTGAATAATGCGTTCAAGAGATTTGATGGTATTTCATTAATGGCCACAATGTGGAGCTATTGGCGCCATCTGTCAATATGTCATGCACATGCTTACGCTTTATTTCTACAGCACCATTCAGACACAGGCAATTCAAGGTGCCTTACAGGAGCATAGAACTAGATTAAAGTGAAAAGTTAAAAGAACATTAAAATTGTGTTTGAAATCATAAAAACAAAAGCTAAAAGCAAGCCAATAAATAGTTACAACATGACAGAAACTGCATTTAAAAGACATTTTAAAAAGAAATATTCTGGATGAGCTGCAGTTGTCTGATTGATTTTTTACTCTGACCTGTGAAGACACTGTTACAATAGTTCAGCCTGCTGAAAATGAAAGCATGAACAAGTTTTTCTGTATTGCGTTTAAGCGGAAATTATTTAATTCTTGATATGTTTTTAAGGAGGTAGTAGGCTGATTTAGTTTCATCCTATTAAAGACAACAGAACTGTAGAGAGATCTAGCTCTTTAATTGTGCCTGAAAAGTTGAACCTGTTGAGGCCCGATGTTGACAAAATTCTGTCTGAAACCAACCCAGACCCGACCCTCATTAGCACATTTAAGCCCGAACCCAATTACAGCCTGACATTTTTCTTAACAAGCTTCTCTCCATGTACCAAACAGTAGGAGTTTTCAGTGAAAGGGACAATACATGCAGGGAATTGGAATTGGCAACAACTGTATGTAAATAAATAGATAAATAAAAAAAAATATAGTCCAGCCCGAACTCCACATGAGCCTGTGAAATATGTGAGAAATATGGCCCAACCTGACCCGAACCTGTTGGGTCCCGTCAGTTTTAATGTTACTGTAGTGCCCCCTGTGGATAGAATTGTATGACATTGTACATACTTGTGCAGAGTGATTGTATGTACAACATTCACAAATTTGGTTGCTTCTAATCTAATTTAGCATTGAGGAGTTATAACATCAGGTTACACCTAAACAATTCCAGACAAATAGAAAGTTTGTTTGGGGGGCTCCAAATATAGTTCCAAATTTGGTGAAGACCGTATGAAATATGTGCCAAAAGAAGCAAGGTGGCAGAACAGTTCTGTGGGTGGAAATGTGCATGGTCTATATCATTTGAATCAGCTTCATCTAAGGGAACAACCGTAATTAAAATCTTTCTTCTACTCAAACTTAATAACCTACCACATATATCAACATCATCAGTAATAACACCCATGAGACAATGATGTGTTTGTCTGCAACAAATGTGAGCAGAAGCAATTCAAAAACATGGAAGAAAACTTTGCAATGAGAAATGAGTGTGTGTAGCTGTGATCACCGCTGTGGTGGGTGTGATATCATGGTCAGTTTGTCTGCTGTGCACACGATGTGATTATTGTGCAGAACACGTATGTGATCACCGGTTAGGGCTGGTCATGCAGAAAACTGGCTGGTTCTGGTCTCTGGTTGGTCGATTGTTGCGCCCCTAAAGATAACGTGTGCTATACACAGCAATCACACAATCAGGTATAAAGTGACTTGTTAGAAGTTTGAATGAAACTGAAACAGTATGAATGAGGTTAATGAGGTTAAAGAGAAGATAAAAAGGTCCACAGATGGACGGGATGTCTTGTGTGAAAGTATGTTGAAGAGCTGAAGGACAAAAAAGGTCTAATGAAAAGATAATTGCAGTTGCCATTGCTGGAGGTGATAATGAAGTAATTCTGCCTGCAGTGATGGTGTATTGTGTCTTCTGCAATGATAATTACATCATCTCTACCTGTTGTTTGTGTAATGATGTTTTTACCCATGCTGCTGATAGATTTGCCTCCAGTGCTGATGCATGTCCGTACAGTGAAATGAGTGATTTTTCTTTCCATTGTGTTGCTGATTGTCTGAGCAGTGTTGATGATGAGATGGGGCTCCGTTTCTGTGTCAACAGTGCCAGCAGTGCTCCGACAGTTTGCTATCTTCCTGATCTAAAAATTCTCACAGAGCACAGTGCACGAGTGGATGAGAAGATAAAACAGGAGGGAGGTTCATTCAAATTAAGCAGCAGAAGTGAGTTGTTGGTATTTCTGTGGAAACTGGATGTTAGATGTCGTGCTGTGAATAGACGTCTCAGAAAAATGTCTGTTTCTGGATCAAATGAACCCAGCTGGCATTTCATATCAACAAGAGAAAATTACATACTTGGAGTAATTAGGCAGCAAGAACAGAATAATACTAAAATAACATCCTTGATAATATATCAAGAATGAGTGCTATATGATAAATATATTTTCAAACTCTTGGCAATCAAACCTTGTAATGGGCCAACCTCTAGTGTGATTACATTTTTTATTAAACATAGACATTGATGTCTCAAAGAATTGAAATAAAACTTTTTTTTTCCATTTCACAGCATAGTTAAATAATAATAATAATAATGATAATAACTTTATTTGTATAGCACTTTTCACACAAAAGGAAATGTAGCACAAAGTGCTTTACAATCAAAGATAAAGAAAATAAAGACACATACACAAGATCACACAAACTCACAAACTCAACACTCACGTTACATCATGATGAACTAAGTACTGAGGAAACGCCATCTTGAGTTAAAAAGAAATTAAATGAAATGAGGAAACACAGGCGATAAATTCTAAATAAAACAATAAGAAGACAAATAAAATTGAACAAAATTAAAATATATATATATATATATATATATATATATATATATATATATATATATAATATATAAAATAGAATAAGATGGATAAAATGAAATAAAATATCTAAAATTGATTAGATTAAAAATTTAGTTAAAAGCCAGACTAAAAAGGTGGGTCTTAAGTTTGCTTTTAAAAATATTAATATTACATGTCACCCTCAGATCTTCAGGCAGGGGATTCCATAAACGGGGGGCATAGTAATAAAAAGATGCCTCACCGTATGTTTTGGTTCTAAAAGGCCGCTTCCAGAATACCTGAGGGCTCTGCTGGGTTCATATGGTAAAAGCAAGTTAGATAAATAAGAAGGAGCAAGAGCATTAAGAGCTTTATAAACCAATAAAAGAATTTTGAAATCAATTCTAAAATGCACAGGAAGCCAATGCAGAGACTTTAAAATCGGTGTAATATGAGCTCTCTTTCTGGTCTTTGTCAGCATTCGAGCAGCTGAGTTTTGAAGTAATTGTAGTTGGAAAATATTCTTAGTTATAGTAAGTAGCCATTTTATCTTTTGAAGTTCTCTTAATGTTAATCAAAATACACATTTTTAAACCATGATTTTTATTTAGCTTTGATTTAGAAGGGCTACAAAGTTGACATGTTATGGTTGAGACACATTTGAGAGCAATATTATTGAATGAATTTGTCTAAAAATAGAAAGTTTACCAGTGCTTGAGCAGTATTCCCACCAAAAAACCAAGTCTCTCAACAGCCATGAAAAGATATGTTCAGTTGACTGTAGGCCTTTTCAGTATTCAGCAGTGTAATAAGGGGCTTTGAGTGGTGTCTTTGGGATATTTTGGTTGGATTGAACAGACGGTGCATGTTGACAGATGAATGTCTGATTCCAACCTGGTGGCTGCTTTGCTTTGCTGGTCTGTACTGTAGCTGTTGAGTGTCGGATCTTCGTGGGTTTAAGCAGAACCAAAATGAGGACAGACCAGACAAGCTGATTACATTTGAAGTGACTGCGTATGATAGCAGGTCTGGTTGCTTTTTCAGATTATGAGGAGATGCTCCAAAACAATGAAGCTCTGTGAGCTGTCAGGCTCAAAGATATTCTCCTCTGAGGGACAATGAGGTGAGGTTCAGAACTACTACTACTACTCGTGACCCATCAGAAACAAACAACAGCCCTCTGGCTGACAGGCATTCTGGTCGGTAAAATAAACTGGCAGTGGTATCAGTTTCCTGGTAGTGTCAGTGATGATGACAATGTTTCTACCATGTGGGTTGTTGTTTTATTACCACCAAGAATCAACACATATCTACCTCCTTCCATTAAAAAACAACAGCTAAAAAATGTTTTTGCTGACCTTCATGCTGCAGCAGCGATGAACAGGTGTGTCAGTGCACCATGACTCCACTGCTGTGTGGTGTCAGGTCCAACAGAGTACACTTCTGCCTGAATCTGTGTTTAACTCCAGATGTGCTGAACTCTCTGTTTAGAAAATGAATTTATTTGATTGAAAATGACCTTATTATGTGGTTTCTTTTTCTCTCCAGAGGAAACTGGATAGGAGAGGCTCCGTACAGACTGGGGATTCCATGTTCAGCCTGTCCATCCAGCTATGGAGGTGTGTGCAGCAACAATATGTGCTATCCGGCTGTCCAGTCCAATTACATGTACTGGTTCAAGTAAAGAGAGAGGAGAACACTGCTGATGGTTGGGAAATGATGTATTATACTGCTTCTTACTGGATTACAAAGTATGGAAATTATTATTTGTTAAACTGGCAGATGACAGATAAAATCATGACATTTCAACATGTTTTCACTCCCAGCTCATCAAATACGGCAGCTTGGTCATTGGTCCTACGCTTCAAACTATGATGTTGTAAATACCTCCTCTAGTGTCAGTTTTGCACCTGCAGGGCTCCACAGTCAAGTTAGCAATAATAAATATGTAACATTCAGGGAGACTTTCAAAATAAAGGCTCAAAAACTACTTGGGGAGGTTTAGGTCTGCAACCTGCAGTTCTTTAGCTCCTCACCAGTGGCTCCTGGTCACTTGGCAAAAAAATTGTATGAAAATGAATAAAAGTTATTTTATTAACATTTTCATTTTCATTTATCATTGTTGAGGGTCTCAAAATTCTCAAAAGACAACTCAAAATTTCAAGGCAAAGTACTGCAATAGATTTTTGAGTTTTGAGCCCAACTCAAACTTAAGTTTTGAAAAAGTTTTACCAACTTCTAATCTTTTGTTGGGATAATTTACTTTTCTTCTTTTGATAAACTTACATTTTTGAGCTTTAGAAACCCCAAAAATTGTATTTAAAAAAATACAGAGTAAATTCATTCAAGTGAAAGTGAATGAATTGTAATATTTTCAGCAAAATATTGAGAAATCAGGTTTTTGAAATTTGTTTTTTGTATTTTGAAATACAGTTGTTTTGAATTTCTAAAACTCAAAGATTCAAGTTGATCTAATGAAGAATCTCAACTAAAGATTATAGGTCAGCAAAACTTCTCAAAGTTTATGTCAAAGCTCAAGAGTTTGAACTGGGCTCAAAAGTCAAAAATCTATTGTAGTACGTTGCCTTGAAATTTTAAGTCGTCTCAACTATTTTTTTTACAGTCTTTTATTTGCCAGCTGTAAAAATATGCAGCCTATACACCAAAAAAAAAAAAAAAAGTTTAAACATTTTATCATCTAAAATGTGTGTCATGGTCTGTGTCCATGGCTCTGTGCATTTTCCTCTAAATTTTCATGGTGGTTTGTCTTCTTGAGTCTCCATGAGCTACCTGTGGATGCCAAATCAAAAAACAAAAATGGCTCTTTTGATTGTAAATGTTGCAGACCCTTGGTTTGGGCAACAAAAATATTTGGTTAGGTTTGGGAAAAAATCATGGTTTGAGTTCAAATATGTATGTTAGGTGATGTAATGTAATTTACATATGCTTATGTAACGTTTATGTAATGGTTTCACATTGGACCCCAGTTTCCTGTGTGAATAGCGTTGGTTTGTTTGACCATCCATCTGCCCCACGTCTTCAATGTGTGGACTTCCTGGCTCTTTATACTACATCAAAATCTAATGATAGAGTGCCGCCTCCAATGACACAACAAGAGCACATATAGCATCACAGTCTGAAGTATGGGGACACTGACCAAGCTGCCATATTTGATACAGTGAGAAGGGACTGGACATTTAGAATGGAAACAATGAATTACATTAGGCAAGACAGCAGTCAGAGCACATCTGGCAATTTTTATGTTTGGATATGAATTCCTGTAATGCAGTTAGGATTCAGAATTATTTTCTGTAAACCATCATTATCTGTCACATACAAGGTATATAACATACTCTGACTTTACACTATTTTTTTTTTTTTTTTTCAGTCCCATCATTTTCAGACATAAATTCTGGCACATTTAACATTTTATGTCCTTTTGGGGAGAAAAAGATCACACTTTCCTGAAAGTGCAATAGATTATTATGCTTCAATGTCATACACATGTACTGTATACATACATACAGACAGTTTACATTTTCTTTAACCACTATACACTACAAACTCAACATCGACCCACTTATTGTTACTGTAACAGTTTGAATGGGGAAGTTTTCTGTGTGCAGATACAGTATGGAACTTTGGAACACAGCTGCAGAGCAACACTGCAGCAGGTGCTGTTATTCTGAATATTATAACAATCTCTTATTTAAATTTGCTGTTGAGTATTAACCTGTGTATTCTAAGGTGCAGAAATTAAAAATGGTGCAAAAAAGACTTATTCAAGCTACAGACTTAGTTATACTTAATACATAATGTCAGTGGGTTAAGCTTGTTGCTCTGTTCACTTTCTTTATTACATCTTCAATTTACTGTATGCAGGTGTGTGTGTGTGTGTGGTGTGTGTGTGTGTGTTGTGTGTGTGTGTGTGTGAGTATGCAGTATATGTATGTGAGTATGTTTGATATGTGGAGGCATGCATACACATTTATTGTTATTAGTGCCTTATATTATGTTTTGTAATTATCCTGTGTACATTCCATTTGCATGTTTTTGGTGCAAGCTTGTACTTATGTATGACAGCGTTTTGCTGCCATCCTGGAAAAGGATAAACAGATCAGTATTGTGTTATGACATGAAAAGTTTATTTAAAATCGAGATGTTTTTCACATAACAAGATATTTTCATGTCATTATGACATGCAAACTTGTCACAATATAACAAGAATCTTTCTATTTATCTTGTTATAAGATAAAATGTTTAATGTTATAACATGATGTTTTTGCAATGTAAATGATCAAGTCATAATGTAAAACTTTTTATGACATTTTAAAACATAAACTGTTTCACCTTATAACAAGATAAAAAAGCATATTATAACAAATAATACTAAAATGATCACATTACAACAACCTCTCTTGTTATAATGTTATAATTTTGTATTCCATAATAATGTGAAAATTTGTTATAACATGAAAACATATCTTGTTCAATAAGCTTTTCAGGTTTTAATGTCACACTGATCTGTTTTTCTTTTTCTGGTGTGGCAGCAATATTCTGCTGTGCACAGAAACTCGTATGAAAAATGACAACAACAACAACAACAAATGTTCAAATGACTGGCAGCAGCAGCTGCCAGACAAAACCAATTAATAATTAATTTACAGAAATTTTCATTACAGCTTTCACAGAGAAATACTGTTATTTTACATATTTTTCCTAAATTATTATGATCAAACACCTTCAATAAAGTGATATCACTGATAGTTCTGTAAATAAACAGTTATTCTTGTAAATTCATTGCTTTTGCACTTTATTTGAAATAGTTACTTTAATTTTATGGTTTTTGCTTGGCAGCTGTCACTGCCAGTCATTTGACCATTTTTTTTAAATGATTTTTTTTATTATAATCAAACACCTTCAATAAAGTGAAAGCACTCATAGTCCTGTACAGTTTTTTTCTGTAAATGTATTGCTTTTGTACGTCTCTGTATTAGGCTATTTTAGTTTACTTTTAAGATTTTTGTTTGGCAGCTGCTGCTGACAGTTATGTTTTTTTATTACAAATACCTTCCATAAAGTGATAGCACTAATATTTCTGTTAAATATAAGCTTCAGCTGTTAACTGTTAAATATCTGTAACTGAAAACATATTGAAGAAATCATATGTACAATTATTTCACTGTTTCAATTAAAGTGGGGTTGGAAACTTGAATGTAAATCAAGTACACACCCCTGCTGATTCTAAATTACATCTGTTCAAAGTATTCAGGAGTAAATTTACCAAATCAACCAATTATTCGCAATCGGTTTTTTAGAGCCCCTCAGGAGGAGTTGAAAGACTAAAAATACCATTTCTCCATGTGTGTATATTGTACATTATACTGTCTTTTAATTAAGAACCCCAACTATACAGTGTATTTATGAGTACAAATCAAAATCAATCCTCCTCCTACATAAATAAATAAATAAATAAATAACTAAATAAATAAATAAAATAAAAATGCAGATGAAAGGTTTGGATATTAATTCAACTTGTACTCAGTACTCAATTATTATTTTGAAAGTAACTAAGTAGATTACATGGTGAAATTAATATTTAAAGTAAAAGTACAGACTTCAGAATCTACTCATAGAAGTACAAGTACCCAAAACAAGTACTTAATTACAGTAACTTGAGTATTTGTACTTGATTACCTCCACCCCAGTAATCAGTGTATCACCTACAGTAGATGGCGATCCACAGAAGCAGCAGGAGTACTGGTGTGGGAAGCTAAACAGTTTACTGCTGTGAACAGGATCAGCAGCAATATGTATTTTAGATACTTACAAAAAAAGAAAAAATCAGTATAATTTTATGGAGGGTTGTGCCTGGAGACTTGGATTACACCAGACAAGCAGTATGGAGCCATTTTATGTGTGTTTTTTTCTGTTTGAGTGTGATGACTGAATTTTCATTTTTGGGTGAACTATGCCTTTAAGAAACTGTTTTGTTTAAACCACAAGAAATCACAGCAATAATTATTCTGTTAACCCTTTGCAAACATCTTACAGGATACTATAGAAAATATAGAACATTTTAAATAGATTCATTGGCAGGTAGCCCGTTTTGACTCACTCTGACATCACTGACTGGGTGTGCCAGAGGCCAACGTGCCTGAAAGTTTGAACCACAAGACTCGTTCAGCTTTGTCTTTAAAAAAGACTTTGCATTTTGCTAATTAAATTTGTGTCAGAACCACAGAGTTTGAATGTACACACATAAATATAACATTCACAAGATTTATGATAAAATTACAAAGAAAAACATTAAATTGTTAGTATGGACATAAACCTTTAAATAGTGAGCCACATACTAAAGTACGAATGTTATTTTACACACATTTGAATGTATTTTAAGAATGTACAAGTGCACATAATAATAAGTACCTGAAAATTATGAAAACTAAGAAAATTAAGAAACAATTACATATTTAGTAATAAGCTACATATTACAGATAATTTCTGTAATTTATGTGCATTTGTTTGTAGTTTAAGGAATCATAAAAATACTGCATCGATAATATAAAAGGAGAAATAAATGTAATTTGTAATTACTGGCGTGATCCTTAAAATAACAGTTTACAGATAATGTCAGTGATTTTATCGGAGTTTTTTGTTATTTTCAATAAAATAGGTTTGTTTTTTTATATAGTGGACATGTGGAATGAGGAAGGGGACTAACAGGGATGTCCCCTGTTAGTCTGTTAGCCTATGACGATGGGGAGAAAGAATTATTCTCTCTCTGTTCATTTCATTTTTTGTCTATGATCAGTAAATTGGTTTTGACATTTAAGAAAAAAAAAACCTTTCCTTTCCTTTCCTTTCCTTCCTTTCTTTTTATATATTGTTTAATAACTTTTATTAAGTGACAGATTGCCAAGGTTGCAGGACAAGAAAGCAAAGTAAATTGATATGTTCAGGAAGGAAGCACTTTACAGCTGAATGAGAGGATCAGGAGCAATAAGTCAGACTTTACTGAGACACATCTGGCCTCAGCTGCAGCAGGGGAGGACACACAAAACAGTCATGCATACTTCTGCCCTCTGAGAATCATACAGTCAACTATTACACACATTACAATCATTAAACACAGTCTGATACATTTATTGAATTACAATAATTGTTATTTGATTGGTGCAGTAATTGACAGTTCAGCAATTATGATCATTATGTTCTTAAATAATAGCATTTTATTTTCTCCAGCCAGTCCTCAACAAACACTGCATGATGTACAGCTCTCCACATCATTTAATATACAGACAGATCTGTTATTGCCAGGTCAAACACAATGGTTCAGCAGCTTCCTTCACAGGCAGCACACAGATCATTGACTGGAGTTTATTTTATTTTTTCTGTATTTATTTATTTATTATTTATTTATTTATTCATTTATTTATTTTCACAATGTAAAAAGAAACCCAGACAAAATTGTAGATCAAGCACAAAGAAAGAATTGAACAGCAGGGATAATTGAATGAATGAATGAAGGAAGAACGAACGAACGAACGAACGAACGAACAAACAAATAAATAAATAAATAAATTAGAGAAAACAAACAAAAGATAAATTAATAAAGTAACAGCTAGAACTGTATTTAGATACAAAACTACAGAAAAGAAAAAAAAACAATAAAGACACAATATGTTGATCATCAAAAAAGAGGAAAGCAGACCACCAATGTAAATGCACAGATAGACAAAATAGAGTATAATAAGGAGTATTCAGCAGTATTGTGCAGTAATGCATTACTCAGCAATATATTGTTGTAATATTATGACTTTACCCAGTACGAGTAGTGTAAGGGATTACAATTTACAAAGCTAGTAATCCCAGTAACTCCCAGCCAACATCAGCAACCAAAGCTGTCTGGGTGTTAACAGCTCACTGGATCAGCTGTTCAACTTTGGAGCACAACAAGGCCATCAACAGGGTACAGAGGTAATCTAGTAATATAATGAGTAATGCCACAAATGACTTCAGATTCCAAGTAATGAATAAAGTAATATTATTCTTTAAAGAAGTAATAAAGTATAAAGTAACTCATTACACATCATAAATTTTTTTTAAATAGTGAATACTGAAGTGTGGACATGAGACAGTGGGAGGACAGGGGGAGACTGGGGGGATGACACATAATAAAAGGCTGAAGGTGGGAGTTGAACCTACAACTACAACAGAGGACTCAGCCTCAGTACGTGGGACACATGCTCTACCAGATCAGCTGCCAGGACACCCAGGAAAGCACATTTTAAAACCACTTAAAGTCATAAACATTTCATGTAGGTGGATACTGTGGGAGATAAGGATGATAAAGCACAGAGCTTTAAGTCTTTAACAATAATCATTGCTCTTCTGTTTAATGATTATTTAAGCTGACCTATTTACTGCCATATGTGTACATTTTATTTTAAAAAAGCTAAAGTTGAAAGCTGTTACACTGCTTGTGTTGATTTGGAGACACCTGTGGACAAAAGCTGGTGAGTGGAAAGGTCAGTTTAATCTCCATTCCTGAGTCAGGAAACAAGAACATGCTGCATCACTTGTGATATTTAAAGGGATAGTTCACCCAAAAATAAAATTTCAGTCATTTGCTACTCACCCTCACAACCGATGAAGGCCGGGTTTATTTTGTTAGTCCACAAAACACTGCTGGAGTTTCACAGGAAAACAGTGTTGCGGAATCTCCAAAACAATGGAAGTGAATGGTGACCAGTTTTCAAATGTAAAAAAACAACTGAATAAAAACTGCTTGTCTGGTGTAATCCAAGTCTCCTAAAGCCCCAACATGCGTTTGCACACTGACACAACACACCACACACACACAGTTCAGACAGTGTGCGTTTGAACAAGGCTCCAAGCTAAGGATCTACAATGAAGATTCAGGCTAAAAACATGGTGTAAATAAAAAAAAATTTCATCAACTTGGCATGTTGGGGCTTTAGGAAACTTAGATTACACCAGACAAGCAGCATGGAGGCATTTTATGTTTTCTTGTTGCTTGTTTTTTTCCATTTGAAATCTGGTCACCATTCACTTCCATTGTTTGGGAGATTCTGCAATATTGTTTTCCTGTGAAACTCCAGCAGTGTTTTGTGGACCAAAAAAAAAAAATCTAAAAACCAACCTTCAGTCAACATGAGGGTGAGTAGATAATGACTGAATTTTCATTTTTGGGTGAACTATCCCTTTAAGTTCCCCCTGAAAACTCTGGAGCACTGCAGCACTAATTCTAATAAAATAATCAGTTTAATTACAAAACATTTTAAATAACTATCATAATAATATGTTGCTAAGTGTCGCAGTCAAAGTTGACGTGTTTGAATGTAGCAGAGGTCTAATACTAGACACAAAGTTCAGCCAGAATTCATAGATATGCTTCTTTTCGATCTAAATTTCAACAGGGCCTAAGTTTGGAACAGCTCACCAGATGATTTAATTTAATTCTAAAACACAGCTGTATTTTATAGTTTTGGAGAGGCCAGGACAACTGTCTGGCTTTACTGTTTAAAGATTGTCGTAGCTCATCATTCACATATCCAAGGCTGTGATAATACCCTTCAAAGAAATCCCATTAGCACTTAGTATATGGAAAATAATTCATATTTTGTGTTTTTTTTCATAAAAAACAATGGGGGTATTAAGTCACCAAACTGGCATTTTAAGGGTTAAAATTCTGAAAATGAATGAATATTTGGTATTAATGATCAGAACAGATGTTGATTTTAAAAATTATTCAGTCAAAGTGGAAAATAATTATAAATAAATAGATTTTTATGGCACTTTTCTTTTTCGTCCTGAAGGTGCCGAGTGTGAACATTTTTTTTAATGAGCCCTGAGGGATATATACAGTATATGTATTTTTAACATTATTGTATTCATATTCTCCCAAGTGGATGTGTATTATATTATCTGAATATATATTTTTGTGTATTGTGATATTGTCACACATATATGACACTATTATTATACACTGCCTGACCAAAAAAAAAAAAGTCACACACTCTAATATTTCATTGGACCACCTTTAGCTTTGATTACGGCATGCAGTCACTATGGCATCATTTCAATAAGCTTATGCAATGTCACAACATTTATTTCTGTCCAGAGTTGCATTAATTTTCCACCAAGATCTCATATTGATGATGGGCGAGTCGGACCACTGCGTGAAGTCCTCTCCAGCTCATCCCAAAGATTCTCAGTGGGGTTCAGGTCTGGACTCTTTGGTGGCCGGTCCATGTGTGAAAATGATGTCTCATGCTCCCTCAACCACCCTTTCACTATTTGAGCCCCATGAATCCTGACATTGTCATCTTAGAATATGTCCGTGTCATCAGAGAAGAAAAAATCCATTGATGGAGAAACCTGCTCATTCAGTATATTCAGGTAGTGAGCTGACCTCAGTTTTTGGGCTCATAATGTTGCTGAACCTCGACCTGATCAACTGAAGCAACCCCAGATCATAACACTGCCCCCACAGGCTCGTACTGTAGACACTAGGCATGATGGGAGCATCACTTCATCCACCTCTCTTCTTACCCTGATGCACCCATCACTCTGGAACAGGGTAAATGTGGACTCATCAAACACATGACATTTTTCCATTACTCCACAGTCCAATCTTTATGCTCCCTAGGAAACTGAAGCCTTTTTTCCTCATTATCCTCACTGATAAGTGGTTTTCTTTCACATAGCTGTGAGTTCTACTGTTGATTTTTTACGATTTGATTTCATCAAACGTTTAAGTGATCTCTGATCATGATCATTCAAGATTTTTTACACATTTCTTCCTGGAAGATGATGGTTCACCACTATCCTTCCAGGTTTTAATAATGTGTTGGACAGTTCTTAATCCAGTTTTAGTAGTTTCATCAGTCTCCTTAGTTGTTTTCTTTGCTTGATGTAGGACAGTAATTTGACCCTTCTGAAACAGAGTAACATCTTTTCCACACACACAGGATATGTCTTCTGACATGGTTGTTTAAGAAATGAGAAGCTGCTCACTGCATCAGTTAGGGTTCAATAACTTGTTGCCAGATGAAACATATTAATCACTGCAGTAATTATCCAGTGGAAGGATCTTACCTATTTGCTTTCGTTAAATCCAGGTGGTGACTTCGTATATCTCGCAGTATTTTCACAAGTGTATCCATCAAGAGATATACGAAGTCTCGCAATACATCAACACCATGTTTACATGCTACCTGGGAGGCTACAGTTGACATTTCGACTAAAAACATGGTGTAAATGGTGTCTTTTGTGGTTAAATTTTAATGTTGTGGCTCATAGACACTTGGATTACACCACACGAGCAGGATGGAGACATTTTGTGTTTGTTTTTGTGTTCTTTTTTTAACATTTTATCCGTGGTCTCCATTCACTGCCATTGTACTGGATTTGGCTGCAACCCTGTTTTCTGCTGAAACTCCAGGATTGTTTTATGAACTTAAGATCTTCACCCATCCTCACATCAGCATAGAGGTGAGTACATATTGAGTGGATTATCATTCTGGGGTGGAATATCGCTTTAATCTATGTATTACTATATTATTATTATCATGGTTGTCAGTATCACTCTGCTCTTGCACACCAGATTCTTTCAGACTATGTCAAAGGTCCCATCTATCTATCTATCTATCTATCTATCTATCTGACTGTCTAAGCCTCGGTTGGTGGTAGTAGTGTGATTTTCCTTTAGTTGCAGTTGTAAAACTGTAACACTAGATGGTAGCAACAAGCCATGTGGAATTAAAGAACACAAGAAGAGCATATCTGAAGGAGAATGACAATGTGAAATGAATATTGAAGGCCTTGAAAAAAAGACTTGAGAAAGGAAAAATGAGGACACCTAGAAATGGGAAACAATTTAACCCTCAAATGCATTCCTTGGGTCTTTAGTGATTTGGGACTATATCACACCCTAATTCATTCTTTCTTCCTTATTCAGGAGCTCTGACAGATACACCCGTAGAAAGTTACAGAAGAGGAGAGAAGTGAGAATACAAAACTCGGGAGAGAGAAGATGTTAACTTTTTATTTTTTAAGGACATTTGTCTGTTACCTGTATTGTATTGTTATGTCAGTGCAGATTTTTTGCACCTCTTTCTCAGGGAATCCAATAATTCAGGGCCAATTGTATCATTATGTTAACACCTCACCCAGTTGTCTCTCCTCATGTCTAAAGCCAGAGTCAGCAGTCCTCTGCAGAAGAGGACAGTGTCAGGCAGAGAGAAGAGAGAAGGAGCTTTGAGCCTGGCTCACACTGGAGTGTACAATGTAGCAACACCATTCTACAGAGATATTTATCATGCTTCCTCTCTGTTAGCGTTCCTTGAGTCCCTCTTACCTGTTGATTCCACTTGGCACGCCACATCAGCACCACAGTTTTGATCTGTGTCTTTTTTGTCTGTTTTTATCGCCAGTCTGCACGTGGTATTTTATTTCTGTTTCTGTGTCTGACTTCTTGCCCTCTTGATCTGCTCTGGACATGGCATCTGTCAAAGCAGCACTTCTGGTGGAATCACAAGCAGTGTCTAAACTGGTGTCGATCAGCACCGGCTGACATGGTGCAGCTGTAATGTGACGCAGGCTTATCTGGTGGAATCAAGCTGTTACTCATTACACGGCTTTAGTGTTTTTAGGGAGTGTGATGGTTGGTATATTCAGGGGAACACAAACATAGGGAAGTGTGATCTGCCCTGTTTCCAACCAGAAGAAGCTATGGGATCTCAGAGGGGTTGCAGTTTCCTGGAAAACCTTTTAGCTCTTGTGCTCATGGATAGAGTAAAGGAATGAGGTGGATGCTCTTTGGTTTTGCCTCAGCTGAAGAACACCCTCAAATTTTCCAGAGATGCCACATCTGTCCATCCACATTGAACCTCAGAACAGTATGTGGTGCACGCAGTGCTCACAACCAGGTTTCAACGACCACCAGACAGTGTGATTTGTGATTATTGTGGTGACACTTGAGTTTGGTAGGTGCCAGTGTATAAGAAGTTACAGTAGCCCATGTACCGTATAAGATAGTACAGTACATGAAATATGCTGAAATGTATAAAATGCAAGGAAGCTTTATTTATCGTTTTACAACAGGGCTGCAGCTACATGCAGATGTCATTCCCTTTATGCTACTCAAAAAGAAACACAAATTATATACAATAGATTGTTTGAAGGTCCTGGGCCGTGCACATCCTATGATGCCACTTTGTGATGTTTCCACAGGATGCTTTCAATTGCTCCTCTGTTGTTAACAAGAATATGGCACTGGAATTTTGCACTGTCATTACCAGGGTGGAGATGTGTGATGTCCATGACAAGTTCTCTGTGATGTTAATTTCCAGGGAGCTAAAACTGTTCCCCTGTTCCACCTCAGCTCCACTGATATAGACAGGAGTGCTTCTCAACAATCAGCTCTTTGGTTTTACTGACTTTGAGCAGTGGAGATGAGATGTTTTCTGTACACCACTCTGCAATATGAAGTGTCATTGTTCTCTGAAATATACCCGATGATGGTGGTGTCATTCACAAACTTCATAACAGTTCTCTCCATGTCAGAGATTGCAGTCTTGAGTGTACAGCATAAACAGGAGGGGGCTGAGCACACAGCCCTGGGGGGCTCCAGTGTTGAGCACTAGAGTGAAGGAGGTGAGACCTCCAGTCTGAACTGTCCAGTTGCAGAGTGAGGTACTGGGGCTCAGAGTGTTCAGTTTGACAATCAGCTTCATGGGGAGATTGTGTTGAACGCTGAGCTGAAATCAACAAATAGCATTCTGATGTAAGTGTTGTTCTCCTCAAGGTGAGTGAAGACTGAGTGAAGGACAGTGGAGATGGCATCATCTGTGGATCTGTTGGTTCTGAGTGCAAACTGGTGAGGGTCCTGGCTGGTCTGCTGTTCTTTATGTGCTGGAGAACCTCAAAGCAGAATTAGGGTGCAGATCCACAGGGCGGGAGTCATTTAGACTCGACACTGCAGACTTTTTAGGTACAGGGACGATGGTGGCTGTCTTGAAGCAGGTTGGAACACTCCTGTGACAATGATATGTTAAAGATGTCAGTAATGACATCTACTAGCTGGTTGGCTCATGTTGTTTATTACACAGCCCAGGATGTTACCTACTGTGTAACTACTGTAATCTGAACTGCCCAAAACGAAGTCGCCAGAATTGTTTTTCCTCCCTCTGTAGTATAAATGCACCTTCAGCTGCCTTAAAGTGAGAGAGAGGGTCTACATTTGTCCAGAGCCCTGCAGTGACAACAGATTGACTGTTCTATTTACAGCAGTTATGGACAATTCACTGTAACTACAGAATATTCTATATATGAAAGCTTCCAGTTAGGCTCAGAGGTTATGGTCTGTTTTGAGCTCCCCCAGGAGAGGAGCTGCAGGAGGCTCCTACAGCTAGATGGAGCTGCACAGGCAGAGGAAATAAAAACTTTAAGAATTTACTCAAACTGGAAGGGCCAATCCCAATACCACCCCTTGGCCCTACCCCTTAGCCCTACTCCTACGTTTTGCCCGTGCCCGCGAAGGGTAGTGTGTCCCGTTTCTCCCTGGGATCAAGGGGGAGTGGACATCTAACCCTCCAAACGGCCCTCCAAAACGAGTGTTTTCAGATGCAGGCTTAAAAGGGAGTGGGAGATGAAAATACACAGAATGCATTGCGAACTGGTACCCAGGATTGCAGCATGGCAAGCGCTGGAAATAAGGAAATGCACAAATGTAAGTAAAAATCTCCGAAAATAACTGTGCAAAAATGTTAAAAACTGTCCGAATGTCTTAATTTAATGTAGATGCCCACGAATATGTGATTGTACCGATATAAAAAGAGTTTCAGAGAAGTCACGATCCATGTGTGTGACAACAACATGTAAACAATGTTTGGAGAGTGACAGTACCGTCAGTTATCCACATGTCTTGTATATGAAGTCCGATGTTTCTACAAAGTAGAATAGTTTGTACACTTCCCCGCTAAATGTTATGACGTTATCAGTGTGAGGGATCGAATTTTTGAAAAAGCCGACTGCTATGTCACTAGATTAATCTGTCATGTCATGTGTCTCCTGCAAATTTGACCAGATGTGTCATAAGGTTGGTTGATAATGGTTGAAACCTTAAAAATGTTGAGCAATCATGGGAAAAGAAACAGTCTGTAATATAGAATTCATAGTACTGTAATGTAAAAATAATCTTCTCATATTCCAGGGACTCCTGAACAAACAAGGCGCCTCATACGCTTCCGGGCTCAGAATGAGGAGCAGTTCACAAAAAAGAAATATGCTGCTAAACAACTATGGGAGTGAGTGACCTGACAGTTATATTTCCTCTCACCAATGTATAAATATATACCTCTTGTAACCATGATATGACTCACAATTTTTGTTATCTGTCACAGGAACCTGATCAAAGAACTGGGCCTTGAGGGCAAGGTCACCACTCAACAGGTGTCCAAAAAATGGGAAAACCTAAAGAAGAAATATAAGGTAATCAGCAGACAGTGGTATATTTATGGAAAGAGCTGCTGCAGAACAGTTAATAAACAAAGGTAGTTATGTATAAAACAGCTCTTATCTGTTCCAAAGTAATGGAGTGAATTTTCATAAACATTCAGTTATACGTTTGTGTTTGGGTAATTCTTTTTTGCAGGACCTGAAAACACCGATGACTGGCTCTGGTACAGACAGTGGTGAGGTCACCGCTGCCACCTGGCTGTTTTATGGTGACATGCATGAGGTTCTGGGAGCCAGACCCTCAGTAGAACCTCCTGTTCTGGTGGCATCTTTTGTGCCCGGAACAACATTGCCAGCGGTAAGTCATCAGGAAAGCAACAATCACCTCACACATTAATATGTCAGTCTAGTCCAAAAGATACTATTGCCCCTGTATTGTTCAGTCCTTCCTGTGACATACATTGATTCCTGACTTGCCAGTCCAGCACGAACAAAAAACAAAAACAATGTAAGAAGTTAATAGACTGTGCATATTAAAGTGACATCATAGCTGGCCAGAAGGCCTAAACACTCAGTGCTCTCTTCATTACACTTTTTTGTGCCCATTTTGGGTTTCTTGCTTGAAAAAAATGCAGTACTGGATTGGTCTTCCTCTTTTGCATGAGGTGTCAAATAAAAGCTTCAATTTCAGTGTATATGCAAGGTCAGGGTTAGGGGTGTGCCAGTGACGGGACACTAGAAAAACTAGTCATTTTTCTTGTAAATTCCAGTGTGCAGTTACAGTATGTACCTCTAATCTGAGTCAGTCAGGGTTCACAGTTCTTTTCTCCTTTCAGGAGGTCAGTGAACAGTCCACCAATCCAGACCAGCCTGGAGACTCACAGCCATCAACATCAGATGCTGCACAGCCCTCAACCTCAGGTGCAGCAGGCCTGACCAGGAGCCCTGCAGCCCTGACCCCACAGCCCCATCTCCCAAGAAAAGAAAATCAAAGTCGAACCCAATGCTCGAATTCCTCAAGAAGGAGTCTCAGAATGAACAGAGGCGACATGAGGAAAGTGAGGCCAAGACTGAACGTTTCCTGGGCCTCTTTGAAAAACTGATTGACAAACTGCCAGACAACTGAGGCTTTTTGTAATTAAGTCATTTCTTTTGTCCTCAGGTAATTTGTTTGTAGTGTGCAACAGTTATTTAGCAGTTTGGTTTCCTGTTCTTACCTTACTGACTGGATGTCATACATTTATATATATGTATATATTTATTTATTTATTTATTGTCTCATTCATTTTATATATATATATATATGTATATATATATATATATGTATATATATTTCTGTGTTCACTATCTTTGGTAGCCAAAGAACAGCTTTTGAAGCTATTTTGTTAAGCTTAATAAAGCTATTTCTTGCATAAATAGAGTGAAGTCTTGTTTATGGGCATGAATAGCAGATTGTTTCTGATACACTCATCATCAATTATCTTTGTGGAGTTGCAAGGACTACTCTAGTAATGGATTATTAACTTATCAAATTAATCACCAATTCTTTTGATAATCGCATCATCAGTTTGATTTTGTTTTCTGTTTTGTTTTTATTATGTGAGAAAGTCAAAATTCTCAGATCCCAGAGTCTCATTTTCTGGTTTCTTTACCCCAGTAGCAATACACTGAATCTTTGGTTTGTGGACCCAACAAAATATTTGGAGACGTTACTTTTATCTTGGAGAAACACTGGTTGATTTTTCACAATTGGTGAACATCAATAGATTAGTTGATGATGACAATAATAGTTAGTTGCAGCTCTTAATCTTTACAAAACATGCAGTCCTTACATATTTCACAGCTCCTTCAAAAGTCTTAAATACAAAAATATGAATTTTACACCAAAATGTATTTAAAAAGAATTGACAAGTGGTCTGTGTCAGACATTCAATTTAACTTTGTATTACAATTCAGGAGACAGAACATGTTGTGCTAAAAGTTTTATTCATGAAAATATATGTAAAGAACACAAAAGCTGGATCAGTGAATGGCACCAGAAAATGCAGCATGTCAAACCAAACAATAGTTGTGTGCAGAACTTGACAAAACAAAATAATGGTTGACCTCATGGTCATTCAGGCATAACTGAACTGCTTTCAATTTACAGTATTTACAGATTGTTCAAACAGTGGCTTTTCTGTTGGACTTTCACATGACCAGAGACCAGGGCAGCCAGTCTGTCCCTTGTGGCATTCCCTGCTGTCTCATTTTGGGCAAGGGGCTCTCATGGGGGTTGGGGTCCAAAGGTGTCCTGTACCACATCTGCATCGGGCTCCAGTATGTCGTCATTATCCATGCAAACATTCCGCAAAAAAGCACATGTTGCAATGACAAGGGGTGCAAAGGTTGGCTGAACCTCCAGGGCTTTTAACAGGGTGGCCCTCCATCTGGTTTTCATAACTCCAAAGGCTCTCTCAATGATTGTACGCCCCCTTGCGTGATGGACATTGAACCGTTCCTGTACCTGGCTATGTATGGGCTCCTTGTATGGAGTGATGAGGCAGACTGGGGTCTCCAAACAGGGATAGCCACCATCACCCAGTAGGAAATATCCTTGGGGAGGGCACTGTCTGGCCAGGTAAAACGGGCTGTTTTTCATTATACGTGTGTCGTGGACCGACCCTGGGTAGCCAACAAAGATGTCAAGAAACCTTCCTCTGGAGTCACAAATGGCCTGCATGTTGATGGAAAAGAAGCCTTTATAATTCAGGTAGTCAAGACGGTGCACTGAGGGGGCTTGATCCTGATGTGGCAGCCATCTATTGCTCCCACAGCTTTGTTGAAAGCTACACTTCCTGATAGCTGCCCAAATCCAGTTCCAACTACATGAAGGTCTCCTGCACTGGGGAAATATATGGCCTTCTTCAGGTTGGCCCAGATGTGCTGGGCCACCTTGTGAATTACCCGATGGACTGTCGATTTTGGGACACTGAACACCGGGGATACCACTCGATACGAGAGACCATGAGCCAGCCAATAAACAAAAATCAGGACCTCCAGGTGATGACCCCAGCCGTGGTCTTGTTCTCTCTGTAGGAGTCTCTGCAGACCATGCATGGCTCTCCTGCTTAGGCGAAAATCCTGCTGTAGTTCTGCCTCCACATTGAGCCACAAGCACAGGATGGGCATTGTGGTTGACCTTACAATAGGTCATAAGACAGACAATCTGGAAATGAGGATGAAAATGTGTTTTAAATTGATTTTGATTATGATATACATTAAAAAGAAGACATGTCATGGGCCCAAATACACCAGTTCTGTAGCAATCACAAACAGGAGTCACTACTGTTTACCATTCAATTTGTGTTACACAGTCACGTCTGTTATTTATTTATGTTTTTCTTTATTTCCCCATACACTATGGAGCTAATATTTATAATGGAATTAATAAACATTAACCTAGCAGGACTGGCGACATTTCAAGCTTGACATGCACATTATAGACGTAACACGTTAGCCACTAGCATCCTGTGGAGCTAACTTGAACAAGTTGTTTCATGTCCAAATCTACGTACCTCATGTAAATCCATCAGCTGTATTAGACGTCGGAGACGTCTTCTACTTGCCTCATTCCTTCTCCGTGCAGACATCAAGCAGAGCATGATGACTACAGCCCATGCAGCAGATAGCACAACAGCTCGCGCTGGCATTGTGGTACTCAAGAGCTGTCTTGTTTACCGGCACAACAGCCTTGTTGCTGGGGTATTACCTATATACAGTCGCTGCTGATGACGTAACAAGTGGTGTCCCATTTCCTAGGTAAAGATTCTCAAGCCCTACCCCTTGTGGCTCCGATTTGTAGGGACACTACAAGGCGGAGGGCACTCCAAAGTGAGGGGTAGTGCCAAGGGAGAGGAATTGGGATTGGCCCAGAGACTGGCCATGGATGTCAAGATAGCTTAATTTGTGTTTAATAAATAGGGTGATACAGTGATTTGACAGGCTGTGGAAGGAGAGGCTTTAAGTGGATGAACTTCATGAGAAACACTGAAGGGGGGATGGATCAAGTACTCAAGTTATGTGACTTCATGCCAACATTCAAAAATATGCTCATGATTTGTATCAACAAAATGGTGGCGAAAGTAGAAAAAGACACTGGCCATGATGTAAGTTTGTTATTTTTTCATGTTTATTATTATATGGGGGCATTTTCATTCAGGAAATATTTTTTTAAAGATGATTTTATATGTTCTTGTTGAAAAATAATGAATTACATTTCTACACCTTTAATAATCAGGCATTAACACCTGTACTCTGGAGAACGCATTGTCCAGATAGTGGTATTAAACAGGGACGATCAAACAAATATACAAATATATTTGTATTTTGGGGCCTAAACTCTATAGATAATAGTACAAATTCGTGAAATATTGATTACTCTTCATCTTATCTTCAATATGCATTTTTATTGATTGCTTCACCAATGTACACATTGTATTGTCCATTGGTCAAAATGTTTGCAGCTGTTTCCTGTTTGCGCAGCTTCAGTGGCCAACAGAATGTTTCCACTGTAGAGGAATCACAGGGAAAATGGTCAGATAAAAACAGGACTAAGATGTTTTGTTTATTAATATTAATAACTCATTTATTAGATTTGTTCCCAGCTTTTCATGTGTGAGTAACCATTTTTTTTTTTTTTAAAACCTTTCATGCAAAACATGTCATGTATCATCTAAATGTATCTCAGGAGATACACTGTAAATTGGAAACAAAAGGTCACACTTTGAAAGAAAAATCATAAAATTGGGGAATGGGCAAGCACTTAATATTTTGGAAAATTAATCAGCTGTTATTTTAAATTAGAAAAGTATTAGAAAATAATTAATTTTCCAAAATATTTTATGTGCTTGCACATTTAAGGGTTAAAAGCAGTTGAGGAGGGCTTTCTTCATAACATGAAGTGACTGAAGAGATCAAAATCATACTTGTCTGACTAACTTAGCTTAGCATAAAGACTAGAAACAAGCAGGTAAGACCTTTCATATGAGCCTGCTGTGGTGCAGCCCGTCTGAGTGGTGGGTTGAATAGTCCTTGGAGGGGTGAGATGAGTGGGGTGGGGTTCTCTGGTGTTCTCACCACCCACTTACAGTCAGGGTCTTGCAGTCAGAGGTGCTGCTGTTGCTGCAGAACCCCTGTAGAACGTGGTGACATTCTAATATCCATGTTTCTTGCTGCTCTTCCTCTTAAATTTCTTCTGATTTCATAATTTAATTTGATTTATTGAAGTATTGTATATTTCAAATAGTATATTTCAAATATGAAATATATATGGAGAAAAAAGAATATAAAATAGAACCAAACAATAATAAACAGTCTTTCAATGAGAAACATAAATTAACATTTTATGTCAGAAAAGGAGCAGAAGAAGCAACATGGTTGTAGAGCCCTACCCCTAATCCTAATCTATACTGATCCATCAGTAATCTGTCACATGCAAGGGTTATCAGGTTTGGACCGAAATGCAGACAAACAGACTGAGCGGAGCAGTTTTGTGGTATTTAATGAACCAAAATGTAAAAACATACAACAGGCTACATCAACTAAGGCAGAGAGAGTCTTCAACAACGCAGGTAAAACCAAACACAAAAAAACTTTCTGGGAAAGTTAGGGTGAATAAAAGGCAACCAAATGCAGGAAATGTCAAAAATCAAAGTCCAGGGAAAAAACCAAACAAATCCATCCAGGAGCAAAAAACACAAGCAACAAGAAGCGACAAGAGACACTAACAACCAGACAAGTACGAACCAGCAACAAAGGAGGAAAAGACACAGGACTAAATACACTAGGGAGAGGGAGGATAACAAGACACAGGTGAGGGCAGTCAACGACAGGTGAAAATAATCAGTGATCAAAAAAGAGCGGGAAAACAGACAAAGACAGGAAGTAAAAACAACAAAGACACACAAGGGAAAATGCACCAAAATAAAACAGGAAGTGACAATGAAAAACCCTAAACCATGACATAATCAATCAATTTCATAAATCCACTGTCCTCCCCATCAATCAAACCCACATTTACACCACTGTACTTCTTAATACCTGATTTGAAAATACAGAATAAGAACCCCATAACAACAGTATCACCCTTAATGTGCTTTACATTCCTTTTAATTATTTCTGTGCCTTGCAAAAATAATTTCTTTGTACGTCTTTTTAAACTGTCTGATATCTTAACTTATTCTTATCCAGCATATGCAAACACACACTTGACCCTGTGCTCTCCTGTGGTTTAGGGCAGTGCTCATTCAGGTCCCATTCTTCTCTTCTGACCCCAAACCCCTCACTGCTCCTGTCCCCAAAATTCACTCTCTGCTGCTTGATTTTGTCAGGCTTTCCTGCCTCAAACACACACAAAGTTTTGAATTGCTTTTGCAGCAACATTTTAAATTGTGTAGTTCAGGAAGTCAAAATGGTCTTCTCAGCCATGGTAAAATGAAGAAATTAGGAATTTCAAGATAATGTAGAAAGGCAAAGCGGAAATGAAAGAAGGATGGGCCAAAGGTGCATTTTAATAACATTTCATCACATAAAAATGAGGTGGCATTTTACATGAACATATTTTTATATGTTATGCTTAATTCAAAGCAAGTGGAGGAACAAACACATAAATCAGCTTGTTAAAAACTTGCAGTTAGGCTGCAGCCAACAGTGGTGGAAAGAGTACTGAAAATCTGTACTCTAGTACAAGTACTGTTACATTACCAAAATATTACTCAATTACAAGTAAAAGTACTGGTGTTAGAAAACTACTTAAGTAAAAGTACAAAATACTCTTCTCAAAAAACACTCAGAGTATTAGTTACTTTTAACAGTTTATGTTTAATACATTATCAATAGCAGTCAATCAATCAAAGAGGTTTCTGTTTTTCAAATCCTTCAGTCTAAAATCCTCCCAACTCCTGTTCCAGCCTGTGCTGTTCTCTTCAGGTGTGTTGTGTCAGTGCAGTTTTGGTTGATGTCATATAATGTGTGTCAACTGAGAAAATGTATAGTCTATATACAGGCAGTTGGTTGTAGACATTATTATTCTCTATATTACTGGTTCCAAACCCAGGGGTCCCAACCCCAACTAGGGGTCTCCGAAGCTTCACAGGGGGTCGCCTTGATTTTAAGGGGTGTAAGAAAACTTTAAAAACATGTATGTGTCTATATCTCTGCATTTCTTTCAAGAAAACTAAATGAAATAGTCATTTTTAAACTTTAGACTGTAAATCTGACAGGATAAGAACACAGTGAGGATCTTAACACAACTTATACTGACAAATCCTTCACTGTTTGCTGAACAACTTCATCCTGCTTTAAAAAGTACACAATTACAACAACCAAAGAGCTAATAGAACAATGGCTAAGAGTCAATCAAATTTAAAATTAAATTATTATAATAACTTCATAACTTCTGAAAGAAGACAAACACATTCTTCTTTGTACAACAGAGCTCAGCAGTGAGGTTCCATTCATTTTCTGCATAGAGGATTTAGATTATTGGTCATGATGTCGTAACCATCCAATGCGGACTAACCACGAGCTGTGAGACTGTCAAAAGATGGTTTATGTTACTGTTGATGACCTTATCATATCAACCTTGTTTGAGGAAAAATACATTTTATTCATGATGTAATGGAGAAGTACTACACTACCCACAATCCTAAAGTGTAACAGCGAGGTGTGCGATTGGCGAAGCTCACTGTTGCCATGGAAATGTTTAGTTAAGTCACTAACATGAATTGTACTAACAGGGTTGTTATATTGAATATAATTTATATATACACACACACACACAATACAAACTACAACCAATTACAACCCTGAATTGTAAATTTAAGAAGAAGTGGTATCATTCGCAGTGGATTGTGGGATGGGCAGTTTCTTTCACTCTTGAAATAAAAATGTACACAGTCTTGTACCTTTGCTTTTTTGCCCTTTTCCAATCTTTTTTTTTTTTTTTTTGGTCCAAATTAAATATTGTTAAGGTCATGATTTATCTCGTAGCCGGTTTGGTTCCAGGCTTAAAACTCCTAATATAAGGATTTTCTGAAAACGACAACAGAATGAACAAGTGAGAATTTCACCTCTGAAACATTTTATTCATGATGTAATGGAGAAGTACTACACTACCCACCTCTGAAACTCTCAACTGGAGCCGCTGAAAAGTGGGCAGTCACTGAGTGTGTTTACATGGACATGAGTATCCCGGTTATTATCGGGTTTTTTAAGTATCCCGTTTTTGTGTTTGTGCATGTAAACATCATATCCCGATTTCAGAAACCGGGATATAACAGTATCCTGGTTTCAAGAAACCCGATTTTGCTACCTGGAGAACTCCGAAAGAAAACGGGATACTGGGGCATGTATACACCTTATCCCGGTTTCTGACAGCTGCTGACTGTCTGCGCAGGCGCGACTTTTTAGTTTTGTGATCCATCCTGAAGTTTTCTCTCCACTCGGAATCGGTGAACTCCATCATTGCGACCCTATCCCACCAGTCACGGCTACGTATCTTCACCCATTGCTCCCTTGTCCTGCGCGGTGGCAGTGACAGCCAGACACCAGTCAAAAGTGAGGAGAAGTTCAAAATTTGCTGTCGCTCTCTTCTCCCGTTGCTGGTAATTAAGTGGATGAGCCATATCTGTAATGTGATGTTTGTTTTTAATAGCGCCAAGCCCGCAATGAGCCACAGTGGTCTCATTTTTCTGATTATGTCAAAATTACATCAAAATTCCCGCGGTTCAAGTTGTAAACAATAAACTTAACAGGCGCAGGCGCAAATAAGATACAGTGATCAGAAACCGGGATACTGGTGTTCATCATGTATACAGGGAAATTAATAACCAGGTTTCTCTGTGTGCATGTAAACGCCGTATCCCGAATATGATCAAAACCGGGATAAGGCTCATAACCGGGATACTCATGTCCATGTAAACACACTCACTGTTGAGCTCTATTGGCACTTTAAATGATAAGTAATAAAAAGCACTTTTGCTCGTTTCAGTGCTCTCTAGATTTTACTGCTACAGTCTTATTTAGTCTGGTATGATGGCTAACATTAAATAATACACTACATTAGCTAATACCTCTCCAAACATGTGCCTGCTGCAGTGTTTATTGGGGTTTTCTTATATATGTCCTGGTTCTCATTGAGCCATTTGTGATCAAATAGCCTCATGGTTACAAAATTGCAGATGAAAGGTTTGGATATAAATTCAAATTGTACTCAGTACTCAATTTGGATTTTAGAGGAACTAAGTAGATTACATTGTGTACTCAAGTACAAGTAAAAGTACAGGCTTGAAAATCTACTCATAAAAGTACAAGTACTCAAAAAAACGACTTAATTGCAGCAACTTGAGTATTTGTAATTAGTTACTTCCACCCCAACACAGCCAATAAAGGTATATCACAGTTATCATAGTAACATTTAACATCTTATTTATATTTGAGTTTTTGCCCATTATTATGATTTAAAATGAGCTTAAATAAAAAGTCAACAGGGTGTCACATGCAGTATGTAGGCACAGAGCCCCATGTGGTTGATGATGTGTGGGTTGACTGTCCCTGGTGTAAATGATGTCAAAGACACACCACACACACACTGACGTCCTTTTAAGTTTTCCTGTTGATTCTTGTTCAGACTTGCAGAGTCTTCAGTCTGCTGTCATTTTCTCTTAATCATCAGCAGCCTGACTTAAGCAATTATAAGAAAGAAGTCCTGAGTCTGTCATCTTGTGCTCGACTGATCATTGTTTCTTATGTAATCTTCCAGAGGTCACGACTGAGCCGCCGTCACCTCTTCGTTTCATTTCATTAATTTCTTTTTATCTCAGCCAGCCTGACTGCAGTCCCCGCACCTTCCCCCCACGCACTCATTGTTCGGACTCCCTCCTAATTCCACACAGCACCTCAAAATGCCTCCATCACAGTGGAGCTGCTCAGCGGCAGGATCAATAGATATCATTTTGAAAACAGTTTTCAAAGAGGATAGGCTTGAGGTTTTAGTACTTATCTGACAAAACAGGATGGTGTTCTACTACATCACCTCTGATACTAGGATTGTCATGATTTGGGTTTTTGTCAGTCATTTCCTGTTTTATGTTGTAGTTCATTCCTTCCCTCTTGTTTCTGTTGTCTTGACCACCTTTTCTCTCCTTTTTTTATCACTGATTATTTCTACTTCTACTGATTATTTCTACCTCTTCCTAATCGCCCTCACCTATGTCTTGTTACCCTCTTTAGTGTATTTAGTCTTGTGTCTGTTCCCTCTTCAATTGCCAGTTCCTCTTTGTTTGTACATTGAGCTTCCTTAGGGCTTTCACACTGCATATTCTTACCCCTGGGCTATCCTTAACAGGCTAAGACAGTGTTCACACTGGCACAATCCTGGAACATTCCAAAGTGGGCTAACCCCGACTTTAGCCTAAGGCTTGGAGGCCCAGCTCCGGAGCAGGGTTAGCTCTGAGTTGTGCGTTTATCCCCTGCAAATCGACTAAACCCAGGGCCAAAAAGTGCCAATTAGCTCTAGGCTAAAGTGGGGTTTAGCCCACTTTGGAATGGTCCAGGATTGTGTCAGTATGAAAGTTCTCTTAGCTGGGGGCTAAGTGCAGGGTAATAAGCCCTCTTGTGTTTCCTTGTGCACCTTTTTGAATTTCTTCCTACGGGCTTTTCACATTGCATATTTTAGCCCTACACTATCTTTAACCTTGGGCTAAGAGTTAACCTTGGACTAACTTAGCTAGGGTTGAAACGATTCCTCCATCCATCCATCCATCTTCTTCCACTTTATCCGGGACCGGGTCGCGGGGGCAGCAGTCTAAGCAGGGATGCCCAGACTTCCCCCTCCCCAGACACTTCCTCCAGCTCTTCCGGGGAAATCCCGAGGCGTTCCCAGGCCAGCCGAGAGACATAGTCCCTCCAGCATGTCCTGGGTCTTCCCGGGGCCTCCTCCCTGTGGGACATGCCCGGAACACCCTCCCAGGAAGGCGTCCAGGAGGCATCCGCGATTCCTCGAGTAACTCAAGTAATTCGATTACTAAAATGCCTCGAGGCAAATCTTTTGTCCGAACAACTGTACAGCGCACTGTGTTCGCATGTAGGGTACTGAAATTCAGTATTAAACGGCTGAATTATTAAAGAGCAGAGTATTGATAAGCTCCGACGTGTAACCCGTAATGTACACTGGGCGTGGCTGCACCGCGTCACGGCTGCGCTGCGGTTTTGTTCCATCATGCTGCCGACTTCAATTCACACCAGCAGCGTTTCAGAAGCGGAGCGCAGAAGCGGAGCTTGTTGACTTGTTTACTTTGTCGGTTTTGGTAATTTTTCCTTGATTTTTGTGCTTCTACCATGGGTAAGTAGTCTATGGGGTTATGTAGTGTTTTTTTGAAAATGTCCTTATTACAAAGGTGTTGGTGGACCCAAAAATGCAGACTGGAGCACTGGAGCAAGTTCAAATGATAATTTTAATACTAAAACAAGAGGTAACAAAAAACACCGGCTTACATGAACAAAGGGATCCAAAAGAAAACAGAGCCAGGCAGAAGTCCAAAACCAAAAAACACCAAAAACGGAAAAATAAATCCAACAGGAAAAACAAGAAATCCGAACGGAAAGGGAACACACAGGGAGCAAAGCAGGCAGACAGAAACACCAAAAACAACACTACGAACTGACCAAGACAAAGAGGCACACAGGGACTAAATACACAGGGAGGTAATCAAACGCAGGTGGGTAGACAACAACAGGTGAAGAAAATCAATGATCAAAAAAGGGCGGGAAAAGAACAAAGACAGGAAGTAAAGATGACAGACACAAGGGAAGCTCAAAACTACAAAATAAAACAGGAAGTGAAGACAAGACACACGGAGGACCAACACTACAGAATAAAACGGGAAGTGACTAAGAAAACACAAACCAAGACAGCAAAAGACAGAACAACAAAGACACACAAGGGAAAAATGCTACAAAATAACCAACAAAACTCCAAACCATAACACTATGTGGTTATGTGGTGTCTTTTTTTTGTATGTTTTAATTGTGTTTCCTTCTTTATTGTGCTGTAGTCTTCAAAGTCATGCATCAAAGTTTTGGAGCTTTGTCTAATTAAAAAATACATCTCTATAATCATCATAATATTATGAAACATACCTTTTTTTTTTTTAATTAAGTGATGCAATACAGGACAAAACAAGTGAAAGACATGACAAAAGTATCCAGTCAATACAGTGAAGACAGGGCAAAACAAAAACAAAAACAAAAGACAAAGCAAAGAGGGTGTTGAAAGGCAGTGTGAATATGTGTGTGCATGCGTGTATGCATTATTTTGTAATATGATACGACCGGCTTCCTGGCATAAGCGTGTGGAGGTGTGTGCGTGTGTTGAGAGGGAGAAAATGGGAGATGGCTTGAAAATAACTGGAGTGGGGAAATGTACAAAAGTGAAATTTGATTGGACTAAACAATTGAAAAATAAAATTAACATTGAAATAAATAAATAATAGTAAATAAACAATACAATAACCCCCCCCCCCCCCCCTTAATTGAATTTATCTTTGTCAGGTTTTTGTAGTTTTTGTGATTCTTTAGTGTTTGCTAAAGGCAGGGGTAACACCTCACTCAGCCGCCCCCAGACCCTGGGGAGGGAGCTGGTTGACTGGGGTTGCCGCCCGCTTTCACCCATCATAAACCACCCCAAGGCCCAATGGGGGGAGATTTGTTTGTTTGGGTGAAGAGTTATGTATTTATCTTTTTTTGTTCCATCAATTAGTCGTAGGAAGGGGTAACCCCTCACTCAGTCGCCTCCAGACCCTGGGGAGGGAGCTGGCCGATTGGGGACACCTCCCGCCTCACTCATCTTGGGACAACCAATCATTTAATCATTTGTGTTTTATCCTTTTGTCCCCCCTTTTTTTCTTTTCCCTTCCCTTTTGTTTCCCTTTCCTTTCCCTTTTACATATATACACATACATACAAGAAAAAAAAAAAAAAAAAAAAAGATTTAAAGCAATTGTGGTGCAACAGTTGTGGTGTAAGAGCAAGGTGAGAGTTGTTGGGGTATAGTGTATTCTCTGCTATACATGTGCAATAATAAAGTTGTATATGTAGAGGTTGTGGTCGTAGTAATGATAATAATAATAGTATAATTAGTAATAATTATTGTAATAGCACTGTAATAATAACAATATAATATATAAACAATAATAATAACTTTGGTATATAATGATTGTAAACATATTATAAATCAGTAATTTGTCAGGGCAGTATTATTATCATCATTACAATGCCACATGTTATATTTATCATGACACGATTAAATGATCATTTAGATTCAAATATTAGGTGTTAAAGAACAGCAATAGTAGTACTAAAAATATTAATAGTAATAATAACAATAATAACATTTACAACAACAATAGTAGCAGCAATTAATAATAATAAATATTAATTCTAAATACTACTACTACTACTAATAATATAATAATAATAAGGGAAGAAGAACAATAGTGATGGTGACCTTAATGGTTGTAGTAGCAACAGTAACAATAGCAGCGATAACTATTACATATACAATAATGACAAAAAATACTTGTAATAACTAGAATAATAATAATAATATTAATAACAATGACAACAATAACGATAGTAATAGCGACAACAACAATAATTGTTGTTATTATTATCACCGCCACCATTACCATCACCACCACACCTATAACCACAATCATCATTACCATAATACTACTAATAATAATAGTAATAAGTAAATAATATTTAGTGAAAAAAACCAAAAACAAAAAACAAAAACAGTAATGATAGTGATCTTAATAATGACAGTAGCAATAATAGTAACAATAGTACTAACCATAACATTTTTAATAATAATAGAAACAACAAAAAGAACAGAGCAAAGCATAATAATAATAATAATAACGGTAATGATAGGGCAAAATTGTGTATAATAAAAAGATTTTTACCATGTTTCTTTTATCCCCTCTTCTCTCAAATATTAATCAATTAGTATTTTAGATTTAATGTATATTTTAGAATTAGTCATAGTCATCATCACCACCATGAATAAATAATTACACAGGTAAATAAATAACATATATATATCTCCAATACAGTACTATAATAAAGTAATAACAATCTTCAGCACAACAAGAGTAATCATAATAATAAGATAGTTGTTATGAATAATATTTAGTCATTAGTTATGTCACTGTTGGGTTACATTTCCCTTAGTTAGATTTTATGTATGTATGCATGCATACATGAGTGCGTGTGTGCATGCCTACATGAATGCATGTCTATCTGAGGAAGCAGCTGTAAATTGTGGTTGGTTCTCAGGCAAAAAAAGACGCAGGTTAACTGAATGGGAGAGTGGATCAGGTTTGTAAAAAGGTGATGAGTGGTGACCAGATGGAGAGGGGCTCCACTGCAGTGTGTTGGGAGGGGGCAGGTAGGTTTTCCATGGAGATATGATCCATAAGTAAATTTTTCCATTGTGCAATGTTTGTGTTGTTTTTTGATTTCCAGTTCATGAGGATAGTTTTCTTGGCGATAGTTAGGGCTATGAGGAGTAATTTGTTGTTTGATGTGGATAGGCTAGTTGCTGATGTGTCGCCTAGTAAACAGAGTGTGGGGGATAAGGAGATGCAGCAGCCCAGGAAAACAGAAAGTGAACCAAAAATGAAAAAAAAAACATGCAACAGGCTTACATTAAATAAGGCAGGGAGAGTCTTCAACAACGCAGGTAAAACCAAACACAAAAAAACTTACTGGGAAGGTGAGGGTGAATAAAAGGCAACCAGAAATCCAGAAAATGCAAAAATCAAAATCCAGGGAAAAAAACAAACAAATCCATCCAGGAGCAAAAAACACAAGCAACAAGAAGCGACAAGAGACACTAACAACCAGACAAGTACGAACCAGCAACAAAGGAGGAAAAGACACAGGACTAAATACACTAGGGAGAGGGAGGATAACAAGACACAGGTGAGGGCAGTCAACGACAGGTGAAAATAATCAGTGATCAAAAAAGAGCGGGAAAACAGACAAAGACAGGAAGTAAACACAACAAAGACACACAAGGGAAAACCAAGACTACAAAATAAAACAAAAACAAAAAGTCCGAACCATGACACGCCGTCATTAACAGTGCCAGATGGCATGTATGTAATTGTCCGGATTGTTTTGAGTGTACAAATTTCAGAAGTGAATCCCATTTTAAACATTTTTTGTCCAGTGAAGTGAATTCTGTGGAGTATTTTGTATTGTATTAGTTGTAGATTTGCATTTTTTGTCATGAGGTAAATGTTTTGGCAGATTTGGTTCCAGAAGCCAGCATCAGGAGCAATTGACAAATCTTTTTCCCATTTTATTATAGGTATGGATAGAGTTTTATCAGACTGAGATATTATTTTATATATTTTGGAAAGGAGCTTTTTTGTTGAGTGGATATTGATTAAATTTAAGCTTGCTGGGGGTAAATCAAGATTGGTAGCTGTAGAGTGTGTAATTTGAATTGATGATTTAAGCTGTAGATATTCCAGAAATTGTGTGCTCCTGATGCCGTACTCCTGGACCAGGTGTGCGAATGAGACCATAATGTTATTTTGATAGATGTGTTTCAAGTGTGTGATCCCTTTTTCTGACCATGTCCTGAAGTAAAGCAGTTTCTTGTTGCTGAGAAAGTCCAGGTTATTCCATATAGGGGTGAATTTAGATGGTGCCAGAGTGGAGTTTGTGACTTTATGGAATTTCCACCAGGCTGTCAGAGTTGCTGATATTGTTAATGCTTTAAAACAGTGATGCTGTTTTATGGATTGACTGAAAAATGGTAAATCTGAAATGTTAATGTTATACAAGCTGTCTGTTCTATATCTAACCATGTATTATCTGACTGAAGGGGGTGGATCCATTTGAATATGTATTGCAGTTGATTTGCTAAGTAGTAATGATAAAAATTTGGTGCTGCAAGACCTGCTTGTGATTTTGGTTTTTGTAGAGTTGTTAGTTTGATTCTTGGTGTCTTGTTTTTCCAATAAAATTTAGTGATAATAGAATTCAGAGATCTGAACCAAGAGAGGGTGGGTTGGGTTGGAATCATAGTGAAAAGATCATTTATTTTGGGGAGTATTGTCATTTTGATTGTTGCTATTCTACCCAGGAGTGAAAGTGGTAAGTTCATCCAATGGAGAAGGTTATCAGTTATTGTTTTGAGTAATGGGGTGTAGTTAAGACAGAACAACTCTGACAGCCTGGGGGGAAATATTGATACCCAAGTATGTGATGTGATTTGTACATAACGGGATAGGTGGTGTGTGGGCTGCCACATCCCAGCTGTTACTTTGCAAGGGGAGGATGGAAGATTTATGCCAGTTTATAGAGTAGTTAGAGATGTTGGAGTATGTTTCTTTGAGTTTAATTGTGATGAATGAGGATTTTGTAAGAAGAGCAGTTATGGGCTGAAATATGTGCCACCAGAAACTGAATTTGAATCATTTTATTTGAATTTGAATTACATAATTTGAATTTGTATTGTTTAATTTGAATCATTGCATTGTAAAACTGAATCTGAATAGTATAATTTGAAATTGAATTTATTAGTTTGGAACTGAAATCCAATAAACTTGAAACTGTATGTAAGATTATGAAAATTCAACTCTATATATTTTCACATTCAGTTCTCACTATTCAAATTCAGTTCTCAAAATTCAATTTCAATTCACTGTGACAGACATCCGGGTAGTTGAGGAAAAGCAATCGAGCGCAGATAGCAGAGCAGCTCCTCTTCGGCCAATCAGCACCTACGTTTTTGTAGTTTATTAAAACAATCGAAACTAACGTGATGCTGAATGACACCAACCAGCTGCACTTACTGTATTAAACAACTGTATAAAGAGGCTTTTACATTGAACAGGAGAGTCTGTGTGTCTCTGTCAGAAACTGTCAGACCTTCTCACAACAGAGCAAACAGGTGAGGTGGGTGAGGGGCATATTGGTAGAGCGGGCCGTCCCGGAGTCAGAAGGTTGGCGGTTTGATCCCCGGCTTCTCTGTTCTACATGTTGAAGTGTCCTTGGGCAAGACACTGGGCCTCATGCAAGAACATTTTCGTATTCTTAACTTAAATTTCTCTCGCTTTTTTTCGCATGAAGGTCTCGTACGAACACGCCACGTCAGATTCAACAAACGCTCTTAACTTCAGAAAACTGTGTAAATGATCCGTCTGTGCGTATTTGAGTGCACGTGCATGAGACTTGTACATTAGCATAATTTACGTCCCAATAATACCATATAAGGCTGCACTTCCTGCTCCACATGTTGGGAAGAGCTCGTTCATCAAAATGGAATTGAACAGAAAAAAGAGGAACTTTATGAGTTTGGAGTTTGACGTTCTGTTTTCAGAGATCCATGAAGGAAAATCTGTCATTTTAACAGCGTCAGCAGTGAAATTTAAAGACCTGCTAAAGCAAATAAACGGGAAAAACGAGTGCTGTTAATACCGTGTTACCTGAGGGTCGATATGAAAATGACTAAAGAAAAAAAAACAACTCGCCACAGCGACAGTAAGGGGCGATCGATGACTGCAGTGAGAGGAGAAGGTAAAGGGGAAGTTTTCATCACGGAGACAGTATAAGTGAGGATGTTCACCTGGACAGAGACTTTATAAACCTGCATGTGAAGATATACGGCCAATACACCTGACAGCAGGTAATTATAGATCACTGAATGAAGGATGAGAGGCTTTATATGTAAATTTATAATTATATTAGAATTTAAAATAGTCAAACAGAATAATGTCAACATGAGGAGTAGTTTGTAATTTATTTTTCAAACTCAAAATGCCTTCAAACTAATTAAATATACAGTTATTAGTGAAAAACTTAGGTTTGTATACCAGCGGACATGACGACAGGTCTGGACCTCGTAAATTGTGTTCGTATCTGAAAGAAAACTCAAAATATGAGAAAATTGGTGAATGCCAAACTTCTTTTAAATCACTCGTATGCTCCACTTAAGAACAAATCTGTTCATACGAGCGGTTCTTGCATGAGGCCCACTGAACCCCACATTGCTCCCGGTGACTGTGTGTGACTGTGTGTGAATGACTTTCTGATGAACAGGTTGGGTCTTTGCAGAAGAAGCCACCTGTCATTAGAGTGTGAATGTGTGTGAATGGGGTAAATGCTGACTTGTAGTTCTAAAAGCGCTATATAAATACAGTCCATTTACCATTTAATCAATAGCGGATGCCTTCGCCCTCTCGGACAGATTGAAAAAATAAAAATACCAAAGTTTACCTGGTCTGCTGTCATTAGTTTGACAGAGAGACAGAGAGAGTCGTGTCTAGAACATAGACTGTATGGTCTAGAAGGGAACCCTAGACCCGCGAAAGACAGAAACACAGACTCCTCTGTTTAATGTAAAGGCCTCCTCATATAGATGTCTAGTCTTATAAGTGCAGCTGGTTGGTGTCATTCAGCATCACGTTAGTTTCGACTGTTTTAATAAACTACAAAAACGTAGGTGCTGATTGGCCGAAGAGGAGCTGCTCTGCTATCTGCGCTCGATTGCTTTTCCTCAACTACCCGGATGTCTGTCACAGTGAATTGAAATTGAATTTTGAGAACTGAATTTGAATAGTGAGAACTGAATGTGAAAATATATAGAGTTGAATTTTCATAATCTTACATACAGTTTCAAGTTTATTGGATTTCAGTTCCAAACTAATAAATTCAATTTCAAATTATACTATTCAGATTCAGTTTTACAATGCAATGATTCAAATTAAACAATACAAATTCAAATTGTGTAATTCAAATTCAAATATAAATGATTCAAATTCAGTTTCTGGTGGCACATATTTCAGCCCATAAGCAGTATGTCGTCAGCATAAAGACTAATTTTATGATGTGCATTTGGTGTTTTGATTCCTAGGATGTTGATGTTTTGGCGAATTGCTGCAGCAAGGGGTTCGATGAATATAGTGAATAGAGAGGGAGAGAGTTGGCATCCTTGCCTAGTCCCTCTATGCAGTGTGAAAGGTTGTGAGGTTAGTCCATTTGTGATTACTGTGGCTGAAGGTGCAGTGTGTAGAATTTTAACCCAGTTAATAAATGATTCCCCAAAGCCAAATTTTTGCATTGTGGAAGTGGAAAATAACCAGTTAACTCTGTCGAATGCCTTTTCTGCATCTAATGTGATTATGATGGTTCTTGCTTGTTGTTGTTGTGAGTAGTCCATTAGATTGAAGAGTCTGCGGGTGTTATTAGATGAATGTCTACCTTTGATGAAACCGGTCTGGTCAGGATGGATTATAGATGAGATGATTTTTTCTATTCTGTGAGCTAGAGTTTTTGTAATGATTTTTATATCTACATTGAGGAGAGAAATTGGGCGGTAACTGGCAGGTAGTGATGGGTCTTTGTTTGGTTTTAGAAGGAGTGAAATTGTGGCTGTGTTCATGCTTGCCAGACATGGTTATTATCGTTATTACTTTCTGAAATAGTGGTGTTAAAATGGACCAGAAGTGTTTATAGAACTCAGCAGGGAAGCCATCAGGTTATGAAACATACCTGTTGTTACCAGGTATGACGTAATGTTGAATGAATGAAGTGAAATACAATCCGTCGTTGACACAAGATGTTTCATTTTGAGAACTGACCGGATTCACTATGCTTTTCGTGTCGGGACTTCCTGTCTGGTTCGATCTCCTCTGCACAGCTTGGCGCACCATCCGTCAAAAATAGACTTGCTGCGTATTCTCTGCGGAGCGGAGCGCCGAGCCGCTTCTGGGATGCAGCTGACAAGCGCCGCAGCGCATCTGGTGTAAACATGAGCATTGACTAGAATGGCGTATCCGCGCCTGGTGTAAATTAGGGGTAAGTTCTGACATGGCTGCAGCGCCTCTCCTCTCTGTGTGTCAGTGCAGCTCCATATACACACATACAGTAATGCACAGACAGAGCGAGGTCAGTGTGTTTCTCTCACCCTGTCTGTCTGATCTGTTGACTTTCTTCATCAGCAGGATGTTTTATAAAGTCACCCTGAAACCCAACTCGCGTTTTTTTTTGTTTCACATATAAATTCACCCATCATTCAGTTTTCACAGCAGCAGAGAAGCTGCATGTGGAGGAGACTTGTTGTTAATGACGGAGTGTCATGGTTCGGACTTTTTGTTTTTTGTTTTATTTTGTAGTCTTGGTTCTCCCTCGTGTGTCTTTGTTGTGTTTACTTCCTGTCTTTGTCTGTTTTCCCGCTCTTTTTTGATCACTGATTATTTTCACCTATCGTTGACTGCCCTCACCTGTGTCTTGTTATCCTCCCTCTCCCTAGTGTATTTAGTCCTGTGTCTTTTCCTCCTTTGTTGCTGGTTCGTACTTGTCTGGTTGTTAGTGTCTCTTGTCGCTTCTTGTTGCTTGTGTTTTTTGCTCCTGGATGGATTTGTTTGTTTTTTTCCCTGGATTTTGATTTTTGCATTTTCTGGATTTCTGGTTGCCTTTTATTCACCCTCACCTTCCCAGTAAGTTTTTTTGTGTTTGGTTTTACCTGCGTTGTTGAAGACTCTCCCTGCCTTATTTAATGTAAGCCTGTTGCATGTTTTTTTTTCATTTTTGGTTCATTGAACACCACAAAACTGCTCCGCTCAGTCTGTTTGTCTGCATTTCAGTCCAAACCTGATAACCCTCGAACGTAACATGGAGTTTATTAAAACAGTCGAGACTAATGTGATGGTGAATAATATCGACACCAACCAGGTGAACTTATAAGATGAAACAACTGTATAAGGAGGCCTTTACATTAAACAGGAGAGTCTGTGTTTCTCTGTCAGAAACTGTCAGACCTTCTCACAGCAGAGCGAACAGGTGAGGGAGGGGGAGGAGGGCAGGTTGATCACTAATCAATCACGGATGCCATCGTCCTCTCGGACAGATTAAAAAAATAAAAATGCCAAAATTGGTCACAAACTACCTGAGTGTCCGCACAAGTAAAGTCTCTGTGTGTGAAACACTGCAGAGTGTCACATCATGCTGTTCACAGACAGTCTGCTGTCATTAGTTTGACAGAGAGTCACAGAGAGGGTCGAGTCTAGAAGGGAACCCTAGACCCGCGAAAGATCGCGCGAGTTTGATTATTTTAGCAGAAACAACGGACACAAATCTCGCGAGAGTTTTGCAAATCAAGAGTTCCCTTCTAGACACGACAGAGAAAGTTGCGCAGCTCCAAAAATAGAAAATCCTGTCCTGGTGCCGAAGTTTTTAAAGTGGCGGATGCCATAAATTACAAGTCAAAATCTTGCATGTAATTGTTTCCCTTTCTTGAAAAATCAACATTTTTATTGCTTTTGTTGTACTTTAATGGATCTCTTATTGGTATTTTTTGATTACTAAATACAGACCTGCAAACTCATTAGAGGAGAAAAAGGTGACATGTTGGTAAACCCATCACCTGTAGGGGGTCTGGGAGCATCCTGCTCCAGAAAAAAAAAAAAAAAAAAAAAAGATTTTAACATGTTAACAAAGCATTCTGGTGACTTTCGGTTAAAAGAGTGACCTGCATCTTCTGTTCATGGTCTCTGCAGACATTAATACCTTTACTTTTACTTTTGTGCTTCAGTAAAAAGTACTAAACAAGGACTACAGTAAAAATAAAGTTACTTTACTTAGTACTTTTACGATAGCTATTTAAAGTTGTTCATTTAAGAGACCTGTCTTATTTTCTCTTTTGTATATTACCATTACTCTTAAATAAAGCAAAAGTAATGTAATAGAAAAAATTGCAGAATGCGCAATATTTCTTATTCAATTACTTGATTAGAGAATAATTGATAAATTGCTCAATTACTAAAAGAATCGATAGCTGCAGCTCTAAACTTAGCCCCTTTTCATGCACATGATTGAGCTAAGCACAGGGCCACATGATTCACACTACACTTCTACTAGCCCTTGCTTACATATCTGTTGGTACACCAACTGATGTGAATATTTTAGAATGTTCCACGACTACTCCATTGAACTTTTAGCCCTGTTTCACACTGGTACTTTTTAGCCCTGGGTTTAGTCGATTTTCAGGGGATAACTCCACAACTCAGGCTTAACCCTGCTCTGGAGCAGGGCCAGCTAGCTCTAGGCTAAAATGGAGGTTAGCCCACTTTGGAATGTTCCAGGATTGTGCTAGTGTGAAAACTAAGTGCAGTGTGAAAAGCCCTCTTGTGTTCTCTTGTACACCTTTTTGAATTTCTTTCTAGTGTTTTTTTTTTCCCTTCAGTGTTTTTTGTGAATTGTTTTTCAATTTTGCATTTCTGGCTCTCCTTTTGGATTTACACCTTTTGGACTTTTCCCAGTTTTGACCTCTTCCTGATTTATCGCTTGACTCGTGAGTTTAATAAATTTAGAACAGGTTCTACTCTAAGCCTGCTCTAGATTTTTAGGCCCACATTTGTGTTTCTGCAGCTCGATGAGTTCTGATGAGGATAGGCTACTGAATAATACCCTGCTGCTGTCAAGAAATACAGAAGTATCCACTGCTGTACCACTGTACTACAGAGCAGCTTCTTCCCTCATGCTCTGACACTGCTTATTTCATCCATTTCGGAGTAATCTAAGCTTTACCTCTGTTCCCGCATTTCTCCCCCCTTTGCAAACATTTGGCTGGGTGGTGGTAATACCATCAGATACCATTTACTGAAAAAACCCCACACACACCACACTCAGTCCACATACTCCCCCCCCACACACACACACCACACCACACAGTCTCTCAGGACTGATTACCTCAGGACTTACATGTCTGCCTGTTAACCTGTTTTGCATTACTGCTAATTCACTCCCTGTTATCTTCATGGAAGCAGGGCTGTAGAGGAGCTAAATGCACTTCAACATCATTCATGTACCTTTTTAAAATACAAAACTGTTTTTAAACCTTTTATGATGGTTCACTCACATCATTCAAATCCAATTCCAGTGTTTACTGAGCATTTTATGACAGCTCAGAACACAACATCACCTGTCCCTCATGTCCCCTCTCGCCATCTCCTTAGCAGACAGGGTAGCCTCCAAGCTCGTAGGCATTGAATTCAAAGTTCTGCAGCATGCATGCACATGGCTAGAGGTGATGGTTGCTTGTTTATTAGTTGGTAAGATTAACACATACATATGAATATTTAGAACTTTTTGCATAGCTGTATATTGCAATAATAATTTATGCTTGTCACAAAATCTCAATGCACACCTCAGCACACTGTTCGGGAACCACCACATCAGGGTACCTAAGTGAATGAAACATTCATATTTGGAACTCCATTTCCAACAGTGCTGGCTGGATATTAACTTGCCCATCTCACAATGAATGCAAGATATGTACAGAGAGAGAGGCAGCCAATGATCACCAGGGACAGAAAGACAGAGAGGTCTGTGGACAGTTGAAATTTATAAACAACAATCATCATCACACTGTACATCTCATAGTTACATACTGACACATTGTCTGCATTTGGTCATCTTTATGCTCCTGGTGCACATCTGGTTCAGGGGAGGCTGGTCCATAGAGACATATTTTTTATATATTTAGGCTAACATATTTTAATGTACTTAATTTTTTTAATGCTAATCTGTTATCAGCCAAAATATGTAAAATGATGCTCCAGCAGAGGTCATCCGCCCTAACCAATCAACAACCAGAGTGCAAGTATTGACATCGTGTTGGTCTAATGATAATTTCTTAATTCATATTCTCTACCACTGTATTATACATGAATGTGATGAAGTGGTGGTTTTTATGTATTTATCATATTAGGAAATAAATGATAGAAAAGAAATTATTAAACATGAAATAATTTTAAACACATCATTAAAAATAGATTTATTTTGGCCTCTTCACCAGAGTCCAAATTACCCTTTTCAGATTTACACTTGCCTTTTTTTAAATTTTTTTAATCAAGCAGTAGCTAGCTAAACTAGCCAATACAGCAGCTTGTTGTAGCAGCCCTGAAGGACTGTTCACTATGCTAAACAATGGATTTGCACCGGAGGACTCGGCTGTTGCAACAATATTTAGTTGTAATGATCATTTCAGTCACAACCCAACCAGAGAAGCCTGGATGAATGGAGAGGTGAGAGCTCTATCCAGAGCCAAAAAAGCTGCCTTTAAGTCAGGTAAGATGGAATCTCACAGCACCGCTAGAGCAAACCTGAAAGCTGGCATCAAGGAGGCAAAGTGGTGGCATCAGCAGAGATTGGAGAAACACCAAAAACACTGCAGATATGTGGGAGGCAGTTAAACATGTTACAGGCTACAAAACAGGAGCTCCCCCATTATGTGTGAGGCCACATCATCAGATGAGCTAAACACACGTTATGCTTGTTTTGGTCTCCTCAACAAAGAACCAGCTGTGAAGTCTACTCCACCTCCAGAGGACCTGCCTGTCAGTATCCACAGCAGATGTAAAAACAATTTGGCTGAGAGTGAATATGAGTAAAACTTCTGAGGCCTGATGACATCCGGGGCCATGTACTAAAAACATGAGCCAATGTCATTACTGACAGGGTGATGCAGGACCCGACACAAAGTGGAGTTAATTCATCCTCAAGGAGTTTATTTCACAATACTGACCTACTCACTGTACATTACATGTTTAATATACAGTAACTTACCATGATAAATAAATTTGACACAAAATATTGATTTTAAAATAATTGTGCAGCTCATTCAGAGTCATTCTCATTCTAAGGTCTGTTGTGAGCACATCCAAAAAAATTAGAAAAATGTAAATATTTCAACAAAATGTAAGGCCTATGAAATTCAAACCTGACAGGCATTAGACAAGCTGTGGTGGATGAGCAGGAAGCTTTGACAAATTTCAAATACATAATGTTGGAACTTTGTAACAGGTAAATTGTTGCAGGTTATGTGGAGACATAACAGTGTAGTTTACAAACCACTGCACACAGCCTCGACCTCAGAAAACTGATGATAAAATGATATAAATGATGATACTGAATTTCTTTTCTTTTCTTTTTTTTTTTTTTTTTTTTGGCATTTTTGCCTTTTTTCGATAGGACAGCCAGAGAGTAGACAGGAAAGGGGGCAGAGAGAGGGGGACGACATGCAGCAAAGGGCCGAGGGTGGGAGTCAAACCAGCAGCCCCTGCAGAGGACTAAGGCCTCCATACATGGGTCGGACACTCTACCAACTGAGCTAAACGTCTGCCCATGATACTGAAATTTTATGAATACCAAAACAAGTTCAATATTATATTAAAAAACATGGCTACATAAAGGACACTGTTTTGATGGCATCTCTGCTGAGAATATTGCAAAACAAAAAGATAATTTATTGTCAGTAATCATCAAAATATGTTAGTAATTGGGACACGTAACACCTGCACAGGTAAGAGTACTAACGTGTCTCACCGGAGACATGACGGTTAACTACATGCACAAGTTACAATGTCACTTATTCGCCAAAATTTCCCTCAATAATGACCAAGCGGAGTGAGTTACAGTTAGCATTAGCTACCGAGCTACATTTTAGCACTGTACCAACACACACATCGACTGACTGTAATGTTCCAAAACACACGAAATTGTTGTCTTACCATCAGAAATGTCCTGCAGCATCCACAGAGTTTGAACTTCTGCAGGAGCCTCTGTCTGGGTCACATTCTGGATCTAAATCGGATGTTTGAATTTCAGCGCGTCTGAAACCAGCCGTATCCGTGTCCAGCGTAAAACATTAGCAGGGTTGGCCCTCACCGCCACCTCCTGAGAGGGGTCCGACTAGTCACAGCTGATTTGCATTTAAAGCTACAGGCACAGAAACAGCTCGTTTCTAGAGAGGCTGAAATAGAGGGATTTAGAGGCCTGCTGATCTGCATGATCTGAGTGGTATTTTATAAAAGAAACTTCAAAAGCAGGTTTTGAGGACCTCTGAGACATATAAAAACTTATCAGAAAGGGGCATAATATGAGACCTTTAACATGTCACTGTCACAGGCGAGTGTTCCGACCTGCTTCAAGACATCGTCCCTGTGCCTAAATGACTCCCACCCTGTGGCACTTACCCAGATTCTGATGAAGTGATTTGAGAAACTGGTTCTCCAGCACATAAAGAACAGCAGCCCAGCCAGCTTGAACCCTCACCAGTTTGCACTCTGAACCAACAGAAGATGCCATCTCCACTGCCCTCCGTTCAAATCTTCACTCACCTTGAGGAAAACAACAACACTTACTTACACTTTCCTCCCCTGGCAAAGTGCAGGGCAGGAAGTAATTAATTACAAATACTCAAATTACTGTAATCAAGTAGTTTTTTTTTTTTGAGTAGATTTTCAAATATGTACCTTTACTTGTACATAAGTAAGCATTACAAGATGTAATCCACATAGTTACTTTTAAGATCATAGATGAGCACTGAGTACAATTTGAATTAATATCCAAACCTTTCATCTGCATTTTAGTAGCCAATAAGATGATCTGATCACAAATGGGCCATGTAAAAGAAAAACAAAACGATGTGGCAGCACACATTTGAAGTAAGGATGTTGATGATTGATCATTTATTGATTATTTGCTGTCAAGAATTTAACTAATTAAAAATGTATTCATGGATATTAAATCGACAGCAATTGCATCTCATCTGACATTGTTCTGTCTGGTGGAGTCATTTGTTGAATAAGGAAACTTAGACTAAAAATGAGAAAAAAAAATGACAAAAGACCCAGAAAAAAAAAAAAAAAAAAAAAAATCAGAAAAGAAACATGCTTTGTATCTTATAAATATTAATGATTAATTGATTGTCAGTGTTTTTTCACTATTGGTTCAGGAAAATTTGCAACACTAGTTTGGAGATGTGACTGTGACATCAACTGTTTAAAGTAACTAATACTCTCTGTAGTTTTTGATGATGAATATTTTGGACTTTTACCTAAGTATATTTCTAACACCAGTACTTTTACTTGTAATTGAGTAATATTTTAGCGATGTAACAGTGCTTGTACTTGAGTATGGATTTTCCACCACTGGCAAAGTGGTTTATTTTGTATGCCTTATTTATGAACACATCCACAAACCTTTCTGTTATAGAAACATTACTACAATGGCAACAATGACCACAAGGGATAGTTCACCCAAAAATGAAAAATTATCTCCTCACCCTCATGCTGATTGAAGGTCAGGTTTAGTTTTTTAGTCCACAAAACACTGCTGGAGTTTCACAGGAAAACAGTGTTGCAGAATGAAGTGAATGGTGACCAGTTTTCAAATCAAAAACTGATCTGGTTAGATGCAAAACTGTATTTCATTGTACTGTGACTCACTGTGTGCAGTGACAAAGTTAATTCTAATCATGTACACCTACTGCAGCCCTAACAACTCATTTAGTCATTTTGAGATCTGATTAAAAGAATAGTCTGACATGTTTCTTGTTTGCTCTCTTGATGAGAATTAGATGAGAAGATGAATGCCACTCTCATGCCTGTATGGTAAATATGTACTGTAGCTGGACTCAACAGCTGGTTAGCTTAGCTTCACATAAAGATACAAACAGCTGTCTCCCATGTTATAGTCTGAGTCTTACTTCCTCCTGTGCTCCCATCATAACTCCTGCAGCTGCCTGAGGGTTTTGATGCTGCTCTTCTTGGGTAGTCAGTCTCCAGCACCTCTAAAGGTTACTAATTAACACGAATATGTGTAATCTGTATAAAAAACAAACTGTGAGGACAGGAACTGACCATTTTATGGGGGATTATGTACTGAAATATTTCTTTATGTGGTACAGTGAATTTCTGTCTCATTGCCTGACAACTGCTCTTTACATTTAAGTTCATTTGTGGTATAAAAACAAGGAGGACCAACCACAAAATATCTGTCTTCAATCCAATTCATATGCATACGTGTCAAAGAAGCAATCTGCACAATATAATTAACCAACATCCTTTGATACTGATGATAACAGAGATGTCACATGTCAGCATTAGAGCATGACACAGGAGTAGATTTTCACTCTGTCCCATCCCACTCCCACAAAAATACCCCTGTCCTGTCCCAGTCCAATGACACACTAAAAAAACAATCCAGTCCTGTCCCAATCCTGGAAGAATGGCTCCCATCGGCACTCTCAAGTGCCTGCAATAAACTGACCTATTGTTATGTTTCCCATTGCTACTTTTTTCCTCCTGCCCTGTTCCAGTCCCATGATCAGCAGAGAAACTGACTCCCACCCCATCACATATCTGCCTCTGGTCAGTATGTAGTGCAGGGATTTTCCCTGATTAATAAGTGAAAGTGAAAAGTAGCAACCATTCATGCAGAGCTATACACTGTAAAAATCACAAACTAATACTACAGAGAACACACTGATGTTCAGAAAACAAGAAGAGACAATGCACATGAATTTCATATATTATGTTTGAATAAATAATGGCAGAAAATTCAGCAGAGGCGAGACATGTCCCCCATCTCATCATTTCTTTCCTGTTTTCTAACATACTGCATTTGTGTGTGGTACCTGTAACAGTGACAGTCCCCAGACCAGCAACAAACCATAAAATAACAAGTGTCAACTAGCAGCCTGCAGCAGACATTTAAACCAAATGTAGTTACAGAATAAAGCATGTATAAATGATGATCCTGCTGGATAGTATAATAAAATAAAAAAGGACAGGTGAATTCATTGTTTTGTACAGAGGTCCCTCATGGCTCTGGAAGAGCAGAGATGGCTCTAAGGACCGTCTTCACTGCTGCTTTGTCAAAAGTTTGTTTGAACAGTAATCAAACCTCAAATGAACTGTCAGATATGGTCCTGACTGGACAGGACCCAGTGGTCATTTCAATTTCCATAGCAAACAGACCAACAGTATCATAACCAGTAACATGATGGGAAGGTTCAGGAGGGGATCATGTAATCGCCTCCGTGTGTGCATGTTTGAGTGTGTGCGTGTGTGAATGAGTGTGTGTGTGTTACCTGGATCTACAGCCTGTCTGCTGCTCATCTTCAATACTACTGAACCAATCAGCCTAATTTCTTTTGTGCACATTCATGTTTGTTTTGAACACTCACTGTACACTATACACTGTCCACGCTCACTGTAAACTTATGTCTGTCCTGTCTTATGGTAACGTGATATCTGAAGAACGCCTTAACAGATATCCTTCAAATCTGACACAAATTTTCTCTTGGACACAAAGATGAACTGAATAAGTTTTGCTGGTCAAAGATCAAGATCAGTGACTGAGGATTTCATGCCCATTAACATGACCTGTGGTGGACATGTTAATGTTGTAAGATATTTGTGTGTAAATTTGTCACAATTAGGGCATAAAATCTTGTGTTTAATGAGGTCACTGTGACCTGGACCTTTGAAAAGTTTGAAGAAATTTCCACAAGGTGTTCTTGAGATATTTCGTTCAGAAGAATGGGATGACCTGACAACATGATGCCTCTGGCTATAAAAACATAAAAGCACAAAAGTCATAAAAAGTGTTTGTCAAGGTTTTTTTTATACATTGTGAATCACAGCAGTGCTTCAGCATACAGTCATGAATGCGCACAAAAAAAATGAGGCTGATGGTTCCAGTAGTATTCAAGATTAGCTGTGGATGATGCAAGTCCGTTGACCACACACACGCTCATTCACTCACACACGCACACATGGAAGTGACTGCATGATCCCCTCCAAGCCTGGAGGGGATGGAGGCAGATTGACTGAGCAGCAGGTAGAAAGATGATGTTTGAACTGAAATAGAAACAACTGATGAACAACTCCCTTTCAACATTTAACAAGTGAGCCCTGGAAAACAGTTCTTCTTTCTGAGTAAATACGTTAGGAGGCAGTGCTCATGGATTGATAGAGGCAGAATTAGAGTTTGAAAAATGTGGATGTTTACCAGGCAGTCGGGATCAAATTGTTTAAAGATCTAAGAAAACCAACAGACAGTAGTGATAAGATGAACCAAGATTTATCGCAGTGCTTCTCAATCCTGGTCCTCAGGCCCCCCTGCCCTGCATGTTTTAGGTGTTTCCCTGCTCCAACTGATCAGCTCATCATCAAGCCTCCACAGAACAGAGCCCTAGAGATAGAAGAGTCGCGACACTCTATGATCTCGCCGCGGGGTGGTCACGTGGTTCATGTAAGCCTGAACAGTTCCAAACACACGCTGCGCTGTCATGTTCTTCTATGGGGACTGACAGCGGCGATTGCGACATTTCATGGTAAACATGAATAAAATCACATATCCAAGTACTTGTTTGACTATCATTGCATTATTGCATATTTGTAAATGTCAGTTTTACATTTGGAGTGGTAAGGTGACAACTGAAAACTATGTAAAGTACGTAGATACCTTTTTAAGTTTTGGAGGGAAAGTTTCACGTTCGTGTTACCATGGGGAATCGACTTTTACACTGAAATGCAAGATGATTTAAGATGTTAACTGGATTATTGTATTTCCAGAGAATGTCTATATTTCCTTGATTTTGCTTTTAATTCCAATTGACTTACCCGTGGTCTGGGAGTGATTGAAAAGCAGAGTAGCAACAGTCCATTCAGCATTTAGTGTCCAGCCCACTTCTTCTGATGAGGCAGGAGTTGACGCACCATAACAATTTTAAGACTAAGCCATACACAAAGTATCAAATATATAATATATATCAAATTATATATCAAATATATTAAAGAATAATATGAGCCAGGAGTTCACCATACAACCAGTACAATTTTAAGACTAAGCCATACACAACATATATATCAAATATATTAAAGAATAACAACTCATTACGCTTTGATGAATGAAATAGTATTTTTTTATTGAACAATTGGTGAAACAACAAGAACAAGTGTGTGTGTGTGTGTGTGTGTGTGTGTGTGTGTGTGTGTGTGATATGACTCCTGCTCACAGAAGGCGTTCACTTGGACTGCTGACATAATTCTTCTTTTTCAAATAAAACTTAATCAAATGACGAGTGTGTGTGTGTGTGTGTGTGGGGAGACATCCTCTTCATCTGAATTCTTCTTCATCTTCATCCCTGAAAGTCGGTCATCTACACACAAATACAGATAAGTATATGCATCACAAAGGGCCTCTGATATAATGTAGAGAGCTGACAATTAAAAAGAGGTGGTGATTTAATCAGTTTATCTCTGGAGATACCTTCACAGCCAGCAGAGTCAACTAAAAAAGTAGCAGAAAATCGGTCGTCTACCAAGATAAAAAAATATATAATTACATACAAAAAAAGCTCAGCATATGCATCATAAAGAGCCTCTGATAAAATATAGACAGTTGAAAATTCAAAAGAGGTAGCTCTTTAATCAACTTACCTCTCAATATACTCGACGGCCAACAATGCAAATGAACGGTGTCCATCGCCATAGAAATGATGTTTGGAACTATTCGAGGCTCCATAACCCGGAAGTAGACCGGAAGAAAGCGTACAATGGAGTCCTATGGGAGTGTCGCGACTCTTCTATCTCTAGGGCTCTGCCACAGAAGCCTGATAATGACCTGATCATTTGAATCAGATGTGTTGTAGCAGGGAAACATCTAAAACATGCAGGGCAGGGGGGCCTGAGGACCAGGATTGAGAAACACTGATTTATCGTTAGAACTCCAACCACATTATACATGACTTTATAAACAGGATGAGTCTTTATTCTCTCTCCAGGGTTGAAACAATACAAACAAACTGTGGAGTCTGCAAATGTGAGACTAACTACTCTTTTTAAGTTCATGCCCTGCCATATGTTTAATTTCTTGTCTGTCAGCAGACAAGCTGAGCTCAGATATTTTAGAGAGACAGACAGCTAGTTTCCCCAGAACAGGCAGTAAATCTTAGAAGCAATGTTTTCAACCAGTTTTATTTCCACACATCCCCTGGTGCTGCTTATGTGGAAGACAATCAAATCTCATTTGTGAGAGTCTCTCCTCTCTTCCAGCTGGGTTTTAATAGAATCCTCAAGAATCAATCTGGACTCTGAAAAAAAAAAAAAAACTGCTCAAGAGATGATGTAAAGTGACACCTTTCTTCAATTGTAATACAGAGAGGAACATTCAAATTTAAAGATGAAGATATTAGATCTTATTTCTGTTTTCACAAAGATTATTGTCAAATTAAAAGTTAAAACTAAGAGTGCACTCATTAGAGTGCTGATCTCCACCAGGCAGGACATGGTGAAGCACCTACTGCAGTGACACCAAAACTGACACATTGTTCCACCAGCATCAACACAGCCTCCACATAGGTTGTCCTGAGCTGAAACAAGATTTCAAACTGAACAGTCGTTGATCATTTGCGGCCCCTAGTGGCCGGTTAAGAAGAGTGAGAAGTCAGCTGTCAATGGTCGCAGTCAAAAAACAGAATTACTGCCTCACAGTTGTTTGTCTCCACCAACCAGTCAAGTTACAGTTTACATCCATGTCTGTCCACATTCATATAATGTCTGTAGTGAAGACTGTAAAGGACTTTAATATGGAACTTACCACTAGTGATGCAGCTATCGATTCTTTTAGTAAATGAGTAATCTATTGATTATTCTGACGATTAATCATGTTATTGAATAAGAAATATTGCATGCTTTACATATATATCATATTTACATATAAATGCAGCATTCTGGTACACTCTGTTTCAGTTTAAAGAGTGACCTACATCATCTGTTTGTGTTTCCTGCAGACATTATTACCTTTACTTTTACATAGTAGAGTAAAAAATACTAAGTAAGGTACTACAGTAAAAGTAAAGGAACTTTGCTTTACTTTAGTACATCATGTAGTACATGCAAGATTTTTACTTGTAATTAAGTATTTTTACATTGTGATATTATGAATTTGCTAAAGTAAATGATCTGAGTACTTTTTCCATCACTGCAGGTCAGTGATCAGTTTCTCTCTGTGACTGAGTGAATACAGTGTTTTATTTATGGCGCCTGCCACATTAAAAACATCGGCCATCTATTTTTGGAGCTGCAAACCTCTCTCGGTTGTATCTAGAAGGAAACCCTTGATTTGCAAAACTCTAACAAGATTTGTACCTATTGTTTCCTGTAAAATGATCAAACTTCTTTCATGGGTCTGGAGTTCCCTTCTAGAGACGACCCTCTCTTTGTCTCACTCTTACAAACTCATGATAGTGGACCTGTCTGTAAAAAAAAAACAAAAGGTGAGTTGTGTTTTTGGGCAACTTTATAAAACATCCTGCAAATGAAGAAAGTCAACAGGTCAGACATAGACAGGGAGAGAGAAACAGAGGAAGGTGGGGTGAGCTCTGGTAAAACAGGATGATAGATAGAGGACAGAGCAGATTAATAATCTGGTCTTTAATAATTCAGCTCCGAGGCCTTCAGTACCCATCCCTACATGCAAAACACAGTGTGTTAGTGTGTATATTTGTCCAGATTTAAACAAAGTAAGTCAAATTATTTGCCTCGAGGCCCTGCTTACCACGATATTGAAATTCAATAAAAGGTATGAAGTGTTTTTTTTTTTTTTAGCAAAATGGAAGTTCTCACTATACATGTATGATTCCAGGGAATAATTTCCAGGTAGAAACATGCTGTCTTCATTGTGAGACTATTTTTACAGAGGAGGGCAGAGGACTGATAGAGCTGAACATCATGATGCCACATTGAAGCTGACCTTTGAAATTTTAGATTTAAAATGTCATCACCCCATCATTTTATCCCATGGGTGTCATATTAATGCCAGCAGAACTTTGCAAATCTTTGCCAGTTGTAGTGACATTGCAGTAGGTGCTTCACTCCACTAAGTGACCTCTTCTAGTTTCTTCTTTTTTGCCCCTCTCTCATTCCTCCCACTTCAGTACAGTGGCATTAGTAAAAGTCTTGTAAATCAACAAGCAACACAAAACAAGCACCATAAATTTGTCTTTCCTGCTCACACCATGCTCAGTGGATCCTCATTCTCACAGGATTGAAATAAAAACTGAGCGTTGAACTGTGCTGACTTAAAGTTGAGTGACTGTATCACACACAAAGACACAGCTTTATTTATGTCATTTTGGGGGATAGAACATCCATTTCCTTGAGACCAAGTTTTTTCATGTGATTAATTTTTAGGTAATAATAGTTATTAACCTGTATCCAGCCAATGCAAGCCTTGACATTTTGCAGAGCAATGTTGAAGTGTTTATTTTTTCAGACCAAGAGTGATTTTTCTGTGGTTTTGCATCTGACATGAACACATCTAACCAAACAAACGTGTCTTGTTGCTTGTTTTACAGAATAGAAAAGAACTACAGAAACAACTATTTCAAAGACGTGTGTGTAGCGGTGCACAGAATGATGTCAGACAGGCTCAATCTAGTGCTACGCATTTAAAAAGGATTTTCTGCAAAGTGCAAAAATGTCACTTGAGATTGTCGATTGCTACAGTGTTTTCTGTTTCAGTCTTGTACACTGAGATTCTCACTGTCTCTCTCCCTTACACGAGACTTCCCCGTGATTCTACCTGTACATACACTGCTTCTGTAGCAGCTGCTGGTGATTTATTGATACCACACCTTAACAATGACACTGGCCATAAATAACACTGTACCCTAAATTAGAACAAAAATAAACACTCTTTCCCCATAAACATACAGAATATAAAACACACAGGAAACATATAAAACTCCCTCTTAACTTGCATTACACCAAAGAATTTATCCTGTTTAATAACCTACACAGGGCTTATTATACCACATGTGGAGAGGGATCGCAAATGAGCTTCGGTCTGATGATGGTGCGCATATCAAGCTTCAACAGTCAACAGAAAACCTCTTTGTATAAACTTCCAACTAAGCTACAGGTGAACCCCCTCCTGTGGAAGAATATGAATGAACCAAATGCACACTGTGCACAGCTGGAACTGTTTACAAATCATATACTACATCTTACTTACAGCCAGCCACTGCTCTGCGTCAGTCAGCTCTCTGACATGACTCCTCTGCTTCTTCTTCTTTGGTGCCAGCTGCTGCAGCAGTGCCAAAATACATCATGGGGCAGCTGTGGTCCAGTTTCAGTTCCTGAACCAAGCAGTGAAACTCACCAAGTTCTCCTCTCTATACTGGTTGTATGTCATTTTTCCTTCTTTTTATTAAGTAAGTAACAGGTCATCATCACTGATGTTGATCCATCTTTTTTGCTGTGGTGTGTGATTTATTTTGGGTGCTTAATACTTTATTTGCAAAATCGTGTTGTGCTTGATGTGAAAAATCAGGCATGTTGAAGTTTTTCTTATTTGTGTTGCTGTTGGTGTGTACAGGCCTTCACTCTAACCCTACCCATGACCACTGACCCAGAATTTTGTGTTTTTCCAACAGGGAACACAGCGTTTGTCCCCAGTTGACCAGCTGTCTCCAATTAACTGGTCCTGCATCTGAAATGTGTCCACATAAATAGTGTAAGTCATCTCCACCCAACACACAAATACACACAGCTAAAAGGGCAAAAAGATCACAGCTGGTAGCTTAAAAGTGGTAAATTAGGCATGCTCATCCTTCACATGCACAAGTAATGGTTGCCAGGCAACACACAGCAAGCGTGTTTTTTTTTTTTTTTTTTTTTTTTTTTTTTGCAGTTTCAGGGCACTTGATTGGTGCAGGAGTCCTCTGTCCTAGTTCTAGTTGTTTCTCTTTGTCAGTTTCTGGACGCACTGTGGACAGCGTGCTGTTTCATTTTAGTGAACCTCCATTCAGGTTGACTGAATACCAGTGACATCATCCATCAAATGTCTGCAGTTCTTCCATTTGACCTTACTTGCTGTCTCTACCATGCGGTCCATATAGTGATGTGAGTTGTGTCAGTGTTTTGAACTTAACCGAGCTGAAGTCTGACCACTTAACTGACACTAAGTCATGCAAAACTTAAAGACACAGACACAGAACGTAATGGTGAGGAAACCACAGACTCATGTTGTGTTCCTCGTGGCTCAGATGATTCTTCACTTTATGTGAGTGGGCACAAAGAGTGACTAATATGTTCCTAATAAGGAAGTAATGAGCACTTATTAGTTCTGGGTCATTTAGCAGCTGATTCAGAGTTAACCAAGAACGAGTCATTATCAAAGCGTTCATTAAGCAGAAACACAGACATCACTGGCTCTTTAACATTTAACATTTAAGTATAGCATTTAGCATATAGTCAGTTCTCAAGTAACATAATTATCTACTGTAATCCCTGATTCAGAGTTATCCAGGAACTACAGATTGTAAGTATTCACTAATTAACACTCAATGCCTGATTTATACCTTAATGCTTCTTTACCTACTACTTATCTACTACTAGTACTAAAAATCTTATTATGAAGGTACATGTAAAGTGGACTGAAGTATATGAAAGGTTTCTTACATGTCAGAATTTGAGAAAATCATATTAAAAAGTGAAGCACAATTCTCTTTCTAAACTATGAAGAGGACACACACTTCCACTGCACAGCTGCACAATTCTCTCATTTAATTTGAGTATTTATTTGTAATACTATGAAATGCTTAAAAGTATCCAGACATTCAGTGAAGAGAACCACAACCTGCAGAATCAGCACGACATATTATCTGTGCTGTAAGATAAGGTGCAGTGAAAACTGAAGGATGTTATGTTTATGAATGATATTGCTTAAGTGGTGCATTGGACAGGGGTTTAGTTTAGATTTGTTAATTAACTGGTTTGAAAGGGGTTAGAAATGTAGGACGCGTGTGTGTATATATGTATGTATATGCAGGACCTGACTTATGAGTCACAAACCATGGCGACAACCAGGGTTGGAAGTAACTAATAACAAATCTTCAAGTTACTATAATTAAGTATTTTATTTGGGCACTTTACTTTTATGAGTAGATTTTCTATTCATTTCACCATGTGATCTACTTAGTTACTTTCAAAATTATAATTGAATACTGAGTACAAGTTGAATTAATATCCAAACCTTTCATCTGCATTTTAGTATCCAATCAGGTGATCTGATTGTAAACAGGTTGATAAAAACTAGGATATATGGACAAAAAACTAAACACTGCAGCAGCGCGGGTTTAGAGGAAGGATGTTGGTGAATTATCATTAATCGATAAATTGGCATTGAGATTTAACCAATTAAAAAAGTAACCATGATAATTAAATCTATATTCTAAAAATGTCAGTAACTGCCCATCATTTGACATTGTTTTGTCTGGTGGAGCCATTTGTTGAATATGGAAAATTTAACTTGGACTTAAAAAAAAATGAAAATAAGTAAATAAATGAGGAAAAAACATGTTTTGTATCCATTATTAATGATTACTAGATTGTTAGCATTTTCAATGACTGGTTAAGGAAAGATGAAAATGTATGACCCGAGTTTGTAGGTGAGTGTGAGCACTGAGCAGAACAGAGAGGATGCTGGGAGTCATTTAGACTGAATACTACTCTGAGTAGTTTTTGAGACAACTTCTTTATACTTTTACCCTTTTATTTATTGTAACACCAGTACCTTTACTTGTAAGTGAGTAATATTTCAATAATGTAACAGTACTTGTACTTGAGTACAGATTTTCAGTACTCTTTCCACCACTGGCAAGAACAAGTGTGTCCAAACTGTGTTCAGCACTTTTTAGTGTCCTCTGGAAGTGTTATTTTGTATTGTTTTGAGATTTCCAGAATCTAAATGCTGCACATGTCGTCAAATGAACGTTTTCTTAATTAGCACCTGTGTATTTTGAATATTGACAGTTTTATGGAGAATGTGAAGTGTCCTCTAGAAATATCTGCAGGGGGAGCATGATAGCCAGTTGTCCAGTCATGCACACAGAGCCTTCTTCCTCACCATCACACAGAGCAATGCAGCCAATGCAACGGACAACTTCAGCAACAATGGCAGAGGAAAGCCATCCTTGCAACTGTACGATATTTTTAAGTTTCATTACCGCTCGTATTTATTCATTAACATTACATTTGACAGATTTTATTGAAATTATGCAGCTATTGCCAAGGAGGAAAGGTTCACAATATGACCAAACATGGGCATTAATATGGACATATAGACACCCAGTTTGATTTGAATAGAGATGAGAAGTCACTCCCCTTGTGATACTAATATTTCATAGTGTCAAAAGTACCAGAGGTATTAAAAAATGATCTAAGTGCTCAAAACCTCAGTTCAGTCCTTATTGTCCTGCCTGAAATTTGGTGTACAGCAAAGCAAAATCAGACAGTGTTCTGTGATTTTTCTGGACCAGCACTGTGTGCATGCTATTAATTAAAAAAATCTACACAAAAATATCCTATTCTGCATGCCTAGGACTTTTTGTGTTGTTTTTTGTTTTTTGTTTTTTGTTTTTTAACTAGTATTGCATGAAAGTTTAAAATTCTGGTATCATGACAATCACATGTAATGACACACAACACAGGTCAGTCTGGTTCCTTTCAATCATCTGCCTGTAAATGTTGATGTGATGTACTGTTAATGTAAATGGTAAATGTTCATCTTCAGGAAAGTCATAAAAATCCACATTTATAATGAAAACATAATGGTGGTGCTGATTTGCTCTTAGCCGTGCTATTGTTAACTTAACAGTGTAACAAGATTGTTAACAGGGTATAGTAGGCTCCGAATACAGCCATTGTTTAAACACACAACGCACACCCACACACACACACCCACACCCACACGCACACGCGCACACACACACACACACACACAACACACACACCACACACACACACAACCATCCATTTTACAGTAATACAGCTTTGAAGAGTTGATATCTAAAAGCTGTTTGGAAAATTAAATCCACCTGCCCCAAATGTGTGTTTCTGTGTTGATGAAGCTAATTAAATGTGCTACCATCAGTTGTGTATGTATGTGTGCACATACGTGCTTATGTGTGTGTGTGTGTACTTTTTTAATTAAGTCAGTTGACACCCCCCAGGATAGTGTTATTGCAGAGGTGACAGAGACCTCCTGGACAGTGACTAAACACACAGCGTTTTCATTTACCCGCTCATGCAGTGCGTGTATCTGTGTTCATTTACCTTGTGTGTGTGTGGAGCTGTTAGTGTGTGTGGGTGTGTGGGGGTGGGGGATAATGGCTTCAGGTGTCACACCATATCGGGCCATCTTTTTATTAGACCCTGACTGTAACGAGTAATTAACTTCCCACCGAGAACATGTTTGTTCCTCTGTTGATGTCATAAAGAGAGATATTAGCAAGCCACGGGTCAGAATTTACTTTTCCACACCAGAGGCGAGGGAAACTAATGTGTGTGCGTGTGTGTGTGTGTGTGTGTGTGAGTGTGTGTGTGTGGGTGGTGTGTGTGTTGCACTGTAAATCCATCAAATGTCTCCACTGTAATTTGCAGATGCGAGACAGTTTTGAAGCTCCATCATGTTCATTTCATGTTTTAACTTCATTGAGGATGAGAGATGGAAGAAGCTGTGTTTGTGTGTCTGTGTGTGTGTATGTGAGAGAGAGTGAAAGAGTGTGCATGTGCAACATAGTAGGGGGCTTCTCATGATTTACACCGTATTAACAGGGTCAATCCACTTTTAGCACAATCATGCACCATCATGTCTTGTGTCTCTGTAGACTGTGTGTGTCTGTGTGCATGTGTGTAAATGTGTTTGGGTGTAATGAGCAATCTAAAGCTAGGCAGGGGGTTTCTCATGATTTCCACCATTCTGTCAACACTATAAGTCATTTGTACGCCATCTCTGTCTGTGTGTGTATGTGACAGAAGAGAGAGACAGAGGAGAGACAGATGCTCAGTGGGTTTCCATGGTATCAGGGCAAAAGACAGAAGGCTGAGACTTTACTGTCAACTACTAAGGTGCCATACAACCTAGTCACTATATTCTAGAAAAATAATCAGATTTATTCATCACTTGTACAGTCACACTCAGTACAATGTAGAGTGAAATCTTATCTGTGCATTTTAACCCCCGAGGAGCAGTGAGCAGCCATTTGTGGTACCTTGGGTGTAAATCGGGGTTCAGTATCTTGCTTAAGGATTCATTGACATAGACTGGGTCGGCAGGAGAGGAGGTTCCTAAGTTATACCTTAGCCAAGGACCTTCTTTTTCTACGAGTGTTTCCCAGACTGTCCCTTTGCAGGTGCCCTTTAGGAAGGTACATTGTAAACTGTAAGCTGTCTTTCGCTGTGGTGTTAACATCAATTGATCACTTGTGAAAGACTCAGAAATGGTGTTTTAACATACCAAGTGTGGCCATAATCATTTTACCTCAATCTAATATTACAGAAAAGGAAGCTATGACTACTAAAGATCATCTGCTTCATCTATTTAAGTCCAGATGAGAGTTCCAATAAATATGTAGTCTGCAGCCTACAAAATATAAGAGTATAAATTGGGACATATAAGACACAGTCTGAGACTTGTTGAAGATCAGGATAAATGATAAAGCTAAATGGGTGAATGATTTTATTCTCATTCAAGCAAAATGTCTAATACAAATTTATTGTTGTCACACAATAGGCACCTGTTGCAGCATATCTTACATTTAATTGCTGTATGTTGGGGTGAGTGTGGTGTGTGTGTGTGTGTGTGTGTGGCACGCACACATCCCCATGTGGTCTCTGTCAGCACTGTGCTCCTCTGCTGGCAGTGTTCAGCTCTCAGGGTCAGTCTGGGGGCAACTACAGACTAACCAGACAGTCAGCTCAGACTGTTTAAGAAAATCATAAAAATCATCAAAATCTTAAACTGACATTTAAGAAAAATCCAGTTTTTTCACAAATGGATTAGTATTATAGAGAGGTTCTACATTGTATGAAGTTACCATCATGATAAGAATAGACAGATTAAATGACAACATTCTTATGATGTGTTCTGCACAGAAACTTTGTTTTCATAATTAATTTTCATGAAGTTCATTTTAAACTAATGATGAAATTTGCACAAGTAGTCTAGATGTGAACTATACTGCAACTGTCCATTTGAAAAGCATTATGTTGGTCTAATAAAGCTAAAACTGTGACAGGATGAGCAGAGAAAGGTAAACCTTTCAGAAGGTGTATCTTAGCTAAGGAGACTCTGGAAAACAACCCGTAAGCTTAAGGGAGACCTTAAGGTACAGCTTATGATGCATGTAGTGCTAAGGAAGCTCTGGGAAACAGGCCCCTGATTAGAAGATGACTTACCTACCTTTAGGCTTTTGTTATATAGGTGACAAATTAAAGATAAAACCTGAACACGTTCCACTAAATGCAGTACGAGCACGAGGGGCTCAATGATTGGTTTGACGACTGTGAATATGATGTGAAATAGTAAAGGTTGTTCTGTTCAGTTTTGTGCTTTGTTGATCTCTGAATGTTTATGTGTTTGGATGTTTGGTAAGGGGAATACACCCCCTTTTTTAAAAATGCCTTGAAAGTAGAAGTGGTTACTGCTGTTCAGGAAAGTATTTGATAAGTGAAGACAGTGTGTAACATTGTCACTGTAATGTAAAAACCAAACCAGTTCTGATGGGTTAGGATTAGGGAATTTTCCACTTGGGGACACAGAGAGATACTCCAAAAAAAGACAAAAGTCTCCAGGGAATTAACTTAAAGGCGTTTCAGGTGATTCCAGAGAAAGACAGATCATCAAATACAGATGCTTTGGGTTGATGGCTCTCCCTGAGTAATAACAATGTATTATTTTTTCATTCCATTCACTAAGCCTCTCCTGAAACTGTTTGAAGCCCTCCTGAGGAGGCTCACCACTCACGTTTAAAACCTCTGACTTAAGCTATTTTCTGGGACAAATTTCGGGCTCAAAATCAGTTAACTTGGGATGGCAGGGACAATTTGGACAAAAGCCATGTTGCCAGTTAGAAAAATGTAGATTTTTGCATCAGTGGTTAAAGCTGCAGTTAGGTCAGGATTAGGGTTAGTTTTGCAAGTCAAGTACACAGTTATTTAGTTTAGTTTTACTTTCAAATAAGCAATCAAACAAATTTTCCATTACTGCAAGATCAACTTAAGCCTGCACCTGTCACCAGAGGAGACTGAGGGTCTCTGTTTTTGTATTTGAGACAGAGGACGGACTGAATGCAGAATGAATGCAAGTCTATGTGATGTCTCTAAAAATGACATAAGTAAACATGTGCGTGTGTGTGTGCGTGTGTGTGCTGCAGGGCTGTGCTCTAATAATTAGTCTTGCCATCTGTGTGTCAGAGGGTGGCAGCCATACGCCCTCTGTCTTGTCCTGCCTCCAGCTATTAAACTATAGAGAGTGATCTGCACAGACTACATGTGCTGCACCACTGGAGAAGCCTCAATGTCACTGCACTAAGTTACAAAGTCACTGGAAATCAAGATCTTTATTGCAACTGTTCATTATATCTGAAAATTAATAATAAATAGTTAATGAAACAAGTATTTTACTAATCGAGGGTATGCACATGATGACAGTATGCAGAAGTCACTGTGGCTAAACCCACTGAGTGGTGAGAAGATGATGATTCAGCTTGAATACCATGAAAACACAAAAAACATATCTAAAATGAAAGAACTGTTGCACAACTATAAAAAATAGCAACCTTTTTGCAAACTGCTAAAAGCAGAAGAAAAGAGAAGCAAACGAGTTGCTGAAATTCACAGACACAACTAGCATCCAAGAATTGAAACATGGATTTACAGTTGCCATTTTGTGTCCGGTATGTTGGATTATTCAGTTAAATCATAGCTTAAACTGACTAATGTTGCTGATGAATGAAATATTTAACACCTTTCATTCATCATGCATCACACACGCACTGCTTTACGCAAACGTCTCTCCAATAATGTAATTAAATAAAAATATGAATACAGACCTGTCCACACACAACCAGAATATGCTGAAGTAATTTTACAAACGTCCAAGCTTTTGTATGCCTTCTTTGCTTTGTGTATTTCCCCAAATAAATGTCAGGAAAGCAGATTCCTGGTCACATGTCCACAGACCACTCTTTCTTTGGATCACTGTTGAGTCCAATTGCCTCTAAGTTAAGCAGATAATTTAGGGCCCAAGCCCGGTGGGTGTGGTCAAATGGCTTGGCCACACCCTCTAAACAGCAACACACACATTCCACTGACATGCACAAAAATCAGAACATACATGTATCATGCAAAGACGCACAAAAAAGTCTGTAGGGACACACGTTTTTCATACATTGTATTTTATCAAACTCATCCAGAATTCATCATAATGATTTTGATATCAGTGTGTGTCATCTAGGCTAGTTTTTGATCAAAAGCTATTAAAAGATTTAGCTATCGTTGAAGGGTGTGGCCGTGGCATGGTGTTGAATTTTGATGTCTTGCATGAAATATGACATTGCTATAACTTTGGTTTGGTATTTTTAAAGTAACCCTCCCAAAACCTGTAGATACGACTGCAGAAAGAAAACAGTTCCTACATGAAATGGAGAAAGAGACATTTCTGTTAAGCTTATTTTTTACCACAAGTCGAGTGTCATTTAGTTCCATTATATTCAAGAGAAAACAGACATTTTCAAAACTCTGCAACTCACCAAAACTGTGTACATAGATAAACAGATGAGAGGAAAAATGATTTTGGGATGAAACATTTTAAACATTTAACATCAGTAGTTTTACCATGTTTGGTTCATTTCTGTACACAACTGGAGGTGCAGAGAATATTTGGCTGCTTGTGTCTTTAAAGAGTGCAAAATGTTTGATGGTTGTTTGACAGCCACACATGCAACAGCCAACATGCTAACTACCACACACGCTAATAGCCATACTAATAGCCTTTCACACTCACCTGCACAGGTTCATTTCATCTGCAGTCAAACACACCCAAACAATTCACATGACACAGTTTGTCTGATGTGAATCTTGTTAATTAGCTTGAATCCTCACCTCTGTTTAAATGGAGTGAACACATTCTCACACTGTTTAAATGGAGTGAACACACTCTCACTCTGTTTAAATGGAGTGAACACACTCTCACTTTTAAATGGAGTGAACACACTCACTCTGTTTAAATGGAGTGAACACACCTCACTCTTAAATGGAGTGAACACTCTCACACTGTTTAAATGGAGTGAACACACATTCTCACTCTGTTTAAATGGAGTGAACACACTCTCACTCTGTTTAAATGGAGTGAACACACTCTCACTCTGTTAATGGAGTGAACACATCTCACGTTTAAATGGAGTGAACACACTCACTCTGTTTAAATGGAGTGAACACACTCTCACTCTGTTAAATGGAGTGAACCACTCCACTCTGTTAAATGGAGTGAACACATTCTCAACTGTTTAAATGGAGTGAACACATCACTCTGTTTAAATGGAGTGAACACACTCTCTTTCTGTTTAAATGGAGTGAACACATTCTCACACTGTTTAAATGGAGTGAACACACTCACTCTGTTTAAATGAAGTGAACACACTCTCACTCTGTTTAAATGAGTGAACACACTCACTCGTTTAAATGGAGTGAACACACTCTCTTCTGTTTAAATGGAGTGAACACATTCTCACACTGTTAAATGGAGTGAACACACTCACTCTGTTTAAATGGAGTGAACACATTCTCACCTGTTTAAATGGAGTGAACACACTCTCACTCTGTTTAAATGGAGTGAACACACTCTCACTCTGTGGGGTTAAACAAGCTCTTTTCTGTTATATTAACCATGTGTTTCTTTGTCTTTGACTTACTGTGCTTGTTGGGGGCGGTTCACTTCCTGGTTGAGGAAAAGGTGTGTCTGAGGGGTGGAGACTCTTAAATCTGAAAGCCAGCTCATCAGACCAAACCATGTGCTGCCAACAGAGAGGGGGGTTCAGGCTATTGTTAGTTTGTCGCCTTGTATTAGCTGTAGTTGTCGTCCATCTTGTTTTCCCCTTGTGTGTTATTTGGTTTGACTTGGTCACTATATATGTTCACTGCTGGAGACAGTTTTTTTTTTCCTTCCTTGGCCACAGAGACAGCTGCTCCATGAAAGAGGCTTTTTATGGACTCACAGGTGCGTTCAAGAGTTACTTCATTAAACGTGTGAAATGTTTATGAGTGTTAGTGTCAGAGGAGACAAATGGAGGACAACCTCTTTTACTTTTGTAGTTTTCCCAGATGTTATTGGTTCTCTGGTCTGAACTCGCTTGTGTATTTAAAGCTTTTGTCCAGTCTGCTCAAGACAGACTTCGTCATACTTTAATGTCTAGTGTCATTTAGTTTATTTGAAGTGTAGTTTTAAGTGTCTCATGTTTGTTTCAGGCAATATAAAATGAACATGTTCCACCACTTCCTGTAGTCCACAATGTCCACATCACCTGTAGCAGGTTCTACATTAATGTCCTGTTAAAACCAGTGAGACCAAATGTCCTCCCTTGCTACTTTCTACTGATTTCTCTCATTTCTCCTACTTTCCTTTGAATGCTGTAGTAACTTAGGTCGACTGAGGTAAATGTGTGAGGCAGATTCAGCAAATTTAACTGTTTTTAAAGACGCTGCTGTGAACATAAAATTATTGTAAATAGTTCACTCTAAACATTGAAATTTATCTTAAGCAAATTAACTCACAAATTTATAACTTCACTTCTGGGTCTGAATTATGTATAATTAAATGAAACTGAGGGGAAGTAAAAAACAAAAACAAAAAACAAACAGATTTAAAGCCTTCACATAACAATTGGAGTATAACTGTGATCAAAATGATTTGTTCCCTTTGCCAGAGGTTTTTTGTTTATCTTTGTACTGAAGGTCAAAGGTCAACTACACTGTGACATAGAATGTTCAGCTCTCTATCAGTCACTGTACTGTTAAAATTGTTAAAAGATATGGCTATTGTTGAAGGACTTCACTGTAGCGTGGTGTCAAGTTTTGATGTTGTTGTAACTTTGTGCTTCATGGTTGAATCTGTCACAAAGGTAACATGTCTGATGAGACACCTGGCCTAAATACATCTACAAGAAAATATTTAATCAGGGTTGCAAAATGGCTCCATCTCACCCCCTACAATATTTCAATGAAGCAGCCCCTGTGGTACATTTGATCAACATGTACAAAAATCAGCAGGCACATGTTTCATGTCCAGGTGCACAAAAAAGCTCTTGGAGCCACAGCCTAAAGCTAACAGGAAGTCAGTCATTTATGAATGTCATGGTCAATTTTGGTGCTTTACACATGCTTTCCACACACTCCTCCAAGAGAATTGACCAGGTTGACTTCAAAAATGGTATGTGCCATCTAGTTTGCGATCAAAAGATTTGGCTATTGTTGAAGGGCGTGGCATGGTGTCAGTTTTGATGTCTCACCACGAAACAGGAAGTTACTGTTTTAGTATAAAGCTGGCATTAGTTTTTTGGAGAAAGAAAGTCCTATCTATCCTCGCAGTCTTCGCAGTCCGATACTTCAACAGTTTTATGACAAACTACAACTCTCTTGACTTGTAAAATTATCTTTTAAATTGACAAACATCATAGGTGTGATTCATGATACAATTTAAAAGGATGAAAAAAAGTCTGTCTCTTGCCATTAACATAACCACGCATGGTTAAGGACCAGAGGGTAGCCAGTTCATGTCCAGCTTTGAACAAAAAACTACGGAGTGGACTGGTAGCTGGAGAGGTGCCAGTTCACTTCCCACGTACTGTCAAGGTACCCTTCAGCAAGGCACCAAACCCCCAGCTGCTTGGGATGCCTATTTCTGGGCAGCATCCATTAGTCTACCACCTCTCTCTCAAACTGCATGTGCAAGCCTATCTGTGTGTAAAATAATTAACAGTGGAGTGAAAAAAAAATTAATTTCCTCTAAGTGGGATTAATAAAGTTCATTCTTCTTCTTCTTCATATTTTGTCTGAAATAAGGACCCATGGTGGTCCACCAGGGACCACCATGGGTCCTTGGGAGGGACTTCACCTCTGTACAACAGTTGAGTCTGGTGCCTGGTCACCAGCAGATGCTCTGTCAACTTTCTCCCTTCCTGTTTCCTGTATGTAGATATGCTATATGGCAGGCTTGTCTACGTTGAAAAGAAAACCAAAGTTTGAAGATGGCTAAAAGATGTTACTGGGGGACCTGTAAAAGAGACATGTAATCACACCTTAAGTTAGCTAATGTTAGTAAAACCCTAGCTAACTAGATAGCTAATGACTGATGTAAATTAGCAAGTTAGCACCTTAACAGACAGAGCTAAAAGGGGTGGGACATAGGAAGGATCAATTGGTCAAGAATCCACAGGTAAACAGGAATGTGGTGGGAAACATTCAGATTAGTGCTTTAATCATGCCTGAAAAGTTGAGCCTGTCGAGGAATGAAACTGGCAACGACTAACAATACAGTATGTGAAAAATAAGGCCCGACCCGAACCCACCGGGTCTCGTTGGGTTTCGGCACAGATCCCAAGCTCTAATTCAGATTTAGGTTCAGGTTCAGGAGGCTGGAAAGCACGGACATGAAAAACTGACGATCTGGCAACTGACTAGGGAAAAGGGGCTCGTATATACTGCCAGGGTTATTAGAGAATGAGTCACAGGTGAGCAGGAGGAAAATGGCTATGACTGCAAAGCTTCTTATAAATGCAGGAGACTGGGGAGGTGGAAGCAGGGATGGAGAGGAAGAATGACCAGAATAAAAACAACTGAGACAGCCATCATGACAATGTAACCTACTGTTGGTTAAGTTAATCTCTATTCTAGGTTCGTAAAGGAGCTACAGACATAGACCATAATAACTGTAGAAACTGGTCCTGATGTGTGTGAGTCAAGGATCACACCAGCTTAGGGCAAAACTGCAGGATTTATTATTAACAAAGCAGAGCAGACTAGGTGAACACAACCAACATCCCGCGACTTCCTGACTGACTGCCCCACAAGCATTCTGATTGGCTGGCTGCAAATAGGACTACAAATACAGTGGCTCGTAAGGGACAAACGGAACGACCATTTGGCCAGATGATCTACATCCTTTCCCTCTAGCTTGCACTTCCCATACAAGAAAACAGCATTGAATGAATATCAATTCCAAAGAACATCTCTTCTAAGCATATTGTTTCTCAACAGTCATAAAACAACCAAGTAATGATCTTCCTGGTAAGACTTAAACCAAACAGTGAACCAAGGTAGGTGAATATGTTATTTTGACGTATAAGTGCATAAACTTAGAACGTAGTGTAAATATCAAGTGAACACCACCTTTTAAATTTAACCTTGTATAAACTATTGTATTGGTCTATTGCAGTCCACAGTCTCTCCCACTCTCTCTCTCTCTTTTTTTTCATATATTATTTTGGATTTGGTCGGCAGATGTGACCTGAGCGTGTGATGTATTGTGTGTTGCTTTTCTCAAAGGGAGGGTGGGCTGTGGGCACTGGCCAGAGGGGAGACTTGTGTGGTGACTGCATGGCAATAGGCTGGGGTATTTGTGGAGAGGGGGGAGCACTGTTCATTATGGAGGGGCTAGTGTCGTGGGAGTCTGGGTCCTCTGCATGGAGCTGCGGTGGTGGTGGCTCTGAAACAGGAAGGATGTGGCGGCGATTCCTTCTGAATGTTCTCTCCATTTGACTGGATGATGTAGGAACGTGGCTCTTTGCTTGTCTCTTTCACAGATCCAAGCTGGTCGTAGCCATTGGGGGTCTGCAGGCGTACCACTTGTCCCTCTGCTAGAGGTTTTAGTGAGCGACTGGACTTGTCGTAGTGATGCTTTAAAGTGAGTCTTTTGTTGAGGAGCTGGGCACTAATTTGTTGAGCATCCCGTGGGGCTGGTTCCAGTAGTTTGGTGCACACTGGGATGGCTGCACGTGTTTGTCGTGACATCAGGCGTTCAGCAGGGGAGCCCAGTGTTGGATCACGGGGAATGTTTCTGAGGTTCAGGAGATTCAGGAAGACATCTGTCCCATCCCTGTGTGATTTCTCCATCAACTGCTTGGCACTGCGGACCGATCTCTCTGCAAGCCCGTTTGATTGGAGGAACTCAGGGCTGCTGGTGGCATGGACAAAGTCCTATTGTTTAGCAAAATTTTTGAAATGCTGGCTAGTGTACTGCCTGGCATTGTCAGAGATGAGGGTGTGTGGGGTGCCATGAACTGAGAAGTGTCTCTTTAATTCGGATATCACAGCTGGTGAAGTTATGTCATGGAGAAGGTCGATTTCGAACCATCCAGAGTATGAATCCACTAGCACTTGGTAGTGTTTGCCACGCCACTCAAAAATGTCTGTGGCTACTGTGGACCATGGGAGGTCTGGGACTGGGTGAAGATGAAGAGGTTCTTTTTGCTGATGACACTTGGTGCTGTTGCATGCTGCACATGAGAGCAACACCTCTGTGATGTCATGTGACATTGTTGGCCAGAAAATTATGCTTCTAGCTCTGCGCTTGGTTGCTTCAATACCTGGGTGACCTTTGTGAACAATGTTAATGTACTCTCAGCGTAGAGAGTGGGGGATGACTGTTTTATGGCCTTTCATGACAATCCCATTCTCTACTGTTAGCTCGTCCCTGTAAGGAAAGAAGGGCTTAACAGCAGGCTGGAGCTGGCTTTCTCTGGTGGGCCATCCTCTTTGAATTACTGCACTGAGGGTCTGTAGCACCTCATCCTCTGCTGTGTGCTTTCATGACTGATTACATGACTTCAAAAGCGTCATTTTCAGCAGGGCTTTGCGAGGCTCGTGTGTTCAGAGCTCTTGACAGAGTAGAGGTACATGTGTTTGCCTCTTTTGTACACCAAACTGATGTCGTAGCTTTGCAGTCGAAGCAACATTCTCTGGAGACGGGCAGGGGCAGTGTGAATGGGTTTTTTTAGGATGGTTACCAGAGGTTGGTGGTCAGTTTCCACGATAGTGGGCTTTCCATATACATAGTCTTTGAACTTTGTGCAGGCAAACACGACAGCCAGAAGTTCCTTCTCTATTTGAGCATATCGTGTCTCTGTGTCTGTGAGGGTGCGTGATGCGAATGCTACTGGTCTGCCGTCTTGCATGCATGCAGCTCCAAGTCCATAGCATGATGCGTCGCAGGTCAGCGTGACTGGCTCCTTGACATCATAGTATGCCAACACAGGTGGGTTTGACAAGCATGATTTCAGGCGGTCAAATGCCTCCTGGTGTTGTTGAAACCAGCACCATGCAGTCTCTTTGTGAGTCAGTTTCCTCAGTGGTGCTGCGATGTCACTGAAGTTTGGAATATACTTGCCAAGGTAGTTTACCATGCCAAGGAAACGCTGTAGTGAAGCAACATCCGTGGGGACTGGCATTTCAGTGATTGCTGCTGTTTTAGTGGGGTCCGCTTTCAGGCCTTGGCTTGTGAAGATGTGGCCTACATAGCCTACTTGGTCCAGACGAAATTTGCACTTGGCTGGATTCTCTCACCCGCTCAAGCACTCTCTTTAAATTGGCATCATGTTCAGCTGCTCCACGGCCTCCAACGATGTCATCAACAATGACTGAGCATGGATAGCCAGCAAACAGCTGTTCCATTGAGCGTTGAAACACCTCACTTGCAGAGTTGATGCCAAAAGGCATTCGTAGGAATCTGTAACGCCCAAATGGAGTGCTGAATGTTGTCAGCATGGAGGATTTCTCATCAAGACTTATCTACCAGAAGGAGTTTTTCGCATCCAGTACAGAGAACAGTGTTGCCCTGACATCTGTGCTGCCACCTCCTCAACACTGCGCATTGGATGGTGGGGCCTTTTCAACGCTGTGTTGAGGTCTTTCGGGTTGATACTTATTTCTGGCTTGTCTTTCTTATGCGCAGCCACCATGGAAGAGACCCAGTCTGTAGGCTCGGTGACTGGTGTTATGACACCTATTCTTTGCATGCGTTTAAGTTCAGCTTTGACTTTACCTTGCATTGCAACTGGGATGCGGTGAGCTGGCCAGACCACAGGCTCTATGCTGGGATCCACCGTCATGGAGTATGTAACTGGGAGTCTGCCAAGTTCATCATCGAACAGGTCGCTGTACTGTGTGAAAATCTGTGTGCTGAAGTTTGTGTTGTTCTCCATGGTGACCTGATGGACGTCCAGACTTATTTTGATGATTCCCATGTTCACACAAGCACAAAATCCTAGCAGTGGTTGCACCTCTCTGTCCACTATGAAGAAGGATAGTTGGTGGTATTGCTCCTTTAAAAAACACAGCAGTGTAGCTGTGCCCATGGTTCAATCCTGGTGCCGCCGTAAGCAAAAAGGTTTGTGGCTTTCCTTGGCTTTGTGAGTTGCTCACCATTAGTCACTTGTTTGAAAGTCTCTTGTGACATCACATTGCATTTTGCTCCTGTGTCGACTTTCATTTCAGTGGGTTTGCCATTTATGTGGATTGTTACAAATCCTTCATCCTGCTCCTCAGTTTGGAACTTAACACAGTCTGCACAACTGTCAGCCTCCACACCATCTACATAAAATGTTTCATCTTCACATGTTATGGGCTGATCCACAGTCATTTCGTGCACAGACTGTCTGTGACTTTTCCAGTGTGAGTTGCTTTGGCTTTGTGATTTGGACTTGCAGCACTTTTTGTAGTGGTTTAGCTTTTTGCAATTGTGGCATTGTTGTCCGTATGCTGGACACTTCTCCCGCTTAGCTGCGTGGCTGTTTCCACAGTTATTGCACTTTGTGATGGTTTGGGAGAATGTTTGTGATTTTGATTGGTGCTTTCTGCGTGGAAGTGGCTTTACTGCATCGACATTGGTAGCTTGTGTGGCTAGCGTTTTGCTACTTTCCTCCGTCATCTCATGAATGCGGCAGATTGAGATGGCTTTGGCGAGTGTTAACTCGCTATCTCTCAACAGAGATTTTCTTAAAGAGTCACTGATAATGCCACACACTATGCGGTCACAGATAAGCTCATCAGTCAAGTCTCCAAAGTGGCAACTTTTAGCTCTGATTCTCAAATCACTGCAAAGCAGAGCAGACTAGGTGAACACAACCAACATCCCGCGACTTCCTGACTGACTGCCCCACAGGCATTCTGATTGGCTGGCTGCAAATAGGACTACAAATACAGTGGCTCGTAAGGGACAAACGGAACGACCATTTGGCCAGATGATCTACAATAACCATAAATGAAAATACACAAACAACAAGATGAGTTGCAAAGTATACATTTTTGGTAACTTAAGTTCGCAGGTAATAACTCACAAACATTCAAATACAAAATGAAAGAAAATAAAAAATGGGCCCTTTAAATAAAGTCTTAGCTCTGTCGATGGTTGTTAAAGTCTGTGTAGTCTGTGATCACTTTTGATGTCTAATTTGTCAATCCGCTGTCTGTTCCTTTAATGTCTGTGACTGTTCTTGTGACAGTTCTTTGTGATAGAGTGCACTCTTTGTCAGTGTATGTTGTAGTCCTGGTGACTGGCACCACCCTACCACCAGGTGCAGTAATCGATGGTTCACTTCTGAGTTCCAGGCAGGATCACACTGGGAGGCTCGCCATCAATAGGAATGGGTCTTCACAAGTAGTTCTCACTCTGTCCATAAGACCTGACCTGTTTTTTTGCAAACAGGAATTTAAGATTTTGTTTTATCTATTTGTTGTACAACTTTTATACTAAAGCATAATGACACCATAACATTAAACATACATCACATGACACTCAATAACATGTTGAAGCTTAGCATTACACTTTAGTTCAATACCTTCAAATCTCAGTTCTCTAGTCAAAGTACAAGTAACATAAACTGTCACATCTCCCACAGTAACCTATTAAAGCTTAACAGGAATAACATGAATCAAAAAGAATAACAATTACAGTGTAGTAATAATGAACAAAAGCATGGTATTTTAACATCCTTCTATTCACATATCATACTGCACAATTCACTGAAATATCCTTCATAACAAGGAAAATATGTACAATAGAAAATGAAATAAGCTGCTATGGTACCTAGCTGACTTGTGTGTTAAACTGTTACTGTTTCAATGATAGCAGTATCAGCTATGCCACAGCATTTCCACAACTCTCAATAAACACAGAAGTAGCATAGCACCGCACACACATCTGCTATATTAGCATCACGCTGTAGCTTACTGAGATAGATGGAAGAAGAAAACCGTAACTTTCCAAGCTCCCGGTTGTTTCTTTGGATATCCTTTGCGGATCTGTTAGCTGTAGATCAACTAGTTTTTCATACTCTGTCAACTTTTTGGTGCTTCTCATCCAGTTTTCTCTGCTCTGGTCGCTGTCACACGTGCATGTCTCCTCTCCCTTCACACACATGCACCTGTCAATCAAGTGGGCTAGGGCGGGACTTTAATGTCTTATTTAACCCCTTATTGTCACTGGGTTACAACAAGCTTTGGTTTTATTTGTCTAAGTTTTGAAATATATTGTAGTGGGGTGGATAACTCCACCACAACAGAATGGAGTTGAATGAAATTTTAAGGCTCACAGCAGTAAGAATTACATTAAATTATTCAACAGCACCAACTTACAACTTCAGAGAGAACAACCTCAAAGTCTGTAGCTGGTTACACACTAGCAGCAGCAAATAATTAAAGAAGGTCATACCCACAAAGAAGTTACAGCAGCTCAGCAGCATTGGCCAACTGTCATTTTCAGAGCTGTGAACTCATGCCAGAGAGACAGCCATTGCTCCTTCCATCAGTATTTTTTAATATATATATTTTGGGGTGCTTTTATGCTTTTAATTTTATAGACAGCTGAAGTGAGGACAGGAAAGGGGGGGGGGGGTTGCAGCATGATGCAGCAAAGGACTGCAGAGCACTCACAGCCTTGGTACATGGGGCGCATGCTCTACCAACTGAGCTACCAGGCCACCACACCATGAGTGTGTGTGTAGCTGTGTTTGGGATCAGAGGCCAGTGAGAGCTGTTATCTTAAGTAACTCCAGTGGTGCACATGGCCATCTTTACTTTTAAATGTAGATGAAACAGAAAGTGTAAATGTTAAAAAGAAGACAAAAGAACTGTGAGATGGTATTCCAAGACATATGCATCAATAACAGATTAAAATTATTTTACAGAACGGATAGTTCCAGTCCTTGATTATAATTGGCTGAGCCATGTTTGTAGCCATTGCAAAATATCCTATAAACAGACCTGTGACTGCATTGCATCAGTATTACTGCACCAAACAAAATGATTCAAAATGTCACGTTTTCTTGTGAATTTTGATTGACTGTGTGGGTACATGTGGGTGAGTGGCTGAAAGAGATGGACAGGATGGAGGTGGAAGATAAAAAAGTAAGAAGACACACTGAAATTAATGACAGAGAAATTAAAGAGCTGGAAAATTAAAGAAATTCAATGTAATTCTCATCCTGGCAGATGAAAGCTGACCACATAGACGGTCGATGAGAACAGTCAGAAATACACAACCAATGTTGCCTACAACACAAAGATGCGTACAACACAAAGATGGCGAAGAGAGCTGATGGGGATTTAGAACCGAGCAGCTCGGAACCTGCTGTGTCCTGTCACTTTGTTGGAGAAATATCTTTCTTTGCTGCTGTCTAATTCATCTGCCTTTTATCTCCATCCAAAGCAGACAAACTAATAAAGCAGCTTTAGCTAGCTTGCATGTCATCATGTCAGTGTCAAGGCATAAATGTGAATGTGGTATCCAAACTACAATGACAGAAGATGCTGGAGCAATATATTGCTTCTGGCACTGTATATTTACAATGTGTACCTTGTCACACAACCATATATCGCTACCCCTCTGTGACTCATACAGACGCACACTGTACGTGTTAGCAGCTTAAAGAGACGCACCAGGCTTTTAAGTGGCTTCAATGTAAACCAGTCCACAGCTGTATGATACGCCCTGCTATGGACATAGAAAGAGGCGGCCTTTAAACGTGCCTGAAAAGTTGAGCCCTTGAGGCCCGGATGCCAACAAAATTCTGTCTCGAAACCGACCCGAACCTGTTCCTCATATTATATATTTTAGCCTGAACCTGATTACAGCCCGACAACAAGCTTAAAACTAGGGTAGGCAACATTGTTTTGGTATCATTGAGAAATAATGTCATAAAAACCTTTCAGCATATTGTAAATCAGGTGTTCTGAGAGAGAGCTACACTTGTGCACCTCCTCTATGGCTCATTTTCAGCATTTAGAGAATCTGCCCCTGACGGTAGACTTAAACCAATAACAGGTTTTTTAGGACCTGGGGGACTCCTCCTACTAGTGACCTGTGCGTGCACGTTCCTTTGGTGAGACCCTGAATCAATGACAGAAACTACTGCAGGAAAAGTCGCTATAAAATGGCATTATAATAAAGAGAAAAGAGCCTAATGAGCAACATGCTCAACCCGGGAGTTTGTCAGCTCACTCAGTTACTTTTGAGTTCACCTTCAGTTGTGTTCATTCACTTGTATCGCGGAGCTTTGCCGAGTGCTGAGAGGACCGGGTAGAGCTGAGACACAGAGCAACAGACAGCTCAGAGCCGGGGAGCTCTGCAGGGGAGGGTCAGTGGCAAACTGGCCCTTCTGGAGAAAAAAACACACCGAGTTGCTGTGATGCTGGCTATTTTAGAAATCATGGAGCTGCGGACCGGCCAGACAAGAGTTTGTTTTTGAAACTTTTGAGATGAAAAAGTGGATTTATTTTTACTCCTGCCTCTCAGCCCTCTCAGCACTGTTTCACAAAACAATTATGGATGTGCTGACCGACCAAATGAGAGCTTAGAGTTTGTTTTTTAAACTTTTGGGATTGAAAAGTGGATTTATCTTCATGTTTGCTTGTAAACCTGTGTGCAGCAGCACCAGCTGTTTACAGGGTGAGTAAATGACACACAATTACCAACATTTTTTGCCGCGTGAGTGTTGGCCGCAGTTTTCCTGACTGCTCATATCGCGGCAGCCAGCCCGACATGAACTGCGAGCCTGACTTGCCTCCAAGCGGGCTGCGGTCATGTCGCCTACCACGCCCAACAGTGGGAGGCTCCTTTCTGTCCCCCTCCAACAAGCGAGTGTTGTGATACTGAGCTTGTGTGTGCAGGAGAGCAGAGAGAAAGACGTTTTTAAAAGTCTCTTTATGTCCAGCTCTCTGTACTTTTATATCTTCACACTGAATCATCATGTTTTTAAATGGAATTTCTCTCCTCTGTCTGTGTTTTTTACTGTCAGGTGTCTGTTTTATTACACACAGCTGATGTCTGTTGATCTGTGCTCGCTCACGATTGCCTCCATAAACTGCTGCTTGCGCTCATGAAGCGCGTGCTGCTCGTCTGGTGGGAGGGGCTCAGGACACAGGACAAACGAAACCTCAAGACTCAAATCAACCTTCAGGCTTTCTACCTACTGTAGCTTTAACAAGCTTCCCTCTATGTACGGTATGTCAAACAGTAGGAGTTTTCAGTGACAGGGACAATACATGCAGGGAATTAGAATTGGCAATGACTAAACCGGGGAGAAAAATGAAAATGAATAAATAAATAAAGTGAACCCAACATGAGCCAGTGAAATATGTGAGAAATAAGGCCCAACCCAAACTGCTCTAGAAAGAGGCAGAAAGAGGAGTGGATGGATGACTCAAACAAACACTCAGGAGACTGGGGTTCAAATCCCATATAAAGCCAAAACGTTATTAGAAGTTGTAATGTACATATCATCACACATATAACATAAATTTAATCTTGTGATTTAGCCTAAACTTACCTGGACTGCTACCATTACACAGTGTTAACTACTAAAAATGTCTTTCTGGCCATGTATCACACAGCTGCCTGGGTACCCTGTACCCTGAGTTGGGATGAGAACGGGTTGAAAAAACACACCTGTCCAGGATCAGACAGCCTTGTACCAGCAAAGAGGAGTGCTAACTGAACACTACTTTAGCAGTGACAATGTAGTAACAGTTTTATAAAAGCAATAAGCTGCAGGAGGTCATGGTTTACTCTGATTTCAGACCAGCGAAGGGGCATTGTTAGACACGATGGGAAGTAGAGTGCCAAACAATGCCTCATTTGTGAATCGTTTAAAAAGAATAGTGACAGAACTTGGCGCAGCCGTCATTTTTAATTCTTTTAATAACAGTTAATAATTCCTTTAATAATTTTATCTTTCAAATGCAAATTAAATAACTTTGACATGCTTAAAAATGATATAGAATGAATGAACACATTGTAATGACCCACTGACAGAGCCTATAAGTCTTCCAGTGGCCTCTGCAGATCTCACCATGACATGAAGAGAAATGAAAGAAACTTTCACTGGACAAGGAACATAAATGATGTTTGGCACCAAGCAGCATATAAATAACAAATGAGTCAGGATCAGCAAAAATAATTGGAACACTCTGCACAACTTAACAACTTAACAACCAACTTTTCTTTTATAATGACTGTGGTTTGTGTTGGGTGATTTTTTTTAGATTATGGAGATACTTATTGCTGGAATAAGGCTGTGAAGTTGGCGTTTTCACCTCTACTCCAACTACTTTTTTGACACTGTAAGGGAGGCATTGATTTAACTGTAGTTACTGTGGTGGTTGGGTTTTTTAGAGTTAAAAAGGCTCGCAGTGCACACGTGAACATTAAAAGTTACATTAGCATTCATTTTAATGTACTTGTCATTACACAGGTCTTGACATTGTTGGCTCCACCCTTTTATAATATATATTTATATAAATATGTTTTAATCACAACCTGTCTCAGAATAAGGCAACCAACACATGTATGTCCACCATGCAGCTGCGTATAATTAAAGCAGTAGGTGTAGGGTTGAAAATTTCCTTAACAACTCCTAGTGATATAAAAACACACCTTCACAGACAGAAATCATGTATTAGAGAGCTGGATACAATTTGAATTGGCACCATATTGGAGTCTGGTCCAGTCCTTGTAATACATCTACAACAGGCATACTTGCTGCTCACCACATCACCCCCCACCCCACCCCCGCCCACCGAGAATGAATGGGCTGAAAGCAGAACATAAACTGCATCAATTTTCACAGGAGTGGTCTCATTTATCTGGAAACAAAACTTTTAATTTGAAAGTTAGTATAATCACACAGCAACTCTACATGTATGGCTTCAAAAATAGAATGTGCCTAATTTGTTGACATGTGAATATGTTACATGAAAACATTCCATTTGACAGGTAAATGATGAACACATTAAAGTTAATATATTTACAATGCAGAAGATACAAAAAATGAACTACAGCACTACAAGAAAAAGCTGCTGGACTGAATAACTGGATGAAATAATAAAAATGAAGTTGAAACAGAAGACTCAAGTGCTTTTTTTCATTCATTCATTTCTGGCCAAATTTTTTTAACCCCCATGATTCCAATGGCAGTCAGGGGTTAGAGTTGGAAGTAACTCATTACAAATACTCAAATTACTGTAATTAAGTAGTTTTTTGGGGCACTTGTACTTTTATGAGTAGATTTTCAAGTCTGTACTTTTGCTCATACTTGAGTATACATTACACTAATCTACTTAGTTACTTTTAAAATCATAGTTGAGTACTGAGTACAATTTGACTTAATTTCCAAACCTTTCATCTGAATTCAGATGAAAGGTTTGGAAATTAAGTCAAAAGTCACTAAAATTATTTCAGTAGCTAATCAGGTGATCTGATCACAAACAGGCCAATGAAAATCATCAGATACAAATGAAAGACAAAACACTGCAGCAGCACATGTTTGGAGTACAGATATTTATGATTAATCATTGACTGATTAACTGTTAAGAATTTTTAACCAATTAAAAATGGATTAAGCAATATTTAATCAATAGTCAAGACAGTAAATCCGCCTCATTTAACATTGTTTTGTCTGACAGAGCCATTTGTTGAATAAGGAAACTTAGACTTAATATGACAATAAAATGAGGGAAAAAAATGGGTTTTGTATCTTATAAATTATTACTAATTAATCAGTTGTAGCATTTGCAACTATTGGTTACAGAAAATACACAAAATTTGCAAACTCCCATTCATAAACATTAAACATCAACATTTAAAAAGTAACTATTACTCAGTAGGTTTTGAGACAAATACTTTGTACTTTTATTTAAATATTTTTCTAACACCAGTACCTTTACTTGTAATTTGAGTCATATTTTAGCAATGTAACAGTTCCGTACTTGAGTACAGATTTTCAGTACTCTTTCCACCACTGATGGTAATGTAGCATTTTCACTGCAGAGGAAACTGGAGGAGAATTAATTCTATGATCCAAATCAGACAGATGAGGTGAATGGACTATAATATTACTAATGTTTATTTATACAGCACTTTTCAAAACAAAGTTACATAGTTTATGTGATTCAACCAGGATTAAAACATTTAAGGACTGAAGTAAGTAAAATCAGGCAATACTGCAGAAATAAAATTAAAAAACAGCCTGCAGTTACTTAGATTACAGCCTGCAACATTCTGAGTAATTACTCCAGAGTTACGTTATAATGTTTTTTTCACAACGCTGTACCAGCACAGTACTAATACCAACGTGTAGGCACAGGATAACATGATGGATTAAGGGGGTAACAATTCACAATTTAGCAAAGAATTTATACTGTAGTTATTTTTTAACTACTGGGTTTGTATTGTGTTACTTCAGAGGGCCATGCTAGAAAACATTTGGGAACCACTGGTCTACTGAGCAATTATCTGGACATTTCTGATGGATTTAAAGATAATTTATAGTGTAGTTATTTTCTAACTTCTGCGTACCTATTCTATCATATATAATAATATAATTTTAAAATAAAATGATCAAATCATCATCCTGCTTTGCTATTTATCCTAGCTCATATTTATCAGACAGCACCTTTGGTTAATAAGTTAACTTAGCTGCCAAGGCATCAGAAGATGAACTGTCTTCATAGTCTTATCAGTACATATTTGTGAAAGCACCTCTGACATACAGTAACATATTAACACTACATCATCCAAGGCTGTATGTCCCCTGACTTCAAATCACATTCCAACACCATTGAACGAGGGTTTTAGAATACAGCTTGCATGTCCTGTAGTTACTCCATATTAATACATAATTATTATATAATTGTATTATGCAAATTATATTATAACTACTTCTAGCATCACATTATTGGTGATTTATTTTGTCAATGAACATTTTATTTTGTTACAGGCTAGATGTGAAACTGAAGAGCAAAGTGAGTAAAAACATACATGGCAGGGTCTGTCAACCAAACCCCCCATAAACTGTGTGGTGTGGGGTTCTGACTTTGTCCTGTGCACTGAAAGCCTACTGAACACATAATTATATTTTCCATGAAGGAATCTTCCTCTTATTTGCTGTGAGATTAATTTGAAAGAGATGAGAATGTGATCGCACGTTGCAAGATCAGGTTGAAAGAGACAAGACCTGATCTTTGAGATGCTTCTTAATTGATAAAAACATGATGATCAAACATTCATAATTAGTTTTTCAAATGAAAGGTCACTATGAAATATGATAGCCTGGTTTCTGGTTGCAGGCTTGATGTTAGAAGGCAGGGATCCAAGATGTTTCTGTGAAAGAGGCTTTGGTGACAGAAGAGAATTATTTCAGATTTGTTTTCATTTAGCTGGAGGAAGCTTTCAGACGTTCAGCACTTTAACTCTGATAGACAGAATAAAAAAAATATTAAAGGGATAGTTCACCCAAAAATGAAAATTCAGTCGTTATCTAATCACCTTCATATTGATTGAAGGTCAGGTTAGTTTTTTAGTCCACAAAACACTGCTGGAGTTTCACAGGAAAACAGTTTTGCGGAAGCTCCCAAACAATGGAAGTGAATGGTGACCAGTTTTCAAACTTAAAAAACAACAGATTTTTTTTTAAAGGCCACCATACTGCTCATCTGTTTTCCTGTGAAACTCCATCAGGGTCATGTGGACTAAAAAAAAAACCTGACCTTTAATCAGCATGAGGGTGAGTAGATAATGCCTGGATTTTCATTCAATGCTAATGGATTTCGGATTCATTTTTAATATGTCCCCAGAACAACAAGGGGCCAAGGATGGACCTTTGGGGAACACCACAGGTCACAGGGTCCACTGAGGAGGAGGCTTTACCCATGACCACTGAGAAAGTCTTGTTTGATGAATAGGATTTAAACCGTTTTAGAGCAGTGTCCCTTTTGCCAACCCACCAAAAGGACAATATAGTGTCAGTTGCAGAACTCAAATCCAGAATAATTCAAATAAAACAAACATATTAAAACAGTAGGCTTGTGACTCATTACAAAGAAGCAGTGTTTATTCTGGGATCATTTTCACTTTTCAGAGCAATGATCAATTGATAGTCCAAAAATTGAATACAAATGTGTAGATTGTTTTCTTTTTTCCTTTCCTGTGATTCCTCTCACATCCCCCCACATTTATCTTGTGACCCTTTAAAGGAGGACTGTGTCCACCAAAGCAAAAACAGCTCTCTTATGATTACACCCAGCTGGGAGTGCTCAAGTGCTATGGAGTGACGTTATTTCATGCTTGCACACATACCTATTTCATGCTTTGGACGCTATGATACAGAATATCCACATAAGTAATGATTAACTATGTTTTGCTAGTCCCTAATTTCCCCGATAGTTTTGTGTTATCAACAAATACTGAATGTAAAGATGTCGGCACAAGGTACTTGCTGTGGTCCCTGCTCTGGATGAGGGAACAGCTGAAACAGGAGAGGACAGAGCCTGCTGGTTTGTGAGGGTTCATGAGATTTTGTGAAGAAGGAGACATCTCAGTGATTACCATTGTTTGGATGGAACCTGATTTAGGGGTGGTCTGTGAAAAAAACACCACACACAGATCAGAATACATGCTCAGCACCTCATCACGCTATGGGCATTTGTCACATAGTGTTGCAAACAGTTTTAAAAAATATGCTGGCCTCAGGAAAAAACTCTTTGGTGGACACAGCCTCCTAGGTTGGAAACTGCTGGGATACCAAGTAAGCCAAGTAAGCAGAAGGTTCACCCCAAAATCAAAAAATACATATTTTTCAAGACTCAACATAATTCACACACTATGATGTGAGTAGTTTCATGTAGGAGCTACTTTCTTTCTGCAGCAGAATCGACCAGAACTACTTTCTTTTCTACTAGAAAGAAATTGGATCCTACATGAAACTGCTCACAACAAAGTGTGTAGATTATCTTGAGTAAGCAGGTCATGATTTTTGGAAAGAGACACTGGTTTTGAATTTTTCGAATGTATTTGTTATTTTTATTTATTTATTTATTTTCTTATTTTTGTCTCTTTGAGCACCACAAGCTGAGTGCCATTTAGTCCTGTTACAGTGGAGAAGAGGCAGACATCTCTACAGCTGTTATCTCCAAAACTCTGCAAATCACACCAAAAAAATCGATGAGATAAACAGCACTACAGGCCAGGGGAAAAATGTGCATTTTTGATTTTGGGGTGAACTGTCCCTTTAGAGTCATTAGGAATAAGAATGCCCATCCTGTATCTACCTACGCTCTTAAGGAATTCAACAATTTCGAGTCTCACTTTATATTCTGTTTTAAAAAAAACAAGAAGAACATGTAAAAATTCACATAAATATTTTGGATGTTTCCCTGATTTACCTTACAGCTGCTGGCTGAACTAAACTAATGTTACACCAGCATTTCTCCAGCTTAACTGCCCGTGTGCCATCCTGTGTTTTGCTGGGAGCCTATGAACTGAAGCATTTTGTTTACTGGCTCTCAACAAAATGCCCCCCACCCCCACCCTGCCCCATGATTGTTGCTGTTTATTTGGGCAGAGCCTGTTATGACAGCACTCTTCTATGTACAACATGGCTAACTACTTGCCCAGGGTCAGGTATTGAAGAGCTTCTATTTTCACACCGCCTACTGGTCTGTAACAACATGTTTTCCCTCAGCCTCTCTACCTGTGGCAACCAGGCAATTTAACTCCACCATCACAACCATCTCTCACAAACAGCTCTGCAGTGTAGAAAAACAGGCATGCAATAAAAATGATGCGTTGATGATCACATTCTACAATACATCATATCATCAATAATAAATAACTGTAGTGCTAATATCTGTATAACGAATGATCACATTTGTTTCTTGCTCCCCATCATTTTCTCTCTGATCCTTTATTTTTCTCTTTGAACCCTGCTCCCTCCTCGTGTGGTGGCTCATCAGTCTTCAGTAGAGAGTGATGGGAATGTTCAGCACAGAGATGATGAGGCATCAGACAAAGACAAGGGAGAGAATTAGTGGGAGGCCAATATTAGATTAGAAAATATGGGAGGGAGAGGAAGGAAGGGAAGGAAGGAGGAAGAGAGAGCTTGAGCTGATGAACTGATGAGAACAGTGGCTCCTTATTTGTCCTCATTTGTTAAATGTGCTATCACCCACACAAGTATCAGCTGCTTCACTTGGACCCATACCAACCGGTGTGCCCCCAATTTTGACAAGCCCACTCCTGCCCTGATGAAGGCAACACCACCCTACAATATCCTCAAAATAAAATAAAGTGCAAAAGAGTGTAAGGATGAAAAGCTAAATCAAATGCACATTACCTGGTGGAAAAAAATAATACAATGCTGATTACAAAAATTTGGGATGTTAAGCAAAATGTAAATCAAAACAGAATGCAATGATTTGCAAATCTTCGAAATATATTCAATTTAATACAGCATAAAGACAAGACGTTTAAATTATGAAAATTAAATTAAATTAATAATAATGATTGATGGTCTCCCTGAAATAAGCAGGGACGTCTCTGAAAAAGATGTCATCTGGATGGTAGCGAATGTTGCTCTAAAACCCTGTATGTACTTTCAGCATTAATAATGCCTCGACTGATGTGCTCATTACCTATGATGCCATGGACACCTTAGCCCGTCTTGTCAGACCACAACATGCTTTTCCACTTGGCATCAGTCCATCTCAGATGAGCTTGGGCCCAGAGAAGCCTGCAGAGTTTCTGGATGTTGTTAACTTTTACTTTGCATGGTAAGGTCTTTACTTGAATTTGTGGATGCAGCCATGAACTGTGCTTAGTGGCAATAGTTTTACAAAGTGCTCCTGTGCTCATGTCCTCTATACACTTAGGCTGGTTTTTAATGCAGTGCTGCCTGAGGGGTCAAAAGTCACAGACATTCAGTGTTTCTTTTATTTTTTCTGTCCTTGGCCCTTGTGTGCAGAGATTTGTCAGGATTCTTTGAATCTTCTAATAATATTATGGACTGTAGATGGTGAAATGTCTAAATTCCTTGCAACTGTGTTTGAGAAACATTCTTAAACTGTTGGACAATTTCCCACACAGTTTATCACAAAGTGGTGAACCTCAGCCCATCTTTGCTTGTGGATGACTGAGCCTTCCGAGGATGTCCCTTTCAGTGGTGGACAGTAACAAAGTACATTTATTTGAGTACTGTACTTAAGTATATTTTTTGAGTATCTGTACTTTACTTTACTTTTTTTTGGACACTAACTTTATAGGAATGTTGTCGTTGAAAATTAAAATGACAATAGCTGTCCTTTTTGTTTTTGATTGCATTTCTATGCTGATGTTTTATAGGTGTTTCTATAGGCTTTGTGTAGCAGAGTGCTTCTACTAGCAAGTCAGTACATTTATTAGGTGGTTTCAGACAGGTTCGAATTACACAATGTCTTTCGGGGGAGCCCTATTGTCTTCGTCGTTATTATTTATTTCAGGACCATCATATATTAGAGCTCCCCCCAAATGTCCCAAATGAGGCTTTCGGGCGAGCTCATGTCCTTTTCAGGTGAGCCCACCTCCCCCTAGCTCCCCCGTAATTCGAACCATGGTTTCAGAGAGTTACAACTTTGTATAAATGCATTCTGAAAACAATGCAACAATGTACTGATATTAGAAAATGAACTTTGTAATTTGTATTTTTGAATATTTGAACTTTTTTTTAAAAGCATGTACTTAGTATTTTTAAAAACATGTACTTTTAAATATTTGAGTATTTTTAAAAGCAAGTACTCTAGTACTTTAACTCGAGTAAAATTTTGACTGAGCAACTTTCACTAGTTAAGTATGATTTGACCAGGAGTATCTATACTTTGACTTAAGTGCTGAGGTTGAGTACTTTGTCCACCACTGGTCCCTTTCATACCCAGTCATGATACTGTCTGTTACCAAATAACCTGCTGACTTGTGGAATGTTGCACACAGGTTTATTATTAGACAAGAGGGTGAGCATTCACAACTCTTTTGTTGTTCCTGTCCCAGCTGTTTTGGAACCTGCTGCTGGCAGAAAATACAAAAAACAAAGTTTTAGCGGTTTGAACATTAAATATCTTGTTTTTGTACTGTATGCAATTGGATACATGTTGAAAAGAGTTTGAGCATCAATTCATTCTGTTTTTTAACAGCATCCCATATTTTTTTGGAATCAGGCTTGTAGAATAGAATTGACAAATGAACTGGCAGTAACTTTTAAAACTATCAGTCTGTAAACATCCTCAGTCATCATGTTTAATTAAATTTTACCAAGTAGTAGAATCAGTTGATGAGATGTAATACTGAACTTATAATAAAGGACAAGACCCTTTTAATGTAGTAACTGTTGCATGGCAGGGCTGAAATAAAATCTGGGAGGAAAAAAAGCCTTCCTCAAAAAATGAGATTGATTGATTATTTTAACCCAAACTATGATCTTTCCCTAAACAGAAATTGTTTTCATGCCTAAGCCTAACAAACCTTTAACCACAGTGCTGTTACATTATGACCACATGTATTTTTCAAAAGTGATGTTGAAAGTCTTGGAAGGCACACAAATGACGGTGCAACTGAAAGGGGTCTCACATCAGAAAACCCCTCTATGTGCCATCCACAGGCCATGGACAGTGTATTGTCATTTAATTTGGAAGACTTGTTGAAAAATTGAGACATCCCTGCCTTCAGCCAAAACACTAATTAGATTACAACAACCCTCCTGGTCTCATACAGTCTTTAACAGACATTAATTATGTATTCTACTGGATTCATCCAGGTCACCCAGAGTGTAACTGTCATTCTCACAATGCTCTGTGTCCACAGAGCAGCTGTTCATGTGCCCTGTCCTCTAATAAGGTTTGTGTTTGTGCAGATAACTTCTCAGAACAATGGCAGCAGTAATTTCACCCAGACAGGTGCAGGTCTAAAAGACATGCTGAGAGAAACCACCTGAACCAGAAATTGTGAGGAGATACAGACAGAACAGTAATGTAATAATTACTCTCCATGATGAAGTGAAAAGGATTAATCTCAGTATCAGTGGAGCTTCTTGCAGGATTACAGCACCTGGTTTCTGCATCATTTTAATCAACAATCAGGACTGATAGCTGCAGGGGTCCAGCTCTACTGCTGACTCAGAGTTTCACCTGTGCTCCTTCTTGGAAAATGTAATTAGAACGCTGAATGTACAGACTACTCTCAAAATCTCACAAAAATCTAACCCTTCTCTGATTTGATCTGTACTGTATTTATGTATTTTTGAACATATTTGTTGAGACTGTGTCCCTGTGCAGGAATATCAACCTGTATTTGCATGCAATTAAAAAAAATGTGGTCAGCACATTAAGGACAACAATGGCAATAACATGAAACAGAAATTTCACATACAAGATAATTTTGATAACTTCTAAGTTAAATCAAGTTAAACATATAAACACACTGATATTAAAAACAAGAAGAAGAAGAAGAAGAAGAAGAAAGAAACAGAAAAAAACATGAGGTATGAGCAAGGGTTGCATATAGAAGCCTGTTTCCACCACTGAAAGAAAAAAAATATTCCCATGGTAAATCAAAATTATGAGATAAAAAGTCATAATTATGAGATTTTAAAAAAAGTCAAATTATGAGATAAAAAGGTGAAAATTATGAGATAAGTCATAATTATGAGGAAAAAAAGTCATAATTTTTATCCTTTTTATCTCATATTTATGAATCACCATTTTTTGTTTCAGTTGCAGAAATAGGAGAAAAATTAGAGAAATCTGAAGAAAGGCTTTTTGTTGTGTAATTTTAACACATTTAGTAGAAAATATAGTTCATGTTTAAAAGGAGGAGATGTTGGGATCTGTGACATTGAATTTACACTTATCTATATATTTTTTTTTCCAAATAAAATAATAAAATTAATATTACATGTCTCTCATTGAGTTTTCAAAATAAAAAAATAACATCTTTGCAATGTAATGTATTTCTTGAGTTTGAAGTGAAAACTAAAATGACATTTCAAAAAGCTGACACTTGACTACATTCATAATATATGTACTAATCCAGGCTCAGTAGTGCTAAAAGAGAAATATTTTTTAAAATGAGAATACTAGTTATTATATTATTACTATAGGCTATATTATATGTTCTTTTTTCAAAAAGGTTTCTCTTGTCTTGAGACCAAGGTGCCAAGATATAACACACATACACACACACATACAGACTCACAAGGAGAAAACAATACCTGCCACATGCTGTCACAACTGGTAATAATTGCAAGTATGTTTTTCTCAGCTCCTGTAGGGACAGAAATAGAACACTGAATAGATTTTGGATGTTCAGTCAGGTGTGATCACTTCCCAGCTTGCTGTCACTGAAAGGGGAAACAGCTTAAACACTTGAGCACTCGTTTTTCATGTGAGTCGCAGCAGTCCCCTGGAGACATGACTGTGGCATTATTAACACCACACTCTAACCATATGAACTAACCAGCCTGTTTTGGGGTATTACTCACAAAATTTGTCCCAGAGTTTATGAGGGACAGAACAAAAAACAATGAATCCATCCACAATCTGTTTAGTAAATGTAGGTCTCCTTCCAGGTTGACACCACAATCTCCTCATCAGAGTTGATCAAAAAGTCATTCCAGAATTACACCGGGTCAGTGCAAAAGCTGAGACAGGCCGTACTTGCAATTAATTCTAATGCTGTTATCCCAAGATCACAATTATTTTGTTATCTTGAGATTAGTCTGACTTACCGGATGCACACTGTGGGTGTAAGTCTTGCCACTGGTCGCTTCAAGCAGCATCCGCTATCTACATTTTCAAAGTCCCCAGGACAAGAGAACTACCTCCTAGTTGCAACTTACACAATGAAAATGGCAAATTAGTGCCTGGGATGCTAATGGTATGAAGGTAAACATGCTAACAGCTGTTACCACCACCAAAACAAGTTCCCAACTGACACTATTTTGCAGCAGCACCATCGCAGCATCCTGAACTTAGTGCTGGACAAAAAGTCTGTAATTGGTTTAAAGAAATACAAACAAAGCAGGGCATTTTTTCCCCTATAGCAGAATGTGTATGCATCAGCCAGACTTTTCTCCAGTGCTGAGAGTTGTGAAGAGAGCTCTGGCCATGTGAGACTATCTTGAGATGCCAAAATTTGTTTTCTTGTGATAACAGAAAAAACAATTTTAAAGCGATATTCCACCCCAGAACGATAATCTACTCAATATGTACTCACCCCTATGCCAATGTGGGATGGGTGAAGATCTTCAGTTCACAAAACAATCCTGGAGTTTCAGCAGAAAACAGGGTTGGTGTCTTTTGTGGTTAAATTTTAATGTCGTGGCTCGCGGACACTTGGATTACACCACACAAGCAGGATGGAGACATTTTGTGTTTGTTTTGTGTTCTTTTTTTAACATTTTATCAGTGGTCACCATTCACTGCCATTGTACTGGATTTGGCTGCAACCCTGTTTTCTGCTGAAACTCCAGGATTGTTTAGTGAACTGAAGATCTTCACCCATCCTCACATCAGCATAGGGGTGAGTACATATTGAGTGGATTATCCTTCTGGGGTGGAATATCATTTTAAAACTGTGTTTTAAAGCAATAGTTTTAAAGTCACACGCTTTCAACCCAGAGAGACTCAGAGTAAAAATGAAATTAGTTTATTGACACATGCATGAGACAATGAGCATAAAGTCTTTGGCGGTTAGACCCCATTGTGGTGAACAGAATATGCACGTATATCAATAGGGGGCAATTAAACTGTAGTGAAGAGGAAACCCCCCGGGGTCTAGACACTGGTGGTGTGGTAAGAGATGACAATGCAGATCTGGTGAGGTGAGTGGCTCCGAACTCCTGCGGCCTGGACCTGATGACTGGAGGAGAGAGGCGTGGTGGAAGGTCAAGGTGATCATCACTGGCCTGCCTGGTCTGAAGACTGGAGGAGAGAGGGGTGGAGGAGGGTTGCGCAATTGTCTGTATGCAACAGATGGAGCAAAGACAGAGGCGATTTAAAGTTTGGCAGCAGCAAATTGACTGGCTACGAGACCGTGGCAAAACCTGATTGGATAGTAAAGAGGAAAGTGAACACCTACAATCAGTGAATTAGAGGGAGTAGGAGAGTAAAGGAAAATTGTGAATGAATGCAGCGAAGGAGGTCTTCCTGATTGAACTTACGCTGACCTTCATAAGTCAAACAAACTAACAGATTGAGGCAGCGAAAGACCAGCAATTCCCATGTTCTGTAAGGTAAAATTACACCTGCAGAGTTAGTTGGTTTGGAGAGAGTGTTGTTTGACTGATAAAACGGTGGTTTCCTTTCAGAAAAGGCTGTCTGATGGCAAAGTAAAGCAGTGAAAACATTCTACATATAGCATACACTTAAACTAATATTGATTTTTTGGGTGCATCTTTTCTCAAGTGGCCAAAAGACCTTTTGTTGCTGACCCTGTCCACAGCACTATATTGCTTAGCTTCCATGCTGGTGCTTCTTTCTGCTTCTCAAAACTATGGGGGTGTCACCCAGCATCTACTGTGGGTAATACACTGACTATTCACCCTTTTGGAAGCTGACAAAAGTTAAAGCCCCTCCTCACCCCAAGATTTTCAATCAACCCCAATTTCATTGATAACTGGGGATAGAACTGATAAAAAGAATTCAAATGTTGATTTTTAGTGAAATAAAGGTTAGCAGGATAAAAACAGCAAACTCTTTTTTGTTTGTTTGTTTGTTAATTTTCCAGACATAGATCATATTCATTCAACAAAGCTCATTTTCTCGTGATAACAAGACTAATACATGTTACATATGACCACTCTCTTCAGTGAAAACAGATGAAAGAGCAATGGATGTATTTTGGATGTTGAGTCAGATGTGATCACCTCCCAGCTTGGTGTCACTGGAGGGGAAGTAGCCAAGTAGGGAAGTTGCCTGACCTGAATGGACATTGAACCAGTGAACTTGGTATTAATAGCACAATGCTCTAAACATCCAAGCTTTTTAAATAAAATTTGTTCCAGGAATAATGAGCGCCACGACCAAACCAATGGATCTATGTTGGAATTTTAGTCAGGTGGCACCACATCGCAGGTTAGCTTCTGTGGAAGGAAATTAGCTTCAATGGAATTGGTGGAACTGCTGTCCACATTCTCCAAAATATTTGTCTCTGCATGGCAAAACACATTAAAACCCTGAAACATACTCTGCACCATTGTGCACAATGTATCCACTTGTTCTTTCAAGCTTGATGGCAGCTTTCAGCTACAAATGGACTCAAACCTTTAGTCCTCTGATCTACAGTCCAATGCCTTGTCCATTAGGCCACATTTCTTTTCCTCCCTAGCTTATTGTTTGCAACAAAGTTTGTTCTAAAACTTATCAGGAATAGAACAAAAACAATAGATCCATTATGGATGTTGATTCAGGTGGGATTTAAAGATATAAACTGGGACAGAACCAAGAACAATGGATCTGTTTTGGATGTTCAGGTGCGATCACCTCCCAACTTGGCATCACTGGAGGGTAGGAGTGTTCATACATGTTCAACAATATGACACATCATATAAGCTTTTAAATAGCTAACAATTTGGTACAATACAGCCCTGTCACAATGCAATATGATGCGAAGCAATGTCCACATTTTGATTCTGTTAATGCTTTATTTGTGGGGTACTATTAGTTGGAAGAAATCCTGATAGTTTTACTAGATCCAGTAACAGTACAGACAGAGAGAAGGGGACATTACAGTGGTGTTAACATCATTTTAGGAATCTCATGTGTAAATGAGATGCTGTAGCCTAAAAGAGAATCTGTGAACAAATATTCAAACGGTTTGAAATGCATTTTTGCAGTAAGATGATCTCCTGCTCTGTTTCATATAAAGAGTGCTGTGGTTTGGATTGAATTTGACTGTGTAGTGAATTGGGGTGTAGAGGAACAGTGACGTTATGTGTTCTCCCAGTTTCATGATGTCTCTGTGGGTCAAGAGATTCATGGCTCTGTACTCTGCTGGGAGACATGTTTTGTTTCTCATCTTTCTTTATAAAACCCACACTTACTCCCCACTTGTGTGTTATGAAAGTTTGCTGATGTGTCATGGTGCAGCATCAGTCCTTTCATTGTCAGTTTTGAGGAAATGAAGAGGAAAGACAGCAAGAGCGGTGCAGGCAGAGGCAGGAGGAGAGAGGAATGGAGGAAAGTTCCTTGATGCCAAAAATAAAACATACATGCATCTTAATGAGGTGTATCGAAACGCTAGTGCTGCATCCAATGTTTTTCTGATTCATGCTCAGCTTTTTACCAACACAGGCCATCTCAATTTATGCACTTGTATCTTACACACTAAAGTGCAATACATTGGATGCATAAGTGAATTGTCGCACCCCTGCTGGAGAGGATATTGCATACTGTAGTCTGTAGTGACACAGACTTTTTTCCAACTTAATGTTTGTTTCAGAATCAGTGAGGGACAGACCAAACAATAATGGATCAATTCTGGATGTTTAGTGAGGTGTGAGCTTCTTCCAGGTTGACACCACACTCTGACCAACTGGCTTGATCAAAAAGTTGCTCCAGAATACCCTCAAGATCTCAAGTTAGGTTTTTTGTTATCTTGATATAGCAAAGCTCATTTTCTTGTCATAACAGTTTCATTCACTACAATCTTTGGAGCTTACTGAGAGACCTAAAATAAAGCTGCAGTTATAAGAATAAACAGATGGTTGGAACCAAAAGTGTGGCTTAAGTGTGCTACACTGACACCTAATCTCTGATAACATTATTTATAAGAGGACTTCTGTGTTGTAACAGGGTGATTCAAATTTTGCTGATCACATATGAGGCAGATCTGGTTAACCTGTTAGGAGCAATTGGTAAAAGTATAAGGCCTGTAACTTCCTGTTGCCAGTGGGTGGTGCCATGATGATGAATACTCCCCTACTACTGAAACACCTATGACGTTTCTTAACTGCACATTACATGCTTGTGACACTATCATGTTAACAAACTCTGTCCACAGACATGGCAAAGTACTCAAAACTGCTTCTGTGGTAGTTCCTGCTATAGTGAGCGTCTCCAGGACCACATTTTGCCATGATGACACACACACACACTCACAATGTGACAACAATAGGCTGGTGAAAAGGATGCAGGTCCACACCAACACAGCAACTTTTTGGTTTATTTTTGAATGTTGTGTGTTGTATAATTGTGTGTGCACTTCAGAACAAATACAGAATTAGCACACAGATGCTCTTGTAGGAAGTCAAAGTGTCATTCCATTATTTTCCTGAAAATGTCAGTTGTATTTTGGCAGTGCCTGATAATAGTTCTTCAGCAGTCAAAAAAACAACAGGTCTTTGTCCTCACAAAGTGTTGACGTTCAGTCATCAGCTCATTAGTTGTACTCAGTTGGTTCACACAAAGCTGTGTCAAAATTGTCTATTCAGCCTGTACTCTAGTTGTCCCTGCCCACCAACAAATTATCAATTTGAATCCAAATTACTGACCTGTCAAATGTCATTTCAGCTGTTTATTCACTGCTAAAAAAAAAAGAAGATTTGAACTCAACTGAACTGTCCCTATGTCCTGAGGTCTGTCCCCTTTAAAAAGACATAGCATTTTACTACCACTGACTCAAACAATCTAGGTGTTATAAAGTCTTTAGTCTTGGAAATGGTAAAGTCAAATTTATTGTCACATACAATTATACAACGTACAGTGAGAGTCAGTCTCTTCATTTAACCCATCCTGCTATTAGGATCAGTGGGCAGCTGATGTTCAGCACCTGGGGACCAACTCCAATTCTAAGGCTCTGGGGGATACTGACTGGAGAATTGACCTAACATAAATATTTTTGACAAATATGTTTTAAATATTAATACCTCCTATTTGTACGTACAAGTACTCAGAATTCTGAATGACCCTTTTCAGAGTGTTTTATGTTGTTTTATTGCTATATAGTGGTGTAACAGAACATAGTTGGTCTGTATGGATCACCCTCTGCCATTCATGTGAAATACAGTTTTACCAGAAACAAGCACAAATTTGCAATACCTGTGACCAGCTATTGCAATGACGAAGGAACTCTCTGCCAAGTTTGATGACGCCTGCAGCAGGACTCTATGACAAATGGTTATGAGTTATGAAAGGAGTGGGGCTAAAATATGGTGGCGGGGTCAACTCGCTCAAGACTCCCACAACAGTTTATGACTAACAGGTCTGAGTTTGGTCATGTTACATGAATCCAATTAGAAGTTATGCACCTTTTTAAATGATTGAGCAATTTTGGTCATATTTCTTTTATTTAATCTTTTTTATAAATTTGATAGCCTGCTAACAACTATTTCATTTTATTGTATTCAAGGAAAAAGGAAAAGGACAAAAAGAAAAAAGATTTTAAAATGATGACCCACTCAGCTGGTCAAAAGGACTCCCAGTCCTGAGCTGTCCCTACAGGAACCATTCTATTTACTACTAGGAACAAGAGAAGCAGGATGGCAGAGTGAGGTTTGAGGAGGGGATGACCATGCTGAGGAGCAGCATCATGCCTGCCTGCAGCTCTGGTGAGACCTGGTGTATGAATGTAGGTCAGTAATGTGTGTGTGAGCTCTTCTCCCTCAAGCAAAGCTAGGGCCATGATGTCATGATGAGGAAGTCGTGGGGAACGAGGGAGAGGGAGCCAAGCAGTGCTTCAGGCCAGGGTGAAGGATTTTATGTTAGTTTTAACTAATTTGACTGTATTTTAATGATTTAATAATTTGTGATTTAATAATTTGTAACTTTACTTCTACTTTTTCAGAGTTGTCCTTTCTTGGGTAAAATCCTACTGCTCACCCGGGCAAAAAACATATCAACTCTTGAGTTCACTCTTAGGTGGCATTATTGATGCAAAACATAACAAATCTACCCTGGTCACAATTTCACCTCTCTATAAGATAAGATGATAAAAACTCTAACAATAATACTTACTAGGAGTAATCTACAACACAAAGAGTTTAACAATTAATTTTAAACTAAAATTTAATGACCGCCCTGCTAACAGCTGCAGCCCTACAGTATGTCAATACTGTGTTCATATAGTATATATGTGTATAATATAGTAAACTATGTTCATAAATGAGTAAAAAGAGATGACACACTGTTTAAACATTTGTTCAACATTTACAGAAGAACAAAATACAATTTTTCACATTGCTGAATTTTAAATTACATTTAAAGAAGCAACGACATGTGGCAGAGAAACAACAGAGCCCAACAGAAAATATGGCTTTTGTGACAAATACTCTCATAACTGTATTTCTTTTTCAGCTTCTGGGTAACAGACTTGGCCATACAATAATATTAAAAAAATAACATTTTAAAGCTAAGCTGTTAAGAAGAAAAGATCAAAACAAGTCATTACAAACTGAAATACAGCATATAAATGAAAGTGCTGCCTCCTGTTCAGTGAAACAAATTACAATTGAAAAAAATGCTGCTTGTCATTGCTTGGTTCTCCACCATGTGGGGTGTGATCAAAGGGGTTTGTGGGTCAGGCCCGGGTAGTTGGCAGTGTGGAGACCGTTGTGCAGCCCAGTCACCAGGAGCTGGAGGAGGGGATGACACTGGGGATGCACTGGATCTCAGGATGCTGCATGGTGTGGAGCTCGGCTTTGGTGAGACATGCCTTGCATGAATGTCTGCATAACAGTCCCTGCAGGATTTCACAGGATTTTTTTTTTTTTTTTTTTTTTGCCATTTTTTTGCCATTTTTTGCAATGAAATTGCAGGACCAAGACAAATTGCAATAAAAAGTTGCATTTTTTGGATAATTATTTAAAAATCAAAGGCAGCTTGTTCTGGTTAGAATAAAAATACTGTACTGTTCTAAGTGTTCTCCGTAACCTTACCAAAAAGGCTCAGGATTACAAAAATTCCAACAAAATCTGCTTTATTTGTAAATGAAGAAGGTCACCATGGGTATTCCATGAAGAATCAAAATATTTTTGGAGCTCAAACACAGTCAGAACAGCACAAAATAATTTTAAGAAGTCCACAAGGCATTGATAAATGTCAGTAACAATGACAAACATTGTGTCCTTTTCAGTACCCATGACAAAATAAAAGAATATGAATACACAATAAAGTAATTAATAAAACATTGAGTCAGTTCATTGAGACGTATATGCATGGCATTTGTGTGGGGCACTGCTATGATTGGTAGAACTTGTGAGAAGCTACAATGATTGGTAAAATTTGTGGAAAAGTTCCAGAGTTTGGACAAAATTGCAAGGTCGTGCAGAATTCACAGGGATAGGTTGAATTTGTGTGACTACAATCGCAACATTGCAACTTCCTGGAGGGGCTGGCATAAGGTTCATAAGCATTGCATCTATGGCTGCCTGTTGCTCCTGCAGCATCCTGTAGCGCCTCTCTTCAATTTCCTGCTGCATTTTTATCCACTTTTCCAGAGTGGCATCCTCCCTCTCCTGCCTAAAGTCCTCTGTGTGGTTGGACCTGCAGTCTCATGTGCTCCTGAATTTTTCCAGCATCCTTGGCCCTCCTCTTTCTGCTGTGGCAGTGAGTTTCCATGCTTGTCCCTTCAGTGCTGATAGATGCATTTTCTCCTGTAAAACAAAAGTGAGTTTTGTTGAATTGAGTGTGTGCACAACTGTGAATTAGCCAGTAGCTGACCATAGCCACAAATAGAATACAAGTCATGATAAATACTTCATTAATTGTTCTCAAGATTTCTTAAGGTTTTGATAGGAAAAGCTGTACTCTGTTGAAATAATAAAGACTGCTGAGAAAAGCTTGCTATCATTGCAGTGAGAAGCACAGAGGGAAATAGGTGGCTACATGTGAGTAATGAGGAGGTGATCAACTACTCACCACTCTCTGTGGTGTTTGTAGCACTGGGCAAATCAGTAGACGCACTTAAAGTTGAAGAGAGAGCGAGAGCGAGAGCCCAGAATGTCATCATAAAAAGAAAATTTGTCCTCCTCATTAGATGGCGCACTCATGGCATTGTGCACTTTTGTGGACTGCTACCACAGTTTCTTTATCTTCAAATGGCATTGCCATCCCATCCTGTCGTGTTGTCTCACTCTCATCCTCATGGAAAACAAATAAAAAATCTCTGCAGTCTTATGAGTTTTTTTTTAATTGACTCTCTAGAAAGTCGTGAGACTAGAAGTTTGACTGACATCTGGTCTCCTCCTGCCCCGATGTGTTCCTGTGGGTCATTTTTTTTGGTTTGTTGTTTTTCCTTCTTTCCGACTCTGATGACAGCTATCCAAACCATCCAAAAATGTTTTCACAGAAGGAATGAACCAAACCATGGTTCAGTTTGATCTGAAGAGAGAGGGAGGTTTCACACCTGTAATTTTGGTCCTGATCAAACTGAAAACTGTGGACCAAACAAAGTAGGTGTGAAAGCACCCTTAGCATCAACACATGAAAGAAAACTAAAATACAGCATAAAAATGACAATTACCAACACAAACTACCATGATCTGAACAGTCATATGACTGAGGGGAGAAAATGAGAGGAATCATAAGGAATGAAGAGGACTGACAAAATGTCTCCTGTCTATAACTAAAAGCGATGAGTGTAGAATATGTCTATTATTGGTGATAATCAAACAGGCCAAAGGATGCTGATGGTCTGTGGGATTGGACAGGAGCTTTGCCTCTGTCCGGAGAGACCAGCACACACTGCCTAGATTACAAAATGTTGATAAATATATTTGTCCAGTGCCTTTTTATTAAGCATCAGCCTTCCATTTATGTGCATATTGTCTCAAATAGACTTGAAATGTGAATAAATGCTTTACAGACACAGCTGGGAATGCAAGCCTGCAGGAGGTGATGCAGACAGCTGCATAGGTTAAAATTAAAGCGTCAAGTCAAAGTCTGTGTATGTGCCTGGAGTGACAATATCACAGATCAGGCTCATTAGCTTATTGTTAATGTGACAATCATATCCATATCCTTAACGTTAACTAAGTTTGGTAACAGGTATACGGAGAACAGAAATGTGGGTGTCAGATCCATAGAAAAGAGACAGAAAACTGGTTTGTGATGTGAATTTTCAATTGTAATTGCACTAAGATTAATTTTGGCGGTATGGCTCTGTTGTGGGACCTCCCTGTACTTCCATGTGCATACATGGAAAGCCTAAGGCAGGGAAAGCACGCGTCCCCATCCTTCCATGTGCATGCATGAAAAACCTGAAGCAGGGAGAGCAGTGGCAAAGAGCCCCCAGGGTACAAAACAGAGCAGGCATCAATGACAAGAGAAATGACACTGATTAAGTCAGACACAGCATAAAAAGGATGCGCTTGGGTGGAGGTTAGTTTCAAAGCAGCTTCCAGAGGAAGCAGCAAAGATCATCAGCAGCTTAAATAAGGCACCTCGTATGAGGTTTGGTGATTGGATGCTTACAAGGGAATCAGCTGATCCATCAAGTGATTGTATGCTGAGGGAATCAGCCGAGCTATCAGCTGATGTAGCTCAGTGTTTCCCAAACTTTTTTGCTGGGGACCCACTTTTTAAAAAATGACAAACCATCGCAACCCAAGTCACAATAAGCCTCATCAATATAGTCTGGGTTCTGAGTTTGTTCGTGCATACAATAAATGTTCTTGACCATTTTTACAGCCCTTTCTGCATTACTCTATATTATCTTGGTGCTTTATTGAAAATATATACACATATTAAAACTTTACAAATGACAATCAATTTAGGCTTATCAAGAAAATGATTAATGAGGCAACATAATATCATAAAGGAGACAACATAAGTGTATATATCTACACTTTGGGCTTTCTTATTAACAGGTGTACTGTTGACATAAATCTTAAATTTGCAGAATTTGCTTCATAGTTTTTTATTTATTTGGGCACCAATGACTGATGTAGCTGGTATTGAGAGCTGATGCTAGGCTCGATATTTCAGTCATCACTCGTGGTGTTGAATGGAGCTCAGTGGGCTGATATGCCGCTCCACTAGAAATATCTCTAAATACACAGTCAGGCACAGATTGAGAAGACATTATTTTTTTGATAACATCTTAGCTCTGTTTGTATTAATTATAACCACCTTAATATCGGAGTAGGAAAAGCAGTCGATCATCCCTTTAGTCATCGATATCAGACCTACTGCCAATTGGCACAAGCCTAGTAAAGTTTATGTAGGGCCTTCAGGAATCGTCCATGATGATATGGAGAAGGAAGAAAAGAGCACCAGCAGCTTGTGAGAAAAAAGTCAACGTACACCAAAGAGTAAAGCGTAGAAGTACCAGTACTGTGTACCTGTGGGTGCTGGCCCATTTTGAGCACTGTGACTATACAATGACTCTGGTCCAGCTTGAACTTTCACAGGCTCCTCTTTCCAGCCATTACAGTGCTATGGCCATCTTGGACATGGAAATTCTCCTCACCACCACTTCACACTACACTGCTATCTGCCTTTAATAATAAAATATTCTGCTTGCATTTATATGAAGGGTAACTGGGATAGGATTTGGCAAATGGTGAAAACTAAGGTGCACTGTAATGCTTACGCTCACTGGAGGACTCTATTTTCTTAAAATAGAGTCCTCCAGTGAGGATGAAGGGATATGCAAACATGATCTTGGGAGTGGGTATGGCTGACAAATTGCTGTTATTGACCAGTGAGAGAGGAGATTCACCTTCTTTTTTCTTTGATCTTTTATAATAAAACATTTTCTTGCTTATTAATCATATTAATTTCAAATGAATACATTTAAATGCATTAAATAGGAGGTCCATTAACATCTCAATTAAAAAGCATCTCAAACAACCATTAGGCCATAATGGGGACCACTACAACTCCAAATTGAAACATGAGTGGGCAGAAAAACACGGATCCTGAAATGCAGATTTAGTAATACATGTGTGAAATCTCACCAGAATTGATCTGACCTGCTTAATGCCCATGAAAGACAAATATAACAAAACAAACTTCATCAAATTCATATTGTGGTGGACAGTTCTGACCAGATCACACCAGGTTTAATTAGAAAAATACCACTGACAGATGGCAGTGTGTCATACATATGATAAAAGCCTTTGAGAATTGAACTGGTTTAAAGCCAGAAAGTTTTGTTCTAAATTCTCGTTTTAAGTCCCTCTCCCAGCCACCAGGTTACATCTCTATGAAAAACATCGCTGTGAGCCAAACAAAATAAAGTGAAGTCTTTCAGACATCAGTGGTGTAACCTTTAGGGTGATTTTTTGCTGAATTGTTGTCAGCACAGACATTTATGATTGTGTGTTCAGAGGTGGGTGGTCTTCTTTCAGTCTGAACATCAGGGGAAAAAACACCCCACCTTCAGGCTTAGGTAAAGCAGTGTGTGTGTCTGGCAGACAATTTAGTGTGCCCATTTAAAGCAAAACATACTTAACCTGAGCAAGAGAGTTTGTGTGTGGCTGGCTGCACATTGCCGTAGGGCTGTCTAACACCTGAATGACAGAAAGACAGATAAGCAAAGAAAGAAAGAAAGGATTGCCACAGGTCCCTGTCCAGTGGTTGTCACCTATAAAGCAAGTTTGGTCTTTGTCCTTCTGAGCCTCAGGAAGCCTGTCTGAACCATTTCCACTCTGATTGACATTACAGATTAAAGTACACCTGCCTGTGTGAGTGTCTGTCCCATTCTATCTATAAATCTATGCACCTGTGGACACAACTGAGGTTTTGACTTGCATATTGTCTTAAATAATACATCTGTCCCTTTTTCCCTTCTTTGTTTTGTTTCTGAGGAAACAGCATAATCTTTCAGCAGTATATGGAGAGCTACACCTAAGATGAACAAACCAAACCCAGCACGGCAGGCAGCACCCACAACTTTTTCAAGCATGCTTTTGCCCGAACTGTTTCCCTGAGGCCTTCTGGGTCACTTTGCAAATGGTCTTGCAATACCAGACAATCAGAGATCTCACCACCAACCAATCGTGTGGGGATTTCTAATGTAAGGTAGTTGCTTGAACAGGCACTAACAATCCTACACCGCTTACATTTTTCCAAGGACACACCTTGGAATCTGCAATGCTGCAGCACTTGGATTGTCCAACCAACTGTGTTTACCTAATGTGCTGTGACCAAAGGCAGAGGGCACAGCACCCACTGATACAAAATCTGTATGGGGGCTGAAGGATGTAACCAGTGCTTCTTGCTATTGGTCCCATCATTGTGCCTGTTTTGTTCTGCTTGGCAGTTAGGTTAGTATTATCGTGTTTTATTGTTTTAGTTGGACTAGTATTGACTAGTACTAGTATTGGAGGGTTTTATAACCTTGCTGTGTTCATCCTGTCTCTATAACTCTTGATCCAACCATGGTGTCCCATGCTGTCTCTCCTGTGATTGCAGGGCTGTCCCAGGACAGCGTCCATCAAGCTATATCAAAGGAATCTTTTCCTTTGGACACCACTTCGTACCTTGTCCACTTGAACTGTCTTGAACTGAGACCTCAGTTTTTTCAGTTTTTCACAGACCTGTGCCATTCTGCATTGGATATTATCCCCTGCCCAGCTAATGAGCAGGTCCCTGATGTCCTTGTTTGACTAATACTGTACTGTGCACCAATCTCCCTGCCAAAAACCAGGTAAGCTCTGCCTATGACCCTTGACTCAGGCCATGGTTAGCCCTGCTTGGCCCATGGTGAATAAGTGTGCCGTCCATATATGGAGCCTGGACACAGCTCCCCATGAGGCTGTTGAAGAAAAGATTCTTTCAGGTCCAAGATCTTGTCTGGTTCTAGATGAGCTTTATTCACTGCACAGGGGAGACAGCCTCACGGCACAGTGGCATGGTACTGTCTACTGGAGTCAGGTTGTTTGCCAGGTTATATACAGGCAGGAAATCACAGAAGGATCAGAATACTAAATTCACTAGAAGGTTCAGGAAACAAGCTTCCTGAACCCAAATGTGAATTAGGTGTTAAACCAGTGGGAATGCATCTGAGAAACCCAAAGTGGAAGTCTGTAATTATAATGGCAATGAATTCATGTGATGAGGAAGGATACAGCTCATACTATAAGGTCACAGATTAGCAAAGGGGAGAGTGGTTGGGGGTAGGCAAGGTGTGATTTCAGGGGACAACTGGGCTCACCTCACAATACAACAAGGGTTAATTTGCAGAGGTATGTGAATGAATGCAAATACAACCTGACTCTCAGCAGAGATACTCCAAGACAAAGAGAACCATACAAAATGAGAATAAAATCAGAAGAAATATAATATCCTCTTCTACAAGGCGCAACCTAAGACCAGAAGTGGCAATGAAAACAAAACTGGCTGTGGCATGTACAAGCTCACCCATGTTTGGTGTGATAGTGGAAAAGCAGTCAATAAAGTTGGCTAACCCAGGGCTGAAGGCAACTACAAGTGTCACTACTGGTATCACTGTGCTGGATCTGCTGCCAACCTGACATACGTTGGTCTGCATACCAAACCATATTCTTGGCCACACAGCCTGCTTGTACCTGTGTCTGACACTAATCTCTCTAAAACTGGCCGTGGTCCCCTGTGGTGTCCACACAGGCAGCGTTTCTCTGTGAGGCTGCTGCGCCAGCCCTATTAGCCCCTGCTAATGGGATGCTCACCTCCTCAGTCCATTCTGGGTGGACTGGTATAACCCAACCAGTCTGTTTCATCTTGGATAGGGGAAAGATAGGCACATTTTCCTACTTAACTCAGTCTCTATTTGGTATCTGAGTGTTCTTGTTCTCTGATGTGGGCTTCCTCTTTTTCTTTACTCTTTGACAGGCCTGCCCATCTTTTCCTGGTCATTGCTGGCCTCCTCTATCCTTGTTATGGTCTCATGTCTCTGTGTTTGATCTATCTGCAATCCCTGGATGCTTCCTTTTGATATCTTTGTCCATCTATTTCCATCACTGATCCTCCCAACTGGAATGCTTACCAGATGCTTATATGGGGTGTCTTCCTCTCTACTCACCTCTGTCCCTCTCTGTAAACCTTAACCCACTGCTTATCAGATCTAACTCTGTGTTAACCCTAAAACCAACCCTGTAATGGCTCTGAAAACAATCTTGAACTTAAAGGGCATGACTCACAGCAGATAAAGATAAAAGTTCACATTCACTTGAATCTATAAACAGGCAAGGGTCAAAACCAGGTCAGCAGTCAGAGTAGGCAAACTTATGCAGAAAGGGGTTAGGCAGAGAATTATCAATCCATGGATCAGACGGTGGATCAGGCAGACAGAATCAGGCAGGCAGGTAGATGAAAGGTTGAAAAGCTAGGGCTGATTCAAACTAGACAATCTGGCAAAGACAGAGTGGAAATAGGCCTGTGTTGTACTATGTGCAGTGTGAAACTTTGTGATGTTTTGCGATGTGATGATTGGTGATGACAGTGGCTGATGGTGAGGTGTAAAGAACCTTGACCCGTTAATAAATGATTGCCCAAAGCCAAATCTCTCCAATCTGACAAAGATAAATGTCAGGTTTACCTTATCTCTATACGGAAAAAAATGTCATTTCTCTTGTTTTTTAGTTTTAAACCCAATGCTTACCTGTCGCCTCAGGACAGTAATATTTTTAGCAGCATCAACAGCTCTCAAAAACCTATCCTCTGGAGCTGGTCAGTCCCTTCAATATCCTTTCATAAAACTTTGCTTTTGCTTTTTAATCATATTTGTGTAATGTAAAGATCAACAACCAAAGTAATGGGGCCAAAATGAGAGCAGTACTAATGAACTAGCAGGTAATGCAGCTGCATTAGGGCCCGCAACCAGCAACTGACCCTTCGCTAAGCCCTGTCACCAAACAGCAACTGTCCAGTCACAGGTTAACAATCATAACTAGAGCTGTCAAGCTTTCCATTTCTCTTCATGTTGAAGGTGTGCAGGAGGCTCTGAGAGGATCCATACTCTGCATTTCATGAGTCTAGACAGTGGCGTCTTTTTTGTTATCACTCAAAGACATGAAACACAAGCGCAAATGATGCACACAGCATCTGTCCACCATCCTGACAGATGAGCTGGACTCACCGCCACAAGTTACCACCCAAGAGCTGAAGAAAGAGACCAGGCATAAGAGTCATGCTAGCCCAGCAGCAACCTAAAGCTGCTTCTCGTTAATGTTCGTTGACGAAAATGAAACGGATGACTCCGGCTGGTCAAGCAATAAAAATCAGATACTGTTGTGCCCACATCTTACAGAGACCTGCCCCACTACAACATCCCTGATCAAAGTGTTGGCTGGAACTCTGGCAGAACGAGTGGAGGAGGACTCTGTGTTTATATCTATGATGTTTTGTGCTCAAACACAGTCACAGTTGATGACATTTCCCAGATGTCCAACTTTTTATGTGAAGATATCGACTACTTTATCACCACCATCTTGCTGCTGCTGTTTACATTCAACCTAATGCAAATTCAAAAAATGATCTATAGAATTATTTCTTGAATATATATGTATAAGTGTATATAAATAACTGTATATAATGTATTATTTTAATTTATTTGATACTTTACCCTGTTCTATTATAAAATTAATAATATGTATGTTCTATGTGTGTGTGGAAGGGACTGCAACTCTCATGAAACCCTGTGTTGTATAATGAGAAACAAATTCCCTTGTTACCTTGATGACAGCAACAAACATCCCAGGCCAGGACTAAACAAGAGACATTGCACTCGTTGGTATGCACCTTAATAATTCAGCTGCCAGGATGCCCAAATCCTTAACTTCTATCTCATGTTGGCCTTTTGTTTTTTGTTGTCTCAATTTTCCTTCATTTAATTTATTGTATTATATTTTTAAAACCATTTTCTGTTTTCTCTTTTCTCCTTCACCACCCATCCGTACCATTGTTCTGGAGTGCTGTAATGTTTTTATGAAATAAATACAAATTAACAAATGAAATTGGAGTGAAATGTAATGAATTGTAGGGTGAGCTGATACTAATCCTGACAGCATCACAACTGTGTGGTATCTGTTCTATTCAAAATAAAAAGGGTACATTGATTTAACTACAATTCTTTTAGTGTGAAAAAATAACTGTTCACAATTGAGAGTAAATTGACCTGAATGGAAGTTGTTAGTCAACTGGTTGAAGGTATCCCCTGAACAATAATGAATACTTAGTAGTAGTTCCAATGCCCTTTTGTGGCCATGAAACCACAACGCAGCCATAATGGATGTATTCAATAAGCAGTAATGGATGCATTCACTTTCAGTATGCTAGAAAAGCAGTAAACCTCACCACAGAAAGCTTTCTCTTCAATATGTGAAGAGCTTAAAGCATCGGGACAAACAAATCAGAGACATTTGCCTTCACCCATTTCTCTGAACTCTACATGACCCTTATTAAAGACAAACACTTAACAGAGCTTCCATCTTATCCATCCAACCCACAGAGTGACAGCAGGGTGGACTGTGGACGCCACATAGCTGCTTCTTCTCTGAGAGCATCAAGAAGCACTCCTAGAGTAAATTGGTTTAAAAAAAATGCACACTGGCGGTTTCAATTGTCCATGACAGCAGAGGGAGCACTGCTGCTTCAGTCATACAAAAAAGCCACACTGAGCCAACAACAAGCAGGTAAGGCATTATTGATCATTTAGGTAAGGGTTAATGGTGAACAAGTGAAAGAGGTGTGCCAAGGTGTCATGCATGAGCAGATTCTTCCAGAGGAAGGAAGAACGACATACCAGGGTACAACCAACATTAAGAGAGAGGAGAACGTGGTGAGTTTCACCACTTGATTCAGGAGCTGAAACTGGACCACAGCCTCTTCATGATGTATTTCAGTACTGCTGCAACAGCTGACACTAAAGAAGAAGAAGCAGAGTCATTTCAGAGAGCTGACTGACACAGAGCAGCTGCTAGCTACAGGTAAGATGTATTATATTCCAGCTGTGCACATTTGGCCCATTCCTATTCTTCCACACCATCGTCATACTGAAACACATCTGCCATGTGCCATTCTTCTCATGAGTACTGTAAAACAGAGTTCTGTGAAACAATCAATCTGCTATGTTCAATGTTTTGAAAGTGATGCTAACAACAGGCAGTTTGATTGGTCAGATGCGAACATGTTAGAGGCGAAAACTCAGAAAAAAACGTAAGAAAAGTCGAAAGACATCTGACAGTGGGCAGTGCTGCTTGTTGGCAACTACATGATCAGTATGAATAGTGGGCTGGAGCAACAGAGAGTAGTTCAGGCTGAGCACTGAAGTCATGCATACACAAGTTGACTGGCATCAGCTGCTTCCTCAACTCATTCATCAGCTGCTTGGCTACCAGCTGACTAATAACACTGTATCATCTTCATGCAGGGTGTACACTGCAGCCATTATAACTGGACTGTACTCCAGGAGCTGTGTCTCAAATCCATCCATCCATACATCCATACATACACACATACATACATTCATATATACTGATAGACTCATTCCAGCCAAGTTTGGAATGTTCACATTAGAAAATTACAAAATTTAGTAAATCCAGACAGTGTGCCAATTTTTATTCTGTTGATTGATAATAGTCTCTCATAAAGCAGTGACCAAAGGACCAAAGAAGTTGTATGTGCATGTTTTTAGTATGCACATTTCAAAGAGAGATATCGTGTGCAAATGTATTCACTGCATATGTGCATGTTTTCTTTGTGTATGTGTATGTTTTCAATTTGTATGTGCAGATTTTCAGTGTGTATGTGCACATTGTCAAAGCGCAAGTATACATTTCCAGTGTGCATCTGCATGTTTGCAGTGCATGTGTGCACGTATTTCAATGTTTTCGCTTGAATCAGCTTCTTGTAGTCAGGACACATTGCGTATACAGTGAATTTGCCCATATGCACACATGGCCTCAGGAATTAGATCTCAATGTGTCCTTGATGTGTCTTGGGTGCATTGACAGCTGTGTTTAAAGCTGTCCACTTGTGATCAGATCACCTAGGATGCATCTTAATTGCAGGTGTTAACAGTGCCACTGTCATGGGCTAATTCACACATTTCAACAGACCAGTGTGCACAGATATATCGGGGTATACAGGGTGGTTCGTGGCAAGTTCACTGGATGTAGATCCTCATTTCGATGAATCTCTTGAATGGAAGTGGTGAGTGCAAAAGTAAGAATGATTCATAGCCACAACAGCCATATTCATGGGAAATATGCCAGGCTGAAAAAAAAATACACAATAGCAGTTAACAGTCCCAGTATTGGCTGGGACAGGGTGAGGGGTGAAATTACTTGCTGACATGGTAAATTTAGCATAAATCATCACAATAGCCACATTGATGGAAAACATCCCAGCTTAAAATAATCCAGAACAAAATAGCTAGTATATAAAATAGTTAACAGTTCTAGTTGGAGCGGGGGATGGAATTAACTGCTGACATGGAAATTTAGCATATCATACAGCACTAAATCCATCAACACAATGACAGTTGTTAACAGCATAAGGAGCAGAAACTTTCAGCTCCTGATGTAGTTGCAGCCTCTGGCCAGTGGAAGAAGTGAACAGAGGAAACAATAGAAGGTAGTAATACAAGTACATATTATATCTATAAAGCTGGACATTTAAGCAAAGCACTGTGTTATATCAGTGTATATGTTTGTATGTAGTTGGCCCTCATGATGCTAGTCTGGAGGTGCTACCTACCTGAGTCTATGGAACAAAATCTGTTCTCTGTTGGCATGTTTGTACAATCGAAATTTAGGAGTTGATATTTTTTTAAAACAACAAAATGATAAGTTTTTATCCCACAAGTCTTTTTTAAATATTATTTTATGGATCATTTGTTTATGCTGGCCATTGCTCTTTGCTTTGTTGAAATATATGACCTCAGATGTATCATCACTGAGTGCATGTTAAGTGTTAAATCACAAACTGCTGCTGTGCCTACAGACACACACACACACACACACACACACACACACACACACACAACACACACACACACACACTTGACTCAAAACACTCCAGCTGTTTCTCTGCTGGTGTGGTCTGATTGGTGTTTCACAGTAACATTAAATAAACAGTAGGCATTGTAAATGATTATTCCCACACTAGTGTTTTACATGCATGGAGCTAAAGTGGTTAGACTAAACACATTACAATAATACTGACAGATGCTGTTATATAATGGCTTTAGAGATGCAGTCACAGTGCATTAAAAACTATTTATATCATAAATTGAATGTGTTTAAATAATGCCATAAATTACATTCATTCTACTTGAAATTCATCACACAAACACAATAAATGGAGGAAGTTCCACTCCTTACAAGAATCCAGCTTCATATAATGTGTCCTTATGAAAGAGAAACAGAAATAGGCCATCAGAGAGAGCTAAGAACAGTGATGAAAATTAATTATCCTTTCACAGAGATCACTTCCATAATGTGCATTTCTGGAAATGTAAAGTAATGCTCTGATTAGATTAAACTGTCCTTTGTCACTAGCGACCACTTTAGATTTCACCTTCTACCTCAGTTCCAGTTCTCTCAGTCCCTCATAGTTTTCGGTTTTTGATTTTCTTGTGATCCTTATTTCTGAGGTCACTGTCAGCTGCCGCATCTATCACAACTGCTCTCTTCTGCTCCTTGTCAACCACCGTTCTGTCTGTTTGGTTAGCCAGCAGCTGCTGATCAGTCTGGAACTTAAAGTTCCACAGGATCTTGGGTCTGATGTTTGCAACCACTTTTGGTGGTGTATCCCGTTGGGACTTGGGGATTTCAAATCCATACTCAGCACAGTTGTTGTGCACACTTAGCCAGCCACTTGGTTATGTCTCTCAGCGTACACTGTCCGAGTTTGCATCTTACACCCCGCTACTATGTGCTGGACTGCCTCAGGGCGTCATGGGTATCTTTGCCTGTATGTTGGGTCCTGTCTGCTGTGGTAGATCCCTACCTTTATAGATCTCATGCTAAGGGCCTTATCTTGTGCTGCAATGATCAGAGTCTCTGTGCTGTCCTTCAGGGTGGCCTTTTCTAGCCACAGGCAGGATTTCTTGATGTCAGCCACTTCCTCTGTCAGTGATACATCTTTTGGAGGGGCTTGGTCTTCCAACATTTTTTTCTCCTTCCTTGTCATGACCCACTATCTCCTGCAGTGTGAGGCACTCTCTTAGCAGTACACCTGGGGGGCCATGTTCCTGATGTATTCAGGGATGCTTCTTTTTTCATCCTGGGCTTTGACACTTGCACTAATCCTTGCCCTCCCTCTTTCTGTTGCTCCTCATCACCTTGTCTCTTGCCACCAAGTGGCCATGCTTATACAGTCAAATAATATCCCAATGTCTTTGCTGTAAATCCCCAAAGGAGTCAGTAGTACTGCTGCTCAGTAGTGTTCCATTCTGTTGCAACCTTTCAATCCAGCTCTAACAGTAGCTCCCGTTGATTAATGTGAGAGCGTTGGATCTTGCTAAGCCAGGGCAATGTCCAATTCACTATTCACTTATTATCATTTCATTACTTATGTTTCTGTATGAAAGGTGGTGACACTTCCACTGTATATTGTGCACTAAATTTGATAACTCCAGCCTTCTGATAACTCCACACTTTCAGTCCTGATCACCTGCCCTCTCTTTGCCCCACAGTCAGAATGATATTTCAGTGTCCTTGCTTTAAATCCCCTACTGGGTTCAGTGACGTGCGGTCAGGGGAGGCAGGGGAGGCAGAGCCTCACCTGTCATCACGGAAAGAAAAAAAAACTATAGTGATAAAATAAATTAAATGTTGATATTTGCCCACTGATCTGTACTATAAATTTATTTTCCATACAATTCCAACAATTTTGATTATTTTTTATTTCAAAATCACTGAATTTTCGCATTTTCCATTCAATATGGGGAAGAGATGCGCGGTGCGGCAGCAGCGAGCTGAGCCTCACTTTGGATCCCTCACAAACTGTGCTGGCATGCCATGCAATTAGAGCGTGTTGCTGTCTCTCTGTATGTCGCCAATAAAATATTTTTAACACTTTTATTATACGCCCTGACTTTCCATAGTCTAGCTGATGTATTAATGTATGTGTGTAACATGTTTAGTCTCGCTGATCGATTATAAATTGCAGTGAAAGAGCACTAGGTGAGGCAGGCAGTACTCTTGCCGCATGGAAGGGGGCGCTCATGAGCTTAGAGATTCTTCTTGCTACTGCACAGCCACAGAGCAATCTAATCGAATCAATAATCAATAATCAGCAATCTAAGCAAAAAAACAATATAATATTTAAACTGAAAACTAAATTTTGACCTTAAATGAAATCTTCGTCACGTACTGTATGTATGTGTAAAGAATGCTGATATGAGATATGAAGCATAACCTGTTAACTGCTGCCAATCAAATGGTGAATAAGCTTCTCTGTTGGGTTCATATATTTGTAAATCTGATTCTGAAAGAGTCAGTGCCTCAAGTCAAGTCAAGTCAAGTCAATTTTATTTATATAGCGCCAATTCACAACAAAGTTGTCTCAAGACACTTTACATATAGAGTAGGTCTAGACCACACTCAATAATTAATTATATTTACATCCAACAATTGAAACAATTCACCAGCCATGAACCTCACCACACGTCACTGACTGGGTTCTCCTCAGTGTCTCTATGTTGCTCACTAGTGTTCCCATTCTGCTGGAAGCTCAACCTTCTTTCTTCTCTAAGGTGGCTATCTTCCTGATATATTCACAGATGTTCCTTGTTTCATCCTGTCTGAATATTTGCTTCCTTCAATCACTGCTTCCAGGCAATCATTGAGTGCTGTTAGCTTCTTCAGTCCGTAGGAGCGAATCATTCCAGGTCCTGGTGCAGTCTAGCTCTTCATGCCTGTGACTCATTGTTTTCTGCCTTTCTGATGTTGACTGGTTCTTCTTCAGGGAGGCTGCTGTGCTTTGCTCCTAGGTAGAACCAGGATCTGTCCTCATGTTCTTATGCCTTTCAAGCTGGGAGTATGCCCCAGATGGGTCTTTGGGGAACAGACCATTTATTCTCTTGGCCTCTGCTTTTCTAGTGCACCTCTTCTGCCAGAGCTGTGAGTCTTTGTTTGGCAGTCTCTAGAGCCTCACTTATGGACATGTTGTTGTACCTCTTTTCCATTCAGGATCGGTCTCTCATGAAGCTTCTCTGTACCACAGTTAGCTGACTAACGTCCCTCTAGTCTTTCTTGATCTTGGCTTCTAACCTTCCTTTCCATGGGTGGCACTTTCTGCATGTTGCTTTCACAATCTTATACCCAAGTATGCAGGATTACTTGCTGTGCCATTTACAAGGTGGTTGTGGAGATAGTGAGTAGAGCTGTGTTAGCATCTTGAAGCATCACCTCTGATGTGACTTTGTCAGTGATTGGGGGGAGTTACATCCTGGGGTTGACTGTGTTTAGTCTGGCCATAACTTTCATCAGGAGTCTAAGCCTGGGGACCCTTACTGGAAGCTTGCTCTGCTGCCTGAAAGGCAGCAACACTCCCACTGTGCCATCAGTGTGTGTGTGTGTGTTTTCACATACTTTATAATAGTACTGTCCATTCTTTACCTTTATTCGCTCAACTGACTAGTCCTTGTTTGTAGCTGGCATATGTATTCCTGTATAAGTACATTGAAATCAATGAAAAACATCAAATTCCTCATGTGTACACACACTTGGACAATAAAGTTGATTCTGTTTGGTTTGTATTACATTTTTGATCTTCAAACACCATATTCTGCACTAAGACCTTAAGGTCTGGCAACCAAATGCTGTTAACTCTTCCCCCACCAGCGTTTTTTTTTTTTTTTTTAAAGTTGCGAGCCCACGCCAGCATTTTTGACATAATTCACTGATTTTTCAACACCCACAGAATATTCAGTTCTGTAAATATGTTAACATGGAATATATCAAAAGAAAGAACAAAGACAAAGAATGGAGAAAACAGCATTTTTGTGAAAAAGACATTTTAAATAGAATATTGATTTCACATTTTTATTTTTGGTTTTTTTTTTATCACTTGTATGACATCACTGTCACCTGTGTGGCTAACGTTAGGTGTGTGTGTCCCCAGCCTCCCACCCCCCACCCAAAACACTGTCCAAGAGGCCGGGTGGCTGGATCACTCTCTGTCCTGGCTGCGGGTTGGTATGTGAGCAGCCTCGCTGTGTCCTGGCTGCTGTGGAGGTCCAGGGTCTGCAGCGTGAGCAGCCTCACTCTGTGTCTGGACTCTGTAGCCAGATCGTGGTACTCCCTGCCCCGCGGATCTGCCGCTGATGCTGATGTTTTCATGCTAGATAACACCATCTTCTTCTTCTGCGCTCAATTCCAGTGGTTCTCTTCTTCTTCGAGTGACAATTTTTTGTCAGATGATGCGTCACAGCATCCCCTACCACCTGGTAGTGAAAACATCAATGTACAAGACATTTTGTCATTGACAGGGAAGCGTTGTGTCTTAAATGACGAGATATCTCGTCAATGGCAGGTAAAGAGTTATGGTCTGGCAACCAAATGCTGTTAAAAGTTCTACAGTCCAGGCTTAGGATAAAGGAGATCATGTTTCCATGGTTTTAGCTCCAAAACATTGAAACAAACAGTGCAACCACATTTTAGAAAGCTTTGCAAGACAAACCTGTGTAAACTATAATTTTTGGTGTCATGATGTTGTTTATTTAGCTTTGATTCTTTATGTTTGACCATTTCCAGTAATTATTATGTATTATTTTATTGTTACTTGTGTAATTGTGAACTACTCTGTAACAGTAGTATTAAAATATGCTATAGAAATGGAGCATACTTACTATTGAAGATGAACAGACATGTCATTATTTGTATCTCTATCTGTTGAACCAACAAAATTATCTGTCTCTGTAGCTGTCTTAGGTAGAAGATCAGAAGTGAGCATGATTTATACTGGAGTCACATTAAAGCAGACAAATATTTTACTTTCTAACCTAATATTCCTTATATTTTGGTTCTCCCTATTCATAGCTGCACTAAATTTTATGAATTGTCTTAAGCCCACCACCTCCCCTTTGACTGGGGGACACTGAAAAATCAGAAATTATATCCTTCAGTTGAAAGGAACAATCTTTTTAAAGCAGCATCCATGACTTGTTTTTTTTTTGTTTTTTTTTAGCTATTCCAAGGTAATTGTGGTGCTGATATTATTCTGAATAATAAAGAGCATTTGTGCTTTCCCAAATAACATATTCATATTTAGGTGCATCCCTACTTCATTCTGTTTTCTGTAATATTTACATTGCATCACTTGTCATCTCATTTTCTATAAAGCAATATAGGAGCTGCTAATAGATTATTAGCAGCTTTATTTAAACTGATAACACACAAACTTTATTAGTAGAAATAGGTTTACCTCTCCACTTGTCTAATTGAGTCTGTCATAAATAGCTCAGCCTCTGCAGAAGTTTAGATTTGTGCTTTTGTTTTCATGGAGTAAAAAATATCCAGTCAGTCAAGAGCCTGTTTTATAATCCCAGTGGTTTCCAAATGGTCATTTACGTCAAACTCTGAAAGCGTTTTTATCAGAACGTTTAAGTATCTAGAGCCACTGGGGGATAATGACTAGTCTATTAACCTTTCAGTTATCCACAGCTCTGTAAACAAACCTGATGAATATTAATTAAAACAGACAACTAGAATTAATGTGGCTTTGATGATTCACCTCTCTAATATTCAGTCACACTGAAATGGGTTCTGTTTTACCTTGCACACATCTTGATGGCATTTTTTTTCCCCATAATTTACACCATAGCGAAGGCCGGGGGAACTGAGTGTTAAGGTTTCTGCATGGTGTAAAAAACAATCAATGATCACATTTAGAAAACATCAGAAGAAACAACAGCTGGTAGATTCATCTGGTTCTTCTTACTCTCTCCAACACAGCTGCAGGCTGTTAAAGAACATGTTCCAATTTGACTTGTGGCTTGCGGTGGTGGTTTTTCATGTGGTAAAAACCCACCATTAGTCCAGAATCAGCAGCTAATGTCTGAAAGCAATTAGAAAGCCACTTAATGCACAGTTAACTGAAGAGATGCTGCATTGTGTGAGACCCTGGGCATCTCTGAAGAATGTGACACCAGAGCTTGTTGCAATATTTTAAGCCTGTTAAACAATCCTTTGCTTTTATTTAACATGAAGGCTGCCAGTGCTTGTAGGTTAAAACTCAGTCATGGACATAAAAGGAATCCAATTTAGTGCATCAACCAGACCTCTACATACTGCCATACTGTATTGGTTGTCTGGCATCATTAGCTTATTGAATATTTCAGTAGGCGTCATCAAGAGCTATCAGAGCCTATACTTATGACCAGCAGGCACCATTCAATCTCTGTGGATATTGCCAGGGGCATGAGGTGAAAGGTCTTTCTGTTGGGGTCACACCATCAGACAAATGTAGAATGTCAGGTTGAAAATCACAAACATACATCTTCATCTCAAACTGACATTTCCTTTAAGAAAAGTAATTATGTTTTTTCATAGCAGATCAGCAGATAGCAATGCCAATTCTGACACAAATTTCAATTTTGTTTTGGAATATTCTTTTGACTAAAATGCAATTTAGTTTTAGTCATAAGTGATTTGAGTTGTTTTAGTTTTAGTCTAGTTCAGTGTGCGATTTGTACAAAACATGCTTTCAGTGTTTCATGCTCAGAAGAAAACAAAAATAAAAATGAAAATTGGCACTGATCCATCCACCCGTTTTTGTTTTTTTTTCAACCCATGCTTAGACCAAGGCTACATATTGACAATTATTGTTTATCAATCACAATAATTGTAGGCTATTAAAATAAAATAAAGTAAAATAAAACCCTTACCAAGCCTCAGCAGAACAGTCTGGTTTGAGGTGGGATCTCTGGCTTTTTTGGCCTCTTCCCCGTGGCAGCATCATCATCAGCAGCGTGTCAGCCTTCTCTGATCCACTACTCTGCATATTTTTCAGTGGAGCAGAACTTCACTTCTGGGCCCTTCAAGGAGATGAAGAGAAGGCTGTTCAGAGTCTCTATCATCATCCTATTCTTCTTGTCTGTCAGAATAGCGTTCATCACGCTGAATCCTCTTTCACACTCTGCTGAGGACATGGGGAGCGTGGAAACTGTAGACATCAGTTTTTGGAAGTGCTGCCTTGATGTGTGTAGTCACTGAAGTCCTTCAACAGAAGTACAGGGCTCATAAAATCCATCTGAAGGACTCTGTGCAGGTAGAGTACCTCAGTGTCGGTCTTCTTCATCAGATTGGCAGGTGTTAGGATTCAGCACCGCAGCAGTGGACAGCGCATCATTCACATCCTCCAGTCTCAGCATGATGTTTTCTGTTAGAGCGATGAAGATTTGAGTGATACTTTTGAGTTGTGTCTCACTGGTCTCGACAGTTTCACTTTCTCAAGTCTTGGAATTTTTCTCTTTTAAAAAGCATGCATTCACTCCATCCTTTTTAATCATGGACTTTCATTGCAGCACGATGTCACTTCCCTGCTTTTGCTGTGTTTGGGCTTAACATCCCGTAGCAGAAACAGAGGCAAGGCTTCAGGTTTTCAAGTGCTTTCTTTCACACGAGCCATCTGTGATACAAACAACCACTGAGTTATTTTCACATGGATCCCTGCATTATGCTTTCTTCTTGGTGGTCTGCAGCCACCACTTCTAGTTCTCGCATATGTTTGGGACTTTGAGAGAAGAATGCATATAATGAGTCACTGAAAATCTGGAAGTGACTTGAATAAGTTTCTTGACTGCATCATGGAAGGCAAGTTCCAGCTTGTGGTTCAATGCAATGTATCATCACCAGGTCAGTTCTCTCTGGTTCTCTCTTGTATCAGGGGAGCGACCCCCCTGTATTTTCTCATTATGACATCTGTAGCAAATCCGAGCAGCTGACCCTGCAGAATGTCTTCAGTAATTCCCCGCTCATTGAGACACTGTAGCAGTGTGTTGCAGATTGCCTCCCTGGTTCCAGCTTCAACCTCAATCGGTTTGTAAAAAACTCACAGGCCTGATTTTGGAATGGGATGCAGATGTAAACAATAAGGCAGATTTTATTAGAAGTCGTTGTGCTCTCATTAATCAGGATGCTGAACTTCTCCGGGGACTTGACAACATATGCAGCTAACTGTGCTCATTTTTCTCTCCTATGAACATTAGCATGTTTCAGCGGGTTGGGTGCAACATATTGCAGAGATTCCATTGAGCTGCTGAAGCTCAATCAGGGCTGGCTGGATTTTGAATGACCAGTCATTCTTGCAGATGGTGTACGCGGTGTGCAGGCAGCTCTCTGTTGTCTCTCATTGACTTTCTTCCACTGTGCTGTGCCATTGTCTCTTTGAATCACGTCTTCTGTTCTCTTTTTCACAGTGTCCATGCATCTTAAATGAGACTGACACCTTCCACGTCTGCTGATGTTGTCATTTAATTTTTTCGCGGATTTAGCCATCATTCTGTTAAAGGATAACTTCGGTATTTTTCAACTTGGGCCCTATTTCCTCATGTGTATGTGTGTGTATGATTGATAGGTACAACTCGTTTTAAAATTGGTTCATTATTGAGGGAGGTGGATGCAGCCGGCAGCTGCGAAACGAGTTATAACGGTAGATATCGGGGCAAATTAGTCCGTAAAAGTTTGTGCATTAAACATGCTTTTTTTCGCCACAGTCCGGCTCAGATCACCAGTGTAATCTATGTCAACAGCATGCAAAGCATCTCTCTTACCACTGACTCTGTGAGGACATCTCGCGGGATCTTTGCTTGTTGAAGAATGTCTTCGTTGCAGTGAGTGGGACAGCTGTTTTCTTGAGGTGTGTTTGGTTAAGTGTTTCAGGATTGGATGTCTTCTCTTCTTGGGCTGGCAGTAGTCATCTTTGGAAAAGTGTGCACTGCAGACCCGATGGTCTGCAAGGCTCAGTGTCTGGACAGGAGTGTTAGCATCCAAATGTAGCACAATTAGCAACAACTTCAGCATGTTGCTGTCCAATAAAGGCAGCCTATGGAAGCTCTACAGGGTGTTGTGCGACATCCTGTTCTTGCACTTCGACGAAGCAAAAACACGAACCATTGTTTATAATAGTTGCAGTAAAACTTTCAACTGAACTCCAGGACAGCTAACTCCGCTCTGACCGCCTCTCAGCATGGCTGTTTTCTTCCGGCAACAAACAAGATCCCGCGAGATGTCATCACACACAGCAAGCAGTAAGTGAAGCATACTGTTGACAGAGATTACACTGGTGATCTGAGCCGGACTGTGGCGAAAAAAAGCACGTTCAATGCACAAACTTTTAGGGGACGTATTTGCCCTCATATCGTTATAACTCGTTTCGCGGCTGCTTCTGCCTCCCTCAATACTGAACCAATTTTAAAACGAGTTGTACCTATCAATCATACACACACATACACATGGGGAAATAGGGCCCAGGTTGAAAAATACCAAAGTTATCTTTAATGAACACTGGATTGATATGTACCCTCTCATGTGTGAGGGGAACCAAAGCAGGGACATCAGAACAAGTTAGGCACTTAACGACCCATCATCATTAACGGGAAGCCATTCACAGCCCTAGTTCCATCTTGTGAAGTGATCAGAGTGGACACCACCTCCAACCAGGCTAGGGTGGTTTTCACCCCCAAAAATTATTTTTAATTGTCACCGTTTCATATTGGCACTCACTTTATCATATCATATCATATCTACCAACAAACATGAACACAAGGCTAGTTATTATTGTCAGTTAACTTTACATTGGCAGGAACAAATTATGTAACTGATTTTTGTGTGCCATTCCATGCGTGAAGCACAGTCATCATCGCCACTGTAACATAATATGAGAGTTCGATCCACTCGTGACTCGCATCCTTAATGTCTCTAAAATAGCCTGTATTGTTTATCAACTTGCACCATCAACTGGCAGGAATATGAGATGCATTTGATTTATTCAGTCTGACCAGAAGTGGGGATGAGACATATCCCAACCTTGGAAAAGTGAATGGCCAGAGCGTGGATATCAAAAGCGGAGAGGGGCAAATCACTCCCAGCAATTCGCACCCAGTCTCTAGTTGAATCTTAATAGAGAAACATTGTCTTACCTTATGTTTCAAGTCACAGTTTTTGTCCTCAGTGTTTAATAAAGACAGTGGTCTTTCCCTAACATTGACGAAGTGCTGTGAGTGCATGAACATCATCAAAAATATCAAGCATGGTTTTGTATTGCAAGAGAGGATAATGACCAAATGAAATATGTAGACAGTGAACAATTTGCAGGTGTGCTCAGTATCAACATTTTGTGACAGGGCAGATATATTCATACAGTAAGAACACATCAAAAACAGACTATGACACTGTTGGTTTCTCCAGTGTCAGTTTTGCACAGGCAGGCCTCCACGATCAAGTTAACAATAATAAATATGCAGTGTCTAAAGCAGGGGTCTGCAATTTTTACTCTCAAAAGAGAAATTTTTGGCCAAAAGAGAAAAAAAGTCTTTCCAAAGCTGCAACTGTCAAATTATCTATTTTCCTCGGAGAATTTTTTTTTTTTTTTTCTCATCCAGCAAAATTTTGAGGAAAAGGTGCTGAGCTGTTGACACAGGATATGAGACATATTTTTACACATTGGACTGGAGAATGTAAGAATCACTTCAGGCCTACAAAAATGAAATATGGGAATTTAAATGTTAAAAAATAAACATTTTTCATTTGCATGTAATTTTTTGTTTGAAGCCACAGGGAGCCACTGGAAAGGGACTAAAGAGTCAGATGTGGTTCTGGACCTGCATGTTGCTGATCCCAGATCTAAAGGAACATCTGCATGGTACATCTAAATAAAGCCACAAAAACTACTTGGACAGGTTTAATTGTAAAAACTACTTGGTTAGGTTTAGGAGGGGATTATGGTTTGGAGTAAATTAGGTACATTAGTAATGTGTTTACTGGGGTGCAACGGATCACAGTTGTCCCGTGTTCCATATGGATCACCCCCCACATTCCAGCACACATGTGGTCCATTGACTACATGTAACCCCATGTAGTTACATGTGGTTACATGTAGTCCATGGATCACAAAACATACACGTGTATGAAACAGTTATGCTTTAACACCTAAAATCTCGATGCAGAGCTGCAGTGAAAAGACAGGACAGATGTACACTATTCCGCAGGGCATCTCTGTGAAGAGCAACTGAGTGTATAATTATCTACAATATTATATGTGTTATAGTATATAGTACAGTACTGTATAATTACAGTGTAATTTTTATTTTATATATAGCTTTATGCTATACATACACACAGACACACACACACACACACAAACATAATACATATATAACACATAATGTACATCATGTAACTTATGTACATTAAAAAGAAGCCAGTCAAACCCCAGTTTGAAAGTTGTTTGACCAATCCATCCACCCCACCTCCTCCATACATGGATTATGTTGCTTGTTACACAACCTCACCTGACTTAGACAACACATTAAAACAAAACATTAGTGGGGTACCTACAGCATCATATTGTGAAGCGTAGGGCCACTGACCAAGCTGCCTTTTTACGCATGTGGAGTGAGAATGGCTGGTGCATTATCAATATACATAATCATAATCATTTAATCATGTGGCCCGACTGCAATTCTCTAAAAAAAAGTACTTGCTGTTGTAAATTATTGGTATATAAGCTCATTTTCTAAGAGAAAATATGGTTGGTCCTGGTTGTCATAATACACATTAGCTGGCCTGATTACATGTCAGTTTGAACTGGTATTAAACTTATTAAAATGTTGATGTGCAGAAAATATCATTTGTTCCACTCCATTGTTTTTTCACAGTTCATGGTTAAGACAGCAAACAAAACTCATCATAACTGTAATGTCTCCACATATGATCTTAGGTTGGTGTATCCAGTAATTATGTGTCCCAGTGGTGACCACTAAACAATGGTAATGATAGGGGGTGTGGACAGTCTGCAGCTGCATGAGAGATAATGAATCACAATGAAGATCCAGACCTCTGAATCATTTATACTGATTGAACATTTTAGAGGTCTGTCGTCAAATACTGTGTTAACAGGACTGCTGATGAACTGCTGCCACTTGTTCACTGACTATTTATCTACTTGTGCTTGAGGTGGCATTTCTATGTTATCTCTGCCGCTCTGCTGTTTTACTATGTTGTATTTCTTATATTCACTATTCTATTGTACAGGACTTTGGTCAGCCTCGGTTGTTTTAAATGTGCTTTATAAATAAACTTGATTTGATTTGATTTGATTTGACTTCTCATTTGCTACAATGTGCTGATTTATCTGATTTCATTTATTTTAGCCAAAACCAGTCAACCAGTCTTTACTTTGTTGTACTATTATTTCATTATATAATGCAATGATGTCATTATCATGTTTGTAATCATATTTACTTATATGATTTGTGTGATTTGTAATGTGATTTAGTTTGAGAACATTTGGGAGTTTTCTTCTATCTGCCCTCTGAGATTGTGCCAAAGTGTGTGCTTTGTTCATGCAGTTATATTCTTCAGTCTTACTTCTAAAAGTACATTTAAGATTAAGGGCTAAGATTGTAGCATGAATGTAACTGAACTGATTTTTGTTTCGTTTAATTTACTTTTCTGTTATTCAGTATGACATTGCCTGCTGCCTCTCCTGTGTGTTGGTGTGCAAATACTTTAGCCAAGTGCTGACTATGTCTTCATGTTTGGTGTCCATCTGCTGTTCCAAAACACACCTGGTTAAAGAGCAGCATGCAGGTTATATATATATATATATATTTTTTTTTTTTACTAAATCTAGGCTTAACAATACCTGGAAATGAACATTTGTTGATGAAATTACTGCAGGATTTCATATGTTCTACAACCCCAATTCCAAAAAAGGAGAGACATCGTATAAAACATAAATAAAAACAAAATCCAATGATTTGCAAGTACTTTTGACTTGTATTGAATGCAGTACAAAGACAACATATGTGATGTTCAAACTGATAAACTTGCCTTCAACACATTCTCAAAAGTTTTGGGACAGGGGCAACACTTCCACAGGTGAGTTAGTAGCAGGTGAAGTATCATGATTGGGTATTAAAAGGGCATCCTAAAAAGGCTCAGTCGTTCACAAGTGTAGATGTGGGGTAAGGTTCACCACTTTGTAAAAACTGCATGGGCAAATGGTCCAACAGTTTAAGAACATTTCTCAACAAACAAAACTGCAAGGGAGGGATTTCACTGTCTACAATCCATAATATTAAAAGATAAAACCCACATAATTGTATAAAGGATATGACATGGGCTCAGGAACACTTTGGAAAACTCATTAATGCTGAAAGGTACCAACAGCAATTGGAGCAACATATGCTGCCATCCAGATGACATCTATTTCTGTGGTGTCCCCGCTTATGACAGCAAGACAATGCCAAGACACATTCTGCACGTGTTACAACAGTATGGCTTTGTAGTTAAAGGGTTCTGGTAAACACGTCCCTGTCAAAACTTTTTTGGAACATGTTGCAGGAATTAAATTCAGCAGAGTATGTATTTACAAGAAGCAATACCATACTCAATTCAATATATAGGTTTAAAGCGATATTCCACTCTTAGATAATCATCCACTCAGTATGTACTCACCCTTATGCCGAAGATGGGTGAAGATCTTCAGATCACAAAACAATCCTGGAGTTTCAGCAGAAAACAGGGTTGTAGCCAAATCCAGTACAATGGCAGTGAATGGTGACCCAGTTTAAAATGTTAAAAAAAGAACACAAAACAAACACAAAATGTCTCCATCCTGCTTGTGTGGTGTAATCCAAGTGTCCGCGAGCCGCGACATTAAAATTTAACTGCAAAAGACGCCATTTACGCCATGTTTTTAGCCAAAATGTCAACTGTAGCATGTAGCCGGTAGGATGTAAACATGGTGTCGATCTCGCAATATTTTCACACGTGCGTCCATTAAGAGATATATGAAGTCTCGCGAGATCGACGCCATGTTTACATCCTACCTGCTACATGCTACAGTAAACATTTTGGCTAAAAACATGGCGTAAATGGCGTCTTTTGTGGTTGAATTTTAATGTTGCGGCTCGTGGACACTTGGATTACACCACACAAGCAGGATGGAGACATTTTGTGTTTGTTTTGTGTTCTTTTTTTTAACATTTTAAACTGGGTCACCATTCACTGCAATTGTACTGGATGAGGCTGCAACCCTGTTTTCTGCTGACACTCCAGGATTGTTTCGTGAACTGAAGATCTTCACCCATCCTCACATCGGCATAGAGGTGAGTACATACTGAGTGGATGATTATCTAAGAGTGGAATATCACTTTAAAAATATTTGCAAATCATTGCATTCAGTTTTTGTTTACACATTTTACACAGTGTCCTAACTTTTCTGGAACTGGGGTTCTGCAAGACATAGGATTTGCAGCAATGCTTTTAAAAATGAGGGGCACTCTAGAGGGCACTTGACCACATTTTGTCCACTGGAAAAGTGCTTTATCACATTTTCAAATTGACATAAAGTGTTCAAAGTTCTGGGTTGTACATTTTTTCCTTGTTAGCCATGTTGCAACAGTATGACCACATGTTATGAGCGATATAACAACATGTAAGTTATCCCTAACCAGCAAGCACATAAACCTGGCCTTGAATCTCTACAAGACAGCATAAAATTATTTGTTCATCAAATCAGTGTAGCAAAATTAAGAATCACAGTAATGCAGACAAGAATGGCCACTGCTGTTGAAAGGACGTCCACCCACAGTTGGGTGTGTCCAGGCATCTTTCAGAGTAAGGTAATGGGCCAAGAGGCGGAGTGACCTGCACATGTCTGAATGTTGAAAAAAGCAGTGGCACACAGTGGCAGAGGAGGAAGATCCTTCACTGTTCTCTTTGTTTAAAAGATGGCCACTGAAAATGTTCAAAAACAAGTCAAAGAAAACTAATAAACAAGACAGACTGTTCATGTGTAAAATCTTGGTATTATAATGCCTCAGAAAAAGTGGCATGATATTCACAATCATTTTTTTATTATTAGGCTGTGAAATAAAAGGGCAAAAGCAGTTGCCAAATCTTTCTGATTAATTAATGAACTGATCATTTTAGTCGCTCTTAGTTTAGTTTATGATGAAACATGATCATTTATAAGTTCTAACAGTACTGTGCATACAAAATTTTTAATTTGTTAATTACTTAAAAATGTAATTTTCCCAAGAAATGTGGTGGAGTAGGCTAGAAGTAGACAGTGACAAACAGATAATAGACTACTCATGCAAAGTGCCTCTAATTTGTTGGATATTTGTTGGAACTTCTAAGTACTTGGTTTCTTTAAGTGAACCCAACTCAAGTACACTGAGTTTGACAGCTTTTTCGACTCCAAAGTACAAGTAACTTATTTAAAATGTGTGTTAATAACGAGTTGATAAAAACTGAGTTAGGTCAAATTAGTATTTGTAATTAAACTGGATGTTAGTATTTACAGTGTACTAGAACAGGGACTTGAGCCTATTGATGGTCATCTCAGCCCTGAGTCTAATGCTGCAGTGCCTTGTTGCCATCGTCCAGGAGAAGATTCAGGGTCAGAGGTCATCACATCATCATGTGAACTCTGAACAACTTTTGATTGTTAGATATATGCTTACATAGTGAATACATACTCACACTCATTCACACAAGATTACACCTTTATGCCAGTGTAGGGGTAGAAGTAACTAATCACAAATACTCAAATGAATGTAAGTAGTTTTAAGTAGTTTTTTGGGGGTACTTGTACTTTCACAAGTAGATTTTCAAGTCTGTACTGTAATCGCAAATTAACACATACTTTATGCACACATGTAAAGCTATCACATATAGGCTACTTTATGCACACACTTTCCTTTTGACGCACATTCTTAGCTTCTAACCTTTTCTCACATTCCTGACAAAGGGAGTGACTCGACCTTGCAGATAACATAGAACAGGCCCATCTCAGATAACTGCTTAAAAGATGCCTCTGTCCTATGCTCTGTGTCAGACACCTGCAGACTGTGTACCACTCTGTATCTGTTCTGATCCTTTCTGTGCAGAAAGTAAACCTTTTCCAAAGACATTTCTTTGTCAGACTCCTTATTCTCAGATTTCCACCAGAGTACTTTTTCTCATACTTAAGTATTAAATACACTATGTACACTTAGTTACTTTTAAAAATCATATTTTAGTACTGAGTTAATTTGAATCAATATCCAAACCCTTCATCTGCATTTTAGTAGCCAATCAGGTGATCTGATCACAAACAGGCCAATGAGAAGCAGGAGATACAAATAAAAAACAAAACAAAACACTGCAGCAGTTTGGAGTGAGGATGTTAATGATTAATCATTAATCATTCATTCATTAATAGCAATTAATAATTTAACTAATTAAAAATGTATTCATGGATCTTTACCAGAGCTGCAATGATTTATCAATGATTAATCAATTATTAAATTAACAGCAACTATTTTGATAATTGATGGATATTTTGAGTAATTTGTTAAATTAAAAGTGTCCAGATTCTCTAATTTCAGCTCCTCAAGTGTGAATATTTTCTGTTTTCTTTACTCCTCTCTGACAGTAAACTGAATATCTTTATGTTTTGGGCAAAACAAGACATTTGAGGACGTCAACTCAGGTTTTGGACAACAGTGATCAACATTTATCACAATTTTTTGACATTTTACACACCAAACTGCAAATCAATTAATAATCAATCAATTGAAAAAACTGATCAAATTTTATTGATGATGAAAATAATCATTAGTTGTAGCCCTAATATTTAATCAATAGTCATGGCAGTAATCGCACCTGATTTGACATTGTTTTGTCTGGTGGAGACAATGAAGAAAAACATATGTGCTTTGTATCTCATAAATTATCGGTGATTAATTAATCGATTTTTAAATATGGGTTTTCAAATATGGGTTAAGGAAAATGCATGAAGTTTGCAGCCCTAGTTTGCAGAGGTGAGTGTGAGCACTGAGAACAGAGAGGAAGTTTGGAGGAATTTAGACTGAAGATTTGAAGAAACAGAAACCCCTCTTCATAATGCATTAAACATCAACTGTTCAAAAGTAACTAATACTCTCAGTAGTTCTTAAGATGAATACTTTGCACTTCTACTTAAGTATTTTGCAACACCGATACTTTTACTTGTAATTGACTAATGTTTTAGAAATATAACAGTACAGTACAGTACAGTACGTATCTTTTCTGTGGTTTAGACATCCTGAAATTTGCTTGACTTAAATATTCAGCATGTGATCCATTATCCCAGTACTTCTGAAATGGCCGTGCAACATTTTGTTTACTGACCAAACTGTGAAGTTGGTGCAAACTCTCTGTGGCTGAGAGCCACCACTGAGAGCCACGCTGTGCTGCATAGCCAGAAAGTTACAGAAACCAAGTTAGGTATTAGATTAGATAAAAGGATAAAAGGTGATTTTATTTATCACTTTACAACAAGGTTGTATATCAAGATTTCTATGATTCTATTGATTGGACCCGGCTGAAGACAAAATATATAGTAACAAACTCATTTAAAAGGCGGAGTGCTAAGAATGAATTAAGCAGTCTTCCCCCGAGGAAGAAGCTGCTCTCCAGTCTGCTGGTCCAGCAGCAGATGCTTCTGTATCTCCTGTCTGGTGGCAGCAGGGTGGACATGCTGGGGTTAGTACTGTCTTTTAGTATCCTTTACGCTCTGCATAGGCACCTCACCTCCCTGATATCACTGATGCTCCGAGGATGGGTACAAATGATGTACTGGCCGGTCTTAGTGTCCCGCAATAAAGTTTTCCTGTACCATCTGGCTTGAAGGTACTTATTTCTTCTGCGTGCACAACTGTGGGTGCAGAATTAATGAGCTTGTATTGCTTGTGCTCCTCAAAGTTATTCACCACAAACAGTTCGTGTTGAATATGTCTCCCTAAAAGCTTATCCGACTTGTTCATGTAGTTTTAGGAACTTGTAAAATTATTGTAAATTATCCAAACTGGTGCCAAAAGCTTCAAAACATTAAAAGCAACTGTTGCATCCCAGCTCTCAGCAAATAACTTATTAATGATCACAGAAACAAGCACTTAAAAGCACCACTTCATTTTGGAATAATATTTCCATTTTCCATTACACTTAACAAGGGTGACTTTATAGGTCGCCAAACTCCATTATGTATTTGCTGGATTATGTATTCACTGCAAGCATACAAGCTCCTCTCAGATGGTTTTTTATCACTAATTGCAATCAGTTAAAATGAATGAAAGGAAAATACATTGCAATAAATAGATGTGAGTTAAATGCAGAATTAAAGTAGAGGGAGAATCTGTGTGATGATGAATACTTAAATCAGAGCCTCATGTGGCTCTTTTGCCCCTTCCTAGTGGCTCCCTATGGCTTTGACAAAAAGGTATATGGAAATGAATAAATTCTTTTTGAACATTTTAATTTTTATCTATCATTTCTGTTGACCTAAAGTGATTCTTACATTCTCCCACTGTAAAAATGTGCTGCTTATATGCTGAATGATAAAAAATGTTTTAATATTTCGTCAGCCGAAATGTGTGTCATAGCCTTTGTCTATGGCCTGACACCTTTTCGCCACTAGCTAGTCTTGAGTCTCCCTTGACTAGCTATGGATGCCAAAACCAAAACAAGAAAATTCTCAAAGGAAAATAGCCCAGACTTAAATGTTGTGTTAGCTGTCTTTGAAGACACTATTATGTAAAATAGGTGAGGCTTTATTCATCCACTAGACCAGGGATACAGATTTGGCAAACATAGCTTGTCAGGGGAGACTCAAGACTAGCCACAGGAAAACTTTTTTACAGTTGGAGAATGTAACACTCACCTTAGGTCTATAGAAATGATAGATAAAAATCAAAAAGTTCATTCTCATATACCTTTTTGTCAAAGCCACAGGGAGCCACTAGAAAGAGAAAAAGGAACCACAAGTTGCAGACCCCAGCCACGACCAAACAGAATTCATTCTGAATTAATCGATTGAACTCACTTCTTCTTCTTCTTCTTCTTCTTCTTCTTCTCATCATTATTATTATTATTATTACTATTATTATTATTATTATTTATTATTATTATTATTATTGTCTGTTCAGTATGTGTCCATCTAACTGTAGCCGTCTTGTGTGTGTGTGTGTGTGTGTGTGTGTGTGTGTGTGTGTGTGTGTGTGTGTGCACTTGTGTGTGAAGATAATCTTGGATAAATGTGTCCTCTACTCCATTTTTGAGGCAGCACATTGAAAGAAAGCCTTTGAAAAGTGGAGGTGTGGGGATACAAAGAGGCAGGTGGGAGAAAAAGAATGAGAGATGAGAAAAGAAAGGAGCAGGTCCAAGAATAAAGGGAAGAAAAATGGATTTTAACTGAGAAGGAGGTGTGTGTATGTGTGTGTGCAACAACTGAAGGGTCTCATTATCTTTGAGGAGAGGAACTTCAAAGGAGACATTTCACACAATACATTGCCCCAACTCAACACACACACTTCTTACCAAACTGATCAAATGACGTTCAACTGACTGTGCATGTTTGATTGATTGAATGTTTCTGAACTTGAGAAGTTTTCTGCATTAATAGTTTCACATAGTTGCATAACCTCTCTTGAGGTCCGGCTCCACACATACACATTCTGCTAAAAAAAGGGGGGAGGGGGGCAATCACAATATTTATTTAACACTATTTAAACCAATCACAAACATCACAAATGCCCCCTTGTTTCTAAAGTAGCCCAGAATGGATGAACCAAACACTGTAGTTTCACCTATGCCTACACAGTTGGGGCCCAATCTTAAGCTGATCTAAAGTGCAAGTGGAAAGCACAAGGCACAATGGATTTAATTTATTCAAGGCATTTGCCATCTTGCACCAGGGGTGCAGTGGTATCCTGCCCTGTCCTGTCCCCTTGTGCCAGTAGTGCACAGCAGGATACATCTATCAGCTGTGCCCAGGTGCCCTCATTCATTCATGGGCAAGTTTAGGCCAAACATGCAACAAACCAATCAGAAGGTCAGCTCTCATCACCGTTAAGAGGCAGGTGCGCCAGGAGCACAAGCTGTGGCAGTATGACAGCGGATTTACCAGGAGGAAACAAAGATGTGCAGAGCACAAGATAGCAAATGCGCCTGGCCACACCTTCGTTTTGCCTTCATTTTTAGACCTCCCTCCCATGGCTGCACAGACCAGGGGCAAGTTCATTTGCTATCTTGCAAATGTGGCAAAAATGACATCTGGGCTGGTGAAAGATAGCAAAGCCACCTGCGCCACCAGTGCAGCGGCTTTGTGCTGGGTTTAAGATACGGCCCTTGGACTCACAATGTCTGAAGTCACATCAAAACACATTAAGTGACTTTTGCCTTTTAAACCTCCCCTGCTCTATTCTGCTGATACATATCTTCAGTATGTTCAAAACATTTATCAACAGAGCTAATTACATGACTTCCATGCCATGCTGTCACCTTCTCATAGCCCCAAGTTTTACTGAAGTACTGAAGTACTATACTGAGGGTATTTATGGGAAGCTGCTGATTTTCAGTAGAAGGTTTTTGGTATATTTGGGCTATTCTATGAGGCATTGTGTTCAAGTCACCTCTATTTCTTCAGTTTTGCTCAGATTTTTCCTTTCATACATTGGCTTTGCTGCAATTTGCTGATCTTTTATCTTTCTAGGGATCATCAAAGTTCCATCTTGGACAATGATGAAAGGATTGAAAGAAAAAGGAGACCCTTTTCTGTAAAGGATCCAGAGGGGCAGCACTCTGTGCCGTGCTTCTATCCATCAGAATGTGGAGGATGGTGTTGCAGAGATATTAGAAATATTCAGGATCTTTGTTTCACTACTTGTAGCCAAATGATCCGTTTGAAATGGACTTGAATAAATGTATTTATTCCAGGTATGGCTGCAGTCAGTGTTGTTGCTTTGATAAGCAATGGAATCTGAAAATTCGGAGCTATCAGTTCAAAATTACAAAACATTATTGCCACTGTTATTTTGATTCAAACACAGACATATCTATGGAATTACTGCCAGTATCAAAGACATAATATGAAAAAGAAAAAAATCAAAGTAAGTAAACATAACACTGTTTCATTTCACCAATAGATTCTGACTCAGATTGTTGAGGAAGTCAGTAAATGGGACATGTAATGGACTTTCAGAGTGAATGCTGTGAGCAGCAGAAGGAACTGAAACTTTGAACTTAAGCTCATGGTATTGCTGAATAATGTTCCACCATGCAGGGAGCTTAATATTAAAGAAATGACCACAAAGTCAACATACAATTTAGAAAACCATGAAACAGGTAGTTCTACTCATGAAGCTTTTCCATTCCTTACTCTGAAACTGTTTTTGTTTTGTGTGTACAGTTTCTACAAGTGCAATGAAGTTACAATAATTATTTCAAAAGGACATGAAACCAGCTGCTGTCCTTCAGGTCACGTTTGACTGTGGATTTTGTCATACCAAAGACAGACAGGAGCTTTACCGAGGGGTTGTGACATGCATCTTCCAATTTGTATTTCAGCTCCTTTCTTGCCACAGTTTCACAATTAAGGCAATTATTTGACTTTGACACAGTGGATCTGTTTAAAGCTGCACCCCTGCAGTTGGCTAAGCCATTCACATTGCTAACGATGGAAAAGCATGTATAATTAATGCTGTTTGATGAATAATCTGTAGCAGATAATCCACATAATTCTCACAAAATTAATTGCTTATAAAACATGATTGCATTATGTGCACTTCATAAAATTTGAAAATGTCTCTTGTGTTGTTACCGTCTGTGATTTTAGAGCTCACAAGCCCCATTCATGATGCAGTGCATGATTTAACCAGTTTTTCATTAAATGGGAACTATATCCAGCACTGAAGTAGGAATACTCTGAGGGCTGTCAAGTACATGTCATTTAGAACAGAAGGACATGGTAATTGTAGATCTCTGAGAATGAGAGGAGCCTGTCTTCTTCATGCATATTCAACACCTTAAAGAGGGTGTGTGTGTGTGTGTGTGTGTGTGTGTGTGTGAGTCAGAGGAGCCATATTGTATAAACATACTGTGTATATTAGAGGTGGGAATCTTTGGAAGTCAATTTGATTCAATTGTGATTCTTTGGTGTCTCATGATTAGAAAAAGGGAAACAATTTTATGTCTGATGCTCCAGTTCACGGTGCACCAAACCAACAATGAAGAGAAATGGTCTGCAGCCTTTAATTTTAAAAAGTTAACCATGTTAATTAATTAAATGGTTTCTATGTGTTATGTGTTACATGCTTCCCCCTCTCTTGCTGATCAGCCTGATCCTGTCTCACTTTTTGTCTGCCTCCTTCTCAACAGGTGTGGCTGCTCAGTAATTAAGGCACCAATAAAGAGAGGGAGGGGACTGCAGCTCTCTCTCTTCCTTCCTCCTGGCCTGGCAGCAGCAGCGGCTGCGGAAGAAGCAGTAGCAGAAGCAGAGAATTTGGTAGTAGTTGCTGTGTGACCCCATGTAGTGTGTGTGTGTGTGTGTGGGGTGGGGGTGTCAAGTACTCAGGCCATGTGACTTCATGCCATCATTCAGAAACATGCTCATAATTTGTGTCAAAAATCCAAAATGGCAGCATACCAAGAAAGACACTGGCTGTGATGCTGCTGTGTTGTTACTTTCTCATGTTTATTATATTTTGGGTGGATTTTGTTTGAGAAAGTTTTTTTTTTTTTTTTTTTTTTTTTAAAGATGATTGTTCTTGTTGAAAAATAATGAATTACATTTTAACATCTTTCATAATTAGGCATTAGAAAGGGGTATTAAACAGAGATAAACACTCACAGATATACTCTGATGTTTTGAGGCCTATATTCTACTGATAATCAATAATATAAATGGGTTGTTGAAAGTCACACAAGGACAAGGTTTTAATTTATTTAAAGCGATATTCCACTTTACCAGAATAAGCCACTCTGTAGCATGTAGCCAGTAGGATGTAAACATGGCGTCGATCTCATGAGACTTCAGCACGTGCGTCCATTAAGAGATATACAAAGTCTCGCGAGATCGACGCCATGTTTGCATCCTACCGGCTACATGCTACAGTTGACATTTCGGCTAAAAACATGGTGTAAATGGCGTCTTTTGTGGTTAAATTTTAATGTCGCGGCTCGCGGACACTTGGATTACACCACACAAGCAGGATGGAGACATTTTGTGTTTGTTTTGTGTTCTTTTTTTTTTTTTTAACATTTTATCCATGGTCTCCATTCACTGCCATTGTACTGGATGAGGCTGCTACCCTGTTTCTCCTAAAACTCCAGGATTGTTTTGTGAACTGAAGATCTTCATCCATCATCACATCGGCATAGGGGTGAGTACATACTGAGTGGCTTATTCTGGCAAAGTGGAATATCGCTTTAAAACCAGTGCACAGTGGGACACACCTATGCACAAGTGCCTTGATTAATTCATGGATGTGTTTTAGGCCAAACATGCAATAAACCAATTAGGAAGCCAGCTCTTATCACCTTTAAGACTGAGAGACAGTCAGGAGCGCAAGTGTTGGAAGACCAGGAGAGGTGTAAAGAATAAAACAAAGTTGAATGAATATGATCTATGCAGTTTGGTGATTCTATCCTGCTGACCTTTATTTCACTAAAATTTGAAACATTTGAATCCCCTTTTTATCAGTTCCATCCCCAGTTATTGTCAATGATTGATAAAAAATTGTGGGGTAGGGGGGCACAGCAAACTTTTTTCATCTTCTGAAAGGGGGGCATGCCAGAAAAAGTTTGGGATGACTGTTTTAAATAATGTTGGGCAGTGCAGGCTTTTCAGGTGATTTCTTTATTGTGTGTTGTATTGACATATGAGTGTTTTCTTTAATGATTTATGATGATTTCTGAGGCTGCTTTTGCTAGTTTTGTTAACATACATGCAGTAATGGCACTGCAGAAAATATATGGGACATTCAGCAGTGAACTTGTCATAAACTTCACAAGACAGAGGAAACTTCAGAGAACACAGAATTAAACAATCAAAGAACTTATGCTACTTTCATGTTGTCCATTTCCCACCGGTGACCCATCAGTTATTAATCAGGGCCCCGTTTCCCAGTTTCGATGTATCTTAGCGCTCTATGAAGGTCTCTAAGATGAATAAATGAATGAATGAATATGAATGAATGAATGAATGAAAAATACTTTATTAATCCCCAAGGGGAAATTCAAGGGGTAACGCCGCTCACACAGAACACAAAAAGCACAAAACAATACAACGATATATCTTAGCAAACGAACTTCTTTTCCTGCGAGTGTTTCCCAAACTGTCTCTTAGCAGGTGCTTGTAAGGAGAGCTGCTAAGGTACATCGTAAGTGTATTAACCGATGCTCCACGCATTGATTGATCTCTTATAAAGGTAAATGAATGATGTTGTAACATAACAAGTGTTGCAATAATAATTTTACCACCATCAAATATTATATTATAAATGAGGCTAGCCTTCTAAAGATCATCTGCTGAACTATTTGAAGCCTTGGTCCACACATACACCAGACGAGCGTTTTAGCAGCGTTTTAGTCCTAATATGTCTGAAGCATATCACATTAAAAAAATGCCTTACATGCCGCTATAAATAAGGAGACTAATGATGAAGCAGAGAAACGTGATCGCTGCTCATCGATAATGTTTTTGTTATTGAAACAACAGCGTGTTTGTCTCTCTTTTTCCATCAATGTACTTCCAATGTCCATCTTTGTCAATGTACAGACTCAGATACTCTGCAGTGTCAAAACACAAAACACATATCACCATACACGCTCATACTCTACCAGCTGGGCTTCTTCCCAGATGGCATTTTAATGTCTAGTCACCGTTGAATCAACATTAGGTGCCAGTGTTGGATCACTGTTGAATTTTGTTTAGATTTTGCAAATCTAATCAACGTTGAAATAGCAACGTCATTTCTGCGTCACGTTTCTCAATATAGGTGAATCTGCCAACATTGAATCAATATTGATTTTAGTTTCAATTTTGCACATCCAATCAACGTTGAAATTTCAACGTCACTATAAATTCCTGCTTTTCAGCATAGGTGAACTTGAATCAATAATGATTTTATATGTGATTCTGAAAACCTAATCGTTTAGATTGCAATCATATTTAAAGTCTAACTAACATAAGTAAATTTGCCAAAGTTGAATCACTCTTGATTTTAGGCCCGATTTTGAAAACTGAATCAATATTTACATAAACACTTTACAGTTTGATTGTAATTCTACATAATTTTACACTATTGCATTCAATGTGAACGGTAATCAGTTTGCAAGTTTGACACACTAAATCTATCTTTTTGTTACACTGTTTTCAATAAAGTGTTGCTGCGTTCAACAGTAGCTCCATTAACACCAAACACCTTGAAATGGATAAACTAACTTAACACTCTTAAAGTTTGCAGAATACTATAAACTGTATCTGTGATTGTGCTGAAACGCAGTGCAAAAAACCCTAAGCAAAGTGACCATTTGTAAAATCTTTGTTTTGTATTTGACCCAAGTAATAGTTGACATTTTACAGCTTTATCAACTCATGTAATAAATCACACCATTTCTAAGTGCATGGCTCTCTTATTGGACATAATTCATCTTTCCGAGACAGGTAAGACAGAGCAGTCATAATCAAACTCTTTTGTGTGATTACTAATAGTCTTGGAGAAGAGGTCTCGTCTACATTACTTGGAAAGCACCAAATACACTTTCATTTAAATGTTCACAACACTCACAGTCAGCTAGAAAGACAAGACATTTTGGCAACAGAAGTAGCGGTCTCCTCCAGTCATCCAGACGAGTTATCAAGCTGCAAAGGTTGAATTGAACATTTTACCAGCACCAAAATCACCAAAACATTTGTTTATTGAGTATATGATACTTCAGAATTGATATTCCAGTGGTCGATATAAGTTGTTCAAACTTCCGAAAGATTGTGACCGTTTCAGAGCAATTGGTGGCATCCATGGCTGCAAACTATTAAACATGTTGATTAGACTGAGAACGCGATTAAAACTGCTCGTGTTTGCAGCGGCCCATTGACGAGCTATTGTGAGCTATCTGTATCTTCAGGTGTGTTTCCTGCGTTAGGTTCCTTGTTTTAGCCATTTTTATCTCTGAAAAACTTTCAAATGTGCTGGCTTTATATAGACACGAAGCATGGCAACAAAAATTGTGTCTTTTAATAAAAAGCACGACCTTCATTAGTGGATCACTGGTACCAAAATGACCCAATACTCAAAATTTCTAAAGTATTTTTATGGAACCAATCAATTTTAAGTTTTTAATGGCTTTTTTATGACTTTATATTTTTTAGTATTTTGGCTGTGACTGTACTAAAAGAAATTGCACTTGAAGACCTAAGAGTGATTCTTATATATTATTATATATTATTATTATCATATTATTATTATTATTATTATTATTATTATTATTATTATTATTATCATCAATGGGCATTTTTGCCCTTAATTTAAAAAAAGTATAGGAAATGTCCTACATTAATATATATAGAGAGAATTTTCATTAAATTCTCAGCATGTATTACTACTTTTTATCTAGCACACTGGCTGCTGCTATTCTACAGTAGCACCATTAAATCTTCACACATGATGAGCAAATTACACTGCCAGAGTTGTTCAATAATACAGAGTGTACCTCTCTGACTTATTATTACTTATTATTTTTTTAAATAAGTACTTTAATAGACATGATGGCAATCTGATGTTACATATTAAAAAAGAAGGGAAAAAGTCATTTCACACCTTTACTTGAATGTTTGAAGTGCCAGTGTGTCTGCATAATTTAGCCGAATTATTACCTTGTTTTTTAGTTTGAGTCTTGTTGAGTCTCCTTCCCTGGTTGTCAGATAATGACATTTTGGATTGGTGGTTCATCAAGACACATCTTTCTCCTGAATCGATCACAGCACCTTTAACAATCTGCTTCTGTCATTTTCCAAGTACTTCAGTGGTGTAGATGTTTTCATCCACCACAGTGAACATCACACATGCATGTATTGTTATCAGTGACATCATTTTTGAATATTAATGCAGTGAACTTGAAAAGTCTGTGTGATGGATAAATTAACAAGTGTAAGGTTTCTGCAAGTTATTTTTATTCATAGCAAAAATGAATTTAATAACTGTAAGTGAAAGTAAACCACTGTGTTCTTAAAAAGATAAGAAAAAGATGCAAAATCACCACAGTTAGAAAAAGATTTGCAATCGAGTATATGACATCTGTACAAAATGAGTTAAAATGTAACAGTTGCTCACAGGCTCAGCAGTGAGGCAGAACCATGGATGTATTATAAAGATTCCTAGAGATGGCATGCATTCATTTCAATAAAAATGTCTCACTCTGCATGAACTAAAAACATTTTCTGGTTTCCATATTTGCAGTCCAGGTCAATTTGCCACAGTCAGTTGATTCTAAAAAGATCAGATCTGAGATCTTTATATTGTGTGTGTGTGTGTGTATGTGTGTACACATATATAATTATATATTTTTTCTTTATTTAACCTGGTAAAAGCCTCATTGAGATTAAAAAAGCTTTTTCTAAAAAAACATTGTCACAAGTTACAACAATACAAGCAGACATATACAACTTCACACACAACAAATGAGGGAAACCACAGTACCAAATTAATTTATATGGAATACAAAGACAAAAGCAATTATGATGCTGGTACAATTTCTAAAATGATTTCAGCAAAAATTTAGGAGTAATCACATTGACCAGTGGAGCTATTTTCTCAATCCTCTCATATCAACTTGAATTCCCCCACAGTGATCAGCTCTGCCAATTTCAGATCCTTCCGTAGATTATTCCAGGATGAAGGAGCTGCACATTTAAAAGCTTTTCTTCTGTTTTGTTCTCGCTCTCTGAACCAGTATTTGCAGAATATTATGAGAGCGAAGGCCATATTGATTTTGGTTTCTGCACATGTATGTAGACAGATAAGAAGGAACCAGGCCAAGAATAGATTTATACATAAAACCATCCAATTTGAGAGCCTGTGGATGTACAAAGATGGCCATTTAGCAGTGACATACAGAGTACAGTGGTGTATGTGATTTCCGCAGCCAGTAATAAAACACAAAGCACAATGATACAGTGTCTACCTTCTTTAGGCACTAGTCAGGCGCATTCATAAAAAGCAAATCAGTGTAATCCAGCAGAGATAAAAAAGCTGCAGATATCAAATGATTCCTTGCCTGGAGGGAGAAATTGGATTTGTTCCTAAAAAAGAAACCCAATTTAACCTTCAGCTTGGAGACGAGGTTTTCAATGTGTGATTTACATGACAGGTTCTGAACGATGGTGATACCTGAACACTTGTAAGTTGTGACCATTTCAATTTCAACCCCTTGAGTAGTTAAGATCCTAGGAAGATTAGACATTAACTCTTTGCCATTTGAAAATAGCATGAATTTGGATTTTTTTGCATTTAACAGCAGCTTAAATATTTGATTACATGTAATGAGCAGTTAAGCTGACCACCGCAGCTGGATGCTTTTATTATGATAAATTATTACGTAACTGTGTTTGATGTTATATAGCTTGTTAGGCTGACAGATAATAACTTAAGTACAAATCATCTAATGAGGTCAAAATGACAGTTAACCTTTGAAATGTCAACCTCAGGTGGATGTGTGCTTCTAAGACTGACTGTCTGCTTGTGTATGTATAGGCAACACTGTGTATGAGAGTATGGGTGTGCATGTGTCTGTGTGTGCGTGTAAGGTTGAAAAACTGCTTTCCCCCTCTCATTTAATAAAGGTCATTGTCACCGTGATTGCTTCAAAGTTCAGTTAGCTTTAGTTTGCTGGAAGTCATTATTAATGAAAGTGCAGTCACTGAAGTCTGCAGTATATTAGAAAAACAAACTACTAGTTAGTCTTCAGACATCTGAAGTGTAAACTGTGATACTGTTACTCTGTTTTTCACTGCATGTTAACTGCTGTCAGTTATGGTGGGCAGTAGCTCTTTGGTCTTTTAGCACTGCATCTGACAGGTCTTTTAAGATTATTTAATTAGTTGAATTCAGGTAGGATTTCAGTGGGTCAGTTTCAGTCATTCTTTCAGTTCATGGCTACAGATGAAGGTTAAAATGTAAATCAGTTATTAAATAGAGAATCTCACCTTCAGTACCAACCTGCTCTCATCCCAACTTGTCACAAACATTTTGTCACAGCTCGTTGTTTTGGGATAGTGTTTAGTTTGGGAAGGTTTACATACGTACATCATGTGATGTCACTGAAGCAACAAACAACATGTGACTTTCATCATATGATGAAAGTCACATGTTACTGAAGAACACACATGATGCATGTAACATTATGTATTTAATGTATTTTAATAACATTTTGGTTTCACATGGGACATGAACCCCAGTCTCCTGGGTGTGTGTGTTATAGCCATCCATCCACCCCACTTTGTCCCTCTTTACACTATGTGGACTGTAGTAGGTACAGTTGATATGTCAATGCAGGTGTCAATGTTTACAACTTTGATGCTTTGATGAAAGGATGAAGCAGAAGTAAAGACAAAATGACATCCCCGGAGTGAACAGATTGAACAGTAATCAGGTAGACTTGTGTTTCCTCCTCTCCAAGTTTGATATCATTTATTCACTGTAACATTAAGTTGATGCTCCTCCCTCTGTCTGTCTGTCTGTCTGATGTTAGATGTGCTGCAGTCTGTCTGTCTGTGTCATACTTTCAGGGCTGCTCCCTGACTTTGTGTCTGACAGAAGTCAGAATGAAATACAACTATTTATCACATTTGTGAGACCCAATGTGCAGCAGCGTTTATAATCTGTAGCTCAGAAAGATAACCAAGTGGCATGAGGACATTCGTTCATATGCATCTGCACACTGTCCCACAGCAGTGGAAAGTGGATTGGAGACCAATCCATCTGTCTGTCTGTCTGTCTGTCTGTCTGTCTGTCTGTCTGTCCAGGCAATATATGGACATGATGTTACTCCTCTGAGGTGGCCAGGAGAGTAAAATCCTTTACTTTAACAGAAGTACTAATATCACACTATAGAAATACTTCACTAAAAGTAAAAGTCCTGCATTCATCAAACCTTCCTGAAGTAACAATATGAAAATATTATCAGATAACTTAAAGTACTTAAAGTAAAAGTATTCACCCGACCGGTGCCGTCAGATCACCACCCACCATGAGTCATGGATCTGTCCGAGGTTTCTGCCTGTTAAAAGGAAGTTTTTCCTCGCCGCTGTCGCCAAAGTGCTTGCTTATGGGGGAGTTGTTTCAACTGTCGGATGTAAACAAAATTATTGAGTGTGGTCTAGACCTACTCTATTTGTAAAGTGTCTTGAGACAACTTTGTTGTGAATTGGCGCTATATAAATAAAATTTGATTGATTGATTGATTGAATGTTGCAGTAAAATGTTCCTGTCAGTGTTATTATGTCTGATGTGTTTGGATGAATATTATTGCATTAATGTTCCTGCTGTTTACTGCTGTAGATGTTTAAAGTTGAGCTCATGTTAACTACTTTAGAGGCCACTGTGGTTTTATCTACAGCAATGCATCATGGTCTGTAAGACCATCAAATATCTGTAGCATCACTGTCCTGTGAGAAACACGTATCTTTAGAAAGTCAGAAAACAGTGGGTTTTTTTGTGGATTAAAAAGTTCAGTATGTATCTTAAGATTCTACACAAAATATTCTGTTCAATAAATATTGTTTTTTGTATCTCGATCTGTTCTGAATAGATCTGCTTATTTTTTGAACAACAGATGGAGCGAAGTTTTTGTAAAGGAGAGAGGACTGTAGTGGGAGTACTGGGCTGTCAGCTGTGACTGTGAGGCAAATGGTTTACATGGCTCGCTGGCCAGTTCAGAGGGCCCCTTAGCAGAGTTTTGCTTAGGGCCCAGTGGAGGTCAGGACCGGCTTTGGACTGGGCTGTCAGCTTGTTGCAACAACTGGCCTATATTTTTGCATTCTGAACCCAAATGAGGCAATCCAGCAATTTCCAGCAGAGTACTGTGGCATCAGTCTAAGAGGAGCTGACTCATCCTACCCCACTTCACTTAGTCATTATTCTGGGCTCGTGACAGCAGGTGAGGGTTGAAATGTAAATCCACTGGCAAATTGAGAAATTTGCCTTCAGGCTCACCTCCCTCTCCAGAACAAAAGTCTGTGCTGATGCTGCATCAGTCCACCTGGCAATCTTACTTTTTATCTCACCCTCACTCATGAACAACACCCTGAGATACTTGAACTCCTTCACAAGAGACAGAAATTTATCCTGAAGGGGGCAATCCACTATTTTCCGGCAGAGTACAAATGCTGAGCCACTTCACACTTGGCTGCTGACTGACACCCAAAAGAGCCCTGACCACACGCAATCATCACGAAAGTAGAACTAATGATTTAGACTTCAGTACAATATTTAAATAAATCAACTTTATTTCTGCCTACCACTGCATAACATTCTTCAAGAAGGGCAGATAGCATTTCTGGTACTGCAACACTTACTTGTAGATGTTTTTTCCGTTATTCTCTTATATCTTTCATCTGTTTGACTGCTTCTGTTTAGCTAACACACCTATTATTTTCATCAGCAGTCCTTGATGTGTGCCTGGACCCTGAAATGCATTATCTGGCCACGACACTGAGACACCATTTATGTCTGTTTACAAAAATGCCATCAAATTCATTTTCTGTGTCTGTGTGACATCTCTCCCTTCAGTTGTCCAGTCATCCATCTGACTTGTTCCTCTCCCCGATATGACTTTCAACACAGCTTGCTCAAATGTTCCTCCTCCATCAAATCATACAGTATTCAGTGTTTCCCTTAATCCTTAACTCTCCATACTGTTGGTCTCTTTTCCTCTGTGCTGCTGAGCTCTTCACACTGCAGTACATGTCAAGGCTTGTCCAAATGTGTGATGTAGGAATAAACAGCGGATGCAGGGGAACATCCTGAGCCTGTCATGCTGCCATACATGAGCTGATATGAAGTGTGTGAACTTGAACATCAAAAGATTCTTTTTTTTTTTTTTTTTTTTTTGTTAAGAAACAATTCAAGAACATACTGTAAAGTTTAACTTTCCTCATCTATCATATGTATCATCTTTAACCACTCAATACATAAACCCCACACTTTTGCCTCACACACAATACCTGACAGTTGTCTGTGGAGATTCTCAGTCAGCCAGGTCATGGCTTTCATAGAAGGGTTATCATAGGCAACTGGACTTGGCTGGATTCTTGAAGACATTTTGCCTCTCATCCAAAAGGCTTCTTCAGTTCTAACTGACTAGTGGGGACTTTGAGGCTTTCAGGTCATTGACCCTATAGAGGTTAAATACCTGAAAATTCCCACTAGTCAGTTAGAACGAAAGAAACCTCTTGGATGAGAAGTGAAATGTTTTCAAGAACCCAACAAAGTCCAGTTGCCTACGATAACCCTTCTACGAATATCTGCCAGTTGCTTGCTGGTTTGATTGAACCTGGCTTAATGTCTGTATGAATAGTGACTACAGGAGCATCTTGCATGTTTGCCACTTCACCCTCATGCCACGTACTCAAGACTTCATCTGTTTGAACCCTGCTCACAACCTCAGTTCACTTTTCATCTTTCTCAAACGCCTACACATTTCCTCCACTGTGCATTTCCAATGTCTCAGCCATGTAACAACATGGACAGCTGCCACCTCCAGACGTTCTCCGATGATACAGTCATTGCTGGATGTGTGTCAGAGGGGAATGAACTGGAATACAGGCGGGTCATCACTGAATTTGTCGACTGGTGTGAACGCAGCCACCTCCATATCAATGCCAGCAGGACAAAGGAGCTAGTGATAGACTTCCGCAGGAAGGCACCCCAGACTACTCCAGTGAACATCCAGGGTTTGGGCGTTGAGATAGTGGGAAAGTACAAATACCCGGGTGTTCACCTCAACAATAAACTGGACTGGTCCACAAACACAGATGTTCTGTACAAGAAGGGCCAAAGTCGTCTTCACCTGCTGAGGAGACTGAGGTCCTTTGGGGTCTGCAGGACACTGCTAAGAACTTTCTACGACACTGTCGTAGCGTCTACCATTTTCTACACAGTGGTCTGCTGGTGCTGTGGAAGCACTGAGAGGGACAGGAAAAGACTGAACAAGCTGGTTAGGAGGGCCAGCTGTGTCCTGGACTGTCCCCTGGATTCCATCGAAGAAGTGGGTGAGAGCAGGATGTTAACCCAGCTGACATCTATCATGGACAACACCTCTCACCCCCTGCATGAGACTGTGTGCACCCTGAGCAGCTCATTCAGCAGCAGACTGCTGCACCCACAGTGCAAGAGGGAGCGCTACCGCAGGCTCTTCATCCCATCAGCTGTCAGACTTTTCAACAATAACTTTAGCATGACTTAATGTAGCACTGTTATGTCTGGTTGCATTACTCACTCATTTACTTTACCTTGTGCAATACTGAGCTCCAACAAAGGGATGAGATGATTGAAGAATTTGTTTCTGTAGCCACTGCCCAGACAAAGCAGATTTCATATATGCAGTCGTCAGCCCTTGCTGCCCCAGCAGCCCGACTGTCCTCCTCCTTGGTATCCCAAATGCCTTACTGATCTGCCCGGAGGGTCCGGCGACTGAGGAGAGCCAGTCCCCCAAGCCTGAGCTGGACGTAGGGGCAATGGGCGCCGCTTCCACTGCATGGGACCTGGCTGCTACAACGCCGCTGCTGGCCTCCCCGACACCCCCAGTTGGTCCTTGGGTTCGCGCTGGAGCCAGGCTGAAGGCTCCACTTCACAGCTCCACACCTGATCGAGTTGACCCATGGTCCCGGCTGTCCTGGACGGAGGTGGTGTGCTGCAGCCACAAGAGGGATTCAGGTGGGATTTCTCCACACCCACTCCTTAATCTCTCTAACCGCTACACAACCCTGCAGGATGCGGCTCCGGTCCATCCCGACGATGACGGTGGCTCCTCCCGGCGCCACTGCTCCCTCACTGCCTTCGGCCGCTGAGCCTTCTCCACCTGTGGCTCCCCCACCTGCGGCTGCTGCCCCGTCTCCATCTGCAGCTCCCCCATCTGGGGCGCCTTGTCCACCCACTCCACCTGGAGCCAAGGTCGGTCCTGCAGCCGGTGTTGGTCGGGCCGCTCGCCGCTCCTCCACGGGGAGGGATCGCTGTAGAATGCTGAAGAAGGCTGTCATGAGGCATTCCGGGGGCATCATCGAGCCTCCTCGTCAGCACACACCTGTCTGTCCACTCAGACCGGTCCGGACCCAACAGCAGCATAGATAATTGAATGCCCTCTGTCCGCCTTGGGCAGTCCATCCGCACCTTCATCTCCACATCTTCTCTTCCCCCCAAACACATTGATTATTGGTGACTCCATAACCAGGAACATCCGCTTCATTAATGCTGTTACACACTGTCTCCCTGGTGCCACTGTCCCCAACGTCCTGGATAAACTCTTGTCCCTTCTGCCCTCACCTCACTAAGAGAGTTGTGGTGCATGTGGGACAAAAGACACAACCCGCTGGGAGTCTGAGTGCACCAAAAACAATTTTAACCTCCTCTTTGTTGTCTTAAAAGACTGTGGAAAGACTGTTTTTATTTCAGGGCCAATACCAACTCTTGGTCGTGGATCCGGCCATTTTAGCCAATTCCTCAGCCTTCACACCTGGCTCCAGGCCACCTGCAGGAAGCACAACTTTGGTTTTATTGACAATTTTAATCTGTTTTGGGACCGCTCCTCACTTTTTAACAGAGATGGGATCCATCCAAATAGACGAGGTAGCTGAATGCTGTCAGCTAACCTGCAGCACGCTGTGCAACAGCTCCCACATGACTGACTGTTTACACCGGAAACCCCCTCCCCTCCTTCTTCGACTACGACGCCACACTCTAATCCCTATCACAGCTCCCCCCATTGGTCCCTCCCATTATCACACTCCCACCAAGTGGAAATTCTCAAATTAACACCAACATCATTCCTCACCTCTGCTCCCAACTCAACTTCCACAAACAGGTCATTAATTCCAACCGTCATACTCACCATCATTTCATATCAAAGACGAACCACACGTTCACCATCACATCCCTCTGCTGCTAATTCAAACAATTTAATCATAGTACCTCAGCAACCCTTGTTAACTTCCACCCCTAATTTTAATCCAGTACATTTTGGCCTTTTAAATATTTGATCTTTAAACAGTAAATCATTTTTATGTCATGATTTTATTACTTTTAATAAATTAGACTTTTTTATACTCACTGAGACTTCGCTATCTGAAGGTGACTGCAGCCCTCTCATCAAAGCAGCCCCCCCGATTTTACTCACCTTCATCAACCTCGGCTGACAGGCAGGGGAGGGGGGGTTGCTCTCATCTATAGAAAGGTTTTTAAATGCATTCCCATCTCTCAGAGTGGTTTTACCTCATTTGAATATCTTGGTTTTATAATAGATTCTAAACACCCACTGCTAATTTTAATAATCTACAGACCGCCCAGGCCAAACATTGTTTTTATCCAAGAGTTTGCCGAGTTACTGTCAGTTACTGGTTTTATTTCAAAGTCTGATAAAATTCTTATTGTAGGTGATTTTAACATACATGTGTGCTGCCCTTTTCAGTCTCTTGTCACTGATTTTATAGACACTCTGGAATCTTTTAATCTCACACAGACTGTACAAGAACCTACCCATTCTAAAGGTCACACACTTGATTTAGTTATTCATCTCGGTCTCAGTCCTAACAACCTTCAGGTTAAGGATATCTGTGTGTTGGACCATGTGTAAACGGTCATTTATTCAGCAGTTATATGTGTAAAGAAGCCAGATGTACAGTTGTAATATTAAGTATTATAATTACACAAAATTTGTTTCCGTTGTTATTACCTGACACACTTAGGCCTCCATATTCAATATGTGGAACATTTGACACTCAGTTTCTGTACCCCTACGTTTACCTTTGGGGGTAACCCTCCTATAAAGGGGTGTCTCCTGCCTCCCCCTTTTGCTGTTGTAATCCATGGGAGAGGTAAGCGTCATTGCTCTCGTCGTAACTTCGGTGTTTTAGCACTGTTAAGCTACATTAATAAGTTCATTTTTCAGCCTAAACGTATTGTGTAATATTCTAATATATTCCTATGTCACTTAATTTGTGTAGGGGCTTGAGTGGTATTGTCGTTATTGATGGAGGATTTTGTTTTTACCTCTTGCTGTCAGCTGCCAAAAATAAATGGAGAGAGCCTCCAAAGATATCCACGGTTTGGGCCTCTTCATCACAACACAGCGCAGACAACACTACAGTCCACCAGTTACACATTAAGCAATTTTATTTTATTTTATTTTATCCCAATTACCTTTTAATAAATTTAAATTCAACTCTATGTCTGCCAGCCAGTTTTCTGAGCTTTTTAATACTGCTTCTTTAACTGCTTTTAACACAAATTTTAACACAGAGGAGCTGGTCTCTTTTTTTAACCAAACCTGCCAGACTGTTCTGGACTCTACTGCTCCATACAAAGTCAAAAAGTCCAAGAGTTCACCACAGCCCTGGCTAAATGAATCTATTGCTGAATTGAAAAGAGACTGTAGGAGAAAAGACAGAAAATGGAAGAAAACAGACTTAAAAGGCGACGAACAAGTGTGTTCCTCCACCATGGCTCCTCTTCAACAACATCTGGGCATCTCCATCATGACTCCGCCTCCACCTCCTCCTCCACATGGGTACATTTCCGCGACTGCAGCTACTCCTCTTCACACACCTGTTCCTCCACCCTTGTTTGTCACTGAGACAGGGGTGAGGTTGGAGCTCGGGAGACTTTGCTCTGGGAAGGCAGCTGGCCCAGATGGTGTGTGTCCAAGGCTGCTTAAAGACTGTGCTGCCCAACTGTGCCAACCTCTTCACAAAATCTTCAACCTGAGTCTACAGCTGGGGCGGGTGCCGGCTCTGTGGAAAACATCTTGTATTGTCCCGGTACCAAAAAGAAAATGTCCAGCTGAACTAAATGACTACAGACCGGTGGCCCTTACTTCACACATCATGAAAACCCTGGAGCGGCTGATTCTACGTCTTCTGAGGCCTGAGGTCAAAGACAAACTTGATCCCCTGCAGTTTGCCTACAAAGAACACATTGGAGTGAATGATGCAGTACTCTACATGCTCCACCATTCCCTCTCTCATTTGGAAGAATCTGGCGCTTATGTAAGAATTATGTTTTTTGACTTTTCAAGCGCATTTAATACCATCCAACCCAACATACTCAAAAACAAGCTCATAGAGATGGGAGTGGTTTCTTCCTTTGTCTCCTGGATCACGGATTACCTGACAGAAAGGCCACAGTTTGTCAGGTTGGGGAACTGTTTTTCTGGGACATTAATGAGCAGCACAGGGGCTCCACAAGGGACTGTCCTGGCTCCATTCCTGTTCACATTGTATACAGCAGACTTTAAATATAACTCTGAGTCCTGCCACATCCAGAAATACTCAGATGACACTGCTATTGTAGCTTGTATAAGGAATGGACAGGAATCTGAATATAGGGATTTGATAAAATCCTTCAGTGACTGGAGTCATAAAAACTGCCTCATACTAAACACCTCAAAGACAAAGGAAATGGTCATTGATTTCCGTAGATCCAAGCCCCCTCTTCAGCCTGTGAACACTTGTGGAGTGGACATCGAGGTGGTAACAAACTATAAATATCTTGGTGTACACCTGGATAACAAGCTGGACTGGTCCCTTAACACAGATGCACCTCTACAAAAAGGGGCAGAGCCGCCTCTTTTTCCTAAGGAAGCTTAGATCTCTAAACATCTGCAGTAAGATGCTGCAGATGTTTTATCAGTCTATTGTGGCAAGTGTTTTATTTTATGCTGCAGTCTGCTGGGGAGGAAGTTTGGGAAAAAAGCAAGCAAGGAGGCTGGATAAGCTTGTGAAAAAGGCTGGCTCTGTGATCGGAGTAAGGATGGACTCTCTGGAGGAAGTTGTGGAGAGAGACACAATGAGGACGGTGGAGGCCATCCTAAACAACATGGATCATCCACTGCATAACACCTTGATGGACCAAAGAAATAATGGTGGTGGAAGGCTTCTCTCTCTTTGTTGTAGGACAGAGAGATACAGAAGATCTTTCATACTAACTGCCATCAGACTCTATAATTCTTATACAAATAGATGAGACTACAGACAAATGAATTTCCCCTTGGGGATCAATAAAGTATTTCGTATTCGTATTCGTATTCGTACACGTATTTTACGAAATCTGGAAAGATGCAATGAAAAATTATCAAAAAGCAATTAAAGAAGCAAGAGGATCTTTTACTCAAACTTAATTTTAGCAAATCAGTCCAGTGTTTCCCCTATAGTGTATTTGGGAGGGCGCCCCGCCCCCCCAACAGACACCCCCGCCCTGCCAACAGGATCCCCCACCCAGAAATTCAAGTCATAGATTTAAAAAAAAATTCCATAATTTAATTTTTATTTTAATCAAAAGGGCCTATAACAGGCGTTCTTTTTATCAAATAAAAAAAGCTAACTCTAATTTGCGCAATTTCAGAGTCTAATGCATCGCTGTCGTTTCATTACATTAATTAAAATGCATTTCTTCTCTTCTCTGCGATGGGAGGGGCTCCCCCCTCGCTCCTCTCTCACAACATACACACGTGCACTCACACCGGTACAGACACACCCACCCACACTCAGAGAGCGGAGGAGAGAGAGTGTTGCCGACATTACGGTAAAAAACAAATCAACAACAAACAAACAAATTATTAATGGACGACCGGAGGTTCCCCAAACGTTCGCCCCCCAGGCAAAAATCTCTGCATTTTTTAAATGAACCGTACGTGGCGAGGCGGGGAGCACAGCTAACTCTACAGTGGGTGCTAGCCTAAATGAGAGCATCTCTCCCAGCCCCGACCACAGTGCTTGCCAATCCCCTGCCCCGGTTAACGTCACCGCAACTAGTACTAAACACACCTGTTCCAGCCCCCCCCCCGAGACACGTAGTAAGAAGCTGCAGACAGGTCACCACCGTCAGTCTGGCTTTGATCCAGCATGGCTGTCAGACTTAAGATACTCTGCATGGCTGTACAAGACTGAACTTGGTGAGTGAATTCATGAGAATGAATGGATGGATGGATGGGTGGGTGGGTGGATGGATAGATAGATGCATAAATAAATAAATGAATGAATAAATAAATTGCTAAAATTTAAATAAAAAAAAAACAAAAAACTGACAACCCCCCCCCCCCCCCCCAAAAAAAAAAAACAAAAAAGTTAGGGGAAACACTGCAGTCTAATCCCAGAATTTTATTTAAGGTCATAGACTCTATCACCACCCCCTCTCCCTGTCATTTTACTGATGCCTCACAAGACTTGTGTGAAGAGTTTTTAAAATTCTTTTCTAACAGAATCAAGGACATAAGGCAACAGATCATCCCCAAAGACCATGTTTTACATACCAGTAGGGAAAGTTGTAGTAATTTTACCAAGTTTGAACTGGTTTCATTGTCGTTTTTAACTGAAATAATCTCTCATTTGAAACTAGCTACATACAGCCTTGATGTCATTCCAACTAAATTTCTTAAAGAGGTTTTAGACACAGTTGGACCCAGTATTTTATTGATTATTAACAACTCTTTAACACAAGGCATTTTTCCCTCTTCTTTTGAACATGCTGTGGTCCAACCTCTTTTAAAGAAACCAAACCTTGATTCCTCTGTTCTTAACAATTTTAGGCCAATTTCTAAACTTCCATTTTTATCAAAAGTCTTAGAAAAAGTGGTTTCATGTGTCATAACAATCTCTTTGAGAAATTTCAATCAGGTTTTAGAGCTTTACACAGCACAGAAACAGCTCTCCTCAAGGTAACCAATGACCTTCTTTTAGCAGCTGACAGGGAGAGAGCGCAATTTTAATTCTTTTAGACCTAAGTGAAGCCTACGACACTGTAGATCACGCCATTTTAATTGACCGTCTTAGAACCTGGGTTGGCACTGGGGACACTGCACTTAGCTGGTTTTATTCCTACCTTTTAGATAGAACCTTTGCAGTCACCATAAGCAATCACACATCTTCCAAAACCCAGATTGCCTGTGGGTTCAGCAAGGTTCAGTTTTAGGTCCGATTTTATTTTCTATTTATATGCTCCTGCTTGGCCAGATTATTCAGCGCCACAATGTGTCTTTCCATTGTTATGCGGGCGACACACAGATATATCTGCCCCTGAGACCGGATGACCCAAGAAGCCTAGCTGCTGTGTCAGACTGCCTCAATGATATAAACTGTTGGATGGCCCAGAACTTTCTTCAACTTAACAACTCCAAATCAGAAGTCATACTGTTCAGTCCACCAAATTCCATCATTCCCATCAAAAATAGACTTGGTCCCCTAGCCACAAATGTCACGTCCACTGCCACAAATTTAGGAGTAATATTTGATTCAGATCTCACCTTCCAAACACACATCAAAAAGTTGTCCAGTCCTGTTTTCTTCATCTTCGTATCATTTCAAGAATCAAACCACTGTTCCCACACTCTGACCTGGAAACAGTCATTCACTCATTCATATTCTCCAGACTCGACTACTGTAATTCACTCCTGTCTGGTAATTCACCAAAAGTCACTCTCCCGCCTCCAACTGGTCCAGAACGCAGCAGCGAGGCTTCTTACTGGTTTTAACAGACAATATCACATCACCCCAATCCTAGCTTCCCTCCATTGGCTTCCTGTACATTTTAGAATTGATTTTAAGATTTTACTGATCACATTTAAAGCCTGACTGGGTCTGACCCCTAGGTACATAGCTGAAATGTTAACCCCCTATGAGCCAGTACGCAGCCTTAGATCCTCGGGCGGAGGCCTCCTAGCCGTTCTAAAGTCGAGGCTTAAATCTAAGTGACCGCGCTTTTTCCGTCAGGGCCCCTCGACTTTGGAACGACCTGCCTGAGGAGATAAGGCTTTCAGAATCAGTGACATCTTTTAAATCACTTTTTAAAACCCATTTTTATAGACTTGCTTTTATGTGATGTCGTCGTCCCTTTTTTAATGTTTTGAATTTTTATTCTTTTATTTGTATTTATTTATACTGACATTACATGGCGTTGGCTTATTCCATTCCTTTATTATTTATATTGATTTGACAACATCATGTTATGTCTCTGTAATCTCTGCCCTCTTCATTTTAATTTATTGTAAGTGTCATGTTTTTCTAGTTTTACTGTTCTTATCTCTTTTACTGTGTTTTATTGTTTTTTCTGTGTTTTAGTGTCTTTGCTTGTGTCTTGTTTTACTTCAATCTTAGTTTGCCCCTGTTTGGCCCTCTGTTGTTATTTTGCTTCCTTGGTATCCTGCTCTTGTGCTCTTTTATTTTGTCTGTCAAAGCACTTTGTAAACTCAGTTTTCAAAGGTGCTATATAAATAAAGTTGTTAATATTAATTATTATTATTATTATTATTATTATTATTATTATTATTATTACAACCCTGTGCTCAGGCGATTCCTGCAGGAGTATGGGGTACAGGGCTGTTACTACGAACCATCCAGCATGGGCGAGGCTAGCCCTTTTTTAGGGGTGCTTCAGCACCCCTAAATTGAAACTCAGCACCCCTAAAACCTGGAGTAAGAAATGTTGTTATTCTAAAATTTTAGTTCGTCTTTGACAGGCTTAGATAATGTCCAAAACATAATCCATAGTTTGTGGTTTAAATTTATATTTTAAGAATGAAAATGAAAACACCCCCGCCTAATGAAGCTCAGTGTAAATTCAATCAGAGAGACATTCCCCGCTTCACATTTCATTCACTATTTCATTCACTATTCATTCGCTATTCATTCATTCTCCAGCTCTCCACCTATCAGTGGATCGGGGGCGTTCCTCGCATCTAACCAATCTTCGTTCAACACAAGTTATCTCTCAACCAATCACATCGTAGCCGGCAAAATTTAACCTGCTCTCTCTCTCTCCCCTGCTGTCAGCTGTCATCGCAGATTTATTGTATGGCAAAAGTATTACTCACCATTGCGTACTTCCTCTCGTGCTGTCTCATTCTCATGTCCGATTCCGACGAATCCCTCTTCCCAGAAGATCCAGGCCCCGGCGGCAACCTGTCGCCGGTAACCCCGTCAACTTCGGCCGAGTTGAGACGGAGCTCCCGGCTGGCGTTAAACACCCATCCCACCGACGAGTCAGAGCTGTTGCTGCTGCAACTGCGGGGATTTGGTGTCTCTCCTGCCCCGAGCCTCAAGATCGCTCAACTGCGCGAGCTGTTGGAGCTCGCAACATGCTCCGATCCGGCAGAGATGTCGCTTCCCTCTGGGCAGGAACCTCCAGCTCTGACTGCCCAACCTGCTGTACCCGCTCCCGGCCGCAAAAGGACCAGGAAGTCGGTATCTTCCCAAGCTCCGCAGCCAAAGAGAAGCAAAACCTCCTCGGCTCCTCCGGGCCGCTCCTCGCCCGCAGTCCCAAGTCTCTCCACGCCATACGTCACGCTGTTTCCACTCTGCAATCCCTGGCCAACTCCATGCAGCAGATAGATGCTCGCCTCCACACGCTCGAGAATGCTGCTGCTGCAACTGCGGGGATTTGGCGTCTCTCCTGCCCCGGGCCTCAAGATCGCTCAACTGCGCGAGCTGTTGGAGCTCGCAACATGCTCCGATCCGGCAGAGATGTTGCTTCCCTCCGGGCAGGAACCTCCAGCTCTGACTGCCCAACCCGCCGTGCCCGCTCCCGGCCGCAAAAGGACCAGGAAGTCGGCATCTTCCCAAGCTCCACAGCCAAAGAGAAGCAAAACCTCCTTGGCTCCTCCGGGCCGCTCCTCGCCCGCAGTCCCAAGTCTCTCCACGCCAGACGTCACGCTGTTTCCACTCTGCAATCCCTGGCCAACTCCATGCAGCAGATAGATGCTCGCCTCCACGCGCTCGAGAATGCTGCCGCTGCCCAGGGTTCAGCAACTATCACCGCCTCCCAAGCTGCCATGCAGCAGCCAGCTGGCGCTTCCAGCCTCCTCTCCTCCCAGGCGCTGTCTCATCACACTCTGGCCTCCGCCGTCGTAGCTCCAGCCGCAGGTAGGCCTTATATTCCTCAAGCAGCAAACATATCTCCCAATCTAAGGTCAAAAATCCTGCAAGGAAAGGCTGTGAATTTGGTCTCCCTAATTCTGCCTTCTCCCGAGTGTGACAAATCCGTAGCGTCCGGGGGAAACATCACTGCCGTCTTCAAGTCCGCTGATCCCTGGCTCAACACCGACTTATCCATTGGGCAGTTTCTGGTGGCCTTCAGTGTCTACCGCGACGTCATCTGCACCTTGTACCCCGAGAGACGTCCAGAATTGGACGCCTATCTGGCTCTAATCGGTGATCTGCACCTAAAGTATGGGAAGAATTATTTCTATCAGTATCACAATGCTTTCACCAAAAAATCAGCCCTCTACATCTCCCATTACAATATTCGCCTGAACTGGTCCATCCTAGATACAGAGCTTCTTGTTATGATCGTTGGAGGCGCCCAGATCCTAGCCTGTGGAACCTGCGGCACATCAGGTCACATTGCCTCCCTCTGTCCCACCCTCCCGTTCACGTCTGCAACGCCTGTCCCCCCGCCTCAGCCACAGCCTCAGCCTCAGCCTAGCTTCAGCGGGCAACCCGATAGCAGAGGGAGACAGGTGCTTACATACAAAAATGTACCAATTTGCAATAATTTCAACGAAAACGTATGCACCTACCCCAACTGCCGTTTTCTTCATATATGCAGTGCATGCCAAGATGCTCATCCCAGGTCCGTCTGCCCCCGGCGCTTCAGGGGACCTCCTCAGCAGGGGAACCATCGGGGTTCAAAGAAATAATGAACATTCACCCATCAACACCAATAAATGTTCCTAAATTGGCAGCTGAATTGTGCTCTCACCCTGATTCTGTGTTTGTAAATCATCTTCTCACTGGCTGTCTCAGGGTTTTCAGGGTGGGGGTTTTATCTTCTCCTTCAGTGTCCTATGTTGCAAAAAATTTGCAGTCAGTGCTTAAAGAGCCAGATATTGTTTCCCAGCTGCTAGAAAGAGAAGTGCAGAAGAATTACGTCATCGGCCCCTTTCAGTCCTCCCCATTTCCAGTGTTTCGCACTAGCGAAACTCTCTGCTCCTCATTCAGGCCCAATTCCCAGCATTAACAGTCTCATTCCTCCGGAGCCTTTCTCCCTCCATTACGCAACCGTTGACCATGCAATTAAGCTCATCAAACTGGCCGGGCAAGGAGCGTGGCTCTCCAAAGCCGACATCACTGACGCGTTTAAAATAGTTCCCATTCACCTGTCTCAGTGGCATCTTTTTGGCGTCAGGTGGGAGAAAAAGTTTTATTTCGCCGTCTGCCTGACTTTCAGGTGTAGGAGCAGTCCAAGCCTTTTCAATCAGGTTTCTGAGGCGCTCTGCTGGATCCTCTTAAATAGAATCAGGGTCCCCGCAGTTCTCCACCTGCTAGATGATTTTCTGCTGATTGACCCTCCGCACGACAGCTCAGGCGCGTCTCTGGAGAAACTAAAACTGTGTTTTTCACAAGCTCGGTGTCCCCCTGTCGGCAGAGAAGACTACTGGCCCAGATACTAGCTTGGAGTTCCTCGGCATAACGCTGGACTCAGTCGCCATGAAAGCGTCCCTCCCGCTCGAAAAGTTACAGCGCATCTGCGAGATATCTAACTCCTTTCGTGCATCCGAGAACATCACCAAGCAGCAGCTGCCCTCCCTCCTCGGGCACTTAAACTTCGCCATGTGCATTATCCCACAGGGGCGTTCTTTCATATCCCGCCTGCTAGACATGGCATCCTCAGTACCCAATCTGCACAATACCATCTCCCTAGACGACGGGTGCCGCTCAGACTTGCGTTTTTGGTCACGCCTTCTCGATAATTGGAACGGCATCACCTTCTTCTATGAAGAGCTCGTGCATTCATCTGATTCCCTCATGTTTTTTCACGGATGCCGCCCCATCCGTGGGTTTTGGGGGATTTTATCAGGAGCAATGGTTCTCCAGCCCTTGGCCTCCTTCTTTTTCCCCACGTCGACTCCTCGTCAGCCCCCCACGAAATTTACCCCATCGCGGTAGCGTGCCACGTGTGGGGCCAGCACTGGACACGCAAACGCATTTCCGTGCTGTGCCACAACCAATCAGTGGTCGACATCATCAAAAGGGGGCGCTTCTCTGCAAAAAACATCATGCCCTTCATGAGAAGCATTTCATGGTCCTCAATCACCCACAACTTCATCCTTACAGCCCGTCATGTGCCAGGCCATTACAACTCTCGTTTCAAATTCCAGACCTTCAGAGCAACTATCCAGAAGCCAGCCCCGAGCCTATTCCCGTCCCACCTATCCACCAGCTAATGCTATATTAGATCATAACCCACTAACTACATACATAAAGTCAGCCAGGGCTTACATGAGACAGGGTTTAGCCGCCTCCACTGTTAAAACGTATGATTTTGCATGGGAAACGTTTGCATTGTTTTGTATGTCCATCTGCATACCACTAAAGCCAGTTTCCATCAACACAGTGCTTTTATTTGCTATTGTAGGGATGTGCGACATTTCAAGCCTCAGTACATACGGGGGCTGGTAGCAGGGATTCAATTCAATTTCAGGTGCTATGATCCCTCGTTCCCAAGCCTATTCTCCAACCCAGCCATTAAGTTATTATTTAAAGGCATTGCTAAAGCAGCTCCTCCAGTTCATGATCAAAGACGGCCAATAACACTTTCTCTCCTCCGTAGGATATTAACAGTATTAAGGAACGGGGCCTTTTCTCCTTACATTGATTCCCTTCTCGATGCCGTATTTTCTTTAGCATTCTATGCTTTCCTTAGAATCGGGGAATTCACCACTACTACCCTATCATATGATCCTAATAGGGACATTTCCCTTGATGATCTGTCTTTTCATGCTAGCTATTACACTCTGTACCTTAAACACTCTAAAGGGAAAGGTGCTTGCTCTGTAATTGTAGCCCGCATCGATTCTCCATTCTGCCCTTTTAAATCAATGCTCAAATATCTGAAAATCCAGCCTAAAACTTGCACCTCCTCTCCACTGTTCCTCACCCCAGACCATCTTCCTCTATCAAAATCCTGGTTTAATAATTATTTCAAACAAGTCCTCATTAAGAGCAACTTATCGCCGCAGCAGTACTCAGGGCATTCATTCAGGATAGGCGCAGCTACATCCGCTACTAATCAAGGCATTCCCTCCTCATCACTACAACAACTCGGGCGCTGGTCATCTTCAGCTTTCACGTCCTCCATCCGCCCCGACATCAGCACCATCGTCGCAAATCAGCGGTCTCTGCGTCCTAATTGGTGAGTCATAATCGGCATATAACTGGTGGTGGTCTAATCATTTCACTAATCTCGCACGTTAATCATGCACGCTTCATGACATCATGCTGAGCTCACTTTTCCTCACGTCGGGTTCCGCTCCAGCTGCTAAAGGAGCACGCATCAGTGCAGAGATATGAGTACCTCATCATTACTGTTCTTCATTCAGGCATGCAATTTCAATCGCGTCTTGCCTACTGATCACTGGTACGCTCAGCGTCGCAGCATCCCTGGTGGTTCTGCCTTGTTCATACAGTGCATACATAGCGCAAGCTCGTGCGCTCCCACACTCCTCAAAGCTCATATCAATTTATGGTCTCGAGTGACCCCGCCTTCATTCACACTTCATAAGCACCTCAGCACACTAATTTTGCATTTTCATTCACACTCCATTCTGCACCCCTCAGCCCATGGTCGCATGACCCCGCCTTCATCCACACCTCATCTGCACCTCAGTCCCGCGATCGGGACCCCCTGCACCATACGACGGAGCAGTACACTAGATCAGACTATGGTCTCACAACTCATGGTAACTCATACGGTCCGTGACCCCGCCTTCATTCACGTCCCATATGCATAACATGACTCCATTCGCATCTCACCAGGCTAGCCAGTGCATGCATACCCATTCCAGTGCAATCGTGCACTTGCAAGCAGGCCGCTGAGCCATCATCGCAGCGAGCAAGTGCTCAGAAGCAGCATTGAGCACTCACAAGCAGGCCGCTGAGCCATCATCGCAGCGAGCAAGTGCTCAGAAGCAGCATCGAGCACTCACAAGCAGGCCGCTGAGCCATCATCACAGCGAGCAAATGCTCAGAAGGAGCAATGAGCACCTTCTCACGAATCACGTCGTACTTTTTCACTGCGAGTTTCAGTTCTCTCCACACCTGAGCGCCTTGTGATTCTGACGCTGTATGGTATATTACGCTTGCTAATAACCATGTTAATTTCTCCCATCTAATAGATTCGTTTTCCATTGGTAAGGTAAGGATTGCATTTCGTCCCTCCGGTACATAACCTATCGTTCCTGTCTCTCCTCTTCTTTGGGGGGTATCTAATATATTCATAATTCACGTTCCCCCTTTTATCATGAGCTTTTCACCATGGGGTCTAAACACCAAAGACTTTACTCCAAGCTTTGTGTTTATCAATAAAATTCGTTGCATTGAATGAGTCTCCTCTGATTGAAATGAAGCTCAGCGTAAATTCAATCAGAGAGACATTCCCCGCTTCACATTTCATTCACTATTTCATTCACTATTCATTCACTATTCATTCATTCTCCAGCTCTCCACCTATCAGTGGATCAGGGGCGTTCCTCGCATCTAACCAATCTTCGTTCGACACAAGTTATCTCTCAACCAATCACATTGTAGCCGGCAAAATTTAACCTGCTCTCTCTCTCTCCCTTGTTGTCAGCTGTCATCGCAGATTTATTGCATCCCTCCTCCACCCCAGGCTCCTCCAAGCTTGCGGCAGTCTGGGCAGGACTCCTGGAAATCATTCGTAATCATCCGCGGCCACTCCTCTCCGAGTCACCCTGTCCGCATCACCTAGGCACCTCCTCATCAAGCTGGCGGCGCTCCCCTCATCCAGAACCAGCCGCAGCCCAGTCATCATCTTCTCCTCTCATTACCACCACCAGTGTCTAGACCCCATGGGGGGGTATCTAATATATTCATAATTCACGTTCCCCCTTTTATCATGAGCTTTTCACCATGGGGTCTAAACGCCAAAGACTTTACTCCAAGCTTTGTGTTTATCAATAAAATTCATTGCATTGAATGAGTCTCCTCTGATTGAAATGGTATCATCCTCTTCTCACTTCTCACTTCTCACTTCTAACGTTACTTCTCTTCTGTAATGTTACCTGCACCGCTCCGCAGGACCACAGCCTGTCGTCCAGTGCGATACACACACAGTGAGAATCTGTTTAGATCCAAAGCTGTCTCACTCTTGTTTCCTTTTAGAGTTGTTCTGATTCCGATACCAAATCGGCGAGTAATGTTACTAGAGTCCAGGCACCGTTTACCAGTTAGCTCAGTTAGCACCGTTAGCTGCATTAGCTCCGTTAGCGCTGTTAGCACGGCTACAGTCAAACTGCAGCGGTCCGAAACAAAAAGAGCCGCTACAAATAACCAAATAACCAGCCTACCTGTGTACTGCGTATGTGTGTCTCTGTTTTTAAAGTTTAGCATTACTTTAGATACTAATTTTAAGAATCGGGAGTCATGTAAGATAAGATAAGATAAATCTTTATTGTCTCCCTTGGGAGAAATTCATTTTGGACAGACAAGAGATTCAAGGCGCCACAGCCACACAGCCATCCCAGATCCATGCCCCACATATACAATCAAACCACAATTGACATACAACACATGATCCATATATTTCCCCCCAATCCATATTACACATTGCTCTTGAGAAATATACAAAAAGTTACGAAATTCTTGCACTATGTCCTGAAATGAAATGATTGCACAATGCCTTATACAGAAATTAACCACAGCAGCAATGGCCTATGCCACATTATTGCACATTCCCTTCTTCTCACAGCAGTACACTCACACACATCCACTTAATTTCCTGCTGTTAAGTAGCTTGATTGATAGTGGGATAAATGAGAATTTGTACCTATTCAACTTACAGTTGGGTACTCTGTACCTTCTGCCTGAAGGCATCAGTTCATACTCTTTGTAGAGGATGTGATTCGGGTCTGTGGTGATTTTTTGACCTTGTAACAGTTAAACATGATGCTACGGGCGTCTTTTTCCGGTCAGTCGTCATGGAGACATGAAGCTTTGCCAGTGCTGCAGCGTTTGGAGCAGAGTGAAAACAAACGTGTGTACGAGCTGAAAAACGAAACGACATATCACTGTATACCACCAATATGTGTGAAAACATTAAGTGTGGCTGCTGCACATAGGCAGTTTTTATTTATTCCTAGATTTATTTTAGTTATTTCTCAGTTGTGTGTGTCTGACTATCAAACTAGACAATAAAATAAAGTTAATAAATGTTTTTCTTTTGCTGTATTTATTCGTTTTTTGTTTTTTTTTTTGGTTTTTTTTTACCAAGGGTTTAACCTGAACCAGGCCTTACAACAATAATAATCACAACACACACTCACACACACACACACACATACACAGATATAACACACACACACACACACGGCTATTTATAAGGATGGGTGGTTGTGGTGGGGTGCTCAGCACCCCTAAAGCTCTGACCCTAGAATCGCCCCTGCCATCCAGTCTTTATTTACCCAAAGTGAGAGCTGTGTCTCGGCCCCAAGTCCAACACGTTTTCAGCAGGTGTGGTTCTGATAGCATCAGATCGTGACCTTCTGCACACACTTGGGCAGTTTGCACCATGGTACTCTGCAGGAAAACGGGGATTTCTTCTTGCGGATGGGAAGTGAGTTGCAGCCCCAAGTGAAGGAGTTTAAGTATCTCGGGGTCTTGTTGATGAGTGATGGTAAAATGGCAGCAGTGATACATGGAGTTGTACTGGACCATTGTGGTGAAAAGGGAGCTGAGCCAGAAGGCAAAGCTTTTGATTTACCAGTCGATCTACATTCCAGTCCTCACCTATGGTGATGAGTTTTGGGTGGTGAGTGAAAGAATGAGGTTGCAGAGACAAGACATGAGATGCCTCCTTATGGTGGCTAGGCTCAGCCTTAGGGTGCGAGGATGCCTCCTGGACGCTTCCCATTTAAGGTTTTCTGGGCATGTCCACCTGAACTTGCTGTAAGGTTTACAAATGTTATCTGACCTGGGAATGTCTTTTGATTCCACAGGAGGAGCTAGAAACCACTGTGAGAGGGACGCCTGGAATACCCTGCTGCCACTGTGACCTGACCCTTGTTATGCGGAAGAAAATGGATGGATGGAGGGATGAATGGATGGATGAAAAACTTTAAGTATTTGATATTTGTACATGCTGTATGTGCTTGATAATAGACTAAAACATGAAGATGGGAGCTTCTTGTTACAAAAGTCAAAAGGAAGAAGTTTTTACTTGAGTCAAGTTTAAATTTATACACAGAAATAAACCTTTTTACAAAAAACAGTAAGATTTAGCAACTTAATATTTAAACAGAGTGAAATAATTGTCTGTAATACATTGTAGAAATCAGAAACCATTGTATTAAGCTACAAATAAAATATAACTACAGACATCAAATGTTGAAACAACAGAACAAAGCAGTATTAACACACATCTATTATACCCATTATACAGGAACTGTGGTCACACAAACATTGGAAAAAACTGTTTGTTTTTTCTTTTTGCATATGTACTATTTACATTTATTCCTTATAAAACAGAATACAACATAAAGCTAAGAGAATTCTATTTAACTGAACAAATTGCCATGTTAACTCATCATAATGCACTTCATTCAAACATACCAAAACCATCTTGTTTAGTCTTTCCACTGTTCCAACAATCACCAGCTCTGGTTTGGTTGAAAAAAACCCTGAAGAAAAACAGATGATCTTCATCAGATATACTGGCAGCATACAAACATTTCTACACATATATAAAACAAAGAGACTACCTACATTTACAAACATCCAATCACTGCTGAGATTGATCAACACCTGAAACAGATTCGGGTGTCATCAGTCAGACAATAGGGCCAGAAAACTCATTAAATCACAATATGTATTTTGTCATATAAACCCCACGGGTCAAAAAATCGAAAAATGAAACAGGCAAGTATCAATATCATCTTGTGCATCGTTAATCAAAGGCAGTTACAGAAAAAAGGACAGAACTTAATTCTCAGACATTTTGTAAATGCCCAACTGAGGTAGGTATATATCTAATAAATCAAGTCTTCCAAATAACAAGCCGTTTATAGAGAATATAGAAAAATATAGAAAAATACACATTGGATAATTTATAACATTGCATTAAGTAAAAGTTCATTAAGTTTCTTTGGAGACAGGGTTTGTAATGTGAATATCCAGAAAGTTTCTCTTCTTTTCAACAACAGATCATGATCTCCACCCCCAGGTGGCATCGGAACGTGTTCAATGCCACAAAAGCGGAGGGAAGCTACATCATATTTCATGTCATTGAACTGGGCTGCCACCGGATAGTCTCTGTCCTGTCGTGCTCTTGTGTTCACTTATTCTTTGTTTAAGTTTTCTAGTAGTTTTACCAATGTACACAAGGCCACACAGGCAGCGTATCATATATGTGACATGAGCTGATGCACAAGTGATAATACTCTTTATACTGTAGGAAACTTTTTTCCAGTAAGAAGATGATAGAAATGTGTTGATTTAACAGTGTTATGGCATTGAGCGCAATTCCCACATCAATAATTTCCATTTGCAAGAGGACTTAATAGAGTTTGTTGCAGCAGAGTTTTCTGAATATTTTTATGAGGGAAATTTGCATGAACTAAATGATCTCTCAAATTTTGTCCACGTTTGTGTGCAAACAATGGTGGATTCTTAAAGATCTGGGACAACTCTGGGTCTGATTTTAATATGTGCCAGTGTTTCATAAATACTGATCTAATTAAATGACTGAGTAGAATACAGTTACACATGTAACTGAAAATTATTATTATTTTTTTTTTGTCTCTTGCTTAACAGGTCGGAGCGTGATTTCTCCAATGTGGAGTTATATGCTTGTTCTATCCAATCAAGCGGATATCCCTGTGAGAAGAAGTGAAATTTCATATTCACCAATTTTTCAACGAAATCTTCTGTGGTCTGACATAATCTCTTCACTCTGAAAAACTGGCTTTTTGGTAGACCCTTTTTAAGTGGGCTGTGCGCTTGTGGCCACAGAGTATTTCCACCAGTCTCCCTACAGAATAACGTGGTAAACAGGTTCCCATTATTTATCATAATCCACATATCAAGGAAATGTACTTTCTCCTTGTTAAATTCACATATTAACTGTAGATTGTTCTTAAATCCATTTAACAAACTCACAAAGTCATTGAGCTCCTCTGGATTGCCTTGAAAATACCAAAAATGTCATCAATATATCTGTAGTATTTTAACAATTTAGGAAGATACTTATTTTTCATATATAAATCGGCATAATTAGAGGCACAGATTGAGCCCATGCTTGTTCCTGAGATCTTTTGGTAAAATTCATTATCAAAACTGAAATGATTGTACTTCATAACAAAGGTAGCACAATCAATGAGGAACTGGTTAGGGTGTTTTTTCTGCGAGGTCTTGGTTCTCTGAATTCAGTTTTTCAACCCCAGCCACATTCCCTATTGTCTTCTAAGAAGGCATGGATTTCTTTCTGGAATGACAATGTAGGGTCTGAAGTAAGTTTCCTGTAGTAAGTGTTATTAGATAATTGCAATATGATTTCTTGTTTGTATTTTCCTGCATCTTGTATACAAATTGCGCCTCCTTTGTCGACAGGTTTTATCACGATGTCTTTATCATTTGTTAACCCTTCTAATGCTACTTTTTCACCTTTAGTCAGATTATCGGGAAGGCTTATCATATATTTTCATTATCTCTTGCTCCACAATTCTACAAAATGTACAAGAAACCATGGAATGTGGAATCTGTTTCAGGTGTTGCTCATTCTCAGCAGTCCTCTGATTGGATGTTTGTAAATGTAGGCAGTCTCTTTGTTTTATATATGTGTAGAAATGTTTGTTTGCTGCCAGAAGACCTGATGAAGATCATCTAGACCGAAACATTGGAAATGTAATAAATCAGTAGAAAGCGAGACAGTGTGCGGGAGTCTTTCTAGTTTTCCTCAAGTTGAATCTTCTTCCGACACACCTGTCATACATTTAGGTGTGCAGAAATCTTTTTTGGATATTTCTGTTGAAATAAACCCCAAATTCACAGAGTTATATATGAAAATATTCAAGCTCTACATGCTGTTTTTCATGCCAGACCTCCCTCTCACTCCTCTCACGCTTTTTCGGTGCCTTGTCTGACCATGTTCACTGGGAGGCTGCTGAACCCAGTTCTTTTGCCAGTTTTGCCCAGCTCCAGTTCTATTTGACTCTCCCTGCCAGGATTCTGTAATGGGTCCTGACTGCCCCGGGCCTGAAAACCCCCTCCTCCCAGAAGTACAATGCTGTGGGACACTAGCTAATGGCAGCTTCTACTGTTAGCAGCAATTAGTGGTTAATCTGGTGATATGCTGCCCCCTGTTTGTTTGGAATGTGAATTCGACATGTGTTGCACATGTAATTAAAAAGAACAATGACTCATGTACTCACCCCGTGATTTGGATTCACTCCAATATTGAACTGGATCTTCCTTGGCCCATGCCACACCCTTCCACCAAGTTTGATGTAAATCAGGCCAGTAGTCTTTCCAAAATCCTGCTGATATACAGACAAATGGACAAAGAGTCATTACATTAATTAACATGTTTACATAAAACCTTAATTACAGTCAGTCACAATGACAATGGATTTTAGGGGGAAACCTTTCTATGTAAAAACTCAGACTGTTGAAAGATCCAATATAAGACCCAGAGGCAGATAAGGCAGAAGGACATATTAACAAAATGTAATTCAATTTCAGAATGTATATAGAAGGCATTCTAATGAATCTGATTTGACCAGTCAATACAATTTTGAAAATGCTGGCAGGGGTTTATAAGATCGGAGGTGAAGTCCAGTAATGCATGAATGAACAAATGGATAATCAAACAAATGAATGGATGAAAAGTGATCAATACAAGCCCTTATCCCATTTCATCTAGCTAATAGTCTCAGTGGGCTGCGATATGTCAGCCAGCTTTCACTGGAGGGAACCAAAGATAATCAGTGATAATCCACAAACACAGAGTGTGACTAACAAATTGGCCTTACTATACCCAGAGTGGGAACACACTGAATTGGTATTTTAAGCTGAGCATGTGTATGTGTGTGTATGTGTGTGTGTGTGTGTGTGTGTGTGTGTGTGTGTGTGTTTGTGTTTTGCTCATTACTTGCGGTTTGTTACTCTCCATGCACCCAATAACAGCTCTGTGTGTCTTCTTGGCCAGCTAGCGGGTGAGCTGCTGCAGCTCACATGCCTTACCGGGGGTTTCCACCAGACGCGGCTTTGTGACATCACGTGTAGGCCACGGTTTTGTTCTGTCCTCTGCTCGGCTGCAAACCCCACCAGCAGCATTTCAGAAGCGTTTCAGCAGCGGAGTATTTTGCCCACCTGATCATGTTTACTTGCTCAGATTTTGTTGATCAGGTCCTCCTTCCTTCCACATGGCCAGTGTTGCTGCTGCAGTGCTGCTACTGCCAGTCTACACTGATTTTACAGAGATGAGAAGAGTTATCATAAAGCAGTCAATGATTTTTATTTACCCTTGAGGGAGAGAGAGAACACACACACACACACACACACACACACACAGAGAGAGAGAGAGAGGAGAGAGAGAGAGAGAGAGAGAGAGAGAGAGAGAGAGAGAGGAGAGAGAGAGAGAGAGGAGAGAGAGAGAGAGAGAGAGAACAGTAGAAAAAAGTAAAAAAAAAGTAGAGACAGAGCTGTACTTTTTCACAGAATGTTCAAAAAATTAGGCAGTTCACCTGCCACACAGTGAGTGAATGAGGAACACTGAGTATCTATCTATATCTGTCAGTTATGTCCAGTTTCAGGAATTTCTTCAAATTAAGTACAGAAATCCATTTGGACTCAAGAATGAACTGATTAGAATTTGGTGGTCAAAGGTCACCCTGACATCACAAAACATGTGTTTGACCATAACTTAATAATTCATAACATTATGACAATATTTTGCACAAATGTCTAACAGGATAACATGAGTCATAGGTCAACTTCACTGTGACATCATAATGTTCAGCTCTATATCAGTCCTTTGCCCTCCTCTGTAAAAAATAGTCTCCAAGTCAAGACAGCATGTTTCTCATTGGAAGTTATTCACTGAAGTCATATATGTCAAACTATATGTCAATACAGTGATAACTTCAATTTTATCAAAAAAAAACAAAAACAAAACACTTTATACATTTTATTCAGTCCCTTCAATTGGTGAGGACAAACATGGATAGAGGCGGAGGCATACAACTGTGACACTAATTCTAATTTTATTTTTAATTTTCACCATAGGTTGGTTTTACCTTTTCTGTGTTTTGAAAAGTGCTGTATGAATAAAGTATAGAAGGAATAGCTTGAGAAGTCTCCTATGTCATATTTATGGCATGTTCCCCAATCAATTAGAAACACTGAATACTCAATCAGTTTGAAAATGTGCAGATTTGACATCACCTTGAAGTAATAATGCTGGTGTCTGGAAACAACTTGAACACACTGTGGTCAAAGTCATTCTCATGATGGCTAAGCAGTCCCTTATAGATTAAGACCAGGCTAAAGTAATACATTTAATAATATTATTTGAAGACAATATATAATGTAATATAAATAGTATTTTAAACTCTCAAATACAGGTATGGGTCTCAAAAATCCAGTATTGATTGTCAGGCTTAAAAAAAAAAACTTTAAATATAACCTTTTTTTTCTTCTCAGTTGTTAAAAAAATCTCCACCCAGATTGGACAGATAATTTAGCTTTCTATGTGCATAATTAAGTAATCTGTTGAAGTCATTCTGACCTGAACTCTTTGAAATCAATATTTTCAAATGTGATTCAACATTTCATAAGAGGAGACAAAGCAGTGCTCATCAGTAGAAACCAGGAGGTCTGTAATCATGACTTCAAGCTGACGTCTGAAAGTCTTCCTTACAAGTTAAACAAGTTAAAGTTGAGCCCCAGATTTTAAGAAATGCTACCATGTTATAAGATGCTGATTTTCAGTTTATAATCTGGGTACATATGGATTTTATATATTCTCTTAGCCATCTCAATAAACCTTTCTTAATTCAGCAACAGAATCAAAAAGGTTGACTTTTTCTGATGCAGCAATATAAGGAGAGATGGAATTAATATATTATATAAAATATATACAACTCCCCCTCACTCACACACTTAGACACACACACACACACACACACACCACACACACACGTAATTGTGCGTGTTATTTATGATTTGTGTCCAACATTGCTTCATACTGGTGACATATGTCTGTATGTGGGTAGGTCCATGCATACATTACTAGTATATGCATAAAAATGAGTAGTCACAAGAGGTTATACTTAGATGCATTTGAACATGTAAGTGTGTTTGTGTGCAAATGTGTTTGTGGTGACTAATGGCTAAATGAGGAGTGTGCTGTATAAACAGTTGAGAAGATGCAGAGGGCTGCACTTCACCTCACTTAAAGCCTCTGGCGGCAGGTCCTGTGTGACACATAAACCAGACATTAAACATAAAACAGTCACACAATGCACCACATGTATGAAATACATTTGCATAAAGGAAATGTCAGCTGGAACACACAACAGCATGCATGTACTCTTAAAGACATGTTGTAACAGGAAAAGACCTCAAGTCACAACTATTCTGCAGCACATATCCATGAACAAAATGTTGTTCAAACAGGGAACGTGATCATGATGAGCACAGCCACAGTGTGTGTAGTATGTGAAATGGTGCTAATAACCAGGGCTGGGAAGGTTATAGGGATATAACACTTCACCAATATAGTAAACATTTGTCTGATTGTTAATCATAGGTGTGATTTTATACATTGATCATTACTAGGAAGTGCAGACAGATCAAGCTGAGAGAGACCCTGCTCATGAAAATCCAGACAACAGGATAGTTGTTCCTCAGATCCAGGATGAGACAAAAGGTGTGTTTGTTACACACTGAGGTATAGTCAGAATAAGATAAGGATAAACATAATAGTAAGGTGAAAGAAAAGCTGTCAAGAGCAATGGAAAAGAACCAGTAATATACAATACTTGTTTTGTATTTCAGATGCTGACCTTCCTTGCAAAAAGAAAAAAAGTGCAGCACTGGATCAGCTGTTTTGAGAAACCTTCAAAATGAGAGCAGCTGTGCAATCTCCAAGGGAGAAGGCCAGCGAAGAAGTTATGAGGTACAGACAGCGGAATCCTTTGCTCTTGAATGGCAACCCACTAGTGTTGTAGAAAGCATAAGTGGACCTTCCACTGCTGTTGTCTCTTGCAAAAAAATACCTCTGCATACCAGCCACCAGTGTGGTTTTCAGCACAGCAGGAGATATTGTTTCTGCACAACACAGTGTACTCAGACATGATCATGTCAATCAATTGATTTTCCTCAAAAAGAATCTTGACAACCACAAGCATACTTGAAGTTCTTCACTGTGTGAGGTATAAACAGATTAAGATATATATTTCATGACATTTATAATAGTGAGGTAAAACAAAGTGTGTGTATGTGTTGATGTGAGAATGCGGTCATGTCTCACAAAAAAGTAAAAGCTAAATAAAAGAAATAAAGTAAGAAGGAGATAATGTGACAGTTATTCTGTTTTCAGTGTTAGTGGCAGGTTTGCTCTTTTCAAAGTATTAAAGAACTAATTCTGCAGTCAGATTGTATCAGGTAGATGGATGATACACGCTCTCCACAAGAGGAAAATGCCAGGAGCCATACCTTCAAGGGAGTGAAACTGTCTGAGACCAGTGAGACACAACTCAAAAAGTATCATTCAGACATCTTCATCGCTCTAACAGAAAACATCATGCTGAGACTGGAGGATGTGAATGATGCGCTGTCCACTGCTGCGGTGCTGAATCCTAACACCTGCCAATCTGATGAAGAAGACCGACACTGAGGTACTCTACCTGCACAGAGTCCTTCAGATGGATTTTATGAGCCCTGTACTTCTGTTGAAGGACTTCAGTGACTACACACATCAAGGCAGCACTTCCAAAAACTGATGTCTACAGTTTCCACGCTCCCCATGTCCTCAGCAGAGTGTGAAAGAGGATTCAGTGTGAGTAACGCTATTCTGACAGACAAGAAGAATAGGATGATGATAGAGACTCTGAACAGCCTTCTCTTCATCTCCTTGAAGGGCCCAGAAGTGAAGTTCTGCCCCGCTGAAAAATATGCAGAGTAGTGGATCAGAGAAGGCTGACACGCTGCTGATGATGATGCTGCCACGGGGAAGAGGCCAAAAAAGCCAGAGATCCCACCTCAAACCAGACTGTTCTGCTGAGGCTCGGTAAGTGAATATTTTTTTCATTTTAATAGCCTACAATTATTGTGATTGATAAACAGATAATTGTCACCATGTAACCTTGGTCTAAGCATGGGTTGAAAAAAAAAAACAGTGGATGGACCAGTACCAGTATTTTCATTTTTATTTTTTTGTTCCAGATTTTTCTTTCAAGCATGAAATGGTGAAAGCTGCATGCAAGATAGCCTACAGCCTGTCCTGCCCTGTTGACTCTGGACCAAGATGATTTAATATCAATTTCTTGTACCTCTTAGAATATAATTATTGTCGGATGCTAGAATAACTAGCTCTGACTAGTCTGACAGGCATGAACTGATGAAGCTTCTTGGATGAGAAGCGAAACGTCTTCAGTAAGACTTTTAAACAAGTCCAGTTGCTTTCGATTTAATCTTTTCCTGAGATTACAATGACCTGGACGAATGAGAACATTCACGGACATGAGTGATAACATATTTGGTCCATGAAGTGAAGAAGTGCAGCCAGGGGGTGGTAGCAAGTTTTTTATCTAATAGACTTTTATCCAGTCTATTCAATGTGGTATGCTTAAATAGCACTTTAATTTGCAGACTTTTATACAATCACTACAAAACCTCATGAGTGAGGGATGTTTAAGAGCCTCTATAGAAACTCATGAATTGAAGTCTTCGTTCATGCCCCCTGGAAACAAACTTTTGAGATAAAAGATCCAAAATGCTTCTCTCTTTTTCTAAGAAAGTTGACATCACCACCTCTTTGGCTGGACTTGATCACTTCTATGCCCATAAAGAATAGGGAAGAAATGTAATGTTGCTTCTCATTAAAGTGTCTGGCAACAGGACTAGCTATATCATTTCTTTTAATGGCACTCCTATGTTCAGTGATACGCTCTTTAAGGCAACGGGATGTTTCACCTATATATATTTTGCCACATGGACACTGTATCATGTAAATAACATTTTTTGTTTTGCAGGTAATAAAATCCTTAATATTAATGGTCCTCCCATTGAGAGGGTGATTAAAAGACCTGAGGTTTTTGGTATATTGGCAATTTATACAGGCTCCACACTTAAAGTTGCCTTGAAGAGGTTTAGAAGTAAGTTTATTAGTTGGAACTTCGTAATGCTGACATGCTTTAACAACCCTATCTCTTATGTTTCTTCCTCTTTTAAAGGTGACCATAGGGAGATCTTTAAACGTTTCTTGTAAGGATGGATCATTTTCAAGAATATGTCAATGTTTTAAAATTATATCCTTGATGTTCCTTGTTTTAGGAGTAAAAGTGGTGCAGTAAATAAGATTTGGCTTAGATCTGGGAGATTTTTTAACTTGCAGATAGGTACAGTATCTCTGCTTTTTGAATCCACTTTGTTTTCTGCACATACAAGCCAATCTTCTTGGTAATTTCTCTCTCTAAATTTAGATAGCATCTCTTTTTTGCTTTTCTCATATTGTTCTGGAACATCGCAGATTCTTTTCAGTCTAGTAAGCTGACTTACAGGTAAACTTTTCTTAAGAGAGATGGGATGAAAGCTTTCAGCATGAAGAAACGTATTCCGATCTGTAGGTTTTGTATAAAGGGAGGAAGAGAGAACATGATCATTTTTTGTTACCTTTATATCGAGAAAATTAATTGCTTCAAGACTGTAATTGAGTGTGAACTTCAAGCCTGCAAAGTTATCATTTAAAAATTGTAAAAACTCAAATAAAATGGGAATTGGTCCTTTCCAAAGTAAAAACACATCATCAGTATAACGCTTCCAAGAAATAATAAAATGGAAAAAGGGATTTTTGTGTGGTTCATACAGCATTTGATTCTCCAGGTGACCAACAAAAAGGCAGGCAAAGCTGGGTGCCATTTTGGTGCCCATTGCAGTACCAGAGATCTGTAGGTATGGTGTGTCATTAAAAAAGAAATAATTTCTCTTAAGGACAAAGGAGGCCAAATTAACTAGAAAGGTAGTAGAGGGTGTTCTCATTGGTCTGGTGTTAAGAAAATGTTCCAGCGTGTCTAAGCCTTGTTGATGGTCAATATTTGTGTATAAAGACTCAATGTCTAAAGTACACATGACTACATCTGGATCCATTGGTGGAAGTTCTTTAAGGAAAATTAAAAACTGAGAGCTGTCTTTAATGAAGGACTTCAAAGTCGGTACAAAATCTTTAATGTGATAATCTACAAAACTTGATATTCTCTCTGTTAGACTTCCAATTCCAGAGACAATGGGTCTACCCGGTGGTTGCAGTGGGTTTTTGTGAATTTTGGGCAAAATATATAGAAAGGCTTTTAAAGGAAACTCATTCAGCAAAAATTTTTTCTCCTTAAGGGAAATATCACCATTGAGAAAACCCTCTTCAAGTAATATTCGCAGTTCTTTAAGGTATTCCTTGGTGGGGTCACATTTAAGTTTTTGGTAAAACAAAGTATTTTCAAGTTGTCAGAGGACTTCATTATCATAATTACACTTATCCATAATGACAATGGCACCCCCTTTATCAGCAGCTTTAATGACAATAGATCTATTACTCTCAAGTTCAGATAATGCCTCCTGTTGGTTTTTTGTCAAGTTGTGTGGGCTAAAGGTTTTCTTTTTTATATGATTTTAAAATTCCAGTTCTACAAGTCGACAGTATGTTTCTACTGAATGGTCTCTATTCTTAGGTGGATAAAAGTTACTTTTAATTTTGAAAGTGTTATTTGTAGTAGAATTCTGAGAGAAATCATTTTTCATAAAATATTCTTTACGTCTTACATCTCTGAGAAATTTCTGTAGGTCTAAAAATAGTTCAAATGGACTTACAAATGGGGTTGGAACAAAGGAGAGGCCAAGTTCAAGGACAGAGAGCTGATCAGGTTTCAGTTCAATGCTGCTCAGGTTGACAACAGCCGATTTCTTCTCTGGCCCTGGGATCTGGTCCATGGGCGGTTGAGTTGATCTCTTCCTCTTGCCCCGCCGTGTGCGTTTGGCTTTGAATGTCTGCTGGTCTGGGGTTTCAGAGGTGGGAATTGGCTTCGGTCCAAAAAAGAGGGACAGGCAGGTTATCACTCATGTCCTCAACTAGACATTCTCCTCACCTCTCTGGTAATCTGCAACAACGATTGGCTTGAAGCCACATGATCACAGGCCCAACCCACCTTCAAATGTGCCCTATTGGCTGATTTGTTGTATGGATGGATGTGATTGGTTGTCTTTCACATTTTTTTTTTTTTAATTTTTTTACTTTTTTGAACTTCTTTGTCTCCTTCATACCCTTTTTAAGTGCTGATTTTAATGTGTTTCATGATGACCCTGATGAAGGCCTGAGCCGAAACGCGTTGGTCTACAAATAAAGTTGTTCCTAGTACTACAAGTGTTGCTGGAGTTTTACCCCTCTCTGGACATTTTTCTTCTCTCCGTACACCTTGTTAGTGGGTGAAGTTGTGCCAGGAAACCCCCACTTGTTCCTGCTTTAGGGGGAATGGACATCAGTGTAGCTGTGTGCACTTGATGCTACATTAATTTGAGTTAATATGAGTTGAGTTCTGTTCAGTTCAATCAATCAATCAATCAATCTTTTTAGTTAGACTAGGACAGGGTTAGTCAACATCATTATAATGGCATTACAAGAACTGTTAAGTCGACCTATAAATTTGAACATCAATCGTCTCAAAAGAGCATGAAAAGTGATAACTTGTACTTTACAAAAGAGTTCACTTGCACTATGCCATCTTGGTTTACCAAGCAAGATACGCAGACAATCATTATACGCAACCTGAAGTTTGCAGATGCTGGCCTTCTTAAATTTAATCCATAAGGGTGCAGTATAAAAAGGGGTACAGTAAGCCCTGAAGAGACCCACTTTCACCCTCTCAGAACACCAGGAAAATCTTCTGGTCAACAAATTGGCCTGCATATATAAAATACGACACTGTCTATTCATATCTTCATCATCTGTCATATCATCAGTGATGATGTGTCCCAGATATTTAGTTTTAGAGCAAGCAGGAAGCACTTGTCCTGACAGGTAAAAGGATGGAAAAGTGAGGTCCTTATCCCCTTTTACTCTGCAAATCAGAACAGAACTCTTCTTAGCGTTATAATGCACATCAAATTTTACACCATAATTAGAACATATGTTGAGAAGCTCTTGAAACCCAGCACTGCTAGGTGAAACAATTGCCAAATCATCGGCGTACATAAAATGATTAATAAGATCATTGCCAACCATACAACCTGTTTTACAGTTTCTTAACTGGTCTGAAAGATCATTCATGTAAATATTAAAAAGGCACGGTGATAAAAGCCCCCCCTGTCTAACGCCATTACTTGTCCCAAATGGAGCAGAGACAACATTTCCCCATTTAATCTGCATGCTCTGGTTAGAGTACCAATAAGACAGGATCCTTATAAAAGTGTCAGGCACTCCTCTCTGATGTAATTTTAAAAACAATTTAGAATGATTTATACGGTCAAATGCCTTTGATGCATCAATGAAACCAATAAATACAGTAGAGTTCTGTCTTCTATAGTTTTTCCACCATCTCCTTCAGTGCATAGATACATAAATCAGTACTATGTTTAGCCTTAAAGCCAAACTGGTTATCAGAGGTGTATAGATATACAGATAATCTGTCTAATAATATTCTCTCCAAAACCTTCGACAGCACACTGGCTAGAGCAATTGGCCGATAATTATCCATACTCCCCACCCTGCCCACTTTGTCCTTGATGATAGGCACCAAAGTAACGGACAACATGGAGTCTGGTAATACACCATGACACATGAAACCTGTAAAACAAATAGCAAGGAGAACCGCTGCCCTCGGGCTTGCTAATTTAAAGTGCTCTGCAGACATTTCATCTGGACCACTTGCCTTATTATCAGCTAACTCTGAGATGGCTTGAAAAACTTCCTTAGCTGTGATTTGCATAGTGTCCGAATTGACAATCTCACCTATTATGTAGGGGTCACTCTTAACACAATTAAATAGAGCAGAGTAATGTTTCCTCCACAGTTCAGCTATGTTATCACAACCAGAGACCCCCTCTAAGGTGCTTGGTAAAGATGTGGTGTTTGTGTTCAAAGCTCTCACCTCCTTCCAGAAACCAGTAACATCATTATCAAGGAGCTTTTCTGCCATAGAATCTGCTCTGATTTGTTGTGCATGTTTATTAACATAACGAACTGCATATTTATAATTAGAATTGGTGAACCTTTTCAGATCAAGGGCAGGCCCCTCTCTGGGCCTTCCTGCATGGACCCAGGCCCTAAAGGCATTCTTAGCTTCAACATGATAATGAGCCACATACTTGCTCCATCCTGGCTTTACCCTGGATTTTTTTTCAGCATAGGTATAGAGCGGTATGCTAGCCTCATGTATAGCTCCCACAATATGTTCATACAAGGCACAAAGATCCTCACAGTGAGAGTTTTCATCACAATTCACATCAGAACATAAAATAGCATCAATTGGCAAATAAACTTTACTCAGCAGGATATCAGTTCTTCCATAATATGATAGCTTGTTCTCATTTGTAAGTTTAGACCAAACTAGTTTATTCTTACGAGTACATTTCACCTCCTGAGATAGCTCGGGAAGACAAGTCAAAATCTAATGTCATTATAAATGGAATATGGTCAGAAATTGATGCCGCATAGACAGTCACTATAGAGCTTAGGATATCATGGGCATCAGCAGTACTAATACAATGGTCAAGCCATGATGTTGTATGCCAGGCCTCACTAACATATGTAAAGCTATCTGCCGGTAATAGTATTAGAGAGGATAAAAAGAAATTATTATCATCACAAAATTGTGAAAAAAGTTTGGTAAATAAGGACCTTTTGTCTGATATGTCAGCATTCAAGTCACCCACTACATGAACATTGGTAGTGTGATTCTTGGAAATAAAAGAGTTGATGAAAGCAAGCCTATTCAGGTATTCATCCTCATTTTCTAGTGACTCGTAAGGTGTATATACATTAAGGATAGTAGACTCCTTGTTGCCGATCTTTATCTGCACAGCAATACACCAGTCAACTTCAAGTCGGATAACATTTATCACTGGGTCTAGATTTTTGTGCCAGAGGATGGCGACCCCCCCTGCAATCCTTCCTCTCACTATTCCCAGGGAAAGGTCCGTTGTGGATTCACCCGCCCCGTGAAAATTATCATTAAATGAGTTCAGTTTTCCCAGATCCTGCTTTGATAAGAAAGTTTCTTGCAAACATAAAATGTCACATTTTTGCAACAAAGTGTCCACCACAGAGCGTCGGCACTTGTCTCCTTCACTATTTCACACACACACACAATATTATATATATATATATATATTATTATATATATATATATATATATGTGTGTATATATATACATATATATATATATATAAAATATCAAAACAAAGAGTCTCAGTTGAAAAAATGCTGTGCCTCCACAATACTTCAGCTAGGAAAAAACACTTTTGCAGACACAACCCCTAAAGGCCATTGCGTCCCACTACAAGACAACTGTGAAAAAGGCCTTTGGGTTGTTTGTCTTAGTTTTCAAAAATCTGATCAGAGAATTATGGAGTATCAGGAAGTGCTTTTCTTCTGTCTGGTTGTTTAGGAACTGACTGGATCTTCTGATACCACCCACAACATCTTTGTGCAGCACGACTGATGACACTGAATCCAAAGGAGGAGAGATAGACTGGTGTGAGGCAATTGTGTGATGGCTGCCTTTATTAAAGGATGCGTCACTACAATCAACGAAAAAGGTCTTTATTTTCAATTTGTGTATCAGAATCTTTTGTGTTGTGAACGAGGAGAGGCACGAGAGCATGATGAGAGAGAGAGAGAGATTATGACTGGTGTTGTTTGTTGTGAGTGTTTGTTGCCTTTTGGAGTCCTTCATCATTTGTGTTGTTGGCTCCCACTTAAACAGTTCGGCTCAAGTCCAGCCATTTTCAGGGTCATGATGGAGGCCAATGTCCCGTTCAGAGACAAGCTATTTCGGGTAGAGGTTTTGTTCAGACTGACCATTGAAAATACTGTAGCAGAATGTTGTAGCAGAATCACGTGATAACAATGCTTTTTTTCATTGGCTGTTGCGTTATTTTAGCCCGCCCCTTTCCTTTTTTGATTGACAGGTAAGTGACAGGCTCGACTCCATAGCAGACGTGCTTGATTCCTCCCGGTTCCATAGCAACGGCGCACCAGAGAAATTTACCGGTATTTTTTTTTCAGTGTGAGAAATACAATGTGTGGCGGTAGTGCGTGACAAAAGACCGAAAAGCATGACTGTCACGCTCAATGCGTGAGACTTGAGAGCCCTGCTAACCTCTTCAGGAGCTGCTATTGTTTGTTTGAGAGGAGTCACTTCCATGGACGCTTCTTGTTGTTGGCACACCTACAACCACACCTGTTGCTGCCAGTAGTCTGGCTCACACCACCACTGGTGTGGATACGAATGGATAGCTTGGAGCCTGGCAAGATGGATTCTTGTATGATTGCATGATCATGCAATCTTGCCGATCCAGCTGCCTCGCAAGGTAAGAAATAACCCAGTACCAAGTAGTATTGAAACTTCTCCAGTCAAACAATACCTGCAATCAATCCTTTTTTTACCCAATCAAGAAAAAAATGACTTTTTTCAGTGGTGAATGGTGACTATTAGAGCTGGGTCTTCAGTTTGACCAAAACTTTGCTAGACGCACCAAAAATGCAGCAAAGCAGGAAAAGATTTTGCTGGAATAAGTGGCAGGCAACAGGTACATGTGTTTGTAGTGTGTAGTTGCCACATACAAATACCCAATAGAGGGCAGCAAACACCACACAATGATAGCAGAATAAGTAATGTTTTTTCTAGAGTAACTCTAGCTGTTTTCAGGACAGTAACCCTTTCTTTTCTGAAGCAAAGTTGGTAGAAAATGAGCTCTAAATTAGAATTAGAAGAGAATAGCCTAATAATTAAATTGAATAAATCAAATGTAATGTAATTTTGCTTGCATCCATAACCTCACTGAGGTTATGTCCTGGCCAAATGAATTTACTTCAGTGTAATATATTTCTATTCTGTCCATCCACATGTTCTGTGGGTCTTCTGTTGATTTTTCCCATTTTAAACTATATAATTCATACAGTATGAAGTTTGTGTTTGTTGGTGTGAATGTGGCATGTGTGGTTTTAGGGACAGGGCAGGACAGAAGAGGTATTGCTGACCTACATAATGCTCCCATTGACAAGGGAAGATCAAATAAAACTACTGGTGGGTTTTCAATAGAGCTTGCAGAATCACAGCCATCAGCATTAATCACGCAATCACACAAACACAACAGACAACATAGTTGACTTATCTTCTGGCAGAATAGGGACTCTTTTCAGCCAGTGACCCCCTGATAAATGTTGTTTGGACAAAACGGCTCTTTTCTTTCTGATACAAAGCAACTTTTTATGATTATTTTCCAGACTCTCTCATCAGTGGAGCAGGCCTTTATTTTGCTGTTATTGTTGTTGTAGTACTTTCAGGAAATGTGCTCTCCCAGTATCTGATTGAAGCTTCTAAGGTTGTTACATTATGTTTACTGCCTGGCATGTGTACTTTTATCACACCCAGACACTCGGCATCAGGTAGAGGGAGAGAAAATGAAGAGACCAGCAAACAGGGAGGGAGAAAGTTTTTCTGGCTTTCTGTCTGCTGATCAGCAGTTCAGTCAAGTTTCCCAATAAAGGTTTTACAAAGCCTAAGCACTCCTGCCTCATGTACATCTGGCCACTTCTTTAGAGATGCACCAGCTGCAGTTTTCTTGGCATTTCTGATGCATCTTTGATGTAAAATTAAATAGTATGTTCATAGTAAAATAGTGACTATTAAATAACGTTTACATTTTTTAAGATTCATTATCAAGATTATGTACCAGAAGGAGTACGAACTCTCAAGATCTCATAGGAAACATGATTTAATGTAATCACACATGGAAGCCGATGTAAACAAACTGGAGACAGATGCGGTGCAACAGTTTGCTGTAGAAAAACTTTGCAGTGAGAAAAACAGAAGCAGTTCTGGGTGAGAACATGTTTGAGGAGACGCATCAACACAGGCTGTTTATTCTTCAACCAGAACATGAGGTGAGATTTTAACTGTCTGCAAACAGCAGTCTGCTGCTGGCTAACTGAAGAGCTAGAAAGTTTACAGCTGTTCAGCGACACCGTCAGCGGCTCAGCTGCTGCGTCTCCTTGTAGACTGTCTGTCTTCTCTTTATCCTGTTCTTGGAATCTGTCGCTAACACTGACTTCATGCGAGCATGTGTCCGAGTGTGTGTGGCTGAGACATCACGTGCATTGACATGACCATCGTGCAGAGCATGTGTGTGAATTTGACATGTACAGAATTGGATATGTGGGGCATCCCTATACTTCATGCATCTTTGATTGATCAGACAGCTAATTTTATCTATCTCTTTAAGCGGGTAAGTGATCTGTGGAGGTTGCCTCTACAGGGTCTGTCCCTTGTGATAACTGCAACTGAATGTTCACTGCAATTTTATTGAAAGTAGCCGTCTTTTTCCCTCACACACAACAGGAAAAAAGCAGCTCCAGCAATTTCATTCATTCAGAAGGTGAAACATGCTCTTTTTTTTTAATCAGATCTCTGACTGGTGTGACCATTGTCTGTGTGGGTGAGAGAGCAGTGAGTTAGAACGACTACAAACAAGCAAAATGTTTGGTGTGACAGTCGATCCATGCCAGTCATCCATGTGTTTGTGTTAGTTGATGAATAGTTATCCTAGCCTGTATACTACTGAGCTGTTCAAGTGATCCTTCTTTCAGTGTTTTTGAAAGTTGGCAGACAGATTATCATAACTTACCACCACCTTCACCCTGATTTCTGGGAAAATTTCACATTTGTGATTTGTATAACAGAGTGGGGCAAAATGTAAATGAATGTGTAGTTAGAGATTGTGAATTCCACTCTGCCATGGCTCTTTTGTACGAGCCTGTGGTGTCTCGCTCGTGGATACTGTCCTGTAAGACTTCTGTCTGAATGATGGAGAGAAGGGTTGCCACACACTTAGGATAGGTGAGATGCAGGGTGTAGTAAAAAACCCATCAGATACAGCAAACCTTCACCGAGTTCTTCTTTGGCAAATGTAGTGACAGGAGTGTTTCCAATTGCTAGAAGACAGCGGGACCCATCAAAGACCAAAACAGGGCTGAAGAGAGTTCTCCTCTGGAGTTAGATGGCTGGCTCTTCTGTTGGCTAAAGAAGAAAACAAAAAACAGAAGTTTCTTCAGGGTATACTAAGAAACTGAAAAAATACTTGGGCAAGTGAACTGAGATTTTTGAACACCATTATGTACACCTACAGCTCTGGAAAAAATTAAGAGATCACTGCAAAATGATCAGTTTTGCTGGTTTTACTATTTATAGGTATGCGTTTGAGTAAAATTAAAAATTATAATTATAAACATTTTTGTTTTATTCTATAAAGTGCTGACAACATTTCTCTCAAATTTGAAATTAAAATATTGCCATTTAGAGCATTTATTGGCAGGAAATGACAACTGGTCAAAATAACAAAAAAGATGCAGTGTTTTCAGACCTTGAATAATGCAAAGAAAACATGTTCATATTCATGTTCACAACACAACACTAATATTTTAACTAGGAAGAGTTTAGAAATCAATATTGGTGGGATAATCTCAATCTTTAATCACAGCAGTGTTTTTATAATCTTCCTCAAACTAAGATTTGGTTCAGGTGATCACCTGATCAGTGTCTCATTAAGTATAATGAGGCTTGTGTTGGAATCCAACAAACACTGGAATGGACTGGCTGCCATACATGTAGAGATGCTGATTTAAGAAACATTTGTGAGAGTGGTCTCTTAATTTTTTCCAGAGCTGTATATATCTATGAACACAACCATACTGACATGTGGTATATGAAAACAGATCATTTTCTGCTCTACAGATAGGATCATGGGTCAAGACATGCCAGGCAAAGAAATCATGAAAATAACTTGTACCTCAGTCACTGTTTAAATAGTGTGTGCCACTAAACACTTGGGAAATGTTAGAGGATTAATTCTTAACAAAATATGAACAAACTCACCTGAAGGACATGAAGCAATGCCTCACTGGCCTGTCCCATCTTCTTAGGTGGTGCAGACTGTGAGGGGAAGAGTGTGGGCAGTGCCCTGAACAAGGCAATGTTGGATTCCACTAGAACAGAATAAATCAAGTTTTAGTTCAAAGTTAGCCAGCATCCGATGAGCTTTATGGTCAGGTAGTGGAAAATGCTTTGCAATGAACAGCACTGTCATTCTGTTATTATTTAATCAGTGTTATGCATTGACAACAGTTCTATTAATTGTCTGTTGAAACAGCTACCGCAAAATGACTTACCTGCACCCAGGTTCATGGGTGGCTTCAACACTTTCCTCCAAACACCATAAAACTGCACCATGGAGCAGAAGTCGGCCCATCTCTTCTTTACTTCATTTATGAACTTGCTGTTGTCCTTATCCAGAATCCGCCGCAGCTCATCCATCACCTGCGATGCAATTAAGTGTTAAAATCTGCAACAATGCTTGCTTTGTGGAGAAGCCAAAAACAACAAGTGCATCACTTACATGATGAAGCTCTTTGAAACATGGATATGCCTCCAAAATCTTTGCTGGTCTGTCCTCTTCTTTCAGAATGTCACTGTCAATGAAGGCTCTTCTTGCTTGAAACTCAAGGTCAAGGATCTGGCAGACAGCATCTTGGTTGGG